>CM074721.1:258671154-260076450 GCA_037306005.1 Rhinophrynus dorsalis | reverse complement strand
CTATTGCACAGTCCTGCACTCACTGGGTTTATCTGTATGTCTTTAGGGTGTTTTGGAGCAATTTTCCGTGGTAACTTAACCCTTTAGCTGCTGTATTAACATCTTTTGGGGGGTTGTTGGCACTTTCCCTACAGGGTTTAGTGTTTATTGGGTCTAGTGACATGCTTTAGTAATGTCTAGTACACATTTACTTCTCAGTTACAACCTTTCAAAATTTGCGTTTGTGCTCTTTTACCACATAGACACCATTTCTCCATTCACTTCTATGGTACTGTACAGTTTGGGACATTTGGTAATGTAACATTTAAATACGAAGATAAAGAGAATATACTGAATGGAGGTAAATACCACCCTGTTAAAAAGACATGCGTGTTTGCTGGTGTAAGTGATGGGACACAACCACATCATAAAGCATGTTTCAGTCATAGACTGGGTTATTCCTCTGTAGAGAAAAACAAAGACAAGCAATATCTAACAATGTGTGTGATGGCATATCTAAGGGAGCATTCGGTAACAAAACCCATGCCTCAGGATGCCAGAACCACCAGGAAAAAGCACCACTGGGGTCTGAGCAACCTGTGCTGGGCAAGACACTCTGGGTCATCACTAACTCAAAAAAGCTTCATAGTAACATGATGACATTGGCAATAATGCAAAATAACTTACAGTAACAAGAAGGATCTAATGAATAACACAAAAGGGAAGCAGAGTAAAGCTGAACTTTCATATGATTAACATAGTGTCGCAAATTATAGTTAAATTGGCAATATCCACAGACTTATACTTGAAAATAAATTTAATTGCTGCATTAAAGGAAAAATAACCTTTTAACCTGGCTGGGATCTTGCAGGAGGCGCTCTCTGCACCTGCGCTGTCAGTCCCAGTCAACTCACCAATCGTGGAGTTGAAGGGGACGGACAGCGCAGACGCAGAGATGCCGACTCTGCAAGATCCTAGCCAGTGCCTGCCTGGTTAAAAGGTTCTTTTTTCGTTAATACAGCAATTAGTTTTACTTTCAAGTATAAGTCTGAGATATCGCTAATGTAACTAGCATTTGCGTAGCTATGTTAATCATATGAAAGTTCCGCTTTAATGAATAGTCAGCAATTACTGGGAGAGTTAATCAATACAATGTAGCACACACAAATGGTAGAAATCCTGATCAAGGTAATTGAATGAAAATAGTAATCAGAGATCAGACCACCCAGGTGCTGTTTCCCTGTGGTTCAGGCATCCTGAGGCATGGGTTGCGATACCTCATGATTTCTTAGATATGCCATCACAGTGATTGTTAGATTTTTCCTGCTTCTCTTTTTCCCTATAGAGGAATGTCATTGAATGAAACATGCTTCTGCGATGTGTTGGTGTTCAGTCACTTATACCAGCAAAAAACAACCGCAAGAAGGGGCGCAATCCACAATTGAATAATAATTTAAATTTAAGAAGTAAAATAATACTCACAATTAGAATCTCTAGCCAATGAGAGCACTCCAGCTTACATGGAGAAATCCTCCGTCACAGGAGGAGGTTGGGACGTGAAAATACTTTGTGAGGGAACAGAAGAAGATTGACTTTTTAAATTGCTCTATTGCGGCTCTGCTGAAGAGCCGTCTGTCGGTCCCCAGACCAGGAACTCCTGCTGTCACCTTACAACTGACTTTGGTAGAAGGGGAGGGAGGAACTTTCGAATGCTCTCTCAAACCATAAAGGTTTGAGAGATGGGAACTGCATCGATGGATTTCTTATTTTATGGGATACAATATTACTTTTTATATAATTAAGACATTACTATCCCAATTGCTTGGAATTTTATGTGTCCCTTGTGGGACAGTAGTTGTTATGTAACAGAACTGTATCTTTTGATTTTTACATAATGCCCTAAATATCTCTTTAACTGCTTAAAGACCTGAGGTGTGCTCTTCAAGAGGTTAAACTATGTTTTTAACTATAGGTTAGCATTCTATAGGTGATTTTGGAAGTAATTTCAAACCTATTAATCGATAACTGTAATGAATTGTACGAAAATAAGCTAAAATATTAGTATTCCTTTAACAAATCAATACATTGTTTTGCCTTGGACAGTCCCTAATTCTAGAAATATAATATTTTCAGTGATTTGGAAATTCTAATCCTAATAGTGACTGGCAATTTTCATTTATTTCTACTCTTTGTTTAATAATCAATGTGCACGTTAAGTATACATGATTAATATCTAAATAATAGTAAGCACCATTATGCACAAAACAATAAGAGATGAATATCTTGTTGATAACTGTATGACTGATATTGTTTCAAAGCAGAGCTCATTATTTTCTAAACAAAGATGCTAATCTATTAAAAACAATTTTGCCATGTCTTTATTTCTTTATTTTTGTATTTTCCATAGTGGGATAATTATGAAACCTGTTGATGAAATTTTCCTTTGCAAATAGCACAAAGAAAGAAAATTGATTCTTCAGTTATCATCATGTGTGTTTTATGTTCAGGCATTGTGGTTTACATAAACAAATGGAACCTGTAGAGAACACAAACAATGGAAATTGGAAAGACCAATAACCACTCAACAATCTGATCAAGTAATTAAATAACACTGTCACGGTCTCTCTTTTCAGATGTAACACTTAAAGGGATAGTAATGTTTCATAATAAAAGTACCTCTAATTAATCTTCATAGTATTTGGACTTTGGAGAGTGTTATTTCAAGGGAGTGTCCAGGTAGACTGCACAGAGGGACAATCTTCAATCAAGATAAGGGAAAAAACCTGAAAAACTTGTCAAGGGGGGCAGGGCTTTCATTGTTCTCATAGGAAGAAGATTGTCCCCTTCTGTTATCTGTCTGGTCTATGGACTGGATTCCACATCTGAGGAGAGCAGTGTTACACTAGGTAAAAGGGGAGGGAGGAGAAACTTTGCTTGTGAATATCTCTCAAACCATAAAGGTTTGAGAGATAAGACGTATATCGTTCTTCATGTTTTTTTAACGCCTACAAAATAAAATAAAGATAAAACAAAGTATTACTATCCCTTTAAATGAGAAAAAGTACTTGCCGTTCAGTTACATTTTTTTATCTAGTTAAAGATATGTTTGACAAGCGCTTATGGGCAGGGGTTAAGGCATTACAGAAGTATGGATATATTCATATATGTGTGTGTATATATAAATATATTTAAAATAAACACACACACAAAAAACATGAGATAGCCTGGGTGCTGTGCACAGTGGAAACATTTGAAGAGAAATGGAGTATATACTCATGTCTTCCTCCAGTGGTGCACACACATAACTCTAACACCTATTACTTTTCTCTCTGCCACCTCTAATAATCCTTCAAACATCACCAATTATGGCATCCACAGGTCTTCACTCATATTCCCCATTTCCCCCAGCACCCCTCTTTGTATCTCAGCACCTCCATCAGTCAACTCTCCACCCACTTAATTTCCCTGAACCTCCATCTGGATTTGCACAGCCTACTTTGTTCCCCCATCATCCATCTTCCTAGCCTACTACAATACCTGCCACTTCCTCATCTTATCTCCTTATGGTCAGAATCTAGGGTGGGCAATGTGAGGCCCTCCAGCAGTGTTCCCTCTAAGGCAATCGTGCTTCATAAAAGAGAAACTTTTTTTTAAAGAAACTTTATTGAGGTAATGATAAAGTACAGTAATAAGAACATAGGTCCACAAGGACCTTTATAAATATACAAAAAACAGGTACAAGTTGAAAAACAAGGAGAGCAATTTAATATCCTCAAAAACAAAAAACCTTTGTTAACATCCCGCATAATAAATTAAACAGCTAGTGCCAATGTGTGAGACTGGGGACTATCATGCAGTGAGTGTATTTGTGAGTCAAACTGCGTGTAGTGGACAAGTAAAATATATGGGGAGAGGGGGGAAGGGAGAAAAAAAGAAAAAGGGAGGGAGGTTAGCATCGAAGACTGGTATCTCATAAATATTGTCAACTGGAGATATAACTCGGATAGAATTGGGAAGACGTTACAACTGGGAGCATACCATCAACGAAGGGGAATGGTAAAAGGTCCATGGAGGTAAGGCAAGAAATTCACTAATTTGTCGGATCTCCTCCATAAACCCGACAGTGCGGATGCAGATCCTGAGATCTATAAGTAGACCAGCTGGCCCAAAGCTTGGTGAAGGAGGGTGTAGATGGCGTACTGTTGTTTCATAAGGTATAGATACTCCACGCAACCAACCATATAACAGTGGAGGGTCTCTGGAGAGCCAAAATGGGGGAATTTGCTCCCTAGCAACTGCAAGCAGCAATCACACTATGGGTAAGAGACAGACTAGCGTTGGCTGAATAGAGTTAGGGGAGAGGGAGAAAAGACACAGCCAAGGATGTTTAGGTACTCTGAGAAATATAATTTGATATATAAGAGACAGGACGGAGTCCCAAAAGCTAGTAATTATAGGACAAGACCACATATATATGTAGCATGGTGCCTGAATCAGCAGAGCATCTCCAACAGAGGTTGTAGTGAGTAGGCGAGATCTGGGAGATCAGTTCAGGAATCATATATCATCTGGTGATAATTTTGAATTAAGGTCTTTCATTTTCATGTTGCGTGCATATTTGAAGTTAAGTTTAAAGGCTTCGCTCCACTGTTCCATCGTGATAGCTTGACAGAGTTCCTTCTCCCATTGTTTTAAGAAATAGAATTTGTTGTCTTCCGATGATGATTGTAATAGAGAGTAGCAAAAGGACAGAGGCTTAAGAGACGGAGGAGGTGAGGCAAGGGTCTGTTCCAACGCAGTCAGACGTCTAGGAACGTACCCCTTCAGTCTGACTTTGCCCAGTGTCGTACTTGTAAGTAATTACATCAATTTACCTTTACAACATATAGTGAGGAGGCAATCTGCGCAGCAGAGGGAAAACCTGTAGGAAGAAGTGGTTCAAAGTATCTAAATTGTTATCCTTACACATAGTGAACGATGGATAGAGATAAACTTTTAAATGCCCTGCAGCCCAGCATCCTCCTCAGCCCTTTGTACATCATCCTAGGCTTTCAGGTTATCCAGTGTTCAGGCTTCTGTTCTCTTGAATACTAGATAAGACTTCTTTCTAGCATTCAACGGGCTTAACTCCCCATTTGAAGCAACTGCCATTTTTACTTGTTTCCAATGCTACATTTTGTTTGCAGCAGAATTGCAATACTTTTGGTTAGTACATGAAATGTATCTTTCCCAAAACAAACTGAGTCTTATTCATCAAGCAAACCAGCTGTACCGTACATCAAATTCCCATTGATTTAAATGGGGCTTTTAACCCCCCCCCCCGAATGCTAGACCAATCTCTAGGGCATTACAAAACATTGGGGGTGCAATCCCTGGCCCAGAATGGCTCCACTTTTTTAGTACCCTATGGTTTGGTTTGGTATTAAAGGGATAGTAACACTTCATTTTTACTATCCTCATGTTGTAGCCCTTAAAAATTGGAATTAAACGAGACCAGCGGCATCTCTCAAACCTTTATGGTTTGAGAGATATCCACATTCAAAGTTCCCTCTCCTACTTTCTCCACTGACGTCAGTGTTATAGCTGATAGCAAGGGAATCCGGGACCAGCGGGGGCTCGGCAGCAGTGGCGAGATTGAGTTATAGAAACAGAAATCCTTCACTGAAATGGTCTTCTACATGTGATTGCAAACCAAGCACATGTAGAAGACCATTTCAGTGAAGGATTTCTTTTTCTATAACGTGATCTCCGCACTGCTGCAGAGCCGCCTCTTGCTCACAAACCAGATTCCCTTGCTATCAGCTATAACGCTGATGTCAGGGGAGAGAGTAGGAGAGGGAACTTTGAATGCGAATATCTCTCAAACCATAAAGGTTTGAGAGATGCCGCTGGTCTCGTTTAATTCCAATTTTTAAGGGCTACAACATGAGGGATAGTAAAAATGAAGTATTACTATCCCTTTAAGGAGAAAGGTTATAAAATTGCCCAGGCTTTATTACTGTCTTTCCTGGTGCTGGGGCCAGCATGGAGGATTATCATATTCACTAATGAAAGATGGTGAATCGGTGCAGTATCAGTTCCTTGAATTGAGGATAGATTGAGGATTGGCAGATGGACGAATTTCAGAAAAGGTCTGAAATTTGTAGAGGGAGAGAGCATCAGCAGCTAAAATTAAAGAACCTGGAATAAATGAGATATAAATATAGAATTTGTAATACAGGGGCAACCAAGTCAATCTACACAAACACATTATTAAATGAGGTGAGGATGATACTGTTTATAATATGAGATGAGAGGTAGCTTGATTGCCAGTGACAAATGTAACTGCTTGGCCTTACTGAGTGGTGCCCTAATATCCAGCAACTGCAATTATGGGGTAGATCTCAAAGACTGGGGAGAAGTGTGGAATGTTCACGGCCAATGGTTGATGAGCCAATAGTTAGTTGTTGCACATTGCTGTAAAACCATGTGAAAGGGACGAATCCGAGAACACAACTGGGGATGTTAGCAATGGAACTGATAGGGATAAGTGTGACCATTCCAATGTTTAAGAAAGTTGGCCTGCATGGCTAGGTCAGTTTTGACAAATTGGTCTCAATTAATTGATCTGAATGAACCAGGGACTGCAGGGAGCAAGGTGAGAAAGTAAGGCTCTGCTTTGAGGATGACCCTCATGGTGAAGCTGAGATAGCCTAGCATGGATTGTAGTTCTAGTTTGGTGCAGGATTGTTTGGTAAAGGTTAAGGCTTGTATATGAAGACATTTGTCTAGTGGGAATCTTGCTTCCATTTTGAAGGTGTCAAGGTGAATGCCAAGGAAATCTGTGGTGGAGGAATGTTTATGTTGACTAGACATTGACCCTTAGGTAAGAAGGTGGGGAATGGGGTTTTTCAACGAGGAGAAAATCAGCTAGACATTAAATAACCATGAGGCATCTCTAAACATTGAGCAAAGAGTTTTGGCAACTATATGAAATAATGCTGGGCTACTTTTGAATCTGAAAGACAGGCGGACAGCAAAGTAGTAGTCCACTTGATACCATGGAGATTCCAAAGGGAAGGGTGGATGGGTAGTACTTTGGAAGAATTGGATATGTTTGCATTTCATACCAAGGAACCCTGTCTGAATGTAATAATGATCCTGCACTATGTATTTTTTTTTCTTCAACATTTACACAGGGAGCCATTGTGTGGGGCAGAATGCGGCAGCATATGCCACATATTAACCCTTTGAGTGCCAGAGGGGTACGCAACTCATTGCAAAGCAATGCATTGCGTACCCCTCTGGCACTCATAGGATTAACTGTGTGGGGCAGCATATGTCGAATTGTCACTGTGTGTGGGGACAGTATATGTTGAATAGTCACTGTGTGTGGGGACAGTATATGTCGAATTGTCACTGTGTGTGGGGACAGTATATGTTGAATAGTCACTGTGTGTGGGCAGCATATGTTGAATATTAACTGTGGGGAAGCATAGCTCAAATTGTCACTGTGTGTGGGGGCTGCATATGTTGAATATGAACTGCAGGTCAGCATATGTCAAATTGTCACTGAACTATGGGACAGCATGTTGAATGTAAGAGTTGTGGGGCATCATGTTGAACATAGTCATTGTGTGTTAACCCCAATAAAGCTGGTGGCCACAAATCCCCATGGTTGCTGCCTGACCCCCAACCTTGTTCCCTTAGGAGTGCAGAACTTGTATGAAATATGATACAGAGGTGAGGGGATGATTGTGTACAGCTTGGTTTACTTTTTTAACATTTTGAGTGCCACAGGGGTGTGCAATACACATCCCTATGTCATTCAAAGGGTTAAGAGAGTGATGCTGTTCGTGGTACTGAAAGTATCCTGTCCACTCCCCAAATGACCAAGTGGTGCAGTGGAGAGCATACTCTCAGACTTCAGGATTGTTGTAGAGCTGGTAATATGTAACAGAGGGCACCCCTTTGACACTGAAATCAGTTTGACAATGCTGTATGCTAATGGGAACCTTCTCCTTCCCTCCCCTTGCATACCTAAATTTTAGTGCATAAGGTGATGTGTGTCTATATCGGCAAAATCATATTGCCACAACATGAAACTGTAGTGCATCTCAGTCCTGAACTTTAGATGTTGATATAAGCTTCACTATGAATGGCTGATCCACATAGGCTTCAGTCAATGATATATATCTGATACATGTGTGCACTGTCCTCTACCTCATTAGCAATAGGCTCATTGTGGGGGAATTCAGGGAAGGCAGGTAAATAAACAAAGTGATATGAACAGTGCTGTGCTGCCAATGTGAATGAGTTCTTCAGGGTACTCGAGGACTGTTGAGGAACTCTGGTCTAAACCATTACTAGTGACAGATGTTTGATTCTTTGTCTATTATATAGAAAACATATCTAGAGCTGGAGCACAGACTCTGTAAAGTCACTTAAAGGAGCCAGTTGCTATGATTACTTAAAGTACTGCCGTGCACCTGTATCTAATTATTATTCATAGTACTTGAAGAAAAACCAAAAAGGCTTCATAGATACTTATTAGGGCACTAAGTGACAGTGTCCAATTACAGTGATCAACAAACAAACTATTTAGGTTATACTGGTTCTGTTAACCCCTTAAGGACCAGCGCGCACGCATGTGGCTGGCACTTAAGGACCACAGAGCATTTTTTTAAATTTTTATTCTGATTCAGGGCTCCCCAAAAGACATGCAGCCACGTGGGGAGCCCTGAAATAGGTGACGTACATGTACGTCATGGGTCCTTTAGGGACATCCGCCCATGAAGTACATGTACATCCTGGGTTGTTAACCCTTTGAGTGCCAGAGGGGTACGCAACGCATTGCAAAGCAATGCGTTGCGTACCTCTCTGGCACTCAAAGGGTTAAGGTGTTAAAGTAGCAGATTTGGAGGAAATGTTTAACAAACAAAGCAAAAACAGTTCTATATTAGTGTGTAAAGTATAATCACTAACCATTATTCTGTGGTGAACCAGCAGGGAACGACTATGCTAAAGTGCCTTAAAGCTTGATGCACCAAAGTTAGCTATCATTATCCCTTAAAGGGATAGTAATGGTTATTTATAACAAAGCTTAAAAGTGTGCATATTAAAAATATAAATGCAATGACCTTCCTCCCGTCTCTCAAACAAGTATAGTTTGAGAGATATAAGCTGCTAAAGTTCCCCCCTTCTGCCCCTTTCACAGATGTCAGCGCCAGGGGCGGATTGTCCTATCGGGGGGATCAGGCATCCCCAGGTGAGCCAAGCAATCATGGGCCGGTTTCCCCTGTATGGTCTACACTATTTATATGTGGTGGAAACATGGATGAAGAAAAGTCTGCTTATGGTGTGACTTATGAGCCAAGACTAAGAGGCAGAGGAAGTGGGAAGGAAGTCTGTGGAAATTAGATGGCTGGCTCAGAGGGGCGGTAGCTAGATGATCACTGCTTCTCCTGCCCTGCTGTGTCACATCTCAGTGAGGGTAAATGTCTGTTGCAGTGAAGTGACAAAAAACAAAATCCTCACCAAAAGGAGTGACAGCATAGTGCACTAAAAAGATCTGATCTTCTTTCCAGGTGTCCAAGCAATTCGGAATGGAGTGGATGTTGTTGCTGAGTTTGTTTTATATTTTAAAACTATTTATTTGTTGCTTATTTAAAGTGGAACTACTACCCTTAAAAAACATTGTCCCAAATAATTCCCCATCTGGCGACTAGCTGCTCAGTAGCGCTAGTCGTCAGAATTATTACCGCGTTAATGAGAGTGAGCCACTACTCCGGGACTGACTAGCAGGATGGAGAGCAGACATCTTTCCATAGTGACGTCTGCACGCCTGTGATGTCAGTCCCAGCCGGCTCTAGGAGGCATTTCTAGGATCTGTTCGGCTCAGGAAGGTACTGGCAGCGCAGGCGCGCACACATCAGTATGTAAAGATGTCTGCGCTCCGTCCTGCCTGTCACTCCCGGAGTAGTGGCTCATTCTCATAAACGCAGTAATAATTCTGGCGACTATCGCTACTGAGCAGCTAGTCGCCAGATGGGGAGGTATTTGGGACAATGTTTTTTTAAGGGTGGTAGTTCCGCTTTAACTGCACGACCCAGTGGATTAACCCTTTAAGTACAAGGCAGGTATTCAACGCATTGCAGTGCATTGGGTTGCTCTTTGGCACACAGAGTTAAAATGTTGAGAGAAGTTAGCGATTTTACAGAGCAGCATGAGTAGAGTTTTGCATGATGTAGATGGTATAAATTCTAGGTTCCCCTCCCAGTAATTCTGCTTTATAGGCTGTCACTTCTGTAAAAAAAATATGTATGTACATCTTCCCTTACAATTTATCTTGAAGGCTGAGGTACCTGACATTAGGCAGCAGCCACCCCACAAAGAAGGGGGAGGCAAGTTACAGTGCAGTACTGCCAGCAGTTCTTATTTATGTTCCTCTGGTGCTAAAGAGCTTTCTGATCATTCTTTATAAAAGCAGAAGTCTCTCTCATATCAGCAGCATGGGGACCGGCATGCAGTAAAGAAAATACATGTCACCAGCTAGCGAAGCAAAAGTACTTGGGCAAGTAGTAATACTAATATATTTAACACTAGGGGTGCTAGATAGGTATCCAACTCATTTTGAAGCACTTTCCAACATATAATGTTGTTAACCCTTTAAGGGCCATAGGAGGGTATATTGTATATTTTTTTATTCACAATATAAGGCACTGGCACTCACCAAAATTAAAGTGACAATTTAGAAAAATAAGTAAATATGTGGGTGCAGATCCCATAAGTACAATAATATAAATGTACTCAGCCTGGGATTCCCCGGTAAGTAGCAAGAGACAGCACTCCTCTGGCTGAACCATAAAAACTTCCTTTTATTCTATCATCATAAGATGCTTCCAAACGTTTTCGGTCCTCAACTGGACCTTCCTCAGGGCAAATGGGTTTGTAAAGCAACAATCAGTCATATATATACCAAACAACGTAAAAAACACAATCCCCGCTGATACCACCTATGGAACGCAAAACTCAGCGTTCTCCGGCGCTCAACGGGGCGGGTGACGTCACAAACAGTCGGTTGCTAAGCAACCAGTACCCGCACGATACAAATGAAGCAGTGCTGCAGGCTGAAGGCTGCCACAGCTTAACTAATGATGCATTAAGGTCCGTAGATCCCCATAAGGAGGAAGGACTCGACTAGCTACAACAGACACACGACTGGCTCCATCATTAAGCACAAAAACTAAGCCCAAATCGGTACAATGGTGACAATCCACTGCAAGGACAACACCATTGTGCGTTAATCAAGGGCTATTCTATATTGACTGGGAGATCCAATATAATAAATGCTGTAAGCTTACATATTATCTCTAAGTCAAGAGCATAACTAAAGCTTAACACATTTATATTAATGTATAATATCATATTCCTAATAATAAATATCATAAAGGCAATGGTTATTAATTAGAGTACCACAATGTTCATCATAACAGGAGATCCCATCCATATTCCTGAACAGATATAGCATTGTCCAAGCAATCCATGATGGTAGGAACCAATACATATAGTCCATATTTTATCAAGTATAATAATCCTCTTGATTAAATATCAATATGTTAGCAATGAATGTCATTAAGTCAATATTAATCAGATCCACAATGTTGATCTTCCGATATCTCCTTATCACATAGTCCACTACTCCAGATTTCATCTTCCAGATATATGTGGAATATTGATACAATATCATCTCATTCAAGGAATGATATAAGCAAGGAATCCAGGTGATAAAAGGTGGTAACTAGGTGCCTGACCTCCATTATAGGGGTCGCCAAATATGTCACCACCTTAAACATAAATCATAGTCCAATATTACTGGTTACATCTTCCAGGCATGTATGTGATATTAATAAAATGTCGTCCCCTTCAACGATGATGTGAATAGAGAGTCCAGGATATATGTGGTGTTAACTAGGTACCTGACCTCTAACTTAAGGGTCGCCAAATATGTCACAACCATAAGCATAAGCCAAAAAAAAGCACCTATGTAGTTATTGATTGTACAAGTATATAAATCGATAAATAGTGGTAACTAGGTGCCTAACCCCTTTGTTAAGTGTCGCCAAAGATGTCACAACAAATGAACCACAGCTCATAAGAAACATGACAATGAGAGCTCATGATTTAATCCCTTAGGTGCCAAAGTGTTAAAATCAAATATGCATCTCGCTTCCTGTTGGAGGAGGATTTGGTGCCGATCTCCACCACGCATAGATTTGTTCACTTGTAGAATAGGCATAAATTGAAAATCCATTCATTTATGTTGAAATGCCTGGAAGTGTCTGGCCACAGGGTGATACTGGAATTCTTTTTTATTTATACAGAGCCAACCGGTGTACTTGGCACTTTACAGATTACATTTAATATAGAAGGGGTACAATAAGTGCGGTGATTAAGTGCTTATATAGGCAGTCATGAGGGGAAGAACAGGTGAGTATGCATTAGGATAAGAGGTGACTGCCCCGTAGAGCTTACAGTCTAAGTAGTGCAAAGCATTACAATTTTCTCTGGCACTAAAGGAGTTAATCACACACACACACACACACACACACACACACACACACACAGTTTAAACCAAGAGAAAGTGGGAAAGATTGAGTGGAAAATCAGACGTGGCGCTAGGGGAAAACGAGAGGCAAGAAAGACTAAAGGGAAGGAAAAGGGGCTGGGAAAGAGACAGGGAACTGAGAGGGGAACTGGGAGAAAATATTAGGAAAGTGAGAGAGCATTGGGAGAGAGAGATAGGTGGGACTGGGGAAAAGAGAGGAAATGAAACAGACTGGAGGAGAAAGGGGGCAAAGAAGCAGCCAAGGGTCCTGTAGGTAGAAACAGAGACCGAGTAATATGGCTGGGGGTGAGAGAAGGAGAAAAGGGGTGGGGGGAATGGTTGGAAGTTGCTAATGATATATATATTGTGACCAGATGGAGTAATTTAGAACTATAACATTTGAAATATTGATCACTGTTTTGTATAGTGTGTCACATTTGGTGTCGGCGATGGGATGCCCTCTTCCTAAAGGCATCCAAACCACCACCAGGACAGTCTCCATTGGGAGATTTGGCTAGAGCCAGTTGCAGGTGTATGGAGGGGTTCTACAAGCAGCTGAAGTGATCCTCTTTAAAAGAGATCCTAGCTGCCAGACGTGGAGAAGCAAGTGGACCCAGGAAGACTGATTTGGTTGAGGCTTTGATGCAGATGGACCTTCTATCAGTTGGAACAGCTAGCCCTGCAAGCCTGCAGACCAGCATGGGATCCAGGGAGGACCCTACAGAGCATGAGGATGCCTTCACCCGAGATGTCAAGATCCAGCTTGCTTTTTATGGCCCCAATCCATCTGCTGAGATGGTGGATAGAGTCCTGGCCATGGTGAGTCAGGAGAGAACAGCAGAAAGGGAGGAATGCCTGAGCAAGGCAGAACTGGAGAGAGGCCAGAGAGACTCTGGATTTCCGTGGAGCTGTGGATCCAGGAACGGCAAACTGTCTCATCAAGCCTTCAGGGTGTTTGAGGAGAGCACAGGAGACATAGATGGATACCTGCAAGATTTTGAGAGGCAATGTGCCCTTTATGAGATTGATCAGAGAGACTGGGTAACAATTCTGGTGGGCAAGCTGACTGGACGTGCAGCCGAGGCATATCGAGCCCTATCTGATGAAGTCAGCCGCTGTTATGCAGAGGTGAAATGGTGCCTGCTTGCCCGGTATGCAATTACTCCGGATGCCTACAGGCGGAAGTTCCAGGATACCCGACGGTGGCAACAGGACTCTTATGCGAAATGGGTTTACCGCATGGACTGTGCTTGTTGTCGGGCTATTTATATGAAGGTATCCAAAGGGTTAAACAGAGAACCACTCAGGTTGGATTTCTTCACTTAAATAGACAAATGACAATATAAAATAATTCGAGAACTTTATCTTTAATATGTATTGACACGCTACTTCACAGTAACGAATTGATCACAAGAATCAATCCTTCATATTTGTGCAAAAATATATCTATTTTATTAAAATACAATGTATATATAAATATCAGCAACAATGAACTATATAAGTGATTAGCAATACTAATAGGTATACAAAATCAAACCACACTATTTATCATAAAGATTACCAGCGGTGCAAGGGTTAACCACCTATAGGTATATCCAGAGGTATAATAACAATAATTGCATTCAGCAGCATAGAATAGGTTAATTGATTGTTACAATTAATATAATACAGTTGGTTGCAGGGTCTCTTAATACCTCTGCCCCAGAAACTGTATAGACTATGCCAATGATGATGTAATGGGTATTGTGAGATGAATTAAATAATTCCTCTAACAATTCCTTGTATCATATATAAATAATAATTAAATTTAGGGAATAACTGGAATAGAATCCCAGATTTAAGTCACTATAATTTAATTATCTACTGAATTCAATACTGAATACCTCTGAATAAAATATATAAATTGCAATTAATATAGTCAAACCAAATCACACAAATAATCTACTTAGAATTACTTCATGCACATTTATCATAATTTTGACTACAGCAACCTATATATAAAACCTATAGGCACTCCAAGGGTTAATACACACGTTTAAACAGATGCCACACCCAGCAGTTATTTTGTCTATTGAGATAATACTTTCAAATTACAAAATATAAGCCTGGCACATACACAGAGAATTCCAAAGAAAACACCACTAACAACAGACAAGTAGCGGTTAAAGGGTTAATAACTGGATTCAAAGAATACCCTGTATCAAATATTAACTATTATAATCTTCCCAGAACCACAAAATATTACTCTAGGAATACCAAGATTAATATTAGCTAATATAAATAACCCACGCTATATACTGTATTACACTGATTGGCAATTTATAACATTTCCCAATAATTATCTAGATTCTATTATTTCCAGAATTTAATAGCTAAATCTAGCTTATTATAAATTATCCCAAATGGTTGGCCAGTCCACCTAAGACAATTTAAAACTAAGTTCTTCAAACAGAAGAAAAATTATAAAATTCTGGATTAAATGAATCTAAATGAATAAATGATATAGTTACCAATCCAAGTTCCTTAGTATTTCTCTGTGAGATGGCAGGATCAGCAAAGCCTTCAGGAAGTCACCTTTTCTGTTTCAGTCAGTTAAGTTGAGTCCAAAGACCCTCTTTTAGGAAGTCCAAAAGAAAAAAGACCCTGAACTAACAGTATCTGGGGATTATATTGACAAATTTTGCCTTATCAGTTATCCCCACCTTTTTCTAATGATTGGATAACGATCCATCTCATTATACCGTGACATCACCAGTCTGCCCTGATTGGATATTAATATATCCCAAATTATTCAAGGAATGCGGATATCCCAGTCATAATGCTCTCAAGACTCTAGGTGGAGCTCTTACTCTACTTAAATTTCTTACATATAATCAGCTTTTATGTCATCAATGATGTATGTAAGAGGGCATGAAACGTCATATAAATTCTGTCATTTTCTAGACGTTCTCATAGGGGAGTGTTTTTTAAGACACTAAGAATGTCTGGCAAAACCCACTATATCACCATAAATGTCGGTTAGTTATTTTCACTCCCTACCTTGGACTAATGGCTCATTGTTCCCATATGATGTAATTTGAACACATTTTAAACAGAATTTCAGCTAATTTCCTACAATTAGAATTAACCCTGTATGGTCCCCCAGGACAAAGTCTCTGACATAATCCCCCTTTTAGCAAAAGATTTTCTAACTTGATAAAAGTTCTAAAATATTATTGCTAAACTGGAGGAGACTGTTGTCATCTTCGTCCTGTGACTGGGATCGTCTCCGAAGTTAATACAGTTCGCTTCAGTTCATCAACTACTTAATGGCATCGGCTTGTTCCCAAAAGACGAGGCAATTATTGTTCTCTTCAATAGTTGGAACAATCTCTCTGATTAGGGAATCCATATACCTTTTTTGTTGATAGGAAGACGTTGTGTCTAATACGAATAGTTGCTTGGCCTACTCAAGGATCTCCATAGTTTTGGCTTGAGTTGAAAAGGCACGCAGATCATATCAGACTCCCAGTTTGGAACAGGTGGTGGGAGAAATAGCAAATTCTTCTTAGATGGCGATTTATGTAAGCAGGTTGGCAGCACTCCTCTAGGATCCAAATTCTTCTCTGTTAGGATGGCCTCCGGCATCTCTTGCCCAATGGTTCTTGATAAAAACACTGGAACCACGCTTGCTGTGTCCGGAACTCCTGTCACAGAAGATGGATGATTCACATCATGGCATTTGGCTTTGGATGGAACTTCTGTAATCGAAGGAGGATGATCCACATCACTGCCTTGGTCTTGATGTCCATAACCATGGCAACTGTCAATTGACCTCAGTCTATTAAGAACTCTTTGGTCTAAAAGAAATGACACATGAGTGATCTCATATTGATCCATTTGTTGCATGCATACATACATGACATTACAGTTTCAATCAGTATCCCTATGACCATGGTACTGTATGATTACTGTATATAGTTTTTGCACCAGTTAGCTTGTGGTCCTTGCTAGCCTTAAGCTAAACTATTATAAACTAACACTCTCTGTCTCTACTCTTCCCCCTTTTATAGAGGAATGACCCTCAGCTGTATGCTACAAACAAAACCTTGTCAAAAGGAAAAATAAAATTAGCATAACAACATTTTCAGAGAATCATAGAGCATCAAACCATTTGTTGACGAGATATGTTAGAGTGTTAGTGGGGAACAAACATGTCACACAGACAGACAAAAGAGAGAGCGACGTTTCACTGAAACAAAAGAAGATAAGAAATCCAAATATGACAATGTCAATTATACAGTCAAGGATACTCATCCATCCAATGATTAATTAGGATCCTTGTTCTTCTTCCGCTTCTCCTTCTATGATCTGTAACTGAGATCTAGGGTGACAAGCACGCAATTGGTTTATATGAACCCACTTTTCTACAATTTCACCATTAATAGGGATAGAAACCTTATAGGCCACTGGAGATAATTTATCAGTAATGATATATGGCCCTCTCCATGAGGGTAAGAATTTATTTTCTTTTACCTGGTTTCTTGAAAAATTGTATAGATAAACACGATCATTTACCTCATACTCCCTTTTGGTGGTTTTTAGGTCATAGTAAGTCTTATTACTTACCACTGCTTTTTCCAGATTTTTCTGTGCAAACGCAAATGCATGTTGTAAATGCTTGCGTAACTGGTCTATGTATTGGTGTGTTGTGGAGGCATTAATTAGATTTTGATCGGACGTACGGTATAGCAAGTGCTGGGGTAGGACCATCTTTCTACCTGTCATTAGTTCAAATGGTGACATTTTCGTGGCTGCACTAGGAGTAGCCCGAATAGCCATGAGAACTAGGGGTAGTTTAAGATCCCAATCCTTACCTGATTCCTTAACAAACTTCTTGAGAATGTTAACAATGGATTGATTATATCGCTCCACCCCACCACTTGACGCAGGACGGTAAGCGATATGTAATTTACGTTTTACCCCCAAGAGTTTCCAAAGTTTGTTCATCACTTCGCTGGTGAAATGACTACCTCTGTCAGATTCAATCCTCTGCGGTAGGCCAAACCTGGAGAACACATGGTTAATTAACAAAGCAGCTGCGGTTTCTGCCGTATTATTGTTTGCGGGTAAACATTCAACCCATTTGGTGAACAGACAAGTAACCGTTAGCATATATTTGTTCCCCCTTGCTGTCCTAGTTACCGGTCCTATAAATCTATTTGAATATCCGACCATGGTAATGACATCCCCCTCTTCTGTAGTGGTGCACGATGAGTGGGGCCAGATGGTTGGAATTGGGAACACACCAAACAACCTTGACAATAGGTTTGTACATCTTTAAGCATATGAGGCCAATATGCATAATCGCGGAGAATCTCATACGTGATTTTATCACCGCGATGACCTGAAGTAGGTGCATCATGAGCATGTTGAAGCATTAAACCTCTAAATGCAGTAGGTACAACCCATTGTTGTATTCCATTTTTAGAAGTTCTGATTAACAGACCATCTTGTATATGGAATTGGGCCTTGGACCTCATCAAGATCCTTAAGTCTTCTTTTCCCACCCATTCCTCCTCAGAAATTGGGTGGTTTAGGGGGTCTTCTATGTGCTTGTAGAACAGCCCTATGATAGGGTCCCCCTTTTGACTTGTAATCAAGTCCTCACTAGGTGAGTCTTGAATCCACTGTGCTACCGGGGTGTCTGCTTCGTTACGGGCTTGTTGCCTAGTAACGGCATTTACCTGTACAGGACCCAATAGATGGGATATATCTAAGGCCTCTCCCTTAAGGGCGCCTTCTTTAGCCAATTGATCGGCTAGATCATTACCTTGTTTTTCAGGGCCTAGGACCTTAGAATGCCCCTTGGTCTTTTTCCAATAGATGGTAAGGCCATTTGATGTTACAAGATTGTCAACCTCACAAAACAATTTACCATGTTTCACTGGCTTATTATTGGATCGGAGCATATGGCTTCTTTTCCAACCTGGGAGGTATTCTACAAAGCTATGGCGAACATAATTAGAATCAGTTATAATGACAAACTCCTTTATGTTATGCTCAATAGCTAAGAGGACTGTCTTATAGACCGCACAGAGCTCTGCCACTTGGCTACTCTGTGGTCCTAGACTATACCCTTTAGATATAATAGGGCACTCACCTGTCCAGGTAATCCCGATACCTGCCACCAGTTTTCTTTCAGTGCCAGTAGTGACATGGTAGGAACACCCGTCAATGTACGCGGTTGGTAAGGTTGTGCAATAATTCTCGTCAAATGCCTTATAGGGGGAAAGCAATTGTTCCTCAAGGTAATCGTCTCCACTGGTATCAGTTTCCGTGGGAGGTGCTGAACAATCATGGAGTTCGGCGAGTCCTTGAGCTACAGGATTCTTCCTGTTTTGCTTATACCTAATTTCTAATGGCCATCCTTGTAGGGATAAAGTCCAAGAGGTGATCCTACTATTGGAGAGGTGTCCTTCCTTTATCCGGTCACTTTGCAAATACTGCAAAGGTTGATGAGCGGTTTCAATGATGATCTTCTCACCCTGAATAAAACTCCGAAAGTTCTGTAATGCCCAAACAGTAGCCAATAAAGCTTTCTCACAGTCATTAAATTTAATTTCCACGGAAGACAGGGATTTGCTAGCATATGCGATAACCTTATTCAGGTTATCCTGCTTTTGATACAAAACCCCGCTGAGACTAAGATTAGTGAATCCTGTCTCAAGAAAAAATGGCTTACCTCCTTCTGGATAAGCCAGACAAGGAGCCTGGGTGAGTCTACTCCTAAGCTCAGATACGGCATGTTCCTGAGCTTCACCCCAGATCCACGGTTGATCTTTCTTCAATAATAACAACAATGGTTTAGTTATTTCTGAATAATTATCAATAAACTTCCGGGAATAATTCATCATGCCTAGGAAGGATCTCAATTCATGGAGATTAGTTGGTGTTTTAGATTTAACTATCGCTTCCACCTTCTTTCTTTGTGGATTTAACCCTTCGGTGGTCACCTCATGACCAAGAAAGTTAACTTTGGTGCGGCACATCTGTGCCTTTTTGAGCGACAGTTTAACACCAGCTTCCTTTAGCTGATTAAATACATATTTAATTTCTGTGATATGCTTTTGGAAGGTAGTACTTTTAATCAGGACATCATCCACATAGCAGAGAGTCCCCCTAGCCATGGCATCAGGCATAGCCTTGTGCATAAAAATGGCAAATTCATGACCTGAGTTGATATACCCAAAATGCATTCTAACCCAGGCGTATTGTACTCCTCCAAAAGTGAAAGCTAGCTTGTATTGGTCTTCCTCACTAACTTTAATGGTCCAGTACCCTTGGGCACAGTCAATTGCTGTAAAAATTTTGGACCCTTGCATCTGAGCCAAACATTGATCTATATATGGCACCGGCCAGCCGGACATATATACACGTTTGTTCAGTTGCCTTAAGTCAGCACACAAACGCCATTGACCATTGGGTTTAAGGATTCCCAAGATTGGGTTATTATAAGAGCTGTGCACTGGCCGTATAATACCCCTCTCCTTGAGGTTCCTTATAATTTCTGCCAATGAGTCATAGGACGCAAGTGGAAGACGGTACTGTTTGACATATACAGGAGGTAACTTAGGGTCAGTTTGTATGCGGGCAACGTGTAGGTTTGTTAAACCACAATCATAAGAATCCTTGGCAAACAGCTCTTGGAATTCCATAAGTATTTCCCTTAGCTGTTGGCGTTCAGAATCATCAGAGCACGCATCGGCTAGAGAGATTTGCTCTTCTACTAGCTCATTAAAACCTGGAAATGCTTCAGGCTTACCTAACTCATAAGTTTCCTCAAGCTGTGTAGATAAATCATGAGCATTTACTCTTACCTTATCCACAGCCTCCTGATACTCTTGGGCCTCTGGTTCCGCCATCTGGTGTTCAAATACCAGAGAGGATTCTTCAATCCGGCATGTACCTATATCAGGGCTATATGGATACACAGATTGGACGGAAAACAGTCCCTCTGGAAGGGAGTAAAACAATTGCTCAACCAGTTGCTCCTCAGACAGATAATTATCAGGTAGTAGGCCTATTACTTGGTTCTGAAACCCAAATGTATAGTATTCTGAATCCAGAGCATACCCTATTACAGTTCCTTTCTCCAAGGTAATACTGTGTGGGGTTATGTTATTTACCACTATGTGGACTGGTGTTCTACGAATACTCACCATAGGGGTGTGTGATACAGAAATTCCTAATTGTTGAATCCTATTTGAGAGGCATATTAATGCATCAGGATTCTCAAGGTTCTGACCACTACGAACCTGCAAGGATATGGGGACCTGACTTGCCCCACCAGGTAAAGTGACCTTATTAGCTACCTGTAACTTTACTGCATATGGCAACAGTTGGCATGACTTCAGGGCTTTTAAGTCATCCTGAAATCCACAAGGGTTCCCTTCTAACCTAGTCCATAGGTTATTATTCACCAGATCAATCTGGGCAGCAAAACGATGTATTAAATCGTTGCCTATATAGATCTGGTGTTGGGGATTCTCCACTACAAGAAAAACATGTTTGGCGGACCTGTCACCTAGAGATATAGATAACAGACACCTCGCAACAACGTTATAACTCGTAGCATCGTCATCTAGGTCATGTACCAAATTATCATATGGTGCTAGATACTTGATATGGATAGGATCTCTTACCTCCATCAGTAGGTTGTTACTAATGTAACTGTTTTCCAATTTCAGATTCAGTTTGGCCTGTTTGATTCTCCCCAAGTCATTAACCTGTAAGGAAACAAACAACTCACCCCCTGTATGGTCAATAGACGTCAGATATTGAGAATGATTCTCTGGATCTGCGGGTTCAGAGGGTGATCTGTGAAGAGAGATGGTTAAAACATCGCCTTCTAGCTTCACGTTCTGAATCTGTTCTGGTAACGCCTTGATGGAGATATCACCTTCCATATATTCAGTATCAGTATTAGGTATCTGTAAAACAGTGAGGTTAGGGTTCTGGCTATTGACAAAGTGAATTTCAATAGTATCCCTATTTTCCTCTACCACATGATCATTTCTATGGGGGTGTTGCAATGCCCGCTCATAATTGATTGGGGTTTTAACCTGCAACCAGATGACATTATTCACACAGTCTATGACGGGACTTAATCGCCGCAGTAGATCGGCACCTATAATTAACCTGTTATAGGGAACTTCAACTACTATGACCTTATGTGTGAATGATTTGTTACCGATTTTAAAATGTAACCATGTGGTTCCCAATACGTTTAAGGGGTTACCTCCTACGCTTATTAGGGATCCATCAAATGCCTTTAACATTGGCTTTACAGAAGCTTCCTCCAAAATTTGATGGAAATGGGAGCTAGATAAGATGGTAGCTTGTGACCCTGTATCCAGGAGACTGGAAATGATTAGGTCATCAAGCCCCTGCAATGTAACATCAATAAAATATCTTCCTTCATATTCATGCATTTTGCATAAATAATTACGATGTAAGATCGTCTTATAATCCCTCCACTGCCTGCAAGGGTTAATTCCTGAATTTACAGGAGCAGTCTTGCTGACCACTGGGTCATGTTGTACAGCTGCAGCATCCCCCTTCACTCCTCCTCCTCCTTCAACCTGTTCTGAAGGAATGCAGGGAAAAGAAGTGACATCATCAGGGATGGACTTATGTGTACCTGGCTGTGGGTGAAATAAGGAAGAAATGTTAGAGTCACACAAAGCATGTACATCCTGTAAAGAAAATGTGTTAGCATTCCTGTTGGTTAAAATATTATGGTCTTTTATAGGACTTACATAGGGTAAAGCAATGTTATTCTTTTCCCCTAAGGCCTGCTTACCATTACCCTGTTCTGTTATTGATTGGCAGTTGCCACTCCTGGGGCTGTCCCTAAAAAAGGGTTAGATCCCTGCTGGGTATCAGAACTGGGACTTTGGCATAGCTGTGCCATAGTAGTCATCATTTTGGCCATCATATCTGTTAGGTTGTTAACCTGGACCTTAAGACTCACTTGCTTCTGACCTTGGTTCCCAGAATCAGACTTATTATTCTGCTGATTTTGCTGGGCCCCCTGATTATTAGAGTTTTTACTCTTTTTGAACCTCCTGGGAAACTTAGATCTATTTTGGTTTTTGTTGTATCCCTGGGATCTCTTGAAAAATGGTTTCTGACCATTTGAGTTATTAGACCCCTGGGAACTAACAGAGGCAGGTCCCTTCTGTCCTGGCTCCTGTTTATGAACCTGTGGAGATTTTAACACCTCTGCATAGGTTCTCTTGCCAGATTCAAAGGGCAAACTCTCCTCAACCAATGTTTCTGCTACACACTGGGAGGCAGGCTTCTTGTCCCTAGCTGGGGTATTCTCACTCTGCTGGGCATTATACAGCTTAATAGCTTGAGTGAGTAACCAATCTAGTGATAATAGGGGTGAATAATCCCTAGCTAGATTAGTTTTCATGTATCTAGGCAGAGCATTAAAGAACAGTTCCCTGAACTCATATGAATGAAAATCTGCGTCCCTATCTGCAAGGATATATGCACATTTAAGCTCTGACAAGAATTGCCTGGGGTCCTGGTCTGGCCTGCATTTTAGTGCATATATAGCACATTTAGCCTCATGGCGAGTTTTATAAGGACCAAACGCTAGGATTATCTGTTCCACTGTTTCCTCCCAGGTAGTGATACCCATCTCAGCTAAAGAACTGAAAAAGAAATTCTCTGAAACATCAAAAACCCAAGGCACATAATCCATTTTATGACGGTCAGAATGAAGGCCTAGAGATGCAAGTGTCTCAGTATAACGGTCTAAATGACTCACTATGGATATTTTAGATTTTCTGTGGAAAACTGGCACGGTATCTCTCAGAAATCTTATTATCTTAGTTCCTTCAACTAAAGGTGACTGTTCCTCCTGTTCAAACCTATTTAGTGTGGGCATTGGCCTCCTGTGATGTTTGATCATTGACTCCCTGTTAGAGGGTACACTGTGCCCTGTTAAAAGACTCCGTGGTGCAGGGTGTGTGGCTTGCTCTGGGATGTTACCCTCATCATCACACTTCAGCAAAAAGTGTGACTTCTGAGGACTAACATCCCCCTCCTTCCCAGGTGAGTAATCCTGATGACTACTAGATATAGCTGGTTGGGCCTGAACTACCTTGTCAGGGCTAATATCCTGTCCCATCTCAGAGGGGGCATGGTCAGAATCAGAAGCAGTAAGGGCCTGCATTCTTTCTGACAATTCCTGGATCTGATTGGACAAGACATTAAACATATCTAGATCCAGTGATTTATCCCCTTTAGGGGCATTATCACTGGTCTGATATACCAGCACTTGCTCTCGCAATTTTATATTCTCCTGAACCCGCTTGTCTAAATGGGATTGGAGTTGCCTAATGTGTTCTTGCAAAATGTATATCTCACCTTGTAGATCACACATTTTAGCATTAAGGGCAGTATTATGTGCTTTTGTAGACCACATTTCCTCAATAGCTGTTTTACGCCTGCTCTCTAGCCCATTTACCTGGCGCTGGAGATTCTCAATATGCTCTTCTTGTGAGTTTGCAATTTTGACAAACTTACGCACCTCTTCCTCTAACTCAGAAATCTTTTCAGTCTGATCATTTAGTGCCTGTTTTAGTGGCTCTACAACCTTTTGATAAGCCTCCAATTTGTTTCTCTGGAAGCCTATAATAGTTAACAATTCAGGCACAATTAATAAAATCTGGGTGTCCAAATCCTTTGCCTTAGTTTGATCTATACACCTATTCAATGCTTGATAATAGAAGCTATCAGGGTGCCACATTTTATCAAATTGGGATATCACTCGTAGTTCAATGTCACTGCACCATTGTTGGGCATCACTCTTAATTTTGAGGCGAGAATGGATGGCATAAATTAACCTCCCTTCTACAGCCCATTTCATGTCTTCTTCTGGTCTCTGTTCCATTGGATCAGACACTGAAGAAGTTGCCTGAGACATGTTTAATGCACAAATATGTTACTGTGTAATATATCTGTCAATAAAATTATTTGACAAATGTGTCAATCCTATATAAAGATCTCGGTGGGACCTCCAAAAATCTGTCGGGCTATTTATATGAAGGTATCCAAAGGGTTAAACAGAGAACCACTCAGGTTGGATTTCTTCACTTAAATAGACAAATGACAATATAAAATAATTCGAGAACTTTATCTTTAATATGTATTGACACGCTACTTCACAGTAACGAATTGATCACAAGAATCAATCCTTCATATTTGTGCAAAAATATATCTATTTTATTAAAATACAATGTATATATAAATATCAGCAACAATGAACTATATAAGTGATTAGCAATACTAATAGGTATACAAAATCAAACCACACTATTTATCATAAAGATTACCAGCGGTGCAAGGGTTAACCACCTATAGGTATATCCAGAGGTATAATAACAATAATTGCATTCAGCAGCATAGAATAGGTTAATTGATTGTTACAATTAATATAATACAGTTGGTTGCAGGGTCTCTTAATACCTCTGCCCCAGAAACTGTATAGACTATGCCAATGATGATGTAATGGGTATTGTGAGACGAATTAAATAATTCCTCTAACAATTCCTTGTATCATATATAAATAATAATTAAATTTAGGGAATAACTGGAATAGAATCCCAGATTTAAGTCACTATAATTTAATTATCTACTGAATTCAATACTGAATACCTCTGAATAAAATATATAAATTGCAATTAATATAGTCAAACCAAATCACACAAATAATCTACTTAGAATTACTTCATGCACATTTATCATAATTTTGACTACAGCAACCTATATATAAAACCTATAGGCACTCCAAGGGTTAATACACACGTTTAAACAGATGCCACACCCAGCAGTTATTTTGTCTATTGAGATAATACTTTCAAATTACAAAATATAAGCCTGGCACATACACAGAGAATTCCAAAGAAAACACCACTAACAACAGACAAGTAGCGGTTAAAGGGTTAATAACTGGATTCAAAGAATACCCTGTATCAAATATTAACTATTATAATCTTCCCAGAACCACAAAATATTACTCTAGGAATACCAAGATTAATATTAGCTAATATAAATAACCCACGCTATATACTGTATTACACTGATTGGCAATTTATAACATTTCCCAATAATTATCTAGATTCTATTATTTCCAGAATTTAATAGCTAAATCTAGCTTATTATAAATTATCCCAAATGGTTGGCCAGTCCACCTAAGACAATTTAAAACTAAGTTCTTCAAACAGAAGAAAAATTATAAAATTCTGGATTAAATGAATCTAAATGAATAAATGATATAGTTACCAATCCAAGTTCCTTAGTATTTCTCTGTGAGATGGCAGGATCAGCAAAGCCTTCAGGAAGTCACCTTTTCTGTTTCAGTCAGTTAAGTTGAGTCCAAAGACCCTCTTTTAGGAAGTCCAAAAGAAAAAAGACCCTGAACTAACAGTATCTGGGGATTATATTGACAAATTTTGCCTTATCAGTTATCCCCACCTTTTTCTAATGATTGGATAACGATCCATCTCATTATACCGTGACATCACCAGTCTGCCCTGATTGGATATTAATATATCCCAAATTATTCAAGGAATGCGGATATCCCAGTCATAATGCTCTCAAGACTCTAGGTGGAGCTCTTACTCTACTTAAATTTCTTACATATAATCAGCTTTTATGTCATCAATGATGTATGTAAGAGGGCATGAAACGTCATATAAATTCTGTCATTTTCTAGACGTTCTCATAGGGGAGTGTTTTTTAAGACACTAAGAATGTCTGGCAAAACCCACTATATCACCATAAATGTCGGTTAGTTATTTTCACTCCCTACCTTGGACTAATGGCTCATTGTTCACATATGATGTAATTTGAACAGAATTTCAGCTAATTTCCTACAATTAGAATTAACCCTGTATGGTCCCCCAGGACAAAGTCTCTGACATTGTGCCAAATGGCTACTGGGCTGTATTGCAAAGACTATGGAGGATTGTCGGCAACTTTTACTACTGGAGCAATTCTTTCAACATATGCCTCCTGAAGTTCGGGATTGGGTAAGGGACCGTGATCCTGCTACAGTAGGGGAAGCGGACAAATATGTGGAAACAGACGGAGTGGGCCCAGGCCCTCTCCAGTCCACCCCACAGGATCTAATGCCATCCCACTCAAGGGATCCAGGTACCAGGGCCCTGCCCCATTCCCATCACTAGCCGCTAGCCCAGTAGAAGGCGCAGTTCTGGCCTGCAGTGCTATAACTGTTTGCAGCTGGGACATGTTTGGAGCAATTGCCCTCAGAGATGGTCCAGACCTAGACCCCTGCCCCAGAGGCCGGTATCTCCACTGGAACCACCCCAGAATGCTCCAAGACAAGCCTACTGTATGGAGACTCAAGAGAATGAGCCCTGTCACTCTCCTGTACAATCCAAAGGAATTACTACTGACACTCGAGTGGGTCAGATACCACATCTCAGCCCCATTCCAATCATTCACAATCAGCCCAGTAGAGGGCAGCGCTATGGACTGCAGTGTGATAATTGTTTGCACCCTGGGCACGTTCGGAGCTATTACCCTCAGAAACAGTCACGGCCTGGCCTCTTGCCTCAGCAGCCAGTATCTCTACCGGTCCCACCCCAGAGTGCACCAAGACAAGCCTACTATGGGGGAGAGGACCCTGGCACTGAACCCTATGGAGTACAATTTATCCATGCCCATGGAGGTGGATTACAATATTGCCCCTTTTGGCAGGGACGAAGTTTGGGGACCGACCCACGAGGTGAGCCTGGTCCAAACCACCAGCACAGATAACCGAGGACACCATGGTCAGACAGTGCTGGTGAACGGGCAGCCAGCCAAGGGGTTGAGAGACATTGGGGTCACAATCACTATGGTACAACCCCACAAGGTCCCCCACAGGCAGAGAACTGGCCGGACAGTGGCAGTACGAGTTGCTGGAGGAGCCATACACCAGATTCCCTTGGCCCGAGTCGTGCTGGATTGGGGTGCTGGTGAAAGAGACTGTGAGATGGGAGTGATGTCTGGCATCCCAGCTGAGGTACTGTTGGCAAAAGATTTGGGGTATCTTACCAGTGCATTCGCAATCTCCATGTCTGTACAACCACAAAGATGGCTGCATTTCTGAATATGGTTGTAGGAAAAATGGACAGTTGTTACACAGCTGGAGCTTCTCCCTCCACCTTTACTATTCAGTGCGGACCTAGCAGGTCCAACATAAAGGCTGATGGACTATCCTGGCAAGAAGATGCCTGAAAGACTTTGTAGACAGTGCAAAAGTGGATCCATTGGGATCATACCTGCTCTGTCCAAGACTTGGGGGGGGGGGCAGCAGTGTGACCAGATGGAGTAATTTAGAACTATAAAATTTGAAATATTGATCACTGTTTTGTACATTGTGTGACATTTGGTAATAATATGTGTGCAAGGTTATACTGTAAATCCTGCAAAGGGGATGGCAGTGGGGAACCAGACTGCAGAGTGGGCTGTTAAGTCCAGCACTCTGGCTTGTATAAAGAATACTCCATGTGCTAAGGAATGTTTGGAATGTGAATTGACTCCTGCTGTGCTTCATTGACCAGTCAGTGGAGGTTATTATGGACCAGTTAAAATGTCAGTTTTTCAAGCACTAATTTGTATTCTTATCTTGATAAGAGTGTCTGGAAGCTTATATAAGCATTGTGTTTTATCAATAAAGGCTGTTCTTTACTACCCTCTTTAATACAAGTCTCGGCTGTATTTCTGGAGGGGGCTTGGGCTGGGGATTCTCTCTCTAGCCACTGCAAGAAAGAATTCACTTGCTTCGCCGGTCTACTGGTGTAGGGCCCCTGCAAACCCCACCTAGGGTTCTGCAGCTAAATTCACTAGGTCTGCCAGTCTGCCAGGGGGCAGCATCCAGTTGTTACCGCCTGACTATCCAGGACCTCCAGACACCAGGAAGTAGCAGGGGTCAAGCCAGCTGTGGAAGAGGGGCAGCAGCAGTGGGGGTTCAGGAACCGACGACCCCAGATGCGTCAGGTAAATCCTGGTACCGCCACACACATACATATATATAATATACTAGTATGAAAGCACATGTTCATGGGCTAAAGTGCCACCCAGTGACCCCGGCTGCTGCCCCGGAGCCGGGAATAGAGACAGATGTTGAGCCGTTCGGAGCGCCCCGCCCCGGATCAGCGCATTCAGCCAGTCTCTACTGTGCATGACGGCATTGTTCGGGCAGTCTCTACTGAGCATATGCGGTTACGCACACAGGGCGCTTTGCAGCCTAGCACTGTATAGTATACAAATATATAAACATATGGATGGAATACCAGATAGTGGGCCAGTGTAAAAAAAAAAAAAAATCCCCGGATTGGTATTAAGCTACAGTCTGCCCTTGGTCAGCACTCTAACTGACAGCATTAGATCCTGGTCCCAGGACCGGCCGGCGGCTCTTTAGCAGAGCCAAAATAGTGCTATCTAGAAAGAAATACTTAATTGGAACAGTACTTGCACACCAGGCACACTTTGTAGACCATTCCAATTAAATATTTCTTTCTAGATAGCGTTATTTCGGCTCTGCTGAAGAGCTGCTGGCAGGTCCTGGGACCAGGATCTCCTTCTGTCAGCTAAGGAGCTGACTTCTGGGAAAGGGGCGGGAGGGGGGAATTTGAGCAGCTTGCATTTATATTTTTTAATATGTACGCTATTAAGCTTTGTTTTAAGTAACCATTACTATCCCTTTAATTTGCTGCCATTGCCCAGAATGTAAAGAAAAAATTACCAACTCAAGTATAAATATTAACAAATTCCCCCTACTAGTATGGTTCAAGTAACAGGTTTGGAGGAATAGTTTAAAGTGAAACAAGGACAGTTCTCTATTCGTGTATGAAATCTAATCAATCACTAGCTGTTTATCAGTTAAAGGCAAAAAGGCAGGAAACGCCTGTTCTAAAGTGCCTCATAAGTTAGCTATCTTTATCCCTGAATTTTCTGTCATTTCCCAGGGTGTCTCAAGAAAATCAATAACTTAAAGGGGAACTTTCACCTCCGCATTATCATTGTTGTATCGCTTCCTTTGTGTCCCCTCTGTACATTGCGGTGTTTCTTTTTGCCTAAAAATATGTTTAAATGAAGCAAAAAGGTACTTGAATTTTGTACCTGATGACGTTAGCAGCCGCACAGCCGCGCACCGTATGGTGCAGAAGACACTCCCACAGCCTCAGCTCCTTTCACTTGCTCCAGCATCCTCTGATGACGGAGGCGTTCTGTTAGTAAGCTGGAGAGAGATCTCATTGTCAGAGATAGATATCTAGCCAATGAGATCTCTCTCCAGCTTACTAACAGAACGCCTCCGTCATCGGAGGATGCTGGAGCAAGTGAAAGGAGCTGAGGCTGTGGGAGTGTCTTCTGCACCATACGGTGCGCGGCTGTGCGGCTGCTAACGTCATCAGGTACAAAATTCAAGTACCTTTTTGCTTCATTTAAACATATTTTTAGGCAAAAAGAAACACCGCAATGTACAGAGGGGACACAAAGAAGCGATACAACAATGATAATGCGGAGGTGAAAGTTCCCCTTTAATGTATCCAGTATCAATATTAACAAATTCCTTTCAACATTATAACAGAACCAATATATCCTAATGTAATTAGAACAACATTATACAACAAACACAGTGAAGTACGATCACACAAGTGTGCAGTAACATCAGTTTTCTGTAGATAGTTCACTGTCTGCTGAAGTTACATCACACTTTTGGCGCGATGCAGGAAATGTGCGCAATTGCTATTTCCCGTGTGAAAACCTCTAGGGAATAGGTTTGCGCATGATTTTGTTGAATTGCGCATGAAAATTCAAGATTAGCGAGCGGCTGCGTATATTTATTTTTTTTGTGGGCGTGGCTAAGATTACCGAATCAGTGTGAGTGGAATAACGAATGCACCTAATGCAAGAACTGTTATTGCGAATGAATTTTTACATCAGTGTACTGTTGTCATAAAATGGAATTTTTCATGCGCAATTCAAGAAGCATTCGGTATTTATCTTCCTGGATTAGACCATGCGTAAAATCTATCTGCGCACAAAAATGCCTTTATCCAATGAGAACGTTTCTTGCATCGCGCCAATAGTGTCTATGCATGTTTAACCCTTTGAGTGCCAGAGGGGATTTGTACCCCTCTGGCACTCAAAGAGTTAAGCTGGAACACTTTTTAAATTAAACATCAGTGTGAAGTTGGATAAAATGCCAATGCACCTTTTACTGAAAGGCTTTCTCAAGGCATTCAGGGAACTGTGTTTTTTTGTTTTGTTTGTTAACTATTTCCTCCAAATCTCTTACTGTAACAGAACCAGTATAATCTACACATTTTAATTTTTTGTTGATTCTTTTATATGTTTTATGTTTTTCTTCCTTTCACTGATTGCTAAAATACATTCAGACCACTGTAATTGTACACTGTCACTTAGTGCCCTAATAAGTATCTGTGAAGACTTGGTTTGGTTTTCTTTGTTTGATTCTTACTCTACATTAAACATTTGGATGCTAGAGAGGTCCCCAAAACACCCCTAGCACCCAAGGGGTTAAAGTGGAACTGTAAAAGGAGGTATGTACTGAAGAAAAATAAAGAGGGTACCGTAAAATCTCACGTATAATACTCACAATTTGCCCCTTTTCACCTTATGTGAAGTGGGGGGGGGGGTGAATTATACACAAGAAATAAATTGTAGTAAAAAAAAAAAATCCATTGCCACTGCTTTCCCATGGCCTCCTCTGCCTCTCTGTAGTGCAATTTCCATAGCCTGACTGGGTCCCAGCGGGCAGCATGCTTGCATCTGCAGTCTGATCCCAGCACGGCCCTGTCAGGATCTCTTCTTTGTAGCCAATGATAATGTCTTGAGAGGACTGCAAGGTCCTCGCAGGGCAATATCATAGATCCAATGCACATAACTATTAGACATTACCATTGGCTACAAAGAAGAGGTCCTGACAGGGCCATGCTGGAAGCGGGTGGCAGGTACAAGCATGCCTTCCACTGGGACCCTGTCAGGCTGCCGCATTTGCATTACAGTGGGTTAGAGGAGGAGGATGTGGGTAAATAGGAAGGGAAACAGTGGCAATGGAATTTTTTTTGTGTGACGGGGAAAACAAGGGTACGTTTTATACATAGGCACTCTTGTTTTCCCCTAAAATCTTGGGTATAATGTACACCTGTGTATTATACACTGCTGCGTATTATACCTGAGATTTTACTGTATGTGTTGTTTGGGGGGTGAAAATAGGGAGTGTGAAATGTGGCAGATGAAAATTACCTTTTGAGTTAGAAGAAGCCTTTGAGAGCTGCTCATTGCCCACCACTGATTAAATAAAACTGCTGGTAATTTTTATGTGGTGATGTTACTTTGTTCTAGAATGACTCTACTTTTGTTTTGTGCATATGACCCATAAGATCATACTGCAGCCGTGAGGAGACACATCCATTAAGTAGTATAAACAAAACATCCTACCAAATGATAAAATCTGTTAATTTAAACCTATATCGTTTCCATCCAGCTTGGTAAAAATGAGTGGCAGGAAAAATTATGATTAAATATGTATTCATTAAAATCAGAGTTCTTAGGGATTTCTTTTTAATCAAGAATGTTAACATCGAATTGAATCCAGTGAGCAAACTGAAGCTTTATTTAATATTAAAAAGATATCAAATAAAAGAACCTTGGCTTAGGTAATGTCAGAGTGGAAATGCTGTACAGTTCCTGTATTATTGTGGACACTGAGCTATATTCAGTAAGAGGTTCAGTTCTGGTCAGAATCAACCACTATATCAAAGAGGATGAATAAATATTCCCAAAATCCCCAATGACATAACCACTTGAATGCAAGATATGTCTAGTGAGTTGCCTTGCAGTACGTTGGAAGCCTCTCTAGCACGCAGGGGGTAAAACCCTGATTTAGATCTCTGTTGGGACAGCTGGTTTGCTGTAGAATTGCTCTTCTTTAGCATTCGTGCAACATGTAACCCTTTGAATACCGGGGGGTACGTAACACATTGCAAAGTGATGTGTTGTGAACCCATCTGGCGCTCAAAGGGTTAAGTCAAGAGAAAATGTTGGGGTGAAGGGTTTTTATGTCTTTATTTCTCTATTTCTTCATGGTACAGCTGTATGTTCAAAAGAAACGTGGAGGAGATCTGGGGCAAACCATTTGCTTTATAGGGGAGAACTAAAAATCCCCATTGATTTAAATGCGTTGGGACCTCCCTAGCATTCAGGGGATTACAATCCCCTTTTAAATCAATGTGAATTTTAGGAATTTTTAGTTCACCCCTGTAGTTCAAAGAGTTTACCTCAGATCTCATCCACTTTTCTTTTGAACATATGGCCCAAATGTGAGTGTACACAACTAACAGGAAATACACTATCCATTATATAAATGTTTCTATCCCAGATATGCTCTCAGATTTATGACTGTAAGTTTTTTTACAAGATTATTTCTTTAAAATCTCAGAATATTAATCTTACTTTTTCACCTTCTGAGTTTTCAAAGGACATTTTCAGTTACATTATACCTTGCCAAGAAAAGAACACACTATTCTTTAATATTCTTATCTTGCAAATGCTTCAAACATCTTTATCTCTGAACTTGCATTGGTGTGGAAGTTGTAGATTGTAATCTTCTGTGGTTTTACTAATTCATTTTGATTACCTATCAAGAACTAACCTTTCAAGAGAAAATGATTTACTGCCTTGACAAAAACCAGTTGGAGAATCTCTTGTGTTTATCTAATAAGAGATACCCAATCACAATCCTCTTTATATACTTCCTACCTCTTCTGTTCCTCCAAAAACATTTAACATTTTAGTAACACATTTCTTCTCTTCTTTCTTTAACCCTTTCAGTGTCAGAAGGTATGCAACGAATCACAGTCACCCTCCCAAACACTACCCCTACACTACCTCTAACAATATCAACAAAGTGAAACAATACTAGCCCTAAAACTATCCTATCACACATACCCCATATCTGTAACACTTACCTGTCATCCACAAGTTTTCTTCTGTAATCTTCTATCTTCCGTCATCTTCTTATCTCGATTCTTCCTCTTAGTGTCTTCATCGGGAATATAAAGTGACCGTACATTTAAAAAAAAAAAAAAAAATGTTCAAATTATATCTGTTTCCCACAGATATGTAGGCTGTAACTGTTCGCTGCTACTGGTGGCAGTGGTGGCAGGGAACAGAAAACCCCACCCCACGGTACCTCTCTGGCAGTTGCCCTAGTAACACTGAGGGAAATTTGAACAGTGACTGGCTTTTATATCAATACATCCATGGTCACTAATGTAGGGATCACTAGCCAGGCATGTGTGTGTGTGTGTGTGTGTCTTAGAAACCACTGTTCTTCTACATGTTGGTGGTTTTTAACGCACGTTAGGGACTCAACGCTTAGGTTTGCTAGGTGCTATTTTGAATCAAAATTAGAGAGTCCCTTAACGTGTTACAAGCCGCCAAATGTAACTGAATACCCAATTCATCGACTTTTTCACTGTGTACAATGAGTGCAAATTTAACATCTGTTGTGCATTGTTAGGTCGGTAGTTTGTCACAGCATAGGTCATGGACTACCTGACTGTGACTTAAAGGGGAACTATCACCTGAATTAAAGTTGGCTTTATTTGAATTCTCATTTGCAATTAATCTGTAATCTTTGAATTTATTAATTATAATTCGGTATTCACCGAGATACTTGCTTTTAAACTTCAGCCCGTTACGTCACTTCAGGACACGTTGCTTGTCATTCTGCCCTGCAACCTGTCAATCTTCATCTGCTTCCTTCCCCCCTTCCTCTTGTGTACAAGGTGTAAACGCTTCATTTAAAACGGAACTTTCACCCTACATCAAGTGCCTCCCCCAATAATTAAGCATATTGCAATTAGCTTCCTAACAGTGATATTATACAGCACAAGTACCACAATCTGAATTAATCTTTTTTTCCTCAGACTACTGTAGAGCTGTCTGCGCACCTGCTCTGTCAGTCCCTTCCAGTGCCTTAAGGCACAGTGCAATGCCTCTTAGAGGAGACCGGGACATGCATGCGTGGCCGCCGGTCTTAGAAGATGGAGGATTACATCAGACTGTGGTACTTCTGCACGATAATATCACTGTTAAAAAGCTACTCGCAATATGTGTAATGATTGTGGGGGGGAATTGATAAAGGGTAAAAGTTCCACTGTAAAAATAATGGAATTTGGGGAATTTTTATTTCTCCTGTGTGGTGCAGTTGTATCGCTGCTCTTCTGTTCTGGGTACATGGCTCACTGTGTAGGTCAGGGGTGGCCAGTCTTTGTTCTTCACAATACTGTTGGACTACAAGTCCCAGCATCCTCAGCCAATGGAGGATGAAGTGTTGTAGTTCAATAACAGTTGAAGGGCCAGAGGGTGACACCATTGGTCATATCTGGGTGCTTTCAAAACCAGCTGACCCTAAGATATTTGATATATTAACCTCCAGAGGTTCCCAGAACATGGATTTAAGGCATTATGTATGTTGTCCTAACCCAGTGGTGCTCCAATCAGTCCTCAAGCCACCCATAACATAATACAACTTAGAGATCTCAGTGCTTGAAAGCATCAACTGTAAGTTTCACTCTACCTTTCTAGTAGAACTAGCACCAGGTTATTGATTGGAGAAGCAGTTCATTAGTGCAGATAATGTAGTAGGTAAAAATGAACTCTCTCACTCTGGGAATTTAGCACTTTATCTCAATGCCCTGAGATTTGGCTCAAACCTCTGAGTCTCAGGGTTAAACCCTCAGAGATCCCAGTTGTCTCCCTGAGGTAAGTGAACCAGCAACTGAAACAAGTGACTGTACCCCTCTGGCACTCAAAGGGTTAAGACCCTATCAAAAATCAGAAAATGTGTACAACTATGTGTTTGTGCTATGATTATGATAAATTACCATTTACATCAAACATAGTTTAATTACATGCAGAAGGATGATTGGTTTGTTGCATATTAAAATGGCAGACTTAATATTTTAGATATCAATCGCTGCTTCATGCTAATAAAATTTCAAAAATCATGATACACAACACTTATTGACTGTAAGCTGTGCTAGCTTCCTCATCTGTTTATGTTTTAGGAGAAGGAATCTGGGTATTTTGGTTGAAGAGCCCTACAGTATAAACCTTTCATAAGAGACCATTAATAATATGGCAACCATACTTCTTACATACCTTGTAACCCTTTGAGTGCCAGAGGGGTACGCAACCCATTTCAGAGCAATGCATTGTGTACTCCACTGGCACTCAAAGGGTTAAAAGTGCGCAAAGCCCTTCTGTTTCTTCAGCGGGTGCCTTTTTTGCTCCAAATTATTTTTTTTTTCTACAGATGCTGACTGGGAGCAATTATTAGAAATCATTAAAAAAGCAAATTAATATATTAAATTAGGTCTTTAAAAAAAAAAAAAAAAAAAAAAAAAGCATTTATACTTAGACTAGTTGAACAGCCCGTGTACACGGGCCACAGTGCCAGGCAGCAACGGCCGCGGTGCAGTCATACGCAGTAGAGACTGCCCGCTATCAGCCGTGGCACGGGCAGTCTGTACTGCTCATGACTGCAACGCGCACCATCGTCTGCACTGCGCATGACAGCTTCTGACAGACATACATTAGCTAATTATTATATAGGATTTGCTTGTGGCTGGTCTTGTTTTGGCTAAAATAGTAGACAAATTTCTCCACCTACCAATGGGTTAATGCTTTATTGCAGGCATCCAGCTGTGAGAATGTTATAACATGGCTATAAAGTCAGGCTGTAGTTGGAATAATTCATACGATTACAATGATGATAAATACAAATATTATTATTGTAAACTATATTTCAGCTGAACGGATTTAATTTAAGAAACAGGTTAAAAAATGAAGATATTAGCAAAGTTATGTATTTGGCACCCTCTGCCTTTGAAAAGGTTAAGATCCACTTGTGTACAATATTGAATTGAAATGGTTTGTTAAAGTGGGGCCTTTTGTACAAATGAAAAGTGGAGCCATTATGAGGCAAATTGTACCATAAGACACAAATAAATATTCATTGATTTCTTTTGAGCTTTTAACCCCTTCAATGGTTATTTGTTCCCTGTGATGCTGTTTGGTTGCCTCAGAATTGCCTGTTTTCTTTTGTGTATGACATGCTTGGTGTCTGAGTGTTGCACATTTGTGCAATGAGTGAAAAAAAAGCCATCTTTTCTTCATCTTTCTTCATCAGAGTCTTCAAAAGTACAGACGCCAGATGGGGAAAAGGTAATACTCATTTTGCAACATGCTGTGTCTGTAAAGTTCCCAGTCACACTGCTACATTGAACAGTTCCCCCTGGCTGGTTAACTGTTTTCTTGTCCTTGTCTTTCACTTTATATTCTCTGCTATGTTTTTAATCAGTTTCATAACTTTCCTTAATTACCATGCGCAAGCAAAATGTTACTCACTTTGCTGTAAAAATTATTTTATATTGTTAGTTATTCTTTTTAATTTTAATTACTAGCAATATTGATACAGCTTTACCCGTGCGGTTGACAAAAATAAACCCTCCCCTCCAACAAAAAAACAAAAGTCCCATGCAGTTGTATGCATGACTAAATAACATACAATGTGATATATGTCTGGTAGTAACAAAGTTAAAAATTAAGTGGATTTACATGTAGAACTATTTTCCCCTGACATCCAGGTAAATCCAGAAAGGAGACAATGTTCTTAAAGGGGAACTTTCACATATAAAAACTTATGGCCAGTTGCTTAATTTATTAAAATTATATTAAGATTCGTGTTTTTATTTTACATGCCTAGTTCTAAAGATATGCAGACTTTAATCTGTGCACTTCCGCATTACAGCAAGCTCCATTTATCTTTATACTGAGCTTGCAACCTCAGTATAATGATAAACAGAGCTTGCTGTAATGATAGACTCGACTCACACTACTATGAAAGGAAGCGTGAACGTGGGAGGGAGATGGGAGGAGAATTACAGCACTGGGAAGTTCTGCAGAGCCGTGCCGAAGATTCAGTGTGCCGCAGAATGCAGAAGTACACAAATTGAAGTCTGCATATCTTTAGAACTAGGCAAGTAAAATAAAAAAATAGATCCTAATATCATTTGAATAAATTAAGCAACTGTCCAAAAGTTATATTATATGTGAAAGTTCCTCTTTAATGACTGGATTGTTGAATTTGCGTGTGTGTGTGTGTGTCTGTGTTTATGTATTGCATGTGTGTGTGTTGTGCACTTGTGTGTGTAATGTGTGTGTGTTGTGTGCGTGTTTATCTGTTGTGCATGTGTATACTGTGTGTGTGTATTGTGTATTGTATGCGCGTGTATTCTGCATGTGTATTGTGGCTTTTGTTATGCATTTGTTTTGTGTATGTGTGTGTGTGTTTGAGTATTGTGTGTGTATTTGGTGTGTGTGTTGAGTGTGTGTATTGTGAGTGTGTGCAGCACATGTGGGTTGTGTGTGTGTGTGTGTGTATGTTGTATGTGTTTGTTTTGGGTGTGTATGTATTGTGTATGTGTTACGAGTGTGTATAGTACATGTGTGCAATGTTTGTGTGTTATGGTGTATTATGCGTGTGTTGTGGTGTGTGTTTTATGTAAAATAAATTGATATGTAACACACACACACACACACACACACAGATCACTATTCTTCCAAGAAATAGCCTTAAAATTTGTTGATACAATCTGTTGGATCTAATGCTTTATAATGACTTAGGTGACTTTGAAAGCACTTTCAGAATCATCTTTTTTTTTTTGTTTTTTTAAATTTTGCTTGATTTGTCAGATGCGAACATTCTACTCTCCCTCCCAACTTCCACTTCCTAGCAGTAAGTCCAGGCTCATAAACTACAATTTTTAAAAAAGAATGGCTAGCATAAATATAGATGATTATCAAAGTCCTTTCAAAATCACCCAAGTCATTATAAAGTTTTAATTCCATTTTAACTAGCCTGTAGTCAAATTAATCACACTGCCAAAGATTCCCATGATAGATTTGCTAGAAAGGGCATCCATAGAGTTGTACTCACTCTTTAAGACTGACATAAGCACTTAAAGGGATAGTATTACTTCAAAATTACTATCACTTATATTGTAGCCCTTAATAAACTGCTTTAAATTACACCAGCGGCATCTCTCAAACCTTTATGGTTTAAGAGATATCCATTTTCAAAGTTTCCTCTCCCCTGCTGTAAGTGTTCTGCTGCCAGCCGGGGAATCTGGTCCCAGGACAGGTGGAGGCTCTTAAACAGAGCCAATATCTCGTTATGGAAGGAAAAATTGGTTTACCAAATTGGTTACCAAGCACACGTAGAAGACTGTTTCAATTAATCATTTTTCCATAACGAGATATCGGCTCTGCTGAAGAACCTCCGCTTGATTCAGAGACCGGATTCTCCTGCTGGCAGCAGAACGCTGACAGCAGGGGAGAGGGAACTTTGAAAGCGGCTACAATATGCGGGATAGTAATTTTGAAGTAATACTATCCCTTTAAATATGAAATTGGTCTCTGTAACAGGATCTCTAAAATACAATTACAAAACTTTTAATTTAAAAAAATAAATGCAATGGTAATGGCAGGGAGACACAGATATCTGTCTCGTCAGAGCATATGTAAAACTGAATATTGAGCTACATGGTATGTTAGCCATTTTTTATTTGTTTAACATTTATTTATTTAACATTATTTGTTCATGCAAATTAGGCAGTACTGGCTGGTATGTCACCCAGATACTGACATTCCACCCTGCTCTTTTTTTGTATGGCAACTACATTTCTTGATCAAAAATACAGTTCTAATTACTCCAGTGTTTAATTCTTGCCTGCCTTAAAGTGTTAGTAATGTCTAAAAAAAACTTTTTTTGCATTTAGAAGAGTCTAAAAAGCTGATCTAAATGCAAAAAAAACGTATCTCTCAAACCGCTATGGTTTAAGAGATACGGGCGTTTAAAGTTTGATTTCTCCTACTGACAGCTGTAAAGCTGTCAGCAGTAGATTTGTGTCGGTCAACACGCTGGCGCTTGAGAAGTGCCGCGATCTCGTTACTTACAAGGGATCCCTTCATTGGAATGGTCTAAAACATGTGCTTGAACACCAGACACACATTTTAGACCATTCCAATGAAGGGATTCCGTGTAAGTAACGAGATCCCGGCACTTCTCAAGCGCCTCCGTGTCGACCGACACGGATCTCCTGCTGACAGCTTTACAGCTGTCAGTAGGAGAAATCAAACTTTAAACGCCCGTATCTCTTAAACCATAGCGGTTTGAGAGATACGTTTTTTTGCATTTAGATCAGCTTTTTAAGCTCTTCTAAATGCAAAAAAGTTTTTTTTAGACATTACTAACACTTTAATAAGCTTAATATTTCCATTAATCCACAGTCTCAGAAGATGACCTACTTCTGGCACCAGTTACTATATATTCTGGGATTGCACACAAGTTAAGACAGGGCTCTAGCACATAAGCAATAACAAACAGTGAGGCTGATATGTGAAGAAAGTGGTGTACTTTTGAGGCAAAGGAATAGTGCCATAGAGGACAAATACAAATTCACAAATGTTCCATTCTTTTGTATTGGGAATTTAACCCCTTGAATGCTAGAATGGTCTCCAACACATTGTGAACACCTAGCAATCAAGGGTTAAAATTCCCTTTTAACCCCTTAACGACCCGTGATGGTCATAGTACGTCAAGGGTCGATCTGACTGAACGACCCATGACGTACTATGACCGTCATGGAGTTCCGGGCTCCCCCCGCGGCTGCATGCCGTTCGGGGAGCCCGGAACCAGAAAACGGAAAAAAAAAAAATGCTCCACGGACGTTCAGGCACGTCCCGGCGCAGATTCCCCGGTCGTTAAGGGGTTAAATCAAAGGGAATTTTGTTTGTCTTTACTTTAGGGTTGTTCTAGTTCAGTGTTTCTCAACCACCAGTCCCTGGACCTGTGCCGGTTCATGGCAATATTAATGCTTGTCCATGGAATGCTTTATTGGGATTTGTACTTCAGTAGACTTATGTGGCTTGAACCTTAAAGTGATAGTAATACTTTCCAGACATAGTCTTTAATATTGCTCTTCTTAAATAACTAAATCAAACGATCCAAGTCTTATGTTTATAAGTTGTATACTTTTTGAGTAATATGCTGGTAAAGTTCCCCCCTCCCGTCCCTTTTATTCACGTCAGAGCTTTAGCTGACAAACTTGTATTCTGGTCCGCAGATCGGACGGCTCAACTTCAGAGCCGAAATAACATTGCAGAGAAAGAGAATCTTCATGCGAACGGTCTACAATGTGTGCCTGGTTTAAGCCACCTCCCCTCAGATGTGGAATCTGGAGACAAGACAGCTCACAGCAAGGGACAGACGTTTTACTGTGAACATAATGAAAGCCCTAACCCCCTTGACATGTTTTTCAGGTTTTTCTCTTATGTTAATTGAAGATTGTCCCTCTCTGTGATCCACCTGGAAACACCTTGCTGCTTTGAGGTGAGGAGTGTTACATCAGTAAAAGGGGCAGGAGGGGGATACTTTATCATTCAATTACTCTTGAACTACAACTCTGACGGTATTGAAATAACTCTCCACGGCCCAAATACTATGAAGATTAACCCTTTGAGTACCGGAGGGGTACCGCAGTCCTCCGGCACTCAAAGGGTTAAGTAACTGCTGTTATTGTGTAACATTACTATCTCTTTAAGAACGGAACCGTGTGGTAACCATATTGTTTGGAACATGGAATGCTATTGTGGGAATTCTCTTGCCTCAGTATGTGTTTGAGAGGCAGCATGGGGCTAAAGGTGATTCTAAACTTTTATACTGATTACTGGAGGTCATGATATAGGATTTAGAGCAGATGTGTAAGGTGGTGACATGTTTGCTTACCTTGTCAGTGTGCTGGCTTTGACTAAAGCCAATTTTGGTTGGATGCTTCTACAGGCCATTGTGCCTGTTCAGGTGTCCTTACTTTCTTTTATTATTAACATTTGGTTTCCTGTTCTTTGGTTTGCTGTGTTGGTGTATGTTGACACTGGAGGTTCATGTTGTTTCAGTTCATCTCTGTTAGAACTGGTCTTCATTGTGAGAGACTTCCACTTTCTCTCACCGAAATGTTGCTGGATTGCGTTAGTATATCCCCATGGTTCCTGTGTTCCACATTGGAAGAAAGAGAAATTTGGATTTTTGTGTAGTTACAGATCAATGTGGAATGCAGGACTTCCCTCCAGCAAAGTAACACCTTTTTGAGTTCCCAGCAGGGAGTCTTTTTGAGTTCTCTGGTTCAGGTGACCCCCCTTTCCTGCCTTGTTTCTATTTACTTCTTTGCAATACTTTAAAACCCGAGCTGGATTGGTGAGGGTAAAGTGGAGTAGGGATGGAGTCTCTTCCTCCAGAGAGGCTTTTACGATAAGTGTTCTTCCCTCCTGGCTGGATGATACGTTACCCCATGATTCCACATGTGCTAAGGGAAAATGATTTATCGGTAAATACACAAAAATCCTTGTTTGTTTTGTACATTAATAGTTCTTTAATAAATACAGCATTTGGTATCTCTGACACACCTAAAATGTTCCATTTGTATTTGATATTTTCACTATAATCTGTTTTCATTCAGGGCCTTTAAATTCAACTGTTTTTCTCTTCCGTCTTCCCTCTTTTCCTTTAAACCTCTCACTGGAATTTAGAGGCCAGCAAGCTGATGGAAATTAGAAGAAGCATTATGAGCATAAACCTACACTACCGGTCAAAAGTTTTGGGACACCTCAATTTTTGCTACTTTTAGTTATTGCCATATAACTTGACAAAAACATTAGAAAAACATGTCAACATTGGGTATTTCTAAACTCAAGACAAATATTATAATCTATTTAGCAGGGGGGGGGTTTAGTGTTTGTAGATGTGTAAAAGATTTTTAGAGCCAAAGTTAAATGCACTTTTTTTTTTTTTTTTTTTTTTTTATTATTACATTTGTTTCATCATATTTTTATAAATTGTATTACAGGAAATTTAATGAAAATTATGGTATCTTTAGAAAGCCCATCTTATCGCAAGAAAGACAGTATTTAACCCCTTAAGGGCTGGCACGCATGGCCAGCACTTGATGACCACAGGGCTTTTTTTTTTATTTCCGGTTCAGGAAGTAGTGTATACCAGAGCTTTCTGTAAAGAAAATGTATATAATACTTTGGACATGTGGACACTTAAGTTGAAGACTGCACAGTGGATCTTGTTACTAAGAAATGTTTATACCATGCAGGATGAAAGAAGAATGTTTCTCTTTACTTTTTTATGTCTGTTTTATTCTTGTACTTTTCTTTATGTAATAGTTAGGATATTGTAATATTCTTATTACAAAAAAAATTTGTGTCTCTTGCATGAGGTTCACTGTCCAACTCGATTACCTATATTAAGGAATAATTATTGTATAATATGGAAGAATTATATTTTGCTCAAACTTGCATTTTTTTGGATGCACGATCTTTATTGTACTCCATTTTAGAGTGTTGTTAAAGCAGAGTAGGGAGGCTATTGTTAGTGAAAAAACAACACACAAACAAGACACATTTCAAGTCTCCCCTACCCTAGCCACAAAACGTGTAGGGTGTTTTATCAATATTTCTTTTACTAAAATGTATACACCAATAGATTGGTAATATTATTGTGGTACAGTGTTTCTTCATAGTATTATATTTCTTCTGTTTTGACCTACTTCTCCATCTGGTATCAGAGAACCACTGAGGCTGTGTGGAATATCAAGAGCAGAGGGTGTTTAGTACAATTTCTGAGAGGCTTTAATGCCTTTGTGATTTGTAAGTACCACTCAGGAGGTTCAAGAACTTCATTATCATGAGTCTGTGATATTGCACTACAGGAGATGTACACTGTTTTGGGTTTCTTTTTCGTGTAGAGCTTGATCTTCTCATGGAATGCGAGAGGTATGTCACTATTGGATATTGGATTCAGCAGTGTTCCCTTTATTTCAGCGCACATACGCTCAGCTCTTGGCACAATTAAAACCAGAGGTTCAACTCTTTGGACTCACTACAGGATTGGGTTATTTTCTGATTTGTTGTTTACTTGCACTGTATTACTTTTGGTGAGTTTTTTAAATGATCAGTTACAAGAGGGATAGTGATCAACAAAACATGTTGGTTGTGTTATTGTCAGTGACAAACGTTATCCATTGAGAGCAATAATAACCGTGTCATCTTAAAATAGCCATGGAGATTCCCTGACCAAAATCTAAATTTGAGCTTTGATAACTTTTGAACAAAATATTTCCCAGAAGTTGGAGTACACAGTAGGAATAGCCCATCAAAATATAAAATTCACATAATATGTGATACGTTCCTGTTAAAACGTGAAAAACACAATACAACTTTGTAATTAAAAAAAATACAGTTGTAGACACTGGTGCTGTTGTTTGTTTCCGTGAGTTTGCTTATGTACCTGCTCATGCTTTGTTTATAAATAAAGATTTATGAGTGTTACAACATGAGGTTGTTTTCTTAAATGTCTTGTAAGCACTGTCCTGCATTCTTATATTTACCTTTGTCTGCCCCAGTTTGATATTTCTATTCTAATTAATGCCAAATGTATACTGTATTGTATTCTGTTCTAATTAATGCAAAATGCATATTGCATTCTATGTGTTGATGCCGCTTAAGATAATTAATGGAAAGTAATGATGCTGATACTAACTTTAATGTGATATGAGCAAAATGTGGCAAATTAGAAAAGTCATACTCAACCATATAGCTGAGGTAACCATGGTCAAAGCATATGCTAACAATATAGACCATATATAGACACATGGAGACTTATGTAAAATGTAATACATAAGCAGTTATTGGGCAAGCCAACTATACCATTGGGGGAGATTATTACATTGAATTAAATGGATATTTTAATCTTTTGAATGCTAGAGGGGTAGCAAAAACATTGCAAAGCATTGTGTTGGAGATATCCCCATTTAGAGCAATTTTAGTTGTCCTGTATGGTGCCTGTGTTATGCTCAGTGTCACAGATACCCAGAGGACTCAAGAGTCAGAATTAAGGCACAGAACAAGGTAAAGAATGAGACAATAGGAACAGGCAGAAGGTCGGCAGATAAGCACACACTACTATCAGGGATAGTAGGCCACCTAGACTGGACCAAACTGCTGAGACTAGGCCGGAGCCACTGGAAGTCTCTCTAGGAGCTAAGGCTGGAGCAGGAACAGGAATCCTTCAGATCCTCTACCACTGGAACGCGAACTGAAACCGGAACCGGATCAGCCACGGAGGGTCTTTTACTGGAACACGGACTGGAACTAGAACAGGAGACTCCGACCAGTGACAACGGAAAACACTGACACTCACCTGCTGTCAGTCTAGCTGGGAGGAAAGCTGACTCACGTCTGCAGTCAGGACCACTGAGGTCTAATACTGGACTCACGCCTGTAGTCAGTATAGACGAGAGTCTACCAGGGCCCCAGGTCTGAGCCAGATGGATGTCCGCAGGAAGGAGGCAATACTGAGACAAGCCGGACAGAGCCACAGGACAGCACCAGATCGGTTAGTCAGTCAAACCTAAGGTCATACACGAAGTGGTTAGTCAGCCAGAGCCGCAGATTTGCACCAGACTGGATGTCGGACAAGCCAAGGGTCATACACGGAGCGAATCGTCAGACAGAGCCACACGTCAACACAGATCGGGTAGTCAGACAAACCAGGTAATACACAAAGCACACTGGAACACATCTGCACTGTAACACCACGAAAGGGCAACTGAAGTGGTGACCAGGCAGTTTATCTACTAATTGCTCCACCTCCAAGAGGTGGAGCAAATAATGTAATGTCCCTTAAAAGAACCGGTTCACTAAGTCACCAGGGAATCCCTGTGACGAGCGCCCGAGCTAGATGCAGCTGGAGCTGCCAGGGGGGCAGCAAGGACCAGACGAGCACCAGGGCGCACCGGTACTCCCAACAGACGCGGCTAACCCGCAAGGATGCAGAGACCGACCGCCACTGGGTCTGGCGGCTGGCTTCAAGGTAAGCAAACGCTTACAGTACCTCCCCCTCAACGCCCCCTCCCCTGGGGGAGTGGTCAAGGCTTTGAAGGAAAACAAGACTGAAACCTCCATATGAGGACAGGAGCATGCATATCAGTGGATGAGACCCAAGAACGCTCTTTGGGTCCATAACCTTTCCAGTGTACAAAGTATTGTAATCAACCTTGTACCCTACAGGAGTTGAGAATGCTCTGTACTTCATACTCTTCTTGATCTGCAACTCTCACGGGAGCCGGGCATACAGGAGCTGAGGTATACCAGTTGCAGACCAAGGGTTTCAATAACGAGACATGGAATACATTATGAATGCGCATAATGGCTGGCAGTTCCAGGGCATAAGCGACAGGATTAATCCTACGCAAGACACGGAGGGGACCCACAAACCCAAGGAGCCAATTTTCTAAAATGTACTTGTAGGTTCAAGTTTCATGTGGATAGCCAGACTATCCCCCCAACCTGAAACACCGGTGCAGGTAGTCTTCTACGATCGGCCTGACTTTACTGCTGCAGAGTGGACCGTTGCAAGGTTCTCTAAACCCGTAACCATGTGGAGCGGAGTTCCCTTAAATCCTCCTCCAGAGCTGGAATATTTTGTGCCTCAAATGACTCGGGAAGCACCGAAGGCTGAAAGCCATAGTTAATCATGAACGGAGAAGTCTGAGTCGAAGAATTCATAGCACAATTCCGGGCAAACTCCGCCCACGGTAACAGGCTCGCCCAGTCATCATGATGGTCCGAAATATAACAGTGCAAGAACTATTCCAAGGCCTGGTACGATCTCTCAGCCACATCATTAGACTGTGGGTGATAGGAGAAGGAGAGTTGGATACCCAATTGCACACAAAAGGCTCTCCAAAATCGAGAGACAAACTGGCTTCCCCTGTCCGACACAATTACTTTGGGCATCCCATGGAGTCGAAACACCTCCTTGGCGAAGATCTTAGCCAATTGCTGAGTGGTAGGCAATTCTTTGAGGGGTACAAAACGAGCCAATTTCAAATAATGGTCTACAATCATTAGAATGACTGTGCAGCCCTCGGTAACCGGTAGTTCTACCATAAAATCAATGGAAATGAGCAACCATGGACGCTCCCCATTAGGCACTGGAAGAAGGGGACCCACCAGAAGGTGCCTAGGAGTCTTGGTAGTTTAACAAGTCTGACAAGCTGCTACGAAAGCAGACACATCTGTACGGATAACAGGCCACCAAAATAGTCGGTCTACAGACCAGACCAATTGATCTCATCCAATGTGCCCTGCTGCTTGCTTTGGAAGAGTGATATGTCTCCAATAATTTTGCCCTTAAGCCTTCGGCACAAAGCATTTCCCATGCGGTTTCTCATCCGGGGCCATCCCTTGTGCAGCTAAAATCTCTGTGCCCATGGGAGAGGTAATACTGGTGCAGATAGTAGCAAGGATATGATCCAAAGGAATCACAGACATGGGATCGCAATCCTCTTTAGACAAGACCCCAAATTGATGGGACAGAGCATCAGCCCTCACATTCTTGGTACCTGGTAGATATGAAATTAAAGTGGGAAAAGAACAAAGCCCACCTAGCCTGCCTAGGGGACAGGCGTTTAGCATCGGATAGCTACGTCAAGTTCTTGTGGTCAGTGAGAATTAGAATAGGCACACCATTTCTATGTGATTTTCTAATTAAACTATGATTAATATTTTTATACATTATTTGCAATTTAATAATAATCAAAGCAGCAGGTTTTTGTGACGTGCTGCAGAATATGCTATTACTTTATAACAATGGTAATTATACTTATTTTAAACTTGATGGTTGTCAAATACTGTGTTCTTCAAGGAACTATGTTGGTTGGTGGGAAAGTGACCCCAACTACAACACTTTTGCATTATCCTTGGGAAGCTCACTTAAAAAAGGAATTCTTAAAGATATGAACTCTTTGGATCCCCATATATTCATATAAAAGAATCCACAGCCTCTTCTCTCTGTAATTGTATGTTTCAAATACAACCAAGAAAATAACAATAATACCTTAGCATGTGGACAGTTAATTGTGAAGACCACATAAAATATCTTACTAAGAAACTTTAATACTGTCCAAGATGACAGAGAAATGTATTACAAAATATATTACACCTAACCATTTTTTACTTCCTGTTTGTTTCTGCCTCTTACATTATTTAATAATTATTTGATTATAATATTATTTTCTCTTATTGTTCAGTGGCTTTAGTCTGTGAGTACACCTAGAAGGGCAAGTATCGCATGATATGGCAAATGTATAGTTAATCATTTTTTTTATCCCCTATTTAAAACTTATTATACATGATGTGTGTCCACTTGACGGACTTTAGAACCACTTTGGGGATAATCTGGCTGCCCGTTAATTCACTACAGGAATTTATTTTATTAAATTTTAGGTTTTAGAGGCTAAAGACTGCATTTTGGTGTGTGCTTCTTGCATACCTCCCAAGTGTCCCTCTTTAGGAGGGACAGTCCCTCTTTTAGACCCAAATCCCTCTGTCCCTCTTTCCCACCTTGATGTCCCTCTTTTTAGGAAATCAGATTGTGTGGTGTGTATATAAATGTATCACATTACTTCACAGCAATAAATCTCACATTATTGTTTGTTTAAACATCCATATATGTGTTTATAAATTAGTCTGTGTAAATAGAATACTTTGGTCTTGTTATAAGTCATTTATTAGGTTATACAAGGAGCTGTCAACAGGTCATGAAATAGCTTAAAAATTCTCAGTAATGCCACGCCCCCAGCAACACCCTCTAAAACACAACCGTCCCTCTTTGGCATTTTGAAATGTTGGGAGGTATGTGTCATTCACAATACTGTAATTTTCTTAGTTACACATAGGTGTGTTTCTAAAATGCTAAATATGAGTGTAATTAGGTCTTCTCTCCTGCTGGGACTCGAATGCAGGAAATATTGGCAAGGCTAGACACTTGGTATTTTGAAGTATAAGGATAGTTAGAGGGTTGGGGGAGACCTTAATCTAGAAAGGGGGGTAAAACAACACAGAATGGGTAGATAGTGTAGCAGAAGAACTGCGATTAGAGAGAGCACAAGGGGTGGAGAGAGAGGCTACTTCAGCTAATATGGAAGAGCCTTTGTCATAGCCTAATAAGAAGCAAATTATATTTCAGGGGGTGCAGAAGACTAGGAGGCAAGCAGAGTGCCTTGTGGAATGTAGCAGAGTCTTCTGTTTACACTAATCAGCTGATCTTTGGATAGTCTGCTGTGCATAGCTGGGAACTCTCCGGATTTGCCCCGGAGAATCCGGTTTTAGCTTCGAGTTACGTGGTCTTCTCCAGATGTGGGGAGTTTCTAATGAAACTCTGCTCACGTCCGCTCCTCCCATTGTGTTCCTCCCACTCCCCGGCCTCCTCTCTGCCTTCCCCAGCTTATTTTGTACACTTTTTATTTTATTTTTAAAGCTACACTCCCCACTTGCGAGTAAGCCACACCCCCTTTTGGCACAAATCACATCCTTTTTCTCTCCCATCGGCAACACAGGACTCCCCTTTCCGGGGAGTCCTCATCAAAAAGTTTGCAGGTATGCCTCTGCGAACTTCAATACAGCTAATCAGTTGATTCATATAAACACAGAGCTGGCAGAGCAGCTGTTACATATGATAATGTGACAGGGAATCTTTAATGTTATAACCCTTTGAATGTCACAGGGGTGTGCAACACATTGCAAAGCATTGTGTTGCTCATCCCTATGGTACTCAAAGGGTTAAGGTATACGACTGGTGGTGTTCTTGGTGCTGAAGTCTAAGAGAATCCTCTACCACTTTTCATACTTGTTACAATTTTGAAAGTGCATTCAAAATCCCCCATATTTATATTATCCATTGTTTATTTCAAATGGTTGTTTTGAATGAATGAATATGTTTATTTATATAGCGCCACAAGTGTACACAGCGCTTTACAATTTAAGGCTTTAAACAATACAGGGTTACAGATGCTTTGTAGAGTGAAACATTGGGTGCGAGGTCCCTGCCTGAAAGCTTACAATCTAAAGTTGTTTTGACACTTTTATTTGTCAGTTTATGCAAATGAGCTAGGTATTGGCAGTTGGTAAAGGAGGAGTGTGGGATGTTAGTATCTGGTTGATGTGCCAGCCAGTACTGTTTAATTTATATAAACGTATAGAAAAATAATGCAAAATATTTCATAAACTATTTTAAATAAATCATGGTTAACATAAATATAGGTTTTTGACAGCTTTTTCAAAATAATTTATTTATTACAAAGTGAAAGTTCCACTTTAATATGACATAAAAGTTGTTTATTCATAAACGTCTAATTCTGCTATTTAGCCTTCGTGCCAATTCACTGTTTTATATGACAGTTTAGACATTCATAAATATCCTGCAGAAAAGCATGTTGTTATCCATAGAATAAGATAAAAAATGACAAACACCACTGTGTGTTTCTAGTGCAGCTAAGAAAGAAACCATCAGTACTAATACATCCAACACATGACCTTTCCAGCAGCATGCATAAAGTTTCATCATGAACTTTATTAGGACGCCTAATGATTTTCTGTCTATGCGCTATTGATTTTTTTTTCTGCATAACCATTTGTTGACAGATACTGGCACTAGCTTGATAATAGTGAAACAAGCTTTAGATTCTATTGAGTTGATACTTCCTCAGGTCATTATATTGTCCTTTTTCTATTGTGTTGACCTAGATGGAGACAAAAACACACAAACTGATAGTTTATGCAAAACCAAAAAGTCAGATCTGAGCCTACAACAGCTTGAGTTGTGCTTTATGTTAAATATCCTGTGTAAAATGTAAACAAGTGCTGGGCATACAGTCCTCATTGGGTCCTCGTGTGGCCCCTAGTTAGTTTCCTTGTGCAATGGGAATGATCTCGCTCTCTGTCATCACACCCCCTGTTTGCACCCATCAAAGCACCCCTTCTTTATTTCCTTTCTAGGTCATCCAATATTGCTTACAGATACCATGGGGAGGCGACAGCTCTTCCCAGTAGGCAGAACAATTCTTCAAAGAAGTGCAGGGGTGGAGCCTCCCTCTCCTCCATAGCAGACTACCTAGCCACTCTCCTCTCCAGTTAAGATTTGTTCCTTGTTCTGATAGGAAGGCTGTGAACAGTTCTGCTTAGTTTTTAGTTATTGTATTATTTTCTGTAGATATGGGGTGTCCAAATTCCACCATTAGGGGGATACCATTACTGGCTTCTCCTGGTGGATTGCCCAGTTAACAGGTGCTGTTTGTGGACCTTTCAGCCCTGGGAGAGAATAATGCAAACCATGACTCTCTCTCCAGAGGGAGTCTCTCTGAGGCTTCTTCCTTACAATGGTAATCTGAAGAAAGAAGACCTTCAAAAAAAGTTGAGCAACCCTTTGAGTGCCATGGTCTACTTGTCCCACAGTTTCTCTTCCACACAAGGGCTTTCTTGGAGTTCATTGTAACTCCTGCATTCATGTTGGCTTTTATTCATTCCTGTTCTGGGGAACATTGGAGCATTTTGTGTTGTGGTAATTAACCCCTTCCATGCCAAAGCAGATCGGATATCCTTCTCTAGGGGTACCTGTGGAAAGAGGATGTGGACCCTCTGGCTTTGACGGCATGGCTATTGAGGCCTCCATCCTGAGGAAGAAGGGCTACTATGTGCACCGTATTGAGTCTGTCCATCAGGCTGACGCTTTGTTTGTCATTCCAGAGGGTCCTAGGGCAGGTAAGGTGACGTCCAAGGTGACAATTGCATCCTGCATTAAGTCTACCATCCGCAAGGTGTACAAACTCAGGATGAAACCTGTTCCCTTTTGCATCGCAGAGCATTCCACTAGGTCTTTTGGGGCCTCCTGGGCCTACAAGAATCAGGCCTCTGCTGATCAGCTGTGCAAGGCGGCCACTTGGTCATCTATGCACACTTTTGCCAAACACTACCGTGTTGATGTCCTGCCTTCGGCTGAAGCCAACTTTGGCAGGAAAGTCCTGGAGGCAGTCTTATCTGTCTAGGACTTTATTTCCTGTGCCTTATCTTTATCCTTTGACCCTGTTGGCTTTTGTTTTGTGTGCTGTGTTAGTTATTCCGTGTTCATTGACACTTTGTTAGTTTGGCTGTTCCATGTCCTGGATAGTCCATGGGAGCTTTGTATCATGGGGACTGGCGCTTGGTCCTTTCCTTCTTGTTTTTTTCCCACCCTGGAAACATAATGTTGGTACATCCCCATGGTACCTGTAAGCTATATTGGATGACAGAGAAAATAGGATTATGGTCTTACCTGTTAAATCCATTTCTCTTAGTCCATATAGCTTACAGGTCTCTCACCCAGTGAAAGTGACCATTCTTGGTTCCAGTGGCTGGACGTGGGAGTCCTATTGGGTCCATGCTCACAGGAGTTTTCCTTTTCTTCTTCTCGCTGTCTAGCTCAGTAGGTTTAGTGTCTCAGATCTAACTGGAGAGGGGAGTGGCTAGGTAGCCTGCTATGGAGGAGAGCGAGGCTCCACCTATGCACTTCTTTGAAGAATTGTTCCACCCTACTGGTAGGAGCTGTTCTTTCCCCATCGTACCTGTAAGTTAAATGGACTAAGTGAAAAAGATTTAACAGGTAAGACTAAAATCATATTTTAGAGGAGGGGTATGCAGCTTCTGGCACTTAAGCTTTTGGGTGCTACAATACCCCCATCCCCAACCAGCTGTTGTATGGTTGGGGGGGGGAATCTTGGCTGCAAGTTCTTTCCCAGGAGTTGTCCACTGAGGCTTCTTCTTGATGCATGGTATTCTGAAGACAGAAGACCTGCTGGAAAAGGTGAGCACCCTTTGAGTGCTGAGGTCCACATGTCTCACTCTTCCCCTCCACACAGGGGTCTCATTTGGAGTTCCTGTTACATACTCATGCACTCATTGGGTTTATTCTGTATGTCTGTGAGGTGTTTGGAGCAAGTTTCAATGGCAACTTAACCCTTTTGTTGCTGGTTAGCACATTTTGAGGGGGCTTTGGACACTTTCCCTACTGGGACCAGTTTTTATTGGGTCTACTGTTGAATTCTAGTCGGCTTTTGAGTGGTTTTACGTTTTGGTATTCATCTTGTTAACTTTATGTTCGGCTCCTTTAAGGCGTGCGTTTACTGCTTAGATGCCATTTCTCTATTCACTTCTATCGGATTTTACAGTTTGGGACATGTCTCTGCAACCGCTCCACGTAGCAAGGTCGGAGATGGCTCATTTTGTGGGTTTGCCCTTGCTCTGTCATCCGGTCAATGTTCTGGGGATGTTGGGGGGCTTTAGCACTGTTGGGGTACTCTGTTAGCAAAACTATGTTTCGCATGAGTGCCCGCTTCGCGCGCTCTTTTCTGATTGGCTCCCGTTGCAGCAGCCATTTTGTGTATTCGCAGATCACGTATCCTACGCAGGGCTTGGACTCTCCTTCTCTCTTCCACAGTTTAAACCTTCGCCTACCAGAAAAGTCTTATTTAGCGTTTCTGGGGTGCATTTACTTATCAAACATACTATTTTGTGGGTGTTTTGATACTTTGACCGATTGACTCTGTGAGAATGTGTACTCCATTAGACTCTGGGGCTAAACCGAAGACTAAGGATACTGTGTCTGTGTCCCCCATTGGTCATTGCTCCTCATGTCACTCAGGGTTACCTAGAGAATACTCAGGTCATGTTTGCCCAGCATGCGCTGCTGCCCCTGAATCCCCTGCAGGGGTCTCCAGTCATGCTCTAGAGCCAGTATGGATGCAAGAGTTTAAGGCTACTACCAGGGACCTCCGGTCTACCTTACATCTCCTTCCATCCACTTTACAGGGGGTCTTCCACTCGTGGCATCAGCCACCGGCAAAGCAGTGGACTTTAGTAAACCTGGAAACTGGGGCATCCACTTTGGGGGGATGGACCCACTATGTGAGGGCCATTTGAGAGAACAGGTAAAGTTTGGCAAACTTCCTAGACACAGATGGTTTCTTCCATCTTCCACTGCTCTGACACCAAGCGGTCAGAGGAGCCCTGTTGTCTCTAGTTCAGTGTGCTGTGTAACAGTTCCTGTGATCTGTTTTACCCCTGTTCAGTGCCTGTTGACACTGTGTGGTTACTGTTCAGCTATTCATGATCTGTAGGTTCACTGGTGCTCTGGTGACTTTGGGGGCCTGCGCCTGGTCCTTGCCTTTCTTTCCTCCCTGGGGAATTTAATGGTTGTACATCCCAAAGTTACCAGCAACCTGTATTGGACGACAGAGATAATAGGATTATTAGCTCATCTGTGTTACACTTACATGTCATCCACTGTGTCCTTTTATCTTCCTTCTTTTTTCTCCTATCTTCTCTTTTTTTTCTCCTCTATCTTCTTTCTTCCTCTGGTCTGTCTTCTTTCTTCCATCTTCTCGTCATTTACCTATAAAACAAATTAAGAGATATAAATAAATATGCCATACAAAGAACTCACACATGAATGCATAGTTTAACCCCTTGAGTTACACAGGGGTATGCAACGCATTGCAGAGCAATGCATTTCTTACCTCTCTGGGACATAAAAGGTTACACAATGCATAGATGTGCGGGACAATACTGTAGAGCATGCCCAAAGTCCAAAACATATAAAGAAAGCCGGCCAAAATGTTTCTAAATAATAGTTTCTCCAGCCGCGGCAGAGAAAGTAAGCAGGCACCCCCCTCCCCTTTGTACCTTTTGGGTACCATATGTACAAAAGCAGAAGTGGAACAATATTTTGGTAAACCAACTGCACCCTAGGCAACAAATAAGAACCCAAATTTCTTTTATATTAAATAAAATTTTAACTACTGGAATGGTGGGGAGTTTTGAATAAAATGCTTTGTCCTGTGGTGCAGTTGGTTTATTCCAGAATTGTTCCAGGGATTCTTAGTACATTAACCTCAGTATGGAATGAATGAACATTTTTCCAAAATTATCTGTATATATCTAAATAGCCCCTGATATCTCATTGCTTTACATTAGTTGACTTGACATCTGCTACAATTCACAGTATGTGGCATTTATCAACTTCATCTAAGCCCAAAGCTTTTTCATGATATTTTCATGTGGTTTCAGCTAAATTGTTACGGCACCAGCTACTCATAGCCCCACTGTATTATCAGACGCCAGATGACTACTTTTCCCCAGTTGGTCCCAAGCTGTGTGGAGATTTAGTGATTTGCCTTGGGCATATTAGAATAAGTAATTACAGCAGGAGCTGAGTCTCAGGTTTACAGAATGATGCAGTCAGTCGGTCACTCTTTGGATAGAAATGGTCACTTTCTGTTCCCTGGAGAAAAAAATAACCTGAATTAACATCTGCGGTAGCTATCAGACAAGAATTATAAAAGGATGAAGCTGAGGCAGAAAAAGATTGATTTGAATTGCCATGACAAATACACATGCAGGTTTTGCCCATAAATTAACCCTTCAAGGACCAGATGGGTAAGCAGTGCATTCAAAAGCAGTGTGTGTCAACCCCTGCCCCTCTGATCCTTAAAGGGTATATTATTATAAGAAGGATATAATATTTTAGCATACCTAAATCTTGATATTCACTTGTATTTTAAAATATTTGATTTCATTCTGAGTGCTAATTTTCCTATTGAAACATTAGTCATTCTAAATTAGTCTAATTTTCCCTACATTTCTTGGTATTCAGATTATGCAAAGGTAAAGGGATTTTTTTTTACCTTTGTACAAAAACAGAGTAGGTTTCTTGTAGACTATTGCGTAATGTCTACCACTTGTAATTATATTAACTTTAATTGTGTTAGGAGATTACTGGGTAATTGGAAGATGCACTAGGTCCTGCCAGGAAGCCTAATTCAGCACATGCATCAAAAGTACAAATAAATTAGATTAACTACTTTGAAAGGTTTTTCCACATACTTGGTTTGAGAGAAAAATAAATAAGATATTTATATAATGTACATACACATAGTTTAGTTCTTAAAGTAAGAGGATGATCTGTCGTTTAATCCTTTATGGTGATACTGAGTAGTTCACAATATGTTTGTTTAAAAACATTGTAATGCTGCATAGAATTCCATTAAAAATATTTTATCAGATTGCCATCTAATGTGTGCATACTGTAATTTACTGTCAAATCAATAAGAAGACAGAAAAAGCTACAAAAGACTTAAATTACTTTTAGTTACAGGATTACTGTAATCTACAAAGTAAAAAAAAATCACTGTGACATTTATACTACACTTGATACTCAATATAATTACACCATGCTCTGTAATTGGGGGGAGGGTAAGGCAAAGCACTGCTGTAAAGATGGGGCCTTGATAAATGTGATTGCAAGTATTACACATGAATTCCAGATGACATACTTCAAGAGTCTTGTATGGGTTGTCTGTTTAAGCCTTGGAGCGCCAGAGGGTTGCATACCTCCTGGCACTCAAAAGGTTAAAAACCTTCTCAATGTTGTAATTAGATCAGTTAGTAAACTGTATACACATTGCGGGGCACTTCTAATTTGTTAATGTTTAGCCATGTTGTGCTTCAATTTTTGGGTTAAAGGGATAGTAATGTTTCACAAAAACAACAGCTCCAATTAATCTTCATAGTATTTGGGCCTTGGAGAGTGTTATTTCACTACTGTCAGAATTGTAGTTCAAGAGTAATTGAATGATAAAGTATTCCCCTCCCACCTCTTTTACCCCTTGTAAGCCACCTCCCTTCAGATGTGGGATCTGGTCCGTGGACCAGACAGATCACAGCAAGGGACCGTCTTCTTACTGTGAGAACAATGAAAACCCTGCCCCCTTGACAGGTTTTTCCCTTATGCTAATTGAAGATTGTCCCTGTTTGCAAGCTGTCTGTTCTGAGGTGAGCAGTGTTACATCAGTAAAAGGGGCGGGAGGGGGATATTTTATCATTCAATTACTCTTGAACTACAACTCTGACAGAATTTAAATAACACTCTCCATGACCCAAATAATATAATCCTTTATTTATATAGCGCACACAGATTCCGCAACGATTTACACTCATATTGGTTCCTGTCCCCATTGGGGCTCACAATCTAAATTCACCTATCAGTATGTTTTTTTGGAGTGTGGGAGGAAACCGGAGTACCCAGATGTTGTCCTTGGTGGGATTTGAACCCAGGACCACAGCGCTGCAAGGTAACAGTGCTAACCACTGAGCCACTGTGCTGCCCTTATAATTGGAGCTGTTGTTTTTGTGAAACATTACTATCCCTTTAAACGTTTCAATCTACATTACAGAGTGAAGATGAAACTGTTGCACTTTTTTGGGACACACCTAAAACATACACGTGGTAAAAATGTGAAACATATCAACGCTCTAAACTGTATTGAGGTGTAGATCTAAAAGGCTGATAATGTTACACTTGAAGGCTATTTTTTAAAATAAATTTACTTCATTTTCATTTTATTAAAAATAGACTTTAATTAAGTACAGAAATTGGCAGTTTAAATTGAACAACAAGGCAAAGTTAAAGGATCACATTGACTTAAATATTTTTAACATTTATTCACAAAATGTGATTACAGTACTTTCCAATGCTACTTATTATATATTTTTACATAGAAAATAGAACTAGATATAAACACACACATGGTTACACATTACAGGCTGTATTCGGGAAGTTAAACAAGACCATCTCTGGGGAAAATCAACTGCACCATGGGGGACAAATAAATATTCCCAACACATTGCTTCTCATTGCATTGGAGACCTATCTATCCTTCAGTTGAATTATAAGTCTTGTTTAAAGGGATAGTGATACTTAAAATGTAAAAAATAACATGTTGTGGGATTTATCCCCCAGTGTAAAACAAGGGTACTCCCAGTGCTGAAAGGTGTTTTATTCAAAAGTTATTGCAGCTCAAACTTGAAATTTTTAGGTGCAGTATCACAATGGCCTGAAATTGTACAGTGGCACTGTTGTTACACCATCCTATGGAAAGCTGTGGTCCGTAGACCATAAATCTCCATAGGATGGTGTAGCAACAGCGCCAGAGTACAATTTCAGGCCACTGTGATATTGCACCTAAAAAATTCTACTTTGAGCTGTAATAACTTTTGAATAAAACACCTTTCAGAAGTGGGAGTACCCTTCTTTTACTCAGGGGTATAGACCCTACAATATGTATTTTTTACATACATATTAAGAATTACTATCCCTTTAAATTAATGTCCCCTATTATTTAGGTGGTTTGCTCTAGAATTGCTCCTCCTCTTAAATATGACCCTATGTGGTTTATTTGTCACATTTGCCATTTCTGTGTTTATCAGTGAAATGATAGTAGTTTGTATTGGTTCATGAATTAATTAGAGAATAGGAAACACCACAGAAATGTAGTTTCCATAGGCTGTTTTGGCTGGCGTAATCAGTGGCATGGTCAGTGAATATAAAAAGCCAAACTTTATGTGCATCTGCATTTTCTCACAGAAAATCCCTGGCTAACTTATCAAATATGCTCAATAATTAATAAATACCAAAAATCTATTTATCGATTTACTGCATGTGAGTAGTGTCGGAGAGCATCATATTGGATATGTTGTCTCTTATACGTTTCATAATGTTGCATTTCTTTGGCTATCTCCCTGGCACTTAAAAGGTTAAAGGGGCAGTGAACCCTTATTATGAAAATATTTATATTATAGGACCTTTTCTGTGAGTTTAACAAGGCCAAATCTACTGCTGGGAGAAGTTCCAGTTAAAAGTTATAACAGAACAAACTTACTTTTTTTTCTTCTTCTTGAGTTCAACATACAAAGAAGGATTGTGACAAGCAGTCACAGAGAACAAACAAAATTAAGTGTTTTGTTCTAAGGCAGTGGTTCCTAACTCATACCCTCAGGACTCACTAACAGACCAGGATTTAAAGATTCCCTTGCTAGAACACAGGTGAGTTAATTAGAAGATAAGTGAGTTTGATTGACTTGCATGTGGTCTTCAAAAGGAAAGCCTCAAATCCTGGCCTGTTAGTGGGCCATGAGGGCATGGTTTGGGAACCACTGTTTGAAGGCATGATGACTTCTCAGAGGTGCTACAAGTCACGTTTTTCACTCCTGTGTGCCATTGCAGAGAGGAAATCTCCATATCCATATCAGACTGGTCCCACCCGCAGGCAGTCCAGCTCCAAAATGTCAGGCAAATCCTCTCTGCACGAGGGAATCAGCACAACCACAGATGTGCGTTTTGGTCTATGTTGGCCTAGTTGGTGTGGTGCAGCTGATTCCCTTTAGGCACAAGGAAGCAAGGGCTCATGCCTGGGATAGCCTTCCAACTACCACCTATTAGAAACATGGCCCCAAATAATTATCCATCTGGAGGTTAGCTGCTGAGTAGCGCTAGTCGCCAGAATTATTACTGCGTTCATGAGATTTATAGACTGCTCCGGGAATGACAGGTAGGAAACCGCGCAGACATCTTTCCATAGTGACGTCTGCGTGCCTGTGCTGTCAGTCCCTTTTGGAGTCAGACAGCTCCTAGCAACGACTCTTAGAGCTGGCTGGGACTGACAGTGCAGACGCGCAGACATCACTATGGAAAGATGTCTGCGCGGTTTCCTGCCTGTCATTCCCGGAGCAGTCTATAAATCTCATGAACACGGTAATAATTCTGGCGACTAGCGCTACTGAGCAGCTAGTCACCAGATGGGTAATTATTTGGGGCCATGTTTCTAATAGGTGATATTTCCGCTTTAAAAAGACTTGCAGAATAACCTGTGAATTGAATAACGGTGTCTCATTTCTAAAACAAAATACTATTTCGTACATATGCCCAGTGAATGTATAACCCTTTGAGTGCCAGAAGGGTACGGAATGCATTCCATACCCCTCTGGCACTCAAAGGGTTAAACAAAGGTCAACTCCAAAATAAAAGTATCATAGTGATGGTGACCAAAAAAAAAATTGGTTTAATTCACTTTAATTATTAATCGCATTTGTACGTAACTCCCTTATCTCCAGACTGGATGACATGTTTACATTTTCTTTATTAAATTATTTTGCATATGAATAAAGAGCATTTAGGGTTGTATTCATTAAGATGCAAATAGCTGAATACTGTCATTACTGTGATTACTTTGCTTATTTGTCCTTTGCCAGTTGATAAGCAACTTAAAGGGATAGTAATACTTCATTTTAACTTTATTTTATTTTGTAGGCATTAAAAAAACATGAAGAATGATATAAGTCTTATCTCTGAAACCTTTATGGTTTAAGAGATATTCACAAACAAAGTATCCCCCCCTGTTCAACCAGATCAGAAGGGAGATGCCCAGGTAGCCTGCAGAGAGGGACAATCTTCAATTAAGATAATGGAAAAAGCTGAAAAACTTGTCAAGGGGGAAGGGCTTTCATTGTTTTCATACAAAGAAAATTGTCCCCTTCTGTTATCTGTACTGTCATACAACCAGACTCACATCTGAGAAGAGATGGCTTAAACTAGGTAAAAGGGGCGGGGAGGGGAACTTTGCTTGTGAATATCTTATAAACCATAAAGGTTTGAGAGATAAGACTTATATCATTCTTCATGTTTTTTTAATGCCTACAAAATAAAATAAAGTTAAAACGAAGTGTTACTATCCCTTTAAGGAATTTGTCAGTGATTGCCACAAAGAGCAGTGTATCTGATACACTGACTACACTTCTTCTATTTTAAACACAATTCGCTCCTATTTGAGGGTCAGTGGTGCAACCATTTGGTTGGCACTTCAGTGGGTACTTTGGTAGCCCCTATCTATTCAAATATTTTTTGGGATAAGTGGGAGGAGGATTAGATCTTTGCCCCCGGGAACAAATTTGGTGTATATATTAAGTTATGGATCCGTTTTATCGACGACATCATCATTTGGAATGGGGATGTCAAGATGCTACAGGAATTCATTAATTATATTAATATATGAGACAAATATGCAGTTTACCCATCAAACAGGCGATACAATGGTGGAATTCGTAGAAATTCAAATACAGGTATATAATGGGTTAATGAAGACAAAGGGATATCAGAAGTCCACCTTGACAAATTCCTTTTACATCATTTGTAAACCTAAAGAAAATGTTTCTTTGCTTTTAAAAAATTTAAATAGCCTTTGTATAAACCTGTGTGAATCAGTGTTTCCCACTGGTACCTATAAAGGTATCACCTTTATACCACTCTGGTGAGTTTTTTTCTACACTGAATTCTATCTAATGTTTCCCATTAAAATGTCATTCAGTTGCCCAAAGTATTCACTTGTTACTTATTTAGGTCACTGAACCTGACAACCATAAATGTCACAATTATAAATGCTGTTGATTTTTTTTAAGTAAATAGCTGTAATGTTGACGTTACACTGTATGCATTGACAGTGCTAACAAAAGTGCTGTCATAAATAAACACTTAAAATAGTACTTATTTTAATTTTAGAAAGCAAACTTGCAGTGTCTCTGAGGATCATGGTTCATTCTTCAATCAGTTATGGAAATGCTTATGTTCATTTTTGCTTGTGGAATTCTTCTCTCTATAGGTGGTAACTAAGTTATATAAACAAATAATAAACCTAACATGAAATTTTAGGTTTATTTATTATTTATCTAACCTGAAAAAAATAACATTTTTAAATCTGTCTTTTACCGTTTGTCACTGCTTCCACTTTATAAAATAAATCATAACTGTACAGGTTCTCCCCAACTTTCTCGTTCCACATCCTGAAGGAGCAGAAGCTTCCAGTAGCAGCCTCATTCCTATAGGCTGTGTAAGTGTATGTGATATCACAGGATCCAAGAAAAATCATCAGCTGCTTCTTTTGAGCCCACTGACCAGTTTGTGTGTGTGTGTGTGTGTGTGGGTGGGGTATACACCAAGAGGTAGGAGTAGCAGCAAATGATTAGTTAACATTGTGGTTTGACAAATGTTTTTGTAAAGTCAATTTGAAGATTTAACACTTTGAGTGCCAGAGGGGTATGCAACACATTACAAATCAATGCGCGTTGCGTACCCCTCTGGCACTCAAAGGGTTATCCTTTATATTTTCATAGTACAATATGGCAGTATTTTACTTCTCTGCACAGTATGCTAATCAGTTCTATTTGATGACAAATGCTATATGTTATTAATAATGCTTTGTGTGTGTATGTGAATTTGGACTAGACTCTTTCATAGCACAGTATGTGGGAATATCGGCTCAGCACAGAAATAAATTGGCATAAACTGTCTTTCTTTTCCACTAACAAATATAGGTGAATTTCTCAAAAATGATTTATATCTGCTTTGAAAGCAACTGTCTTAAAGGTACGGTAATGTTTCAAAATAAAAGCAGCGCCAATTAATCTTCTTAGTATATGGGCCATGGAGAGTGTTATTTCAATACTGTCAGAGTTGTAGTTCAAGAGTAATTGAATGATAAAGTATCCCCCTCCTGTCCCTTTTACCTAGTGTAAGCCACCTCCCCTCAGATGTGGAATCCAGTCCATAGACTAGACAGATCACAGCAAGTAACAATCTTCTTACTGTGAGAACAATGAAAACCCTGCCCCCCTTGACAGGTTTTTCAGCTTTCCCTTATGCTAATTGAAGAGCCATCTGGACACCACCTTTCTGTTCTGAGGTGAGCAGTGTTATATCAGTAAAAGGGGCGGGAGGGGATACTTTATCATTCAATTACTCTTGTACTACAACTCTAACAGTATTGAAATAACACTCTCCATGGCCCAAATATTATAAAGATTAATTGGAGCTGTTGTTTTTGTGAAACATTACTATCCCTTTAATTCTCAACATTGTTTTGTGCTAGAAAGGTATCTAGTACTTTTTGAAAGCATCTACAAACCAAGCTTCCTGAAGCACAGAGTTCCTTAGCCTTCCTACCCTCAGTGTAAAAAACTACCTTTATTTTAGTTCAGCATACAAAATGTGAGAGGCTTCTGAGGACGAACAACAGCACAATGGCCTGTCCTACAGCTAGATTGAAGAAGAAAAGAAAAAGTAGTATAAGCTAGCCAGAAAATGATTGTTATCCAGGTATATGCCATCTAAATGTTTCAGGGATTCATGGGAGTCTCTGATGTAAGAATGTAGCGCCATGACAAAGCATCTGAGAATTTTGTCAGTGTAGATGCTTGGTTTGTCCGTTACATTGCCTATTCCCGATACACTCAGTCTGCCAGGTGGTGGTTTTGCATTCTTATGGACATTAGGAATAGTGTAAAAGTTTTAAATTACTGGATTTTCAGTCCAGAGATATTCAGATTCCTCCTTGTTTATGCTTCCACTCTGTAAGGCCTCATCCAGAATAGGACGCAGTTTGACTTTGAATGTCTCTGTTGGGTCAATTTTCAGTTTTTTTTATAACAGTTAGTATCATTCAAAAGCCTTTGGCATTCTCCCACATAGTATTCAGTGGGTAGAATGACAATATTCCCACCTTTGTCTGATGGTTTTATTGTAATGAATTCATTATTTGTTAGTTCTTTGAGTGCTTTCCTTTCTTTATAGTTTAAGTTATTTGGTAGTCTCAAACTGTTTTGTGCTGACAGTTGTAGGTTCTCACAAACTGTTTCCATAAAAATCTCACCTTGTGGGGAAACGGTCATTGGTGGTAAAGGGGCAGTGCTCTTTATTGGTTACTACAGAACTGCCAGACACTAATTGCTTGTAAATACATTGTTTCCAGTTGAACTGCAGGCGATAACTAGAGGCGCAGAAAACTGTTACGCTACATGACAGGGATCTACAGCAAGTTAGTGGCAGCATCTAGCAAATGGTAGCTAAAAGACTACAAGGGACTAATTGCTCTGAATGAACAGAACAGCAGGGGTGCATTGAATATAAAGTCCTGCTGTTACGAGTTATGCATCAAAACACTGCTATTTAAAACAATAAGTAGGAGCCACGTGGGTAATTCAAACATGGGTGTCCTACCATACTATCTAAACTGCTAATCACTTCCAGCCACTGTGCTTAATCAAACAAAACTACTCAGTCAAACACTGTACATTTATATCTGGACTGTTAAACTACCCCATCTAAGAGGATCTACCCAGCAAACACACCTATATTGAGAGTTATGACCCCAGATAAATGTTTGTTTTATATGGTGGATGTTTGCGCCTGGGGTGCTGAGTACCAGACAAATAAGGGTCTCAGATCCATAAGCTCAATACTACACAAATTTTAAAACGCTCTATACTTTTGTGGCCAGCTTCTGCCCAATTTTTCTTTTTCTTTTCAATGAAACATTGAATAAAGGTTATGTTTTATGAGTGTCACCCGAAATAAAACTATGAAACATTAAGGCATTGCACTGAATGGGCTCTAAATACATAGCAATACTAGGGATTAGCTATAATCCAAAACTTATACTACTTTTTCTTTTCTTCTTCTATTTGATTATCTGCTATGAAGTAGCAGTAAGCCTACAGTGCAGAAAATTACATTGTAACATACTGAAAGCCACCACTACTTTTTTGACGCTGTCCTACAGCTAGTCACCACTCAGAAGCACATGTTTTAGCTCTCTAGTGCCATTACAGAAGGTAAATTTCCATGTACATATTAGACTAATCCCACCCAAAAGGGCAGTCCAGTTCCAAAATGACAGGCAAGTTAGGTGGGGTTAGTCTAATATATATGTGGAAATTTCTCCCTAATGGCACTAGAGTGTTAAGATGTGATGCCTCTCACATTCTGTATGTTTATTTTGAATACTCTTAGGGGGTCTCCCTAAGAGTGAAAGGTAATCCAAATGTGGACCCCTTTCTCCTAGTGCCTAGGGAAACCAGCTGCACCCTTCTGACGAGGTCAAACTAGGCTGAAACGTACATCAAGGTTAGCTGTTGTTCCCGTGCAGAGGGGACTTGCCTGTCATTTTGAAACTGGATCACCCTTTTGGGTGGGCTTAGTCTATCTAATATGTATGTGGAAATTTCTCCTCTGTAATGGCACTAGAGAGCTAAAACGTGATGCTTTTGGCCGGCGACTAGCCACAGAACAGGCCATTGTGCTGTTGTTCATTCCCAGAAGCCTCTCACATTCTGTATCTTTGTTTTAGTTGAAAGAGTATTTCATCTACTCTTAATGGATGACCTTTTTTGCTAAACTCTTTGAGTAAATAGTTCCTCAAAGAGTTAATTTTATTGATCTTACATTTTTCTGTAAAATGTACTCGTGCAGTGTAATCAATAAGGATAACTAAGGATAAAGTGCAAAATAAATAACTAAGGATAAAGTGCAGACTGTCAGCTTTAATTTGAGGGTGTTTACATCCATAAACAGTGAAACATGTAGGAATTACAGCCTTTTTTATACACCTCAAAAGTAAGTGGGCAAATTACATAATCTTAAACACGCCATCATATGTAGTACTATATTGTAAATCCTTTGCATCTGGTGTCTGCCTGAAGTCTGCGGCCCATATATATCAGACGATGTTTGTTATCTTCCCTGGTGATAATTTGTGCTTGTACTGTAGCAGTCTTCAGTTCCTGTTTGTTTTTGGACTTTTGGCCCTTTAGTCTAGTCTTTTCTTCAGCAAGTGAAATGCATGCTCAGTTGGATTCAAGCAAGGTGATGGACCTGGCCCCTCTTTTGGCCCAGAAAAACTCCTTGGTGCTTTCTGGGGTTGGTTGGGTTAATTGTTCTGCTGCAATATGAAATGCCTTCCAAAGGCTTTTGAGGCATTAGTCTGGATCGGTTTCTGTACACTTCAGAATTTATCCTGCTGCTGTTGTCAGCAGTCACATCATCAATAAAGACAAGTGAGCCATTCCAATGGTAGCAATACATGCCGAAACCATTACACTACCTCTACCATGTTTCAGAGATGAGGTGGTATGCTTTGGTTCATGTGCAGTTCCTTTCTTTTGCTACACTTTCCTCTTTCTATCATTTTAGTACATGTTAATCTTCATCTCATCTGTCTATAACACTTGTTCCAGAACTTTCATTTGTAATTTTTAGCAAACTGTAACCTGGCCTTTATGTTCTTGATGTTTTACCAGTGATTTGCCTCTTGTGGTAAACCCTCTGTAGTTATGCTGGAGTAGTCTTCTCTTTATAGTAGTCTTTGACACTTCTATGCCTGCAACTTGGAGATTTGAAAGGGGTTTTGCTTCACACATGCAAGCATTCTTCGGGTCATCCACTACAGTGGTCTTCCATACCCTGCTAGGTTGATTGCCATTTCTGAGCTCACCTATGTGGTCTTGTTTCTTAACAGTGTACCACAAAGTTGATTTGGACATCAAATGATTTGTCTATGGCTGATCAATTTATTCTGATTTTCACTTACCATGGCCTGCTTTATCGGCCTTGATATACTTCTTTGCTCTTCAAAGTTAGAGACAACCACAGCAGACTCCAACTGCAAATGCCACACCTAGAATCGCCTCTATACCATTTGTTAGCTGTCTGGTGTATGAGCTAATGATGCATCAACAAACACCTGGCCAAGACACAACTGAGCAGCCAATTATCCAATAATTTTTGCTCTCCTAAAATACAGGGACTTTGTATATAAAGGGCTGTAATTCCTACACACTTCATTGTTTATGGAAGTAAATACCTTCAAATGAAAGCTGACAGTCTGTACTTTATCCTTTTAGTCACTGTTCATTTCAAATCCAGTGTGCTGGAGTGCTGAGCCAAAACAATACAACTGCTGTCACTGTCCAAATATTTAAGTACTACACTGTTTCACCCCTTATATGCCTTTTCTTTTTAATATAAACAAACCCAGTTTGGCTAGGTTCTCTTTATATCTCCTTTCCTCCAATCTCTATCAGTTTTGCTGTGCATCTCTGTACTTTTTCTAGTTCAGTAATGTCCTGTGAGTATGTTCCTGTTTCTTTGTCTAGGAGCAACATGCTTTGTGGTTTAGGTGCAAGCTTTTTGGCAAAGGAAGAGGTGTTCCTGAGCTGACCCTCCTTCCTTTTTTGGATTCCATACATTACACAGAGGCTGTCTCCTGCTTGCCTCATTAAAGTGTTAGTAATGTCCACAATGTCCATGGGCTTAAATTAGAAAAACTGTATTAGAGCTGTTTTTTTTTTTTTTAATTTTACTATGTACTTCTTCAGATATGGAGACTTATTAACGGTCACTTCTGCGGCACATTGTATGTGCGGCACAGGACTTCCCACCTCCCTCCCAGCTGCCCCAGGGAGCACTTTTGCGCTTCCCTTTTTAGTGATATTTATGTGGTGTATCGTTACAGCAAGCTCCGTCTGCCATGGTACTACATTCCGAGTGTAGGTACACGTGAGCGATCGCATGTACCATTTGTCGAAATAGAGGCTGAAACTGACTACTCCGTTCTTGAAGAAGTCGGTTTTAGACTCCTGGCAAGATCACAGTGTGCCCGCAGGAGAACTTTGATAAAAAAAAAAAAAAAAAGTCATGACGTTCCAGGACCATCACCGGTCCTTAACGCACAGCAAGTTGTGACAGTCCTGACACATCCATAAATTTAAGGGGAAGGGGTTAGGAGGTTTTATTTTTCTTTTAAACCCGGCTGGGCATGCTCGCGACTGGCACTTAAGGACCATGGATCTTTTTTTTTTTTTTTTTTTTTACACTATATATCACAGGGCTCCCTGAATGGTGTGCAGCTGTGCCGTGAGCCCTGAAATCCATGACGGTCCTGGCATATCATGGGTCCTTATCGCATGTCCTACCCATGACGTGACAGGACTGTCATGGGTCCTTAAGGGGTTAAAGGGACACCTACAGTTCCAAACAATTAACGTAACCTGGGCAAAAATTCCTAAAGTTCACTATAAATTAGTTCTGTTATGATTGGTTCATCAAAATAAAATTTTAATCAGCGCTGGTTATCACATTCATGGAAGCAGTCATGACTCCTTTTTACAGGGCCCTAGGATACAAAATGCCTCCAACTGACATATTTTTATGAAACCTTTAGAGGAAGGAGTTTGTGGTCCTTGATTGTAGATCAGACATTTATGTGCATGATGCACAAGGTATAGTGAAGACTGTGCCACATATGCAAAAGTACAGAAGGAGCAATTCTGGAGCAAACCAGCTGTGTCTTTGGCGACTTGTAAAAACTCCCAAAATTCCTATGACATATTAATAAGTAGTAGCCATATTAGTCTATTGTAGTAATTTAAAGGGGAACTATCACCCCAAATAAAGCCCCCCCCCAATAATTAGCCATCTAGCAATAAGCATACCAATGGTACTATTAGCCAGCATAATTACCGTGTTAGTCAGAAATACTACTTCAGCCGAGACTGACAGCCAGGCAACAGTGCTTTAGAGGCATATGTGCCTTCAGTCCCTTCTGATACCTAAGGGTATCAGAAGGGACCGGGAGGAGACCGGGACTGACAGCGCAGGAGCACAGATGTCTGTAAGCAAAGATGTCTGCACTGTTGCCTGGCTGTCAGTGTTGGCACAAGTAGGATTTCCAACTTACACGGTAATTATTGACTAACTGAATATTTGTAAGACAAGGTTCTGGGAGATCTGAGCAATGAAAGGATTTCATTGATTTGGGGGCTAGCATTTCTTTATTAGCATAATCTGTAAATCTAAATAACTAAAAAAAAATGTGTGGTGTATTTTTTTTCCATAACTAATGGTTAATACAATATATAGTTGTCTCTGAAAGCCCTTTCAAAGTCTCCAGAGACGTTTATTGTGCGGGTGTTTAGTGTTACTTTTAAGTCTCCGTTTAAATAAATGGCCATTTTTATTTCTCCATTATGATGCATATAGTTTGCTCCAGAATTGATCCTCTTTTATGCATGTGGCTCTTACTATATGTTGCTTAGTAACTCCTGCATGCTAGATTTCTGTCTAGCGCATAACATGTTAAATGTTACTTATATTTGAAACACTGCTATTATTTGGTAGCCATCCCTTTTCATCAACCTATTGTTACATATAACCACCAAGGATTGGAATCTTATCACTTTAGATGGAGCATCTGAAGAAATCCTTTGTTTGCTGTTAAAAAGCTAAGATACTCCTAGATGAATTCTGAACTTCCCATGTTACTTACCGACAAATACTGTGCATAAGAAACGCATATTACTGTAGGTCACTGAATTCATTTTTAAAATGCCAATTGACATTATTTCTCTGGGGAATTGTGGATTGCTGTCTAGCCAGGCACAAATGTGGAAATTCAGTTCTCCAGAAAAAAAAAAAAACATCTCATTTGTAGTGCACAGACAGCATAACATGAATTGGGTTTTCCTTTGCAGCATTTAAATTCTGCTAAATGGTAATAGCAGACAGAGAAGTGCTTACCACTGTCCCTGACTGCTTAGCTTCTGAAACAGCCTCTCTACTATGGGTCTTCTTTTTGCTTTCCACAAATTAAATTTAGTTGAATTAATAAATGAGAACTAATATTTCCTAATAATAAAATCCACCCAGTTACCTTACTATGGCTAGAAAATCATAATGGCCCCTTTGAATTTTACCCCTGTACCTTTGTTCAGTCTCAGTCTTGGATTCATGTCAGTGGAGGCAGACATGACAGTTGCTAGCATTTTTTTTTTAAACTGAAGCAGTCAAAGTGCATGAGCCTATTTAACCATTCTTAACCCCTTAACGACTTGTGCCGTACTATGACCGTCACGGTCCTTGAAATTTTCAAGGACCGATGACGGTCATAGTACGTCACATACTTTTTACTTACAGCGCTCTACCGGGAGCGCTGTAAGTAAAAATAGGGCCTGAAATTGACCGCTCCAAGATCGGAGCGATCTCTATCAGGCCCCATAGTGACACGCCGATACACGCAACAGGTCACGTGTACCGGCGCATCCACATGGTTCAATGCGGTCCTTATGGGACGGAAACGTCCCAGGACCGCCGGACGTTAAGGGGTTAAGTTTCATATCCCTCTGGTGCTTAAAGGGTTTTGTTTATCATGTGCAGTCTGCTAGTATTTACATGTTCGGTGCAAGTAGGCAAAGCAGTTTTAGGTGCCCCTAAACACCTGCTCTGCTCCACGTATTGTGAGATGTAACAATCTCACGACAGAAGTCAATCTTTCAATCGTATTCCTTGTCCACAGTGGGCACCAGATTCAACTTCTGTTGTATGTTCATTACATAGACTAGTTCAGTTGGAGAACACAGTTGCAGCTAAAATAATTTGCAGTGCAGTGGAGCCACACTGAGCTGATGCCCATCTCAAGCATTCTTCACCACACTCCCCAAGAAGAGGTTGTGGAGAGGTGGCATCACTCACACCTGTGCCAGATCTAACTTGGAGGTTTATTTGGAGCACTACTTGTTGGGCAGGCAGATAGATGTGGTCAGGACCTATCTTTAAATGGTTCAACTGATTATTATTTTATATTATTTTTTTTTATTATTATTTTACCCCTTGCAATGTATTGGAGACTCCTTTAGTAGGCAGGTGGGTAAATGTAGGTCAGAGGAACACAGCAGCATGTACTCTAGGTGGTCATACCCTGGGACCTGGCAGACTGGTCTCACACACTGGCACCAAAATAGTGACTGCATTTTTCTATAGGGTTATGGTGGGCAGGAGTGTACATACCAGTGGGCATGGTATACAATTGCCTGGCATCTATGTATATCTGGCACACTAGGTATGTGCCTGCTTTGCCTAATGTGAAATTGGGCCTTGTGTGCATTAAGCAGATTTTGATGTCATGTGGTCTTGCTCGCAACTATCATGTTCTCCTTCATGGACATGACACCTAGGATTGATTGTAGAAGTCTTGAGCAAGGTCACTTGGGCAAAATTCATGATAGCCATAGAAAGATAAGTGGGGGAGGGGGCTTATTAGTAAGGGGTGTTATTTATTTTTTAATAATAATGACCATGTCAAATTAAAAAGCCAAGTTGAATCTTATATTAACTTTGTATAAAATAATCCCCTTTTTATTGGACTGTGGTATAATCTTTTACTATTTACAATTCATCTATTTTGGTTCAGATAATGCCTTCTTACCCTGTCACTGAGTTTTGGTGCATGGCCTTCTCTAGGCCATGCATTCCATTTTTTGATAATGGATTTAACGGTTCTTCAGGGAATGTTCATAATTTTGGAATTTTTCTTAGAGCTCAATGTAAAGAAACTGTTCTTCCAGACCTGATGCTGTTTGTTTAGATAGGCTCTCTAACAAACACTTACTTGCACACAGGTGGACTGCATTCAGCTAATTATGTTGATTGTACCACAGTTTATTTAGGGATGAATACTTATGCAACCATGAGTTCCCAGTTTTTTCTTTTGTAAAATATGGAGATGTATCTTCCCACTTCAACATGGAATATTACTTGTGGATCAGTGACAAAAATCCTTTTAAAGTGGTAAGTATTTTGTGTGTATCAAATGGTAAACACCCCTCTTAAATGCATTTTAATTCCAGTTTGTAATGCTACAATATGTGGAAAAGTCAAGGAGGGAAGGAAGTGAAGCCACTGTAGTGCTTATACACGCACATGTACATAAATACATTATGCATACATACACACACACACACACACACACACACACACACAATAACAAGCACTCTCACTCTCACACCCTGACATTCCTACCAACTTACAGTAACAGATTTCCAAAGAACAAATTTCAATAGAATTCTATGAGAGACTTGCATTAGCAGAGTTGCAAATGAAGACAGACCCAGTCTTTGGGAGCTACTTCCACAAGCATCCATAGTAAAACAATGCATTATATAAAACTGGCTTTTAGACAGATTTTTTTTTAAAGAAGTTTGAGTTATAATAGGAGTGTCTTGTTTTACTCAGTAGGAAACACGCACTATAACATATGTTTTCCATAAAAAATGTTCACTGCTTCTTTAAATCCAGTAGACCGATTTTAATTACGTTAATGTTCCTGGGCACTGTGGTCTTGATTGCATTGTGTATAAGTGTTATCCCTGGTTTTATCTCATAGATTATTACTGAAGTATATGAGGAAATCTGTAGCTAAACTTAGCTGATCGTTATCTCCTGCAGTATGATCCAGGCCTTTGTTATTTATTTCCTTACACTGTGCTATAGTTGTCATATAATGGAACTGAAATGGGCACTGACTAACCAGAGTTATGTTAATGTGAATGAGTGACTAATTGTAAGTGGATAGAGGAATTTTCCATCAAGGACTTTAAAACCTTGCATTTAAGAACTTCATCTAAATCTTCAGATTTATGAGCAGCCAGAGTAGGGTTTACAGAATGTGTCAGATTTACTGTCTGTGACTTAGTCTGCTTTGTAGTGTAAAAGCAGTTTCTCTTTCAGCTGCATTTTCCTACTGGTAACTAATCTTTCAGATATTCATTTTGTAATACAGAAGTATTAAAAAATAAATAAATAAAAGTGCATGAAAAAGCATTAGGGCTGGTTTACATTTGCAGAATTAGAGAAGCTCTTTAAATACTGATATAAAGCTGGTGCTGACTTAGGATACTCATCATGCACACCCCTGACACACATCCGACATATGGGCATGGGTGTTTTATGAGGCTAAATAGCAGCTATATCATAGCTAGGTGTGTGATCTTAACCTAAAGCATATTTTCTTAACTTCTGTCTTCAAACACCTTGTATGTAGTGTAGGTTTAGTGTTCTCCCTCTATGAACACAGATGAACTATCAGAATTAAAGTAATGCAGTAATTACACACCAGTGCAATGGAAGGGAATGACAGAAAACTTGCATTGTTAGGAGTTAGGAGACTGCTGGTGCTGCTATGGAGAAGGAATCATCTAGAAGTAGCACAAGTAGCAATGGGCCTCAGTGGCCAGCAGCACCACTAGCAGATTTCCCTGCCACCATACCCTCTACATCCTCAGGGCCCTAGGGTTTGAATTTGAAGAAGTAAACACATTTTTTCCAAGCCCTGAGACTGCTGCTGTGAGTATGACACCATTTATACCACCTATTCTGGTGATGATGGTGCTGCTGCTGAGCATGACAGTTGTGGTGATGATTCAGAATGATCAGATGTTCCCTAGGTCAGATTAACTAGGAGAGATATATATATATATATAGAGAGACAATCAGATAATTGGTTTCAGCAGTTGTAGTAATAGTGGGAGTGGGATCATTATCCCCACCACAGACTGTGGTGGTGGAATTACAATGCCTAGTAGTCATATAGGACAAGTAGAGGTGTATCTGGATCCTGCTAGTAATAATGCTGAGGCAGTAGCAGCACCAGAAACCATTTGGAATGTATCTGGATAGCAGGTTTGCAGTCAAGAAGACCCTTATCTACTTTTCTCCTTGAAATCATAGGTGCAGGAATAATTTTCATTTGAGGACAGGGAGTATGCAGTCATCCCTAACCACAGTGTGCACAATCTGTAACATGGGTGTGAGGAGTCATACCTTGGCACATCTGTTCTAATAAAGCACCTGAAGCATAACCTCCTTGAGGTGCATGTGAAACATTTGGAACTCTCTCCCAAGAAAAACATCATGTGCTACTGTCACTATGCCCCCATCTATCACAATGATGAGAACAGAATGGCACAAAAAAAACAAACTACAAAAACTGTACTGAGTACCCCCCACAAAACACACACACTACCACCAGTCCAGTACACTGACGATGTCACGTATGTCATGGTCATCTCGTGCTAGAGTCCAGGGCTGGGCTACTAGTAATATCCAGTTTATCTCCCATGGCACACTTTCCTTAGCAATGTCACTGAGAAATTTACCACCAGTAGACAGTCACTCACTAAAGTGAGCATCTGCAGACCTTCAACTCTGCAGATTAAGCCAAGCTCATATCGGGGAGGGTCATGAGTTGCCTACACCTCTGGCACTTAAAGGGTTAAAGTGGTGCCTGCGGCCTCCACAATTCCACTCTTCTTCTTTCTGTATCTTCTATGCATTTGGCTGCTTCACCCTCACTTTCTGCTCAGTAAAGTGTGGTGGCAACCAGCAGTGAGCGGAAAGAGCACCAGGTTCATACATCACTACCATGATTGAACTGATGGCTTAGTCTGCCACATCCACTCTTTCCCATTGTTTTCCTCCAAACAGCTTATTTTTTTAACACTTTTCTTTTCACCCATGTTAAGCCCCTCCTATTTTTGACACAATTCATGTCCTTTTTTTCACCCCTTCAGCACCACAAGACAACACCTCAAAGCTCCCAGGTATGCTTGTAAGGTTGTTAGTAAATGTATATTGCTCTTTCACTACCATAGTTGTCAAATCCTCCAGAACCAGTGTGTGAGGTGACACTGTAAAGCTACCATGACTCACAGTGGCCTGAAATGTAGACCTTAATGTGAACTGAGTAGGATGGCAACCTTCTAAAAAAACATTTCTCTTACTATACAAATTAAATTATTTTCCACATTTGATGCATCCATCAAATAATTTTCTGTAATAATGGGAATAACATGTCATGAGGAGAGGGTATGATCCATAAATAAACACACAAAACACCTCTGTTATTTGGGGATATCAGACCACAGCTTTATTTATTTATCCACTCACATTATTATTATTGTATTTCTTCAAAACCATAACAACTAATCATTAATCAATGCTAATTCCTTAACTGACAGTCCTTGCCAATCTGCCTTCCTTGAAACCATGCATGGCCAAAATTGTCCGGGCTCATGCTAAATACCAATGTTCATCAGCACTTACAGCTGACTCTACCATTCTTCAGCACTTATAGCTGACTCCACCATTATCCAGCACTTACAGCTGATTCCAACATTATTCAGCACTTACAGCTGACTCACCATACAATTACCCCACTGGCCATCCACTTTAGCTTCAATGGGTAACGTTAACTCCCGCAACCTAAGTCCGGGGCAAAACTCCCAAAGGGCTTCCGCCCTAACTTTACCACATCAGTTATCAATTTCTGCAAACCATGCAATGGATGTTTCTCTCTGTCCTTTCTTCCCCCCAAACAGCAATCCACTTCCTGTACCAAGCCTACTTAAGCCCTTTCCCTAAACTCCACCCTATTACACACACTTCCTGCCTGGATCAACCCTCCCTATGACATGCTTCCCCTCCTGTACCCTGCGGTCCCATCCGGGGAATTTCTTTCCCATTATTCATCAATTTTTATTTGCAAACTTAAAATATTGTTCTGTTCTTTCATTAACTTATTCATCTCCTTCTACTCAACCTTTTTCTTTCATCTACCGCCTCCATTTTATCCTCTAGGGGCTGGATTCTATTGCAGGTGCTAATTTTATCACTGCGTTTATCTCCAGGTTTCCCCATAGACTTCAATAGCAAAATCTCTGCTAAAACGGGAGGTAGCATTGTCCTGCAATAGAATCTTACCCCTAGTCTTCTACTGTATGGCTTTTCTTTTGGTAAATATTATAATACCCTTAGAACCAATTTATTTATTTGAAATGCAACCTATAATACTTCAGCTCTTTGATACATCTATTGCTGGTGGACAATACTTTGCTGAGAAATTATCTCTGCAATTTAAAGGGAAACCTTTTCTAATTCCCCACTAAACATTACTATTAGAATCTAAATAATCAATTCATAAAACCATTTGGTTTAACAGTTAAATCTTCCTCTTTATTTTGTCCATTATATCCAGCTGATAAACTCACAGTGCACATTTACTGTTTGAATGAACATGCACGTGTCACTGTATGGCTTTTCTTGTTTTGCAGTAGTGACCTGTTATGAGGTCACCCGTCCTTATTTCATCTGTCATCTGTTTTGGAGCGATTTGGGTGGGTCTGTTTTTGAATTTGCATGCAGGTGAATATGTGTGTGAATGCATTACCGTGAAAATGTGTGTGCTCACAACTGTAAATGTGTGTGTGTACAAATGTGCCAAGTGTGTGTGTCCATATGCAAATGTTCAAATGTAAAAGCAAATACTTGTGCATGTGCAAAAATGTACAGAAATGTGCAGTTCAACATCTGTACGAATGTGTAGATGCATGTATCTGTATGAATGGAGAGAAATATGTTCATGTGTGAATGAATGTGTGTATGCTGAAATGTCCATGTGTATTCTTGTATGAATGTACTTGGAAATCCATGTGTGATTTTGTGGACATGTGCATGTAAATGTGTGTGCATGTGATTGTGTGCATGTAAGTGTATGAATGCGTGTGCATGCACTAATGAGTGTTTGAATGCGTGTGTTTGACTGAATGAAAAGTGCTGGGGTGTGTGCTAGAGGTCACAAGAGTCTTATTTTATATTTTTTACATTTAGTTGTCGCCAAAGAGGGTGAAAAGAGAGACAAATGTTTTTTTTCCTTTGGACACATTAAAAATAATACAGGAACTACAGACACTGTATTAATTAATTTTACATGTATTCTGAAGCATGATCAGGTCAGGAGCAGAGGTAAGAATCAGAGAACCCCTTCCTTAGTTATTTAAGTACTAGCAGTGTGGGATGGTGTTGCCCATCTGTTTCTTTCTTTTTTAAGCAATATTTAACCCTTTTATGTACAGAGGGATACACAAGGCATTGCAATCATTGTATACCCCCTGGCACTGAAAGGGTTAGTTCTCCCCCTTCACTGACATGGTCACCTGTGCTCTCCCTCTTCTCTCTGCTGTTCCCCGTACTCTCTTGTGTCGCCTGTTTCTTTCCAGTTCCATTGTCTGTTCTGTTCTCAGTCTCTCTGCTGCAGAGGTGGATCCGAGAGGAGACTGACATCTTAGCTGTCACTGTACAGACAGCTCTCTGTCTCCTCTGAGGTTCGCATCTGCCGCAGACACACACACTGACAGCGGAACTGAGAATCACTTTAACCCACTGAGTGCGAGAGGGGGGACGTAGGGCATTGCTGTGCAATGCTTTGCGTAGCCCACTGGCACTGAAACGGTAAAGTGACAGTTTGTGCGGGCCATGGCAAAAAAACCTTTTTATCTGAGAATTTGATTTAAAGCCCGTGTATACGGACCAACACTGGCAGTGCTGCAGTCATGTGCAGTACTGACTGCCCGCGCTGCGGCTAATACGGAGCAGGGCGCTCCAAATTCAGACCTGAGTCCTCTCCGCAGCCATCTCTACTGTGCATGACGGCTTCTGACAAACATCGTTAGTGAATTATTATATAGGATAATTCTGTTGTGGCTGAAACGGATATGGAGCATGGCCACCTACTGACTTTTTTATGAAAAAAGAAACCGTATGTTCAAGTACCCTTATCATTGCCACCCGACTTAATGTATATGTCACTTAGTTGCACAATCACTAATCCTTACCAGTAGTCAGTGTCAATATCCACTTAAAGTAATAGGAACTCAGCTGCTGCAGAACAGGTGCAATACAGCTGCACATTCTGTGCTGGTACATATGGAGAGCTGCAGGTACAGATCCCATCAAACAGACCTCTACAAACCCCTACCCATACATACTGCTCACATCTCATCTCCCCGCTCTGTGCAGGAACTATTGGCGCAATGCAAGAAACATTCACATTGGGTAAAGGCATTTTTGTGCGCAGATAGATTTTGTGCATGTTCTAATCCAGAAATCTAAATACCGAACGCTTCTTGAATTGCACATAAAAAATTCCATTTTACGACAACAGTACACAGACGTATAAATTCATTAACAATAGCAGTTCTTGCATTAGGCTCATTCGCTGTTCCATTCACACAGATTCATTAATCTTAGCCACGCCCACAAAACAAAATATACGCAGCCATTTGCTAATCTTGAATTTTCATGCACAATTCAACTAAATCATGTGCAAACCTATTCCCTAGTGGTTTTCACACAGGAAATAGCGATAGCATACGTTTCCTGCATTGCGCCATATATGACTACATCTTCAACCTGGAAAACTGTCTGAATTCTTGCACACAAACTGAAACTCAGTTCCCCAGCACACTGATGTACACATATTCATTGCACAGAGCGGGGACAATAGACCCCTTCATATCAGCCCCCGTAAGGAGGTATGGGTCTATGTATGTGTCTGTCAAAATGTGTGTATGTATGTATGTATATGTGTTGTGTTTATGTATGTGTCTGTATCTATGTACTGTATAAAATTACATTCCTATGTTATTCTATAGAGATTATGCACTAAGATCTCCAAAGCTGGAGAAATCTTAATTCATAGGGTCCATAGAATAACATAGAACTTGGAGAAGTGATATCAATGGAGAAGTCATCTCCACTTTATCACCTCTTTATCACTCCTTAGTGCATCTCCCCCTCAGAGGGGTAAAGCATTATTGTCAGTCATATCAAGGTTTGTGACTTTTGGGGTTATACATTAAAGTGATAGTAATGTTTCACAAAAAAAGCAGCTCCAATTCAGTTTCATAGAATTTGGGCCATGGAGAGTGTTATTTCAATACTATCAGAGTTGTAGTTCAAGAGTAATTGAATGATAAAGTATCCCACTCCCACCCATTTTACCTAGTGAAAGCCACCTCCCCTCAGATGTAGAATCTGGTCTTTGGAACAGACCGCTCACAGCAAGGGACAGTCTTCTTACTCTGAGCATAAAGAAAACCCTGCCCCCTTGACAGGTTTATAAGGTTTTTCCTTGCTCACTGAACATTGTCCATCTTTACAATCCATCCAGACAGTCTTGCTGCTCTGAGGTGAGCAGTGTATCCTCAGTAAAAGGATTGGGAGGGGGATACTTTATCATTCAATTACTCTTGAACTACAACTCAGACAGTATTGAAATAACTCTTTCCACAGCCCAAATACTATGAAGATTAATTGGAGCTGCTTTTTTGTGAAACATTCCTATCCCTTTAAGGTGTGATGAAGAGGGTATACTGACTTCTCCAGTGATATCACTTCTTCAGTTGATATTCTATGGAGCCAATGCACTAAGATATCTTGTTGGAGAAATATTAGTGCATTGGCTCCATAGAATATAAACTGAAGAAGTGATATCATTGGAGAAGTCATATCCACTTTATCACCTGTTTATCACCTCTTTACTACACCTTAGTGCATCTCCCTCCTATGTCTTCCATACGTTTTCTTGCGGTTGGTATTTGTTTTATGTTATACAGACAAGGCACTGTGTGCACCCCTTTCTTGACTATCATAATTCTTTTAGACCAAGTGGGTTTTATTGCAGTCAGACTTGCTCCAGATAACAAATGGAAAATCCAGAATTTGATCCATATTGCCAAGAATTCCAATTCCACCTGATTATTCATTTTGTTAGACAAAGAAAAAGCATTTGACAGCTTAGATTTTATTAACTACTTTAGAGAACTTTTGAATTTATTGTTTCTTTTCTTGTATGAATCAGAACCCTATACACCAGCACTTCAGCAAAAATGTAAATTATCAGCTTGTATTCCAAGCTATTTCCCGTATCTAATGGGAACAGCCAGAGCTGCCCCCTGTTGCTACTTTTTCTTGCATTACCTATGGGGTCACTGGAAAGTTCCATTAGATTACACCCAAGTACTCCTGTTGGGAGAAAACAATATAAATTTTCATTGCGAGATACAAGAGTGAAAACAAATAAATGTCCTCTGTTTTCTTTGATCAAATTGGCCAAAATATAGTAAGGAAATACCGACTGTCTGGTACACAGCATGCACATAATGTGAGAGGCTTCTGAGGATGAACAAATAGCACAATGGCCTGTTCTATGGCTGGTCACCACTCAGAAGCATCACATTTTAGCTCTCTAGTTCCATTACAGAGGAGAAATTTCCACGTACATATTAGACTAATCCCGACCAAAAGAGCAGTCTAGTTCCAAAATGACGGGCAAGTCTCCCCTGCACGGAAACACCAACTAACCGCAGATATATTTTTCGGCCTTGTTGGGCATCGTCAGTGAGATGCCGTTGGATTCCCTAGGTACTGTCTGGATTACCCTTAACTCTTAGGGAGAAGTGTCATTCTGGGATCAGCTGGTGTTCCCGTGCAGAGGAGATTTGCCCATCATTTTGGAACTGGACTGGCTTTTTGGGTGGGATTAGTCTAATATATAGTTACATAGTAATTTAGGTTGAAAAAAGACTTGCGTCCATCCAGTTCAACCCTTTTCCTATTCCTGTTTACCATCGCTGATCCAAAAGAAGGCATCTGACTCCAAATGGCAATCAGATTTCTCCCTGGATCAACAAGCCCTAACTAAATTTCTCCTCTGCAGAGCACGCCTCTGTAAAGCGCTAAAAAGTGATGCTTCTGAGCGGTGACTAGCCGTAGAACAGGCCATTGTGTTTTTTGTTCGTCCTCAGAAGCCTCTCACATTTTGTGTGTAGATTTTGAAAACTCTTAGTGGGTCTTCCTAAGAGTGAAGGGTAATTCAGACATGGACCCCTTGCTCTCAGTGCCAGCTGCACCTCTCTGATGAGGCCCAACTAGGCCGAAATGTATGTCTGGGATTAACTGATGTTCCTGTGCAGAGGGGACTTGCCCATCATTTTGGAACTGGACCGCCCTTTTGAGCGGGATTAGTCTAATATGTATGTGGAAATTTCTCCTCTGTAATGGCATTAGACAGCTAAACGTGCTGTTTCCGAACATTGCTTAGCCATAGAACAGGCCAGTGCGCTGTTTGCTCATCCTCAGAAGCCGCTCACATTTTGTATATAGATGGCTGGTACACAGACAGGCACCACAATGTGACTGGACTACTACTGTGCTAAAGAAAAACAGAACTCTGACCTTGTTATGTCAGAGTCCAAAAATGCTGTGCTAAACCCTCAAACTAAAAAGCCCAAGTGAGTCCTTTATACAGAAAATACAGGAAATATATGTGTGTGTGTAACCAATATGGAACTAGTAAGAAAAAAGTCCACTATATATGTATAAATGTATGTACAATAAATAAAACACAGTGGGTGCATAAACATGAATTCAATACCAGATATTATAAGCAACAGAAAATTAGCATGAACAAAGAATGTGTTATGCTGAATTGTAAATCAATCCCTTCAATGTTAATTAGGCATAAAATAACTGCACTATAAGCTGAGTAACAGTAAAAACAATAAAAGTAAATCTGTGTTGCTGGATTTAACTCAGTACTGGCGATGCCACCTTCTTCCCTGAAATACATCACTCTATCTGAAGGGATAGCTTATATAGAAGGAGAAAGGAAAATCATGCAATTAAAATGATATATGTGCAAACAGTGTCATAGATAATGGTCTCTCTCTCTCTCTCTATATATATATATATATATATATATATATATATATATATATATATATATATATATATATATATATATATATATATAAAATAAGAGAGAGCCTCATTACATAATGTTTCTCCTCAGGAGACACACACATACAAGAGAATAGCTCATCACATAATTTATGTCTCCTCAGGAGACACACACACCCACCCAGGGGTGGCACTAAGGAGGAGTTACTGCTCCCATTGGGTGATTCAATAGGGGCTTGATTTTCACAAGACTATCCAGCCTGCCCACCACTATCCAACTGAGGAAAAAAACAAAATGGCTGCCACTTTTTCCTACACCACAGACACACACACACATGCCCCACTAACACAGCACCAAACACACATACACACACACGGGCAGCACCACAAACACACAGAGCACCAAACACACACACAAAGCCAGAAAGAAATATGGCTGACACACACACACACACACACAGTCACTCACTCTAACTCCCAGTGGCATCAGCAGGACCTGTAGTACAACCACTGAAGGGAAGCTGCAGCACCAGGGGAACAAAATGGCACTCAAAAGGGTTAAGGTAAGCCCTCATTGCTGAATTATGTCCCAAGGAAAGTTCCTGCAGTGACACAGTGGAAAAATATATATAATTTTCCCTCTCTACTTATAAGTCATCTAAGACTCAATAAAAGCTCTAAAGATCGATCATAAAAATATATACTAAAATAGAAAAATTGGAAATATATATACAGATACTCTCAATGGAACAGAGAGAAATCGCTGAATGATTTATTGGGGAGACTATAAATCTCCGGTATGGTCTTAACGATCTGATTCAGGGCTCCCCGAACGGCGTGCAGCCACGCGGGGAGCCCTGAAATCCATGACGGTCATAGTACGTCATGGGTCATTCAGTCACTTTTTATCCATGGTGTACCATGACCTTCAAGGGTCGTTAAGGGGTTAAGGCTTGTATTTCTTCTGTTTTGAAGTACTTTTGTTTACATTTATTTTGACCAATATTCCAGTATTAGTGGGGCTTTTCAAACACCATGTTCACACCAACATTTATCTTACATCATACATAAAGAAATCTCTAGGTATTTTTCCCTTCACTGGCATATGAGCGTTACATAGATTGTATATTATGGAACTTTCATGTCCATTCACTTAGTCTCAAGTGTTTTCAAATTATATTGCACTATTACTGTATATTTATTTACACCTCCAACGCGTTTCAGAATCTACCGATTTCTTCATCAGGGAATAGGTGCATCTATTAACATCTGTTAACCTGAGTAGCATGGTAAATGGAGTTTGCTGTAAAGTTAGCCCACAGAAGTGCATCTATGAAGGGAAGTGTCAACGTGCTCCCTGGAGCAGCTGGGAGGTCCTGAGGCGTCATGCGGCGCATACAGGGTCCCGCAGAACACAGAAGTGCCCAATTTGAAGGCTTCATATCTCCACTAGTAGATGAATTAGAAATAAACAAACCCAGCGCTAATCTTGTTTTTATGATTAAACACATTGTCAGATTTTTATTTTAGGTGAATGTTCCCCTTTAAGTATGAATGAAGTATGTTGCAAAGAAAACAACATATTTTCATTAATAAGTGAAGCATGCACAAATGTACATTTGTATTATTTTCATATCATCATAAGGTGTAGTTCTTATTTCAAACATCTGCAGCTTGAATATTCAGTTTGTGTTCTGCATTAGTGACATAGCTCTTTTCTGTTGCAATCATGCTTAAATTTGATAAGTTGATATTATGCAAAGTTAATTTTCTACCCTAACCTTTTCAACCGTACTCCTTTACTGATGAAGTTTCTAGATAAGTGGATTGTGCTTGTATGTGCTTTTGGAATTAAAATTAGGTCTACACTGTGTAGGTATCCTATGTTCTTTTTAGACTTGCTCCCATTAAAATATTCTTCTCTATTGGGGCCCGAGAAAAATAAAAATGGCAATGGTAATCCTAAGTCCTAGTTTGGTATTCTGTCACCTGTTCTGTGACAAACTGCAGCAAGTTCAAAACACATGATGCTTGCAAATTAGCGTCCATAGAAATCAGTATAACAGCACATACTATTTGCCATTCTATTGTATGGTTTGGCTGTTAACCCGCATTAAAGTGGATCTCTCACATATAGAAAAGTAATGCTCATTTGCTAGAGCATTTAGTGCAAAAGTTGAACACTTTATTCATTTTTTAAAAAAAAACTGTTATCTGCGCAAAAATTAATGTTTTAAAAGTGCCCAGCAGCCTGCTTCCGGATTTCCAAAGCTTGCCACACAGAAGCTGCTCCCGTCCCACTACCTAGCATCCTCTGATGACGGAGGCTTTCTTTCTCTGAGCTGGAGCGATCTCATTGGCAGAGATCGATATCTAGCCAATGAGAGAGCTCCAGCTTAGGGACAGACAGCCTCTGTCTTCGGAGGATGCTGGGTAGTGGGACGGGAGCAGCTTCTGTGTGGCAAGCTTCTGCAATCTGGAAGCAGGCTGCTGGGCACTTTTAAAACATTAATTTTTGCACATATAATGGGATTTGTTAAAAAATAAATAAAGTGTTCAACTTTTGCACTAAATGCTCCAACGAATGAGCATTGCTTTTATATATGTGAGAGATCCACTTTAAGGGGATGCATTTTCTGCCTATAATTCTGCACCTATAAAACCTAGGCATAGAGTCCCCAAAGCATGTTAAAAACCACCGCCGTACAATAAAACAACAGAAAAACACACAAATGCACAACTAGGCATGCCTACACCGTAACTCACTGATTAATTGATATGATCGACTTTGGGCTCCATATCAATTCATCCAAATCACTACAGACACCCTCCAAAACACTTTCCATACTAAAATAAAAATAACCCTTTAATTGCCAGAGGGGTATGCAGTTCAGTGAAAAGTGAAATGTTACATAAACCTCTGGCACTGAAAGGATTAAGCCCCCCACTAGACATAACACCACTACTAAAGTAACCGAACCCTACCCCTTCATTAGACATAACGCTAATCTTTGCCACATATCCTCAGCTGCCTCTAATAGAAACAAAAATCCACTTAATAGTGCATAGGCTGTTCCCTGAGCCAGAGTGAGGGGAAAAAATGAACAGGGATTGGCTTTTATTTGGCCAAACCCAGATTGTTTCCCATCCTCCCATTGGCTTCCAGAATGAACCAAGGTGGAGGGGTGATGCATGCTCCTAACTTCACCCCTTCATCTAGTCAATGATTGAATAGATGGAGGGGTGATGTTATGCATATGCATCAGTCCTCCAGCTAGATGCTGATTGACTGGGAGGTGAGGTTACTTTAGGGCACATTCCCAGCCAATGGGAAAGAATCTGAACAAAGGCTGACTATATGATAGCCAGTCCCTGTTCATTTTTTTCTCAGGCTGGCCTAGGCAGCATCCCAAGCAGGACTAAGTATTATTTTCTCTTTTCTGTAGCGGCAGCGGTGGTGACTCCAACAGTGTCAGTGGGGTGAAAGAGTTGTTTTCTATTTCTGATTTCATATTGATGTACATGCTGGTGGAGCAGGGTGTTGAGGACACCACTGGACCTCTAGACTGGACATCAAGTTAAGTGCTTTATATGTGAAACACATGGGGAGGGGGCATAGATTAGTGTTAGGTCTACTGAAGGGGGGAACTTTATTGATAGTGTTAGGTCTAGTGAAGGGATTGTGCTTTAAAGGGATAGTAATACTTCGTTTTATCTTTATTTTATTTTGTAGGCATTAAAAAAACTTGAAGAACGATATAAGTCTTATCTCTCAAACTTTTATGGTTTAAGAGCTATTCACAAGCAAAGTTTCCCCTACTGCCCCTTTTACCTAGTGTAAGCCATCTCTTCTCAGATGTGAATCTGGTTGTAAGACCAGATAGGTAACAGCAGGGGACAATCTTCTTTGTATAAAAACAATGAAAACCCTTCCCCCCTTGACAAGCTTTTCAGGTTTTTCCCTTATCTTAATTGAAGATTGTCCCTCTCTGCAGTCTACCTGAGCACCTCCCTTCTGAACTGGCTGAACGGGGGGGGGGGGGGGTACTTTGCTTGTGAATATCTCTTAAACCATAAAGGTTTGAGAGATAAGACTTATATCGTTCTTCATGTTTTTTTAATGCCTACAAAATAAAATAAAGATAAAACGAAGTATTACTATCCCTTTAAGCATAGTGTTTGGTCTAGTGTGGGTGGGGGAGTACTGTTAATGTTGGTAATGTTTGGGAGGGTGGGAGGAAGGTGACTGTGAATGTAGCTCATGTTCGACATTTGGTACTGTGTCAAACTTCAAGAGTTAGCAAGTTTCTGTTGATCCTGCTTCTTTATGCTACTTAGTGTTAGTAAAGGGAACACTGAGACGAGCATTAGGCCACAAGTCTGATTTCTGCAGTCTTTTGCTCATAGCTGATAGAGCTGCTCGGCTTAAAGAATACCTTCGGTATCTGGGTAGGTTTTCCAGTCAGTACTTCTTTTAGCCCTAATGGCTGTTTTAACAGGCCTAATAGTATTGTCCCGATGGCTGGATTCTATTGTAGGAGATACATGTTACCATTGTTTTTATATTACAGAATCCTGCTGAAGTATTTGGGAAAATTGTAGAAACTAAGTAATGTACAGATGCAGACTGAAACAACTGCTGGTACTCAAGTCCAAGGAGAGTAAATTTGGATTGGTACCTGCAGAAAGAAGACTGATCATGGTATTTAGAGATGGGGAGAAATGTAAGGGATTAGCTTAGTTGAAGTGCTTTTAAGCTTATGTTATACATGAATCTGGTTGATACAGGGATCATGACATTTGAACACTTAGAAATGCTTCCCCAAATAGAGAGAACTATAAACATACATGCTGCTTAATGTCAGGGAAATCAATGCTTTCACCAAAAGAACATGGATTGTACTAAAATACATGAACACAACTACATGGACTGAGATAGTTATGTCATATTACCAAGAACTGGTACTTAGTTTAGTTTAGCAAGGTAAAATATAGAAAGTTGACAGGAATGAGAAGCCTTTTCCTTCACACATTGTGCCAAGTTAAAGTATATGGTGAGAAACAGTATATTTTTACTTTATAAACTAAAGCTTTTCCTTGATACATGTTAGATGGAAGCATTCTTATTTTACTTAATTGATCCTACATAACAAAAATGTGACAGTTTTCCCAGAGATCTAGGGAGAATACATATACAGTGGATTAAAAAACCCCATTGCCCTCAGATATTTCATAAGCTCTGTCTTAATGGCCAAACTATGATTTTCTGGATCTTTTAAAATCACATCAGAAGCTTTCTTAGAAGGACTAATGGTTTTATAAAGGTGTAAGATGTGCTCGAGTGCAAAAACATTGGTCTTAAATGGCAGATAACATGAATAACTAAACTATTTATTAACATGGAACTATCACTGTTACAAATGGGTGATTATGAAAGCAGTTTCAAAAGCACCTACATTTATGGTGCTGATGTTTAGTTAATACAATCATTTATGATACATTTAACTTTATCTAGTAAAACTGAGCTTTAACATATGTTTTTGTTAGTGCTTTTTAAGATGGACATTTTGTAAATGATGCTGAAATGGCACGGAAAAAAATTAAATCATAGAGAGGGCCCCAATTTGTATGCCCATCCTTAATTGCTCACTGATTTGAAAGGAATATTACATTGAGGACTGTAGTATTCTTAGGTTTGGTTCCAGCCAATCAGTTTATAGTAGGCGTGGCTACCACTCTCTAATGTGTAGACACTTCCTGTTTTTTTGTCAGTTAGAGCAGTACTGTTATTTTATGAACATGTTAAATATCATATCTCTGCTCATAGAAATAAACCAATACCTGTTAATATAATAATCAGCATTGTACTTGTATTGGATACTACTAATAAGCAATAACAAGCATTACATGGTGTCAGAAGTAAAGGATTTTGCTATCACAATGGATGCAGCTGGAGTCCCAACACACACAATGAACTGGGAAGCTACTAACTTACCTCATGTTCGGAGGACCTCTAAAGATTAAGGATGAAAAATGCAGTTATATTCTATTATGGGTTGGTGAACAAGGCAGAGACATTTTTAATACATGGGCCTTGCCTGCAATTGAAGCTGTGTCACTGAAATTTTATTATGACCACTTTGCAGCATATGTCCAGCCCAAAGCTAACATCATATTCGCACATTACAAGTTTCATGCGAAAGTACAACAGGATCATGAGCCCCTGGAGCAGTTTGTTACAGATTTACATCTCCTTGCCTGAGACTGCAATTATGCCCAGAGTGACAAAATGATCCGGGATCGCATTGTCTTCAGAATCCGCTCACCTAAAGTAAAGGAAAAACTCCTTAGCATAGGGTTGGTCTGATTTAACGCGTGAGAGAACAATAGCTATCACCCGCTCACATGAACTAGCCCAGGCCCAACTACAGTTCATTTCTAATGGCCAAGACACCCCGAAAAGTGATGTCATCCAGGAGATTTCACGCCATGCAACTAATGGCTCGAAATGGAGGCAAAATAACCTGTCATCAATAACCTGAGAAATTTCGATCTTATAGCCCTGATCCAAAGCACCTCGCAGAATGTGGATACTGTGGCAACAAACTACATACCAACTATTTTCATTGTTGTGCAAGGGGGAAGAGGTGTACATTCTGCAGGAAACTACCCCAGTTTGCTAGAGTATGCCACTCCAGGTGTGGGAAAAGCGTCCATGTGCGAAGAACTATACATAAACTCTATAACTCAAACTGAACAAAATCCAGACACAGATCAGGCATTTGCCACTATTCAAGTTGGTTCAAAATGAATTGCAATACAATTCAAGATAGACACGGGAGCCACAGCCAATGTTATTCCTCTATACGAATACAAAAGGCTTAAATCTCAGTGCACCCTATGACCGGCATCTCGCGCTTTATATGGTTATGGAGGTGAAGGACTGGCAGTAAAAGGGAAATGTGACTTGGAATGTCAGAATAAAAACATTCAAACCGTTATGTCATTTTATATTGTTGACACAAAAGCACCTCCAATCATAGGCCTAAAACGCAGCATAGACTTTGGCCTCATCAAGCTTGTATTGTCCATTACAGGCAGTCCAGATAAAATACCAGTTATGGAGGGATATACAGATATCTTCAAAGGAATCGCTTTGTTCCCTGGCTAGCGTACCATAAATTTAAATCCACAGGCAACTCCAGTGGTGCACCCACCTAGGCATATACCCCTTGCATTGCACAGTCGTCTTAAAGAGGAACTTGAGGACATGGAGAAACTAGGAATTATTTGTAAAGTCACAGAACCTACTGATTGGGTTAATTCCATCGTTATTGCAGAAAAACCACGTACAGGCAATTTACAAGTATGCTTTGATCCTAGAGACCTCAACAAAGCAATTAAGCAGCCCCACTACCCTTTACTTACACTTGAGGACGTCACACCCAAGCTGGCAGGAGCGCAGTATTTTAGCGTCCTAGATGCCAGATTGGGATATTGAGCCATAAAACTTACTGAAGAATCATCCAAACTGACCACTTTTAACACTGTTTTTGGGCGTTACAAATTTAACATCCTTCCTTTCAGATTAGTCTCTGCTCAAGACGAGTTCCAAAGTAAGACTGACAAAACCTATGAAGGGTTAAATGGTGTAACTGCAATATTTGATGATATCCTCATTTTCGGCAAAACAAAAGCGGAGCATGATAAAAATACCAAAGCCATGTTGCAGTGTTCCAGGGAAAGAGGTGTCAGACTTAATCCTGACGAAAGCATCGTATGCTCCACTGAAGTAAGCTATTTTGGACACATACTCTTGGCTGATGGGATTAAGCCTGTCCCTGTAAACATTTCTGCAATAAGGGATATGAACCCACCCACAGACAAAGGTGAATTAGGAACTATACTAGGCATGATTAACTATTTGTCAAAGTTTGCACCTAATTTATCTGAAGTCACTGTTCCAATGAAACAACTTTTAAAAGAAACTACGGTGTTCATCTGGGACACAGCAAGATGAGGCATTCACTAAAGTGAAGGATTTGCTCACCTGCGAGCCGGGACTGGTACTCACATATTTTGACCCTCACAAGGAGCTAAAGTTGCAGGTTGAAACTTCTAAATAGGTCTTGGAGCAGTATTACTGCAAGACAGTAGGCCAATTGCATATGCATCCAAGTCACTCACAGACAATGAAATCAATTATGTGCAGATTGAAAAAGAACTGTTTGCCATCTTATTTGGCTGCAATATATTTATGGCCGCTACATTGTTGTGTAAAGTGACCACAAACCATTGAAATCTATTATGCGCAAACCAATGGCATCCAGCCCCCCCAAGGCTTCAGAGGATGATCTTACAGTTGCAGAAGCACAATTTTATCCATCGTCCAGGAAAAGACATTCCTGTTCCGGACACATTATCCAGGAAACCACTCTCTGACGAGGACCCAAGCATCAGCGAAGGCATGGATGTGCAGGTACACACCTTATGCAGTAACCTGCCAGTTAGTGATCCCAAGCTGGAGAAAATTAAAGTATAGTCAAAAGAGACATGCAATTCCAGGCACTAAAAGACAGCATACTGAATGGTTGGCCTGAGGATAGGAAGCAATGCCCTCAAAGCATACTGGAATATTGGAATCACAGAGGTGAGCTATCATACCTCCATGGCATCATTTTAAAGGCGAAAAAAATGTTATCCCACCAAGCCTGAGTCCAGAGATTCTCACACGCATACATACCAGTCATCTAGGCATAGAGAAATGTAAACAGAGAGCCTGTGACATCTTATTCTGGCCAGGTATGGGGAAGGAGATTGAGGAAATTGTGAGCAAATGGCCTATCTGTCTTCCTTACCGCCCTTCATATGTGAAGGAGCCAATGATAAGCCACAGGGTACCGGACAGGTCATGGCAGTAGTGGCCACGGATCTATTTACTTGGAGGATTGACGTTTACCTCATCACAGTTGATTATTACAGCTGTTTTTTTTTTTTTAAATGAGCAAGTTACAAAGCACCACGTCAGCTGCTTTAATATAAGAACTAAAAGTTGTTTTTGCAAGACACGATATACCTGAGACAGTTATCTCAGATAATGGCCCGCAGTACATGTCCAGTGAGTTCACAGCATTTGCCAATACTTGGACTTTCAAACACATCACCTCAAGCCTGTACCACCCACAAAGCAGTGGGCTGGCAGAAAAGTTCGTACAGACTGTAAAGCCTTTGCTTGAAAAACCTAGAGCAGGCGGGAAGTATCCTTTCATGAGTCTCCAGGAATACCGAAACAGCCGCATTGATAACTTCAAAACACCAGCACAGCTACTCATGAACCGTCGCCTGAGATCCACACTCCCAAGCACCAGCCAGCAACTGATACCTAAAGCTGTTTGCCATAAGGCTGTCAGAGCTAACAGGCTGCACCATCAGCAGCAACACAGGAGTTATTATAACAAGTCTTCAAGACCCCTATGAAGGCTCACTGAAGGATAGAGAGTGCAGGTGCAGGAGCAGGGCCAATGGAAACCAGCTGTGGTCGCCCAAACAGCTGACACAGCGAGGTCATACCATATATGCACCAATGACGGACTGGTATGCAGGCGCAACAGGTGACACCTCCTAGATACCCGTGAGTCACACAACATCAGTGAGGATGCAGTATCTCTACCTGAGAGTACCGAGGCAAGCTATACATCATTGCAACACGAGTCCTCAAAAGTCACTGGCGGCAAGGCAGAGGTTTGTGAGGCATTGCTCATTGCCCATGTTATATATAGCATATCTGCTCATAGAAATAAACCAACATCTGTTAATATAATAATCAGAATTGTACTTGTATTGGATACTAATAATAAGCAATAACAAGCACATATGTGTTTGTTAGTGCTTTTTAAGATGGACATTTTGTAAATGGTGCTGAAATGGCATGGAAAAAATGAAATCATAGAGAGGGTCCCAATTTGTTTGGCCATCCTTAATTGCTCACTGATTTGAAAGTGATATAGTAGGAATATTACACTGAGGACAAGCAGTTTGTTACAACTCTCAAAAAACAAGAACAATATGCCTTCCTGCCTGTAGGCCAATGGCACAGCTATTTTAGTGGAAGAAGGAATTAGTCCTTTTTCTGTCATCCAAGCTAGAGGTTGATAAATCTGTTTCTGCATATTAGCTCTAAGATTTTTCTTTTTCCATGAGTCATGTCGTTTTGCCTCTTTATACTTAATAAAGCAAATAAGCAAACATAAACTCTCTGTCACTGCAGGGCTCAGCAATATGCTGTGGGTCATAAGCCATAGGTTGTGGACTGAAGACCTTGAAAAATGTAGAAGAAATGCACACCACTGAGGAGAAGGAGAATGATCCTGACTCCTTCTGGTCCAGTGATGTGATTCACAAAGTATTTTTGTATGTCTGAAGGACACACAAATGAAAAAAAATACAACTGCTTTCTACATTTTCTCAAAAACAAGAGCAAGCAACATTCATATTTGATATTTTCCCCCATGGCCAGTAGATTTCTTGAAACAAAAAGCTACTCTGTACAAGCAAAAAAAAAACCCAGTTGCAGCTGTGTGTGACTCTCATAGATGCTTTTGAGAGTTGCTGGAGGGGGTTAATAAAATACAGTATAAACAGATAATACCTTACGTGCACTCCTTAACTCATCTCTTTCCAGAATTGTTATCAACCAAAATAGCAGTTCTTGGAACGACTTTGTTCTTCATAGTATTTGAATAAGGATTAAACATTGTGGTTCAGTTATCTGTTTATCTCTCCTGAGTAAGTTTCACACCTTTCTTTGTTTGTAGATGAACTTATCAGTCTCAAAATGAGAAAATAATATATAGCATGGTTTTACCCAAATATAAACCCTCTGTAGACCATATATTATACCAATATTTTAGTTAACTTTCAAAAAATGAGGACGAAGGTACACCATTTCAAGTATGTAACACATATTAAAATTGCCCCCAATTAACCCTATTAAGAAAAAACATTGGATTTAAAAACATCTTAACATTAAAAAATAAAAACTCTTCATGCAAAGGCTGACCTGCTTTCAAACTGGAATTACCTCCTGTCCCTTTTTATTATACTAGATTTACTTGAATATAAGGCAAACCCATATATAAGAAGACACCCCCAACTTTTGCTTGACAATAAAGACAAATGCTGAATATAAGATGACCTTATGTGTCTGTCCTTCACTTGATTGGCCTCATTCTACCTGCATCTTATCTCCATCTCTTCTTGTCATGTCATGTCATCAAACTTCATGGCCCCTGTCTCCTTCCATTCCTCTCTCTGCCTTATCATGTGTGTTCTTTTCATCATGTTTCTGTCTCTCTCTACGTTATGACATATGTTTGAAAGTGGCAGCTTTGCAAAACTATGGTGCGGCAGTCATCAAAATTAAGTATGCTGCCTGCCTCCATGCCGATATCCCATGTCATTTTCCAGTCCTTTCAGGATCTTCTGTCAATGGTCAGACTCAAACTGATGGTTCTGCACCATGTCAGGTTTGAGTATGCGCATTCATAGATGGTCCTGAAAGGACTGAAAATGAAGTGGAATATTGGCATGGAAGAAGGAGGTGAATTTAAACTTCGCACACAGTTCCACACTTCTGCAAGGCTGAGACAGATGCGCTGGGTTGCCCTTTAGATTGGATCTTCCGCTAGTCCAGTGGCTATCCTGAATATAAGGCGACCTCAAATATAAGGCAAGGTCACTTTTTCATGCTAAAATTAATGAAAAATCCTTGAATTTTATATTCGCAAATATGGTAGGTCTTACTTATCCACCAGTACAAGCTACAGCAGCCCTGTATATTACCAGGATAGACATACAGTGAGGGGAAACAATTATTTGATCCCCTGCTGATTTTGTACGTTTGCCCAATGACAAAGAAATGATCAGTCTGTAATTTTAATGGTAGGTTTATTTGAACAGTGAGAGACAGAATAACAACAAAAAAATCCTGAAAAACGCATTTCAAAAAAGTTATAAATTGATTTTCATTTTACTGAGTGAAATAAGTATTTGACCCCTTATCAGTCGGCAAGATATCTGGCTCCCAGGTGTCTTTTATACAGTTAACAAGCTGAGATTAGGAGCACTCTTTTAAAGGGAGTGCTTCTAATCTCAGTTTGTTACCTGTATAAAAGACACCTGTCCGCAGAAGCAATCAGTCAATCAGATTCCAAACTCTCCATCATGGCCAAGACCAAAGAGCCGTCCAAGGATGTCAAGGACAAGAGTGTAGACCTACACAAGGCTGGAATGGGTTACAAGACCATCGTCAAGCAGCTTGGTGAGAAGGTGACAACAGTTGGTGCGATTATTCGCAAATGGAAGAAACACAAAATAACTGTCGGTCTCCCTCGGTCTGGGGCTCCATGGAAGATCTCACCTCCTGGAGTTTCAATGATCATAAGAACAGTGAGGAATCAGCCCAGAAATACACAGGAGGATCTTGTCAATGATCTCAAGGCAGCTGGGACCATAGTCACCAAGAAAACAATTGGTAACCCACTACGCCATGAAGGACTGAAATCCTGCAGCACCCGCAAGGTCCCCCTGCTCAAGAAAGCGCATGTACAGTCCCATCTGAAGTTTGCCAGTGAACATCTGAATGATTCAGAGGGGAACTGGGTGAAAGTGTTGTGGTCAGATGAGACCAAAATTGAGCTCTTTGGCATTAACTCAACTCGCCGTGTTTGGAGGAGGAGGAATGCTGCCTATGACCCCAAGAACACTGTCCCCACCGTCAAACATGGAGGTGGAAACATTATGCTTTGGGGGTGTTTTTCTTCTAAGGGGACAGGACAACTTCACCACATCAAAGGGACAATGGACGGGGCTATGTACTGTCAAATCTTGGGTGAGAACCTCCTTCCCTCAGCCAGGGCATTGAAAATTGGTCATGGATGGGTATTCCAGCATGACAATGACACAAAACACATGGCCAAGGCAACAAAGGAGTGGCTCAAGAAGGTCCTGGAGTGGCCTAGCCAGTCTCCAGACCTTAATCCCATAGAAAATCTGTGGAGGAAGCTGAAGGTTTGAGTTGCCAAAAGTCATCCTTGAAACCTTAACCCCTTAAAGGGATAGTAATACTTCATTTTATCTTTATTTTATTTTGTAGGCATTAAAGAAACATGAAGAACAATATAAGTCTTATCTCTCAAACCTTTATGGTTTGAGAGATATTCACAAGCAAAGTTTCTCCTTCCCGCCCCTTTTACCTAGTGTAAGCCATCTCTTCTCAGATGTGGAATCCAGTCCATAGACCAGACAGATAACAGCAGGGGACAATCTTCTTCCTATGAGAACAATGACAATTTATTCAGGTTTTTCCCTTATCTTAATTGAAGATTGTCCCTCTTTGAAGTCTACCTGGGCACCTCCCTTCTGATCTGGCTGAGCAGTGTTACATCAGTAAAAGTGGCGGGAGGGGGATACTTGGTCATTGAATTACTCTTGAACTACAACTCTGACAAAATTGAAATAACACTCTCCAAAGTCCAAATGCTATGATGATTAATTAGAGCTGCTTTTATTATGACGCGGCGGTCACTTAAGGACCAAGGAGCATTTTTTTTTTTTTTCGCAATTTGATTCTGGACTCCCCGAACGGCGTGCACCCGTGCGGGGAGCCTGGAATTCCATGACAGTCCTTAAGGGGTTAATGACTCGGAGAGGATCTTCAAAGAAGAGTGAGACAAAATCCCTCCTGAGATGTGTACAAACCTGGTGGCCAACTACTACGTCTGACCTCTGTGATTGCAAACAAGGGTTTTGCCACCAAGTACTAAGTCATATTTTGCAAAGGTGTCAAATACTTATTTCACTCAGTAAAATGCAAATCAATTTATAATTTATTTGAAATGCGTTTTTCAGGCTTTTTTGTTGTTATTCTGTCTGTCTGTCACTGTTCAAATAAACCTACCATTAACATTATAGACTGATCATTTCTTTGTCAGTGTGCAAACATACAAAATCAGCCGGATATCAAATAATTTTTCTCTAACTGTATGATAAGCTCTAAACAAAAGAAGGCCACAAACTATGCCTTTAAGAACCTCTTTTACAATAATAACAATTGTGCATGTTTAAACTTTGTGCATCTCATTCTGTATCATTTATAAAAGTGAAATTAAATATGGTGAAAAAACAGCTATAATTAGGAGAAAATATATGCAGAACAGGTCAGTCTTATCCTGAGGATATTAGATTTTTTTTTTATTACTGTTAATTAATCTTTATTTATATAGCGCCAGCAAATTCCGCAGCGCTTTACAGTAGTGAATAGACATACAGAGGTATTAAATAGTACAATCAAATGTGGAGAACAGAAGGGTCAGAAAGCTCTGTTCGTGAGCGCTTACAGTCTAGAGGAAGGTAGGTTTGACACAGAAGGAGTAAGTGCTATTGGGAGTAAGTGCCTCCTGCCACATGAACTGCCAGTCAGTGGGTGGGAGTGAGAAGTGCTGTTGAGTGCAGTGGTCCAGGCAAGGGGTGATTCTTAGTGATAATGTTTATGGAGGCAGTTGATGGGCTTCCCTGAAGAAATTTTCAGGGAGCGTCTGAAGCCTGGGGGAGAGTCTGATGGGATGGGGGAGGGAATTCCAGAGTTGAGGTGCAGCACAGGAGAAGTCCTGTAGGCGGGAGTGGGAGGATGTGATAAGAGCTGCGGAGAGCAGAAGGTCGTTTGCGGAGCGAAGATGGCGAGAGGGAGTGTATTTGGAAAGAAAGATGAAATATAGTGTGGTGCAGTGTTAGTGAGGACTCTGTAAGTAAGCACCAGAATTTTGTATTTAATTCTGTATGCTAATGGGAGCCAGTGTAGGGATTGATAGAGGGGTCTGGTGTCAGAGAAGCGATGAGCGAGGTAGATTAGTCTTGCAGCAGAGTTCATTATGGACTGTAGTGGGGTTAGTCGGGTGAGAGGAAGGCCAGTTAGTATGAGTTACAGTAGTCAAGAAGGGACATGATGAGTTTTTGAATTAGAATTTTGGTAGTGTCTTGTGCGAGAAAGGGTCGGATTCTAGAGATGTTGCGGAGGTGGAGGCGGCATGATTTGAAGATTGACTGGATGTGAGGAATGAAGGATAGGGCAGAGTCAAATGTGACCCCCAGGCAGCGAGCTGTAGGGGTTGGTGTGATGGTAGCATTGTTGATGGTGAGGGTAATATTTGGGGTAAGGCTGGTTGTAGTGGGAGGGAAGATGATTAGTTCAGTTTTGTCAAGGTTAAGTTTGAGTTGATGGGAGGACATCCAGGAAGACACAGCAGAGAGACAGTCAGATACTCGGGACAAGAGGGAAGAGGAGAGGTCATGGGAGGAAATAAATATTTGAGTGTTATCAGCATAGAGATGATGGTGAAACCCAAGGGAGTTGATTAATTTTCCGAGGGACGCGGTGTAGATTGAGAAGAGCAAGGGTCCCAGGACTGATCATTGAGGCACTCCAACAGACAGTGGGATGGGTGTAGAAGTGGAGCCAGAGTAGGAAATGCTGAAGGAGCGGTTGCAGAGATAAGATGAAAACCAGGAGAGTACAGCGTCAGAGAGACCTAGGGAGTGGAGGGCTTGTAGGAGGAGTTGGTGATCTGCTGTGTCAAAGGCGGCTGATAGGTCCAAGAGAAAGAGTATGGAGTAGTGGCCTTTTGACTTGGCGGCGAGCAAGTCATTGGTCACTTTAGTGAGGGCAGTCTCAGTGGAGTGATGAGGACGGAATCCAGATTGCAAGGGATCTAGCAGGGAGTGGGAGCAGAGGAATCTAGTGAGCTGGTTATATGCAAGACGCTCAAGGAGCTTGGAGGCAAATGGGAGCAGAGAAATTGGTTGGTAATTTGACAGTGTGTTTGGGTCCAGGGAGGGTTTCTTTAGGATTGGTGTGATTAATGCATGTTTGAAAGAGGATGGGAAGGTGCCGGTTGAGAGGGAGAGGTTGAATACGTGAGTAAGGATTGGAGTTAGTATAAGGGAGAGTTCTTGAGTGAATTGAGATGGGATTGGGTCGAGAGGGCATGTGGTTAGATTTGAGCGAGTGAGGAGAAGGGAAACTTCATCCTCGGTGACGGGTGAGATGGAGCTTAGTGAGTGTGTGGGAGAGGCGACAGGGCTGGGCTGGCTGGGTGGGGGTGGGAGTGATGAAATGTCATGTCTGATAGATTCGATCTTGTCCTTGAAGCGGGTGGCAAGATCTTTGGCAAAGAAGTTAGTGGAAGGTGTTTGTGTTGGTGGGTGTAGAAGAGGTTGAAGGTTGAAAAAAAAGGTGTTTTGGGAGGAAAGATTAGAAATTAGAGTGAAAAAGTATGACTGTTTGACCAGGGAGAGGGCAGAGCTATATGAACAGAGAAGGAATTTTTAGTGTATGTAGTCAGCTGTGGAGCAAGATTTCCTCCAGTGCCTTTCGGCATTGCGTGACCACCTTTGGAGGTATCGAGTTTGTCTTGTGAGAGAGGTAGGTGACAGGAGTCAAACCTGCAGCCCAATGCAAGGGAGGCGGATGGCTTGACCACTAAGCCAAGCGCTTCTTATTTCCTTATGTTTAGATTTATTTTTTTCTTAACTCCTTGAGTGCCACAGAAGTAGCAAATGCAAATCACTGGATACATCTCTGGCACTCAAAAGGTTAATACAGTTTGATTACAAATAAGTACTTATCTGTTAATCATTGTGTATTAGGAGTTTCCGTGTTGACAGTGAAAATCTCCATAGTAGCAGTTATGTGGTTAAGGTCAGATAATGTCTTGTTTCTTCCACCCTGAGCAAATGCATGCACTAATTGCTGCTTTTTTTTAGCATTCTTCCTGTGAAGAGGGAGTCTTAAAGAACTGAGTGATTAAACTTTTCCCATCAGTCTCTGTTGCTGCATGTAATTTTTTAACCTTTTGGGTGCTGAACGTGTATCCAGTGCATTGTGGACAATTTGTTGGCCAACCCTATGGCACTCAGACTGCTACATTGTTTCCAGATCATGCAAGTCTTCTTGATAATCTCAGTGTACATAACAGAAGTTCGTTTGAATTACCTGAAGACAGGGAAATTACCCATGAACCTTTGTTATTTACATTGAGATTATCAAATAGATTTGTGCGATCTGGCATAAATGCAGCACTTAACCCTTTGAGTGCCACAGGGGTGCACAACAAAGTGGCCTGCAATATGTTGGTCTGTGCATGGAGACTGAGGGGAAGCATATTTTATCATTCTATCCTTTAGTGCTCCCACGTAAGTTAAGTGAGCTGCTGAGGCTAGTATCTGCTGGAGTGGGGGGCAGAGTGATTGAGAGCAGTTGAGGACTGCAACTTCTATAGTGCAAGCAGATGTGGGAAGAGCTGAGGTAACTGTGGGTGGGATTCAATTGGTGTGCCTTGCCCATTTTACATTTTATGGCCCTGCATATAACACTCTCCAAATCAACAAACAATTTGCTCGCCCCTTGCTAATAAAGATGTGTAATTCTACACTAGTTAATTGCCCTCTGGGACTTAAACTGTTTGAGTGCCAGAGCAGTGAACAGCACATCTGGAGCAGGTTTGGACCATGTACACCTGATGCATTTAATTTCTTACCTTTTTGAGTGCCAGAGATATATTTACATTGCATTTTGAAGCAATATAATGCTTACTTCTCTTGCATGCACTTGATTATCCCAGAGGGAAATTAACAGTCTTCTTTATTAACAAGGTGGGAGGCTGGCATATAAAATAACCTTGATGACTGGATTTAGCTAGTAGCTAGTACTAATAGAGGTTTTAATTTTAGGGGTGCAGAGCCAGCAGACCCCCACCTGTAGTTTGAGTCATGTTTTTGTTTTTGCACTCCTTAGCAAGTGAACGTGCTGTATAAATCTCAAATGGTACTTTACAGACTGCATAGATGTACCCAGTCTTATCATTTGCTACAGAGTGCATGGAAAGAGCTGTGCAAGAATGAGCAGGTATGGAGGAGGCACAAAATATAAGAATGAACCTTATTATCCATTTAGTAGTATAGTGAGTTTACTGTGCTAGTCTCTAATGGCAATATAGCTGACTATTTCTTCTAGAAAACATTTCAGAGGGTGTTAGTGGCCGACTGCACTCACGCTCTCTGTTGTAACATTGCAATACTTATCTTTATTTTCCCTTGACAGTTTAGTAGTTTTCTGTATCCAATATGCCCGCAAGTGGAGCTTGAATAAACTGCACTGAAGATTGTGATAACACAACAAGGAAAAGAGGGATTTAAGTGCTGTCAGGGGAACACCTGTAAAATCTTAGGGTATCAGTATAATGTTAGACATGCAGCAGCCATAAAATAAATTATTAAATATATGTATGTATATTTTTTTTTCGTAAATGGTTAGTAAACACTTTTCTTACTGTAGAAAAGTGTTTGCCATCATTAAGCCTTAACTTGTTACTTAAAAGTAATGTGACTCCCCATTTTGGGATCCATTGCTTTTGATAATGTCTCTTTTTATTTTATTTTTTTTAAATCGACCAACACAGCTTATGTTATAAGGAGGAAACCTGAGTCCCTCAATCTGTCCAGGAATAGATGCCATGTTCCCCAGCCAGCTGCAAGCTGGGAATAGTGTAAATTGTATTCAAGGCCAAATTTCCCATAAGGCAGTATAGACACTGCCATGCCCACCTAGTCTGACACCGCATAAATTGGTTGTTGACTGGATAAAAACAAATACTTAGGCTGATTCTATCTGATAGCATGTTGAGACCACATACTTTGGCTCACTGGTAATAAGGGGTAAGCAATATTGCCAGTGTAGCCCACTATTTATCTTTGTAGTGCAGTGCGGAGCAATGGGAGGCCTTCTAGCTTCTGACAGGCTACAACTCCCACCATCCTCTACTAGGAGTCGTAATCTGATAGCAGATTACCTCACATTACCCGTCACTACTGTAGTGCCTCTGCATGTTTGTTTGTTTTTTTGTTTGTTTTTAAATTATAATTTTATTTAAACATTCACAGAAAAATACAAATTACAAGAAGCTCCAGTGTTCCATATGGCCCCTCCATGCAAGTCACATATAGTAAGGTATCTATAATTGTAAGCTCAATGCATATATCTAAATAGAGTTATTGGGGCCCATGGGTTAGCATCTATGTGAAGAGCAGTGAAAGTGGCCCTGGGGAGGTCCACCAGGCTCTGGATATGGGTCTCAGTTAAACCACGGCATACAGAGAGAAAGAAAGAGGGGGAGAAGAAAGGGAGAGAAAGAAAGATGGAGAAAAGGTTTAGGAAAGGGTAAGAGGCAAAGGATAAAGATAAGACAAGGGGAAGAGTGTAAGAGGGAGGGGGAGGGAGGGGGGGAAGGGAGAAGAGACGGGAGGAGAGGTCATGGGAGGGGAAGGGAGGAGAGGAATCCTGAAGCGGCCGTAATGAAATGGAGCTAACCTGTCAAGGGAATATCTGCTGAGCTTGTGCTGCTTCCTTCTCTGAGGCAGTAAGGGGGGGAACCAAACCTGACTCTTCAAGTCTCCGTAGGGGTGGAAGCCATCAAAGGGGGAATGGAGCTCTTCAGGAGGAGGAGGTGTTTCACTGTATGTGGAGAGGTCCCAAGGGCTCCGTACCACTCTATTTAAATGTAAAGTATGGTGGTGTATCACATGGAGCTTTTCCAGATCACGGTAGTTATTAATTTGTTAGAACCATGCAGCTAGGGGTGGCAAGGATGGCATTCTTCAGTGGGCATGGACAAAAAAAACCTCGCCACAAACAGAAGGAAGAACAGGAGGGGGGAAAGCCTTGGTGGTGGGGAGACCGGGAATGGTATGAGATCAATAGGAGGATCTGGTCTAGAGGGATCGGAAAACCTAACACCTGAGCCATAATAGCCTCTGCATGTTTTAGTTCTTGCTGTGCTCATCAATAATTGCAATCAGTACCATGCCACTTTGGTAGTCAAAGGGAGAACAATAACAAGAAGTGCTTGTCTCTGTGCTTCAAATCAGTTTTAAGTGTCCAGCTTCACCACACCTGTTTCACAAAGAATAATGGAGGATTGTTGGCTACAATGTGGTGGGATATTCAGAAGTGTTTTGAAGCAAAGATAATTTGTAATGTCCCAAGAATAGTCACAGGTGCTCTGTTTTACTCTCTTCCATTCCAGTAATGCTCATAAAGCTGTGTAGTATTTAAAAATTACATCAAGAAGCTGGGGGCTATCGGGACAAGCAGAGACACTCAAACTCTGACTACAAATACAATTTTTGTTAATACAACATGTATATTGAGGTGAGGGTTGGTATATATTAAGTCTATAAGGACCAGAGTGGTGCAAAGTGCTGAACCTTTTGGTGTTGAAAGCGACATTTGGATCCATTATTACAAAAATGCCTCACATTACTATTTGTGTGTCTCTCTCTCTGTACTGGAATTCTCCATCCCCTGTGATACCATCACACAGGGGACTACTCTTTTGTATGCAGATGATCTCACCCTCAAGTAAGTCCTACCCCCATTGTCTCCCAGACATCCTTAGCAGCAACATGTTTAGCTTCTGCTATATTATGAAAGAAAGAAAGAGAAAATAAATAAATTGTAAAAATATATATATATATATATATTAATATATAGTAATATTGCGATAATAGTGCTGCTATATCAATTGTTGCTATAATGCTACAATATTTGGTAGAAAGTTTTTTTAGATAGCCGTTTATGCATTATTTAGTGGAGACATATCTAGCATTCAAAGTGTTAAAATCCCTTTTTAATCAATATATGAATGTTGTACTTTATGGTGCAGTTGGTTTGCACCAGAATTGCTAAACCTTTTCCACTCTCCATAAGACTATATCAGTATTGTTTATGTCAGTATTTTCTAGCTAAATATGTACTAGATTATTGCTTAATACTGCAGAATATTTATATTTCATGGTAGAAGACCCCATTAATTATGCTATTTTCTTAATGACCAGGAGGTTAATGGACCCCTGGAGGAGCCGAACAAAGCTGTAGCAGCATTTTACAGTTAATGTTTTTTCCCTAAAGAATATTTCATTTATAACCTAATTATTCTTACTGGATCAGGGTTTTCCTTCTCAGTTTAAATTTTGAGGCCAGTGTCTTTGTGCAACACTTGTGCATTGTTGCCTTGTTTATTAATCAATCAGATAGGATGTTTATTTATATGTATGTTTTTCGTTTACATGTATGTATGTATTGCTTTATTTATATGGCACCAAATAGTGTGCACCGTGCCTTATGTATGTCTTTGTGTGTGTGTGTTTTTCATTTATTTATTTTTAATATTATAGCTGACTGACGCTTGTTTCCTGGCAAATATCTCTGAGCAGATTCAGTAATTTCTATTCTACGTGAAGCAGGAAAATTGGGAAATGTTTTGTTCTTAGCCCATGTACAAAGAAAGGCTGGGGGTGAGAGTATTCCAATGATGCAATTGGAGTCATAATATGGATAGAGTCTAATTGGGATTGGAGGGATGCATGCAGATGTCGAGTATATCTCTCTTCCTTTTGCATTATAGCTACATTTTTCTATAAAATCATCTCTGTTGATGTCTGCCTATAAATCAGACATCCTCACAACAAACAGTAGGCTTCCATACATCTTTATAGTTCGTACTGGGCACACATCTTCTAAGACTGTAAACTGAAAACTAAAATGCAAATAACAACAGTTATTAAATAATGTATTGCTGTTTGATGGACACCTCCCTAGGTAAGCCAATTCTGGACCTTAAGATAGAAGTTATAGCTAATATGCTCTTTACAAGTACTTTTAGAAAGACAACTACCATTAACTGTTTGTACACCTTGAGGACAAAGAGTATACTACACAATGCTTTGCATGCGGCTGCACCCTATGGCTTTTAAGGGACAAAGGTGTGTTAGTTTTTTACTCCCAACCAGATAGGGATAGAATCCTATATAAGCAATATATACACATTAAAGGAATAACACTTCTCTTGAAAGTTTGAAAATCAGGCCAAATAATTATTTGATCTGCTTATATTGAGATTATATCCCAATGGTCTTTTATGTATGTCCTGAAACAGAGCTAGACATTATGACTGCATAATGAGGAATAGAAAATAAAATAAGAAAATGAAAGCAAAAAATGTTTGCTTTAAATTTGTATTTGATTACATCACATTTGCATCACAGATTAGAACATTCATTAATAAATACTGGGAGAAATTTCAAAGTGATTCAGTGATGCAGTCTGTCAGGACAAACTGAGAATTGTATTTAAAAAAAAAAAAAAAAAAAGGAAATTGTTGGCTTTTTTGTTATTAAAAGTAAAAAGAAATATAACGATACCCTGATGAGAACATGTCCGCTTCTTCAGCCTAAAGTTAAACACAAAAGTGGATGCGATAATCTGTATAAATTCATTATGAAGTTGATCACGTGAGGAATAGGATTAAAATATATAGGTTCAATAAGGTTTTCAAGCACTTTACTCTATATGTTGTGTATGTATGTGGAGCCCTTATTATATGATTGATGTGAGAAAGACTGCCAGACCTAACAGGAACCAAGAGCCCTGCAGAGAGATCAAACATGGTATGCCAAGTTTAAAATGAGTTAAACATTTTAAAGACACAGTAAGGATGGGTTATGTTGCTAGTGAGCTTTTCTGAGACTTGAGCAAGCAGTAGAAGTAACAAAGATGAGCTACTTTTACAAGAGAGTAGATTGGCACATCTCTTAAAGGGGCAGTGCCTCTTAGAACATAATCATCATAAAAACAGTATGTGCATTTATTGCCACGCTGATATAACGTCTTCATATAAAAAAAATTAAAAAAACAGCTTAACAAGCTTCTTGTGTTGCTATGCCAGTGAGCAGCAGAGTCTATATTCTCAATTTCTCTTAATCTTGTCATGTCAGATGCCCAAATCCCACCCATACCTTTCAGTTTATACCTTTCACATGTCCAACATTAAGCTGGGTTTTAAAGGGATAGTAATGTTTCATAATAAAAGCAGCTCTAATTAATCATCATAGTATTTGGACTTTGGAGAGTGTTATTTTAATTCTGTCAGAGTTGTAGTTCAAGAGTAATTCAATGACAAAGTATCCCCCTCCTGCCCCTTTTACTGATGTAACACTGCTCAGCCAGATCAGAAGGGAGGAGCCCAGGTAGAGTGCAGAGAGGGACAATCTTCAATTAAGATAAGGGAAAACCCTGAAAAACTTGTCAAGGGGGGCAGGGTTTTCATTGTTTTCTATAAAGAAGATTGTCCCTTGCTGTTATCTGTCTGGTCTTACAACCAGATTCCACATCTGAGAAGAGATGGCTTACACTAGGTAAAAGGGGCGGGAGGGGAAACTTTGCTTGTGAATATCTCTCAAACCATAAAGGTTTGAGAAATAAGACTTACATTGTTCTTCATGTTTTTTTAATGCCTAAAAAATAAAATAAAGATAAAACAAATTATTACTATCCCTTTAAAGATCAGTGGAATGTTTAAATTATCAAAGGGGTACACTGAAGAGGAAAACAGCTTAATTTAGAGGCCCCAGAGGAATTTACAAAATGTTCAGAAATCTCAAAAAGTATTCAGTGTTTGTGAAGCCACTTCGGCGTTTCAAGGATAAGCTTCCCAATACTGTATTTATTGTGAAATAATAATAAAGAACTCTAGGAATGCTGTCCCTTTTAAAAACAGTAGAAGAAAAGGCTTTTGATGATTTATTAACGTTTTCCCACTTTTCTGTAATGTATATTGCTTCTACACTTGTATATTAAATGCTTGGTTTATTTGATGTTGAGGTTTGTTGTTGTATACTCCCGCAGCATGCCATTGAGTACTCTTTCTACAAATAGGGTAGACAAAATGCTTATGTGAGATTCATATGTCATACAGCATTGGTCAAAATCTGGCCATGTACTAATTTTTGGTGTTTGTCAGAAGATGCATGGTGAAGTACGAAATGGTTGTCTTTGCACGAATGTCTGTAGTCTTGGAATCTGGGAATTTGTATTTACCTTGTTAGTTAGACTAACATCAGTCACATTCTTGAATATTGTACAGTGCAAAAAATATATATATATTGACATTACTGTGCCTTTAATACTTTAGAATACATTTTTAAAAAGTAAAGCACTAATATTTCTTTCAACAGACACTTTAGAGACACACCCCTTTCCAGTTTACTGTTACATCACCTATATGTGGTGCAAGTCATTTTGTCATTTCTCTTCCTTGCTAAGTCATTTCACCATGTACATACTACAGTGGTAACCTCTCCTACCTGGTTGCAAAATAGCAAAAAAAATAGCTGGCCTAAAGCACCTCCCTGTGCCATCCAGACAACATAGCTTTGTCCTGTGCAAATCTCTCAATGTCTCTGTTGGGAGCTTTGCTAGAGCACAGAGAGAAGAGGTGGCAATGTGAGAACCTTCAAACAAAGGGATATGACCCCAGAAACCTTCCCTTAAGGACCGTTTCGATCCTTGCTGACGTTCCAGCAAATGTGACTTCTTATGTGTTCCTGCACGCCAAGCTGGGGTCAGAGACAGAGCGCTCTGGTCTTGGAGCAGTCAATTTCAGACCCCGTTTTTATTTACAACGCTCCCGCAGGAACACTGAATGTAAAAAGTATGTGACAGGACCGTCACCGGTCCTTAAGGGGAAAAAAACAGTGACAGTCCTGGCATGCCACTGGCCCTTAAGTGGTTAAACAAAGGAATTCTACATCATTATACAGTAAAGCATTATTACCTTTTTAAAGGAGAAATGATACCTTCTAATAGTAACCCCCTACCCCGCTTACCTTATTAGGCCAGACTGAATTTTGCACTTGTGCCTTTGTTCAAGTGATGACCGCTTCAATCAGTCCATGCAGGCAGATATGGCACTTAGTAGGAAGCCCACAGGACACAAACTCCGCTCACTGCATGTAGGAATCTTAACCCCTTAGTGAGCGCACGGCCGGCACTTGACGACGTTTTTTTTTTTTCCCCATTATAGCGAATTACTTCCGGGACTTGCCAGGTACATCCTGTCACTAAGTGACATTTTTGAATGACGTACCTGGTAAGTCCATTGTCGCAATGGGGTTAATCCTTAAGGACCAGAATGTTGTGCAGCGCATAGCTTTTCAATGCTTTGCACACTTCTCTGGTCCTTAAAGGGATAGTAATACTTCAAAATTACTATCCCCCATGTTGTAGCCACTAAAAAATGAGTTAAATGAGACCAGCGGCATCTCTCAGATGGTTATGGTTTGAGAGATATCCGATATCAAAATTCCCTCTTTTTGGCTGTACCCCTGACGTCAGCGTTACAGCTGAGAGAAGGGGAATCCTCTCCTGGGATCAGCCGGTGGCTCTGCAGCAGAAGACCTTTTAAGGATTTCATTTTTATTATCACGATCTCAGCTCTGCTGCAGAGCCTCCGCCGGTCCCGAGACCAGATTCCCTTGCTGTCAGCTAGAATGCTGATGTCAGGGGAGGGGGAACTTTGAAAGCGGATATCTCTCATCTCTCAAACCATAAAGGTTTGAGAGATGCCGCTGGTCTCATTTAACCCAATTTTTTAGTGGCTACAACATGGGGGATAGTAATTTTGAAGTATTACAATCCCTTTAAAGGTTTAACCTCTTGCATGCCAGAGGGGTGCACAATGCATTGCAAAGCAATGCGTTGTGTATCCCTCTGCACTCAAAGGGTTAAGTAACATCCGTTTAAAAAACAAAAAAAAAAACCTGCCAGCAACTGTAATGTCTGCCTCCACGATAAGCATGTAGTGTCATGTGAAACAGATAAGGTGGTCAGAGTGCCAGCCGTAAGATCCCTGTGTTTTCATGTCAATAACCTCTGATGCTTTTAGTGGATTTTATGACCTGTTCTGTTTTATATTTTGATCAGTCTGTGGATCCCTTAGTTTTCTTGCATACAGGTGACAGAACTGTTGCACCCCTGAGACAGTTTTGTCTTCCATGTATCTTCACTCTCCTGTCTACTGTGTTCCAATGCCATGTCTAATGACTTGCCCGTTTTAGCATCAGACAATTTTATTGGCAACCGCACTCATGTGTCGGCCATTTACTGGATGTTGCTATGAGCATTGCAGCCTCCAACACAGCTCATGTGTAAGTTCTCCCGAAAGCCCTAGGCCACTGTACAGACCTTGCTTATTGACACATTCTTGAGGGTGAGCAGTAAAGTTGGGCATGTTGGACTCTGGTGTGATTCCACAAGGCAGTAACCTTTTGTGTGAAAGTCACCATAGTCCAACATGTTACCTTTCAGCACGGGTGGCAGATCCAATGCAGCATTGCTGAATTGGTGTTTCCTGTGTAAAAGGGGACTTATAGCTGTTCCAACGAGTAGCAACACTTCTTTGTTTCCATGGACATGACATAGAGGGTCATCCAGGATTTTCTGTCTGTTGTAAGTGGGTGTTATTTTTAAGAGTCGTTAGTTCTCCTGTAAATGTTTAAACATTTTAATTATATATCATTGTGTAATAAAGCATTAGCACTTTAATAAATTCTCACTTTCCCTTTAAGTGTGCAAAAGCAAGATAAATCTGTCACAATTGAATAAGACCGTGGTATATTCAGTTTCAGTTAAAATGAGTCCTACTTCAGAAAAGAAGTATTCTCTAAGTATTGCTCCTTGAAAAAAACATAAAATAGGACTGCAATGAGTGGCCTAATTCATCTGCCACATATAAAATAGCCTGTTATACAAGATTCATATCAATTTGCTTGACTGTGAATAGAACTTGATGTCTTGTTTCAATCAATTAGTCTTCTTGTACACCCAGTTGCACATGTCATCAAATTGAGTTTTTAAAAAACTCAATATTTTCCCAGTTTATTTTATTTTCTGCAGTACTCGGTTGTGAAATGCAAAGAAAATGAACTTCTGTAGGGAGATTAACAGCCTGTGTGATGCAGGCATTCAGATTTGTGCAAGTCATTAAATAAATGATTAGGGCCTTAACACTTTGAGTGCCAGAGGGGTACTAAATACATTGCTTCTCTGGCACTCAAAGAGTTAAAGGGGATGTATTACCTCTATATAAATTAGCCTAATAGGTTATATATCGAATTCGACTAAAAGTGTCTTCATTTTTTTTTTAAGCTTTATTTGGTCAAAATTGAAGTTATAATCTCTGCCCTGAACCTACTTACACATAGATTGTGCTCTGTAACTGCAGCCTGTCACTCTGCCTCTCTCTCCTCTCTATCCAGCCTCCTCCGATGAGGAAGGCTTTGTCTGTAAGCTGGAGTGATCTCATTGGCAGAGATCGATATCTGGCCAATGAAACCGCTCCAGCTTACAGAGAGAAAACCTCCATCATTAAAAAAAAAATTAATAAACTTTTACTTATATTGGATAGACCTAACTATTCAGGTTAACTTATATAGGGTGATACTGTAGATCCTATTCTGTGTGGAAGTAGGTGCAGGGCAGAGTTTATAACTTCAATTTAGACCAAATAAAGCTTAAACAAAAAAATGAAGACACTTTTATTCATATTCGATTTGGTTTGCAAGCACACTTTGTAGACCATTCCGATGAAGTAGTTCTTTTTGAATAACGCGATTTTGGCTCTACTGAAGAGCCTCCTCGAGTCGGCCGACTTGAATCTCCTGCTGTCAGCTTTACAGCTGACATCAGGAGAAGGGGAGGGTGGGGAGAACTTTGAATGCAAATACAGGATATAGGATTTGTGCCATAGCATTTATTTTTTTATCCTCTACAAAACTATAAGAATTTCTTTATGGGACATTACTGTCCCTTTAAATTATGTAGAAGTTATACATCCCCTTTAAACAGAAAGCAAAAGATGAACAATTTTGGAGCCTTCTGACAGCGCCCTGGTGTGTGTGTTTTTTTGGGGGGGTCCAGTGAATTAAAATTGGGCTTTTAACACATTAAAGGGGAACTACCACCCCGCAATAAGTTCACATTAATCAATTCTTCATCTGGCGACTAGCTGCTTAGTAGCGCTAGTTGCCATAAATATTACCTAGTTTCAAATATATTCCAGTTTTTCGGAGGCTCACAGTAGCAGGAAGCACGGACTTCTCGTCATAGTGACGTCTGTGCGCCTGCGCTGTCAGTCCCTTTTGGACTGAGCAAAAGATAAACAATTCCTGGGCACACCAACTACACCACAGGTGTCAAACACAACTTCTAAATGATTTAAAAAGGGTGTTTAACCCTTTGAGTGCCAGAGGGGTATGCAACACATTGTGATACCCTCCTGTCCTTCAAATAGTTAATATCTTGAAAGCTAGGGAGACTTCCAGTGCATTGCAGAGAAACATTTTGGAGGCCTCTAGCACTCAAGAGACTAAAAATCTAATTTACATTGGTGGGAATTAACCAGTTGAGTGACAAAGGGGTGTGCACAACCATTTCCTTCTCAATATGTTCAAAGGGTTACAGGAATTTCATTTATCCTCTCTGGTGCAGTTAGGTCACTCCAGACTTTCTCCAAGGGGAAGATTCACTAAGGAGTGATAAAGTGGAGATGACCTCTCCAGTTTATCACTTCTCCAGTTCCTATGTTATTCTAAAATAGAAAAGAAAAGGAGTGTAACACATCTGAGAGCTGCTATTATAAATTCAGGATCTCTGCTGTAATACAGTATGCACGTACAGAATGAATTCTTGATAATTTGCCTCAAGACTCTTTTTTGAGTTCCCAAAGAGGAAGGAATTAACTTCTGAAAGCCTGCTACTTGGAGAATAACTTAATTAAGGATTTCCCCCAGCTCGTAGATGGGTTGTTGGTAATCCCTTTCCCTTTTGAGGAACAGTGCAGAGGTGTCCTGTCCACAGCCTGACCTACAACTTCTAGCAGGATTGTGGCCGTGTGGATATCGGACTGGGACGGAGGACTTCAGAAATCCAAGTCTGAACATCTCCCTTATGTTTTGACGCAAATTATCATGAATTCATTCTGTAAGTGCATACTGTATTACAGCAGAGATCCTGAATTTATAAGAGCCACTCTCAGATGTGTTGCTCTCCTTTTCTTCTTTTTCTATTTGTGCATTAGTATGTATTGGTGTTACTGAGGACACCGGAGAAGGAGCTACACTGATGGGAATAGACTAACGGGCTCGCAAAATAGGTGTGCTGTCTAAGAAGAATTATCTTACATACTTTTAGTGGACTCTACCTGTGTATGGTAATATTTATATCATTAGGTGGATATTGGCTGGAGAGCTTGGTGTGTTCCTTTTTGTTATATCCTGTGTTATGGAGTTTATGCACTAAGATTTCTTCAACTTTGGATATCTTAGTGCAAAGGCTCTATAGAATAACATAGGAACTGCAAAAGTGATATCACTGGAGAAATAATCTCCACTTTATCACTTCTTTATCACCGTTTATTGAATCCCCTCCACTTCTTCTTAATTAGTCAGCCTCAGCATCCATAATGTAAACTGATGCTCATTGATAATGAATGACATCACTACTGTATTCCAAATATCACTGATTCAAAAAGAATCTTTGTTTGGTATTTGTCATTTTTACTCCGAAAATTATTTTTGAGATGTTTTGTTTTATAGCTTACATTAATTATCCCTTTGAATGAAAACGGGTTACCCAACACTTTGAAAAGTTTAAGCGTAGTGAGTAGGGGAGATAATGTGCTGTTATGGCATGTTTTAATTAGTATACAGGTGGGTTTGAAACTTTCAAAATCACTAACTTTGTTTTAGATGATAATGTTGCTTTAAATGAGCTATAAACTTTTTTTTTAATTTTTACATGATAACAGGGCTTTTTGTTTTCCCTACTGAGCAAAACAAAGACACTCATGCTGCTATCAGTTGTTTTATCCAAAAGTTATAACAGTTCAAATAATCAGAAAGTTAATTTACTGTCTGTGTGTGTGTTTACTTAGTGATACTTGTAACTGACCGCATGCCTCAGTAGTTTCTATCACAGTCTGTGGAGAACAGTTTGTCAGTGACTTCCCTCTCAAATAGAATGTAATAGGATAAGTAATTGGAATTTGACCACTAGATGGCATTGTTAATGTAAAAAAAAAAGCATGGGTTTGAACAGTAATAACTCTGGAAATATATGTGTCTCAGCAGTGGGAGCACTCTTAATTTACTCAACAGGAAAAGCTCTACAATACATACTTTTAATTTAAAAAAGTATACAGCTCCTTTAAAGAGGAAGTAATATTTAAAAAACTGTAGTAATTTGTCATCTCTTAGCATCTGAACGTAACTAACAGGCTGCAAGACTGATTTACTAACAAGAACCGGATGGATACTGGGCTAAACCGACTGCAGTACTGTGGACAAATGCGAACCCACTAAATGCTAGAGAGGTCTCCAATGCATTGAGACCCTCTATAGCATTTAGGGGGTTAAAAGCAACATCTGAATCAGTGGGGATTTGGGGAACTTTTATTTCTCCCCTGTTGTACAGTTAGTTTGCTCCATAATTGCTCAAACACTTCTTTTTGCATCAGTCTCTGTGTGTATGTACATGAGCTTGCTGAATAAATATTGTCATCTGAGAAATAGACCCTTTAATCTAAATCCTTGTGACAGTGCACGGATCAGCAATATACTTCAAGCCCCACACAATTAGAGAACATGACAGGCTGTCATAATGACACAAAGCTGTTTGTAAAAACTATTTTTTGCCAGAATAAGCAATAAGGCAATGATGCTTCCAAATACATAATAAAGACTTGTGATTAACTCTTATGACATGAATGAACCTTTACTTATGTTACATTCTGAAGATAGTTTTTCAATTGGCATTGAGGAGAAGTATGTATGTATGGCCTGCAGAGCTCATCCTTAAAGGAGCAGTAAACTTTTTTATGAAAACATATATATTGTAGTGCTTTTCCTGTTGAGTAAAACAAGGGTACTCCCACTGCTGAGAGATGCATATTTCCAGCGTTATTACAGTTGAAACCATTTTTTTTTTACATTAGCAGAGCCCTCTAGTGGTCAAATTCAAATTAGTCATTCTGTTACATTCCAATTGAGAGGAAAGTCAGTGAATAACAGTTCTCCATAGAATGTGGTAGAAACTTCTGTGTCATGTTGTCAGTTAGAACAATCAGGAAGTAAACGCATACTAAATTCACTTCCTGGTTATTTGAACTGTTGTAAATTTTGAATAAAACAACTGACAGCAGTTAGATTGCCTTTGTTTTACTCAGCAGGAAAAGCACGATAACATACAGGCTTTCATAAAAAAAAAAGTTTACTGCTTCTTTAAAGGGATAGTAATGTTTCATAATAAAAGCAGCTCTAATTACCATCATAGTATTTGGGCCTTGGAGAGTGTTATTTCAGTTCTGTCAGAGTTGTAGTTCAAGAGTAATTGAATGATAACGTATCCACCTCCCATCCCTTTTACTGATATAACACTTCTCAGCTGAAAGCAGCAGGGAGATTGCAAAGAGGGACAATCTTCAATTAATATAAGGGAAAAAGCTGAAAAACCTGTCAAGGGTAATATAAAAGGAAACTAGACACTCCTTTTCAATCAGATTATGCAGGTCTCTGTCTTAAATAATACCAAACCAAAAGAAAGACAGACACAGGTTAATGGTACACAATATGTGCCCAACAAACACTGTGTCTATCAAATAGTGACCCGTTCAAAATCTTATATATTATTTCCAAAAAACAATTAGAGATCGCTAATACTTAACTTTTAATAGTAAACACCTAATCCATAAAAACTAAAATCATTGGTTTTTTAACCCTTCATTAGTCTGGGTCCTACTTAAAATAAATCAACCTCTTGTGGGTAAATATTTAGCACTGTGAATAAATATTAGTAGGATGTTCCTCTCAACAGAGATACTTTCTCTGCATGCATTCGGCTACAAATAACTAACAGGTCTTTAGTTACAATGTATAAGCGTTCTTCAAAGATACAATGTAATACAATCACTCAAAGTGGAATACTCAGCTGACCATTAATCAAATAACTCTTATTGTTATGTAATATAACCTTCCTCAATAGGAACAGCAAAATGGTGGCTCCCTCAATCTCACCCTCGTGGCCGGCTACAAGAGCGTTCCACACATTGACCCTAAGCTTATCATTGCGACCATATTGCCGAACCTTTTTCGTAACTAATTAAATCTTATTTTAATTATACACAGCTGCCAACATGCCCACAAGTAGGCATATCCCACGAGGGTGAGATTGAGGGAGCCACCATTTTGCTGTTCCTATTGAGGAAGGTTATATTACATAACAATAAGAGTTATTTGATTAATGGTCAGCTGAGTATTCCACTTTGAGTGATTGTATTACATTGTATCTTTGAAGAACGCTTATACATTGTAACTAAAGACCTGTTAGTTATTTGTAGCCGAATGCATGCAGAGAAAGTATCTCTGTTGAGAGGAACATCCTACTAATATTTATTCACAGTGCTAAATATTTACCCACAAGAGGTTGATTTATTTTAAGTAGGACCCAGACTAATGAAGGGTTAAAAAACCAATGATTTTAGTTTTTATGGATTAGGTGTTTACTATTAAAAGTTAAGTATTAGCGATCTCTAATTGTTTTTTGGAAATAATATATAAGATTTTGAACGGGTCACTATTTGATAGACACAGTGTTTGTTGGGCACATATTGTGTACCATTAACCTGTGTCTGTCTTTCTTTTGGTTTGGTATTAAACCTGTCAAGGGAGCAGGGTTTTCATTGTTCTCACAGTAAGAAGATATTCCCTTGCTGTTATCTGTTTGTTCAAGCAACCAATTTCCACATCTGAGGTGAGCAATGTTACACTAGGTAAAATGGATGGGAGGGGGTTACTTTATCATTCAATTACTCTTGAACTACAACTATGACCGTATTGAAATAATACTCTCTATGGCTCAAATACTATGAAGATTAATTGGAGCTGCTGTTTTGTGAAACATTACTATCCCTTTAAGTCACACATTGTTTTTACAGTGAAAATTACTTATCCGGTGATATCACTTCTCCAGTTCCTATGTTATTCTTTGGGGTTTATGCACTAAGATTTTTCATATGGATGATAGCTTAGTGCATAGACTCCATAGAATAATATAGGGAGTGGAGTAGTCATCTCACTGGATAAGTTATGTCCACATTATCACCTCCTTATCACACCTTAGTGCATAAACCTCCATTTGGTTTTGTTTTATAATTCTTCCTTTAGTATGATGAACATAAACAAAAAGACCAAAAAAAAAAAGCGTGAGTGAGTCTACCCAGCCTGTTTATCTGGGAGATATGGTATATTAAAGGGATAGTAATACTTAAAATGTAAAAAAAAATATGTTGTAGGGTTTATCCCCCTGAGTAAAACAAGAGTACTCCCACTGCAGAGAGGTGTTTTATTCAAAAGTTATTAATTTTCAAAGTTGAATTTTTTAGGTGCAATATCACAGTGGCCTGAAATTGTACAGTGGCGCTGTTGCTACACGATCCTATGGACAACTCTGGTCAGTTGACCATAAATCTCCATAGGATGGTGTAGCAACAGCACCACTGTACAATTTCAGGCCACTGTGATATTGCACCTAAAAAATTCTACTTTGAAAATTAATAACTTTTGAACGAAAGACCTCTCAGCAGTGGGAGTACTCTTGTTTTACTCAGGGGGATAAACCCTACAACATATTTTTTTTCATTTTAAGTATTACTATCCCTTTAAACTCAGATGTCCTTCTTAGTCCATTAGGAGGGTGTGCTAGGGTGAAAGTATGTAATCTTCGAGTGCCACAGAGGTAACCAATGCATTGCACTGCATACCTCTCTGGCACTTAGTGCTTTTAAAAAAATAATTCCATTCTCAGACTTCCCATTGATTGAAATGGGATTTTAACCCCTTTAATGCTAGAGAGGATACCAACACATTGAAAATCTAGCATGTATTCAAGGGTGAAACTGTGTGGTTGCACACCTCTGACACTCCAAGTGTTAAAACATTGAGAAACAGGGGGTTGGGCATTGCATTGGGGATGCAATGCATTGTCCACCCCCTCTGGTCTTCAAGGAGTTAAACACAGGTTTGAGAAAAATATTGCTCAAACAATATAAATTAAGTTGTAGACCGTATATCTTATGGCAAAGGTTTATTTCTTAGTAACAGCATAACTAGCCAATTTTAACAAAGCACCTGCGTACACCTATATATTGTTCATGTTCATTTCTGCTGACTGGGTTTCTGTAATAACTTCAAGTCATTTCTGAACGCCAGGTTCCACAGTATGTACGCAAATGTGATCAGTAGGCAATGGAGTGTTATTTCTTTCCAGTTGCTGAAATTAATAGATTTTCTGGGAAATATTGATTTTAATGTAGAAGTTTGGTTACACCTGCAGAAATGGAACTATCAAAATAAACAGTGGAAACTGTTTCTAAAATAACACCATAGTGTTCTGCCTGAATAATTTCTAGGTGTTTTCGAAAATGGGAGTTTGTGGAACAGAAATAGCTGACACAAACAGGATATGGATGAACTCACTGTAAGTTTAAAACATATTTAGTGTAAATGGTGCATTAATGATAACATACATTCACAATAATGATTGGAATCAGTGACTATTACAATCACCATATTCATATAGTAAAATATTTTTATTACTAGACTGGTCCTATTGCTAAAAATAAAAATTAAAACAATAAAAAACAACCTCATGACTAATTCAATATAATTTTTTTTCTGTTGGTGTCTATTGATCACTCTCTTCAGTGTAATTGGAGTTGTTAATTGCATTATGTTGCTGTGTGCTACCCACCCTGCTAGTACTTAGGATTACTTGAGTTGTGAGTCCAAGGGTGAGATGTTCAGAAAGTGGTGGTAACTGAAATTGTCTGTAATCAGAATAAAAAAGTTCTTTCACCATGATCCATGCGTTCTCAGGCGTTTCCATCATTTTTTGCATCCAATTCCGCCATCTCCGTCAAAGGGAAAAAGCCGTCTTAAAAGTAGGTGTGGTTTAATCTTCCATCATAATATAAGGTATTTTCAGAAAAAATATTCATTTGAACTTCATTTTTTTTTGTCTGATTAACGTAATTTATTCCCGACATAATAAAAATGGTCTAAAGTACTGAGAAGCAATTTTTTGTTTCAAAGACAAAAAAAAGGTTTTGGGCGAGATGTTCAAAAAATCGTCATTATGATAAAATTGTCGGATCATGAGTTTGTAGTAAAAAAAAAAAAACTATTTTCAGAAGTAAATCCGTCACGTTTTAAAATATGTCTAAAGAATTAAAAATGACAGAAGATCTTGATGAATATTGCCTTCAAAAAATTCCAATGTTAAGAATGTCTCTGATTTTGTCTTTGAAACGAACATTTTCAAGAAACAAAGACATTTTTGTCTTTAAAATGACAAATTTTCATACAAAGACTTTTTTTTTTACCAGCTAACTCTGTAGTATGGCTTCTCACTCACCAGTACTTTAATTTGTCTTCTCCAAGTTTTTTTTATTTTGTCAGGAAAAATTTACTTTAATCAGACAAAAAAAAGACATTCAAACGAATATTTTGTTCTGAAAATACCTTACATTATGACGGAAGATTAAACCACACCTACGTTTAAGACGGCTTTTTCCCTTTGACAGAGATTGCAGAATTGGATGCAAAGAATGACGGTAACGTGTGAGAATTGACGGACCGTGGCAAAAGAACTTTTTTTTCTGATTACAGACAATTTCAGTTACCACCATTTTTTGAACATCTCGCCCCAAGACATTAGTAAAGTTTGCATGTTCTTTTCTATATCTGCTTCCTTCAAAATGGACTTTCCAGCTCACTTTACAACCACAAAGGCTTTGAACTATTCATCCATGATACTAGCTACTGTTTTCTTGTTTGCTGCTTGTAAAGGGTCTTCCAGCCACTTAACTTAGAATGAAATGTAATCTAGTACACATGTATATGCACAACCCCCACTGTCTTTGAGTCATAGTTGGAAGAAATGTTAACCCCTTAACGAGCCATGACAGTACAGGACCGTCATGGGTAGAATCCCATTAAGGACCCATGACGGTCCTGGACTTTCATGTAATTCCAGGCTCCCCATGCAGCTGCACGCCATTTGGGGAGCCAGGAAGCAGATGTGTCAAAAAAAAAAAAAGGTCAGTGGTCCTTACGTGACTGCCGCATGCGAGATCGGCTGTTCTTAAGGGGTTAAACTATTTATTCAGTGGTGGCTGTAGACAACAGTCCAATAATATAAATATATTTTGCAACTAGTATTTAGCCTCTTAAAATCTTAAAATACCATTGCTCGTCATGAATGATCGAATATGTAAAATAGAATGCAAGATATCTACATTTTAATAAAGTTACTTTATGCTAACTTATCTTAAATCTTTTATAAAACCAATGTAATTTTTATGTTCATTTTCTTGTTGATATACAAATTCAAGTTATATGAAAATATTTTGCTGAGAGAAATGATATAACCAAATTTATTTGGGGTTTTAATGAAGGTAAATGGTAGAATGGTTTAGTTTTGCGGGAGTAGTAAAGGTTAAAACAACAATACTTACATAAAAGGCAAAGTAAAACATGTTTAATAATGTTTTTTCTCTTCTTAAGTTAATGCTTTGAAACTTCCTCTTTAGCATCTTTCTTTCTAAAACACTGATGTCCTTAGTGCAGCAAGAGGTTATCAGATATTGTGTTTGTGAGTCAAATGTTATTGTGAAGGGACAGAAAGCTTCAACGCCTTTTTATTTATCTGTGAATGTGTCAGTGTAAGCTGACCAGACCAGTATCCCTTTGAAAGGTCGCAGGCAAAAGAGCGTGCAACCATTTAACACTTTAAACATGTTGCCTGGATAAAAATGGCAACATGAGAATCTCGTAGTGCACAACAGCCAGTGATTCTCTTCACCTCCAGCCACTATATTCCGTTTAAGCCTTAACGTTTTTTTTGTTTTTTTTTGCCTTTCTGTCAGGGCAGCCTCCTTCCGCATCTTTATGAACAGGCTATTATACCAAAACCCCTACACAAATATGTATGTGAGTCACTACTGCCTCTCTCTCTCTCTTCTCTGTGTGTTCTGTGCCTCCCTGTCATTCTGCATGGAGAGAAGGGGAGAGGCAGGAGCGGCTCACATGCGTATTTGTTTTGTAATAATAGCCTGTTCATAAAGCTTGCTGAAGGAGACTGCCCTGGCAGAATTGTAAAAAAAAAAAAAAAAAAGGCAAACAACACACAAAAAATAGCGCTCAAAGTGTAATGGGGAGCACCAATCGTGGCCCTCCAGAACCCTCACAGACAGCCAACTGTATCTCCACCAAAATAAATATTAAACAAAAATATATACTGCAAAACCCCCAGTGTTATAACTTCCACTCCCTAATCACTATTTCTATAATAATATATTATGTATCCCCAAACTAATAATGTGTAATATATTCCACTTCTATGATTGTAATATAATAACAATTTTGTTCTGTCCACAAAGTTCAGATATTTTAAATCTGGAAGTCTTAGTCCCCATCAACTCCAATCTTCTTTTTATTTAAAGCGGCTCCAAATGGTGTACTTAACTCTTACAAGCACTTAGAGTATATATCTGACACAGACTCCTGACCAACACCTGGACGAAAATATAACCCGAGTGGTGATAGTGTGCAACTGAGAAAAGACTTCTCCAATCTTCTATATACTGAACAATAACTACTGGCTCTCAGTAATAGCACCACTTCACAATACTCTTAATAAAAGTGCAAGAAATATGCAAAAAACAATCTCAAACTTTATTCACATAAATCATTAAAAACATACTTGCTTTTCTTGCCTCCTGTGTTGGCAATGGATGAAATAGAGTGTGAAGACTTACAGAGTGGAGGGTATCAAGTCTACAAATAGTCGCATCGATCAACGTGTTTCGCGCGGCTCTCGCGCTTACTCATGATCATGTCTGATCATGAGTAAGCGCGAGAGCCGCGCGAAACGCGTTGATCGATGCGACTATTTGTAGACTTGATACCCTCCACTCTGTAAGTCTTCACACTCTATTTCATCCATTGCCAACACAGGAGGCAAGAAAAGCAAGTATGTTTTTAATGATTTATGTGAATAAAGTTTGAGATTGAAGTGGTGCTATTACTGAGAGCCAGTAGTTATTGTTCAGTCTTAGTCCCCAAACAGTCTATAAAATGAAGTGAAATGATGGAAAACCATTCATGTCTAATATACTTGAAGGGCTGATGAAATACAAATAAGATGAATAGTCAGTCTGTCCTGTTTCTGTATCTCCTTACCCCATCAGATTTTCCTCCTGCTGCTCCTCATATGACCTTGTTCCATATACCACAGAAGAAAAATCTATTTGGAAAAAAGCACAAAAAAGAATATCTAAAAAATTACTACGCAAGGTAAAAATTCACTTACAAGATTTCTTAAAATAACCGCATATATCTCTCACGCTCGTAACTGTCCTGGACTTTGCCCTCCTCTGTTCTTATTCGGTGCTCAGCTGTCTCCAGACGCGCAGGCAATATATCAGAAAGACTCTGCTGGCGGAGACAACACTGCTTCTCATTCTCAGTGGTAGCTGTATCATCAATCCACCTTATGCGTGTGTCTGTTTGCCAATATATGCGTATATTGTCCAACACCATCCAGGATATCAGCGCTTGTCCGGATCGTCTCTCTCGTGGGAGTAACAGTTCTCTTTTAAAAACACAACAATAAACTGTTAAAACGGACACATATCACAGGTAAAACTTTCCTCTTCCTCGCCGGCTTTAACGACATAACCCTCGTTTTTGAAACAGGTGAATTCACACACTAGTATAATATATGCTCTACACAAGGTCCACATTTAAGTAATTTTTATTAAGCAGCCCAGGACTTTCTTTTGTTTTTGGTTTGTTTGAGGACTATGGAGGGTCCCCTCTTCACACTTATGAAATGTGTAGAATAATCGCCTACATAAAAACACCAAAACATTACTCCTAAATATATAAGATATCTAATATCCTCATGATTAGACTGACCTGCTTTCAAACAAAAATCCTTGCAGAGAGTGGGTGGGAACCCATAAGGGTTGGAACACTCCCACCAGTCCCTTTTTATACTTCTGTCCCACCCACCACTACAAACCAAATAATGATGGTATAATAGGCCCAGATTATTGATTATTAATTTATCTAGCTTGCTTGGCTTGTGCTGACCTGTAATCACTAGATTATTTGAGGGAATGACAATGAGTAATTGAAATATATATTGGAAAGATGTATTATACAGGCTTCATGCAGGTTATAGTAGTGGGTGGGATAGGTTTACATAAATTGATTGGTGGAAATGTTCCAGTTCTTTGGGTCCCCAGCCACTTACTGCAAGTGATCCCTATTTAAAATCAGGTCAGTTTTGCCATGAGGGTATTAGACTGATTGAGCTTTGAGCTTTTAAGCTGCAGGAGTAATAGTCCTCATGTCTTCTTCATTTTTTGAAACATGTGAATGGTATAATATATGCTCTACACAGGGCTCACATGTACGTAATTTGCATGAAGCAGCACAGGATTGTCATATGTTTATGTATCTTAATCAGCCTTTTAAACCATCAAATATACGTGAGAATGTGAGGCAATATGTCGAAGACATCTATATCATTTATTTGATTAAAAGCACCATTTAAATCAATGGGAATCTCTGTTTGTTCCCTATGAGTGCAGTTGGGCTTCCACATAATTGCTCATCTTTTTCTTGAGTATGGCCCATCGTTCAAAAATAGCATTCTGGGAAGCTCAGTGGACAGGTACTATAATTTTAATGATTGAATACATCTAGGCGCACGCTTCAACAGCAAACTCCTAACAATCTCTATGTTCTGCGACTTGTCTGCACTGGGAGATAGACACCTTGGGTATCCTATTTCCCCACCAGTAGCATCCATCAGCAGAAAAACAGGGTCAGAGGAGCTGTGGAGGACACAAGTAAGTGTCTTCGAGGTATGCTTTTATGGGAGAAGGAGGGTTGTACTTCAGGCAAAAAGCCAGTGGCATCCCCTGAAATAACTGACCAACTCTTTATTGCTACCCTTTTTCTTCGACTCTTGTACAAGGCGTTTTAGCAGATGGCTGACCATGGTTAGGTTAAAGGGATACTAGTACAGGTGTTTGTAACCTTGGTCCTCAAGAGCCACTGATAGTGTTTTTTTTTCTTCTTCTCCTTTTATCTATCCAAGGCCATTGTAGGAAACCCCATCCAGTTGTCTGCATATTTATTTTATTCAATGCGCTCTTTAAATATTAAAACCTGAGCTTGCCTTGTTCCCACTGATAAGGCCACTCCAAAAAATAAATCCTGGCTGTACCACTGCAGTGAAATACACTAGTTGCACCAAATGTGGGTGTTATACTGGTATAACTATTACACATTAGGGAGAGCCTATGCACAAAGATTTCTTCAACTTTGGGGATCTTAGTGCATGGGCTCCATAGAATAAAATAACATACGAACCAGAGAAGTGATAAACTGGTGAAGTCATCTCCACTTTATCACTGTTAAGTGAATCTCCCTAATTAAGTGTAAAGATGGCACAATACTAACTAACCATGCCTAGGAACTTTCACTTGTGGACTCCTTGGAGGGGAGTCTTGTGGGGCTGCTGGGGGGAGAAAAATGATGAGATTCACATAAAAAGGGGCAGTGCTTAATAGTGAGTGGGGGCATAGCTTAACATACATAGTCTGAGAAGGAGCAGAAGTGGGCGAGGAGTGGGAGAAACAGACCGTGAAGATGCAGAAGTGGGCAGAGTTTGAGTAATAACTCCCCACATCCAGAGAAACAGCCTCTGCACTGGAGACCAGTAATTAGCAGCAAAAACCAGAGTCTCCGGGCAAATCCGGAGAGTTTCCAGCTATTTAACTAACCCTTTGAATGCTAGAGCAACATCTGTACACGTTGTGTCCTCTGAAGGGCATATATATATATATATATATATATATATATATATATATATATATAAGAGAGAGAGAGAGAGTTAAAATTGTAGCTGTATTAGTCCAGTAATGTAGATGTAAAATAACAAAATGAATATCTTGTAATACCTTTTTTATTGGACTAACAGAATTATGGATTGACAAGCTTTCAGGTTAAACTCTCTTTCTCAAGTCTAAAGCATTTCTGAGCACAAGGGCACAGAATTCACAGTTAATACATTGAATTCAAAGCTGTGTTGTTTGCTGGAGTTAACACAGCGGGACTGCTGATAAGACAAGGACCAAGAGAAAATCCACACTCTTCTTGCAGAGAGTCATAAATACCCTGTGCAAGGCAGAGTGTATGTGTGTGGGGGGGAGAAAATAAATTAATTTAGGACTAAATGTTGATTTGGGTTTCCTATCCCACTATCAAAGTTTCACATGACCCCTCTATCATTATCTTACTCTTCATATATATCCTCATGTTAACATACATTCTAATTACAGGTTTCATCTTATTATTAACATAGTAAGTATACGTACGTAATTTCCGCTCTCCACTAGCCAATGACGAGTGAAAATTTAGCCCTGGGTATGCTATGGCTTGCAGTGGCGAGTAACTTTTCAGGTCTGGCTAGTAGCAAAGGACTTCGAATTTTAAGCCCTGTACTAGTGCACATATATAGGTACTTGTGTATAGATATATGTTTTAGTATGCATTCCTACATATTGTGTGTACGTATTTAGGTATATGCATTTATGTATATGTAAGTGTCCATATGTATGTGTTTATATATGTGTGTGTGTGTATGCTATATACATGTATATTTGTGTGTGTGTGTATATATAGATATATTGCATGGGTATGTGTATGTGTGTATATGCATGGGTATGTGTATGTATGTATATGTGTGTGTGTATATGTGTATATGCATATGTGTGTTTGTATGTGTGTGTGTCTGTATATATATATGTATATGTGTGTATGGGTATATGTATGTGTAGGTATATATCTACCTATATGGCCACAAGTTGTATATAGGCCTGCATGCCCATACTGGATTGCTGGCATTGTAGCATTCTTAATATGTGCAATTTTTTTTTTTTAACTCTCTCCCCTCCCATACCATCTCCTGTATTTTTCTTCTCTTTCTCTCCCCCCCACACACTCTGCCTTGCACAGGGTATTTATTACCCTCTGCAAGAAGAGTGTGGATTTTCTCTTGGTCCCTGCCTTATCAGCAGTCCCTCTGTGTTAACCCCAGCAAACAAAACAGCTTTGAATTCAATATATTAACTGTATTAACTGTGAATTCCGTGTCCTTGTGCTCAGAAATGCTTTAGACCTGAGAAAGGGAGTTTATCCCAGAAGCAATATATATATATATATATATATATATATATATATATATATATATATATATATATATATATATATAGCTTGTGTTGTGTGGAGGATTGTATAACTGTTTTAGTTCACCTTTAAATTAATATGCAAAAAGGAAAAAATTTTATCTGCTGTAGATTTCATACAATGATAGAATTATGCTCTAATTCCTATAGCCTCCTTTTCATGGTAGAGAGAACTTAGTGCACAGGCTTGCAGGAGTATATGTAGTCATTAGAGGGTCTCAGCACAAATAATCCTGGACCCCCTAACACAAAAATACATTTACATTGGCATAACTAGATCCTACTGCGGCCTGGCCTCCAAGTATTTCCATCTGTCCCAGTGTCAACCACAACTTCACATTATAACCACTGTAGTTATGCCCTTGCTCTACAGAACCACATAAAACTGGACAATCTTCTCAGTAAAGTCTGTAGTATGCAATTGTTTCACCCTGGTCACAGACAATATTGTGTGCCTTACGGTGCAATCAATACAGGGCTTTGACGAGACCCAAGCAGCAATCACAACAAAGGTAACCAAGGCACATAAATTAAGTATGATAGTGTTTTATTGACACCTTACACCATAGACATGGTAACACAATTGGTATTATCTTGACATATGCTCAATGCAAGGGTTTATCAAAACACATTTGTACTTATGCAGGAAGCTGAACAGATGCAATTCTGGAGCAAGCCAACTTTACCAAAGGGAACACATTGAAATTCCCCTGAATGTCATTGATTTAAATTCTAGTAGTTTCAAATGCATTGTACCAAACTGGTTAAAAGCCCTATTTAAATCAATATTAGATTTTGATAATCCCCTATGGTGCAGTAGGATCTCTCAGCTATTGTTTCCTGAATATTTCCCCTTTTTAGTGTGCTATAGAAACAAGTGTTGTATTTGCTTAGTAATGTCACACATCTTTCCTGTGACATCTCTCCTGAATGAACAATGAATTTATTTATCACAAGCAAGATTAGATGAGAACATGCTGTTCTGCATTCTAGAAAACCCAGTGCTTGCATTTACATTTTCTATACAAAATGACTTAATGTAGGTGCCCAGACTTTAGTGATATAGGGGGAGATTTATAAAAGTGGAGTTAATGGAAAAGAAGTGTTAACTCCATCTAATATATATATTTTTTTTAATGGAGTAAGGAAGTTTGTAAAAATTATCTCAGCGAATTTCTACAGAAATATTGCTTTTTGTGACAATTTAGCGACTATTTCACCAAATATTTAAGGCCTGTCTGACCTGTTCTTATTCTATAATGTCACCATATTTATAAATGTAACTAGAATACTTTATAAATACCAACACTCATAATAAGGAATAAGGACATTTTAAGGATCCATTTACAAAAAGGAACAAGACCACTTTTTATAAATCTCTCCCATATAACCTACTTTTTTCATAGACATCCTAACAGCATGCATCCACAGACCATCTCCATCACATTCAAACAAAGCGCACAGCATATGTATGATTACATTACATTGCCATATATGTAAAATAAAATTGGACCAAAACATGCACAATAGTTTAAAAAAATGGGATAAAAACAAGTAATTCCTAGGGGAACCAACTTTACCATAGGACCAAATGAAAGTCTGCTTTCCACATTTTCCATTGGTTTAAATGTGGAGTTTAACTTTTGAATGCTAGAACTGTATCAAAGTAAACACTAATCAGCATTAATATTCTCGGGGGCTACCCATAACCACTTAGTGATCTCATGCTAGATCATAATCTACCTTCTGGCCATCCCTATTGTAGACTTTAGGCTCTAGTTTTGAGTACATCCATCCCTGTTAGATTGTGAGTCTTAATCAAAGAACTCATTTAGTAGTTTTCCTGAGTAATGTATTGTAGATGGGGTTACATGGCAATCAAAATTTCAATTTATTGTTTCTTACCAATAACAGAACCTGAATATACAACTTTTTATCTTTTTTATTATGTGCTTAGCTGAGATTAAAATAAAAGGTGGCTTTTAGCAAGGAATAGCAAATGATTTCATTTATTGGAACACGCTATTAGACTGAAATTGCTTTTCAGGCTTTGACGTACTTTGGCGATTTTGCTTGCAAGAGAGTTATTAATGTTCATTTTTTCCCCAAAGATGACACACTTTACATTACTGTAGGAGACAGAGACTACTAAACTAATCACAGAATAAAACATAGAGCAGAACTGAAAATCTACATTTGTTGGGTCAATGTTTCATTGTCGTGATTTTTTGACAGAATTGTAATTGATTCCCTGTCTAGGTTGCATTATATATTAAGTATTTGTGTTACTCTTTTGCAAATCTGTCTTGGATTTTTCATTGGATTCTTGTTATCTAGTACAATGAATAAGAGCATCATTTATATGATGAGACATTATCAACATCACTGGAAGAGAAATGGGAATCTGTCCCAAACAGGAAAAAATGTACTTATTAAGCACTGTGATGTGTGATTGCTGAAAATGCTAAACAGAAGTCTCTTTCTGATAGCTGACATATTTATATTATTCATGAAGTTAGTCAGAGCTGTATTGTATGTACTGGTAGGTGCTTTATGCACAAAGAAAAGATGAACAATTATGGAGCAAACCACCTAAATAGTAGGGAACAAACACAAAGCCCCATTGATTTAAATTAGTTTTTTTACATATTGAATGCTACAGATGTTTTTAAGGATGGATGCAATAAATAACTATTCTTTAGCACTTGATTGACAACCCTTTGTGCTGTCTCATGAGAGGCAAGGAAGCTCCCCATGTGAGTATATCTAAATGCTGATGTATTTAAGGAGAGATCAGGCTTTTATTTTGACTTTATTCTTCAAGTTTTTAACCACTTTTCTACCTATACTAACTACGCTAACAGTCCTCCTCACTACAGGAAGAATCTGGTCCTGGTCCCTTGCTATAATGTACCACTATCAATGTTGCTAAAAAGAATGGAAGGAATGAGCTCAGGGACGCGTTTCTGTCCATACAGAGTATTCTGGGCTCTGCATTCTGTAAGAATGTCTGTACTTTGATCTCTTAGACCAGTGGTTCCCAACTCATGCCTCCATGGCCCACTAACAGGACAGGATTTGAGGCTTTCCTTTCGAAGATCACATGCAAGTCAATCAAACTCACTTAGCCTCTAATTAACTCACCTGTGTTCTAGCAAATAATTCTTTAAAGCCTGGCCTGTTAGTGGGCCCTAAGGGCCTGGGTTGGGAACCACTGCCTTAGACAACATACATACCATCAAAGTCAGGGGTGTTAAACTTCATCCCAAAAGGGCTGAGACAGTGCACGGTTTGGTGATATCCATGATTTTGCACAGGTGTTGCAATAAAAAGGACTAAGTTAATAACTGCAATATTACAAAAGGACTAAGTTAATGTTTGCAACAAGTTGTTGTAATCAAAAGATCTAAGCATATGACTGTCTGAAAAGATCTTCCAAACTTCCACTGGTTGTAACATAGCCACACATACACTGCCAACCACCACAGCCTTGATCCACTGTCCACCTTTACTTAAATGTGTTTGTGGGCGGACCTAACTTATGCAAATATGCGGCTGAGGTGTGCTCCTTGCCGCATAAATATAGGCCTAAGAGAAGGCTCATAGGAAAAGGAAAGAAGAAAAAAAAAAAAGGGGGGGGGTACTGCCTAAGGGAGGGATTCCGAAATCTCGCGATGCAACAGGGGGCTGCTAACCGAGGTATAAGAATGTACCCCGGTGCGCCCACAACTTCAGGCTAACCAATAGCCTTATACTTATTGTTTTACTTCAGGGAACCTTGGGGTTTCATAGAGCCCCTTTTGAGAAAATATGTTGGCTGCAGTGTATTTTTCTGGGCCAGCTTTTTCAGTGGTTCTGGTCAGTCTATGAAGGAGAAGTGGGAGAACTGTCTAGTGTACATGTACTTAGTTAAATGGACAGTATCACTTGATATTGGAAAAAAAAAACATATTTCAGGGATTACCCTGCTGAGTAAAACTATGGATACCTATGGTCATTTGTCAATAATCTTCACAGGATGCTGTTAAAGGCATGGAGGTACTGCACCAAAAAATGCATTTGAGTTGCAAAAACCTTTGAATAAAACATCTCTCAGCAGTGTAAACCCTGTAATATGTTCCATTTCAATACTGAGTGTATTCCTTTATATTGTCTCACAGCAGGAAAACTATATGATTAAGGCCACATATTCCTTGGATCATTTTCATATATACACATATGGAGGATAGCAAACTCACCCAGTCAGCAGAGCCCCTCCATGGGTTCTTGTCCTGGATATTGTGGATCAGGCAAGAACAGATGGTTGCTACTGTCTGGTAGACCAGAGAGGTAAGTGAATTTAGCTCTTGCACTAATTGGGATGACAATCATCATCCAAATCCCCTCCAGGAATCCCGTCCAGAAATACAGCTGAAACCTGTATTAAGGAGGGTAGAACAGAACTGAATTTTTAGTAGCAGAGTGCATTTTATACACTCACAGCTGACATTCTTATGTACATAGTAAAATTAAGGCTTGGGACAGTGCAGACAGTGTCTAATCAGGTTGAACCCCGGGGGACCAATCAAAGACAGTACTTTAGTCTCCAATCCAGGAAAAAGTCCTTGTAACAGAACTGCTCTCACAGTTCATAGTATTCCTTTTGTTGACACTTGCAAGGGCTACTCTTAACGGTAACTGATAGCTTAACTGAAGCTTAAGCTATGTGCACAAAAAGCACAGCAAAATACAGAAAATAGGTACATAACACATGGAAACACAAAAATACATTTAAATTATAACACACTGTAGACACATCTGTGCTCCTGCACCTTAAGGTACAATGCATCTCCCCCTCACCAATCCTAGAGGAGACTAAGAAGGACAGCGCAGACTCACAAATGCCTCTTTGGCAAGATTTCTGCACTGATGCCTGCTGTACAAGTTGGATTTCTCAATCATGCTGGACTTATTCAGTATAAGTATTGATAAGCGTATTTCTATTTGTATAATGATTTGGGGGCACTTTCATTTTAATGAAAGCTCCCCTTTAAGCATTGCTTAAAAAAAGAACCAAACAGACGGGCAATGCCATTCCACACTGCTAATATACAATACAGTGAGCTCTGTTTCAAATACGTCCTGCTTCACAGCAGGCTAATAAGCAGACTTCATAAAGCTGAAAGGGTGTTTTTCATCCACCCTTCAGGTGGCCCCATGGGCAAAATTTCATTAAAAAACCCTCCAAAACAATTTAGGCCATTTAGGACTAAAACTATAAACAATACCTCCCAGAGAGATCCACTCCTGAGATTAGTAAAGAAGGATTTCAAATGGTTGTTAGACTAAAGCAACTTGTTGCAGGGTCAGCCTTTAGAGGAACCCCTTTGGGAAATAGTTTGCACAGATGCCAGCCAAAGAGGATGGGGAGGTGTTTGGAACAACCTCTCTGTTCAACGTCAGTGGTCAGTAAGGGAGACAAGTGTACATATAAACATCCTTGAAATGAGTGCCTCAAAAAATTCAGATCTCACTTACTAGGGAAGCCAGTGCAAATCCTACAACATATCAGTAGTAATATAAATAGAGAATCAGGGTGGCACCAGGAGCAGGGCTTTTAACAGGCAAGCCTAGCAGGAAGCATGAACCTACAAGCAGACTTCCTCAGCAGGCATTATGTTGACCTGGGACAATGGTCATTGCATCCAGAACAATTCAGGAAACTGACAGAGATGGGGAGTTCCAGTGGTGGATTTAATGGCTTCCAGGCAGAATAACAAATGCATAAATTACTTTTCATGGTCGTTGGTTACTCAGGGGATAGGGCAGGATGTTTGAGATTTCATTGGAACTTCCCCCTGGCATATATATATTCCATCTGATCTCTATTCTGCTGGATGTAATCAAGAAGATCAAGAGAGACAGAGCACAAGTCATCCTGGTAGCCCCCTTTTGGCCAAGGAGAATTTGGTCTGCGAACCCAGTGAATTTGTCAGTGGAGAAACCATGGCCTCTGCCATTCTGTCAGGATCTTCTGTCACAGGGTCCAATACTTCACTAAAATCTGGCATTCTGGAAGCTGACCTCATGGAGGCTGAGTGGCAGTCGCTACTATCAAGTGTACAGTCAAGAGCAGTAGCTAATACCATTATCTCTGGCAGGAAGGCTTCTACTGTTAAGAGTTATGCATTTAGAAATTGTTGTTTAGAGAATGGATTTAATAGACTATCCATTTCTTCAACCTTAATCCTGTATTAACTTCAACGAGTATTATACTTGGGTCTCATCCCTTCATCTCTTAAGGTCCAGCTTTCTGCAATTTTAGCAGCTTAGTTTGTGTAAGATAACCTAGTCAAAAAATGCATCAAGGTGATTGATATGTAAGACCAAGGCTTAGAGACCACCTTGGGATCTCAATATTGTGCTAGTCCAATTAGCCAGTTATTTGTTATTCTAACCTATAGACAAGATATCTATAAAGCATTTAATCTCTGAAGACTGCATTCCTGGTAGCTAGTACTTCAGCAAGGAGACTAGGGAAACTGCATGCCCTCACTTGTGAGTCTCCATATTTAATCCTAATCTAAAGTCATTCTCAAGACAAAGCTATCTTTCAGGTGTAAGTTGGTATTGGGGTTGCATCTGAACCAGGAAATAACCCTGCTTTCTTTTTGTCTTCGCCCTAATAATGAGATGAGAACACTGCTTCATAATCTAGATTTGGTGAGATGTTTGTCATCATACATTGGTAGACCTAAGGATTTCAGGAAATCATAATCATATTTCTTCATTGTTTTGTACATTTTTGAGGAAAATTGAAAGGCCAGCACAGTCCAATGTGTCTTTGGGAAGACAGATCAAGAACTGCATCTCTTTACCTTACCAGCATAATTGCTGTGCAGCGACACAGAAGAACAAAATATTAGTGAGTAAATTTCTCCCTTTCTCCACACCACATGACTAGTCAAATAAGCTAAGGAGTTCAGCATTGTATTGCAGGAATATATATTTTAGATGTACTTTTTTTTCTCTGTTGTCCACTATAGCTTATACGTACCATGGGGAGGCAACAGCTCCTCTCAGTAGGCTGGAACAATTCTTCAAAGAAGCCTCCCTCTCCTCCATAGCAGGCTACCTAGCCACTCCCCTCCAGTTAAGATTTGTTCCATCATCCTGGTGGGAAGGCTGTGAACAGTTCTGCTGTTCTGTGGATTACCATTACTGGCTTGCCCTGGTGGATCGCCCCATTAACAGGAGCTGGTTGTGGACCTTTTCAGCCCTGGGAGAGAACCATGCATCCCATGTCTCTCTCCAGAGGGAGTCTCTCAGAGGCTTCTTCCTTGCAATGGTAATCTGAAGAAAAGACCTGCAAAAAAGGTGAGCAACCCTTTGAGTGCCATAGTCCACTTGTTCCACTGTTCCCCTCCGCACAGGGGTCTTTCTGGAGATGTTTTATGCCTCCTGCACTCATGGTGGGTATATTCTCTGTTGTCTGTCTGAGCCTTTGGAGCATTTGGGCTATTTGGTGTGTCTTAACCCCTTCAATGCTTTACTGCACTATGTTGGGACTTCTATCCACATTTTCCCTTTGGTATTATATATTCCCTATGCTTTATTGGGGTCCTAATAGTGGTTTTGGCACTTCTTGTAAATTTTTGTTTTAGACGTTTTATTTAAATTCTGTATGTTTCACAAAAACAGCAGCTCCAATTAATCTTCATAGTATTTGAGCCATAGAGAGTGTTATTTCAATACTGTCAGAGTTGTAGTTCAAGAGTAATTGAATGCTTCCCTCTCCTGCCCCTTTTACCTATTATAAGCTACCTCCCCTCAGATGTGGAATCCGGTCCACAGACCAGACAGCTCACAGCAAGGGACAATCTTCTTACTGTGAGAACAATGAAAGCCCTGCCCCCATTGACAGGTTTTTCAGGTTTTCCCCTTATGTTAATTGAGGATTGTCCCTCTCTGCAATCCGCTTGGACACCACCCTGCTGCTCTGAGCTGAGCAGTGTTACATCAGAAAAAGGGGTGGGAAGCAGATACTTTATCAGTTATTACTCTTGAACTAGAATTCTGACAGTACTGAAATAAAACTCTCCATGGCCCAAATACTGTGAAGATTAATTGGAACTGCTTTTATTATGAAACATTGCTATCCTTTTAAGGGCGCTGTTCACCACATAGCTGCAATGCTCAATTGATACCTATGGGACAGACTGTTTGGGACATATCTCTGCAACCACTCTGTGTACCGAGTTGAGAGATGGCTCTTTCTTCTTGTCTCTCCTTAACCTAACATTCCGGTGGATATCCTCAGTGGGGATTCGGTTCTTCCTTTGGTGCTCTGTATTAGGAAAACTACATTTCCCATAATCGCCCGTTTTGCGGTCCGTTTCCTGATTGGTTCCCTATGTGGTCGCCATTTTGTTTTTCGCTATACACGAGTATCGTACACAGAGCTTAGTCTGCTCTGCTCGCCTCCTCAGGTTAACCCTTTGCTTGCCAGATAAGTACATTCTAGACTTTCTGGGGTGAAATCTTTAATCTGGGTGACAGCATTTGGGTCTTCCTTTACTGTTTGACACTTTTCTCCTGTTAGAATGTTGGATCCATTAGGTCATGGGGCTAGGCCTAAGGCTAAGGGCTCAGGAGCACAGTTTCCTCTTTCTATTCGGAGGTTCTTCAGCCCTGCAGGTCCCCCACTTCCTTCAGGTTTGTGGCCCCTGGCATTCCTGATCTCTCTGACTCCTCTGTGGATGTTTCAGATGAGGAATCTGAGGATGGTGCGTGTTCTGAAGGGGCTTCTTCGCAATTTTATGGGGATCCCTTTGAAGCTGACCCTGAACCCTCTGCTGAGGGTCTTGTTAAAGCGGCGTTAACTACTTTGAACATTCCCTCTACATCTGTAGAGCCGCAGTTTACTTCTGACATCTTTCAGAGGTGCAAGAAGTCCTGTACTGTTTTTCTGCTTAATCCCACTCTGGATCAGATCATTTTGGATGAGTGGAAGACTCCTGACAAGTACCTGTCTCTGTCTAAGAGATTCTATAAGCTGTATCCTTTTTCTGAAGCTGCCTTGGCTCAATGGGCTACACCTTGTCAGGTTGAATCTCCCATTTCCAGGCTTTCTAAGTCAACTGCTTTGGCAGTTGCGGATGCTTCAGTTCTTAGGGACTTGACAGGTAGGAAGCCTAACGCTGTCCTCCATTGAAGTGCCTTGAATCCTGCCTTGGCTTCTGTCTGGGTGAATAGGGCTGTTTCTGTTAAGACTGAACAGTTGTCTGATACGGTCCATAAGGGTGCCCCTAAGGCTGACCTTTTATCCCTTTTGGCCAATATTACTGATGCTCTTTTTGATGCTGTTGTCCTTGAAGCTAAAGCTTTGGCCTTCTGTGTGACTTATAGGCGTATGCTGTGGCTGAAGATCTGGTATGCTGACTTGATTTCCAAGAAATCACTGATCTCTCTTCCCCTTCAAGGTGCCTCTCTTTTTTGACCTGAATTGAAGAATCTCGTCAGTGAAGCCACTAGGGGCAAGAGCACTTTGTTGTCTCAGGTTCCTAAACACAACTCTCAGGTGAGGAGGCACCGTCTTTTTCATCCCCGCCAAAGTGAAGCTCATAGGATGAACCCGGTGACATCTCAGGTTCAGCGTTCCACCCCCAAGCTCAAATAGCAGTGGAGGTCAAAACACACCTCCACCAAACCTCCTTCATCATGATTCGCTGAACCCTGGCACACATGCTCCAGTGGGTGGTTGCCTGCATCACTTTTTGGACAGACTCTGTTGATGATCAGTGGGTATTACAGGTGGTTTCTGAAGGTTACAGGATTCCCTTCCCTACCACCCTTCAGGTTCTTCCCTTCTCGCTCCCCTCAGGGACAGGAAAATATCAGGCTTTTCAATGAGTAGGACCAGTCTCTCTTGAACAAGGGAGTTCTGGCCCCAGTTCCTCAGCCTGAGAGAGGTTCAGAATTTTAGTCTAACCTCTTTGTCGTCCCCAAGAAGGATGGCGGCTGCCATCCTATCCTGGACCTCAAGGATCTCAACAAGTTTGTGGTCAAGACCCTCTACAAGATGGAGTCATTGCGTTCTGTCATTGCAACGATGTGTCCAGAGGAATTTCTGGCATCCTTGGATCTGCAAGATGTGTATCTGCACATTCCTATCCATCCGGACAGTCAGCAGTGCCTCAGATTTGCCTGTGGCACGGGGCATTTCCAGTTCACTGCTTTCCTCTTTGGGCTCACCACAGCCCCTCAGGTGTTCGCTTGGATTTTAGGTGCATTGATTGCCTTCCTGAACACCAAGGGGATTCAGGTGAAACCTTACATGGACGACCTTCTCCTCAAGTCTCCTTCCAGGGATCTCCTGGACCGTTAAGTTCAGGAATGGGCTCAGATTCTCCTCCAGCACAGTTGGATCCTGAATATAGACAAGTTTGCCCCGGTTCCTCCCAGAACCTGGTGTTCCTCGGCCTCCGGTTTAACACACTGCGAAGTAGTGTTTATCTGACGGAGGATTCAATTCAGCAGCTCACCTCCAAGGTGTCGTCCTCCCTGTTGTGGACGTCGGCTCCAGCAAGGAAGTTTTTCTCTCTGGTGGGGAAGATGAAATCCACCATGGAACCAGTACCATTTGCTATTTGCTATGGCCCATGCCAGGGAGCTTCAGAATTTTGTGATCCGAGTTTGCAAAGGAAACCCGGACCTTCTGGATCATCCTGTCTCCCTCCCTGCGGAAGTGGAACAGAGCCTTCACTGGTGGTTGAACCTCTCCAACCTGGAAAAAGGGAGGCCATTCGTCATTCTATACTGGACCAATGTGAAGACTGACGCCAGCCTGCTTGCTTGGGGTGCAGTCTTGAGTCACTATAGCATTCAGGGCCATTGGTCAGCGGAGGAGACCCTTCTTCCCAACATTCTGGAGCTCAGGGCAGTCTCCCATGCTCTGAGGTATTGGTCCTCTCATCTGATGGGATGCCAGAGTCCGGTCTGACAACGCCACTGCCGTGGCTTACATCAACAGGCAAGGAGGCACCAGAAGTTCAGCTGCTTGGTTCGAGGTCAAACCTATTTTGTGTGCCTGCTATCTCTGCCATGCACATTCGAGGCATAGAAAATGTCCTAGCAGACTTCCTCAGTCTCCACAAGGTGGACCTTGGGGAGTGGGAGCTTCACCCACATGTGTTCCACCTCCTAGTGCAGTGGTGGGGTCTTCCCTCGATAGATCTGATGGCCACCAGGGACAACCAGAAGGTTCAGATATTTTGTTCTCACTGGAGGGATCCTCTAGCGTTCGCGGTGGGCACTCTGTCAATTCCATGGTGATTTCATCTGGCCTACGTCTTCCCTACTCTTCCTCTCCTGCCTAGGGTGCTACGGCAGATTTGGATGGACGGAGCATTGGACCAGACAGCTTTGGTTCCCAGAACTGCTGGCCTTGTCTGCTCAGGAACAGTTTCCTCTACCACGCAGACCATTAAAGGAGGATGTGGACCATGTAGACCATCTGGCTTTGATGGTATGGCTGTTGAGGCCCCTGTTGAGGAAGAAGGGCTATTCTTCTGATGTGGTTTCCACCATGATTCAGGCTAGGAAACCAGTTTCTTCTAAAGCCTTCCATATGGTTCGTTCTGTTTTCCATTCTTGGTGTGTGGACAGGGATCTGTGCTCACATGATTTTGATCTTCCAGCTATCCTGTCCTTTTTACAGGACAGTGTGAACAAGGGCCTTAGCCTTAGTTCCTTGAAAGTTCAGACCTCGGCTCTCTCTTTCCTTTTACAGAGACGCATTGCCATTTTACCTGATGTCAAGATCTTTTTTCAGGGGGTTACTCATACTTTTCCTGCTTACAAGGCTCCCACTCCTCAGTGGGTCCTTAACCTAGTCTTCGGTGTATTGCAGAGACCTCCCTTTGAGTCCCTGGCAACCATTCCTGTACATCTCCTGATGTGGAAGATGTATTTTCTTTTGGCCATGGTCTCTGTCTGCAGAGTTGTTGAGTTGTAGGCCTTCTCCTGCAAACCACCTTTCCTGGTGTTTCACAAGCATAAGGCTGTTCTACGTACCTCTCAGGAATTTCTTTCTAAGGTGGTTTCTGAGTTCCACATCAATCAGGAGATTGTGGTGCCTTCTTTCGGTCCTGACCCTAAATCTGCCAAGGAAAAGGATCTCCACTTGTTGGATGAGGTGCATTGTCTTAAGTTTTATGTGCACAGACAGAAGACTTGTTTGTCAACCCTGAGGGCCCTCCTAGGGCTGGTAAGGCGGCATCCAAGGTGACCATTGCGTTCTGGATTAAGTCTACTATCCGCAAGGCTTACAAACTCAGGAAGAAACCTGTTCCCTTTTGCATCACAGCACGTTCCACTAGGTCTGTTCGGGCCTACAAGAATCAGGCCTCTGCTGATCAGCTATACAATACGGCCACTTGGTCCTCTGTTCACACGTTTGCCAAACATTACCGTGTTGACATTTGGCAGAAAAGTCCTGGAGGCAGCTTTGCCTGTCTAGGACTTTATTTTCTGTGCCTTATAGCTCTTTATCCTTTGAGCCCCGTTGGCTCTTGTTTTAGTGTGCTGTGTTTACAGTTATTCAGTGTCCGTTGACACTTTGTTAGTTCGGGCTGTTCCGTGTCCTGTTTAGTCCATGGGTAATGCCTCCAGATTACACTGATAGGTACCAATGGAAGAGTTGGCCTGACAAAGCCAGCACCTAAGCAGTGCAATAATCAACTTTGTAAGTTAATTCTAAGACCGAGATGAGCACAGTAAAGCCTGTGTGTAGGGGTATATCTGTAGGGATCACAAATGTGGAGGGACTCAGTGTCCAGGGAAACCCATCCTCTATGATTAAAGAGAAAAAAAACAAAACAAAACAAACAATAAAGAAATGACAAATCTGGCAGTGGTTGAATTCACACTACTAATGGGTGTAAGACTCAACGTGTTTCATGGCTACCAGAACCACTTGACAGCTGCTTACAGAGGTACTTGAATAGCTTGTTTTAATACGTATTTATATTTCATTGTAGTAAAATAAACATTTTGACACCCTCACTATGCTTTACATTGCACTGATTGCCCCAGTGTTGGTAAAATGACCCCAAGGCGTGTTTCGCAGTTAGCATCACTTCTTCAAAGCTATCAATAATGGATACCAAATCCTCCTGATCAATAAATACGCTGACACAGAGGCAATCAGTACACACAAATAATAAGTGTATACATTTCAAATACATCAACACGATTGTTATCTACATATTCCGCCCAACCCTCCAAAAAGGAAAATTATACCATATGGAAGCCCAGCGAGCCGTGTCAAAAACACTCAATGACATCTAATAATTGACATACAAAAAATAGACATAATAAAAACAGCTGTCTGAAGTAACACACTAAACATATAACAATTTTAATGATATGCCTTACTATAAATATCAAAGGAGACCACACAGATCCCATAACCCAAAAGGATCAATATTCCATTGACCTGCCTGTAATTAAATAAAACCAAACCTAATACGCATGGGACATGTGCCTTATATTAGGATATATACCCAATAATTTACATGTATTTATAATTCTGTTTATTGTTCTTGTGTCTTAACAAATGCTCCTAGACAATATATTTTGTCCGAGTTATAAGTATAAAGCTAAGTACTATTCTGTATCACTCTGTCTTATCTACTTGTACTTTTACTTTTGCATCTGTACCTTTGATTCTTCGAAAAACATTTAAAAAAAAAAAGATTGTCCCTTGATGCATCCGTCTGGTTCTATGACTGGATTACAGATGGGTGGCGGCCAGAAGGGACGGGAGGGGGATCCATTTTGCTTGAATTGTGATTGAACTACAAAACTGTATATATATATATATATATATATATATATATATATATATATATATATATAACGAAGAGACTCGGACCTGAACTTTAATTCAAGCATTACTATCCCTTTAAGTCTGCCTGATTTGTGTTCCCTCTTAAATTAGTAAGTCCTATCTCTATTGCTGTGATTTGCCCCTTACATTTTTTCTAATAAACAACTGTTTTAAACACTCCTTGTCTACTAGAGTGATACGCCAACAATATGGGTGTGTTGTCTCCTATAGATTACACACAATTCCATACAACAGATTTTTGCTGGTATATGCCATTGAACTCAATGTAAAAGGAAGAATGTAGCCGTTAGTGCTGCAATGCTAAATGGTTCCAAATATAAGCAATCACCACCTCACCCAGGCCCGAAGGCAGTTGCGGATCCGGAGCTATTCTCATCAGCCTCTGCAAAAGACAAGAAGACATGGGAAGGAAGGCTCAACAGACCCTCTCGTTGCTGACAGCCAAGTCACACGTCATCACCTTCATAAAATTCAAACTTTATTGAAAACATATTAAAGTGAATCCATACAGATGGACCAAGATGAAACTCACAATCCTAAAGCATTTAGTGATTACAACATTTAATCATAGGACGGATCTCAAACAAAAACACAAGTGTTAAATAGTCTCAAACCAGGCACATCAAAATGTCATGAACCAATCAGACGCTTTCATTATGTACACAGCATATATAAGGACTCATCGGATTCTAATTTGATGGTAAACAGGAACTTCGCTTTGCAAGTTCCACACATCCATATTTGACGTAGGCTAAGCTATGGTGACTCCCATAACCCAAGGAACCGAAGCTCAAAAACATAATTACAAGCCAAAACATTTTAAAAAATGCAATTGCATACAAAAATTAAAATACCATAAATATGTCATAAATATTGCCCCACTATTTATGTATTATGACACAACGTGAAAAATATCAAAAGATAAAGGGCCAAAATGTAAAAAACAAACAAACAGGGAAATAGATAAGGACATATGTCATCAGTGAACAAGTAAAGTCTAGAAAACGTATATAACTCCCAAAAAGAACGAAGTATTTTAAATGATTTTGTGTAATATGTCAGATTTGTTGAAAAATTAGACTAATCACATTGTCATAAATATAATTTATCTTTGATCCTCGGACAGATCAGTCCATGAGTAAATATTAATGTGATGTCTCATTATGGATCTTAAATAGTCTGAAATAATTTCAATAAATATGAGAGGAAATAAAGGCAACCCAAGATTCTAATTAACCCCTTAGTGACCGGCCGCTACGCATGTGGCCATCACTTAACGCCCATGGAACATTTTTTTTTTCTATTCTCAAATGATTCCGGAGTCCCCGAACAGCATGCAGCCGCGTGGGGACCCAGATTTCCAGGACGTACATGTACGTCCTTTGTTGTTAAGCGGTTAAGAATTATGTATATACAGAGAAACACCATGTTCTGAATTCAACCCAAAATGTCTCCTCAGAGCTAAGGGAATCACACAGAATTTATATTGCTGGAGAACAGTTTACTGCTGGTCTTTGATAAAAAGAGCATATCGTCCATAAGCTCTGTGTAAAAGGGACTTCTTTGCTAGTGTCTGTTTTTGATTATTAAATGCAGGGCTCAAAATTTCAAGTCCTGCGCTACTAGCCAGGTCTGAAAAGTTACTCGCCACCAGTTTCCATGCCTAGCCCCACCCATATCCCCACCTTTAACCCCACCCATATCCCCGCCTTCAACCACACCCATCTCAAGTTCTCTTTGATGAAATTACACTGTTATTCTATGTTTTATTCAGCATATGGCAAAAGGGACAGAAACTGTGCAAAATTACAATTGTTTTAACCCCCTGAATGCTAACAAGGTCTGGTGATTTACTCATTCAGTTTCTGGTGATGTTATCTACTCAGCTAATTTAGCTAACACTTTAAAAAGTACAATAAAATACACAAAATAAACAAATTATACATACCAGGGCTCTGCAAGGGCCAACTCATGCCTGGGCATGACACAACCATATAATGGTAATTATTAATTCCCTTAATATGGAAACATACCTATATTCTCTTCTGAAGCAAGACCTCTGAGGAGCTGCCACTCCTCACTAAGCCCACCTCTCTGTGTTTCCTGTATCAGGGACACTCAGAGAGAGGTAGGTAATATGGAAGCACAGTGCGAGAGGATGAGAGTTCCATTTCAGCATGTAAATATACTGTAACTGCTAGCTAGAACATGATACAGATTGTTTCCAAAAGAGAAATTAAATCTCTTTCCTTAATTCATAAAAGAAATTAATATAAATTATGCTGACAATTCAAACGATAAACCAAAACTGAGAAGAAAAAACAGCATACCCAAGAGATCTATGTACAATATATTACGGATACGCTTCACCACCATACAATAAAATTGGAAGTCCTCTCTGGAACTCGAAGGGTTAAGTAACACAAAAATTATGGATAATCAAAAATAAAATGGATAACACAAAGCGATGATTATACAATATGTATGCAATGTATATAAAAAATAAAATACTAAGCCAGACAGAAAAAGGGTAAAAGCAAAAGGGGAACAACTGAAAAAATGACAGACCTCTACTAAATTTGTACAATGTGGTCCATGGTACAAAGGAAAGACATTGGATCAATAGATGGACTAAGAACTGCCCGGTCTGCGAGTATCGGTTTTCACAGTGACAGTACCTCACTACGTACTTGAATAAAAGGAAATAGTATAAGAGACCACGGATATATCACTATGATGGTTAGAATAGGGACTTTTCCAAGAACAGAACCACCTACAATGAGACCGCTTACATGTGTGCAGTGATCAATGGAAACATCACTATACTGACACTCTTATATGTATATTGTGCTCACTGGACAGACATCTTGGGGTAGGCACTATAGAGAAAGTTCTGTGGTTCTGTATTCCTTCTCCAGACAGTCCCAGAAAATCAGATGGAAATTTCTGTCTATTCCTTCTTCCGCAGTGGTTGTTAGGTCAAGGGCCCAGACTTTTCCCAGTAAATTGGATCAAAACATTTTGGTCCACTCAATCGTCAGGATGAAATGAAGGATAGATTTATTGTTTCTCCCTCATATCAGAACCTCTTTAACCCTTTGAGTGCCAGATGTCTGTGCAAAGCAATGTGTTGCGTACCCCTCTGGCACTCAAAGTGATAATACCCGGTGAAACACTTATTAGTATTTTTTGATACAACAGAACTGACTGATCTGTTTGTCTTCGTGTTTTATCATATTTAACTTTTTAACCCTTTGAGTGCCAGGGGGTGAGCAGCACATTGCTTTGCGTACCCCTCTGGAACTCAAAGGATTAATTGGAATTGACAGCCTTATAGTATCTGTGTATCCTGAGGAAAACCTACCACCGAGATGCTCATATATTTTGATAACAGGGATTTCAAACCTTTAATATAGTCCAGTACCAATACTGATTTCAAGGACTACTATTAGAATTGTAACCCTTTGAGTGCCAGAGGGGTACGCAACGCATTGCTTTGCAATGCGTTGCGTACCCCTCTGGCACTCAAAGGGTTAACATTTCAGCAATTTTTCTCAATAGCCAGTGCCCAATGTATTTGTTACCTAGCAGAATGTATGCATTCTATGATGCCGCGCCACGCACCCAATCATCTTATTCTTTCGTCATATGTAAGCAAGCACTGCAGCCGCAGATGATCACATTAGTGGCTGGACCAGCTTGCTAACGCGCCTCTATGGGAGAATGTGCGGTTTGAACATGGGAACCAGTACATTGTCTTTATGCTGCAGGACAGTGATGAACATCGGGCTAGTCAATGCAATCTGCTGAATTTCTCCTCACCCTCGCTCAATTTCTCCTCGCCAAATGCGAGGAGGCGAGTGGAAATTTTGAGCCCTGATTAAAGGGATAGTAATACTTAAATTTTAATATCCCCCATCTTGTAGCCTTTAAAAACTGATTTAAATGAGCCCAGCGGCATCTCTCAAAACTTTATGGTTTGAGAGATATCTCATTTCAGAGTTTTGCTTTTCTTTTTCTCTCTCTCCTGACATCAGTGTTCTAGCTGACAGCAGGAGAATCCGGTCCCTGAGCAAGCGGAGGCTCAAGCACACATAGAAGACCGTTTCAGTGAAGGATTTCTTTTTCCATAATGCATCTCGGCTCCGCCGGTCCCTAGACTGTATTCCCCTGCTGTCAACTAGAACGCTGACTTAAGGGGAGGGGGAAAAAGGCAAAACTTTGAAAGTAGATATCTCTCAAATCATAAAGGTTTGAGAGATATCACTGGGCTCATTTAATTCAGTTTTAAGGACTACAAGATGGGGAAGTATTAATATCCCTTTAACATTTATTGTAACTCAAATTGAAGTTGTCTTTTGCAGTTTTTCTGTAAAGAGCTCCATACATTGAATGCAGCTATGTAAATAAATAAAAAATATATACATACTCAAGCTAAAGCTCGTGCATTGATAAAAAGTTGTGCAGTTCTGGGGTAAAGCAGTAGAAGTTTAAGGAGCAAATTAAAGGGGAACTACCACCCCGCAATAACTTAAGCTTGATTGATTGCTCATCTGGCGACTAGCTGCTTAGTAGCGCTAGTCGCCAGAAATATTACCCTGTTCTGCAGATATCGGCGTTTTACCGATGGTGACAGGAGCAGGAAGCACGGACGTCTCTTCACAGTGACGTCCGTGCGCCTGCGCTGTCAGTCCCTTTTGAGCCGGTCGGTAGTTCCCCTTTAAAATTCATACTGATTTAAATTAGACTTTTAACCCCTTGAATATTAAAGAGGTCTCCAAATCAATGCATCGCAACACAGTGGAGACCTGTCTAGCATTCAAGAAGTTAAATGCTCCATATAATCAATGAGAATTTTTGATATATTAAGTTGCTAACTTTGGTAAGTTTGGTATGCTGTGGAATTGCTCTACATCCTATATAATAATTCGCTAGGATGTTTGTCAGAAGCCGTCATGTGCAGTAGAGTCTGCCCGAACACACAGAATGTTGTGAGGTGTAGGAATGCTGGGAGCATTCTGTGCTTTCAGGCAGTCTCTACAGTGCATCACTACGTTGGCGGCAGGACGCAGAGCAGGACCGGCCTCTTAACCCTATGAGTGCCAGAAGGGTACGCAACGCATTGCATTGTAAAAGCCTGTGTACATGGGCTTTTACACTAGTTTCTTAATATATCAGAATCATAGTAGTAATCCGGCCACAAAATGTTGTCTGCCATTCAATTGGTCCCACAGTTTAGCGTTTGGGTGTTATACATTCAAGATCCGTTTGTATTTTGCATAATATTTGAGTGCTGAATACTTTTTATCTTTTTTATTTCTTCTAAACCCTGTGATTTAATTTAATTACTGTGCAAAAATTTGATGACTGTTGATATAACTAGTAAAAATAATTAAATTCAATGCCTCACAGAGGCAGGTTAATGCAGTTGACACTGTTTTGCTTTCTGAAAGCCCATACACGAACTGCAGATAATGAATTTAGTATTGTTAATGTGTCAATTAGACATGCTTAGGGTTTGCAAAAATGATCATGTTCTTAACTGTGTTAATGGTCATTCTCATCTGTTATAGATGATTCATTTCAATAATCTGTAGTGAACTGATACCTTTGTTTTATTTAGGCCAATTTAAGGAACGGCTGACCTTAACATTGCTATTATGATTTTATTAAGCATCTAAACCTGATAGTGGAGAGAATATAGTTTAACCCTTTGAGTGCCAGAGGGGGTACCATTGAACACCCCTCTGGCACTCAAAGGGTTAAGTAACAGTAGTACTTAGTAAGTGAAGTATACTTAATGTATTTTGTCAGCCACTATAAGATGTTGTAGGTATTACTTTTATTATTAAAGGGATAGTAATACTTCATATTTAAAAATCTGCATCTTGTAGCCATTAAAAAAAATAAACAAAGTGCCCCCAGTTCCATCTCTTAAACCTTTATGATTTGAGAGATAATCATGTTTAAAGTCCCCCTCTCCCCTTTCACTGATGTCAGCGCTCTAGCTGACAGCAGGGGAATCTGGTGCCTGGACTGGCGGAGGCTCTTAAGCAGAGCTGAGATCGTGTTACTGAAAAATAAATCTTTCACTAGAAATGTCTTCTAAGTGTGCTTGGACTGGCAAAGGCTCTTCAGCAGAGCCGAGATTGCGTTATTGGAAAAGAAATCCTTCACTGGAACAGTCTCCTAAGTGTGCTTGCAAACCAAGCACACTTAGAAGACCGTTCCAGTGAAAGATTTCTTTTTCAGTAACGTGATCTCAGCTCTGCTGAAAAGCCTTCGCCAGTCCAAGCACACTTAGAAGACATTTCTAGTGAAAGATTTCTTTTTCAGTAACGTGATCTCAGCTCTGCTGAAGAGCAGCCGGCTGGTCCCAGGACCGGATTTCCCTTCAGTCAGGTAGAGAGCTGACATCAGGAAAAGGGGAGGGAGGGGGAACTTTAAATACGATTATCTCTCAAACAATTAAGGTTTAAGAGATGGCACTGGGGGCATTTCGTTTATTTTTTTTTTTATGGCTGCGAGATGTAGATTTTTAAATATGAAGTATTACTATCCCTTTAACACTAATAGAACAATAAATGTACTTCTGCTTTTTGTATCTCATAAAGGAACTTGATCACCGCCTCATAATAAACAAACATGAACACCGCCTAATAATAAACCACCACTTATCTTAACCCCTTGAGGACTAGAAGTGTGTGCCAAGCATTGCTTCACAATATGACACACCCATCTGGTCTTTAAGTGGGTCAATCTTGTAAGAAAATCATTATGCTATTCCATTCTGCATGGTTTGGCTCTCCATAATTAATGCTAGATGTCATGTTCATGCAGGCAGATATCCTTTTATGTTGCTTGTCTGAAGGATTCCAGACTCCTCCCTCTTAATGTTTTAGTGGAACGGGTTAGAGATCCTAGAGTACTGCAAAAAGAATCATGTCTGCCTTCTTGGACTTGTTTTACTGTACTAAATAAAACTGGAATTTTGTTAAGAGCATCTGTGCAAAATTAATTCATGGTGGACGTTAGGATTTTCTGCCCAGATAAAGGTAAGTGCGTGTCGGGGGAGGCAGGGTTACTAATTGGAGGAGTTTATATTCATTTAACCCTTTAAGTTCCAGAGAGTTATCCAACATCATTACAGAGGAGAAATGTCCATGTAGATTTTAGACAGATTCCTCCAAATAGGGCAGTCCAGTTCCAAAATGATGGACCAATGTCCTCTGCATGGGAACAGCAGCTAATCCCAGATGTACATTTTGTCCATTTTGTGCCTCGTTCGTGAGATACAGCTGTTTCCCTAGCCAATGAGAGCAAGGGGTCCACATCTGTATTAGTCTTCACTCTTAGGGAGACCATTTAAGAGCATTCAAAACACATACTAAAATGTGAGAGGCTCTGAGGAGGGACAAAAACACAAATGGCTTTTCTACGGTTAGTCAACACTTAGAAGCATCAAGCTTTAGCTCTCTAGTGTCCCTATAGAGGAGAAATTTCCATCTGCATATCACACTGATCCAACCCAAAAGGGCAATCCAGTTCCAAAATGATGGACAAATTCCCTCCACAATAATGAGGCCTAACAAGATTGAAACGTTTATCTAGGGTTAGCTGTTGTTCCAGTGAAGAGGGGATGTTCTCTCATTTTGGGAGGGTATCACAGTTCAGCTTCTCGTGCTGTCACTCTCACTTGTGCTGTGCTCCGATTGGTTGAGCCTGTTTGGCCCGCCCCTGGTGACCTTTTTATTCTGGGCTAGTGGCACCTGTCATTTGCCCTTTCGTGGTGTTCCTGAGCCAGTTTTGCTGTGCTGTGTTCCTGCGTTCCTAATCTACGGTGTACCAACTTGGCTATCTCTGACTACGATCCTGCGTACCTGCTCCGTGATTTGACCCGGCCTGGCTGATGTTCCTGCTCGTTTCCTGATCCGGCTTGTCTGAGAACCTGCTCCGTGATTTGACCCGGTCTGGCTAACGTTCCTGCTCGTTTCCTGATTCGGCTTTTCTGAGAACCTGCTCCGTGATTCGACCCGGCTTGCTGACGTTCCTGCTCCGTGACCTGTTCCAGTTTCTGCGGCCGGTCTCCGTTCCTGTCTGCCTTGTCGCCATGGAGACATGTGACTGTGCCACTTGCTGTTCAGTGCGGCTTCGTGCTGTGCTGGTTCCTGCCACTGAACTTCTTACTGCTGAGCTGTGTTTCTTTAATCGAGCTGTTAACCCGTGCAGAGCTGTGTCCCAGCTACCGAGCTGTCTGTCCGTGCAGAGTTGCATTCCAACTACCGAGCTGTTAACCCGTGCAGGGCTGTGTTCCAACTATCAAGCTGTTAACCCAATCAGAGCTGTGTCCCGGTACGGGGCTTTCAGTCTATACAGGGAGTTGCTTTGTGCTGAGCCGTTCCTCTCCTTGCAGTCCGGTGTAGCTCATTACAGCGCACGGCTCTGGCTGCTTCTGTGCACGTCTCTGTGGTTACGCCCGTGGGGGCTATTGGTCCAAGCTCTTGCAATTCAGTCTCTACTAATACGCCCTTGGGGGCTATTGGCTCAAGCTTTTGCAATCCAGCTCCTTCCATTACGCACGTTTGGGTTATAGGCACAAGCTCTGGTAACAAAGTTGTCTCCGTAACGCCCGTGGGGCTATTGGTCCAAGCTCTTGCAATCCAGTTCCAACCACGACACCCGTGGGGGCTAGTGGTTCCAGCTCCGGTAACTCAGTTGTCTCCGTTACGCCCGTGGGGGCTATTTGCTCTAGCTCTGGCAGTCTGCTCGCTCTGCTCATATGCCTGTGGGGCTACCATTCAAGTACAGCAGGCTGGGTGGCAAGTTTCTCTTTGCTGGACAGTTTCTTCAGTATTACAAGACTGTGGGTGTTGAGTCTTCTCCACCATTATCCACCTTTAACACCTTGGGCGTGCCAGCAACACAACTGAGACGGACTGATTGTTCCATTAACCCTTTGTATATCAGTACTCAGTGCCTGTCAATTGCCAGTACTCTGTTCTAAATTATTGTATACTGTGCATACTTTTGCCTATCTGCTTTTTTGCAGTGCTACCCATAGGGGGCGTTCTCTGTCATTATTTTGTTCTTAATAAAATTGCATTTTATTTTTACCCACTGGTCTGAGTGTCTTGAAAACCATGACAGTGGGATTATATTGCATTAGTGTTGCATAATAGAGAGTTTGTATGTGTGTGTGCGTATATATATATGAGAGGGACCGAAACATTGACCAAGCTTGTTACTTCATTGCATGAATAAAAATTCTATATAAGTCCCACGGGTGCTGCCCTCTTCTATGTTCTGCTACTAGTTATTTATGGGAATGTGCACCTGGGCATGAAAGTTTTTTAGAGCGAGATGTCCAACCCTTGTTGAGCCGGGACCCTGACTAGGATAGGGGCAAGTGCCCACTGTACTCCTGGACTTCCGCCATGAACTGGATCCAGATGCAGAGACAATATTCGCACAAGCTTCAGGAAAGAATTCCCCATGGGAGACAGGCACAACAAGGTTAGAAGAGATCTCAGGACACTTCAGACTGGAGAGAAGCAAAGGGAGCGGAGAGGGAGTCTTCAGGATCTTCACAGAGGAAGACTAGGATCTATGTCCCCAGAAAAGGCACGTCAGCTAGCGTGGCCACAACCCACGAGGATACCCTAACTAGGAAACCCAGAGGAGTCTGAACTACACAGAACTCGGGACCCCAAAGACCTGGTGATTGACTAGTCCAGCAACGGAACCAAGACCTCCTCCCAAAGACTAAGGAGCGGGTAGCAAAACATAACCCACAGACTAAGACCCCCCAACAGGACTCAGTACACCAACACTCACACTCAAAAACAAGAGGATACTGGCCAACCATACCCCAGCCCCCTAGAGGATAAGACATCCCCACCTCACCTGAGGATGAACTGAGAGGCGAAGGGAAGACTCAGCTGCCATTGCCCAAAGGTAAACCGCAACAGTAACTGCACCCAGCGAACTCCTCAAAGGCTTGGGTCTGAACTCAAATAGGATCCGCCGATGGAACAAAAGCTTATGGCAGGACCACCCAGACCATCCCTTCCTGGAGGCCAGCCTCGCCGCAAGCCTGACTGTACAGGTTCAGAACAGACAGGTTGCAGCGAAGTCCAGCACCCCGAACCAGCCACAGGAGAGGGAGCTTAGCCAGCTGTAGGTCCAACGAGCCGAATCCACCTCCGCTGCCTGTCACGGTACAACGGAAGGGAGCGACCAGGTGATAGACGAGAGGGGACCGCAACCAGGGGGAGAGGCCAGACCAGAGGCGAGGTAAGGCAACCAGATAAGAGCAAATGTGAGGCACCCAAATCCCCGGGGAATCAAGACAAGCCGGGGCGCCGGGGCCAAACTGTTTACAAGCGGACAATAGAATAGTCAAATACAAGCCAAAGTCTTTCTGGGAGCATCTTGGACATCCAAGGGCAAACCAGAGAGTGATCCAAAAACAGGCCAGAATAATCAGGAACAGCAGGAACAAGTACAGCAGGCATAAAATCGCCGTCAGACCAAAATCAGGAGTCGAGAAACCAGAACAACAATCAGAACAGAAACACTGCTAACCAGCACAGCATGAATAATCGAGCGACGAGCCCCGGGGCTGGCTAGCAGATAACTGTCCAAACACCAATCAGCAGCACCAGAAGGAGGGGATGCCGTGAGACTGACATCCTTCAAAAAATAGAACTGCCTCCAGAGTAACCCTTACACTACCCCTCCCCTAAAGAGGAGCCCACTGGGCGACCTGGTGTGTCTGGAAAAGCTCGATGAAAGGCAGAAATCAAAGCGGGGGCGTGAATGTCACGAGCTGGAACCCAAGATCGATCCTCTGGTCCGTATCCATTCCAATTTACCAGATATTGAATGAATCGGCGGACTTTACGGGAATCGAGGATGCTCTGAATCTCATATTCCAGTTCACCATGGACTAATACAGGATGAGGAGGATGGGCCTGAGGTCAGTAGCGATTCTTAATTACTTTTTTCACTAATGAGACATAGAAGGTGTTTGGAATGTGCCAAGCTGATGGCAGTGCCAAGGTTACAGTAACTGGAGAACTGCAGCAAAGCACTTTAAAAGGACCTACATATTTAGGACCAAACTTCAAAGAAGGAACCTTGAGTTGGAGATGCTTTGTGGAGAGCCAGACAAGGTCACCTGGACGAAAACGTGGACCGGCAATTCTGGGACAGTCTGCAGCTCTCTTCTGAATCATAGAAGCCTTCGTCAGATGAGTCTGAATGGAGGACAAGATTTCTTCCTGCTGATCTTGTCTGGCTCTAATATGGGCCATCTCTGCTTGATCCATGGTATGGCTCGATTATTCTGTCACCAACCGGCTGGAAGTCCAGTAAGATGCTGGGGTGCGATGCTCGGGAACGGTGACAGCAACACCCCCTTGCTGTGGCCGAAGCCGTAAGTAAAGGTGCTGGCCGCGAAGCCAGATGTCCCGGTTGAGCCGGGACCCTGACCAGGATAGGGGCAAGTGCCCACTGTACTCCTGGACTTCCGCCACAAACTGGATCTTCCCACAAGCTTCAGGAAAGAATTCCCCATGGGAGACAGGCACAACAAGGTTAGAAGAGATCTCAGGACACTTCAGACTGGAGAGAAGCAAAGGGAGCAGAGAGGGAGTCTTCAGGATCCTCACAGAGGAAGACTAGGATCGATGTCCCCAGAAAAGGCAAGTCAGCTAGAGTGGCCACAACCCCCGAGGATACCCTAACTAGGAAACCCAGAGGAGTCTGAACTACACAGAACTCGGGACCCCAAAGACCTGGTGATTGACTAGTCCAGCAACGGAACCAAGACCTCCTCCCAAAGACTAAGGAGCGGGTAGCAAAACGGAACCCACAGGCTAAGACCCCCCAACAGGACTCAGGACGCCAACACTCGCACTCAAAAACAAGAGGATACTGGCCAACCATACCCCAGTACCCCAGCCCCCTAGAGGATAAGAGATCCCCACCTCACCTGAGGATGAATCAAGAGGCGGAGGGAAGACTCAGCTGCTGTTGCCCAAAGGTAAACCGTAACAGTAACCGCACCCAGCGAACACCTCAAAGGCTTGGGTCTGAATTCAAAGAGGATCCGCTGATGGAACAAAAGCTTATGGCAGGACCACCCAGACCAACCCTTCCTGAAGGCCAGCCTCACCACAAGCCTGACTGTACAGGTTCAGAACAGACAGGTTGCAACGAAGTCCATTACCCTGAACCAGCCACAGGAGAGGGAGCTTAGCCAGCGGTAGGGCCAACGAGCCGAATCCTCCTCAGCCGTCCGTCACGGTACAAAGGAAGGGAGCGACCAGGTGATAGGCAAGAGGGGACCGCAACCAGGGGGAGAGGCCAGACCAGAGGAGAGGATAAGGCAACTGGTTAAGAGCAAATGTGAGGCACCCGAATCCCTGGGGAATCAAGACAAGCCGGGGCGCCAGGAGCAAACTGGTTACAAGTGGACAATAGAATAGTCAAATACAAGCCAAAGTCTTACCGGGAGCGTCTGGGACATCCAAGGGCAAACCAGAGAGTGATCCAAAAACAGGCCAGAATAATCAGGAACAGCAGGAACAAATACGGCAGGCAAAAAATCACAGTCGGGCCAAAATCAGGAGTCGAGAAACCGGAACAACAATCAGAATGGAAACACTGCTAACAGGCACAGCACGAATAATCGAGTGACGAGCCCCGGGGCTGGCTAGCAGATAACTGTCCAAACACCAATCAGCGGCACCAGAAGGAGGAGATGCCGTGAGACTGACATCCTACAAAAATAGAACTTCCGCCAGAGTAACACTTACATATATATATATATATATATATATATATATATATATATATATATATATATATATAAATATGTATGCATTTTTTTACTGGTTTGTCAGGAATTGAACTGTGGGTGGTGCAGTAGGTGCAAAGCATTGCAGCTTGACAACTTTAGGGGTCCACTGAATGTTAAAAATGGAAAATGTTTTGGATTTTTCAGTGGTGTGCGTGTGTGTGTGTATATATATATATATATATATCATATATAGTACAGTACTGTGTAAAAATGTTATAAAATGAGAATGCTTTAAAAAAAAAAAAAAAAAAGACATGTTAATAATTTATTTTTATCAATTCACAAAATGATAGTGAGTGAAGAGAAGAAAAATCTAAATCAAATCAATATTTGGTGTGACCACACTTTGTTTTCAAAACAACATCAATTCTAGGTACACTTTCACACAGTTTGTTAAGGAAATCGGCAGGTAGGTTGCTCCAAACCTCTTGGAGAACTAACCACAGTTCTTCTGTGAATTTAGGTATTCTCAGTTGCTTCGCTTTCTTCATTTAATCTCAGACAGACTCAATGATATTGAGATCAGGGCTCTGTGGGGCCATACCATCACTTCCAGGACTCCTTGTTCTTCTTTATGCTGTTGATAGTTCTTAATGACTTTGGCTGTGCGTTTGGGGTCATTGTCATGCTGCGGAATAAATTTGAGGCCAATCAGATGCCTCCCTGATGGTATTACTTGATGCATAACAATCTGCCTGTACTTCTCAGCATTCAGGAGACCATTAATTCTGACCACGATGCTTCACTGTTGCCTGCAGACACTCATTCTTGTCCCGCCTTCAGCAAACAAACTGCCTTCTGCTACAGCCAGATATTTCAAATATTGACTCATCACTCCAGAGCACCTGCTGCCATTTTTCTGCACCCAAGTTACTTTGTTTTCATTCAAAGTTGATTCGCTTGGCCTTGTTTCCACATCGGAGGTATTGCTTTTTGCCCGCAAGTCTTCCATGAAGACAAATTCTGACCAGAATTCTCCAATCAGTAGATGGGTGTATCAAGATTCCACTGTTTTCTGCCAGTCCTGAGCTGATGCCACTTCTGGGCATCTTCCAGTTGCAAAAGGAAGTAATCTTGATGTGTCTTTCTTCTGCTGCACTAAGTTTCCTTGGCCAGCCACTGCATCTACGGTCCTCAATGTTGCCCCTTTCTTTGTGCTTCTTCAAAAGAGTTTGAACAGCACATCTGGAAACCCCTGTCTGCCTTGAAATTTCTGCCTGGGAGAGACCTTGCTGATGCAGTATAACTGCCTTGTGTCTTGTTCCTGTGCTCAGTCTTGCCATGATGTATGACTTTTGACATTAACCCCTAGAGTGCCAGCTACTTACGCTGTACGAGTGGACACAGCTGTACCTGCTGTGCCACGCTCGTACAGCGTAAGAGTGACATGCGGTCACTGCATGAGCCGGTATAACTGGCATGCAGTGGCCGCATTTAAGAAAAAAAAAAAAAGCGGGGCACTCGTGGGGAGGCATGAGGATCACTCCGCATGCCTCCCCAGTTATTGATCTCCCAGCCGATCGTGCTGGGAGATCAATATACACAAAGGAGAAACAGAGTTTCTCCTTCCCCCTCTCTCCTACCCGAACGTCCGGGTAGGAGTGGGCGGGACCGGGGGAAGCCTCCCATCGTCTCTCCTGCGGTCGCCTCATTGATCTCCCAGCCTATCGGCTGGGAGATCAATGACTGAGGGGGCACCAGGAGGTGTCCTGATGTCCCCCACGAGGTCTGAAGAGTTAAAAAAACAAAAAATAAATAAAAGTAACCATGTGAGTGCCACAGGGTCCCCAGCACATTGCTTTGCAATGTGCTGTAGACCCCTGTGCACTCACAGGGTCACTTCCTTTGGGGGTATTTTTTTTTTCCAAAGACCTCATTGGGGGGATCAGGGGGGGTCCTGATGCCCCTCAATGAGGTCTATAATTAAAAAAAAAAAAAAAAATGTAACCCTGTGTGTGCCACGGGGGGGGGGGGTGTCCAATGCACCCCCCTCCTGCAGCACACACAGGGCTTTTATCATTACTTTGTTACCAGAGATTGTTGGGGGGCCATCAGAATTGGTCCTGATGGCCCCCCAACAAGCTCTGATTACAAAGTAATGATAAAAAAAAATTAACCCTCTGAGTGCCACAAGGGCCCAATGCATTGCTTTGCAATGCGCTGGAGACCCCTGTGGCACTCACAGGGTCACTTCCTTTGGGGGTATTTTTTTTTTCCCAAAGACCTCATTGGGGGGATCGGGGGGGGGGTCCTGATGCCCCTCAATGAGGTCTATAATTAAAAAAAAATATATATAAAAAAAAAATGTAACCCTATGTGTGCCACAGGGGGGTCCAATGCACCCCCCCTCCTGTGGCACACACAGGGCTTTTATCATTACTTTGTTACCAGAGATTGTTGGGGGGCCATCAGGATTGGTCTGTTGGCCCCCCAACAAGCTCTGATTACAAAGTAATGATAAAAAAAAAAAAAACCCTCTGAGTGCCGCAAGGGTCCAATGCATTGCTTTGCAATGCGCTGGAGACCCCTTTGGCGCTCACATGGACATTTATTTTGATTTCTTTTTTTTTTATTTGGTAAGACCTCATTGGGGGGGATCAGGGGGGGTCCTGATACCCCTCAATGAGGTCTATAATAAAAAAACAAGTAAATTGAAAAAAAAAAAATTAACCCTGTGCAGCCCCTCTTCTGCGGTACACACAGGGCTTTTATCATTACTTTGTTTACACAGGGCTTTTATCATTACTTTGTTATCAGAGATTGTTGGGGGGTCGTCAGGATTGGTCCTAATGGACCCCCAACAAGCTCTGATTACAAAGTAATGATAAAAAAAAAATTAACCCTCTGAGTGCCACAAGGATCCAATGCATTGCTTTGCAATGAGCTGGAGACCCCTGTGGCACTCACAGGGTCACTCTGTTTGTGGACATATATATTTTTTTTTTTACTTAGACCTCATTGGGGAGGGATCAGGGGGTCCTGATGCCCCTCAATGAGGTATATAATAAAAAAAAATTAAATCAAAAATTAACCCTGTGTGTGCCACTGGGAGGGGGGTTCAATGCAGACCCCCTTCCTGTGGCACACACAGGACTTTTTATCATTACTTTGTGATCAGAGCTTGTTTGGTGGCCATCTGAATACAAAGTAACAATAAAAAAATTAACCCTTTGTGTGCTGGACACCCCTGTGGCACATAAAAGATTTTTTCCCCCTTTATTTTTTATTTAGACCTCATTGTATGGGTTCTGATGCCCCCAACGAGGTCTACACAAAAATATTGGGGGGAAAAGCCCCAAAAAATGCACGTGCAACAGGAAGGGGGTCCAACGCAGTGCTTTGTATGAGGAGACATACAGTGCACACTGGTAGTCAGAGATCTCCCATACACACTATCAGACACTGCCCCACCATCACCACCATCCTTGCTCCTCTGCTCATACCCACACACACTGCCTAATCCCTCAACCTCTCACACATTTTATTATACTTGTAGTCACAGGTCCGCACGTACACCGGCTGACGCCCTAGCTTCTTTCATCTGTTAGCCATAAAATCACACATACACTGTTTGCTTTCCCATTTCTGTTTCACTGGTAGCTAAGCTCCTGTAGCGTAAATTGGTATGTCAACCCAGAGCAGTGGGGTACCATTTTGTTTGGCTGGGAAGAAGTCCTCCTAGGAAATCCCACGCCATTGAACCATTTTAGTATCTTTGAAGTGACTGATGTGTAAAACAAATGTTTGTTTTTCTTTCCTGTAGCACCACATTCTGGAAATAGTTGTGCCAACTAACTTAGGGGTAAAAAAGCAAGTGACCCCTCATTAGATGCGGCAGGTTGTCTTCTTTCCAAAATGGTATGGTTTATCTACCTTTTCTTCAATTCTGAAGGTGTTATAGCCATTTTCGCACAGGCAAGTCAGGTTTGAGAAAATGTTTGAAACATCAGAGTTTGTACTAGGTGTAGTTTTCTACTTCTAGCACCCCCTAAGGTACTTCAACTCATACCAATGGGGTGTTGTTTGACTCCTAAGAGCACTAGCAAACAAATGCAGTTGAAAATTCCATGGTTTTCACAGAGCTCCATACGTTTCAAGGAGCAGAAATGTAAAAAAATGCCTTTTTTTCATTAGCGCCTCTTTCTGGAAACATTTATGCACACCAGTTTTGGGGTAAGAAGGCAAATGACCCCTCATTAGATGCGGCAGGATGTCTTCTTTCCAAAATGGTTTGGTTTATCTACCTTTTCTTCAATTCTGAAGGCGTTATAGCCATTTTCGTAAAGGCAAGTCAGGTTTCAGGTTTGAGAAAATGTTAGAAACATCAGAGGTTGTAGTAGGCGTAGTTTTCTACTTCTAGCACCCCCTAAGGTAGGTCAACTCATACAAATGGGGTGTCGTTTGACTCCTAAGAGCACTAGCTAATGAATGCAGTTGAAAATTCCAAGGTTTTTACAGAGCGCCATACATTTGAAGGGGCAGAAATGTAAGAAAATGCCTTTTTTTTTTCATTAGCGCCACCTCCTGGAAGCATTTGTGCATACCAGCCTTTGGATAAGAAGGCAAGTGACCCCTCATTAGATGCGGCAGGTTGTTTTTTTTCCAAAATGGCATTGTTTCTCTACCTTTCCTGCATATCTATTATGGTTATAACCATTTTAGTTCAAGCAGATAATTTAAAAAACAAAAGTGTCAGGTTTACGTACTTGTTCCTAGCACCCACATATTGTATGTTAACCCACACAAATGGGCTACCATTTTTCTCATGTTGGTAGCAGGTACTGAATACAGCAGGAAATGTTATGGTTTTCAAAGATTTTAGTATCTTTGAAGTGGTGGAAATGTAAAAAAACATGTATTTATTCCCATAGCGCCACCTTTTGGAAATATTTGTGCACTTCAGCCCAGGGGGTAGAAAGGCAAGTGACCCCTCACTTGATGCGGGAGAATGTCTACTTTCCAAAATAGTATACCTTTTATACCTTTCGTTCATGTCTCTAACAGTTATGAACATTTTAGTACAAGCAGCCATTTTCGAAGAAGCAAACAGGGAGGTGTAGTTATGTGCTTCTGGCACCCCTAAGGTAGGTCGACTCATTCCAATTGGGTGTCATTTTTCTCCTAAGAGCACTAGCTAATGAATACAGTTGGAAATTCCATGGTTTTCACAGATTTCCATACAGATGAAGGAGCAGAAATGTAAGAAAATGCCATTTTTTCCTAAAGTGCCACCTTCTGGAAGCATTTGGGCACAACAGGCTTGGGGTAATAAGGAAATTCACCCCTCATTAGATGCGGCAGGTTGTCTTCTTTCCAAAATGGTATAGTTTGTGTAGCCTTTCTTCACTTCTCTAGTTGTTATAACCATTTTTGTACAGACAAGTAATGTTTGAGAAAATGTTAGAAAAATTAGAGGTTGCAATAGGTGTAGTTTTGTACTTGTAGCGCCCCCTGAGGTAGGTGAACTCATACCAATGGGGTGTCATTTTTCTCCTAAGAGCACTAGCTAATGAATACAGTTGGAAATGCCATGGTTTTCACAAATGTCAGTACATTTGAAGGGGGCAGAAATGTAAGAAAATGCTTTTTTTTTTCATTAGCGCCACCTTCTGGAGGCATTTGTGCACTCCAGGCTTGGGGTAACAAGGCAAGTCACCCATCATTAGATGCGGCAGGGTGTCTTCTTTTCAAAATGGTATGGTTTGTGTACCCTTTCTTCACTTCTGTAGTTGTTATAACCATTTGTGTACAGACATGTAATGTTTGAGAAAATATTAGAAAAATTTGAGGTTGTAGTAGGTGTCGTTTTGCACTTCTAGCGCCCCCTGAGGTAGTTAAACTCATACCAATGGGGTTTCATTTTTCTCCTAAGAGCACTAGCTAATGAATACAGTTAGAAATGCCATGGTTTTCAAACATTTTAGTACATTTGAATGGGCAGAAATGTAAGAAAATGCCTTTCACTGTCGTCCAATACAGGTCACTGGTACTCTGGGAGGCGTAAGTCCCCTTTAATAGGCAGGAACAACTATGCAAATAATTTGCAAGGGGCGGAGCCTCCCCTCTTACTTAAGCCACCTTCTGGCCAGAGCCACTTTAGATTGATTTGTTCCTGGTGTGCTTGCACACCAGGTAGAGAACATCTATGCATCTTAGTATTTTATTATTTTTTATTCAAATATGGAATACCACCATTAGGAGGGTGACCATGGCTGTGAATTGCCCTCTTTAAAGTGGCTGGTGCAGCTTCCAGGGATTTTCTGTGGACCTATGCCCTGAAGAGGGGACAGCTTGTGTTAAGCAGCTCCCCTATTGGGGAATTTACCTCTGGTTCTTTCCCTCCTTATCATGGTCACCTGAAGACAGAAGTCCAGCAAGAAGGTGAGTCACCCATTGAGTGCTGAAGGTCCACTTGTCCCCACAGTGTCCCTTTGATGGGCTTGTATTTGGGAGTTTTAATACACTCCAGCACTCATAGGGTGTTTTTATTGCATTATTACTGTTTATGCAATTTCTGTGTTATTCTCTGAGTTTTGGAGCATTGGGTATTCATTTATTTATGTTTCTCATGTGTTTCATGCTTTTTTGGGCACTTTTTAATGTTTTACTAAACTTTATTAAAAATGGTGTTCCGCGCCTTTAAGCGCGGCTTTTTCCCGCTCAGACGCAAGGGCTCCTTTACTCTCTATGGGAATTCACAGTATGGGACATATCTCTGAAACCGCTTATCACAGCAACTTCAGAGAGGGCTCATTTTAATTCTAGGCTCCTGATCTATCATCCGGCATGTGTTTTATTCATGTGGGGTGTTCAGGGGGGCTTCGGGCAATGTTTGGGGTACCTGGACAGGAAAACTACATTTCCCATGAGCGCTTGGTTCGCGCTCGTTTCTGATTGGCTGTCATGACGGCCGCCATTTTGTGGTACTTTTCCTAGGCGAGTACACTACGCAGGGACCGAGCCTTCTCTCTCCTCAACAGATTAACCCTTCGCTGGCCAGATAAGTCCGTTTTTAGAACATTTCTGGGGTGAAACTTTAATCTTTAACACTTTTTCTGGGTGATAGTGTTATTAGTGGGGTATATTGACGCTGTGAGCATCTCTACTTCACTGGAGCTAGGGGCTAGACCCAAGTCTAAGGAGGATGGGGGGTCTGCTACCCCCATGGCGTTTTGCTCCTCTTGCCACATTGGGCTGGATGGCGATAATGTGGGGGATCTATGCCCTAATTGTACTGGTCAAGATAGCAACCCTGGGCTTCCCAGCCACGCTATTGAGCCATCTTGGGTGAGGGAGTTTAAAGCTGCCACTAGGGATCTCAGATCCACGCTTCAACTCTTTCCCTCTCAGATACAGGGGGCTCTCCAGGTCTGGCAGACCCCCTCTACTATCAGGACCTCCCTGCCTAAGCCACAGGGAGCTCCTGATATCACTGATTCTTCTGAAGAAGAACTTTTACAGGATTCTGATGCTGAGGAACGTACTGTTATTGAATCTAACAGGTCCATTGGGGACCCCTATGAGTGTGACCCTGAAGTTTCGGCTGAGGGTCTGATCAGAGCGGTTCTGAATACGCTCAACCTTCCTCTGACTCAGGAATCCACTTATGATCCTACTGATGTTTTTCAGAAAAAGCCATCTAAACCAGTTGTTTGTTTTCCAACTAACCCTACTCTTGCCCGTCTGGTCTCTGAGGCATGGAAGAATCCTGATAGATCTTCCTCTGTCTCCAAAAAGTTTGCTAAACTTTACCCTTTTCCTGAGGCGGAGCTGGCAAAATGGGTTCATCCTCCCAAAGTGGATGCTCCTGTGTCTAGACTATCCAAATCTACTGCTTTGGCTGTCTCAGATGCCTCTGCCTTGCAGGACTGGACGGATAAGAAACTAGAGCTCTCTCTTAAGTCTATTTTTGCCTCCATTGGCACAGCCATGCGCCCCACTTTTGCTGTGGCATGGGTTAATAGAGCTATTGCGGCCTGGACTGAACGACTGACTGAAGCGGTTCGCCAGGATGCGCCGGTATCTGAACAGTTGCAGCTTCTTGCTAATATCACTGAAGCTCAGAACTATGTTGCTGACGCTGCTTTTGATGCTGTGCGCATGATGGCGAGGGCCTCCACTTCTTCTGTGGTGGCTAGACGCGCTCTTTGGCTGAAAGTTTGGTCTGCTGATACAGCCTCTAAGAAAGCCTTGCTTTCCTTGCCCTTTCAGGGGAATTTGCTCTTTGGGTCTGAACTCAAAGAAATGATCAGTGAGGCTACTGGCGGTAAAAGTACTCTTCTACCCTCAGTCTTTAAGAAAAAGTTTCCAGCCAAACGCAATCGGTCCTTTCGTTCCTTTCAGACTGAGACACGCTCCTCGGCCCAAACGGGTCCTCCCACTACGCGCTCCTCCTCCAAGCCCAAACAGTCCTGGAGGCCCAAAGTTGCCTCCAAGGCCAAGACCTCCAAGACTGCTTCGGCATGACTCGCCGAACCCGGGTCCGCATCCGGCTGTAGGCGGTCGTCTCCGCATTTTTCGCCGGACTTGGGAGGAGTCAGTGGCGGACCCATGGGTTCTTCAGGTGGTGTCAGAGGGATACAGGATCCCTTTCTCTTCCCTTCCTCCTTTTCGGTTCCATTTTACTCGTCCTTCTCAGGAACCCACAAAAAGGCGTCTGTTCGACGACGCTATTCAGGATCTCTTGGACAAAGAGGTCCTGGAGGCGGTTCCTCAAGGGGACACAGGTTCAGGATTTTATTCCAACCTGTTTGTGGTAGCCAAAAAGGACTGAGGAGCCCATCCCATTTTGGATCTCAAAGATCTCAATGCCTATGTGGTGACTTCCCACTTCCGCCAGGAGTCCCTGCGCTCTGTGATTGCAGCAATGTCTCCAGGGGAGTTTCTTGCCTCCCTGGACCTTCAGGATGCTTATCTTCACATCCCTATTCATCCAGAGAGCAGGCGGTATCTCAGGATTGCCTGCCACAGGGGACACTTTCAGTTTGCAGCGCTCCCCTTTGGGCTGACTTCAGCCCCTCAGGTCTTCCAGAGGGTGTTGGGCTCCTTGATAGCGGTGCTCCATCAGGATGGGATCAGAGTGACCCCCTACATGGACGATCTCCTACTGAAGGCCTCCTCAGCGGAGCTTCTCCTTCAGCAATTACAGATGTGCATGCACACCCTGAACCGTCATGGCTGGATCCTGAATCTGGACAAGTCAGACTTGATTCCATCTCAGAGGCTTCTGTTCCTGGGTCTCCTGTTCGACACTCGCCAATGCATGGTGTTTCTTCCAGAGGACGTGGCTCACCAGATAGCTGTCAGAGTGGCTGGAATTCTGGACATGGACGAGATTCCAGTACCGAAGTTGTCGTCCTTAGTGGGGAAGTTCATTTCCACAATCGAAGCAGTACCATTTGCCATGGCCCACTCCAGGGATCTTCAGAGATTTGTGATCCAGACGTGCAAGAATCATCCAGATCATCAACATCTGTCTGTTTCTCTTCCTCCTCATGTCGAGTCGAGTCTGCACTGGTGGTTAGATCTCTCTCATCTCCTGAAAGGGAAATCCTTTCTAGTTCCTCCTTGGACCACAGTCACTACGGATGCCAGCCTTCGGGGCTGGGGTGCAGTCTGGGGTCGCTTCAGTGCTCAGGGGAAATGGGGTCTGGAGGAATCCATGCTCTCCATCAATGTTCTGGAACTTCGAGCTGTCCGGCTGGCCCTGAGGCACTGGGAGTCTCAATTGACCGGTCTTCCAATCAGAGTGGAGTCCGACAACGCCACGGCGGTGGCTTACATCAACAGGCAAGGCGGCACAAGAAGCGGTTCCGCCTGGTGGGAGGTCAAGGATATTTTGTCTTGGGCAGAAGATCACGTGCCTGTCATCTCTGCAGTTCATATTCCAGGCGTGGACAACGTCATGGCAGACTTCCTCAGTCGTCACACCGTCGACAGTGGAGAATGGGCTCTTCACCCAGAGGTGTTTCACATGCTCACTCAACGGTGGGGGATGCCTGTGGTGGATCTGATGGCTACCAGACACAACAGGAAGGTTCCGGTGTTTTGCTCCCGGTTGAGGGACTCCCTTGCTCTAGCAGTGGATGCCCTGTCGATTCCTTGGGACTTCCCCCTGGCTTACATCTTCCCTCCTCTTCCTCTATTGGTCAGAGTTATCCAGAAGTTGAAGAGGGAACGTTGTCCTGTCATCCTGATTGCTCCAAACTGGCCTCGCCAGTCCTGGTTTCCGGAGTTGATGGCCATGTCAGTGAAGGATCCGATCCCACTTCCAGCCCGTCCGGACCTGCTTCTTCAGGGGTATCTGTGGAAAGAGGATGTTCACTCTCTCCATTTGATGGCATGGCGGTTGAATCCTCGATTCTAGCAAAGAAAGGCTTTTCTCCTTCTGTAGTATCGACGATGCTCAGTGCTCGTAAGCCTGTGTCTTCCAAGATCTATCATCGCATATGGTCAACTTTCGTGACATGGTGTTCTGACAAGAAGTTGTCACTTGACTTCCATCTTCCCACTGTCCTGGCCTTCTTGCAGGACGGTGTGGATAAGGGGCTCAGTCTGAGTTCCCTCAAAGTTCAGACTTCTGCCTTGTCTGTGTTTTTCCAGGAACGGATTGCTGTCCTTCCTGATGTGAAAGTCTTCTTCCAAGGTGTGACTCATGTTCGACCTGCCTTTAAGAGTCCTGCTCCCCAGTGGGATCTCAATTTGGTGCTGGGAGTCCTACAGCGACCACCGTTTGAATCCTTGGCTTCCATTCCATTACGTCTTGTGACTTGGAAGATGGCCTTCCTCTTGGCTGTTGTGTCAGTGCGCCGGGTAGCAGAGTTACAGGCCTTGTCTTGTAAACCTCCTTACCTGGTGTTCCACAAGGATAAGGCTGTGCTTCGCACTACCAAGGAATTCTTACCCAAGGTTGTGTCTGAGTTTCACATCAATCGGGAGATTGTGGTTCCCTCTTTCTGCCCTAATCCTTCATCTGACAAGGAAAGAGATCTCCATCTGTTGGATGTGGTGCGTTGCCTCAAGTTTTATGTTCATCGCACCGAGTCTATCAGGAAGTCTGACGCTCTATTCGTCATTCCTGAGGGGCCTAGGGCAGGGAGACCGGCTTCCAAAGTTACCATTGCCTCTTGGATTAAGGCTACTATCCGTGAAGCCTATAAGTTGCGGAATAAGCATGTTCCCTTCCGGGTGACTACCCATTCCACCAGATCTATTGGGGCCTCTTGGGCCTACAAGAATCAAGCTTCTGCTGATCAACTGTGCAGAGCGGCCACTTGGTCCTCTGTGCACACTTTTTCAAAGCACTATCGAGTTGATGTACTGGCGTCGGCTGATGCCAGTTTTGGAAGGAAGGTCCTGGAGGCAGTCTTGCCTGTGTAGGTCTTCCGCTCTGTGATCCTTAGTGCTTCTTTACTGTTGAGCCCGTTGGCTCTAGTTCCGTGTGCTGTGTTAGTTCAGGGATTGTTCCCTTGGTTGGTGTCCGTTGACACTTACAGTTTGGGCTATGTTATCAACTGGTCATAGCAGTTCTAGTGACTTGGGCCTTGCGCCTGGTCCTTGCCTTACTTCCCGCCTCTGGATCAGCTCAATGTTTGTACATCCCAGAGTACCAGTGACCTGTATTGGACGACAGTGAAAATAGGATTTTAGTCTTACCTGTTAAATCCTTTTCACTTAGTCCATACAGGTCACTGGTCTCCCACCCTGTCAAGGGACCAGTCTTGGCTCTCCTGTGGCATTCAGTGGGAGACCGTTCGGGCATGCTCACAGGAGTCTTTCTTTTTGCTTACCTGAGGTCAGTTTTAGGGTCTCAAATCAATCTAAAGTGGCTCTGGCCAGAAGGTGGCTTAAGTAAGAGGGGAGGCTCCGCCCCTTGCAAATTATTTGCATAGTTGTTCCTGCCTATTAAAGGGGACTTACGCCTCCCAGAGTACCAGTGACCTGTATGGACTAAGTGAAAAGGATTTAACAGGTAAGACTAAAATCCTATTTTTTTTTCATTAGCTCCATCTTCTGGAGGCATTTGTGCACACCAGGCTTGGGGTATCAAGGAAAGTCACCCCTCATTAGATGCAGCAGGTTGTCTACTTTCCAGAAATATATAGTTTTATATAGTTATTCCACTGTTTTAGGGTAGATTTACCACAAAAACCCTAGAATGCGCATTTTAGTTTATAAAGTTAAAAATGTCATTTTGCGCTGCTGGTGATTAGGGCTCTATGCTAGCCATGGACGTAGGTAAAACTATACAAATTTGGTATTTTTTTACTCGGGGGACTCGGGGCTTTTTCAAATAATTGAAACTTTTTCAATCAAGGTAAATGTTTTTGATACATAGTATGTGATTTTAGCAAAATGAGTAAATGTTCACTTTTTTTGTCATTATGACATCATAGCTTTTTGCACGATGTAAAATTCTCTTCATGTAAGGTACCACAAGAATGCTCAATTCGTTCTGAAAAAAACAATATATAGTTTTCCATATTTAACTAAAAATCCCCAGAGGAAATCAAGCCTAAATGGAAGGATAGCAAAAATGCTGAAAAAGTGTCTGGCCTGCAGGGTACAGGCAATGGCCCAAGCCTCTGGCACTGAATGGGTTAAAGGGATAGTAATACTTAAAATGTAAAAAAAAAAATATGTTGTAGGGTTTATCCCCCTGAGTAAAACAAGAGTACTCCCACTGCTGAAAGGTGCTTCATTCAAAAGTTATTAATTTTCAAAGTAGAATTTTTTAGGTGCAATATCACAGTGGCCTGAAATTGTACAGTGGCGCTGTTGCTACACCATCCTATGGAGATTTATGGTCCAGGGACCAGAGCTGTCCATAGGATCGTGTAGCAACAGCTCCACTGTACAATTGCAGGCCACTGTGATATTGCACCTACAAAATTCAACTTTGAAAATTAATAACTTTTGAAGGGATAAACCCTACAACATATTTTTTTTTTTACATTTTAAGTATTACTATCCCTTTAAACTGTATTCAGCTGCCTCATCTTGTTAGCTGAGTTTGGCTGTTCATCACCCAGTTTTATTCCTCCTATAAAACTGTATTAGTTAATGATTGTCTTTCAGCCCACAAATTGATAAGCATTAGCACCTGTTTGGTATAATTGTTTAACCCCTTAGTGACGGCCGCGTGCAGACGCGGCCGTCACTTAACGCCCGTCTAACTTTTTTTTTTTTTCCTCCATTAGAATCCGGAGTCCCCGAACGGCGTGCAGCCGCGCGGGGATCCGGATTTCCTGGACGTACATGTACGTCCTCTGTCACTAAGTGACAGCCACAGAGGACGTACATGTACGTCCTTTGTCGCAAAGGGGTTAATCATACACCTGACTATATGCCTACAAAATTCCTGACTTTGTGAACCTAGAAGAATTGATGCTGTTTTGAGGGCAAAGGGTGGTCACACCAAATATTGATTTGATTTAGATTTTTCTTCTGTTCACTCACTATCATTTTGTTAATTGATAAAAATAAATTATTAATATGTTTATTTTTGAAAGCATTCTTACTTTACAACATTTTTTCGCACCTACCTAAGACTTTTGCACATATATATTAACTTATCAGAGGAATCGATTTAGGATGACTCAACTTGAGGTAAAAGTTCCACTTTAAGTAAATAAATTGCTTTATTAAGGGTCAAATTGTTTCATTCGTGTATTATTAAATAGTTTTTGAACAGTTAAAACTGATTTTAAATTACTCTTAAACTGTCGTTCTTATGAATTGCAATCTGACAAAAGGTGACAGCATCATTTTACAATGAAATGGCAGGCTAATCATGATCCTGTAATATTTTAATAAATCACATGGCAATGACTGAACTAGCAACATACCAGCTGTCTTTAAATCCTCAGGACTAGGAAGTCAAAAGTGAGGTGTACTTGATATGAGCTATAATACTGATGAAATTGAGATGGACAGCTTGTCACCCTTCTTTTATATAAGATGTGCATGTGAAATTTTACTGCTGATGGTAGAATCACAGCACAATAAAACTACAATGCTGCTTCTGCCCTGCACGTTAATTCACTGTGATGAGCCATCAATGTCAAATTGGACTAAGATTTAATAAATGGAATCATACATTATGGTAACATTAGGAAGATTATGTTTTTTTGTGGTATGAAATTGATTTTGACTGTACTTGTTATTTATGGCCTCAATTTTCTGCAGTGTGAGAAATATGAGATTATCAGGTAACTCTGTCTACTTCTCATCTGTTTGTCCTACTTCATGCCCTGTTTTCCCTACTTCCTACCCGTTGTAAAGTCAGACCCCACCTTTTTTATACTTTGAAAATTTTGGATTGTTTTCAGATTTTGCACCAGGATGGATTTATCCCTTTGAGGGCCCGAGAGGTATGCAAAGCATTGCGTTGTAATGCTTTCGGTACATCTCTGATGCTCAGAGGGTTGCATTGAATCACTAAATAGGAAAACTCATTTTAATCTTAATTTAATACATAAAGTGTATTCTTGCTCCTTTTAATAACCTTAAAGTAACAGTAAACCACCTTTTTAACTTTTTCATATTCTGCAAGTGCATAATTTGTAAAGTCAAATTGCCTATACCTGTTGTTAGTATTTGTTTTCATTGTCCCTTATCTTTTTATTTACATGTGTATGTCAGAGACAGTAAGCTCCCTGGTGGCTAGATTCTATTGTAGGTGATAAATGTTAGCCCCTGTTTTATCATTTTCCTATTGAAGTCTATGGGGAAACCTGGAGGTAAAATCAGTGATAAAATTAGCACCTGCAATAGAATCCAACCCTGCATGTCTGTGCCCAATGTACTTTCTATAAGGGTAAGCCAACCACAACATAGGGAACAAATGAGAATCCCCAAATTCCCATTGATTTAAATGGGGTTATTAACTCCTTGAATGTTAGTGGGATCCAATGCATTACTTTGTATGCAAAAGATAAAACAATGCATTAAAGGGGGCAGTGTAGGGTCAATGTGAGACCTTTTTATTCCTGTTGTGGAAATAAACCAGTTCCACTCATATCAGAGGTGTAATGAAGATAAGGCTTTATTGCTATATCTAAGCAGTCACAGGGAGAACTGGCCCTTATTAACCCTGAGAACTAGCCTGCCTACTGTATCACGGATAGGGTTTTTATCTACATTCCACAGGAAATTTGACATAAACAGTTTACACTGAATACATATTTAGGCATAATATCAGAGTATGCATGTACATAGGACACAGTGCATATATGAGCTCTCTGATCGACCTTCTCCCTCACATTCTTAAGCCAACTATCTCACTTTCTCCCATCCTTGATCTTCTCCCATCCTTGATCTCCTAAGGGACTTCTGATAGAATGAGCTAAATTTTCCTGGAAAAACAAGATTAACTCTTTCCATGTCCTCCTTCCTTAGCCCAACAGGCTCCATCTTGATCACCAGCAAATGTTACACTCACAATCCACTGCCAGTGTTTTCAGAGCTATGGGATTTGCTGTAAAAGAAATTATATGCACAACTGAGGGACATCAAAGCCTTACTTGGCACTAGCCTGAGCTTTTTCCTCTCTCCATAAGAGTCTGGTGATGGTGGAGTCTCTGACAAAGAGCTTCAATGAAGATAGTAAAAAGCTCTTATGATCTCAGAGTAAGGAGCGAACATCACCCAGCTGTGTAGAGGTCCTGATCTCCACAGCAAAATAGCAAAGAATGGGTGAGTTAAAAAGCTATGGGGGATACTGTTGTCATACCTTTGGGAGCATTAGCAGTGGGTTAACCCTTTTAGTGGCAGAGCCATTGGAAATGTTTTTATAAACTTGTGTGATAAACTAAGAGGCGATAAGAGGCCAGGGTGGCGATATGGTGGTGATGGCAATTCGACGGCATGCACTAAGGTGTCTTTTGCATCATATCCCTGGGAATCCACTACCAATCTAACACAATCCTCTGGCATCATGATGGCATCATAATGCCACTGAGTAGACAACAGGCAAGCTGATGCTGTCTGAGCCTGAAATGCTGATGGCTTGAATGTCGCCACTGCACATAGAATCATGAACTTCATCAAGAAAGCAGGACTGAGATACAGAACAGCTGAAGAAATCATATGCTGGAACTCTGGGATGGTGTAGAAATTCAGTTTGAATGCAGGGCTTTAGATTCACAGAGAACATGCTTGAAACACAAACTCAAAGAAATAGACACTATGCAAGTGTATAGACAGGACTGAAGGTATTAAAAGTTCAAGAGTGTTGTCAGGTAAGCAGCAGTACTGCAGGTAACATGATAGGTAAATCACTAGGGTGACCACATTTTCGTTCTGCCATTCCGGTACATGTGATCACCACGCAGCTGAGGCTCCCGCCAGCGCTCACCATCTTTTTTTCCCAGTGGGAACTCTTACTTTGTGTCAGCCTCAGAAAGATGGTCAGTGTCGATGGGAGCCTCAGCCGCAGGTCTCACTTTCAGTACCAGCATACCTGCTCCATCCCAGCTGTCTCGCACACACCAGTCCATCCAGCCAATGAAATGTATTTACTATATGGTCTTCATTGGCTGGCAGACCTCCAAGAAGGGACAGTCCCAGGAATTCAGGGACATGTGGTCACCCTGTAAATCACTAGAACTGCTGGTAATCTGAGATGTGGATCTTTGGGAGTGGATTGTAACACTTGCCTAGTAATTAGTTTTTCATTTTAAGAACTCTGCTGTAATCTTTAAGTGAACATGTACATTTTACCACCATGAGAGGATTAGAAAAATGGGTGGGTCTTATAAAGTCTACTGTTTATTGTGTGAGGGTAAAAACGAAATAAATACCTAAAATGGTACATAGAAAAAAGCAATTGTAAATAATATACAAAATGCATAAACATTATAGTTGACTTATTTTGTAGGAGCTTATAATTTTAAATGTGGAAAGCATTATTTTTAAACACTTTGCCTCTCTCCCTAGTAACCTGAGACAGTACAACAAAGCACCAATCAGCATGCTGCTTTAGGAGCAGGATCCATATCTCTCATATGGCAGATTCTGTTTGGCACCTGCCATTTTACTGTATTGTGGATTCTGCAAGTCTCTAAGAGGCACACATTATACACGGCTGCTAATATTGAGGACTGTTTTTTGAAATACATATACGAAAATAGATTTAGGCATTCTGTACTATCATATCGCCTTACAGGAAGTTCTGTACATCTATACGTTGCTTCATCCTATCTCTCTGAAATCTTAAAAACCACTTCGAGCTATTTTTTTCCATAGCAAGTGAACCCACACCTTTGAGATATAGTATGTTAACTGTGGCCTTTGCCTTATAATTCACTCTGCTTCATTGTGATACAGATCTGCCATACATCAGATTTATTCTCTACAGATCACTATTTCTCAAGTAAGTTTTGTTAAGATCTGCATACCTAAAAGGCTTTCGTTTTTTAAGTGTAAGAGATCAATTTTCAGTAAAAGATAAAAAAGAAAGCAAAAGTTTAGCAATTCTGGTGCAAACTAGCCGTACAGTACTGAAGAAATAATAACCCTGATGGATTTAAACTGGTTTATTACATTCATTAATGTTGGAGAGGTGCCTAATGCTTTACACAGAAATTCACTTCTATGTTACTACTACTTCTATGTTAACAGACTGAAAGCCCAGTTTAACTCAATGGGAAATTGTATTAGTTCTGTATGATACTGTTGGTTGCTGCACAATAGCTCAGTTTTTTTTTCTTATATACATGCCCAATTCTAAACAATAGGACTATGTGGATTGAATCTGTAGACATATTAACCCTTTGAGTTCCAGAGGGGTATGCAACACATTGCAAAGCAATGCGTTGCGTACCCCTCTGGTACTCAAAGGGTTAACATGTTGATTGCTGTACTGAACTTTATTTAGGCTAAAAAGGTTAAGCATAGGAAATGTAACTTGTTTCTTGTATTGTAATAATTCTTTAACCCTTTGAGTGCCAGAGGGGTGCACAACGCATTGCAGAGCAATGCGTTGCAAACCCCTTTTGCTCAAAGGGTTAAGGACCAGAGTGGTATGTAAAGGATTGTGAAGCAATGATTTGTACACTCCTCTGATACATAAAGGGTTTTAAGCATTTTAGTCCACTGATTAATCTCTCAACTGATGTTCATTAAACATCTCAACCAAAGTTGTCAAGGGATTAATGGAAAAACAGATTAATATCACACTTGACAGTCTTAGCCCCTCTGAGTGCCAGAAGGCTGTGCTGCTCATTACTATACAGAACTGCAGACTATCTGGACTCTCTATAAATGAAGGAGAATAATAATTGCTCTGCATTGCTTTCCACAAACCATTGTTAGCATATCATTTTAAGAAAAACACATAGAGATTGTGATTTTTTTTTTTTTTAATTTTTTTTTTGATATTCCCCTTTTTTATGTGGCTGCTTAAAGGGATAGTAATGTTTCATAATAAAACAGCTCCAATTAATCTTCACAGTATTTGGACTTTGGAGAGTGTTATTTCAATTCTGTCAGAGTTGTAGTTCAAGAGTAATTGAATGATAAAATATCCCCCTCCCGCCGCTTTTACTGATGTAACACTGCTCACCTTAGAACAGCAGGGTGGTGTCCAAGTAGATTGCAGAGAGGGACAGTCTTCAATTAATATAAGGGAAAAACCTGAAAAACCTGTCAATGGGGGCAAGGTTTTCATTGTTCTCACAGTAAGAAGATTGTCCCTTGCTGTGAGCTGTCTGGTAAAGGGACCAGATTCCACATCTAAGGGGAGGTGGCTTACACTAGGTAAAAGGGATGGGAGGGGGATACTTTATCATTCAATTACTCTTGAACTACAACTCTGACAGTATTGAAATAACATTCTCTATGGCTCAAATACTATAAAGATTAATTGGAGCTGCAGTTTTTGTGAAACATTACTATCCTTTTAATTGACTTTAATTGACAAATTGATGCAAAAGGTTTGTTAATTATAAAAGGACCAGTAAACTTTTTTTCTGCTGAGTAATGCAAGGGTGCTCCCATTGGTGTGGACTTTTTCTTTAAAAAGACTTATTTTTATAACAAATATATGGCACAGTTCTAACTAGTGTCCAAATGGATTTTTTTTTGCTTTCTATATGAGAGAACTCGAGCCATAATAAGAGACAAGAACAGCAAAACCGTATCACCTGATGACTACAATTTAAAAAAAACCCTCTATTTTTTAAAGGGAAAAGACACATTTGAGATGCAGTAATGTTCAATGAATATGAATGAATGAAGTGTTTTACTATTCAGCAAGAAATACCCCCGTAACCTGCACTTTCCATAAAATATATGAATATGACCTTTCAACAGTGTTAACATAACTTTGAGTTGTAAAGTGCACATTTTTATAAAAACATAATTCATTCTCATATATACTGTTTGACCATTTTATTACAAAAGTTCATATGTCTTTATTTACAGACTTCAAATCTTGGGCATCAACTTATTTTAGCAGTCGAGATGATTGTTAAAGTCAATGACATCCTAAATGTGACAACAGAAGACTATAATTATCAGGATTCATCAATTACCGACCAGGAAAATGATGGAAATTTCATCTCTGATTTTCAACTAGTACTTTATTGCCTTGTATTTTCCATTGGATTCATTGGAAATGTTCTGGTCATCTTTGTACTGGTTTGTTCTAAGAAGCTCAATGCAATTACTGATATTTACCTCCTAAATATGGCTTTCTCAGACTTTCTTTTTGTCTTCTCGCTACCATTTTTGGCCTACAACATCAAAAATCAGTGGGTATTTGGAAATGGGATGTGCAAGATATTATCTTCTTTATATTTTATTGGCTTTTTTAGCAGTATATTCTTTATAACTGTTATGAGCGTGGATAGGTATTTGGCAATTGTTCATGCTGTGTATGCCCTTAAAGTTAGGACCTTGAACTGGGGAATAATTATTAGTATTCTTGTTTGGATTGTATCAATTTTATTTTCCACTCCACACTTCATTTTTCATGTTGAAGACACCTCTGCAAGTGATTACACTTCTTGCATCCAGTCTTTTCCAGAAGGGCAGAAGACACCATGGTTACTCTTTGTGTCTTTCCAACTCAATATTTTTGGTTTAATTATCCCTCTTGGTATATTAATTTTCTGTTATTCACATATCATTAAAAACTTACAAAACAGTAAATGTAAGCAAAAAAGGTGTGCCATTAGATTAATACTTATAGTTGTTGTTGCATTTTTTCTGTTTTGGGTTCCATATAACATAGTCATCTTTGCAAGCATTTTACAGACTGTGAATGCCATTGATGATGACTTGGAGTCTAAGGAGAGGTTGGAAATGGCAATGGATATAACACGGTCTGTTTCTTTAATACACTGCTGTCTAAATCCGATAATTTATGCTTTTGTTGGAGAAAAATTTAAGAATTATCTGCACTTATTGTTTAACAAGCCATTGAGTTGCATATACAGACACACAGTGCCAGGACACATTAAAAGTACAGTGACTGATCAGTCATCCTCTACGATACGATCAACTAGAGTTTCCTTCTCATCTGAAGCTATAATATAAACCAGTGGTTCCCAAACTTTTTGCAAGATGCCCACTGTTTTGTTTTCACCAAACCTTTATTCCCTCCCCCTCTCATTGAAATAAATGTAACTATTGCCACACTTATCCTATATTATAATTCACTAGGATATTTGTCAGAAAACATCATGTGCAGTAGAGACTGCTGCACGCGTTGCAGTCATGCGCAGTAGAGACGGCCTGCTCTGCAGTCATCCTTCTCTGAGCTTGCTGCAGCTGATACAGAGAGGGGCGCTCCAAATTCAGACCGGAGTCCTCTCTGCGCACCCTCCTGAGATCTTGGTCCCAGGAAGGTGTGCAAAGAGGACTCTGGTATGAATTCGGAGCTCACCGCTCCATATTAGCTGTGGCGCGTTCGGGTAGTCAGTACTGCTCATGACTGCAGCACCGCCAGTAAGAAGAGAGGCTCCAGCCCCCAGCCGAGGTTGCTGGGTGGCACTGTGGCCCGTGTACAAGGGCTTTAAAACTAGTTTATATTATAATAAACATTTTATTATTTATTTTGTAATATATTTTCAAGAAACCAATGACAAAAATATTTTCTTTGCCACATATATTTTTACAAAATAGTATGTTGAATTGCTCCTCTTTTGGCTTTATACATACATCACTATGTCTATTGTCTTCTCTACTGCATTAGGAAATGGGTTAATTGAATAGAACTGCTAAATCTGTTTTACTATTGAAATGTAAATAAACTTTTATATTTCACTATATTGTCTAAATAAACATTTCTGTTTTAATCAAGCCATTTAACTTTATAATATAACCTATGCAAGTTTGTTGAACTGTGCTATCTCTCCCATTATTGCATTAGTTATGTTCATAAGAGCACACTTACATCTGTATTCTATTTTTCTCTGTTGTCCAATATGGAGCACAGGCACCATGGGTTTGAGTTCCTCCTTGAAGGGCAGAATACATTCTCAAAAGACAGAGTCTTGTGGGTAGAGACTCCCAGCCTCTCCTCCAGCTCAACCCTTGCCCCGCTTCCACTTAGGATGTGTTCTCTGAGGTGAAAAATGGCCACAGCACTTCTCTTAGTTTTTTTATTTTTTTCTTATTTTCTGATGGATATGGGACTGTCAAAATTCCCCCATTAGGCAGGTTACCATTACTGTGCTTCCCCTGGAGTGGATTAACCAACGTGCAGGTGCTGTGTGGACCCTTGTAGCCCTGTGGTGAGAATCTTGCAACCCAAGTTTCCCCTCCCAGCAGAGTCCCTTGGGGCTTTGCTCCCTTCACGATAGTAACCTGAAGTATATGGAGATTGGTGAGTAACACTTTGAGTGCCTTGGCCCACATTGTTCCTACCATGTACCTCTCCACACAGAGGTTTTCTCTGAGCCCTTGGGCTCTTGCACTCATACTGAATATTTTAATATATGCATCCTGTTCTTTCCCTGAGTTGTGAAGCAAGGATGACTGAATTTGGGATATTCAACCTCTTCCCTCCTGTTCTATCTGGGTTGGGGACTTTTCCTGGGTGTGACAAACAGGACTGTCACACTGCGCAAGAGGAGGAGCCTCTCCTCCCCCTAGCTTGGATCATGTGTACACTAATACTGAATGGTATAGAGACAATATGCAGGGCTTGTCATGGAAGCCTGCTCCAACCCTCCCCCACCCAGACTCAGAGGCTCTGACAGTCAAAATGACTATCAGCAGAGAGTGATTGTTTTTGGGAGGAAGAGCTATTCACTGGGAATGTATACAGGGTTGCTGTTTGGCTAACACCCCCTCCCCCCTGGAGATTTCTACAGGAGGTGATTAGAATCTTGTGTCCACCTACCCTGCTTTTAGTAATCTTTGTCTGATATTAAACCCAGCATGTCATGTTTTGTTCATGTGGTGACTGCCCTTTTCTCTGAACTGTATTAAAATTCTGTGTTGGTTGAAAATAAAGTAGTTTGTGATTTACCAGGAAGGAGTTTGTTTGTCTCTCCCTGAAGTATCCAGGTATATTGCTGTTACTCATAGAGAAGTGCCAGGGGACTAGATAGATAGAATATCGTATGCGAACCGGAGCTATCAGTGCAGGGTATCCTGCATTGCCGATGGATACACGACTCAAAGTACCAGGTCTTAGTGCTTGGTATAGCAGTTAGCTGTGCAGGTTAGCAGAAGAAACCCACAGACAATAAAATGCCTGAACTGGTATGCCTTCCATGGCTGAGATGACAGGGTCGTATCGTCACACTGGGCTTTTCCCTTTAGGGGCCTGTCTTTTGGGTGCCCCCCACATGTTCCATGGAGTCATTGGGTTTTTTGGGGTACCTTTAATTATGGTCCGTTTTTCAGGTGCACAGCTCCTTTAAGAACACTTCTCTGCCGCCATCTTTGCTCCATTTACTTCTATGGGTGAACTTCAGTGGGACAAATCTCTGCATACACAAGTCATACAGAAGTCATAATGGGCTCTTCTTGGGCTGGATTCTATTGCAGGTGCTAATTTTATTACTGCTTTTATCTCCAGGTTTCCCCATAGACGTCAATAGGAAAATTTTTTCTAAAATGTGTGTTAACATTTCGCACCTGCAATAGAATCCAGCCCCTTGTCTCCACATGACCTTTCATCCCATTCATGTCCTGAGTTTCTTGGGGGTATGTGGCGTTCTGTGGACTGAGTTGTAGGCATTGCTAGGCAACAGCAACAGAGAAGACTACATTTCCCAGAATTCCCGTTTTTGCGGGGGTTTTCCAATTGGGTGCTTATTTTGCAGTCACCATTTTACTTCTCTCCTGCTTATCCTACACAGAGGCAGACTCTCCTTGCTCTCCTTCTCCAGATTATGCCTTCACCTGCCAGATTGGTTACTTTCTGGGCTTTGCTGGCTGAATTATTAGTCTAGGGAGCTGATACTGTTTATTTATACTAGTTTGACACTACTCCTGTCCGGATGTTGGATTCTAAGGGATATAGAACTAGACCAAAGACTAAGGACTGAGAATTGTCACTGACCCCCCTTGCTTACTGTTCCTCATATCAAATGGGGCTCCCTAGAGAGTATTCTGGATTTCTCTTGCCCTCCTGTGCTGTGGCCCCTACTACTCTGCCGGGCCCCTCCAGCACTGAAAAAGCCAGCCAGCTTAGGTGAAATCACTGTTGTCCACAGTGGACCAACTTCCCCTCATTCTACAGTGGGTTTTTCAGTCCTGGAAGCCCCCAATCCATTCAAGTATGTGGCTCCTAGTTCTCAAAATATGTCTACACTCTTAGGGGCCTCGTCTGTGGAGGAAAGTTCAGGGGGGAAGGATGAAGAAGAGGAATATGAGGAGACTGGATAGAAGCTCAGCCTTCGGTACAGATCCGGTCAGCACTGTCTGCTGGAAGAAGGTACAGAGCTATATTTAATCTTTGAATTTGAAAAAAGATACACTTTCCATTAGTTATCATTGCTAAGGAAAATATTTAAGCAACGTTGTGAAGGGGGTAAACATCCCCTTTAAATGAGATCCGCCAACTTTTTTTTAACAAGGAGATGGTAAAAAAAACATTTTGTGAGAATATATTCCAAAGAACATGCATGCATTGGATATGCAGTGAAGATTATATATATATATATATATATATATATATAGTTATTTCTAACATTTATAAAACATAGAAATATATATGTATGTATATATATAATATGTGTGTGTGTGTCTATATATATATATATATATATATATATATATATATATATATATATATATATATACCAAAGGGAAGCACTCTCGCTTAACAGGAGTATGTGCCTGGGTGCTATTTTCAGGGCAATCAAATAAATTGAAAGTACAGGAAAAAAAAGTATTCTCAGGACTCCAAAGGTTGAAAAAAATCAAATCCAAGTTTTACTGATCAATGTTTCAGTTACAGTGTCATAACCTATCAAGATAACCAAACTGTGCAAAATCTTCCCCTAATATACCCTGTGTGCCTGTGTGATTATATATATGTGGGGAAGACTCTTAGACAGCTGCGCAGGAGGATTTTGGAACACGTTGGCGATATTGTGAATAAGAGAATGGAAAGCCCCATTGCTAGACATTTTTGGGAGAAACATGGAGGTTCTCCTATGGGATTGATAGCAAAGGGGAATTTACCAATAAAAAGTAATATGAGACGAGGGGATATTGATAAGGTTCTACTCCAAATGGAAAGTAGATGGATATTTTATTTGAGGGGAATGGGATCTCATGGGTTAAATGAGGAACTAAAATACAATATGTTGCTTTAACCACTGTGCAACGGTCTGGTATGTGACAAAATATGTATTTCTCTCTGATTATAATTGCTTTGGATAATTCTGATACATTTAATTTATAATATGTGTGATGGTGAGTTGCTTTAAGTCATGTCCGATTGATGCACTATACAAATGGATCTGGGTTACAATCCCCTTAAGACTAATTAGATGGTGTTAGCTGATAGGCTGATAGAAATTTAAAAGTAGCAGGTCTGGGAAGTACAATGTGAGAATAATGGATGACACATGAAAGACTCATACATCTTGAAAAGGCCAGTTATGGATAGGGCGAAACGCGTTGATGAGTAGCTTCCATCTATGTATATTCAGATGTGCAGCTGACCTCTGTATGCATGAGTATGGTATTCAATCAAGTACGGAGCTGAATAAACACCTGGAATAAAGTTGGGGAGACGTTACCGCTAAGTTTGGTGATATGCCAGAAAGGTTAGCCTGCTATGGATCAGATGAAATTGGCACACAATGGATTTATACCTTATTGAAGTGGTGAGATTGTTTCAGCTTCTTTGTGTGTCTTGTTTTTGGATTGCCAACAACTTTATAGATCCTAATTGTTGCAGTGGTGACTGGCATCTTGTCTTCAAGGTACTAATGTTGATTCCCTAACACTTATGTGGCTGTGCTTTCAATATATGCTTCGCTACTAAATCCATTAACCTATGCTTTGCTGGAATGCACCTTGCTGCTGGAATTTTCAAGTGTTATTGACTATTTTACGATGAACTGTAATAATCTACCTCATTCATGATTGGTGTTTTCTTGATTGCCGGCAGAAGATATATATATATAAATATATTTTTTGATATTTTTTATATAATTTTTTACAGCTGGGCCCATCATTTAGATACAGGGAATGTTATGCTTATCATTATGATATAGTGGTTTTAGGGGATTGGGGGGGGGGGAGTGAGTACTATTCTGTCCTAGCCCATCTGCGGGTAGTCTGATTATTTATCCCTTTATGGGTTTATTCTATAGCACATGATTTTTGGTATTGTTTCTTGATTTATATGAATAAATATTATGGTTATGAGTGCTGAGTAGAGACCTTCTTTTTCTCTATATTTTTTGGTCTTACATATATATTCTGGTCTATATGGCACCCTATGTGTGATACACATGGCTTATGTTTAATTGGGTTTGAGCGCTCCCCATTGCTAGTTTTGTATAGAGAGGGCACGCAAAACTGGCATTCATGTGACAGTGTGATGTCACCCAATCAGCAATGAATTTTATTTTACATATCTAATTACAGTGACAGTAAACCATGTCGCCACATGCAGTATCAATATGAATGACAACCCAGATATCTCCCCTTTAGTCATGTACCTAAAATCTGGTCAGGATGTGTTGCACAGATTAATATGTAATTAACGGGGTTGCATAATAGCCTGGACTTTATCGAACTGTGTCGTAATGGTCCAGCGTATGCCCAGCATATTGGCTGTGTCGCATAACTAGAATTCTGAAAAGTGACATTTGCTCCTAAAAATCCATCTCTATGCATTGCTACATGTACACCACCTGTGAACATTATCCTGACCCACACTGAAGGTAAACATGACTAGCGTAGATCTCCTCCCCAGGTATTGCCTATAATGGATGAACATTCTCAGCACATCCTAAAGCGGCAGGGCAGAGTGTTATAGTAGCGGCGGCTGCCGAGCCGACTGCTACCTTACCCGGCAGCTCAGCACAGCATCTCGGGCACAGGCAGTTCTTGGGCGGCAGCTGCCGGACCGTTCTGCTACCAGGCAGCCTAGCCGCAGCTCCTTACTGCAGTCCCATGGTGTGCTTTGGTGCACGTCAAAGTGGGACGCGCATCCTCATTTAAAGGGACATGCACACCTTTTGGGACTCCTCCTCTTCCTGGGTTGTGGCCTTTATAACCCACTGGACACCACTCTCAGTTGCCCTTTCGTGGTGTCCAGTGAGGTTGATGAGTTGTAGTAGTGCTGACTATCCGTTCTGGCTGTGACTATTTGGCTTTGTTCTGACTACCCGCTCTACCCCGGCTTGTCTGAGAACCATTCTGGTGCATAATCTGCGGCTCTGGTAGACTACCCTCTCTGTGTATGACCCTTGGACCGGCTGACTATCCGTTCTGGTGCTGACTTTTGGCTCTTTCCGACTACCCTTTCTGTGTATGACTCTGGTTAGTCCTAGATACCTTCTGGGTCTGACCTGCAGCTCTGTGTTGCATCTCGCCAATCCATTTTCCAGTTATCTTACTAGCTACCTTGGTTTACCCGGGGTTGTCTGCTGTGCAACCAGCGTACCAACGCTCCAGTGGATAACCTGTTGGGTATCTTTGTGGCTCTAGTGGACTTTACTGTTCCTGGGTTTACTGTCTGTACAGGTGCGGACCTGTGGTGCTTTACCTACCTTAGTTACTTTACCTGTACAGGTACGGACCTGTTGTAGGGGCTCAGATGCGGTCCTGAGCAGATTCGCTTCAGATGCCTACCTTCATCTCTGTCTGTACAGGTGTGAACCTGTGGTGCGATACCTACCTTAGTCTCATAGTCTGTACAGGTGCGGACCTGCGGCACTACGACTTGCCTGGTACCTTGTCGGTACAGGTGCGGACCTGTAGTGGAGCTCAGGTACGGATCTGAGCAGATTATCTCCAGATTGTCCTTTGGGCTTAGTTCATTGTTACTACAGAAGAACAGTTGTTACGAGCGATCCTTATTGTATGGTGTTCTTGCTGTACCATTTCCCTGTATGTGTGTATCTTAATAAAGTTTGTGTTAACAAAAGTACTGGTTCAAGTATCGTTATTGTATCCGTGACAGTGAGGATGTGCAAGAGGGCTAATCATCCATGCACCAGCCACTCACACCATGTTTATTAAAAATCAAATGTACCTGGCCAAATCCCCATGGTATTGCCTGCCGTCTTGAGAGTCATCTGCACTCTGTTGCATCGCAAAGTGATGGAGGAAGTGTGTGAGGGCTGGTCATTGATGAAAACAGTACAAACGCGATCATCCCTCACAGGCAGCTTACTCTTAGATAACAGTAATGTTAGAGGCACCCGGCCCTCCGAGTTCCCCTGGGAGAGAGAGAGAGACAATCAGTGGTCATCCATCCTAGAGAATTCTCATGATAGATAATAAACCCCAGTGGCCATCATCCCCATCCCAGGTAAAACACAAAGTCTGTGTGTCAAACATAATCATGATTACCCATGGATATTGTGCATGTAATTGATATGCTTTATTAGAACACATAGAATAGCCAGCACTCAATTACCGTGGACAAGGTTAGAATGCATATATATTGCAACTAGGGAAATAGAGTGATAAAGAGACAATATGTAGGAGGTAAAACATAAGTGGACATTATGGGTATTATTACCCAAATCAAAACGTAAAGGGGAGACATCCATCAGTCTTGGGGAACAACTGTTAATAATCCAAGTATATGTTACTATATAGATATAGGATATTGTCCTCAGTATCAACATTATGCTGTATACATATATCACATTATAGTAAGTCTAAAGGCAGTTGCATGTAAGCTACTTGAGACCATTGGTCAACACGTATATTATTTAAATATATCTGTGTGCTCCTAACTGGTTCTTGAACAAGTTGTAGACATTAAAGGGATAGTAATACTTAAAATGTAAAAAAAAATATGTTGTAGGGTTTATCCCCCTGAATAAAACAAGAGTACTCCCACTGCTGAAAGGTGTTTCATTCAAAAGTTATTAATTTTCAAAATTGAATTTTGTAGGTGCAATATCACAGTGGCCTGAAATTGTACAGTGGCGCTGTTGCTACACGATCCTATGGACAGCTCTGGTCCCAGGACCATAAATCTCCATAGGATGGTGTAGCAACAGCGCCACTGTACAATTTCAGGCCACTGTGATATTGCACCTAAAAAATTCAACTTTGAAAATGAATAACTTTTGAATGAAACACCTTTCAGTAGTGGGAGTACTCTTGTTTTATTCAGGGGGATAAACCCTACAACATAATTTTTTTACATTTTAAGTATTACTATCTCTTTAATACCCATAAGGCATAGTCAATGAGGATGTACTGCTGATGAGTAATGTTCACGTTATGTTGATTAACACCCATGGTAGCCTATATAGTACCGTGTGTGATAGTAATCAATCTGTTGGATAGATGATAAAGGACAAAAGTTTGATGCAAGTGCTCATAGTCAGAGGGCCCAATGAGTAAAATGTGATGTGACCGATTGGCAGTGTAGTGACGCTGGATACAAATCCTATTATGTATCAGTACCAATGCATTGTTAGTCGGTCTCCACCTCTGTTTGGCTCTTTAACCATATGGATCTTCAGCCTTGTAAAGAACGTAGGATAAGTCCATGGTTGAATGTGATTGGACTGATTGGCAGCATAATGGTGCTGGATGCAAGTCCTATTATGCACCAGTATCTGCTTCCTAAGTATCCCCCTTACAGTCACCTCAAAGGGGTGATACTCGGATATTTGGAGAAAGACAACTGAGTGTCTCAGAGGGACTTGAGATCTGGATCCTGATTTACATCTCCGTAAAATGCTGCATCTCGTTGAGGCCCCTATGGGCTAGAGTTTCCAAAGTATATATATCCAGAAGACTTTTCTTTGTAGAAGCCTAATACCTCTGTTGCCTCCTCTCGGCAAAGGTGGTACATGGTCATGAGAATAGTTCTTAGGTCTGATTGGTCTCCATGCACAGTGACCTGTGGTAGCACATTTCTACTACACATAAAAATATCCTGAAACATGGCATTTTGGTCATGAAAAACAGTTGGTTCTGGGTATTTGTTCTTACAGAATGAGACAAACTATCACGGTGCCCGTGATTGCTGCAGTTCCTTGTCTGTCACCAGTAGGGGGCTGCTATTGGCTGTCTGCAGATAGCCCGCCTTTCATTGCCTATTTAAACCTGGATTGGGCACCCTTTGGTTGCCCTTTCGTGTTGTTTCTGACCTTCTTGCTATCACTATGCCAGTGATAGCTGGGCCTCTGTTCCAGTGTTCCTGATCTCATGTGTTCCTGAGTTCCTGATCTCTACTGTTCCAGTGTTTCCTGCATGCTGAAGTACTTCCAGTCCTGGTTCCGGCCTAGTCTCTGGTGTTGCAGTTCCTGCTGAACTTCTTCTCTGCTGTTTCCTGACCTGACTGATCGTTGCTGGTTCCTGTCATCGCATCGCCTGTCTCCTGTATCCTGGCGACCTCCTGCCTGGTCGCGTCGGCGACATTGCTTGTTACTCCAGTGTGCGGTCACTGGTTTGCTCCACAGCCTATCGGCTATACAATTCTGTGTTGGTCCCAGCGTGCGGACGCTGGTTTGCTCCAAAGCCTTGCGGCTATACAGACTCGCTTGTTACACCAGTGTGCGGTTACTGGTTTGCTCCAAAGCCTATCAGCTATACAATTCTGTGTTGGTCCCAGCGTGCGGACGCTGGTTTGCTCCAAAGCCTTGCGGCTATACAAACTCGCTTGTTACACCAGTGTGCGGTCACTGGTTTGCTCCAAAGCCTATCAGCTATACAATTCTGTGTTGGTCCCAGCGTGCGGACGCTGGTTTGCTCCTAAGCCTTACGGCTATACTAACTCGCTTGTTACAACAGTGTGCGGTCACTGGTTTTCTCCTAAGCCTATCGGCTATACAATTCAGTGTTGGTCCCAGCGTGCGGACGCTGGTTTGCTCCAAAGCCTTGCGGCTTTACGATTCCCCTGTTAGTCTCAGTGTGTGTACACTGGGTTGCTTACGATCCTGTCAATTTGCCATTACCATCTGACTGCTGCTAAATCTATTGAGGCTGCCTTGCCCGGTAATTTGGTAAGGCCGGTAGAACCGTTATGCGATTCCATCTGCAGGTTGCCTTACCCGGTATTGGCAAGGCCGGTAGAGCCTAACATTCTATTACTTCAGACTGTCCTGTCCGGTATATTGACAGGACCGGTAGAGTCTGCCTTCTGTCTTGTTATATTCTTAATATATCTGTACGTATGTGATTGCCATCCTACGTTATCAATTTATTATTTCAATAAAATTGATTTTTACCTAAAACTTGTGTCTGAGAGTCATAATAAACCGTGACAGTACGAAAGGGCCCGGCCTTACCAATACCGGGCAGGGCAGCCCAGAGATAGTAGCCCCCCTTCAAAGACCCCCTCTCCTAGAATAGGGTCTAGGTTTCTGTGGGTAATTGGCATGAAAGGCCCTAGTTAGCCTAGGTGCATGAAGGTCCGTACTATCCACCCATGATCGATCCTCAGGACCATACCCTTTCCAATGTACCAGGTACTGTACCCTTCCTCTAAGCCTACGGGAATCAATAATGCTCTGAACCTCGTACTCCTCCTGGCCCTCGACCTCAACAGGTCCTGGCACCACAGGTGTGGTAGTATAGCGATTGCAAACCAGAGGCTTAAGAAGGGACACATGGAACAATTTCTCCGTTGTTTCGTTACTGACCATCATGATAATTGGTCCAACTTGTTGCCTTGGGCAGAGTTCGCCAGGAACTGTGCGGTCAATTCTTCATCTGGGAGCTCTCCATTTCTGATTAATTATGGGTTCCAGCCCTGTTTGCTTCCAGACTCATTTCAGACGCAACAGATTCCAGCTCTGGATGAGCATATCGAGCAACTCCGTTCCACATGGGCACAAGTTCAGAGGGCACTTGGTCAGTCATTTCAGCGTCATCAGCGCCATGCTAATCGCAGAAGGCTTCCAGCGGTTTCCTTTCAGGTTGGGGATAGAGTATGGCTTTCCTCCAGAAATCTCAAGCTGCAGGTTCCGTCTAATAAGTTGGCTCCCCGGTTTATTGGTCCATACAGAGTTATTCGCAAAATTAACCCTGTCTCCTATGCACTAGACCTACCTGCATCCATGCGTATCCATAATGTGTTCCATGTGTCCCTTCTTAAGCCTCTGGTTTGCAATCGCTATACTACCACACCTGTGGTGCCAGGACCTGTTGAGGTCGAGGGCCAGGAGGAGTACGAGGTTCAGAGCATTATTGATTCCCGTAGGCTTAGAGGAAGGGTACAGTACCTGGTACATTGGAAAGGGTATGGTCCTGAGGATCGATCATGGGTGGATAGTACGGACCTTCATGCACCTAGGCTAACTAGGGCCTTTCATGCCAATTACCCACAGAAACCTAGACCCTATTCTAGGAGAGGGGGTCTTTGAAGGGGGGGTACTATCACGGTGCCCGTGATTGCTGCAGTTCCTTGTCTGTCACCAGTAGGGGGCTGCTATTGGCTGTCTGCAGATAGCCCGCCTTTCATTGCCTATTTAAACCTGGATTGGGCACCCTTTGGTTGCCCTTTCGTGTTGTTTCTGACCTTCTTGCTATCACTATGCCAGTGATAGCTGGGCCTCTGTTCCAGTGTTCCTGAGTTCCTGATCTCATGTGTTCCTGAGTTCCTGATCTCTACTGTTCCAGTGTTTCCTGCATGCTGAAGTACTTCCAGTCCTGGTTTCCGGCCTAGTCTCTGGTGTTGCAGTTCCTGCTGAACTTCTTCTCTGCTGTTTCCTGACCTGACTGATCGTTGCTGGTTCCTGTCATCGAATCGCCTGTCTCCTGTATCCTGGCGACCTCCTGCCTGGTCGCGTCGGCGACATTGCTTGTTACTCCAGTGTGCGGTCACTGGTTTGCTCCACAGCCTATCGGCTATACAATTCTGTGTTGGTCCCAGCGTGAGGACGCTGGTTTGCTCCAAAGCCTTGCGGCTATACAGACTCGCTTGTTACACCAGTGTGCGGTCACTGGTTTGCTCCAAAGCCTATCAGCTATACAATTCTGTGTTGGTCCCAGCGTGCGGACGCTGGTTTGCTCCAAAGCCATGCGGCTATACAAACTCGCTTGTTACACCAGTGTGCGGTCACTGGTTTGCTCCAAAGCCTATCAGCTATACAATCCTGTGTTGGTCCCAGCGTGCGGACGCTGGTTTGCTCCTAAGCCTTACGGCTATACAAACTCGCTTGTTACACCAGTGTGCGGTCACTGGTTTGCTCCAAAGCCTATCAGCTATACAATCCTGTATTGGTCCCAGCGTGCGGACGCTGGTTTGCTCCTAAGCCTTACGGCTATACTAACTCGCTTGTTACACCAGTGTGCGGTCACTGGTTTGCTCCAAAGCCTTGCGGCTTTACGATTCACCTGTTAGTCTCAGTGTGTGTACACTGGGTTGCTTACGATCCTGTCAATTTGCCATTACCATCTGACTGCTGCTAAATCTATTGAGGCTGCCTTGCCCGGTAATTTGGTAAGGCCGGTAGAACCGTTATGCTATTCCATCTGCAGGTTGCCTTACCCGGTATTGGCAAGGCCGGTAGAGCCTAACATTCTATTACTTCAGACTGTCCTGTCCGGTATATTGACAGGACCGGTAGAGTCTGCCTTCTGTCTTGTTATATTCTTAATATATCTGTATGTATGTGATTGCCATCCTACGTTATCAATTTATTATTTCAATAAAATTGATTTTTACCTAAAACTTGTGTCTGAGAGTCATAATAAACCGTGACACAAACCCATTCAACATTCCCATACTCTTGTGCATACTATTTTTGCATATTGTATTTATTTTGCTCTGGTCTATTTTATTATTGATTTCTCTCGTATGCCTTTGTGAGTAAGGTCAATGTTCATATCCGCTTTTTGAGTGGATACAAACACGAAGGAGCTAGATCTTTCAAATTGTGGCCCAAGACATTCTCTACTCACCATCTCACAGTCAATGGTCTGGAATCTACCTCTCTCCTTGTAGGTGACACATCTTTCCTAGAATTCTGATTCCCTGTAGACAGCAGCTCATGAACTGATAGAATAAGGAGGAGATCAGTGGAGAAATGATGCCAGCATAAAGTACCTTAGCTGGATATACAAAATATTCCACTTGCCCCAGCAATAGTGTTACAAAGCTAAAAACATGATAAGACTAAAAAAGTTATGAGGCTATCATGTTCAACCTGTGTCAGTTATTCTTCCTGGTGATCCATTGGAAGGCAAGCATATCCCTTATGAAGTCAATTATAATGTTGGCACAAAGGGAAAGTATTTCTTCCTGACTTCAAAATAAGAATCCGATTTCTACCTGTAGCAACACATTTAAAAAATTACTAACCTTTGCCTAATAACCTCATATTTTCCTTACTTGGCCAGAAAATCCTAATGTACCCTGTACATTTTTCCATTGTGCCTTTAATCGAGATAACACATTTGATCAGTCCTGAATGTCACATCAATGAAAGTAGTCATGACTGTTCTTGGCAGTTTTATTAAAAAAGCAGTAAACTTTTTTTATGACAAAAAAATATATATTGTAGGGCTTTTCCTGTTTAATAAAATAAGAATACTCCCACTATCTATTTCCAGAGTTATTACAGTTTAAACTCATGTTTTTTTACATTAGCAGTGCCCTCTATTGGTCAAATTCCATTTAGTTTTTCTGTTACATGCTAATGAAGAGGAAAGCCAGTGACATACATTTGTGGATAACGTGATGCACCAAAAGCTAATATAGAGTATTCGGGATGTCTCTAATAAGACTGGGTAATGTGCCTAATGTGGAATAACAATGTGATATAAAGGAAAGAATGAAGGAAATACATATAATGGCACTAAAACCACCTCCCTACTTTCAGTTGGCTAATCAAGCAAAGGATAAGGGAAGAGCGAAGGGAACTAAAATATAACTTCTAATATATATATATATATATATATATATATATATATTTAACTGTATATATTATATTCATAAAAGAAACTTGTGCAAATTGAAGATATGCAGGACTTATGGTTTAGGGTAAGTCTTGTACTGAGTAATTCCAACAGGACTCCATAAAAGACACAGTATTCTCTCTCTCGCCCTAATGATCACAGCTGAATTCAAGTACAGTATGTATGATAGATTCCACACGAATGATCACTGAGTCAAATGCAAGCAGGAATATTATTATAGTATATACCTTTAATGGCTATCTGTACCATCTATTGTAATAGTCATCAGTGCCTTTCTATAGTTGCAATAAAAAAGTATCAATGTAATTTGAAAAGCAGCTCATATAGTGGCACCTACCAAAACACACAAACACACCCTCTGTTTACGGTTTACCATAAATTGTGATCATCAATCCCCATCCTTTGTACAGAGGGCTGGTGCTGTAATACAATGCTTTTATTATGTAGCTAAATACGCTATACTTTTCAGTAATAGTTGTTAATAACACAGCTCGGTGGTGGTAATCAGTATGGCTTACAAACTGACAAGGCCAGAACTGCTTATTAAGGCATTGGAGATCCTTCATCGGCATAGGGAATGCATTATATTAGGGTATCAGTGTATCTATAGATCAATGGATTTGTGGATGCCCTACCAGTGGGCTTGTCGGCTTGTAAGCCATACTGATTATCAGCGCCGAGTTGTGTGTTATTAACCACAATTATTGAAAAGTATAACGTGTTTAGCTACATGATAAAAGTGTTGTATTACAGCACCAGCCCTCTGTACAAAGGTTGGGGATTGATGATCACAACTTATGGTAAAACGCTAACAAGGGGTGTGTTTGCGTGTTTTGGTAGGTGCCACTAAATGAGCTGCTTTTCAAATTACATTGATACTTTATTATTGGAGCTATAGAAAGGCACTGATGACCATTACAATAGATGGTGTAGATAGCCGTTAAAGGTATATACTATAATAATATTCCTGCTTGCATTTGACTCAGTGATCATTGATGTGGAATCTATCACACATACTATACTTGAATTCAGCTGTGACCATTAGGGCAAGAGAGAGAATATTGTGTCTTTTATGGAGTCCTGTAGGCATTAGTCAGTACAAGACTTACCCTAAACCATAAGTCCTGCATATCACTTTATTTGATGGTAGCAATCAGATAGTATATGGATATACACTTTATTTTCAATTTGCACATGTTTCTTTTATGAATATAATATATATATATATATATATATATATATATATATATAAATAATTTTTTTTTTTTTTTTTTTTTTTTTTAACTGTATATAATAAAAGTTATATTTTAGTTCCCTTTGGTCTTCCCTTATCCTTTGCTTGATTATCCATCTGAGTGTAGGGAGGTGGTTTTGGTGCCATGATATGTATTTCCTTCCTTCTTTCCTTTATATTACAGTGACATACAGTTCTCCATAGAATGTGACAGAAACTGCTAAGTCACATCCTGTCAGAACTTTCAGGAAGTAAACTCACATTAAATTCACTTCCTGATTATTTGAACTTGAACTGTTATACATTTTGAATAAAACAACTGACAGCAGTGGGAGTACCCTTGTTTTATTCGGCAAGAAAACCTCTATAACAGATGCTCATAAAAAATGGTTACGTCTCCTGTAATACTAAATCAGAGTACATTAGACTAATTAATAATTTAAGGATCTGAGGTATACAGTACACCTCCTTGATCCTTAAAAGGTTAAGATTGCCGTGAGCAGAGTTTGAGTTTTAAGAACATGATGCCTCCTACAGAATTATGAATGGAAGCTCCCAAATATTGGTTAACATTTAGCATCCTCTTACGTTAATTGTAGTCTTTATGATTTCCTTCATATTTGCGGGAACATCAGTCATAGTTGTGTTATATACACCTAGAACAAAGTCACTCCTCACTATCCATCTGGCTATATTATGAAACTGGTTCCTTTCTAAAACTTGGACTGTTGGGAACCCAAGGTGAGGCCCCCAATATAGGAGACTCTCAGCAAATACAGAGTATGTTTATGCATTAAAATTCCCTGGTTTGAGGTTTGCCTTCTATGGTGCATCTGGTTTACTCTAGAATTACTGCATAGGCTCAACACCTCATTTTAACCCTTTCAGCGCCAGAGGGGGGACCAACTCACAATACATTGCTCACCCCCTCTAATGCGCAAAGGGTTAACAATCTTTGTGAGTTCTTTGCTTTCCACAGTTTGCATTTTTTACCTTCAGTCAAAGTTATAACGTATAGCCCTACAATGAAGTTTTGAAGCCAAATTTGAGTGGTGTCCTGGCACAAATAAGCGGGCCCACTTATCTAGTGTACTGCACATACTCTGATTAAAACTCTTGGTAAACATGAACAGTCACCAGACAGCTGTTGAAATCAATTGCAAATGGAAAAACATTTCTTTCGGCATGGGGAATAAATGAAAATGTTTCCTTTCAGTTTTAATTAGGTCAGTCTGTCCTTTAGACTGTCCTTGCTACAGTATTTATTTGAGTTTTTCTTTCTTACAAAGCATGCCCGACATTCCATTTCTAAAAATAGTCTGTTTTATAATATTAATAATTAATCTATTTACTTTTCAGTGATGTCCGAACTAGCTCTTTTTGGAAAGGTGAAATTATTTTTTGTGTGTGAAAGGATGATAAAGTACACTTTTAAATAAGGGAAGCATATAAAACAGGGCATTTGTAAAACAATCAGAAAAATTGGTTTTGTAGAGAGTTTGATAATTATCTAATTCTGATTATAAATATATTTGCATTTGAATTTTACATTTAACCCCTTGGATGATTTGTCTCCAACACAAGTATTAAAACATAATTTCACTTATATATTCAATATAAATATTTGCAGGTTGTAAAATCATTGGTTTGTGTGTTGTAAAGTGTTATCTTAACTGGCCAGGCTGTCCGCATTCTTAGTTCCACGTTTTGCTAAGAGGAAATAAAGTGTGGTTAGAATCCATCTATTCAATAAGGGATGATTATTTATATATCTGCAACATTGATAACTCTGCAAATTTGTGTCCTCCAATAACGTATGGGAATACTGATAACAAGTAAACGGATCTATGACACTTCATTTTACGTTAAACTGTTTTTTTTTATTCAAACATTATGCCAACATTTTTATTTTAGGGAAATATACAAATCTTTAGCTCATATTATATTTGTTTTATTATACATATAGTGGTAGCTGCTTTATGTATTTGGAGTAGCTTGTGGTTTTAGGGCCATATGTTCAAAGAAGTAGCGAAATAGCTTTTGTCGTTTGTGACAACTTTTCCTCGTTGGGATCATTAATATTTTCAGAGAGTATCGGTTGTGATCAGAAATATGTCGTTTGTCCTGACTGAAATTGTCTTATGGAACAACAAAAAAATGTCTAAACTAAAGACAAAAATGTCTTAGCAACAAAAATGTCTTTAAAAATGTCTTAACTAACGACAAAAATGTCTTAACTAAAGACAAAAATTCTCACATTCAGAACACATTCCTTCCACTTTTTTCCTATCGTACAATTTTTGTCTTTTGAAAGACATTTTTTTGTCGTTACTTACGACAAAATTTATTTTCCTCTATACAACACTGGAGAATAGTTTAGCCACTCCCTAGCCACTCCCCTTTGCCCGTCAGTTCTGGAGTTGTGTCGTACACAACGGACATTACTAGTTTTTTGTTGTATACTCTACAGAAAATATGTCGTTCACGCATTCAAGGACTTATTTTTGTCTTTCACACGACAATTTTATGTTGTTATCCCTTTGAACATATGACCCCTAGAGTTGCACTGTTTCTTTTTATTTTTTTGATAATTGAAGAAACAATGGGAGTTATTCACCTATTTATCACGCCTTAGTATATAACCCCCATGGTATCATCCAGATATAAAACTCTGATGTTTCAGCTTCATGTGGAAAAACTAAATGTTTGCCAAATCAAAATTATCATAACACTTCTTATTGAATGACTTGAAAATAATAATTAGGTATAAAAGTTGTTAACACTGTAATATAATATGGTTTTCAAAACATTTTAGAATACACATGAAAAGACAAATGTTGCTGTATAATTGGGGATTATCCTAGGCTTGGTGAAGAGATCATCTAAATTTTAATAATGACAGGAGGCGAATATTTGCTTCACTTTCCTTTACTTCACCTCCATAGCAGCAATTCAAACAGAAACAACCAATCAGGAAAAATAAAAAAGCCAATACATAAATAGCTCTGCAGAACTGCTCCACTTCCTCTTTCTTGAAGCGAATGAACAGGAAAACCAGGAATTTAACAGAATAATTGATACCCAGGATAATCACGGACTCGATCCCTGGTGGAAAAGATGGTGGTGCTGAAAGCAGGAATCTTTTGAACTGAGCAGTATTCAGGCCAGTTAAGCTGAAAAACAGTAAATAGTGCCATGATATAATGTAATGAACTGGAAAAAATGTATAAATGTATAAATAATTGTACAGTATGAACAAGTGATTACTTCGGAATATATGTATTCATAAGTTAATAAATAACAGACAAAACCAAGCTTAAGTAAAAGCATTGAAATGATTAGAAAAGTCAAGGTTGAAAAGGAGACCGAGAGAGAGAGGGTGGGACCGAGACTAAAAAGGTCAGGGAAGGAATATTCGCCTCCTGTCATTATTAAAATTTAGATTATTTCTTCACCAAGGCTAGGATAATCCCCAATTTTAAAACATGACAGGAGGCTCATATTTGCATTTTTAACACTATGTAAGAGGAACAGAACCGGGATGAGGAGACGGACGAAAATAGAAAGTTCTAAATGTAGACTCCCGCGACCAATCTGCTGAATGCAGAATATCCGCTAAGGAAGCGCCCGACGTGAAAACCGCAGAGGCAGCTGCCCCACGTACAGAATGAGCCCCAAAGGAAACATCAACACCAGCCAAAAACAAGATCCAGCGGACCCAACGAACAAGGGTGGGTGAAGACACAGGTTTGTACGGGCTGACGTACGAAATTAAAAGTTGGCTTGAATCCGGAGAGCGTAAAGCTGCTGACCTGTCCAAGTAACAGCAAAGGGCAGCTGCCACGCACAGCTTAGGTTCCGATGGAAGAAAGGGTAAGAGATGGAATGAGAATTAGATTTGGTCCGGCGAAAGATGGAAAAAAACGACACCGTCAGGGGAAAACACAATACCATCAATATCAAAAGATATGATGTCTGAGACCCCATGGAAAAAGAGCAGACAAAGAAGAAAGGCAAGTTTACCCAATAATTGGCGAAGGGAGAGGAGCTCGTTCTCAGGTCAAGATCGTAGGAATCGAAGTACAACAGAGATGTCCCAGAGCAAAGAGTATCTAGGACCTGGGGGATGGGAAAGACAGATACCTCGCAGTAAATGGCACACCCGAGGGTCTTTACCAACAGGGAGTCCATGAACCGGGACATGAGCGGCAGAAATAGCCGACCTGTGAACATTAATCGTTCTATAAGACTTCCCTTGATCAAATAAGTGTGAAAGGAAATTAATTATGAAATGGACAGGGGCAGTAAAGGGATCGACACTCCATCCCATACACCAGCGATTCCAGATACCCCAAGATGATGAGTAGCAGCATCTAGTGCCAGGGGCCCAGGAATCCCAGAAGAGACAACAAACTGTTGTCCAGGATCCCTGGAAAGAGACCAAGCCACCAGATGTAAATGGTTCATGAGAACATGGGGCTGAAGCTCTCCTTTCAGGTTCGTTAGAAGTTCCAGGAAGGAAGGCAATAGAAAAGGGTCCCGACGCGAAAGGCACAGAACCTCGGAAAACCAGAGTTGACTCGACCAGAGAGGAGTTATCAGTAAGATCACCGACCTTTGTAATTGGAGATGACGAAGAACTCTGGTGATCATCGCAAAAGGTGGGAATGCATAAGCACCCATCTGGGGCCAATCCTGAAGAAATGCATCCACTGCTCTGGAGTTCGGATCCGGAAGCCAGCTGAAAAAATCCGGGAGTTGATGGTTCACTCGAGAGGCAAAGAGGTCCAGAACCAGAGGGCCTCTGTGATGCATTAACTGAAGAAAAACTGACCAATTCAATATCCAGTCACTGACGGCTCTCCAATGACTGGAAAACCAGTCCGCTTCCAAATTGATGTCTCCCGGTAAGTACTCCGCCTGTAAGGAGATGTTCCTTTGAAGACAAAACTGGTAACTGTCCTTGGTCACTTCCGATAAATCCTTTGAGGGGGTTCCCCCCAGATGATTGACGTATTGAACTGCTGAGACATTGTCCATTCGAAGTAAAATACAGCAATCTCCCAGCCTTACCAAAAACACCCCTTTGAGGGGATGGTCTGAAGACTTATTTCAAACATGATTGGGCCTTGTTCAAAGAGGAAAAAATGTTTACGTGTTTTTGCAGCTGTTTGAGGAATGGTTCTCCAAAGAGCATACCTTTGCCATATTAGCACTGCCCACTAGGCAAATACAACGTTGTATCCATTCTCTCACAGAATGAGCATTTAATGCCTTGTTTGAAGAAAGGGCTGAATCTGCCAGATACAGAATCTGGAACATAGGGCCAGTGACGTCCAGCAACTTCTCTTGGGCCAGTTTGAGTCCCCGCTCTAGACCTTTGCGAGGATCTCTGCCTGATTTGCCCATAAAGGTTATCATGGTTGGGTTGAACTCTGGAGTAAAAGCAACCTTATACGGGATGATGGGTCGTGGACATTAGTTTCTCAAACGAGATCTAACCTCTTTCTCTAAGGGGTGACGTAGCCAAAAATGTAAATATTGGGCAATGTGGGGAGGGGGGACCCATTCAGTAGAACGCAGATGACGGATGCTGCATGGGTCAAACATAGGGTTTCCGGAAGAATCTAAGATTTTCGTATCCTCCTGATTGTCAATCTGATCGTTGGTAGAAAGGGCTCACCCATAAAAGGCTCATCTGTTTGGAAACACACATCCAGGCCAACCTCCTCATCAGAAAAATCCGATATATCCGCTTGACACGCATCTACCTCCGTAAAATCAGGAGGGAAATATTGGTCCTCATCGTCTGAGGCTGATCTAGGAGCCCCACAAACCTCAGGGGCAGAGGTCAATCTACCCTTTTTTTGCAGGGTTTTTCCCCTTTCTCTGGATTTGATTTAGATTGAGAAGTTTGGAAGTATGGGAATTATCTGGACCAGAGTAGTCAGAATCTGGAGAGTCTTCAGTAACTTGGGGCGGGGGGGGGGGTGGAGATCTGTGCTGGAGCTGACAAGCGGGGTAATGCACCTGCTAGTGCTTTCTCTAAAGATGCTGCCACAGCAGAGTTAATTAGAGCCAGAAGCTCTACGGAGCCACAGGAGCATTTCTGAGAATCTTCCACTGCTATGTAAAATAATACAATAATATAGATTATGGAGAGAAGCAACTAAGGGGCTCACCCTAAATAGCAGAAAGTATGTGTGTGTATGTGTATATATATATATATATATATATATATATATATATATATATATATATATAGAGAGAGAGAGAGAGAGAGAGATATATATAAATATATCTATATATAGATATATATATAAATATATCTATATATAGATATATACATATATAGATATATATATCTATATATATATATATATATATATATATATATATATATATATATATAGATTGACAATATATACAGAGGCAAAAATATGTCTATTGCAAGAGGGGCTCACCCTCAGGAGTAGTATATATATAAATCTGAAGAGGGGTTCACCCTCTGGATAATTGTAGATAACCAAATATATATATATATATATATATATATATATTATATATATATATATATTATATATATATATATTATATATATATATATATATATATATATATATATATATATATATATATATATATATATATATATATATATATATATATATGAGGGGCTCACCCTCTGAAAGAATAGTGGATTAGTTGGATTTGGCAACAAATGTATATATTTCTTTTGGGGGGGGCTCATCCTCAGAGGTAAAATATATATGAATGAATATATAGAGGGGGGCTGACCCTCTAGAGGCAAAGTAACATTTGCAAAAATGAATAAAAGGAAGGGGCTCACCCTTGTTGCACGAGTTAAAGCAGGCTAAAGCAAAGCTGTTGCAGAAATGGCTGTGGAGAAGTACTGTGATGGAATTTGTCAGCAGAGATAAAATGCCGTCCGAAATCTCGCTAGAGACAAGAGTATGTAAAATATTGCAGTCAGTCTGGATGGAGACAAATGTACAGGTTAAGCCGAGGTAATAAAATGGTGGCTGCAAGGGACCCACGACGGGTGAGGGAGAAAGCGGTCACATGTATACTGAGGGGAGCTTTCCCCAAAGAGGAGACAAATGTAGAGGAGGCAAGTAAGATGAAAGAGCTTTAAGGCACAGGCATAAAGAAGTATAGAAGGACAAACGGATTGACAGTAAATGGTTGGGGAAAAAAGTAGTTAAGTAGAAGAGTAAAAAGATTTAGTAAAATAGAAGGGAATGTGTATATGACAATGAAATGGAATATTGTTCATATAGCATTTAGTAATATCATAAGAAACGAGATACTCTGACCTGCAGTGGATGTAAGCAGCAAGAAAGAGGAAGTGGAGCAGTTCTGCAGCTATTTATGCATTGGCTTTTTTTTCCTGATTGGTTGTTTCTGTATATATTGCTGCTATGGAGGTGAAGTAAAAGAAAATGAAGCAAATATGACCCTCCTGTCATGTTTTAAAATGTATTCATTCATTTTTTGGTAATAGAAAAATAGCACATGCTCAGGGAATGCTTACAAGTGCCATGGAGCAGATTTTTCACATAATTTGCATTGAGCTTTTTCTCTGCCCAGATCATAAGAATAGCCAATCGAATATTACAATCAGGAAATCTATATGTACTTCACTTAGTCATCTCCCAAGTCACCCCATTTAATGTTGTTGATCCTGGTAAATCAGACCCACTGTGAATTCACATTTAATTTATATTCTGGTTTATACTTGACTGAACACAGATTAATATGGAAGTCTCCCCTTTTATATCATTTATGGAGGTGAACCACAAGAAATACATTATAATTCCCTGTAAAACTCACTGTACTGTTCTTTGCTATATACACCATCTATAATTTGTGAATCTCCATGAGGACTTATAAACAATATATTTAAAAGATTAGTTTAAAAAAGACATAAATATGTACATGGCTTTTTCTAAAATATGTTTTAACTGTTGTATTCTTGATTGATTTTTTTGTCTTGTTCACTATTCTTATTTTATTCCATCTTCAAAATAATTTTCTTTACTATATTATTATTGTGGGTCTGTTTGGGGAAATATATGCTATAAACATCCCCAGACTGCTGTGTTTTTTTGTTTTTGTTTTTTTTTTTTGTTTTGTTTTTGTTTTTTCTTCTTTTCTTTTAAGGAGTAAATATGTACCAAGCGTGTGGGTCATAGAGATGTAAACATGTATTGCAGGATTATTTTGTTAATATTGAATGTCATACTACATTATACAGGATAGACATTTCTGTGGTCTCCTAAAAAAGAAATCCATTTAGACATGTTATCCTTTGGTGTCTGCAGGAAAAAGACACCTTGTTGATTTTTCCTGTAGTAAAGTAATATTCCTATTATTTAATTCAACTGACTTTGTTTCCTGAAGATAATAGAATTATATTTTACAGATGCAGAGAATAATTGTGTTAGCAATTTCCTCTGTGGTAAGTATTTCTGTGATAATTCACTTTCAGGAAAGGACTTTTTGTACCAGAAGAGTGCTGAAGGGGTAATGCACTCAGTGTCCCATCATTATACATCAGTTCCTATTTCATCAGCAAAGTGCTGATCATAAGCAATTTGGAATTCATCATGAAACATTTTAATATATCCATACCTTAGGTTATACAAATATTATATTCATTGGTCCACGTAAGTTAAGACTGCTTCAATTCCTGTTGCTATCTGAAGAGTGTCTGGAAGATGCAGGTATTTCATAGGAAAAACTTACATTTGGCAATAAGCAAAAAAAAAAAGAAGCTATTATAATGAATGTAAGCTCTAGTAAGCAGGGCCCATAGTTCTTTGTGTTTTATCAGCAACATGTAATTGCCTTTTCTCACCTTGTACAATGATGTGAAATATGATGTTCATTATAAATACATGATTATATACTGTTTTAAAGGGATAGTAATGTTTCACATAAACAGCGGCTCCATAGTATTTGAGCCATAGAGAGTGTTATTTCAATACTGTCATAGTTGTAGTTCAAGAGTAAGCCACCTCTCTTCAGATGTGGAATCTGGTCCACAGACCAGACAGCTCACAGCATGGGACAATCTTTTTACTCTGAGAACAATGAAAGCCCTGCCCCCATTGACAGTTTTTTCAGCTTTTTCCCTTATGTTAATTGAAGATTGTACCTTTCTGCAATCCACTTTGACACCACCCTGCTGTTCTGAGGTGAGCAATGTTATATCAGTAAAAGGGGTGGGAGGGGGATACTTTATCATTCAGTTACTCTTGAATTACAACTCTGACAGTACTGAAATAACACTCTCCATGGCCCAAATACTATGAAGATTAATTGGAGCTGCTTTTATTTGAAACATTACTGTCCCTTTAATATATATGTATTCTGCAAAGTGATCCAGCCCATAGTGAGGCTGATGACCAAGAAGAATTGGGGAGGAGGCACTGAAATGAGATAGAACTGAGATGCACTTTCCACTGTAACAAACCCAGTGCCCATGTTATATGAAGCCTGTGCACTAATATTTCTCTGTCTTGAGATATCTTTCTCCACAGGAACTGGAAAGTTTATCATGCCTTTTTTTTCCTCTTTCGAATATGTTACACCTGGAGTTATTACAACATAGAGAACAAAGATAGATGAGAAAGAATTATTTTGTATTGCAGGTCTCTATTGAAAATATCAGATCATAAAGAAGATAGATAAAGTGTTAGATGACTCATGTCACGATCTGTTCAATACCATATAGAATCTGACCCAATTGGGTCTCTGTTATGTATGCTACATCTCATTAAAACACCAAACTTTATTACTACAAAATTTAAGATCACAAAATTAAAAAATATTATCTATAAACTTATTTTGAGTATGAGTTATAAAATCTTCTCACCATATGTGGGCATACAGAATGGTGTCAGGAATGTCACTTGCAGTCACCCAATCTTGTTGCCTCTAATATTATTTATACAACTGAATTATGTATATAATTCCCTTACTACCAATTTATCATATAGCAGTTGGAGTGAGTGCAACTACAGTTATGGCATAGAGCAGTCAACTTTAAGTAAAACGCTGAACCTGAGTATTTTAATGCCTTATATTATTTCAGAGCACCGTTTCTTTCTCTAAAATGCTTAATTGCATCTTTATTAATCATACCACTGGTTTTGAATATGGCAGTATATAGACCCATTGGTTATAACAAACGGATCATAATAATACTACTAGAGCAGTACTCAGTGCTTCTTTGAATGCTTGTCCTTATTTTAAAAGCATTGTTAAATGCTTAATTACCCCTTTCTTTGTTACAGTGGTTTTTATTATTTATATATCTAAATGTGTTGATAATAAACTACATTTTGTATAAATTGTATATTTTCGTAGCACTGGTACTTAATTGTACCTATGTTAAACATTTAGTAGATACAGAGTTAAATAGATGGCACAAATATAATTCTGCCTCATAATTTCTTATAGCGTTGAAAAGAATACAGCCTATGATCTAAACATCAATTGCACCATATGGTGTCCAGATAGAACTACTCAAATATTAGCTACATTAGTAGCAATTATACTGATTTACTGCGGTATGTAGTCACTGTGTCATTGCAAACATGCTGGTGCTGTAGTAGTTCATAATCAACCTGTTCTAACTATACAGCTAACAACTCTATTCAAACGGATTGGGCTCTAATCCTTCCAACATCAGTTCAGCGTTTGGAGCAGGTAGTAAACACACTGACTATGTAAATACAGTATTAGCACTGCGGTGCATTCACCTTCCTTAAATTAAGTCAGTAATTGAGAGCATATCGGTGGATACATAGCCACTCTAGATAACAATTGAATGCTGATTATAGTGAACTAGGGTAGAGATGAACGGACTCCATCAACCCCATACAGATTGCCCTGCATCTTTCACCAGGTGCAACCGGCTTCATCAGGGAGAGCGAATGCACCGCAGAGCTAATACTGTATTATATAGACAGTCAGTGTGTTTACTACCTGCTCCAAACTCTGAATTGCTGTGGGAAGGATTAGAGACCAATCTGTTTGAATAGAGTTGTTGGCAGTATAATTAGAACAGGTTGATCATGAACTACTACACTACCAGGAAGTTTGCAATGACACAGTGACTATATACTGCAATTAATCAGTATAATTGCTAGTAATGCAGTTCCTCAACACTAAAAGCAATTTTGAGAGAGAATTAAAGTTGTGCCGTCTGTTTAACTCATTAGCTACCGGAAGTTTAACATGGTATACTTAAGTACCAGTGCTATGAAAATAACGTATACCAGCTACTAATATACAATTTATACAAAAGGTTGTTTATTATCAACACATTTAGATAAAAACATAATAAAAACCATTGGTGCAACAAAGGAAGGGGTTATTAAGCATTGACTGTGCAAATGTAGCAATGCTTTAAAACAACAACAAGAGCTGGAAGAAGCATGGCTTAATGGAGCCACTAAGTACTGCTCTAGTAGTTTTATTATGATCCGTTTGTTATAACCAACGGGTCTATATACTACCATATTAAAAATTAGTGGTGTGATAAATAAAGGTGCAATTAAGTTTTTTTTTTTTTTTTTTTTTTTTTTTAAACAACTGGGATTGTGCTTTGAAATAATATAAACCTTCGAAAAATACACAGGTTCAGTGATATGTCCTAATCTCGTGATATCCTGTTAAAGCAATTTTATTGCACTTAGCCACCTCTGTAACCAAATATTTTTTAAGTGGATTGTGAAGTAGCAGTACCACTTCTTATAAATACCTTTGCTACCAATGAAAGATCAGCCAGATCCCTCATATACACTGGTACTTGACGTAGGTGGAAAGCACAGGTTTGTTGATAAATTAAATATACAACAGGATCAGATACTATACCATACATTTATATTGTGGTATATAGAAACAGTTATGAGCCTGTTGCAAGATACCTGCTGATTAACTTAGACATTTCACTTTTAAGGTTCCATATGGTATGATCATTCCTGACTAAATATGAGAGCACTTGGGGAGATGTATAAAAGTGGCAGTAATAAGGGTGCGGAGCTATGCTGGACTAAGATGGCCGCATAAAGAGTTTGCTCCACATGGCGAGGTCTTAATACCCTATTTATCTGTATGCCTAGCCACTGTTTTGACTTCTAAGTGCAGTCACCAGCTCTGCCAATGCCGCTGGGCACACGGAGATCCAAAAAATCAAAGGGGGAGAAGAAAATTGCAGTGTTCCTCCCAGTGCAACATAGGCAAGTGGAGGATCGAGGGTGGCTGCCGAAGTCCTCTACACCGGTAGTGAGCAGCAGTGAACCGGTCTTTGATGCGTCGGTGGTGTGTGAGGCTCGCTCCCTGTCTAAACTGGCAGCTTCACCGGAACAACTTCATATCCCGATGGTGACGCCCAAGGGGGCAAACTACATTACGTGGGAGGACTTGGCCTGTTTCCCAACTAATAAAGACTTGAAGGATCTAGTGTCGGAGATTAAATGTGCCGTGAAAGAAGAAATCTCTGGCCTTCAGGAGGATATCACAACTTTGGGTCATAGGGTGGACTTGTTGGAACAGGACAGAGATACTTCATGTCAAGAGCAGAACAACCTAGCTCAGCTTGTGGCCTAGCAAGACGATACCATCAATTTATTAACAGCAAAACTCAACGATATAGATAATCAAGCCCGCAGGAATAATCTAAGGTTCCAAGGCATCTGTGAATCTATTGGGCCCGATGACCTGGAGTCTACCTTATGTTCTATATTTAAAGACACAATGGGCTTATCTGACGACCCGCCTATGGTTTTCGAGAGAGTGCACAGGGCTTTACGACCCAGAAGATCTCAGAATGATCCTCCAAGGGATGTTATTTGCAGATTTCTGAATTTCCAGGATCGTGAAAGAGTTTATAAGAAGGGGAAGGAGATGGGAGAGTTCCACTATATGGCTCCACTATTGTCCTTTTCCAGGATGTATCTGTACTCACCTTACAGCAGCGCAGAGCAATGAAGCCGCTTACGGATCACTTAAGAGACCTGGCTATCCTTTATCATTGGGGATATCCCTTTTCGTTGATTGTGATGCACAAGGGGACACAAGCTATTATTTGCTCACCTCAGGCTATTCATTCCTTCTGCATGGAGATAGATATCCCTCCTCCTCCTACTCGGCAACCTTCTGTGGGACCTGTCCACAAGGAACTAGTGCCGTGGCCGTCCAGGGACATCGGCCCTGCTGGGGGATCAGCTGTCTCGGAACCAGTGCAGAAGAAGCTAAGGAATATAACAGACTCTGATGCTCACGCAATGTAGGTTACCACTAGTCAGACTACTATCCCCAGTCTGGTGACTGCTGTTTTTTGTTTTTTTTCTTTGTGTACCAATTAACCCTTTTTTGGCAGGACTGTCCTAGGTGGCTGGTCACTAGATACTAGGGTCCTAGGCTTAGCAAATGTTTTGTTTTTATCTGGGGTAACTGGGAGGGGTGGGCTTGGGGGGCCGGTGGAGAGGGATCGTCTTTGTCGAGCCCCCCTGGGCTGGCACTCTGTGCGCACCTGACAGCTTGTTGTTCTGTTGCAGGATGGACTGGTATACATACCGGAGAACTATCATTTACTGTTCGTTATACTGCTAGTTAGTACCGAGACTCAGGGTAGTGAAGGGACAGACCCCCTCTGATTGGCTGCAGGACCTGTAGCATGGATGACTCCCCATTTTGTTCACCCTGGTAAATCTGGGCGAATTAGCGAGTTTCACCTGCCGCACTGGTCATGGAGCCAAGATGTACCTATTGGTATCTTTACAAGGAGTCGGATGTGGACCTACAGGGGTCTTCCCTCCTGGGGGGATTGCTGCGCGTTTAAGGGCTATAAGGGCTCTTATACTCTGTTACAGGTTGGGTGGGTGAGGAAGCTTTGTTTGGGGGGAGGGGTCCTGTAGTTTGGATCTGCCAGTGCCCTCCCTCTCTTGAACCTCAGATCTTTGCCTGGACACCGGAACGGTGGTCCTGTTTTCAAATTGCCGTTTGTAGTTCCAGTGTGGACAGTTTTACTGCTGTACTTCTCATTGTCCAGGTGGACAGTATATGTGCGGTGTTGGGTTTCTGTGGTGGGTTGGGGGGTACATGGGTTCCACATGTTTGGTGTGGGGTCCATGCCATCTGCTGTCCTGTTGCCCCTCAATATACTCTGTTCTACATATGTGGCTGTGCGATCTGTTTGGTTGGTGCTGTTACACTTGTTATGTTCTTTATGTTATTCAGGTATCCTATTGAGGAAAAATGTGTTTAGTACTTACTTTTAATTTGAGTGACCTGTTTTGTCTAAATATTGCATATAATTGGTGGTTATGTATATGTGTTTCTCCTATGTGCTGGGTAGACCTCACCGTGTGGACTTGGTGGTCCTAAGTGTCCTAGCAACCTTCCCCTCAGGGAACATTTTGGTTCCTGACATGCACTAAGGTGGTTGACCCCACTTAGTTGTGGGTTGTTAGCCTCCGGATGTAAATCGATTTTCTTTGTGACTGTGTTTCTAGTGAGCCATGCTTTATGATTCACAATCTCCTTTGGATCCGTCCAATGGATAGACCACAAATTCTATCTTCACACCTAGTTCTACTCCATCTGTTGGGGAAATGGGACACGTTCAATTCAGTTGTGTTAGCAGCTCCATATCCTTCTCCCTTATTAGCAATAGTTGGAAATCCCGGATTCCCATCTTGTATAGGGGATCAACCTTTCCTTTCATGGAAAGAGAAGGGGATACATACCTTTGATATCAGCATCTGGTGTGCCGTCATTTGATGATTTAGCTGTTGCTCACTCGCTTCCGGTCTCACACATATGGAGATACCACCAGGTGAGACATTATCTATGCTTTTTGATGGCTAAGGGCTATGTGGCTAGAGACCTAACGGCATTTGAACAATCCTTCTCTTCCGGTGCTTTGGTTGAGAAGTGGTTAACAAAGCTGTACTGTTTTCTCTTCCTTCAACACTCGATTCTCTCCAAGCCTTCCTTTCTTCTGGGCTGGGAGACTGATTTACGAGTGTCTTATCCGGTCTCACGTTGGTATAGTATCTTGTGAGATTTACTCAAGTGTACCTCGAATATTCTGTGGAAGGATTCTAGTTACAAGCTCTTTATTAGGTGATACTATACCCCGATCCTTCTCCACAGAGTCTATCCAGCTGTGTCCCCCGTGTGTTGGAGGTGCCTAGTAGCTGAAGGTTCCCTCTTCCACCTATGGTGGACTTGTCCTAGCATTGTCAAATTCTGGCAGGAGGTCATATCCTGCATCAACTCTATTCTTTCCCTTGATATGACTGCAGAGCCACTTCTTTGTCTCTTCCTAGTAGTACCTGCACCTCCCTTAGTATCCTCTAAATCTAATAGATTGCTTAAGTATTTGTCGTACCATGCTCGTCACATGGTTCCAAAATGTTGGAAATCTGCTGATCCTCCCTCAATTGATGCATGGTTGGCTGGGGTGAAGGGGATGTACGAGTTGGAAAGACTACATGCTTCCTCTATAGGCTCATTAGATTCCTTTTATGATGTTTGGTCTCTCTGGAAAGTTTTTTGGGAGTCCAGGGGTGGGTCATGAGTCTCCTGGTCTATGTTTTTCTTCTCCGACATATACATGGACTCTGGTTGATATGCCATCTCTGTACCTTTATTTGGTATAATTGCTCTGTGATTACTCTATTGTGGTTGCTTGTCTTTGGTCAGTAGCTCTTACAGAGAGTGTTTTAGTTTAGGATTTATTCCTAATGGGCGTTCTCGTCCGCATTGACTGGCTCACAACTTCGACTCTGAAGGTTTCAGTTATATGACACTCATGATGCACATTTCATGTGTTCCCTCTTTTGGATTCCTTTTCTGGCCTGCGGATATCCCCACTCCTTCCTCTGCCCATGGGCTTATGGCTCTCAATACTGACACGGTTGAGTGCCGTGCACTTTCTCGCTCTCTCTAACTCTTTCTTCCTTTCTTTACTGCATTCTGTTTTACTACTCTTTCTTTCTCTTTTGCTTTAAATTTCGTCTCTACCATTACTTTCTTATTTGCGTCTGTTGTTAAATACAGATGACGATTGTTGATAATAATGAGATGTTGCTGAGATAACCCCCAAGTATAGTTCTGTACTGTAAAATATACATGCTGTTCTATTTGACTGATTCTGGTATTCGTATTTGCAGTGCACCTGTTATTCTGTAACCACTTTACAGGTGGTATCTTGCTACTTCTTATTTTAACCCCTTAATGACCAGTGGTCCTGGGACATTTCCGTCCCATATGGACTGCTTTGATCCCTGCCGATGCGCCGGTACATGTGATCTGTTGCGTGTATTGGTGCGCTGCTTTGGGGCCTGAAAGAGATCACTCCAGTCTTGGAAGGTCAATTTCAGGCCTCGTTGTAAGTAAAAAATACGTGATGTACTATGACCGTTGTCGGTCCTTAAGTATTTAAGGACCATGACGGTCATAGTACGTCATATAGTCCTTAAGGGGTTAAAACACTGTCATTCTGTATGTTTTTGTATTTCATTGACTTTCTCTTCAAATAAAGCTTTTGAAAAAAAAAATAAACGTGACCGTAAGAGCAAATTATAGCATAAAGCAGCAGAATACCAGTTGTTAGATGAATTTGCCTTTTTATATTCATCTAATAAAGAACCTTGTTCTTCACTAGATGAATGTTCACTGACTGTATATTTCTGGTAAATTCCCTGAATTATTGATTTTAGAGCATTTAGGGTCCTCCAAGGTAGCTCAAAGTACGTGTATGTATGTATATATAAATATGTATATGTATATATATATATATATATATATATATATATATATATAGGCAAAAAAATAGGAGAGCGCTAGAGTGGGCTGTATAAGCATATACAAATATTTATTAAAAATAAACAACAGAATTGTAAACATGGAGCTGCCTATAAAAAATCCTATAGTGCTATAATACAAAAAGACATAAAGTCCAGCTCCAGAGCTTATAATAGCTGGTGCACATAAAGGAAAAACATATATATTGCAACTTCTGTAAACAATCAGATAAAGCTGTTGGATGAGGTGTGGAACCAGAGTCCCCTTTGGCTGTATTATGCCAGTACTTATCTTCGTATGTACAGCACTGTATCTGTATGGCTCAATGTAAGAGATCTAATGGGCAGGTGATGTATACAATGTATCTTGCCTGACTTTCTCCTCTCCTGTCTTCGGACTACGGACTATGATGTCCCAGCTTACTAGCTGGCAATGTAACAATGTATCTATGCTACCTCCAATCTTCTATCTGTTAGTAAGTGCATCAGTCCCTGCGTGCAGAGTGAATCAATCAGCCAACCTCCTCATTCTCTATATCCCAATGGACCTGCACATTTCCCAAGATCGAATATGGCTCAGTACATCAACTCCAACCTCTGGCTCCTTCTAATAACCACTATCGGATATATAAAAATACCGGCAGCAATATCTCCTTCAAATCAGGTGAAGAGAACTCCTCCGCATTTCGTACTGTGCTGGACCATATGGGTTCCCTGTTACAACCTTCTTTTTAGACTCCTATACACTGTGACTGAGAAAGTCTATCATGATAGTACTTGCATATAATACGCTTATTTGTACACTTACACAGAAAAAACAAGGAATGCTCACAAGAAACCAAAAGCGCAGGATTCAAAACAGCAGGCAGAATCTAGTCCAGAGTGTAGCTGAGATCAGGACAAGAAGCACACGAGTGGTCAGGAACTAACCAAAGTCAGGCAAACGGGAAACAAAGTTCTGGGGCTGTAGTTAGTATAAACACTTTGCCTGCACACTGCAATGCTAAAGAGACTGCTTGATATAGGATCTTTTTCCATCCAAATACCCTGAAACATATAATCTGAAGTTTTAGGGTGCCCTTTCCTGAATGACTTGATGAAAGATGCAATGCATAAATGTATAGTTATAATTAGGTCTTACCATCAGAAAGACATCAACAAGCATATTTCGCATAATAATTTCTATAAATATACATTAGGAAATCAACTTTAACATTAGCAGAGGCTTCACTGGAAAATTAGGCACCTTGAGTGCAATGGCACCCTGGCTGAGACCAGTACTCTAGTCACTGACCACTAGTATACCCCTTACCCTATGAGTAAAAAAAAAAATGAGAAGTACAAAAGTTGAACAAACAGAAGCACAACATTTGCTTGTTCTTGTGCAAATCACCTCTCAGGAATATTATTTAGCTCTCTATTGCCATTACACAGGAAAAAACACCTATATGCTTAATGAGCTCACACCACCCATAATGACAGCCCTGTCCAAAATGCAGAGCAACTCCCATCTACACTACAATACCAGCAAAGCCTATATGTGTGTTTTGGCATTCTGGGGCCTCAACAGTGAGGTGTAGCTGTTCTCTTTACTAGCTGAGAACAATGAACCTGCATCTGGTATACAACTTACTCTTAGAGAGACTACCTAGGGCAGTGGTTCTCAATCTTTATTAGCTCAGGTACTCCTGAAATTCCCAGGGAACACCTAATTGTACAAGGATACTGTGCAGAGACCCCTTTAGGGGAACAAAGTCCCCTTATTTCTCTGAGGCCCGTGTGCCAGTGGAAATCGTTCCTGCCTTGGTGGACCAATCTCGGCTCCAGGCAGGAACCTCCATATAAGAGAACATGCATCTCTCTATCTAGTTATGTCTTCCTGTCTCACACATACGGCTTTCTGTTTGTCGTGATGGTCCCTTTTTTCAGTTTGTTCTTACTATACTTTTGGAAAATACTTGGGTGTTAGCCTTCTTATATGCCATTTGTAATGCTTAACATATTGTGCTCTCTCAATATTTTATTGTACACACTATTTTGGTGCCTGCCTCTTATTAAAGTGGAAGTAACAAATTATGACAAGTTTAATTTAAAATGGCTTTGAAAATCAAGTATATTTCACGTTAGCAAGTTTTTATTTTACTCTTTGAATACCAGAAGGGTACTCAACTCATTGCTTTGAATAGTGTTGCACAATCCCCTGACACACAAAGGGTTAAAATACTCATAAAATTATAAGATATCTTTATTTATTTATTTATTTGCTAGTTTATTCATCTTAGACACTACTGGCTGGCACGAGTGAAATGTTAAGATTTGGCACATGGCCTTTACCTGCCAGTAGTGTCTAAGAAGAAGAAACTAACAAATAAATAAAGCTAAATATCTCATAAACTGTTATTTTAAATAATGTTTGTTTTATTTTATTTGCAGGTACTTAATGTTTAAACATTGCATACAAACTATAGTATTGTTGAGACCCTCAGCAAATTATATGTTTGACTATGAAGGGATTTTATTTTCTGCTGATCTCATAATTCCTACCATATATCCTTAACTAAAAACATATTTAAAAAATGAATTTCTCATATAGCTATATGCATAAATGTGAGTTCTAGTTGACACATGTGCTTTATCGTTCAACAACATCATTCCAGGTTGCCAAGGGAACACAAGCTGTCCTATAACCTGATTTGTCTGTCATTTATACATCCCGGGCCTCTTACTTTTGAACCTTAATCGTTCAATTACACAGTGTCAGCTATAAATAGAAGTGCTTTGAGCCCACATTCACTATATTAAGTATATTCCATATTCAATTTTACTAATATATCATTAAAATAATTGATTTCTCCTGATGTATGATACAAGTCTTATGTATCACACACACAAGTTAAATGACAACAGCCTGAAAAATGCTTCACTACTCTGCCTACCTGCTTCTCTGCTCATTATAGTTATAAATCCTCTATGCAATTGCTATTTTACGTGTTCATTTTCTGAATATCTACATTTCCAGAAGGACATTAATACATTGTAGGCAGTTCAAGGAATAGTCCGTAAAATGGTGCAAGGTATTCATGACAAAACGTACCAGGATAGACTCGATATGAGAGCAGAGAAAGTAAATACATATATTAAAGGATTTAATAAAGTTCTGTGAAGTGTTTTTCAGGAAAAAAGGAAATCTAATAGAGGATGGAATAATCAGCAGTAATGTGTGTAAGTACTACTTTATTGAAAAGGTGATAGGTTTGTAGAATGTTAACCCTTTGAGTGCCAGAGGGGTACGCAACGCATTGCTTTCCACATCTGAGGAGTGGGGGCTTAAACTAGGTAAAAGGGGCAGGAGGGGGAAACTTTATCATTGAATTACTCTTGAACTACAACTTTCACAGTAATGAAATAACACTCTATGGCTCAGTTTCTATGAATATTAATTGGAGCTGCTGTTTTTGTGAAACATTACTATCACTTTAAGTGCTACATAATTATCAGTGTTTTTTTCTATTTGGTCTTTGTAGTCCTGTTCAGTGCCAAAGAAAACATTGACTCTAGTGTTCAGTGGGAACCATAACTCCTAAGTAATTTACAGCAAAATGCTTCTGGTTCTTTTCTGATTGTTATGTGGTATAAGCGTTATTTGCAACTAATTTCTTTGTTGTAAGTGTCAGTACAGCATTGTGCTTCTACAGACAAGGTTTGTTAATCGCTGTATAGCTGCCTGCTTTTTACTAAGATTTGGCTCACAGTGTGAGTAAAATATAATCATTTATGCCAGTGACAGGTAACCTGATTCACAATAAGGGCAGCAAATGAGCACCTCAGCATCCAACTAAGGGCTGCACATTATGATGAAACATTTAAATAGGGTTGAAAAGGTAGATTAACCTCTTAAATGCTAGACATGTATCTAACACATTGCAGCATTTAAGTGTAAAGGTATACCACCCAAATGGCCAAAGAGGGACACTGTTGTTTTAGGTGTTGTTGCTGTGGGCGTGGCTGGGGCGGGGCATTACTAAGAATCTTTTGTTTGCTTCATGACCTGTTGACACCTCTTTAGTCAATTTAATACATGATTTAGAGTGAGACCGAAGTATTTTATTTACAAAGACTAACTTATAAACATAGTCCATTAAAGTAATGTCCCAACATAATTTGTAATAGATTTGTAGAGTCTAAAAAAAAAAACTCACATTGCCACAAACCCCATCTCTCAAACCACTATGGTTTGAGAAATATTGTCAGTGAAAGTTCCCCCTTCCCTCCCCTTCTCTTGGTGTCAGGTGTAAAGCTGACACAAGGGGATCCATGTCGGCCGACACGCTGAGGCTCTGCAGCAGAGCCGAATTCCCATTATTGCAAAAGAATTACTTCATTGGAAAGGTCTACAAAGTGTGCTTGCAAACCAGGCACACTTTGTAGACCTTTCCAATGAAATAATTCTTTTGCAATAACGGGATTTCAGCTCTGCTGCAGAGCCACAGGCTGATCCCCGGACTGGGATCTCCTGCTGTCAGCTAGACGCTGACGTCAGGAGAAGGGGAGGGAAGGAGGAATTTTATTGCCAATATCTCTCAAACCATAGTGGTTTGAGAGATGGGGTTTGTGGCAATGTGAGTTTTTTTTTAGACTCTACAAATCTATTACAAATTATGTTGGGGCATTACTAACCCTTTAAATTTAAGCAAGCATGATTGTAAGTTGTATTGCTATGGAGCAATGTGATACACTTACATACACACTACACAGACTGATCTCCTAAACAGTGGGACACCAGGGTGGGAAAGAGGGACAAAGGGATATGGGTCCGAAAGAGGGACTGTTCCTCCTAAAGAGGTACACTTTGAAGTAACGTAAAGGGTGGAAGGTGTTGTGGCTAAAATGAGGAAGTGTACATTTTGGAGTGCAAACAGGGTATATGTGTATGATATAATAGAGGGAAATTATCATTCCTAGGAGCCTTCTTGTTTCAATCCCCCAGAATAACAAGATGGGCTGAAGGTGAGAGCTTGTATATGACCTCACAATATGGACAGAGCTTAATGTGCATACCTGGGAACTTACTTCTGTATAGCTCCCAGGGAAAGCTCATGGGCTGCGACTATGCTTGTGTAAATGATGAGAATCACATCATAAAGTGGGCAGGGCTTAATCAGGATTGGGCTGGGAAGTGGGCAGGGCAAGGTGGAAAGTAGGAAGAAAGGAGGAGAAGTGGGTGGAGTTACTCAGGAAATTCACCACAGCTGGAGAATCAGCCTCTGTCTCCAGAGACCCAGTAATTAACTCTTAAACCCTGAGTATCCAGGGCAGATCTGGAGAGTTCCCTGGTATGTCAATATGGGTGGGCAAAACTGGGGAGGGAATGGTGGGATTTAGCCTGATATGCATGGGAATGTGGGCAAAATGTGGAGAGAGGGGACAGAATAGGCACGGCGGTGGTCAGGGGTAACATAGGAACTTCCTGAGATGGTGAATCAGCCTATGTTGCTAGACACTTGGTAATTAATCTGAGTCTCTAGGGCAGATCCAGAGTATTACTAGTTATGGATATTATCTCCTCTTCCCTCTTTATTAGAAAGCAGACTGGGTCCACATTTGAAGCTACTGAAGGCCACTTGTTGCCCACTTGTGGTTTATAGTGTACAAACGGTGCACACATGCAAGTGAGAGTGACTTCCAGAATGCTAAACATTGTCTACTTTTTGGCATACATTTATTCATATTGAAAAAAAAAGGTAGATCTAAGTGTCACGTTCACATTTCTGGGGCTTTGTCAGCATAAGTTTTATAGTAATTTGCATATATTAAAGTTGTTTTTGGTTTGTTCGACAGCATGTTTTTCTGCCCTTTATGTTGAAAAAGAACTTCTTGAAACATGGACATAATTGAATTACAAAAAGAACAGTCTCTCATATTAATTACACCAAGCAATTTTAGCTTTTTATTGCTTTCTCTGCATAGGAAACCATAATATATTTGCATGTCATTGTGGGTTTCAAAGAGCTACTCTTTGTATTTTATAAGAACAGTGAGGCTTATGTATCAAATCAAACCAGAACAGTTCTAGGACAAACTTCACCACGGGTAGAAATTCAACTCTTTGAGTGCCAGAGAGGTGCACAATGCAATGCTTTGCAATGAGTTGCATACCCTTCTGGCACTCAGAGGCCAAGTCTCCTGAATTCCCAGTTTTAAATGGTGCTTTTTACCACCTTGAATGCTAGAGAGGTCTCTAGTGCATTGGGAATTTTAATCTGTTCTCTGTGGTACAAATAGTTTGAGCCATAATTGTTCCATTTTGATTGTATACATAAATCTAGCAAGCTAAAGAGGTTCAATTTTGAAGCAAACGAGCCAAATTCCCATATATTAAATGCTAAAAGCCCCATTTAAATGAACCTGTATTTACAGAATTCTTATCCCCCCCATGGTGTAGTTAGCTTGCTCCAGAAACACACGTCTTTAACTCAGTGAAGTCCACTGAATACTTACATTTCTTATTTTTGTTATTATAATTTATAGGAGGGCTAGGCAAACTAAGGCCCACCAGCTGCTCAGGGCTATGATTTCCCATCATGCCAGTCTTAAAGGGATAGTAATGTTTCACAATAAAAGCAGCTCCAATTAAGCTTGTTGTTCAAGAGTAATTGAATGATAAAGTATCCTCTTCCCGACCCTTTCACTGATGTAACACTGCTCACCTCAGAGCAGCAAGACTGTCCGGATGGATCTCAGGGAGGGACAATCTGTGGGGAGGTGGCTTACACTAGGTAAAAGGGGAAGGAGGGGAAACTTTATCATTCAAATACTTGTGAACTGTGACTTTTTGTCAGTATTGAAATAACACTCTCCATGGCCCAAATACACGAAGATTAATTGGCACTGCTGTTTTTGTAAAGCATTACTATCCCTTTAAGTTAGGGTTACCACCCAGCCGGTATTTTACCGGCAGGCCGGTAAAAAATTGGCTTCTGTCCAATGTTAAGTCTATGGAGGGAATGCCATGGCCGGTATTTTTTTGGAGAAAAGGTGGCAACCCTACTTTAAGTTGACTAGCACTGGCCTACAGAATGAGACCCATTGATTGCTGTACCATTCTGGGAGGAATATCAAACACCTCATAATGTAAAATACGTTATTAAAAAAAAAAAAAAAAAAATAGGCCACATCATTTGTTTCAAAGTGCATAGATTGAGACTATAGGTGATTTCAACCCTTTAACTGCAAGAGGCATTGGACACCCTCTGACTCTGAAAGTATGGCACCATTGACAGCCATTCAGCAATTAGTGAGATGTTCGATTGGACACTACCAACTCTGTTTAAAGGGATATTAAGCATTTATTTTAACTATACATATTCTAAAAGTGCACAATATGTGAAGTCAAATTGGCTATGCTTTATTTTTCTTTTCAACTATTTCTTTACATTTTATTTCTTTGACGTTGAGATCCCTGGATCTGTTTCCAGAGATTTTTCTCTCAGGAACTAATACAGTATGGAAAATATTGTTTACAGTTTAACTATTAAAAGTATATCAGATAGGGTTACCAACTTTTCTTCAAAAACATACCGCCAAGGCATTCCCTCCATAGACTTAACATTGGAAAGAAGCCAATTTTTTACCGGCCTGCCGGTAAAATACCGGCTGGGTGGCAACCCTAATATCAGAATGTGTAATGTGAAAATAAAAGTTTACTGTAACTTTAAAGAACACTACTGGCAGAAAGTCCCTTTCCTCTTGTGAGGCTAATGTAATAAAAAGAAAAGGATAAATTCTGAGGCAAACCAGCTGCACCATAGGGGCAAATTAATATTCCATTGCTCTAAATTGAGCTTGTACCCCCTTGAATGCTAGCGATCCCTAACACTTTGCTTAACAGTAGTTACACATTTAAATCAGTGGGAATTTGGAAAAATGTAATTTGTCCCCCTGTGGTGCAGTTGGTTTGCCCCATAATTACTCCTGTTCTTCTTCATACCTCAGCCACTGTATGTGTAGGCTTAGTGCCACTTTGATTAAATGGGGTACACCTGGTAGCACTTTGTGTATGGAAAATTATTACACCAATGATATGTGTTTGGACTTGTTTAACCCCTTAAGGACCAGAGAGGTATGCAACATATATCACATTTACTCTAGTTTCATGTACATTGTTTACACTAAGGTTCTTCATTTTGGGGCCTGTGCCCTGGATTTGTCCCCTAAGCTGTCTGAATACTCCATACCTTCAAATATATGTTTTTTCATGATCACAAACATCTCCTAACAATAACCCCCACTTATTGTTATATGAACAAAAATCCAAATAGCCTCTATGCCTCAATTTTGTGTGGATTGGTTATTTTTGAATTAGTGTTGCATATAACTTCCATTGAACAGGATATTACCCTATGTTGCTGGACTCAGGGGGAAATGCACTAAGGGGGTAATAAATCCTATATAATAATTTGCTAGGATGTTTGTCAGAAGCTGTCATGCGCAGCAGAGACTGCCCGAACGCATAGGATGCTGGGAGTTCTGTGCTTTCAGGCAGTCTCTACAGTGCATGACTGCGTTGGTGGCAGGACGCAGAGCAGGACCGGCCTCTTAACCCTTTGAGTGACAGAGGGGTACGCAATGCATTGCAAAGCAATACGTTGAGTGCCCCTCTGGCACTCAAAGGGTTAACATCATCTGGACCTTGGCCCGTGTACACGGGCTTTTAAACTAGTAGGTGGTAAAGAGGACATGACATCTCCAGTTAGATCACATCTCCAGTTCCTCTGGTGGGTGAGATCTTAGTGCATAGGGTCCTTAGAATAACAGAGAAAATGGAGAAGTAATATCAGTGGAGTAGTTATCTCTTCTGTACCATCACTTTATCACACCTAGGAGCATTATTTTGCCCAGGAACCTCAAAACCATTCCACTGAAGCCTTCCTTCCTTTCTAAGATGATTTTAGCTGGAGTAGTTCAGCATCCAGGAATCCATGTTCACCTACAACACAGAATTGACTCATACCAGTGATTCTCAACCAGGGTGCCGTGTCACTTTGGTGTGCCACAGACATCATCTTAGGGTGCCCCCACGTTTTCTATGAAGACTTTTAAATAAAGATTAATAGAAATTGTTCTGGACAATATGTTTAGTTTTGTTAATATGATTGTAAGACCTAATAATAACTGTATATTTATGTATTGTACCCTTCATTATGCCCTTTATAAAGTACATTAAATATGTTAGGGGTGCCCCGAACAGAAAAAGATTGAGAACCACTGACTCATACTAACCATCAGAATTTTCACCCTAGATTATGATAAATTGGATTTATTATTAGCAGGGGGTTAGTGTTTCTTTAAGTACTGACTCAAAAATAATTTTACTTATAAATAACCAATAATCTTTTTTTTTTTTTTTTTTTTTAATGAAACATGGTATAGGGGTTTTCCTGCTTTGTTGTAAAACCCTCTTCTAAATTGATGGGTGGTGCAGCTAATTACACCTGATTAGCTTGATGAATAAGGCCTATAGAATCAAACAGATCATACTTTTAAAGGGATACTCACACCCCCACACAACATCAGCTAAAGAACAAAGTGTGTGCTTTAATACTGTGCCTGTCTGATAACCAGCAGTGCTGTTTTTAATCTTTTATAGTTACAATCTTCATGAAGATATGGGGTTTTGTTAAAAAAAAATCTCAAGTTGGCTGCACCCTGGGGTCAGGCCGACTGTATTTTGGCTCATGGGCTACATGCTGGACACCTCTGCACTAAGCTGTTTTTCTTATTGTCATTTACTGTAACAGTCTGATAGTATATATTGTGTATGAACTGACACTTAAACTGTTTAGTATATGATGTATGTACAATCAGTGCTTGCCTGTTGATTTGTTTATAAATAAAAATCATTAAAACAGTTTAACAAAACAAACTATACATTTCAGCGCTTGAATATGCATAATAATGTATGTGCTTTAATTCTATGTCCTTGTTCTGTGGGTCTGGGGGTGTTTGAGTGTGTCCCTTTAAATCTATGGGGTGTCTTATGGAATTACTGATATAACTTGCTGTTTCTGACTGACATGTCCATTAGAAAACTGTTTATATTACACTGTACCTTTTCATCTTGAAACCATACATGTTACATTCTGAATTTGCTTTGATTTCAGTGCAAAACTAGAAAAACAATTATGGTATTTGCTTAAAATCAGTATTCCAAGCTCAGTGAAGAATCAAAGTCAAAAGAAATTTTGCAGAGCAAAAAAAAGAATTTCAGATGAAAAGGAATTTTTGAATAACTACTGGGTTATCTGCCTTTGGGGCTGCATGAATGTATTTTTTATTGCTTGATTTCTAAATAATCATAAGGCTAGGTGATATCTTATATACAAATATCATTTTTGTGTATTTTCATGTTAATAACTTCAAATAAATATTTTGAACTTATCTGGTTATTTATAGCCACTTCAGTGATGGAGATCTGACCAACTCATTGCTTCGCAATGCATTTGAGACATCCCTAACATCCAAGGGGTTAACAAAGGGTTTACCAAAACTTAGGGCCATATTCAAGAAGCTAAGGATAAGTAAACAGAGGGGGAGCAGCAAGTATATGTGTGTGATTCCATGAATACCAATTGAACAATGGTTGGGGGGGGGCAAATAGTGTACGCAGGGGTCTTTCACTAATAGTGGGCATTGGATCCTGATAGTTTATGTGGAAATCTGTGACTTTCACTGTTGCACTTTAATATATTGAAACTTTGTAGCACCCTTGTCTCTGTTGTGACTTCCACTGTACAGTAGAACCAGACTTGGAGGTCTGAGAATGTATGTGAAGATCTGTATTGGAACTGGCCAGGGGAAGTCAGATAGTGTATGTGATGGAGACTGAACAGTAGATCAGAAAGCTGAGGTGGGGAATATATATGAGTTCTAAAGAGGTGCCCAGCACATTGCAAAATAGGAATGAGTATAACAGCCTTACTCACTTTAAAGGAGCAGTAAACTTTTTTTTTTATGAAAACACATTTTATAGAGCTTTTCCTGCTGAATAAAACAAGGTCACTCCCACTACTGTCAGTTGTTTTATTCAAAATTTATATCAGTTCAAATAATCAGGAAGTGCATTTACTGTGTTTACTTCCTGATAGTTCTGACAGGAAGTGACATGCAGTTTCTGTCACATTCCTGGGAGAACTGTATGTCTCTGACTTTTCTGATTTTCCTTTCCATTAGAATCTAACAGGAAATCTAATTAGAATTTGACCAATAGAGGGCACTGCTAATGTAAAAAAACATGGGTTTAAACTGTAATAACTGTGGACATATAAATCTCTCAGCAGTGGGAGTACCCTTATCTTACTCAATAGGAAAATCCCTACAATATATATTTTTTCATAAAAAGAAGTTTACTGCTCCTTTAAGGATATACATGCTAAACTCAATCAATATACATTCACCTATATGTCAGTTTTAGTGTTTTTCTTCCTATATTTATTTATTCTTTACATTAAGAGCATCTGGTATCTCTTGATACTTACTATGAGCATAATAATTACTTTGCAGCCCATTCACCCTCATTGCAGATAAGAAAAAAGGTGTTGAAGCATCTTGTAATTCAATTATACTTTTGTGCCTCCGAAACCACATTCCAGAAACACTTGTGCAGAAATGACATCTCCCATATTAAAAAGACACTAAGATTTATTTTGCAAGGAGCATTTATTAAAGAAAAGAAACATTTAATTACACTTATATTTACTCACAAGCTGATCTCTTTTAATTTATACATAAATTAAAAGGGATGGGCTTTGGAGACCCTATCTAAGTATGGATAGAAGACTAGTTAAGTGGATTATCTCAGGATCCAGTTCTAGGACCAGTCCATTGTTTTCTTATTAATTCTGTAATGAGGTGGGCACCCCCATGTCCCTTAAAATTATAATGTTAATCTTTCCACAAAACTTTGTAAACAAAATGTTTTTTCTCTGCAGAACGATTTGAATAAACGGAGTGCAGTTTCGGGTTGTAGAATTAAGCACTGCAAATATACAAAATAAACAGGATACAGCTTAGAGATCCCTTGTTAGGGAAAGATTTAGGACTACTCGTAGAACATAGACTTACAGCAATGTGCAGTGCCACTCACCAGCTGCAAGAGCTGTTAGGGTATTATCATAAATAAATACATGTGTTAGTGGGTCCTTTTAATGTACAGGATAATCTAATTCTCCCTCTATAAATCCTTGGTAAGGCCTCTTCTTGAATATATAAAGTACTGTTTAGGGCACCAGATCTTAAGAATTCATTATTAAACTGGTAAAAGTACATAGGATCGGAAGAAAACTCATAAATGGATTGGGCAATTTTTAGTTATAAAGAGAGTCTAGCTAAGAAGGTATTTGTATATATGATATGTTTGTAACAAATAGAGTCAAAACCAATACAAAGAAATCCAGAACACAAAACTAAATCTTGCTCTATTTTAAATATATAAAAAACATTAAAAAAACAGGAGATATTTTACTTCCCCCTATGTATGCGGTTTAAACTCCTAAATTTCCCACCTCCCCAGTACCATGAAATAAAGATAAATTGGTAATAGGACAGAAACAAAGAAAAACGAAACAGATGGCAACGCCACATGTTGATATATGATCGTAAACACCTGCACAAAGCATAAACAGACATTAAATGATGATCAGTAAGGCAGAACCACCTAGTGTCTTGGGGGAAGATGACTGGTAAAGAAACTAGTTTGGGCATTGTGACATACTATACCCCACTTCAAGTCAGCCAAAGGACTGTGTGATACAAGTAGAGAAACAATAATACACTCCCCTAATGGATTTAAATAATAAGGAGCACAATAATGGCAATCCTAACAACAAAATATGAGGGACCAGTGTATATGGAGTGATCTAAATGGCACACCAAAAACACTCCTAAGGACTCACGATGATAACGGTAATAAATACTGGGCTATTATACTGACAAAATATTCCACTCTACTAGCACCAACTAACCATTAAAGGGATAGTAATACTTCGTTTTAACTTTATTTTATTTTGTAGGCATTAAAAAAACATAAAGAACGATATAAGTCTTATCTCTCAAACCTTTATGGTTTGAGAGATATTCACAAGCAAAGTTTCCCCTCCCGCCCCTTTTACCTAGTGTAAGCCATCTCTTCTCAGAAGTGGAATGCAGTCTATAGACCAGACAGATAACAGAAGGGGACACTCTTATTCCTATGATAACAATGAAAGCCCTGCCCCCCTTGACTAGCTTTTCAGGTTTTTCCCTTATCTTAATTGAAGATTGTCCCTCTCTGCAGTCTACCTGGGCACCTCCCTTCTGATCTGAGGTGAGCAGTGTTACATCAGTAAAAGGGGCGGGAGGGGGATACTTTGTTATTGAATTACTCTTGAACTACAACTCTGACAGAACTGAAATAACACTCTCCAAAGTCCAAATACTATGATGATTAATTAGAGCTGCTTTTATTATGAAACATTACTATCCCTTTAAAGAGTTAGTAATGTCCAAAAAAACCTCTACTATAATGCATAGCATATTTTAAAATCTTGTTACCTTCATATTCTTCTTCAAATTTGATTTAATAGATTCCCCTTCCCGCCCCTTTTCATTACATCAGGCAGATCTGAAAGCTGGTCTGGACGGATCTCATCGAGGGACATTATTGTGTCAGTATAAAGAATACCCTGCTCCTATTCATCAGTGGGGGACGTGGTTTTCCTTATACTGACACACACAATATTGTCTCTTATTGCAATTTGTCTGGTCAAGCGATTGACTTTTGGATCTTAGGCATCTTTGCCTGATGTAATAGAAAAGGGTGGGAATTGAATTTGAAGAAAAATATGAAGGTAACACAATATTAACCCTTTGAGTGCCAGAGTGGTACGGAATGCATTGCAAAGCAAAGCATTCTGTACAACTCTGGCACTCAAAGGGTTAAATATGATATGCATTATAACAACTTAGAAATAGTTTTTCAATATTAAATATGATATGCATTATAACAACTTAGAAATAGTTTTTTTGGACATTACTGTCTCTTTAGGTAATAATATGATTAAATAAAGTCCCAAAATGAAAAGGCTTCAAATTAAGTTCCAGTAGACAATGTCAATCCACATGCAGAATTACCAGTACAGGAGTGGAATCTCCCGCCCCTGTTTGATTGCATAGTAGCCTTGATATGGTCAAACAAGACAGTCTGATAATATAGATGGATGCATGAATATGGTGATGAGATAGCAAGTTTATAGCTTTGTTAGTTGTATGTTTGCATAATATGTTTATTTTTGTTATTCTGTTTATGAAACCTAAGAATATAGTTTGAATGTATTTGGCTTAATTATTATCATTACAAACACCTTTAAAATGATAAGACTGCCCCAAATTTCCAGACTACATGTTAGGGGTGACTTGAGAAAAATGATTGAGATCCACTGATCTAAGCGGTAGACAGGGATGATCAATGTGAGGTTCTCCAGCTGCTCCAGGACAACAACTCCCATCATCCATTGCTAGATGTTTTACTCCAGCTAAAGGTAGAGGTCCTGACTCTGCCAAACCCTTGATGTAGATGCTTGTTGCTTGCGGTCGTCTTTACTAATAGTTTTTACTTGAATCTGCTTTTTCCTGTGTGCCCTAAGTTAAGTTAACTCACATACTCATTGCCTCAATTACAAGATTATATGTATTAGACTGGTGTGAACTCTGAATGAATTGATCAGTAAAAATAAATGTTATTAGCAGTAAAAAGTTGTTATATGATTTATACCTGTCAGAGTTAAAATGGTTCTGTTTATTTATGTAATTTTGCATGCAAAGCGTATCTGCTGTGTCGAGAGATTAAATTTATCTCCATATCATAGTATAAATTGTAGGTTGTGCCACATTACAATTATTGCACTGCAACTGGAAATAGCTGGCTAATGTTGCCTATCCACCGAGACACATAAAATGATAATAAAATCTAAAGCTTCCAAGTGAATTTGTTTTCAGTGTAAAAACTACAACACTTTTGAGTAGTCCCTAAGAATCATACTTTTAAAACTGAATGCATACACATTTTATTTTATTTTTGTATTATCGGATAACGAGTGAAAACATTAAATTAAACTGCTAAGCCACTATCAGACTGCTAAAAGAACAGTAAACTTTTTAAGCAACATGTATGTCATAGAGTTTTCGTGCTGAGTGGGAAATATTTAATTCAGAAGGTATTACAGCAACAATTTTTTAAAATTAAATTGTCATTTTCTCTTCATTTCAACAGGTGACTCATTATAAAAATGACTTTTGGACATTTTTGCATTGTTGATTAAAAGTATAAGCTTGAGCTGTTAAAACTTTTGAAAGAAAAATCTCCATACAAGGCCATATTTTTTTATTTCATTAAAAATTTAGTGACCCTTTAAAGTAATAACCAATATATTTGATTGCCATGAGAACCTGAGTGACATGACATAGCACGAGTCAGGTCAGGGGAAGAGATGTGGACTTATGCGTCATCTGCATACAGATGGTAATTAAACCAAAGAGACGAATGAGGTCTCTAAGTGAGAGGGGATACAGGGAAAGGAAAAGTGGCCCCAGGACTGATCCCAGTGGTAAACCCACTGAGAGGTCATGGGGAGAAGAGAAGGTGTTAGAAAAAGAAACATTGAAAGACCTGTTTGAGAGATGGGAGCCAATTCCTTCTAGAGCTATGTCACAGATGCTAGGGATGTGTAGTGTGTCCAGTAGGAGTGCATGATCAACAGTGTCAAAGGCAGCAGAGGGGGTATAGTAGGATTAATATACAGTAGTGTCCTTTGCTGTGTGTAGGTCATTAGTAATTTTTGTTAGTGCTGTTTCTGTGGAGTAGTTGGCAATGGAAATGTCAGTGTAATGGGTCAAAAAGAGAGTTGAAATTGAGGAAGGAAATTAAGCATAAGACTACAAGGTGATCCAGGATCTTCGATGCAAAGGGAAGGAGAGAAACTGGATGGAAATTTGTAAGGCAGGTGTGGTTGAGGGAAGGTTGTTTGAGTACAGGTTTGATTTTCACATGTTTGTATGAGGAAGGAATGGGTCCAGTAGAAAGAAAGGAGTTAATTTTAGTAAGGCTGGAAACAAGAGTAGCTGCAAGAGCCTTGACAAGGGGAGAGGGCATGGGATGCAGGGCAGGTAGTGGGTTGAGAGGAGGATAGTAACAGAGGTGAACAAGCTTAGGGGGGCTCAAGGTGAGCTAGGAACTGGGCAGGCTAGAAGAGAGGATGTGGAGGGTATGGTTTGGTGAATTAACTTACCTTAACTTTGAAAAAAGTTATCAAAGACCTGTGGTGTATTGGAGAAAGAGGAGCAGTTTAAGGCTGGGGGTTTGCTTATAGAATCAAAATTTTTAAAGAGGCATCATGAGTTAGATTTGTGAGTGGTGATTATGTTAGAAATGTAGTATTGCTTAGCCTGGGTGAAAGCAGTGTTAAAACAAGATAGGAGGAATTTATAATGGTGGACATCAGCTGCAGAATGAGACTTTCACCACAGTAGTTCTGTAGGTTGACAGCAATAGAGTTGCATATGGGTTGATTAATTTAGCCAGGGTCTGAGATTGTTGGGCTTGGAGGTGGGGATGGGCATGCTGATCCAAAGAAGAAGTTTGTGAAGTGTTTTATATTCTTGGGAAGAGTCTAGGTTAGTAGCAGAGCAGAGTGGAGAGAGGGAAGTTTGCACTGTGAATGCTAGGTCTGTTAGGTTGAGAGGTTCTTGGTGAAGAGAGCTGTTTTGGGGGAGGAAAGGGAAATTGTGCGAGATTGTGTGAAGAGGATAAAAAGTGATTAGAGAGAGAGAGAGAAAAGGGGGAAATTGAAAGTTAGAAACTGAACAGTTTTCAGTGAATACTAGGTCCAGATAGTGGCATTTCCTGTAAGTGCTGGAAGCAGTCCACTGTTGAAGGCCATAGTACAAGGTCAGAGAAATGAAGCAAGAAGCAATGAATGAGGACAAATCATCAAGGTGTAATGTAGGAGAATCTGAGAGCAGAAAGCCAGGTCTCAAAACCGGAGCAAAGGAGGAAAGTTGCTCGGTGGCCAGAAAGTCACAGCCACCTGTAGAGGAATTGGGTAAGAGTTAGGACTACATGGAATTCAAAGGAGGTTAAGAAGACAGATGGTGGAAGAGACAGGGGCCTGTAGTGCCAGAGCTAAGAGAGATGATGTCCCATACTCCCACTCTTTCCATCAGGACGAGGTGTATGTGTGTGTGTATGTGTGTGAGAAAGCCACCATAGGAGATAGCAACTTCAGTGACACTGCTGCCTTTGCCACTGTTGATCACGCACTCCTACTGAACACACTACACATCCTTGGCATCTGTGACATCGCTCTGGAATAATTGCCTACTATCTCTCAAACCATTCTTTCAGTGTTTTTCTTGTTAACTCATTATCTTCTCCCCATGATGTCTCAGTAGGTATACCCCAGGGACCAATCCTGAGACCACTTCTTTTTTTCACTCTACTCCCTCTCACTTGGTGCCCTCATTTTATCATGTGGCCTTAATTACCAACTGTACACAGATGACACACAAATCTCTTCCCCTGAACTCACTCCGGCTGTACAGTGTCAAATCACTCTGTTTCTCATGGCAACCTCATCATGGATGATCCACCACCATATTAAACTCAATATGGCTAAGACAGAATGGGTTGTATCCCCTCTTAAACCTCACCCTCCAACCCCTTAATCCATCACAGTTGACAATTCTGCTCTCCATTCAGTAACCAAAGCACACTGTTTTGGAGTTATACTAAATTCTGCCTTCACATTCTCCCACCTTTATCCAATCTGTCACCAAAACCTGACACTTCTCCATGAAAAATATTGCAGAAATACAGCCTTTCCTTTGTATGTCAACCACAAAAACTGTCACTCAGGCCCTCATTCTCTCTAGACTTGACTATTGCAACATTGTACTCTCTGGTCTTCTTGCCTCTCATCTTTCTCCACTACAGTCTGTTCCCAATTCATCTGCTCCTGAAATCCCTCTCTTTGCTACCTATAAGGTTTCTTACAAAATTCTTCTCCTGTAATTTAAGTTGATTTCTTCTTTGGCACCCTCGAACATTTCTACTCTTTTCTCCCACTACACCACTCCCCATCACCTGCGTTCTTCTCAAGGTTTCTTTCTGTCCTCTCTTTACACAACTCGAACCATCTCTCAGTTGCATTCATTTTCATTAGCTGCCACTCGAATTTGGAATACCCTCCCTATTACCAATCATCCACACTCATCATTTTCAAGCATTTCCTAAAAACCTACCTGCTCAAGGAGGCATCTCGGTATCAATATTCTCCTGGTGCACATTGACAATCATATCAGAATCATTCTGCACTTCCTTTACTGAAGCCTTGTACTTGCACTTATGATCCTCCTCCCACCATCTCTGTATGTTGTCAGAATTACTAATTAGATTGCAAGCTCTTTGGTGCATGGTCCCGTTCCCAGTGTATGATTCCCTTAGTTGAGCCCCCCCCCCCCATTAATTTAATATTTCCATTGAAAATAATGCATTAAACCATAAGCTAGTGTTTAGCTATTACAGTTTGCACATATGGCTGTTATGATTTCCTTTCTTTTGTTTTGTGGATGCATGTGTTAACAATTGGCCTCTTTTTCCAGCATGCAGATTTATCTCAGTGATTAATATCTATTGATGTGATGTGACAAAGTTAACACTAATTAGTACTGCTGTGCATGCAAATGAGATGAAGTTTGCAATCTTAGAAGAAAATGTATAGTGCAGTGTTTCCAAAACCTTTCCTAAGGACCCGGGCTTAATGATTTCCTGCTTAAGCATAGGTGAGTTAATCAGCATAAGTGAGCCTTGCCAGTATTTCCCAGTTATGGCCTGAATTCCGTTCACGTAATTAATCCTTAATGCTGAATCTCCAGGCCCAACCCTTGTTACATCATTACCAACAAATGTCATAATTTATATGACTTGACATCAGATTCACTCACCAATGCACATGCAGATAAATCATCTGTTAGTTCTGCTGGTGGATGATTTTGTGATCTGTTGGTAGTGATTTAAGTAAAATTGTAATCATTTACACTGAAAAATTGAAAAAAATATATGTATAAAAATGGAACTTAAAAAAACTAACAAATAATGTATAGGGTTATTCTGCCTAAGCACATACACTTTGCAACGTGTATGCTTCCTATAAACCCCCAAGGAACTGGACATGTTTCATGATACTGAAAAAGATGGCATATATAAATGGCGGAAGAGTGAATGGACTAACGTTATAGGATCAAAGTAACCAGTTTTAACAGTTTTTTAACAGTTTTCTACTCACAGCTATAGAGAGAAACATTTCTCTTATTTCTTACTCGTTGCTTTTACCTGGTGACATTTTGGTTGTTTTGGGCTGCCTTGTGACATATGCCTGCAAGGTAAAAAATACCAAACTTATTTTTCTTCAATGGAGAAACTTTGAGGCTGATTCAGTAAGAAGAATTGGAACAATTCTGGAGCTGTCATATATATATGTACCAGAGCTCTGGTCCCAGGTGCTCCTGTGTAAATGAAGCACTGCAGGGGAACTATGTTCTGTATGTCAATGAGTCCTACCATTGATGTATTGATTTCTGGGATTAGGACATATTTACAGGCATTTTCTAAATTGTGCAGAGATAGTAGGCATCTGAACAGCACCAGAACTTGATCAATACCAAGGACTTCCAGATCACTGTAAAATCCATGAGAGCATTTGTGCCAAGGAATGAAGGAAAAAGTGAGCAGGAATGGACAGTTAACTCTTTGTGTGCCAGAGGGGTGCCTAGTAATTGGAAACCCCTCTAGCATGCAAATGTCAGAGCACAGTAAAATTCCATGGGGAACAATTGGTATTTTCTTTTGTTCTCAAATAGTGCCTACACTTTATACTGTTTTGACTGAGCTTTGATATGTTATAAAACAGCTGTATGTTATTTTTTTTGCTAGGTAACCAAGTGTGATTGTAGCTCATGGGTAATATCTGATTCAGGCTGGGCACAGTTTGCATAATGAGTTTTGAGTGCTATTTCTTCTTGACATTGACTTCCCATCCCCCATTATGTTAACCATTTGATAGTGTCACATCTCATTACGTTACCCATATTTAATTATTCAATAAAGGTTTTTAAAATCTGAAATGAGTAAAATAAGTACCCCTAGGCAGACAGATAAATAGTTGTGGAACCTGGTATGGATGCTAAACACCTATAACTGTCCTCCATTGTAAGTTTATTATGGATCGAAGAATAGTGGCAATGAGAGATGGACACCCTAGTTCTAGTGATGAATTATAGTATCGGTAGTCAGGGTGGCAGCTTAGGTCTTTGAATGGTAGTCCTTCCTCCCAAATGAATAAATAAAGCGAAACATCTCAAACTATTGTTTTAAATAAAAGTCTAACATAATTATACTGGTTTTTGAAAGCTCTTTCAAATACATCTATTTGTTATTATGTGACAGTTCTGCTTTAATCCATCTATGCTTACTTCCTGTTCCCCATCTGAAAGTTCTGTTTGGCAGTCACTAAGATAAAATGACAACGTCTTCATGTGGAATTTTGCTCTGCTCACCCTTCTATTATCTGTCAAGTTGCCATAGTTACAACTCTGCTAGATATATGTGCATTTTTAACGTTTTAGCAAGTGTGAAATTTATTTTTTGTGTTTTTTTAGTATATTTTCAGTCCTACACATTTCTACCTTTGGATATATCATATTTTATATACTATTATAATATCTTAATTATTAGCATGTTGTTTAATATATCACACTTTCCTAAAGTGATATTGATATAAAATGTGCATTAACTTCGCAAATTGATTGCATTATCACACAGATCTTGTCTTTATGACTGCATTATATTTGATGTGATTTTGTGAACAGCTGCTTCACAATTAAGTCTGACTTACATTCTTCTCAAAAGGTTAAGATCAGATGATAAATTGATGTGCACTTTCCTTTGTCATTAGGGTGTACTTTTTAACCAAGTAACATATGGACAGCAACGTGAACTGAAGGATATCGGAGGGTGGCAGCAATAATTAGAGCTTCTCAAAATGCTCATTCAACTGAATCCAAGCAAAATGGCCATTCATTAAAAACTTGTTTCTCACATTACAATGGCAATATATGAGACCACCAGGGATCATATTAAATTAATGGCCATCATTTAACAGGTTGGTTAGATTAGTGTCATGGTACTGTGAAATTCAAAGCAAGTATGCAAAGGTTTCCTTTTTATTCTAAAGGTGTAACATCATTACGTAGGACAGCTTTAGCTGTTAATAAAATATTGTCCACTGAACAATAAAGTGTAGCAGTCTTTTGACTCTTGGCAATTGTTGCAGTCAGGAATATTTTTCTTGCATGTTTTAACCCTTTGAGTGCCAGAGAGGTATCCAACACATTGCAGCACAATGTGTTGTATACCTGTCTGGCACACAAAGGGTTAAGTTTTAAAGGGACATTCACACTTCCGCACAACAGTTCCTAACATTAAAGCACACGTTGTATGCTTTAATACTGTGACTGTCTAGCACACATTGTGTGATTTAACACTGTGACTATCGGACAGGAAAGCCTAAAGATGAGGAAGGCCTATTTCCCAACATCCCTGAAGCTCTGATGTATTTCTGAGACCTCCTTGAACACAAGAAAGTTTACAGCATCTCTGCTGTTACTGGTTTCTGCTCAGAAGGTGGCCCGTCCTCCACATGGCATCATGCATCTTTGTGGCACCGAGTAAATGTGCATCGGATGCATGCTAATCCTATATAATAATTCGCTAAGTTGTGTGTAACGCCGGACATGCGCAGTAGACACTGCTGCGCGTGCGGCACTCATGCGCAGTACAGACTGCCCGCTCCGCGGCTGATACAGAGCTGGGCGCTCCGACTGTGACTGTCCCGCGACCGGCTGCCAGAGGCACTGTGGCCCGTGTAACAGGCTGTTCAACTAGTTTGATATATTTTGAAGATAGTTTAAGGCAGAGCATCCTGCCCCAGCCTCATACTATGTTCAGAAAATGCTAAAATCACTTGGATCCCTTGCACCATTACTTGGTAGCAGAGAGGTGCATGATGTCACTGTGCGTCAGGGTCAGTTGAGTGAATGCACAGCTGGTTCCCCAGGGTTTCCAAGACGTCCCTTTCCCCTGTAAGCTCCTACTGATTGCTGCTAATACAGTCAAAGCCAAAATGAAAAAGAAAGTGATTCAAAAATATACATTTTGGGGGGTAGTTTTTAGTATTGCAACACATTACATAGGCGATAAAATAATGTGATGATTGGGGTTGCGGATGGTTGGAAGGTATGAGTGTCCTTTTAATAGAAAATAAATAAAAGCCGTTCACGTTGTTAGGTAATTAGGTTGGGGTGAACTTTCCAGCATTAACCTGTCATGTTGTAGGAGTTTATTGTGCTATGATATAGCATTCAAGGGGTTAAAAGCCCTACTTAAATCCAATAGAAAGTTGTATTTGCTCTCTTTGCCCTGTGGTTTGATCCAAAAATTGTTCCACTTACTTTGTCATATGACCCAATTTGTCATTCAAGAACAGGTTGTAATCTGGCACTATTGCACATTTAATACACTTCTAAAATCAAATCTGACCTATGTAACCTATTTTTGTTATATATTACCAGAGGCTGTCTAAGCATCTGGTACTGCATTGAAATGATAGTACCAGAGGCTTTCTAAGCAGCTACTGCTACTTCATTGAAATTATAGTACCAAAGGCTTTCTAAATATCTGCTTCAGCAGTGAAATGATGTTAACAGAGCATTCTAAGCAGCTAATGCTGCTGCATTGAAATGATAGTACCAGAGGCTCTCTAAGCTGCTGCTGCTGCTTCATTGAATTCATAGTACCATAGGCTTTCTAGCTGCTGCTGTATTGAAATGATAGTCATTTGTGCGGCTAGAAGCCGCATTCACCATTTCGCAGTGTTGAAAACGGCGACATGAAAATCTTGCCCAGCATAAAAGCACAAGGTTCTCATGTCGCTTCTTTAAACGTTGTTACCCTCATACAAGTCCCATGAATCATCACGGCCGCACATTGAGCCAGCATTCAGTAATGGACACACGGGGTGTCTGGCACCTGGCTGGGTATGACACATCACAATGCCCCAACCAGCTCCGTCCTGTCATTTTCCATAGAGAAGCAGCTCAGGGTGTCCTGGAGAGTGGAATACACCCATTTTTATTCTTTCATTAAGGTGCAGAGTGAAACGAACTACTTTCTTGCAGAGCGCTGCCCGGTTCTCTCTCCCCGATCTGCCGTGACATAGTTAATGCAGAATGACAGGGTAGAGCACGGAGAGAGGACCAGGCAGCGCTTTGCAAGAGAGTCTTCCATTTCACTCTGTACCTTGATGAAAGCCTAAAAATAGGGGTTTTCCACTCCCTAGGACACCCTGAGCTGCTGCACTTTGATGTTGTCATTCTGCGTTAACCATGACACAGCAGAGCGGGGAGAGAGAGCCGGGCAGCAATCTGCAAGATAGTTGTTCGTTTCACTCTGCACCTAAAAATAGGGGTATTCCACTCCCAAAGCACCCTGAGCTGCTTCTATATGGAGAATGACAGGGCAGAGCTGGTTGGGGCATTGTGATTTGTCGCATCCGGCTGCACTCTATGATCAGCACAGGTGATAGAGCACGGGGATGGCCATGGCTCAGAGACTGGGACATCAGCACAACAGCACTCTGTGAAACTAAGGAGGGTGTTAAATGCATGTAAGGCCATAAAAGAAGCGAGATAGCCCCGCAGTCCCAACCCCGGCCAGGTGTCAGACACCCTGTGCGGCTAGGGTTGCCACCTTTTGTTAAAAAAAAATACCGACCAAGGCATTCCCTCCATATACTTAACTTTGGAAAGAAGCCAATTTTTTACCGGCCTGTCGGTAAAATACCGGCTGGGTGGCAACCCTATGTGCGGCCATTACTGAATGCCAGCTCAGTGCATGGCCATGATGATTCATGGGACTTGTATGAAGGCAATGATGTTTAAAGAGGTGACATGAGAACATTGCTCTTTTATGCAGGGCAAGATTCTCATTACGCCATTTTCAACACTGCGACATTGTGAATGCGGTTTCTAGCCACACAATATTTTTCATGCAACTTTTTAACAGTGAACCTGACAGTGGTCCTTCTGGGACTGAAACACTGACCTGTAATTTTGCAATAAATTTATTAGTCAAGTCCCATGTTTGCTGCCCATTAGTTTGACTTTATCCAATCACGTATAGGGATTGAGCACCTGGGCACTTGCTTACAAGTTGGGAGTGAATGCTTTCAAATTTCTTTATATATATATAGTCAATATAATTTGATTCAGGACGCACTCTCAATAATAAGTGTTAAAGCCTGGGTGCTCATAACATAATTACAAGATCATAGTTTAAACAGCACTCTCAGGTACACTTGTTGCTGGCACAAAGACTTTATTGGAGGATCAATGTTTCGATCCCCACTGGGATCTTTATCAAGATCTATATATATATCTGTAGCAAGGTACCCACCTTGCCTGAGTATCCCACTGTGTTAGTTGGAGTAGTCAGGAGTAACGCTCCCCTGGGGAGCGATGGGAGGTTCCAAAGGCCAGAGCCTGTAGCAATGTGCCAGTAGGCAAATGATCGAAATATTAACCTGGGAAGATTCAACTTTTATATGACATGTTACCATTGAATGAAGTTAGAATTCTGTTTGAAACTCTCTGGTCCCCATCTGAGAGACTGGTATGAAAAGCACTCACACAATACACACCACACATACTACACACACACTACACGCACATCCATCCATTCATACAAGCCCATGCCTTTGAGAAGGAGAGACAGAAAAGAGAGTAATTTTAAGACACTGCTGGTTAAAAGGGCTACATCATTGTAAAAACAGAAAATCTGTATTTACAGATGGTATCAAATTAAGTCTTATTCTAGTTTGAGAAAAGCAATAGAAACAATTTGAAACATAGAATTTGACAGAACCATTTGGCCTATCTAATCTGTCCATTTTTCCTATTGTAAAAACCTCAAACCACGTAGCTGCAAAACGTGTTGCACCTTTTTTGACCTCCTAGTGCATTCATTTTAGTAGCTAAACGACAGATCCGCCAGCTTCAAAGGAAACAAGCTAACGTTCAATGTTATCTAGTGAAACAAAATGTTGTGAACACAGGTTCAAACACACAGCCATTCACAACACACCAAAGTATCCAGTACATTCAAATAAACCTATATATACCCCAAAATAACTGTCACACCTTGCCTGTGTTTTGAGTTTTTTGTGAGCTAGAGCACAGGGCCCAGGAGTGCAGGTTAGTGATAGAAAGGAGCAGACACTCGAGCAAGGTAGATGGAGTTGGGAGTGGAGAGCAGTGCGCTAAAACGTACACATAATATACCTTGGCCATTGGCATATCTTGCATACAAACACAGACACACACACACACACATTTTTATTTCCTTACACATAATTCATCTTTATCTTTTATTTCTGCAGTGTGATTGAGTGAGTGCAAGGGAATGACAGAGAGCGAGTGTGATAGAGTGTGTCTGTGAGGACCTGAGTGTGACTGGGTGTGAGATAGCAGTGAGCAGTACCTGAGTTCGGAGAGGTACACAGCTGACAGGAACAGAACTGCCAGTGGGACGAGGGGTGGATGTCGGGGAGTACCCTACACAGCCAGGGACAGTTCAGGCAGGGCCTGAAACACATAGTTCTGACACATCCCAGGCTGGGGCAGATGATAAGAGGTTGCGGGACCCTATGTACTCCTACAAGGAGATTAGGGATTTTGTACAGAGTATCCTGGAAAGAGAGAGCATCCTGTTTCCGATGGAAAGGGTCTTGGTGCGAATAAGAAGCTCGCGAAGCATAGAGTCCTCAACAAAGCGAACACAGTCTCCAGTTAAAAGGGAACCATGGAGTCCATCAAGAAGTGGTGAGGTGACTGCAAAAGGCATGTCAAGAACAAGATGGGAGACCTTGCCTTGCGCGCCAGAGGCACTGGAGGTAGTCCCCCTGCTCACATCAGCTTCATTCCCTGGAAGGAGATTCTGCACCAGAATCCCTCCTCAACTGCTGTTCAGGTGGTCCCTGGCAGATGTGACACTTGCAACAACACCACCCTCAAGACTCCCAGTAAGTTCATAATTCGCTAACTGTACACCACACAAACCCTCATAGCTAGTATGGCATAACACAGTGACAGCTGAACACATGGCCATCATTGATTTACACAAGTTCACCAACAATGTGCTGATAGGGGTCAAACAAGAACAAAAAACTGTACAGTCAAAGCAAAAATATGAAGGCTTAAGCAGGCCAAGTCCTGGTTTAACCCCCTCGTTGCTGTGTTGATCAAGTATACGCACTGCACACTGTTATATTCCTCCACAATGTTACACATGGAAGCACAGGGAGGTCAGCACCTAATCATTGAGTGCTAGAGGGATAAGCAACACATTGTTCGACAGTGCTCTGGGTTCTGCTTTGGTACTGAAAAGGTTAACAGAGGATGAACACAATACAACAGGATTACATTGCCCAGGTCCACAGGGGTCAGCTCACACATCACAGTTCAACTAATAAAAACTGATTGCATGTACAGCAAGTAGGCCTCATGCGCAAAAACACAAGGGCCTCAAAACACACAAATGTATGGTTGATGCAACCATCACAGCTAAGTCGAAACAATGTCAGCAATGCATACAGGCAAAGCAAACACACACAGACGAGGGAACAAAGCAACACAAGCAGCTGGAGAACATGTTTCAACCACCAAGAGAACCACAACAAACACACATCCAATATGTCATGGTTGAGCTTTGATTATATTCCTTGCCATCACCACTTTTCAGGCTACATATGATAACCACAGCTCAGGCACTGTAGGTTGCTTCCATCAATGTACAGAATCTTGTGAAGCTGACCAATCAGTGAGTACCACAATAGTATCCCATGCATTGCAACGCAAAGCACTGCATACCATTCTCTCACTCAAGGGTTCACATGTCAGTATCATAATCTTGTATCCCTCTTGTCATAGCTCAGGTTAATAATCTAATTTCCCCACACAGCATCTATGCCCACAGCACAACAGGAGGAGAGTGAGGAGGAGACACATGACTTTCCCCCCACCCAATGACACAGCCACTGAGGAGCCAGTAGAGGGCCCAAGTAGGAGGTTACCAACACCACCACTTGCACTGTCAGAACATGGTCTGCCACTCACAATTGGCACAGAGTGGATGGTGCCTGGGAGGTGGGTGCCTCCTATGACCACAGGGCAGTTTTGGATGGCCCCACCACCACCAGTACAACCACTGGGATGCCACTGGATGCCCAACATTGTGAGCACCCCACATTATGGGGCCACACCATGACCACAGCTATTCACCTGGGTGCAGCCACAGCAGGAGCCCAGCTATGACCCAACACTCGGGGGGAAGGAAACAGTGGCCGCAGTATGACCCATGACCACTGGACTACTAGCACCTGGGCCTTATTGGTGAGCCACCACACCCTCAACCACTGGAAGAATTTACACCCCCAGCACAGAGTCAACCAGGGGGACAACCATCTGTGAGGAATCTATAGATGTAGTAGGGACACAAGCATCTTTACAATCCTTGCATGCTGGCCCCCTGACACCTGCCCCTCAACACACCTCATTACCCCCAGCAGTGTCAGAAAACAACTAGACCTGGAGGAACACAATGGCCAACAGGCAGAGGCCGAGCAAGGAGGAGAGCCAGATGATCCACCAGATACTGTAGGAGCTTTCAGCGAGAGGTTCAGAGGAACACAGCCACCCTCTATGCAATTGAATCCCAGCAAGCAATCCTAAAGACAGATACTCCAATTTTGCATCAAAATTATAGATATGCTTTGCCAGATGCTGGTGGAAATGAGAGAACTAAATCACATTGAGAGGCTGAAGATGGAGAGGCCACAACAATCCATGAAGGGGTCAACTGCAACCACCACCTTCTCCAGTGTAACCCCCACACCCAACCCCAAGAAGGGCTAAATTCACTAGACAGTCTTTGAGGGCAATCCCCTCTGCAGCCCCTTCCAAAGTCCTACCCCCCCAAAAAAAAAAGAATAACGCCTCCTTTGTCATATTGTACTTATTGATCCCAATTATGTCTGTAAATCTTTCTGGTTTCTAACAAGGTCAGTGGCAGAGGTGTCTCCAATGCATTGCAAAGGAATGCAGTGAACATAACTGCACATACTACTTGGTTGTAAGGTGTTGAACCATTGGTAACCACACACAGCACATACACTGTTGTCCAGTTCCAACTCACGATCCACCTAGCAAAGCAATATAACCTGTTGTTTGGCCATGATGTGAATGTAAGTTGAAAAACTCACACCTTCTCCTTAGTGTACTATGTGCAAGACTATCCCCATTTAGTTTGAGCCACTGTTACATACTTTTGATTTCAGTTATTCACTGCAAAGATAATTAGCAAAACCAACATATGCTAGGATTCACACTCTGATTAGGAAAAATCCATAACACAGCTAATCATTTTAGGTTAATGATTGAAAAAATGATGAGTTTGGCTACAGTATAGGATCATGAAGAAGCCACTAGTCAAATCTATTGATTACACTATGCAGGGAGAACATCTCATTGTCATCATTGTCATCAACAGCACAGTGCCCTTAGCCCTTTGAACACCAGAAAGGCATTCAAGTAATTGCAGTGCGTTGGATACCTCTCTGGCACTCAAAGGGTTAATAGTATATTCTGCCTTTGGATGTTTACATCCCAAGTGCATTATTTTACATTTATCAACATTAAATTGCAGCTGCCACACTCTTGTGCATTCTTCTAATATATCTATCATATATTGATATAATTTGCCATATGGACTATCCCCCCCAAATGTCTGCGCTGTTACAGATCTTTTTTATCATCTGCCAAAGAGGCATACCTTACCTTGAAGACATTTTGCAAAATCACTAATAAGAATGTTAAAAAGAATGGGTCCCAGTACAGATGCCTGAGGAACCCCACTGAAAACACGACCTTTCTCTAAATATTTTCCATTAACTACAACACTCTATCGTCTGTCTCTGGCATTGTCTTATCAATTCAACTATTGAATATAAATACTTCAATGTATTAATAAGTCTTCTGTGAAGGACAGTTATATGCCTGAAATCTAGATAAGCTATATCTACTGCTTCCCCATATCTATTAATTCAGATAAGTAATGAAAAAAATAGTCTATGAGGTTAGTTTGATAGAATCTCCCTGCTGTAAACCCGTGTTATTTAGGATCTTGAAAGCAATTTAAATTCACATATTTAACAATTCTTTCCTTTTACATGGTTTCCATTAATTTTCTCACTACTGACTTAATACTTACTGGTTTGTAGTTGCCAGACTTTTCATTGCTACTTTTTTTGTAAAGCAATACTACATTTACTACCTTCCAATCTTCTGGCACTACTCCTGTCAGTAATGACTAATTAAATAAGTCTATTAAAAGTTTTGCCATAGCACTCCTATGTTCTTCTAACAAATTGGGGTGTATGCCATCTGGAGTTATTTGTTTTTACTACTAACATACTAATGAAAAGTTTCCTGTCTTTTGACATTTAACACCGTAAAAAAGAAGCAAAGTATAACAAGACTTGTCCAAATTAAACAATATAACAAAAACCTGCCATTAAATATACAATAATGGCACAATGTATTTGATATGTGGTCAAACTAACTTTTCAGCAACAAGTTTTAAACATCAAACAGGGTACCATACCTTTACATATTTACCTATGTAACATGTGCAGTAGTAAGCAAATGGGCATTGTAACAGTGTGAGAGAAGATTTTGAGGTAACCGAAAGGTGGCTGGCCGATCCAAAAAACTAAAAAATAATAAAAGTATTAAATGAGAACAGAGAACACAGATTATGATATTATACTCTCCTAATTATTGTGTGTTTAGGACGGTGTAGAATGATCTGAGGTATAAAATAAATTGCTCAGTATGTGCTCAAACTAAATTCTGAGTGATAATTTTTTCGGGTTGCCACTGCTCTTCCACTAATGGGTGTGTGTGTGTGTGTGTGTGTGTTGGGGGGTTATGCAATAAAATAAGATAAAGAATCACAGTGTACATCAGCCTTTGTGTGTCACTACAAGGTTCAATTAATGATCATTTGGCTCTCACCCCTTCTACAAAGCTTATTAACTCAAAGTAAGTTGTGATAAAACGAAACTGTGTGTGTACATTTGCTTATGATCCATCCAAGGCCACTCATGCGCTTTATGTTTTGGAATAGCCATCTGGTGGACAACTAGTGTACTACCTGCATAAAAATAATATTTACCAACAAATAGGAATTCTATAAATATTTTATTGCTACTGTGCGTATTTCTTAAGCATTTTTACCACTTTAGTTGCACTTTTGTACTCAATTGACAACACATTCAGACATTGAACTCTGACTTTTTAGTTTAATAGGTACTTTAGAGCTCTAATTAGGTGAAATTCAGCCTCCTGCAAATATGTGCAAAATATTCTAGGGACATGGTTGCATTTAAATAGCATTCATTATTTTTATGCATGGTTTAAATTCCTTGAAGAGTCTGTTTTTTGTGAACAAATCATACTCTGGTCACTGGCTTTATATAGACACTTGAATCCTAACTAAAACCATTTACAATAAATATTAATTTATCTGAGATCCACCTGCTACCAAACTGCAGAGGGAAATCCAGTATAATGAAAACTGAAGTGCAAAATTACATTTACTTAGAGAACGTGCCTTTTTTTCCTCATTCAGTTTCCTGGAAAAAAGAAATCTCCAAAGAATATACTTATATATTCTGTACACTATATTAACATTAATGAAACCATAGAAAATGATTAGCATCAAAATGGTGTGCTTATTGTACATTTCTTACATCTAGGGTCTAAAATCAAACCAAAAGTATACCACATATTTATGCAAACAGATTAAAATAACGTATTGTTAATTAGAGTATTGCTGGTTTTGTCATTTATTTATAAAGCAGCAACACATTCCATAAAGCTAAATAATTTACATCTGATGGCATTCAATTGCCTTTAAACACAATGAGAGGGATATATGAAATGAGTTGGAATCACTTATTTAGCACCTATGTAAAAGCAGCATAAACAAGCACTTACACCAGTCCTACTGTATAGATGGCTTAGAACATTTCAAAGCACAACTCATTTACACCGTCACTTGAGCTGGAGTAAAGAAAATTATGGGTTTCACACAGGGTACTCATTGGAGCACTATGCCACAAAGCAGTTATTTCAGCATGCAACAACTTGATACATAAGCTCTAAGTGGATAAAGAACACACAAAGTAGAAATGGCTCTTTGTACATATTTATAATATGTTCTATATATATATATATATATATATATATATATATATATATATATATACACACATCTCTCTTGCTGAGGAAAACAGGGTTAAAGACACTGGTTACTAGCGCTTGCAGTCTGGAGTGAAGGAGTGAATAAGAATGGTATACCGAAAAGGTTTTACATGGCAACCCTCATAAGGGCAACATCAGAATGTCACCCCTAAAGATGCAACGACATCAGAATGTCGCCTGCTTAAGTCGTCATGTAACCACTCTGTCAACAGAGAGATGACTCTGTGTGTGAAATTTGAAGTAGTTTTTTAGCTTCTTTGATCCCTACTTCCTGACTCACACTTAATCCCGTGAGCGCCAGAGGGGTATGCAACACATTGCAATGCAATTGCATTACAAAAATTGTGGTTCCACAGATCAGTGGCGACAGTGAAAGTATTCCTCCAGTGACATTTCAGTCGGAAACCCTTATGGTATTCCTCCCTGCATCTGCAGCAGTTTGGGTGAGAACACCATGCAGCAGCCTTACACTGGAGGAAACCAACACTGCAGCTTTGAGCGCCTACATGGCAACCTTTTGAATCGGTGCTAGATGCAGCTTAAGTGCGAGTCAGGTAGTAGGGCTCAGAGAGGTTAAAGAAGAGGCTTTAACCTTCAAATGCCGCACAAGGAGGCATCTCTCTGTTGACAGAGTGCCTACATGGCGACCTTTAAGCAGGCAACATTCTGATGTTGCCACATCTTTAACGGGTGACATTATGATGTCGCACTTTTGATGCGGTGTCGCCCTTTTGAGGATCACCATCTAAGTGATGACATTTCACTAGGATACCACGGAAAAAGCCCCCCTCCCTCTCAACCCCCTAACAAAATAAAACTGTTAACCCTATCACTGCCGCCTCCTACTGAACACTCACTGTCCCATCAACCTTTCACATGGTCAAAAGATCCTGTCTAATGTCCCTAACTGCTCTATAAAACAGTAGTGCTTTGCTAACCCTATGAGTGCCACCTCCTTGACACACACTCCTCTTTCCACCGTCCACACTGCAACAATATCCTGTCTCACCTCCCTCTCTCTCTGTCTCTCTTTCTTTCTTTCTCTCTCAGCCCCTTTATGTTTACCCTACCAGTGCAGTGTCCTTCACACATACACCTTTGATCTTTTCACCACAGCCATACACGCAGCCATAAAGTATCCAGAACATGCAGGAGAACTGAGCCGTGCCAAATGTCTGTGCATCTGTCTCGGTGTCTATGTTTGTCTTTTTGTGTATGTGTGTGACACTGTTACAGGCAACACCATATCTATTTAGCTAGTATATTCTAAATATTCCCTATTAGGACTTCTAACTTGCTTCTGGGTTGTAAATTTGGATCCTGTTAATTATGGTCTTAACAAATGTGTTCAAGAAAGAAAAAAGAAAAAAAAGGCTAATCTCTATTAAAGATGATAATTGTTATAACTGGTTTTATCTCACAGATTCCTTTTGAAGTCAGTGGGGAAATTTGCAGATAAAAACCAGTGATGTCATCCAGACCATTTCCTTTCTGAACAGGGTCTGCAGGACATTAATAGTGGAGCCAGTAACTTGTACTGCTGCTGCTCCAAAATTATTATGAGTCTAGGTCATTTACTCAATTAATAAACTATTCATAAGATGAAAGACTAGGTGTATGCAAGTGGCCACTAAGAAAAGTCATATTCACATGATTGGTATTGCTCACATTTATCACCAGTGTCACCCTGTTGGTGACAGTGGTGACAAGCAGAAGAGAGACTTTTACTGACCTGACACACTTTTAACTGTGGCTTGATCAGAAATTGGACAAAAACGTATCTTAAATTAGAAGAAGCCCCTCTTCCACATGAACGATTAAGTACCTACCTTTCATGTGCATCCTAATTATGTAACCAGTGGGGCCTAATATAATGTGATTTAAAATAGAGTGGGAATCTAGACAGACGTGACATATTTGTTGTTTTTTAGGATAGAGGAGTATGAGCAATACAAGTCTGTGCATAAGACTTTTGTTAATTTTCAGCAGTGGCCTCTTGCCTGCACCTAGCCTTCTATCACATGATTGCTGTATGATTTGAATACGTTATTTAACAGGACATAATTATTTAGAAGCACCGGTGATGTTACTGGCTTCATTGTTACTGTTCTGCTGATCCTGTTTGAAACTGAGAATTTTAGGATATTGTTCCTTAGATATGGACCCTGGGGAAAAGGTGTAATAAATGGACATCAGATTTGTTGTCCGTAATAAATGAACCCTGCATTGTTACATTCTTTCTTCCACACTTAACACATCTCAATCCCACTGTCTTTAGAACAGGAACTTTTTATGAATAAATAAAGTAAAAGCTAAGTTTTAATCATCTCTGTAAATGTTTCTTTCATTTTTCAAGATGTCCCTTTTTTTGCAACAACTGTGCATATCATTCTAGTAAATTACCTTATACAAATAAGCAGACTGAATTTAAAGTTATAATAATGCATAATAATGAAGATAAGTGTATTGCAGGGTTTATACTGTATGGCCATAGAAGTAGTGCAACAAATAAATGCAAGTTTGAGCTGAAATAACTTTTGAATAAAACATCTTTTAGTGGTAATATTCAGAAGTTTAAACTCTGCAATAAATGTACATTTCAGTATGATGTGTTTCTGTCCCTTTAAAATGTGTATGAGTTAAGAAGTCTGTTTAGTCTACTTTTTAACTGGAAATGAATCCAGGACACAATATAGCAGTTTCTACACATCTATCTTAAATTGCAAGGCAGCTTTGCAGCCAACAGAGGTTTTTATATTTAGAAAATCTCCTGAGACTCGTTCAGTTGTCATGAGGAAACCCTTACATCCATCATCTGATTTATAGAAACCTGCACACTGTGGAATATGAAGTAAGCATGTAGGAGAAACACTTCATCTGGTTTTAAAAGTATAAATTGTTTTAGCATAGCTCACTAAACTTAAACTTGGATAGATTTTAGAGTGTTTTATTTATTTTGTTTTGTTACAGAAAGGATTTACAAGAAACTAAGCTATATTTTATAAAGGTTCATAGAGTACTATTAGACCTACTAGTACTGGTGATTTATGTGAATGGCTAATATTTAAGTCAATGTTTTCCAAATGACAGCCCATGGGATGGTTGTAACCCCTAAGGATCTTTTTATGGTCTACTACCTACTTGAGCACTTCAAAGCTTTCACCCTAATATATCATATTTTAATTGGACCCATCTCATAACTAGCCTAAAAATATCTGAGTCACCTTAAGAAAGGTTTGAACCAACTGGGTTTAAGGTGAACTTTGCTGAATAGGATCATCTTTGTAATTGTCACAGTAGTTGAATAGCTGGTTCTGCTGTAGAAGCATAGGGTACCAGCTAGAATACATAGTGCTGTGAGGCAGGAGGACCTCTGGTGGGCTATGAGTCTAAGAAGAACTATTCTGTTTACAAAATTAAGCAACCAAATATTCTGTTTGTGCTCTCTACAAACATGAAGTACATGTTCAATTTTTTTATGTTGATGGTACCCCACTTTTGCCTTTTAAAACAAGCCTAAATAATCACTCTGGAACAATAAAACAATAAAATGCTTACAGATCTGATTTGTGTATGTTGTGGGCAAAATAATGGGTATATTGTATTCAAAATAAATAAAGATTATATTTTAGGATATGGATATATTTTCACATAATATTTCATACAGTCCTGAATATTTCCTTGGCAATGTATTCTCTTTGAGGGTTGGAATGCACTGAATGAAGTAAGTAGTAATCCCTTTTCAAGAGGGTATTAATGGTAATAATATGTTAGCTGTCATTGTTGAAAGTTCATAACCACTCCAAAGTATTTAATTTGTCTAGTATTTCATTAGTTAAATTCCCTATATTGTTGCAGAATCATTAGCTTCATGTATTAACTACTTGTATTCTAGAAACATTGCTTCATTTTCTTGAACACCCTAGCATCCAATTAGTTATGGATAAAAGTGTCTTCTGGCCAGGAGGGAAGGACACTTGCCTTTAAAGGCTCTCTGGAGGTGGAGACTCACTCCTTACTCACTCCACTTTTCCCCACCAGACATTCTCACTTTTAAAAGTGACCTTAAAATGGTCAGCTGTACCTTTAAGAAATAGGTGCTCACAGTGGACATATTGGATGAGGCACCAACAGTAACCTTGTGATTTCTGACCACAGAGAAAAACCGGTAGGCAAAAAAGGGCTTGTTATTTTCTTCCTGGCCCTCATGGAGTAGAAAAGGAAAGTTCTATTCTTACCCACTTCCTCTTTCCCTGCAATGTGTGACACTCAAGACTGGATTTTCCCTTCTTGTCTTCTGCTGTAACCCCTTCAGGGACATAAGTAGTTTATATTGTGTTCTATTACATTTCTGCCAGTTATTCTTTCTTTATTGGTCTCATGCCTATATCTGAGCGCAAGGGAGAAATGGGTGAATCTAATACCACCAAAACTTTGTGGAGTGCCTTAGGTTTAGCTTGTCCTCTGGCATCTATTTTATTGGTCCCACTAATTCTGATCAGGTGCCTGTGGAGACTTAAACTCTTATTTCTCAGTATTCCCTTCCTCACATTAACCGGGCCTCTCAATAATGGAGCAGGGTTTTTCCAGGGATGTTTTGGAGACCTTGACAGTTTTAGAAGCTCCAACCTTGTGCCCTTCATCCTCAGACAGGGAGGCTGTGCTTTTTCCTGATCTGCCTTTCTTTGTCTTGGAAGTGCCTGGTAAAAAATCAATTATTCCTAAATGCTTTGCCCTTGTTTTTCCTTTCTCTCATGTTGCCTTACAGTGTTGGGCTATCCCCGAATGGTAGACTCCTCTTCCATTTTTAGTTTTCTCAATGTAAGTATCAGGTAGTTAGCTGCCTGAAATGTTTCCTTAAGGCAAACTGTGCAGCCTCTGGTACTGCCTCGTACCCAGACTTCACTGTTGGCTATGTTACAGGAGCTATTGCTGTTTGGGGGGAGAGACTCTTAGATGCTTACACATGGGGGGGGTGTTCACTGAGATCAATTGGGTTAATGTATATCTTTTTGAGGCAGATTTAGACTCCCCTAGACACACTGGAAAGCCAGCCTTAGTGCTCTCAGTTGCAGTTCACTGTTTGCCAAGAAAGTGGCTAGCTATTCAGTCTGCTAAACCATCTTTGATCTGTCTTCCATTAGTGGGCACACATCTATTTGACCCAGTCTTGTGGAATGTTTTTAGCCATTCTACTGGGAGCAAGAGGGCTCGGTTGTCTCAATTCCTCCCAGGGCATTCCTTTTGTGCTAGGATGGAGTGTGGTTCACGTTGCCCCTGCTGACATGGGTTTAAACCAGTGACATCTGCTTCAGTACAGGGTCTCTGTTCGTGGATACCTTATCAGACCTGGGTAGGCAAGTTGGGTAATTGTTTCCATCCTAGGCCCTTTTCTTTCTTGGCATGAAAATCATCGCTCTTCAGTGATGGGTCATTCTCATGTTGTGTGAGATCTAATGGTTGTCTTTGCTGGTGCCTCAGGTATTACTTTGCCCATCAGTGACAGTGCTGGAATGTATGGGTGTGTTTGGGTATCCAATTTCTGCCTTGGAGGTGGTCCCCTTTGCCCATTTCCACTTGTAAAGTGTTGCTGGAGATTTTCTAGAGTTTGTCCAGTCAACAGAGTAATCTCTACCATGTCTTGTCTCTACCCAACCAGACGATGACATACCTTCATTGGTGGATTCAGATGTTCCATCTCTCTGTAGGATGGCAAATGGTATTTTGGAATTGGGTCGTATTTCAGACTAATGCCAGCCATACAGGCTCGGGTTCTGTCTGGGGCCATCAGATGCCTCAGGGCCTTTGGACTGAGAGACAGAGTGGGAGTCTTCTGTCAATCTATGTGCTGTAGCTGGGGTGATTCGTCTTGCTCTGCCGCATTGGTCTTAGTCCCCCTAGGGTTAACCAGTGCCAATTCAGTCCATTAATGCAACAGTGGTAGTTTGTATTAATCTACAAGGAGGGACCAGGAGTGTGGCTACATGGTTAGAAGTTATGGTTGTTTCTAGTTGGATGTAAGCTAATGTGCAGTCTGTCTCTGCCTTGCACATTCTAGGAGTATGCAACATTATGTTAAACTTTTCCAGCGTCATCTGCTGGATCCTGAGAATTATGAACTCACCAGATCATGGTCAACTTCATAGTCAGTCTGGGGGGTCTTCCAACCTTTGATCTAATGACCTCTCATTTGACTTGCAAGATTCCCCTGTTTTGCTCCAGATCCTGAGTCCCTTTCAGTGTTGCTGTGGATGTGATGGTCATTCTCTGGCAGTTTCCCCTGGTATATGTGTTTCTTCCATTCCCTCAGATCTCCAGAGTATTGAGGAAAGTGAGGATGGAGCAGGTTCATGTGATTCTCATCACCTTCACCTTCATCACCTTCTCATTCTAATGTCATTGGGCCTGGTTCTTGGTTCTTCTCCATCTATCTGTAGCTGAGCCATTTCGGCTTCCACTCCATCCAGATCTCTTTACTCAGGGTCTACTGTGTCTCACAGAGGTGAAGATGCTTGTTTTAACAGCTTGGCTCTTCAGCATTGTGAGAGAGGTGTCTTGGATTCTGTAATTGCTACTATGATGAGGGCTTGCTAGCCGTGCCATTCAAGGTATACCCTAGGGTATGGTTCTTGTTCTACAAGTGGTATGTCTTTTTCATCTTCCAGTTATCTAAGCCTTTCTTCAGGATGGCCTTCAGCAAGACCTTAGTCTTAGCTCTATTAAAGTTCAGTTTCTTCTCTGTTTTTTTTCAGAGGCATATTGACTTCTTACTGTTTGTGCACTCTTTATGCAGGGGGTTGGCTCATGTCTACCCTGCATTTTGTGATCCCACTTCTCTGTGGTCTTGACCATGTGTGGGAGTGCTTCAATGGGCTCCATTTCTGCCTCTGTCTTCCCCTACAGACCTTGGGGGAGAGACACTAAAGTGTGATAAAGAGGTGATAAAGCGGAGATGAATTCTCCAATGATATCAATTATCCAGTTCCTATGTTATGTTAAACTTTGGGAATCTTGGTGCATGGGCTTCATAAACTAACATAAGAACTGGAGAAGTGATATCACTGGAGAATTCATCTCTGCATTATCACCTCTTTATCACAACTTAGTACAAAAATCCCCAACTTTGACTATTAAGACAGATTTCCTTTTTGCTATTATGCCTGTTTGACTTGTGGCTGAACTAGGAATTTGTCCAGTAAAACCTCCCTTTGCCTTAAAGATTGTTTCTGAGTTACTCATTACCAAGGAAACTGTTTTCCCTTCTCTTTGTTCTGCTCCACCTAACAGACAGAAACATAAGCTCATTGTTTGGAATTAGGAGCTACTTTCATTTTACTAAGCATGTCTGCTAATTGGATGCACGTTTTGTCATTCTTTAGGGCCCTTGTTTAGGCTAAGTTGTGTCTCAGGTGAAAGTCATTTCCTGTTTTCAGGTGGCCATTTGCCTGGCCTACTCCCTCAAGAAACAGGCCTGTTACTTTTACAGCTCATTCTACCATAGTGGTGGGTACTTCCTGGACCTACAGTATCCAGTCCTTTATATCCAGCCATCCACTCCCTACTTCCTAGATCTGCCCAGTCTAACGTTCTCCCAAAGTTAACTTGGCTATTCCCAGAAATCATTGCAATGACCTGGGCAAACCCCTGCACCCAAGTATTTATTTATGTGGGGTAGAGATACAGACAAAAAGATGAACAAATGGTTTAGAAAAACCCTCCAAACATGGAGCAGTTAATAACTTAGTATATGTAAGTGGTGAACTGACTCCTGGCATTGAAGCCTGTGTTGCCCTAACCTGGGTTGACTGAGAAAGACATCTGATGCCACACACATGAAAAAGGGGGGAGAATCAAAGCTGGTATTTACAGACTCATGTATTAGTCTTAAAAAAAAGAAATGCACATTGTATTAGTCATGATAGGTTTTATTATTTCACTTTTTTATTTTACTCTATCATTAAAGGGATAGTGACACTTATTTTATTTTTAATATATTAAGTGTTCCTATTCCTTTAAAGGGATAGTAAAGTCCCCAAAAAAGTATCCTGTAAATGGTAGCTGCAATACAAAAACACTTAATGCGCTTAATCCTTTCGGATTAAGTGCATTAAAAATTTTTTTATTGCAGCTACCATTTTTTGGGACATTACAATCCCTTTAAGTCAGAAGTATCCAATCTTTGGACATCACCTGTTGTTGACTTCAACCCACATCATCCCCAAATGTCCACTGGCTAGCTAGAATGATGGGATTGTATATCCCAGTAGCTATATGTCCAACAGTTGACTTAGTTGATTTTAACAGCCTAAGCTCTATAAATTCCTGCGTGAAAGCTGCAGGAATGGAGATGATTTGTCACTTCATGTTAACCAGCATCCTATATTTTACTGCAAATGCTTTGAGTAATAGCTAGCTGAATGCATTTTTCACCTATGCTAATGAAGGATAATGCATGTCTATGGGGATTTCCTTCTATTCTCCAGCTGCACGCTTGTTATTACCTAATGAATGTGTTAAAATGGATCTTTGCATAGGTTCATACAGTAGTATTTGGATGTAAAGTGATTTTGTACATAGTTCTTGCCTTTTCATTTACATGATAAGTTAAATGTGTCACAGATTAAGAGGAGTTCCTGGAATCTAGAGCAGTAGAACGGATAAAATGACAAACATGAATTTCACCTGTATGCTGCTGATTGTATTTTATGTTTTTCTTAGAATCTCTCTAATAAAAAATGTATGTTTCTTATTCTTGACAAAAATAATCTTCTTTTCATTAGTAAGGCTACACAATCTGCTCACTGGCCTATTCCTAAGGAGCCGTATAAAGAGTGTAGTGCCACAGTGCAACATGTCATTAGCGTACAGTACTGTTTTTAGTGCTTTATGCATAAAGTAAAAGAGGAGCTTAACTGGAACATACCAACTGCACCACAGGGGGGTGGATAAAACATTCTCATATTTACACTGATGGAGCTTTTTTCCCATTTTATTGTAGAGAGGTCGCTAAAGCATTGCTTTGCAATGCACTGGACACTTTTCTAGCATTAAAGGGGTTAAAAGCCTCATTTGAATCATTGGAAATGTCCATTTCTCCTTATGGTGCAGTCGGTTTGCTCCAGGATTGTTCATCTTTTGCTTTTTCAGCTTTTAATCACTTTCTAATCGTATTCTAAAATGAACTTCTACTCATGAAATGAACATGACTCCCATGGCACTTTAATACAGAAATGTAAACATTTGTAGAAAGAACGCGCTCCTGGTGCAATGTCAATATAAGGACTGTGTCACCAAATACCACCAGCAGCTGATGTCCACTCCCAAAACTAGATCCTAGACTTAACACATATGTGTTGTCCAGAAGAACAGATAGAATCTTTATACTTATACTTAGCAGTAGCATGCAGTGCCAACTGGCAGCTGCAAAGGCCAATAAGATATTGGCATGTATTAAAAGGGGTATTGACTCAAGGGAGGAAGATATAATTATGCCTCTTTACAGGTCCATGGTAAGACCCCACTTAGAATATGCTGTTCAATTCTGGGCGCCCTTTCTGAAAAAGGACATTATGGAACTAGAGAAAGTGCAGAGGAGGGCTACAAAACTAGTAAGGGGAATGGAAAACTTTAGTTATGAAGAAAGGCTAGAAAAGTTAAACTTGTACACACTAGAGAAACGGCGTCTTAGAGGAGATATGATAACACTATATAAATATGTTCAGGGCCCATACAAAGGGCTCTCCAAAGACCTGTTCATTAACAGAACAGTACACAGGACAAGAGGCCACCCGCTTAGACTTGAGGAAAGGAGATTTAATCTACAACAGCGGAAGGGTTTCTTTACAGTAAGGACAACAAAGGTATGGAATTCACTGCCTGAGGAGGTGGTGCTATCGAAAACATTAGATGCCTTTAAAAGGGGCCTGGATACTTATTTAAAAGAGCATAACATAGAGGGCTATGTACGTTAGTATTAGGATGCATATTTAGTTAGGGCTTGTTGATCCAGGGAGGAATCTGATTGCCATTTGGAATCAAGAAGGAATTCCCCCCCCCCCATTCAAGGCAGAATTTTTAATTACTAATTGAGGGGTTTTTTTTGCCTTCTTTTGGATCAATGATGGTAAACAGGAATAGGAAAAGGTTGAACTAGATGGACGAAAGTCTTTTTTCAACCTAAATTACTATGTTACTATACAGCCCCAACCACAGTGTCCACTTAATCACAGGATCTATTACTCTCTCAATGCTTCTCACAGGCACCTCCACACTACATCCACATACCTCCCAAGTGTCCCTCTTTGACTCATGAAAATGTGTTGTTAATCATTAGTATAGTATATGTGTGTATATAAAATAATCTGCATAGCTAAAATGATTTGATCTTGTTCTAAATCATTTATCAGTTACACAAAGAGGTGCCAGTAAGTCAAGAAATAACCTAAAAATTAATCTTAATGCCCCGCCCACCAGCCACACCCCCAGATACACCACCTTAAACAGAAGTGTCCCTCTTTGGCCATTTAAAATGTTGGGAGGTATGCATCCATCCAGGAGTATTATGCAGAAAATACATAGCACATACATCAAAATACATATGAGGTGATTGAAAGGTTGCCTCTACCAACAAACAACAGAAATCACCTGTCTCTGCTCAGGGACTCAGGTAAATGGTAGAACAGCATCTTCCCTTTCAGCATTTACCTTGGAACCTGAGAAGAGACAGGTATGAATATCTAGGTGTTTTCTGTTGTTAGGCTGACCAGACCTCACCTTTAAAACCCCATAATGACAAAGGACTTACCAGGTATGTCTCGCAAAAATTGTCACTTAGTGACAGAGGACATACCGGGTAAGTCCCGGAAGTCCGGGTTCCCATGCAGCTGCACTCCGTTCGGGGACTCCGGAATAATATAGCAAAAAATGTTTTTTTTTTGTATGACGGGCTTTAAGGTGACAGCCGCGTGCGCACGCGGCTGTCAGTAAGGGGTTAACCAGGGACACATATGAAAAATACATGCTGCAAGGCATGGCAAGGCAGTCCTGAAATATGCCTATTTCCTATGTGTCCCCAGTTACAGGTGATGTCTGGTCACCCTATATAAGCCCCCTTTCAATGATATTGGGTGCCCTTGTGTGCTTTTACTTTTTCAGTGTAAACAGTTGGACATGCTATCCATTTGAGTTCCAGAGTGATATCCATCCCATTGTGTTATATACCCCTCTGGCACCGGGTTTATCAGATATTTTTAGCACTTTTAGCAGCAGGCTTGGTCATTAAGAAAATGGTGTTATGCTTCCCACTTGAAGACAGGATATAGGGCTTAGTTCTTCTAAGGCATATAACTCTGTGGGGCCTATTCATCAAGCTTAAAGGGATAGTAACACTTCGTTTTAACTTTATTTTATTTTGTAGGCATTAAAAAAACATGAAGAATGATATAAGTCTTATCTCTCAAACCTTTATGGTTTATGAGATATTCACAAGCAAAGTTCCCCTCCCCGCCCCTTTTACCTAGTGTAAGCCATCTCTTCTCAGATGTGAGTCTGGTTGTATGACAGGACAGATAACAGAAGGGGACAATTTTCTTTGTATGAAAACAATGAAAGCCCTTCCCCCCTTGACAAGTTTTTCAGCTTTTTCCATTATCTTAATTGAAGATTGTCCCTCTCTGCAGTCTATCTGGGCATCTCCCTTCTTATCTGGCTGAACAGGGGGGGATACTTTGTTTGTGAATATCTCTTAAACCATAAAGGTTTCAGAGATAAGACTTATATCATTCTTCATGTTTTTTTAATGCCTACAAAATAAAATAAAGTTAAAATGAAGTATTACTATCCCTTTAAGAGGTGAAAATCTGGTACAAACCAACATCACCAGGGGGATATTCACTAGAAATTGATGGTGTGGAAGTGTGTGTCTGGCAATGTGTGGGGAGCACATCACCTTGGCGATAGAGACACATTGCCATATGGTCTAAGAATTAGAGATGCAAGTGGAGGAGGAGAGACTGTAATATTTGGATATCCTCCTGGCGTAAAAGTGTCAGAGTGTTGGGGGAGGAAGGGAGGGAGCAGAGAGTATGCAGAGAGACACCAGCCCCAAGCCGAAGTCCTCACACAACCCTTTGAGTGTCAGTGGTAGGTTGATCATATTTCCTTGAGAAAAAAATGGGACGGGGTGTGGGACAGACAGACAGTGGATATCCATGTCAGATCATAGTAAGCTGCAAGCAGCATGAACGACTTTGCTTCGTCTCTTACTAGCTGTGTTCTCTCTTTCTGGCCAAAAAGCCTACCCCAGAAGTAGATCAGAACTTCCTCTCTTTGTTACTCACACTAGTGGTTTTACTGTGTTTACTGTACGGATTGATTACCATAGGGTCTTATGACTCATCGTCATATCACTGTCTAAGGGACTCTATGGAAATTTACCATAGATTTGAGTTTTAGACAGTTATGAGTCACTCGAGTCATAAGACTCTATGGTAATCAATGTGTACAGTAAACACAGTAAAACCACTAGTGTGAAGAAAAGAAGTCCCAATTTACTTTGTTATGAGAAATAAACAAGCCGCGTTCAATCCTATATAATAATTCGCCAAGTTGTGTGTAACGCCCGACATGCGCAGTAGACACTTCTGCGCGTGCGGCAGTCACAGGCAGTGGAGACTGCTCGCGCCGCGGCTGATACAGAGCTGGGCGCTCCGAAGGAGCGTCCAGCTCTGTATCAGCCGAGGCGCGGGCAGTCTCCACTGTCTGTGACTGCCCCGCGACTGGCTGCCAGAGGCTCTGTATCAGCCGAGGCGCGGGCAGTCTCCACTGCGTGTGACTGCCCCGCGACCGGCTGCCTCAGGCACTGTGGCCCGTGTAACGGGCTGTTCAACTAGTTTGTTTTATAAAAAATTTAAAACTATATATAAGTTATATGAAAAAACGGGACAAAATTGACATTTATATTAAAGAGAATGGACGGTCTGGAAATATGAAAAAAACAGTACTGTCCCTTTTAAAACAGTACGTATGGTCAGCCTAGCCAGTGGGGTAAGCAACACATTACAAAGCAATGCATTAGAAAGGGTTAACCATGGTAATATGACTCCTTTTCTCATAAATGCATGATTAATATAATATAGAAAATAAGATAAAACATATAAGAATCAGGGACATGTAAATATCTTGTTAGGATGTGCCCTTACAATGAAGCCCTTAAAACAGGATATATAAATGTTAGGCATCTCCTCCCACCCTCCCTTCAACCACTTCATCCTCCCTTCCGCCACTTCATCCTCCCTTTCACCACTTCATCCTCCCTTCCGCCACTTCATCCTCCCTTTCACCACTTCATCCTCCCTTTCACCACTTCATCCTCCCTTTCACCACTTCATCTTCCCTTTCACCTCTTCGTTCTCCCTTTCACCACTTCATCCTTCCTTTCACCACTTCATCCTCCCTTTCACCACTTCATCCTCCCTTTCACCACTTCATCTTCCCTTTCACCTCTTCATCTTCCCTTTCACCACTTCATCTTCCCTTTCACCTCTTCATTCTCCCTTTCACCACTTCATCCTCCCTTTCACCTCTTCATTCTCCCTTTCACCTCTTCATTCTCCCTTTCACCACCTCATCTTCCCTTTCACCACTTCATTCTCCCTTTCACCTCTTCATTCTCCCTTTCACCACTTCATTCTCCCTTTCACCTCTTCATTCTCCCTTTCACCACCTCATCTTCCCTTTCACCACTTCATTCTCCCTTTCACCTCTTCATTCTCCCTTTCACCACTTCATTCTCCCTTTCACCTCTTCATTCTCCCTTTCACCACTTCATCCTCCCTTTCACCTCTTCATTCTCCCTTTCACCACTTCATCTTCTCTTTCACCTCTTCATTCTCCCTTTCACCACTTCATCCTCCCTTTCACCTCTTCATCCTCCCTTTCACCTCTTCATCTTCCCTTTCACCACTTCATCTTCCCTTTCACCACTTCATTCTCCCTCTCACCACTTCATCCTCCTTCTAATCTGACTTTTCTCCAATTCACTCTCCTCCCAACCTTCCCTTCGGCACTTCGTTCTCCTTCACTGGGTTGTGTTCACCTCAGGGTGGCAGATATCAGTGTGAACAGTTCAATCAGCATTCTGTGTTAGTGATATCAGTGCAAGCTGGCATTCTATGTTATTAACCCCTTAAGGACCGGTAAAATCTGAGGTCATTTTCACTTAAGGACTGGAGCAATTCTGACCTTTTTGACTATGTCTTTGTTCAACAGTGTTTTCCCTCTAAGTACTTTATTTTACCCATGAAAATTATATAGCATTTTTTTACGCACAAATAGGGCTTTCTTTTGATACCATACTATGGATAGCCCACCATTTATTCTATGAAAATTAAAGAAAAAAAAAAAAAAACGCCATTTTTTTTTCTCTTGGGATCATTTGGACACAATGCGTTAAATTTTATGGACACTGCATTAAACATATGACCGGTCAGTCATACCTACAAAATGGGCAGTTTTAAGTGGTCATTGTCCCCCCCCGGGTGAAAAACCCCATGTCCCCCCCCCCCCATTTTTCCACTTTTTTATTGATGACATTTGGCGGTGTGTATAAACGTATTACGTGGCTCTACAACAATCATACTTCCTATTTAGGTTATTACATTTTTTTTATTTAGATAACATTTTTGTTAAAACAAAAGTTAATTTTAGCAGATCAAAAATGGACCTGCATTTAACCAGCCTCCAGCACAGCAGTGAAGAGTTTAATACCCCCAGCTCCTGCATTTTATTTGTCCACTAGGTGTCTCCTCTCTGCTTCTTTGTAACTTACTTTAATAGTAATGGACAGAGGGCTGAGAAGAGACACGTGAGGTAGTATATAACACTGCATCATTAATTCATTCACAATGCCGGTACATGGGATCACTACTGCAGCAATCCCATAACCCGGCACTTGTGAAAGTGGCTGAGACTGAATGCTCCGGTCCTGGATCGCTCAGTCTCAGCGGGAATTAATGATAGCAGCATGCACAGAGGCGCACTGCTATCATTTAACCCATGACGGTCCAGGACCATCATGGATCCTTAAGGCAAAACAACCCATGATGGTCCTGGACCGTCATGGGTCATTAAGAGGTTAATATCACTCTCTGATAGTGTACCATCAGAAGCTGTCCATAGCAGAGATCTCAAATACATGTTTTGAGTTTAATAAAACAAATGGTAAATACACTGCATGCTTCATGTTGCACAGAGAGATGTGTTAAAAAGGTTGTCAATGCTACCATAGCAATCCTCACAACCAAGCGCACCATTCAGTTTGTAGATTGGTATTAACTATCAGCCTCCAACAGTAATGCCAGGAGAGGACTTTGGAGAAGATACAGCATGCAGTGGGCATGTTAAGTAACAAGACTGCAATTATAGAAGTATGGGCCCGGCTAGACCACAAATTTGATCTCCTGTACACTGAATGTGACTTGTGCACTGGTATAGCTTCATAGAGAAGGATTATGGAGAATTAGGGGTAGATTCACTGGAGAGGGAGGCTGAAGATGCAGATAATGATTGAAGAACAGCAGCCAGATCTGCCTGCTGCAGAATCTGTATGGTTGTAGTAATGATTTGTTTGGTTATAGTTTTAAGTGTTTAACAGTTTTGTTTACATTCATCTAATGAACAGGAATTGAATCTAACACCCCCACCAGCAAAAAAAGAATCGAGCAACCAGTGGTGTAACTAAAACCCTCCGGGCCCTGGTGCAGTAAGTGCCATGGGCCCCCTACACCCCCTGACCACATTGGCTCCCGAGCCCTCCATAGTGCCCCCCCACTCTCCACAATGCCCCCATCTCCTACCTCCCAGTCCCTGGTGGTCCAGCGGAGTGGCAGGAGAGATGGATTGCCGGGTTTAGCTCCCACGCGGTCCTCTTCTGTAATGAAGAGCATTGGGAGATGATGTCATCTCCCAGCGATCTGCATTACTAGAGCGCCGAGGGAGATTGCAGGTGCCAGGAGGAGAGGTCATAGTGGGCGGGTGCGACCCCTATAGTTACACCACTGTGTGGAGCCCTGATATCATTAATATAGAATGGTAGTTGCTGTGTTCACACAGGTGATTGCCATCTTGGGGTAAACAGAACACAGCCCAGAGGAAGAGAGTAAAGTGGCAAAGAGGGGTTGGGAGGAGGGTGAAATTGAGAAGGGGGGTTGGGAGGAGGGTGAAGTGGAGAGTGGGAGGAGATACCTGACCTTGTTTTAAGTACGTCAATGTAAGGGCACATCCTAACAAGATATTTATATGCCCCTGACGTGGCTTCATGGTAATATTGGTGGAAGTAGCTGAATTTCAGTTTCACCCCATTTTAAGTGAGTCCCATCTGTTACTTAGTGCAATATTTTATGGCTTTATATTAAAATCTGGACCTATCAAATGTCCTCCTGGCTGAACTGACATGCTTTTAATTAGAGATCACCTGCAGTGAGTGGGTGGGGGATCTCAAGAACTGCAATATGTCCATCAGTCCTTTTATATAGAAATTTGCCCCTCTCACTACTATAAAATACATTGAGCCCGTATAATACAACTTTCACACATGTACTGACATTTTCTCTTACCCAAATAACTTGGAGCAAACATAAGGTAAGCAAGCTAATTAAAATAATGCCATGTACTACGTGTTTAAAAATCTTCTCTTGTAATAATCCACAATTGTGCATATTTAAACACATTTAAAGGCATAGTATTGGATCAATTACATCATTGGAACGGTCTACAAAATGTGCTTGCAAACCAGGCACACTTTGTAGACCGTTCCAATGACATATTTATTTTTAAATGTCGCTATTTCGGCTCTGCTGAAGAGCCTCCGCAGGTCTCGGGACCAGGATCTGCCTCTGTCAGCTAGAGCGCTGAAGTATGAGAATGGGGAGGTAGGGGGGAACTTTAGCTGCGATTGAAAAACAAAAATAAATAATAATAATATAACAATCAATATGACCCAAAAAAACTGAATATATATGTACTAGTAATCAATAGGTGAAACCCAGTACCTTATGGAGATAATTTTATTTAAAGTCGCCCCCCTCTCCCCTTTCCCTGACTTCAGCGCTCTAGCTGACTGCAGGGGAATCCGGGACCGGGGAAGGCTCTTCAGCAGAGCCGACATCGCGTTATTGAAGAAGAACTCCTTCACTGGAACACCCTACAAAGTGTGCTTGGTTTGCAAGCACACTTAGAAGACCGTTCCAGTGAAGGATTTCTTTTTCAATAATGTGATGTCGGCTCTGCTGAAGAGCCTTCGCTTGTCCAGGGACTGGATTCTCCTGCAGTCAGCTAGAGTGCTGACATCAGGCAAAGGGGAGAGAGGGGGGAACTTTCAGTATGATTATCTCTCAAATCATAAATGATTGAGAGATGGGACTGGGGACAAATAGTTAAAGTTTTTAATGTCTACAATATTCAATAAACATGAAATGAAGAATTACTATCTCTTTAGAGGGAACTTGTTGCTCTTGATTGTTCTAAAAAATATATGTTAGTCCAATAAAAAGGTATTATTACATACTGCATCACTAAACTAACATGGGTATCCTAAATAAAATACATAAATAAAAAAAAAATGAGGGCTTGTTGCATAGTTTGGTCAATACCAATATCAAGCATACCAAAGCACCACATTTTAAGCAAGTCCTAATTGTTTCATATTAGCATCTCTTATGGCTTAAAAATGCTGTATATTAACCCTTGCTCTACAGTGCGTGTGTATCCCTCTGGCACTCAAAGGGTTATTAAAAGCTGAATCTATCTAATGCCCTCATGAATAAACTGACCTCACTTCTGCCAGTCTGTGTTACAGCATACAAAGATCCAAAAACACTCCATATGTACATGCATATACATATTTTGGCTGATCCTTCTGCTTCTGATCATTCATTAACAACTGTGCAGTTGTGCAGAAAAAGTATCAATTCTGGTTCTCTGCACTGCTAGAATGATACATTTTATAACAAAACACTAATTTCATACAATGCATAATGCTTCCTGCAGAGAGAGATAAAAGTGGTGTTTTCTCAGTATTGCAGATCAGTATGTATACAGCCAGCCAGAGCAAATGGGCCGGTGAATCAGGCTGTATTTTACTCTTCCTAGTTTTAACTTCTTGGTTTATAAAAAGCTCTTCAATGCTTTCTGACACAATGCACTGCAGACCTCCCTGGTATTCATGGGATTAACTCTTTGAGTACCCCTCTGGCACTCAAATGGTTAAACGATCCATTTTTAATGACTGAGAATATTGTGAAATGTAATTTGTTACCTATGGTGCAATTTACTTACTCCAGCATGGCTTCACTTTTGCTTTTTGTGCTTATGTCCTGGTTTTAGCCCCCTTTTTTTTTTTTTTTTTTTAATGTTTTTATTGACAGACATGTCAAAGAAATGATACATAAAACATTGTACGTTGGTATCATATACATCAACACAATGGTACAAAGGTTTACACACAAAATCGTACAGTGCACATCGACATTACAATTCAGCCTGTTTGCAAGGTTTTTTTTTTGTTTGTTTGTTTTCCATGGACTAATTAATCTAATCCAACAACCCCCCCCCCCAGGCACTGGGGCACCCACACCACAACTCATTACTCATGTAAATTTGTCAATAGCAAAGCCAGAGTTAAAGTAGGCAAATGCAACTCGCTCCGCTTGTCTAGCTTGCGTTATTGTAGCCTATGATCCATATCGATCCAGCCATTTCTCCCATGTTTGCATATATTTAAGTTCTGATCCCCTGTTTATATGAACTAGTTTGGGGAATATTTTGAGCTATCAAATTGAGCCAAGTGCTACCCTCTGGAGCCTGGGCCGACATCCAACATATAGCCACCACCTTTCTTGCCATAATAAAGAGTTCCCTTAGTAGTGTTTTATCATTAACTCCTCTAATGTTGTCAGGTATTAGTGAAAGGAGACAGGGTATTAACCCTTAAACAAATTCTCCATATGTCTCGTAACATTACTACAAATGTGAGCCTTATCCATCAATCCAAAGAGGCACAGTTATGAAAATCAGATTTCAGAAATTCCATTGATTTAAATGGGGCTATCAGTGTATTGGAAACCTCTCTAGCATTCAATGGGTTAAGCCCCTATTTAAGTATACATTTTAAATCACCTTCCTGTTGCACAGTTGGTTTACTCCAGATAGATGAATAAGTCTCTGCATCTTTTCTTTATTAAATAGGCATTAATTGTATAATTTCTTAGCTATGTCTCATTTTCCTTCTTAAGCATTCCATAAACATTTCTTCCATATTTACACTGCATCTCTGTCCTTGAACACTTGATTGAAACGTGCATGCAATTTCACATGATTTAAGGGCCGTATGTTTCAAAAGTGGCGGAGTTCTGGAACAAACCATTTGTAATACAGGGGAAAACTAAAAATTCAAAACATTTCCATTGATTTAAATGGTGATTTTAACTAATTGAATGCTACAGAGATGTCACAATGTGTTGGAGACCTCTCTAGTATTGTAGGAGTTAAAATCGCCATTTTCAGTTTCCAGCCTCTGTATAATTGCTGATGTCAGTCATGACGGGAGTGGGCATTCCTGTCCTACCCCTCAACCACAATTTCTGGGCATGTCAGGGTGTGTCCGAGGGAAGGAAGACTGATATTGCTTTAAGGTCACTGGTACTAATTTCATATAACGGTCAGACAAGCAATCGATACGTGGGTGCAGTATTAGTAAGATCTTGATGCCTACCAAATCTGGTGTGATTAAAACATTAATATAGAACTGTATCTGGGAATGGCTAACCCGTGTCTGAGATGGGCTTGGCCAAGTCCAAACTTATGACCAAGCCTGTATCAGATACGGACATTGTACTCTGTGGGTTGAGGACCAGAGGGTGTGCATCACATTGCATCATAATATGTTGCATAAACCTCTGGTCCTTAAAGATCTAAGCTGAATACAAGAACAAAGGTGGTTAAAGAGAAGAGTCTTAACTCACAGATTAGCTTCTTCTTGAAGATTCTGTAGGAAATAATGTCCAAAGTTACTTATTCACTTGCTACCATAGATCATACTAAAAAGCAAAGCAGATGACCATGACATGTCTAGGGGCTCCTTGTGGCTCAGGAGCTTTAAAGGTACTACAGTCCTCATCAGGTGCAGGTCCTTCTTAACTATCCATCCAGAGGCCTCTTTTTGGAGTAGATTTCTGCACTCAAATCTTTCAGAGGAAGAAGAAATTTCAGTTAACTACTGTCAAGAAATTGTGTTTATTAAGTTTACGATCTAGGTAAATGGAAGTAGTAACATAATAACTTATAATATTACAATTTCCATTTTCTTAGTTCCTAATTTTAATTAACTTAAACCTTCAGTTTTCCCCCACCAAAACAGTAGCCTATCTAAAAATGTGTAATGACAATTGGGCATCCTATTAAGTATTTCCGTTTATTGTAACTGGTAACTTGTACTTACTGGTTATATTTGCTATTTTTTTTCAGCATTAAGATACATTTCATATACCTGATGCAGTTTTCAATTTGACTGTTTTTTGACAAATAAGAATTATTGAAATTTTGCACACTTTGAACATCTGTAATCTAAAAAGTCCACTGAAAGACATTTTTTGTCTTCTATGAACCAATCCTTTTTTAGACTGCAAACCATTCCCTTTTACAAAGAAATGTTCTCAATACTGCAGAAACACAGTACAATAAAGCTTTAATATTTATATCTATAAAGGCTTTTTTGTAGAATTTCCGAGTAATCTGTGTTTTCTGGACATTCATTCTATCATTTATAGAAATTGACAGAACCTGTTACGTTAACTCTAGCCAAGTTTGTATCTTAAGTGTCCAAACATACAGAAAAAAGTATCTTTCCACTGTTGAGAGATGTGCTTCTGTACCTGGGCAGGTAATAATCACTGATTTTAAATATTTTTTTTTTGTCGATGTTTGAATGTTTTTGGTTACATTTATTATGGGCTATTTTCTTAGAAACACATGAGAGCATATTGATGGATTAACTTTGAAATCATATACCTCTTGTGCATGATTGTTACTGTTTTTCTGCATGTATTTTTTCTGTTTTGATTTGGAATTGTTTAAAAAATATACATTTTTCTAATTTAAGTTTTCAAATACCTATAAAACTTAATAAATAATTTCAAGGATTAATTATAATAATATGCAAAAGAAGAATTTCATTGCTGTATCTATTATATGCCAAGAGAAAAGTGCTTGAGATAAATTAATACACTCTTGTTCCAGTTTGTGATTGCCATGTACAATTCCCCCCCATCTGGAATATAAATATTCTTTACAACTTCTAGCTTGTTGAAGCAATTGAATCAAATTAGACATATAGACAGATAATACGCCATTTGTTTTCTCAGTAAGATCTCTTATTTCATATGTGAAAAATTCAGATTGCTTGCTTCAGGGGATTTTGCTCTGACAAAATAAGAATTTAATGAAGAGGTCCTGTGTTGTTATATTGCTTATTTTCCGTTTATTAAAAGCACCCTCTTGACCTTTACTATACATTAAAAGCTAAATAGTAAGCTTGTTCTCAAGGGCAATTATAATCAAACTATCATAGTTGCATTTACTGTTTGGCAAGTTCAGATAACCAAGAGGAATTTCATGTTGGAAAAAAAAGATCTTAGAGATTTTACAATGGCAATGAAATCCTTAATCATCTTCACAGCTATTGGTAGTAATTATCTTTTCCTCAGGTGCTTTGAAGCCTCTAGCATCCTTCTGAGGCTAGTAATGCCTGCTACCAGTGACTTTATTGACTAATTAAAATCTCCGCTATTTAATATTACATTATAATGTAAGCTCTGTTTGCCATTTTAAACATCCTCCAAGCTTATATGTTAATGTATTTGAAGAATACTGGTTTAGTTGTACAAAGAAGTGATACATAACTGTGTACAATTTGTGGACTAATATAACTAGTCAAAATTCTCCTCAACTGTTTTACTTTTGTGGGCCAATGTGTTACACACGCCTCTGGCACTCAAAAGGTTAATGATTTTTTTTTTTCTGTTAGTTTATATAGTCAGATAGCCTACATCTAAATTAAGGATCATTAATACTAAAAATACTAGTTTGCCAAATGAAAAAGAAATTTGTAATATTTTACAAATCTATATTAAAAGTTATATTTTGATATTTTTACTGCAATTATACTTCTTATTTGTTGGATACATAGACTGGAGTTATGCTGGAGTAAACCAACTGCACCATAGAATTCACACTGTATTGGAGACCTCTCTGGCACAGGGTTAAAAGCCCAATTTAATTTAACAGGAGTTTTTTTTTATAGTTTACTTCACAATAACCCAAGTTTGTTTTGGTAGATATGGGCCAAAGTCCCTAAATATATGATACATGAGCTTATCGTGTGAATGTGCAGGAAGTTGTACAAGAACAACTGTACCAAGTTAGCCTGTGCAAGTTCACAATAAGTGATAACTACAGTGCCAGTCATAATATAGTTAAAGTATCAAATATTAAATGAGTATCTGTGAACCAAAAAGCAAAGGGATCTAATCTCAGTGCAATGGCCAGTGTTGTATTTTCATTAGCTTTTAAACAAATATGATAGGCTATATTGCAGTTTAATCACAGCTCTATCTCACATGTACCTCTTTCTTCCTTCCTGTCCTGAGAAGGGATCTCAGGATTGAATTGATAGTATGCACAAGCAATCACCCTTATGACATCCACAGGATGGTACATGCATAACAGCAACTTCAATATATTTGTTCTGCAGGGAATGGTGCGCCTTTCAATGTCCCATTGTTTCAAGGATTCTTTTGGATTCCAATGTAAATAGAGAGAGAGAAAGAGATAGGTAATCACAGATTTTATTATCAATAAGCAATAATTGTAGCAAAAATCATGGAATACTTAACAGCCAATTATATCAGTGCGTATGAGAGAGCCCCTGGATGGATCTGACCACCTGCCCATATAACTTTTGCACAGACACACAGCAGGACACGTCTCATGTTCCTGATGACGCCCTAAGCCAGCCATCCACATCACACAGATTTATACCCTTATCACCCACTGATCAGAATGCTTTGACCTATCAGATTACACGGTTAGTGTCAACTACCTACGTCACCATTACATGCCTAGCTCGTGTTCTGCGACTGCGAGGGTTAACGCAGTCTGCAAAAATCATCATTTCTATTAGTGTTTCATGGCCTTGAAAGATTTAACATAATGTAACTTACTGAAGACTATGCACAGAATGCTCCTAATACACATGTTATACACAGAAGATTTGTAAGAAACGCGTTAATCCCTGATTAAAAAACACAAAACCCTTATTAACCCCTGATTTTCCCCTTCTTGCTTGGGATTGTACCATATTTTCTACATCCTCATACACCCATTGACTAGAGTTCCAGTGAAGTGCAAAGAAATGGCACATGTAGGAGAAGTAGCAATAAATGGAGGGAAACAGAGAGAATATAAATGGAAACATATCAGAAAAAAGTGAAATATAAAAAATAAAAATATAACATGGAGCTGCTACTGTTGTTCTTACCAGCAACTACACCTGGTACTCTGTTCCTGATCTGGGTTCAACCTCTGCTTGCTTTTGACCTCCAACTCTGTTTGCTGTCTTGGAATTTCTCCGATAACCTATTATGACCCAGCCTGTTCTCTGACTTGTCTTTACTTGTTGATTTTGCACCTCTGATTGATCTTTCGGCTATGACCTCCGCTTACCCTGACTACATCTTGCTCTGCTTTGAGTTTCCTCCAGTTTTCTGAATGGCCTCAGCTCACATCCTCAGGGATGATCTATCTTCAACAAGGTCCTGCTTCGAAAGCCTGCAGACTGTCATATTGATCTCTTCCTGCACAGCATCCATGTGTTCTGCTTGGTGAATTGTCCTATGCCAAATCCTGATACATCTCTGTTAGACCATCAGATCAATCTCTGGCAAGGTCAAGCGAACACCAGTCATCCAACAGTTGGATTGATCTCTGTCAGTTCCTGCTACTCTAGCCATTCCTCCATCGGATTGATCTCCGCCAGTTCTTTCAGCTAATGTCAACCTGGCGAATAACTTTCATAACACCTTGCATTCATTGGCAAATTGATCTCTGACAGTGTATATTGCTCGCCAGCAGTCAGCACTCTTTGGCAGTCTACAACAGTCTGTGTCTTCACCTGCAGTCATGCATCATTGTCCACCCTTGACTTCTTAAGGGCATAGCTTGACTCAATATCTCCAGCCTGAGTGAGTCTTGTTCTCAGTCTTCAAGGGTTCCTTTTTCCTATTTTTTTTAGCTGCTGTTTGATGTTCAAATGTTCAAAAACAATATATTAGTTTCATAAGAATAAACTTTATTATGGTAAAAAACATAAATATATTTACCTTATTTTTATTTTAGTAATGTATATAAATATGCATAAAAAACAGTGACTGGCTCCATTACTGACAGTGCACACTGTGTGACTTCCATTGTGATCAATGACAGTAGTGATTACAATGGTTAAAATATCATACTTACTGCTGGGAACTGAATTGCTTGGTTTTCATCATTAAGCGGTAAACCTAATTGTCCTGGACAGGGGGGCCCACTCTGGTCTGGTCCACAGAACTGCACATTCTCTGCTGACAGCAAAGTCATCAATTTAAAGAGCCAGCCAACATATATATATAATATGGCCTTCATGGCACAGATAAGGTGGCTGTTGATAGCCTAATGGCCCTTAACAGCACACCTGTAAAAATTAAATACTCTAGCGTAAAGAGTTGAGTTTTTAAAGAAGATTTGAAAATTTTGCAGTAACCAAAAGCAAAGGAATGCGATTTGGGTATTAAAATTTCCCATGCTTTTAGAAATAATATTACTTTGTTTTTAATAATATAAAATAATTTAACTTAAAAATCAGTAATTTAATTTAGTAGCACTATCATTTCTTATAAAACTTAATACAACCAAATTTATCTACTAAGAGCTAAACCTATATTATTTTTATCTTCATCTTCAAGAATAAAAACCATTTAAGCAGCTGTTTAAATGAATATGCACCTTAATTTTTGTTAAAATTTTATATACAGACTATTGATAAATGTTAATCTTTATGTTTCTTAGCAAAATGAATGCTCAGTGAGTTTTGGAAATAAACCGTTGTCTACCTGCCCTCTAAGAATAAGACAGTGAAAGGACTGCTCACTGCAAAAGTTTGCAATCTCACATATACTGCAAAGTTAAAGGGATAGTAAACCCCCTGAAAAACTTTAAGCCAAATGATAGGAATAATAAAAACATACTTAACTCCGTTATTCCCATCTCTCAAACCGTTATGGTTTGAGAGATGTAAGCAAATAAAGACCTCCGCTCCCTCCCCTTTCTGCCTGACGAGCTGTAAAGCTGTCAGAGGCAGAATCCGGTCGCCCGACTGTAGGCGGCTCTTCAGTAGTGCTGTCATCGGGATATCTAACTATAATTTCATCGATATAGTCTACAACGTGTGCCTGGCTTGCAAGCACACGTTGTAGACCATTCCGATGAAGTAATTATACTTAGATATCATGATGACAGTGCTCCTGAAGAGCTGCCGTCTGGTTCCAGAAGCAGGATCTCATGTCGTGTGCTATACAGCGAACGGTTTGAGAGATGGGAATGAGGGCGTTAAGTATGCTTTTATTATTCCTATCATTTGGCTTAAAGTTTTTCGGGGGGTTAACTATCCCTTTAATATACTAAAATGGTGTAAAGAAAGGTAGATTATCTATGAAGATCTACTCTTCATGCAAACCTGTTTATCAATAGATGTGTACAGAATAATACAAAAACAACTATCAGTCTGTGTGAATAAATAAGAACTACAGCCATAGCAAGACTACATTTTGTCCTAATTGTGTAATTCATGTGAATTTTATGTTACTTATGAGTTCTAATACCTAATTATCTAAATAAAACATTTGAGTGTTTTCCCATTTTTATTGACAAGCACTAATTTCTGTATTACACCTGATATTCCAACTGGACAAAAGTTATTTTTTTTCTATCCTGACATGGGTAAAAGAGGTGAAAATGCACTAATTGTGTGCGCCACATTCTCCTCCCCCACCTCACACATTATTATCCTCTGTCTCCACTCCAAATACAACATTCCCCACATTGTGCCCTACTGTATCGTCTCCACACTACTGGATTGTGTTTCTCCCTCACATTGTGACCTACTGTATCTCTTCCACGCTACTGGATTGTGCTTCTCCCTCACATTGTGACCTACTGCATCTCCTCCACACTACTGGATTGTGCTTCTCCCTCACATTGTGACCTACTGCATCTCCTCCACACTACTACTGGATTGTGTTTCTCCTTCACATTGTGACCTACTGTATCTCCTCCACACTACTGGATTGTGCTTCTCCCTCACATTGTGATCTACTGTTTCTCCTCCACACTACTACTGGATTGTGTTTCTCCTTCACATTGTGACCTACTGTATCTCCTCCACACTACTGGGTTGTGCTTCTCCCTCACATTGTGACCTACTGTATCTCCTCCACACTACTGGATTGTGTTTCTCCTTCACATTGTGCCCTACTGTATCTCCTCCACACTACTGGATTGTGTTTCTTACTCACAATGTGACCTACTGTATCTCTTCCATGCTACTGTATTGTGCTTCTCCCTCACATTGTGACCTACTGTATCTCTTCCACGCTACTGGATTGTGCTTCTCCCTCACATTGTGACCTACTGTATCTCCTCCACACTACTGGATTGTGTTTCTCCTTCACATTGTGCCCTACTGTATCTCCTCCACACTACTGGATTGTGTTTCTTACTCACAATGTGACCTACTGTATCTCTTCCATGCTACTGTATTGTGCTTCTCCCTCACATTGTGACCTACTGTATCTCTTCCACGCTACTGGATTGTGCTTCTCCCTCACATTGTGACCTACTGTATCTCTTCCATGCTACTGTATTGTGCTTCTCCCTCACAGTGTGACCTACTGTATCTCTTCCACGCTACTGGATTGTGCTTCTCCCTCACATTGTGACCCACTGTATCTCTTCCATGCTACTGGATTGTGCTTCTCCCTCACATTGTGACCTACTGTATCTCTTCCATGCTACTGTATTGTGCTTCTCCCTCACATTGTGACCTAGTGTATCTCTTCCACGCTACTGGATTGTGCTTCTCCCTCACATTGTGACCCACTGTATCTCTTCCATGCTACTGGATTGTGCTTCTCCCTCACATTGTGACCTACTGCATCTCCTCCACACTACTGGATTGTGTTTCTCCTTCACATTGTGACCTACTGTACCTCTCCACACTACTGGATTGTGTTTCTCCTTCACATTGACCTACTGTACCTCCTCCACACTACTGGATTATGTTTCTCCCTCACATTGGGACCTACTGTATCTCTTCCACGCTACTGGATTGTGCTTCTTCCTCACATTGTGACCTACTGTATCTCCTCCACACTACTGGATTGTGTTTCTCCTTCACATTGTGACCTATTGTACCTCTCCACACTACTGGATTGTGTTTCTCCTTCACATTGTGACCTACTGTACCTCCTCCACACTACTGGATTTTGTTTCTCCCTCACATTGTGATCTACTGTATCTCCTCCACACTACTGGATTGTGCTTCTCCTTCACATTGTGACCTACTGTATCTCTTCCACACAACTGGATTGTGTTTCTCCCTCACATTATGACCTACTGCATCTCATCCACACTACTGGATTGTGTCTCTTCTTCACATTGTGACCTACTGTATCTCTTCCACACTACTGGATTTTGTTTCTCCTTCACATTGTGACCTACTGTATCTACTTGTAACGGTTTTGTAAGACACTCAGACCAGTAGGTTAGAATAAAACACAGTTTTATTAAAAGACACGAAAGACAGATGTACAGATGCCCTCTCAGGCCCAGAATACAGGGAAATTAACATATACTGTCATAGGACAGGCATAAGCAAGCATTACAGGTACAACATGGGTTAAAGTTCATGGAAAGCAATCAGTCTCTGTTGTGGTGTGTTTGACAACGCCCATAAGATGGTAAAGGAGCGAGACTGTGGTGCAAGATGTAAGAGCACCAGTCAATAAGGCAGAACTGAGACTACTACTTGTGCTGAGCACGGAACTGAGGCCACAATACTCTGCAAGAGCTTGCACACATAGAGCCGTGAGCACCCGTCCAGTTCGGTAAACGGAGACTATGTACACTGCAAGAGCTGAGGTGTATAGAGCCAATAGCACCCAACCGGTGTGGTAATGGAGACCAAGTACACTGCAAGAGCTGAGGGGTTTAGAGCCAATAGCACCCAACCGGTGCGGTAACGGAGACCAAGTACACTGCAAGAGCTGAGGTGTTTAGAGCCAATAGCACCCATCCGGTGTGGTAACGAGATCACTGCGAACAGCAAGGGTTAACGGAAGCGCAGTGTTAACAGAGGCCACAATGCTCTGCAAGTGTTAACGGAAGGCTCTTTTTAACGGAGGCTACAATGTTCTGCAAGTGTAAGCGGAAGGCTCAGGGTTAACGGAGGCAACAGTGCTCTGCAAGTGTTAATGGAAGGCTCAATGTAACTGAGGCAACAGTGCTCTGAAAGTGTTAACGGAGGCCCAGTGAACGGAGGCAACAGTGTTCTGCAAGTACTAACGGAAGGCTCTGTGTAGCTGAGACAACAGTGCTCTGCAAGTGTTAACGGAGGCTCAGTGTAACGGAGGCAACAGTGCCTTGCAAGAGTTAATGGGAAGACCCAGTGAATCGGAGGCAACACCTCGGTCTGTAGTATATCAGCACAGCGGAAGTCAGAATGTCGCCCAAGCGACAGTGGATCAGGATAACAGCTGGAACACAAGCAGGGTCGTCAGGATAGCCGGGTCAAGTCACGGAGCAGGAACGTCAGCCAGGCCGGGTCAAATCACAGAGCAGGAATGTCAGACAAGCCGGGTCAGATCACGGAGCAGGAACGTCAGCCAGGCCGGGTCGAATCACAGGGCAGGAACCAATGAGAGTAGTCAGATGGGCGAAGTCGGTACACAGGAACGCAGGAACACAGCAACACAGTAACACTGGTACAGGAACACCACGAAAGGGCACCTTACAGGTGCCAGAGACCCAGTATATGAAGGTCATACTGAGCGGGCCAAACAAAGCTCAGCCAATGGGAGCGCACCACAACAAAGAGTGATAGACAGATCAGGGGAACCGTGATACTACTCCACACTACTGGATTGTGTTTCTTCCTCACATTGTGACCTACTGTACCTTTTCCACACTACTGGATTGTGTTTCTCCTTCACATTGTGACCGACTGTATCTCCTCCACACTACTGGGTTGTGCTTCTCCCTCACATTGTGACCTACTGTGTCTCCTCCACACTACTGGGTTGTGCTTCTCCCTCACATTGTGACCTACTTTATCTCCTCCACACTACTGGATTATGTTTCTCCCTCACATTGTGACCTACTGTATCTCCTCCACACTACTGGATTGTGTTTCTCCTTCACATTGTAACCTACTGTACCTCCTCCACGCTACTGGTTTGTGTTTCTCCCTCACATTGTGACCTACTCTATTTCCTCCACACTACTGAATTGTGTTTCTCTTCCACATTGTGACCTACTGTACTTCCTCCACACTACTGGATTGTTTCTCCCTCACATTGTGACCTACTCTACCTCTTCCACACTACTGGATTTTGTTTCTCCTTCACATTGTGACTTACTGTATCTCCTCCACACTACTGGATTGTGTTTCTTCCCCACATTATGACCTACTCTAGCTCCTCCACACTACTGGATTGTGTTTCTCCTTCACATTGTAACCTACTGTATCTCCTCTACACTACTGGATTGTGATTCTTCTTCACATTGTGACCTACTGTATCTCCTCCACACTACTGGATTGTGTTTCTCCTTCACATTGTGACCTACTGTATCTCCTCCACACTACTGGATTGTGTTTCTCCTTCACATTGTAACCTACTTTACCTCCTCCACGCTACTGGTTTGTGTTTCTCCCTCACATTGTGACCTACTCTATTTCCTCCACACTACTGAACTGTGTTTCTCTTCCACATTGTGACCTACTGTATCTCCTCCACACTACTGGATTGTTTCTCCCACACATTGTGACCTACTCTATCTCTTCCACACTACTGAATTTTGTTTCTCCTTCACCTTGTGACTTACTGTATCTCCTCCGCACTACTGGATTGTGTTTCTTCCCCACATTGTGACCTACTCTAGCTCCTCCACACTACTGGATTGTGTTTCACCTTCATATTGTAACCTACTGTATCTCCTCCACACTACTGGATTGTGATTCTTCTTCACATTGTGACCTACTGTATCTCCTCCACACTACTGGATTGTGTTTCTCCTTCACATTGTGACCTACTGTATCTCCTCCATGCTGCTGGATTTTGTTTCTCCTTCACATTGTGACCTACTGTATCTCCTCCACACTACTGGATTATGTTTCTCCCTCACATTGTGACCTACTGTATCTCCTCCACACTACTGGATTGTGCTTCTCCCTCACATTGTGACTTACTGTATCTCCTCCACACTACTGGATTGTGCTTCTACCTCACACTGTGAAGTGCCATCTCCTCTCCACACCACTGGATTGTGCTTCTCCCTCACATTGTGAATTGATATATATCTCCTCAATACCGGATTGTGCTTCTCTTTCACATTTGATTTGCCATCTCCTCTCTACCCCTCATTACTTTCCTATGTTTCTCCTCCACACTACAGCATTCTGACTCTCCTATGCCCTGGCACTGGTAGCTTCTAGACAGTATATGAATACTGGTGGGCAGCAGAACAATGCTGGAGGCTCAGACAGTGTATTGGAATCTGTGACTAAAAGTAAGCGGTGAAACCAGACTAGGAGGTTAGGGTCATATTCAACAAATTAAAGAGATGCAATTGTTGAGCAAACCTACTACACTATAGGGGACAAATAAACATTTCTCATATTCCCATTGATTTAACCCCTTAAGGACCCATGAAGTGCCAGGGCAATCACAGCGATTCAGCCCTTAACGACCAGCTCCGTGGTCCTTCACTGTCGGCCATGCTGCCGGTCCTTAAGGGGTTAAACGGGGCTTTTAACAAAGTTCACTGGAGACCTCTCTGACATACAAGGGATTAGAAAGTCCATTTATGTCTGTGGGGAATTTCATCAATCTCCTGTGGCTCATTTGGTTGTTCCCCAATTGCAGTTCTTTAACTTACTGATTGCAGACCTAAGGTATCCAAAGCATGGTGTTGCAATGTGTTGTATACGGCTCTGGCTCTCAATGGGCTAAGCAGAAATAAAAAAATAAGGAATTCTGGATCAAATCTATTCTTCACAGTAGGGGACAAATAAATATATTTTCCCCAAATTCTGACTGAAGCAATGTGTTAGATACTGTTCTGGCATTCAGGCGCTTAAAAGCCCCAGTTTATATTTGTTTACTGTAGTGTAGTTTGCTCCAGAATTGCTCCTCTTTTTATTTGTGCATATGGCATAACGATTTACTTACCCATTCCATGCATGTCTTTAGTGGAAAGTCACACCCTCTGAATTACATTTAGTCTATCCCTATCAGTGGTTTGGTGCCAAGATAAGGAATAACTGGCATGTAAAGCTAGAACTGTTGCCTGTCTAATGATACAGCTTTTTTAAGTAAAATGACCTGAAATGATGTGAACAAAAATTAATAATGTTAAGTCATATTTGTCCTTGATGCTGGTCCTTTACCCTTGGTAACTGATGTATTTTGTGTGAAATGAAGCTGGAGACATGGTATCTTAATGTTGAAAATGGAAATATATCTCCATCTTCCCTCATCATTATGCAGTGTCACAGTAATGGAATTACCCTTTCCTTTGGATATATACCTCTTTCTTTCTTCGCTCTAAATTAACAGCTGGATGATGGGGGAGCAACGTTGACTTCATTACTGGCTTCATTTTTCACTTAAATTATATATCCAATTAACGTACATTCGTTGCCAATATCTTTATTACTGGTATGATAGATGGAGCATTCTCATAGTGCAATGAAATACTTACTACAGCATTTTTGACATAATCTTTTTATAATTTTATTTAGCGTATATTTTAGGCGATGGATGATGCTCACTATACATTATAACATAAATTGTGGTTTTCTACTGATGACATCTTATTAACTTATATTATACTGCCACAAGCCCACCCAAAAGGCTGAACATTCTATCAAATACATATAAAGCAATTATAGGACCACTCCAGAATATAATGTATCCACTGTTACAAATGATTGTAATAGAATATAATGCAAGAACATATTATCAAGCAATGCAGAAATAATAGAGATAGTCTGGTAAGCCAGCAGTCGGCATTTGTGAATTCAAACACACGTACTGACAATCTAACTGTGACTTTTAACTTTTTAGATGAGAGGATTGTGCAGTGCACTGTAAAGCACTGTAAAGCAATGTGTTGCACACCCATCTGGTCTTCTATCACAAGCCAAAAACTAGGGGCTCCAAAAATGTTCACATGACAGCGCCCTTTGCGTTTTACCAAACCATGATACCCTCCCCCTACTTTTACAATGAAATAAATGTACATTTTATTTATTTTGTAATGCATTTTAAAGAAACAGATTTATTATACATCCTTCTTTTGCCATACACAATTCGGCCCACCAAATGTGCTCATAACAGTTGTTTGACAATATGGATTCTCTTATGCTGCATAGCAACCATGGTATTTGGGCCTGAAACAAAGACTCATGCCCTCCGTGTAGCCAATAGTCACTAACTTTTCTGTTCATTTGAATTACTAATTTCGCTCACTTTGTGGTATCTAATCACTATTTTTTCAGCTGTTGATGACATAACGCTGCCTCTTTGCTTCAAACAATTCACATGCTAACCTCAAGATCTGGCTTTTAATGTATCAGTATAACCTGTCTCTAGAGCCTACATGTCTTGATCTCTGTTCAATATTCTTATACTATTCAATGTCATGGCACTGAAAACGTATATTTCTATATCTGCGTTGAAACCTCATCTATTTAAATTATTTTAATAGCTGGTAGGCAAGCACTGTAGCAAGCTGTAGGAATAGCCCACGGAATACTTGATTGTAAGAGACAATGGCAGCAGGAAAAGAGGTACTGATTCTACTTTATAGATCACTCACAAGACCTCACTGGTTCCACTTTACAGATCACTGGTAAACTCTGTGTGCCTTTATAGATCACTCCTAAGACATTGCCTAGGGTATAGTCCTACAGACTCTGAGACTAATGTACTAAAAAGTAATAGAGAAATTATGAGGTAAATTAACTTCATCATAAGGGCCAAACAACATTTCTGATTTAAATAGAGCTCTTAAAGCTTTGATTGCTAGAGCAGTCACCAGTGCATTACTTTACAATTTTTCGGATACCATTTTAGCATTCAATAGGTTTAGAGTCTCCATTTAAATCATTCAGAATATTGTAAAATTTGTCACCTATGGTTCAGCTGGTTTGCCCAAGAAGTGTGAAACAAAGAAGTGTGACATGCTCATCCTGAGAAACATTTACACTTGGTAATTAATTCTTTGAGATCTGGCCCCCTTAGGGGCTACTTAGTTTTTTTGTTTTTTTTTTTACTTCCTTGTGCATTAAAGAGGAGACATTTCCATATTCATACCAGTCTGTACCAGCCAAAGACTGTGATCTGTAAAGATGAAGTGCCTCAGCATTAGAATCTCCAGAACTGTACACTGTTTCCTAAGTAAGATATTTAATGTGATCTATAAAGAGAAGGTACATCAGCTTCGAACTGTACACTGTGCCCTAGGCGAGGTCTTACAAGTGGTCTATAAAGAGTCACCAGAACTGTACACTGTTCCCTAAGTAAGATTATTATTACATGTGGTCTATAAGAAGGAAGTGCATCAACCTCAGATTCTCCAGAACAGTACACTTTACTTCAGTTGAAGTCTTACAAGAGATGTGTTAAAAGGAAGTGCATCAGCCTCCAGAGTCTCCAGAACTGTACATTTTACTGTAGGTGAGGTTTTACAAGTGGTATTTAAAGAGGAAGTACATCAACCTCCATATATCTACAAAAACAACACAAAGGTTGAGACCGTTCAAAGGAGAGCAAAGGAATCCACTGGAGACCTCTCTAGCACACAAAGGATTAAAAAGTCCAAAATCAGTCAACTTGAATGTAGGACCTTATTATTTGTCACCTGTGCTGCAGTTGGTTTATCCCAGAATTGCACCATTTTGCTTTTATGCATAAGGTCCTATGTTTCAGTGTTTGCACCCATAATTATCACAATAAGAGATACTCTTAAACCTATGAGCGCCAGAGGGGTATGCAATGCATTGCTTAAACCTTTGCGTGCCAGAGAGGTACCCAATGCATTGCTTTGCAATGTGTTGGGTACCTCTCTGGCACTCAAAGGGTTAATGTCCCCTGATGACGTGCATGTATAGTATGAAACATACGATTTAGAGATTGTCTTTCATGCTTTTTAGCCTCTTCCTTTGTCTTTCTCTCAAAGTACTGGGTAACTTATATAAAGGAACCACACTTGCTATGAACATTGTTGTATGGAACAGAGTACACAATGGAGCAAAATTTCTTTTTTTTGTTTTTTTTTGGCTCCATCTCATGGGAAAATATACTGCATTAAAAGTGCTAAATAATTCATAGTGTTCATCCATATTATAATCCCTTTACAACTGCATTCCTTAACACCAACATAAAATTCTTCAAAGGCCACTATATTTACAAGATACAATATAGACGTTTTGCTGTTAAAGCAGAAGTAATGTTTCCTAATAATAACCCCACTCTATACTTATTACAGATAAAAAAAAAACCTGTTAGCTGCTATGAATGTTGCTCTTGGCTATGGAGAGAAGAACAAGGGAGAAAGGCAAAGGTGCCTCTAGTACAGGTATCGAAGGGCCTTGAAACCATCACCATAAATCACCCGTGAGATGATACTCACAAAAACGGTGGCTGCAAAACCACTTATGTAGCTCACAGAAGAAAATGCTTGCTGGGATTTAAACCTGCCCCAGTTACAGTACACTTCAGATGGAGAGAATTCAGGCAGCTTCCTTAAAAACTCTCTTCCCAAAGAGGACAACTTTATAGAAAGAACACAGAAAAAGGGCTCCCAATAGTGTAATATGGCAGATGGATATTGAATAAATTTAGTATCCAATGTACTCACATACAAGATGGTCAAGTAATGATAAGATTTAGCTGGAGTTCTCAGCGGGTGACTAGGATCCAATGTTCCAAAATCCACATAAAACTAAATAAAATAACTAAACAAAAATAATACAAAATATATAAAAAAAAGCTAAAAAAAACCTGGCTCAGGAAATGTGTCACGGTTTATTGACATTTAAAAACTATATCCAACTAAGTTGAGAAGTTGATACAAAACAATTAAATAGTTAATAAATACATAATTATCTTGATTATGAAAATGGAAACTCTAACGAGTTTCGTGGTGGTAAACCACCGCTTTATCAAAGAGATAATAGAAAAGAGAACAAACCATTGGAGCAGATTTTCTTTCTTTATTTATTTTTGGGGTGTTTTTTTTGCTCCATCTCATGGGAAAATTTACTGCATTAGACAGTGCTAAATAATTCATAGTGTTCATCCATATTATAATCCCTTTACAACTGAATTCCTTAACACCATCATAAAATTCTTCAAAGGTCACTATATTTACAAGATACAATATAGACGTTTTGCTGTTAAAGCAGAAGTAACGTTTCCTAATAATAACCCCACTCTATAGTTATTACAGACAAAAAAATCCTGTTAGCTGCTATGAATGTTGCTCTTGGCTATGGAGAGAAGAACAAGGGAGAAAGGCAAAGGTGCCTCCAGTGCAGATATCGAAGGGCCTTGAAACCACCACCATAAATCACCCGTGAGATGATACTCACAAAAACGGTGGCTGCAAAACCACTTATGTACCTCACAGAAGAAAATGCTTGCTGGGATTTAAACCTGCCCCAGTTACAGTACACTTCAGATGGAGACAATTCAGGCAGCTTCCTTAAAAACTCTCTTCCCAAAGAGGACAACTTTATAGAAAGAACACAGAAAAAGGGCACCCAATAGTGAAGTATCACAGATGGATACTAAATAAATTAAGTATACAATCTACTCGCATACAAGCACAGACAGAGGTCATTAACCCAACTCTGCTTTGGATTTAGCTGGCGTTCTCAGCGGGTCACTAGGATACAATCTTACAAAATCCAAATAAATCTAAATAAAATAACTAAACAAAAATAATACAAAAAAATCTAAACAAAGCTAAAAAAAAACTGTCTCAGGATATTTGTCACAATTTGTTGAAATTTAAAAACTATATCCAACTATGTTGAAAATTTGCTGCAAAACAAATAAATAGTTAGTAAATACATAATTATCTGTATTGTAAAAATGATAAAAAAAAAAAAAAAAAAAAAAGCTTTAACAAACCGATAATGGAAAAGAGAACAAACCACTGGAGCAGATTTTCTTAGTTTTGTTTTGGTATATTTTTTGTTCCGTTTCATGGGAAAATATACTGCATTAGACAGTGCTAAATAATTCATAGTGTTCATCCATATTATAATCCCTTTACAAGTGAATACCTTAACACCATCATAAACGTCTTCAAAGGTCACTATATTTGCAAGGTATAATATAGATATTTTGTTGTTAAAGCAGAAGTAATGTTTCCTAATAATAACCCCACTCTATAATTATTACAGACAAAAAAATCCTGTTAGCTGCTATGAATCTTGCCGTGCCTTTGTTCGAGATGGAGTCAAACATGACATAATTACCGTCATGTCTGCCACCATGGGCATGACATCCAGGGCTGACTGCCAATGCTATCAAGGGAAACATCCACAGGGATCATTATGATTTTCAAGCCATACTAAGATAATTGGGGAGTTATTAATAGGAGGTGTTAGTTTTCCTTTAACTAGGGTTTCACAAAAAACATATAGGTTTATGAAGTGCTTATTGTGTCTTCTGTACAAGAATTGAAACTCACTCACATTTCATACCACAGCTGTCCAGCACCTGAAAAGAATACTAAATTATTTTTCATCTTTAACACCTTAACAACCCATTAAAGGGGTAGTAATACTTCATTGTAGCCCTTAAAAATCTGAATTAAACTAGACCAGCGGCATCTCTCAAACCTTTATGGTTTGAGAGATATTCACATTCAAAGTTCCCTCTCCTTCTCTCTTCCCTGACGTCTGCATTATAGCTGATAGCAGGGGAATCCGGTCCGTGAGCAAGCAGCGGCTCTGCAGCAGTGCTGAGATCGTGTTATAGAAACAGAAATCCTTCACTGAAATGGTCTTCTACGTGTCCTTGGTTTGCAAGCACACATAGAAGATCATTTCAGTGAAGGATTTCTGTTTCTATAACTCAATCTCACCACTGCTGCAGAGCCGCCGCTTTCTCACAGACTGGATTCCCCGGCTGTTAGCTATAAAGCTGATGTCAGGGTAGAGAGAAGGAGAGGGAACTTTGAATGCGGCTAAAGGTTTGAGAGATGCCGCTGGTCTAGTTTAATTCAGATTTTTAAGGGCTACAGCATGGGGGATAGTAAAAATTAATTATTACTATCCCTTTAAGTGCCAGGACTATCACGGCTGTCTGGGGGTTAAGGTTGGTCGTGGCACATCATGCAGCGCAGCTACATTCCATGCTGTGATCCCAGAATGCAACCATGAAAAAAGTGTTGTGGTCCTCTAGAGCTCCCCACCCTCAGACCGCATAGTACTTAAGGGATGAAGGAATAGTATTACCCCCCTGATTAAGCCATGTGTCCCTGACTAACTCTAACCTTTGGTTAATATTTACCCAATAGCATGGAAAATCTTGCACAGTAAAATGAAGACTAGGGTAGAAGCTGGCTACACTTCCTGCTTCAGATCAGTGACTGACTCTATGGGGCCTAGGCCTGATGTCTCAAGCACCCATTGAGCCAGTGTGCTTGGTAATCCCCAGGTTACTGATAGTTAAAGGGATAGTAATACTTCGTTTTAACTTTATTTTATTTTGTAGGCATTAAAAAAACATGAAGAATGATATAAGTCTTCTCTCTCAATCCTTTATGGTTTATGAGATATTCACAAGCAAAGTTCCCCTCCCCGCCCCTTTTACCTAGTGTAAGCCATCTCTTCTCAGATGTGGATCAGGTTGTATGACCAGACAGATAACAGAAGGGGACAATTTTCTTTGTATGAAAACAATGAAAGCCCTTCCCCCCTTGACAAGTTTTTCAGCTTTTTCCCTTATCTTAATTGAAGATTGTCCCTCTCTGCTGTCTACCTGGGCACCTCCCTTCTGATCTGGTTGAACAGGGGGGGATACTTTGTTTGTGAATATCTCTTAAACCATAAAGGTTTGAGAGATAAGACTTATATCATTCTTCATGTTTTTTAATGCCTACAAAATAAAATAAAGTTAAAACGTATTACTATCCCTTTAAGTTTTAGGACTCAATTTAAAGAAGGGCATTAAAACAGCCAGTAGGGCTATATTAGATAAAGTCCCATTAGCAAAAATTGTGAATGAGCTATTCAATTGCCTTACCAGCTGAAAGCACAACAGAAGTTAGGCCATAGAAAATGTCTTGTGGCCAAACATCTGTTTTGTGCATTAAGTTCCCAAAATCTGGTAAATGTCGGCAAGAATGGTAACATCGAAGGAAAAAAGCTAACGATCGGGTCCTGATAAAGCTTCAAACACTGACTGTTAGCTTATCTGTCATCCACTGTCATTCTTCTATCTTACTTCTTTTTTCTCTTATCTTCTTTCTTCTCTCTTCCTTCTTCTCCATCTTCTTTCTTCCTCTGGTATGTCTTCTTTCTTCCATCTGTTTGTCATTTAACCATGCTTGAAAAACTTTCCCCGGGGTTTTTTATGTTGGTGTCCTTTAAATCTGGCCCTTAATTTGCTAGGTATATTATTCCTTTAAGTTTTGATATAATAATAAAATAATTTCATGGGATGGCTGAGAAAATAAGTATATTTGACCTAATTCATTGGCAATGTCTGTGCTCTCAAAGCATTCCCATAATATTTTGGTTCACTCTCTCTTTCTTTTAACAGTAGCTTGTGAGTGTCTCAGCATTTTAACAATGTGATAATAGCTGAATAATGAGACCAGTGTAGACAACCTGTGTTGTGTCAAATATGACTACATTTGTGCACTTGAGTAATGTCTTTATAATTATATTTCACTTTTTACTAAACTATTGTGCCATCCATAATTACTATTTTTAATTTTAACTAAAAACTGTAATGTGTCTTCTGAAGAAACTACTGTGGATTTCATAATTGCCAACATCTAAAAACATTTTCACCTGCATAGTTACATGACAGGGGGTCATTAGTGTTCATTGTACTGTGTAGTGCAGCGCCAGTGGAAATCCTCAAACACCACACTCAAAACTGCATTTCTATAGTAGAATAAACATTACCCACACATGTATACTGCCATGAAATGATATGCATAAGCAATATTAGCATGAGGTGAAGCTGATAACCTATTAGCCTTTTAATGAATATGAGGGTGAAAGTCAATTTTAAAAACTGTGACAAAAACAGAGACAACAGGATTCAAGGACTGTAAAACAAGGGACAGTTGGCAAGTATGTGATCTGAAGGTTCTATTCTATATGACAATTTATTAAGTTTGTCCATCTAACCCTTTGAGTGCCAGAGGGGTATGCAACACATTGCTTTGCAATGCGTTGTGTACCCCTCTGGCACTCAAAGGGTTAAAGGTATCTCTAACTACTTCACTTTCCTTAGATAGACATCAAAGACATAGGCCCATATTTGTAAAAGCAAACCGGAATTATTCTGAAGTGAACCAACTGCACCATAATGGGCAAATAAAAATTCCTGTTCAATTAAATGTTGCTTTTAAACCCTTGCATGCCCGAGAGGTTTCCAATGCATTGGAGACCTCTCTGGCATTCAAGGGGTTAAAAAAGCTGTACTCCTGTGCATGGGAATATAGGAAATATCATTTTGTCCACTATGGTCCAGAATAACTCAAGTTTGCTTGCATAAATATGGGCCATTGGGTCTTATGTTCACAAGAAAAATAAAGCACCGTATTGGAGAAGTAAAAAGTCCAGTTGATTTAAATGAGGGTTTTAACCCCTTGAATGCTAGAGAGGCCCTCCAGTGCATTGCAAAACAATACGCTGGAGACCTCTCTAGCATTTGGAAGGGAATTTCAGTGCAGTGGTGCATAGATCCTCTAGTGTACTTGCAATATGATAGTTCTCACACCCTACCTGTTCAACATATGACATACATAACAGGCTTATTTTGGAGAAGTCTGCATGACATAGTAACACTGAATGGAAGCCCTTTTGTATTGTCTGCAGGAAAAAGTGATCTTCAGTACTTGGTTGTGTTTGCGTCCAAGCAAAGAGCTTGATTGGTCACATAAATGTAGTGAAAATGCATATATATATATATACACACAGAGGGGTATGCAATCCATTGCTTTGCACTCAAAGGCAGGTGCTTCTCTGTGCTGCCGCTGCCTCACTGGCGGTGCATGCGATGCAGTCGTGCTCTGTAGATACTGCCCGAACGCACAGAATGCTCCCAGCATTCCTACACCTCCCAGCATTCTGTATGTTCGGGCAGTCTCTACTGGACATGACTGCATCGAACAATTCTAGCGTTTTATTATATATATATTTCACTGTCGTCCAATACAGGTCACTGGTACTCTGGGAGGCGTAAGTCCCCTTTAATAGGCAGGAACAACTATGCAAATGATTTGCAAGGGGCGGAGCCTCCCCTCTTACTTAAGCCACCTTCTGGCCAGAGCCACTTTAGATTGATTTGTTCCTGGTGTGCTTGCACACCAGGTAGAGAACATCTATGCATCTTAGTGTTTTATTATTTTTTATTCAAATATGGAATACCACCATTAGGAGGGTGACCATGGCTGTGAATTGCCCTCTTTAAAGTGGCTGGTGCAGCTTCCAGGGATTTTCTGTGGACCTTATGCCCTGAAGAGGGGACAGCTTGTGTTAAGCAGCTTCCCTACTGGGGAATTTACCTCTGGTTCTTTCCCTCCTTATCATGGTCACCTGAAGACAGAAGTCCTGCAAGGAAGGTGAGTCACCCATTGAGTGCTGAAGGTCCACTTGTCCCCACAGTGTCCCTTTGATGGGCTTGTATTTGGGAGTTTTAATACACTCCAGCACTCATAGGGTGTTTCTATTGCATTATTACTGTTTTATGCAATTTCTGTGGTATTCTCTGGGTTTTGGAGCTTTGGGTATTCATTTATTTATGTTTCTCATGTGTTTCATGCTTGTTTGGGCACTTTTTAATGTTTTACTAAACTTTATTAAAAATGGTGTTCCGCGCCTTTAAGCGCGGCTTTTTCCCGCTCAGACGCAAGGGCTCCTTTACTCTCTATGAGAATTCACAGTGTGGGACATATCTCTGGAACCGCTTGTCACAGCAACTTCAGAGAGGGCTCATTTTAATGCTAGGCTCCTGCTCTATCATCCGGAATGTGTTTTATTTATGTGGGGTGTTCAGGGGGGCTTCAGGCACTGTTTGGGGTACTTGTAAGGGAAAACTACATTTCCCATGAGCGCTTGGTTCGCGCTCGTTTCTGATTGGCTGTCATGACGGCCGCCATTTTGTGGTACTTTTCCTAAGCGAGTACACTACGCAGGGACCGAGCCTTCTCTCTCCTCAACAGATTAACCCTTCGCTGGCCAGATAAGTCCGTTTTTAGAACATTTCTGGGGTGAAACTTTAATCTTTTACACTTTTTCTGGGTGATAGTGTTATTAGTGGGGTATATTGACGCTGTGAGCATGTCTACTTCACTGGAGCTAGGGGCTAAACCCAAGTCTAAGGAGGATGGGGGGTCTGCTACCCCCATGGCGTTTTGCTCCTCTTGCCACATTGGGCTGGATGGCGATAATGTGGGGGATCTATGCCCTAATTGTACTGGTCAAGATAGCAACCCTGGGCTTCCCAGCCACGCTATTGAGCCATCTTGGGTGAGGGAGTTTAAAGCTGCCACTAGGGATCTCAGATCCACGCTTCAACTCTTTCCCTCTCAGATACAGGGGGCTCTCCAGGTCTGGCAAACCCCCTCTACTATCAGGACCTCCCTGCCTAAGCCACAGGGAGCTCCTGATATCACTGATTCTTCTGAAGAAGAACTCTTACAGGATTCTGATGCTGAGGAACGTACTGTTATTGAATCTAACAGGTCCATTGGGGACCCCTATGAGTGTGACCCTGAAGTCTCGGCTGAGGGTCTGATCAGAGCGGTTCTGAATACGCTCAACCTTCCTCTGACTCAGGAATCCACTTATGATCCTACTGATGTTTTTCAGAAAAAGCCATCTAAGCCAGTTGTTTGTTTTCCAACTAACCCTACTCTTGCCCGTCTGGTCTCTGAGGCATGGAAGAATCCTGATAGATCTTCCTCTGTCTCCAAAAAGTTTGCTAAACTTTACCCTTTTCCTGAGGCGGAGCTGGCAAAATGGGTTCATCCTCCCAAGGTGGATGCTCCTGTGTCTAGACTATCCAAATCTACCGCTTTGGCTGTCTCAGATGCCTCTGCCCTGCAGGACTGGACGGATAAGAAGCTAGAGCTCTCTCTTAAGTCTATTTTTGCCTCCATTGGCACGGCCATGCGCCCAACCTTTGCTGTGGCATGGGTTAATAGAGCTATTGCAGCCTGGACTGAACGACTGACTGAAGCAGTTCGCCAGGATGCGCCGGTATCTGAACAGTTGCAGCTACTTGCTAATATCACTGAAGCTCAGAACTATGTTGCTGACGCTGCTTTTGATGCTGTGCGCATGATGGCGAGGGCCTCCACTTCTTCTGTGGTGGCTAGACGCGCTCTTTGGCTGAAAATTTGGTCTGCTGATACAGCCTCTAAGAAAGCCTTGCTTTCCTTGCCCTTTCAGGGGAATTTGCTTTTTGGGTCTGAACTCAAAGAAATGATCAGTGAGGCTACTGGCGGTAAAAGTACTCTTCTACCCTCAGTCTTTAAGAAAAAGTTTCCAGCCAAACGCAATCGGTCCTTTCGTTCCTTTCAGACTGAGACACGCTCCTTGGCCCAAACGGGTCCTCCCACTACGCGCTCCTCCTCCAAGCCCAAACAGTCCTGGAAGCCCAAAGTTGCATCCAAGGCCAAGACCTCCAAGACTGCTTCGGCATGACTCGCCGAACCCGGGTCCGCATCCGGCAGTAGGTGGTCGTCTCCGCATCTTTCGCCGGACTTGGGAGGAGTCAGTGGCGGACCCATGGGTTCTTCAGGTGGTGTCAGAGGGATACAGGATCCCTTTCTCTTCCCTTCCTCCTTTTCGGTTCCATTTTACTCGTCCTTCTCAGGAACCCACAAAAAGGCGTCTGTTCGACAACGCTATTCAGGATCTCTTGGACAAAGAGGTCCTGGAGGCGGTTCCTCAAGGGGACACAGGTTCAGGATTTTATTCCAACCTGTTTGTGGTAGCCAAAAAGGACGGAGGAGCTTGTCCCATTTTGGATCTCAAAGATCTCAATGCCAATGTGGTGACTTCCCACTTCCGCCAGGAGTCCCTGCGCTCTGTGATTGCAGCAATGTCTCCAGGGGAGTTTCTTGCCTCCCTGGACCTTCAGGATGCTTATCTTCACATCCCTATTCATCCAGAGAGCAGGCGGTATCTCAGGATTGCCTGCCACAGGGGACACTTTCAGTTTGCAGCGCTCCCCTTTGGGCTGACTTCAGCCCCTCAGGTCTTCCAGAGGGTGTTGGGCTCCTTGATAGCGGTGCTCCATCAGGATGGGATCAGAGTGACCCCCTACATGGACGATCTCCTACTGAAGGCCTCCTCAGCGGAGCTTCTCCATCAGCAATTACAGATGTGCATGCACACCCTGAACCGTCATGGCTGGATCCTGAATCTGGACAAGTCGGACTTGATTCCATCTCAGAGGCTTCTGTTCCTGGGTCTCCTGTTCGACACTCGCCAATGCATGGTGTTTCTTCCAGAGGACGTGGCTCACCAGATAGCCGTCAGAGTGGCTGGGATTCTGGACATGGACGAAATTCCAGTACCGAAGTTGTCGTCCTTAGTGGGGAAGTTCATTTCCATAATCGAAGCAGTACCATTTGCCATGGCCCACTCCAGGGATCTTCAGAGATTTGTGATCCAGACGTGCAAGAATCATCCAGATCATCAACATCTGTCTGTTTCTCTTCCTCCTCATGTCGAGTCGAGTCTGCACTGGTGGTTAGATCTCTCTCATCTCCTGAAAGGGAGATCCTTTCTAGTTCCTCATTGGACCACAGTCACTACGGATGCCAGCCTTCGGGGCTGGGGTGCAGTCTGGGGTCGCTTCAGTGCTCAGGGGAAATGGGGTCTGGAGGAATCCATGCTCTCCATCAATGTTCTGGAACTTCGAGCTGTCCGGCTGGCCCTGAGGCACTGGGAGTCTCAATTGTCCGGTCTTCCGATCAGAGTGGAGTCCGACAACGCCACGGCGGTGGCTTACATCAACAGGCAAGGCGGCACAAGAAGCGGTTCCGCCTGGTGGGAGGTCAAGGATATTTTGTCTTGGGCAGAAGATCACGTGCCTGTCATCTCTGCAGTTCATATTCCAGGCGTGGACAATGTCATGGCAGACTTCCTCAGTCGTCACACCGTCGACAGCGGAGAATGGGCTCTTCACCCAGAGGTGTTTCACATGCTCACTCAACGGTGGGGGATGCCTGTGGTGGATCTGATGGCTACCAGACACAACAGGAAGGTTCCGGTGTTTTGCTCCCGGTTGAGGGACTCCCTTGCTCTAGCAGTGGATGCCTTGTCGATCCCTTGGGACTTCCCCCTGGCTTACATCTTCCCTCCTCTTCCTCTATTGGTCAGAGTTATCCAGAAGTTGAAGAGAGAACGTTGTCCTGTCATCCTGATTGCTCCAAACTGGCCTCGCCAGTCCTGGTTTCCGGAGTTGATGGCCATGTCAGTGCAGGATCCGATCCCACTTCCCGTCCGTCCTGACCTACTTCTTCAGGGGTATCTGTGGAAGGAGGATGTTCACTCTCTCCATTTGATGGCATGGCGGTTGAATCCTTGATTTTAGCAAAGAAAGGATTTTCTCCTTCTGTGGTATCGACTATGCTCAGTGCTCGTAAGCCTGTGTCTTCCAAGATCTATCATCGCATATGGTCAACTTTCGTGACATGGTGTTCTGACAAGAAGTTATCCCTTGACTTCCATCTTCCCACTGTCCTGGCCTTCTTGCAGGATGGTGTGGATAAGGGGCTCAGTCTGAGTTCCCTCAAAGTTCAGACTTCTGCCTTGTCTGTGTTTTTCCAGGAAAGGATTGCTATCCTTCCTGATGTGAAAGTCTTCTTCCAAGGTGTGACTCATGTTCGACCTGCCTTCAAGAGTCCTGCTCCCCAGTGGGATCTCAGTTTAGTGCTGGGAGTTCTACAGTGACCACCGTTTGAATCCTTGGCTTCCATTCCATTACGTCTTGTGACTTGGAAGATGGCCTTCCTGTTGGCTATTGTGTCAGTGCGCCGGGTGGCAGAGTTACAGGCCTTGTCTTGTAAACCTCCTTACCTGGTGTTCCACAAGGATAAGGCTGTGCTTCGCACTACCAAGGAATTCTTACCCAAGGTTGTGTCCGAGTTTCACATCAATCAGGAGATTGTGGTTCCCTCTTTCTGCCCTAATCCTTCATCTGACAAGGAAAGAGATCTCCATCTGTTGGATGTGGTGTGTTGCCTCAAGTTTTATGTTCATCGCACCGAGTCTATCAGGAAGTCTGACGCTCTATTCGTCATTCCTGAGGGGCCTAGGGCAGGGAGACCGGCTTCCAAAGTTACCATTGCCTCTTGGATTAAGGCTACCATCCGTGAAGCCTATAAGTTGAGGAATAAGCATGTTCCCTTCCGGGTGACTGCCCATTCCACCAGATCTATTGGGGCCTCTTGGGCCTACAAGAATCAAGCTTCTGCTGATCAACTGTGCAGAGCGGCCACTTGGTCCTCTGTGCACACTTTTTCAAAGCACTACCGAGTTGATGTACTGGCGTCGGCTGATGCCAGTTTTGGAAGGAAGGTCCTGGAGGCAGTCTTGCCTGTGTAGGTCTTCCGCTCTGTGAATCTTAGTGCTTCCTTACTGTTGAGCCCGGTTGGCTCTAGTTCCGTGTGCTGTGTTGGTTCAGGGATTGTTCCCTTGGTTGATGTCCGTTGACACTTACAGTTTGGGCTATGTTATTACCTGGTCATAGCAGTTCTAGTGACTTGGGCCTTGCGCCTGGTCCTTGCCTTACTTCCCGCCTCTGGATCAGCTCAATGTTTGTACATCCCAGAGTACCAGTGACCTGTATTGGACGACAGTGAAAATAGGATTTTAGTCTTACCTGTTAAATCCTTTTCACTTAGTCCATACAGGTCACTGGTCTCCCACCCTGTCAAGGGACCAGTCTTGGCTCTCCTGTGGCATCCAGTGGGAGACCGTTCGGGCATGCTCACAGGAGTCTTTCTTTTTGCTTACCTGAGGTCAGTTTTAGGGTCTCAAATCAATCTAAAGTGGCTCTGGCCAGAAGGTGGCTTAAGTAAGAGGGGAGGCTCCGCCCCTTGCAAATCATTTGCATAGTTGTTCCTGCCTATTAAAGGGGACTTACGCCTCCCAGAGTACCAGTGACCTGTATGGACTAAGTGAAAAGGATTTAACAGGTAAGACTAAAATCCTATTATAATACACGGGCCAAGGTCCGGTTAATGTTAACCCTTTGAGTGCCAGAGGGGTACGCAATGCATTGCTTTGCTGGCTGTTTGGACCAGGCTCACGTTGTGGATCTGTCCCCACACTTCGTCCCTGCCAAAAGGAGTAATATTGTAATCCACTCCCATGGGCATGGATAAATTGTACTCCATAGGTTCAGTGCCAGCGTCCTCTCCCCCACAGTAGGCCTGTCTTGGTGCACACCAGAGTGGGACCGGTGGAGATACCGGCTGCTGGGGCAGGAGCCCAGGCCAAGACTGTCTCTGAGGGAAATTGCTCCAAACGTGCTCAGGCTGCAAAAAATCATCACACTGCAGTCCATAGCGGTGCCCTCCACTGGGCTGGTTGTGAATGATGGGAATGGGGCTGGGATTTGGTATGTGGTCAATTCGAGTGTCAGTAGTAAATACTTTGTGTGGTACAGGAGAGCGACAGGGCCTATTCTCTCAAGTCTTCACATATTATTCCATACAGTAGGCTTGTCTTGACTGCATCTTGACAAACATCCTAGCAAATTATTATATTTGGGATGGCGCTGCCCGTAAGGCTATATAGGGAATTAATGCACACACACGCAAATGCACACGCATGCACTGAGCTGCATAAAGAGCGACACAGTCATACACATATACATGCAATGCACAACATGCAGACACATAGAGTGTGATACAGACGTAACACACACAGTGAGGAACACACAGGCACACACAGAGACACACACACACACACACAGAAGTGAGTCATAAGGGGGTGACTTATGTGTCATTGTAATGAGTTTGTGTTTGTACTTATGCCTCCACTGTGGCATTCATTCGTATAGTTGAAATGCATGTGGTGATTGCACATACTATGGTGGAAGGTGGATCGTGCTGGCTCCCGGGGTGTGAGTGAGTGTGAGTGAGTGGCATTCATTCATGTAGTTGAAATGCATGTGGTAATTGCACATACTATGGTGGAAGGTGGATCGTGCTGGCTCCCGGGGTGTGAGTGAGTGTGAGTGAGTGGCATTCATTCATGTAGTTGAAATGCATGTGGTAATTGCACATACTATGGTGGAAGGTGGATCGTGCTGGCTTCCGGGGTGTGAGTGAGTGTGTGTGAGTGGCATTCATTCATGTAGTTGAAATGCATGTGGTAATTCCACATTCTATGGTGGAAGGTGGATTGTGCTGGCTCCCACTGTGTGAGTGAGTGGCATTCATTCATGTAGTTGAAATGCATGTGGTAATTGCACATACTATGGTGGAAGGTGGATCGTGCTGGCTCCCGGGGTGTGAGTGAGTGTGAGTGAGACTATGGTGGAAGGTGTATTGTGCTGGCTCCCGGGGTGTGAGTGAGTGCGTGTGAGTGTGTGTGAGTGCAAGAGTGAATGTGTGAGTGTGAGTGATTGCGTGTGAGTGAGTGCATGTGAGTGATTGCGTGAGTGTGAGTGTGTGAGAGAGTGTGTGTGATTGAGTGTGTGTGATTGAGTGTGATTGTGTATGAGTGAGTGTGTGTGTGATTGTGTGTATGAGTAAGAGTGTGAGTGAGTGTGGTTGACTGAGTGTGAGTGTGTGTGATTGAGTGTGTGAGAGTGAGCATGTGTGAGTGAGAGTAAGTGTGGGTGAGTGTTAGTGTGTGAGAGAGAGTGTGTGTGATTGGGTGTGAGAGAGAGTGTGTGTGATAGAGTGTGTGTTTGTGTCTGTGGTGTATGAGCGAGTGGCAGCCATTTTGTTTTTTCAGTCACTTGGATAGTGGTGGGTGGGCTGGACAGTGGGGGCAGGCCAACTCCCTGCATGATTTAAATCACTCCCCCATTGAATCACCCAATGGGAGCAGTAACTCCTCCTTACTTAAGCTGAAAGTGGTGTTTGAGGCTTGCCCTCTGTAACATACAGCAAAGTATCTCTCTCCCTTTAAGGAGAAAGGGCAGGAAGCAGGAAGTGGAGGAGTGACAGTTGAAAACAGACAGTTAGTGAGGTTGACTGAAGAGATGAAAAGAGTTAAATAAAAGAGTTGCTATTAAGTTTATCCCTGAGTTTGTATTTTATGGAAACATTACACCCTCGTACTGAAACAGACTGTATGGAGAGTTACAGTTATCTGTGGGAGGTGAAACAGTGTGTTTGTGGGGTCATGATCCTGAGTGAGAATGTGTGTGGACCAGGAGAAGTTACTGATATCCCCTACTTCAGGAGCGAGTGGCAGCTATATTTTTTTTTTTGTCAGTTGGATAGTGGTGGGCAGGCTGGAGGGGGCGGGCCAACTCCCTGTATGATAAACATGCCCCCATTGAATCACCCAATGGGAGCAGTAATGTCCCCATTGAATCACCCAATGGGACTTGTGTCTCCTAATGAGACATAAATTATGTAATGAGGCATTCTGTTCAATGTGTGTTTGTTTTCTGAGGAGACATAAATTATGTTCTGTGTGTGAGGAACCATAAATTATGCAATGAAGTTTATTCTTTTATATATATATATATATATATATATATATATATTATAAAATAATACGTCAGTTAAAAGTACAGGGGTGCTCTGCCTCAAATCTTCGAGAACCTTAATTTTTTGTAAACTAGTGATTGGTGTTTAGGGCTGTTTCACGCAAGCATCAGAACTTTTGCAGTCCTGTTGCCATAGTTGTGAACTCACCTTTCTCCTGTGTTGCACCACCAATCCAGACACAGGAGTGATAGATCTAATGGCTGGTGCACTTGAGGGCCAGACAAATAGTATTGGCTACGCCCACGGGGGACGACCATTCATTGAAGATTGAGATAAACACTGCCGCCTCCAGCATCCCTAGTATGAAAGGTCAGCCAGTGGATATACCATCATGCAGACCTTGTTTTATACATGTTGCATTCCTGTGAGTATGCAGGTTGTTGTTCTTCGGACCCATCACACGAAGAGATAATTACCTGAGTGAACTGTACCATAATCGAACATTGTATCTTTCTCAATGGGTGACAAAGTCACCAATGGCATGACAATGTTCATGTCCTCCTTATGAATATAATTACCGTCTTACACTATAGGGCGTAGGCATGTTGTGTTGGCCTTGTTCTCAACTGAAATGGTTAAGAACATAATGTATATAATTGGGAATTTTATTTCTCCACTGTGGTGCAGTTTATGTTTTCCAAAATTGCTCTATTTTACCTTAGCACATAAGTACCAGTATAAAGTTTAGAATAGTGTAAATGCAATTATTCATATTTTTCCTTTTTGTTATTAATATGTTTGTAATAACTTTCACCACCATGATGTATACTGTAACATTGACTTTGGACAGAGTTGCTTCTTTCATGCACATTTAGCAGAAAATGTTATTCCCTTTAGCCCTATCTTACGCTACACTCAAATAGACTCCTGAGAGTCTCTTTGTCCAAATATCTTTCAAAGAGATGTAATATTTTCCTGTTCTGTTTGCTTTTTCCATAGCATTTCCCTCATGAATGCATAGCAAATGATGGAGGTTTCTGTGATAAAGCCTTGATTGAGTCCCACTAGGCTTTGAAAACCGGTGCTTTATTTTTAGCAAAGTTCGTGAGCGAGAGAATTTGAAATCTCTGTAGATTAAATTCCCTTTGCAGCATTTAAATAGTACAATTTTTTATTAATGTACATTTACCTATGCAGAATGCCAAATGACATTTGCATGTAGTGAATGTGTGTGGATTCATTTCTACAATATAACAGAATTAATCTTTTCAATGCCAGAGGAGTGTCCAACATATTGCTTCATAATGTGTTGGACACCTTTCTAGCAGTGAAAAAGTTAACCCATTGAGTGCCAGAGTGGTATGCAACGCATACCACACTGGCACTCAAAGGGTAGAAGATATGCATACTCATGGGCACACAAAATGAGAGCTTAGATGGAGTATTGAATGCAATTTATAGTCAATCTAACAAGATACATGGCTTTTTGCTACATAAATGTACATACTGAACAATAAATGGCCTAATTTCTAAAGATCGGCTCAGGATCATTATGTTTTGCAGGAAGACGATTTAATTTGGATGAAGGGATAGATTGGCCATGTAAAAGGGCCAAAATGGCCCCAGAACCTTAATCTGGAAAGCCCTTAGTTTTAGATCCACTGATTTATATATCTTGAGTTTTATTTTTTGCATTAACAAAAAATATTGTAATCCACCGATTTCTGTTTAGCAATGTTCTTTGTCTTGGGCTGGCATGTCAGATGTGGCAGGCACTCATTTGCCATGCTTGGAACTATTCATGCTTGTTATTATGGTGTCCAGATGCAAGGCCTGCTAATTGCAATCAAAAACCAGCAAAGCCAGTTATATGTATTTATATGTGTTTAGCCCATTAATTATCTTGCCCATCCATCAGCACTGCAACCAATAAGCATAAGCAATTGGACTGTAGTCTTTTATTTTAGCATTCTTGCCTCACACAGCTATGTAAATGTATTGTACACGTGCCTAATGGCTTTGTTTCACCACAGGTGTCTAAATACAGACAGTTAAACAAATTGGAGTTGTAATAGAGGGCCATCAATATTTGCATTCTCTATTGATTTTTTTGGCTTGTGTGTGATCGGTAGCTTTTCATACCATTTAATCTGGTTTGGTACACAAAAATCCATGTAAAATAAATGATGGGCCTTATTTTTAAAGATACAGTACAGCAAATTCTGGAGCACACTAACTGCACTATAGAAGACAAATAAGAACTCCCAAAATCACCACAGGTTTAAATGAGGCTTTTAACTTCTTGAACATTAGAAAGGTCTCCAACTTATTGCTTTGTAGTGCCTTGCAGACCATTCTAGCATGCAAATGGTTACCATGCCCATTTAACCCTTTGAGTGCCAGAGGGGTGTGCAACACATTCCAAAGCAATGCTTTATTCACCCTCCTGCACTCAAAGGGTTAATCCCTTAGTGACCGGCTGTGCGCACATGTGGCCGGCCCTTAATGCCGTGGGCGTTAACGCCGTGCGTGTGTGCATTTTTTTTTTCCAAAAGATTCCGGAGTCCACGAACGGCGTGGCGACCGTTAAGCGTGCAACATCAGAGTGCTGCTCTTTTGATTCGGCCAACATTCTGATGTCGTCCTTTTCATTCAGATGACATTTTTAGAGCAGTGTTTTCATAGTCTACAAAAATAGGGTGGCATTTCAATAGGATACCCACTGAGACTGGGTACTAAGTTCAGCTGGAGTAATTAAAGGGCAAACCAACTGCACCAGTGGGGAAAAATAAACATTGTTTTAAATTGAATCATTCAAGCGGTTAAAAGCCACATTAAAATACATTTGGGGAATGTTTATTTGTCCCCAGGACACGGCTGATTTGCCCCAGAGTTACTTCAGTTCTACTTGGTACATTCCTTCAATACAATTTAGATGTAATGTAAGTGAACCTAAAACAATATTATTTAGTAGTATCTGACACTCAGTACAGTGTTCTGGTCTCAATATAATATGATTCTGTTAATGCTGGGATTTATACACTGGTTGACTGATACTCCAGGCTTGATCCAGTGACCCTCTGGTAATCACAGAACTACACATATACACTCTCTAACACCCCCTGTCTTGTCCCACTTGCTTCCCATGTCTCTGCCCCTCACATTCACAAGCAGGTGTCAAAAAGCTCAGCCTAATACACTTCTCTTCCATTCACAGTTCTCTAATCCCCCCCATCCAGGACAGGCTCTCACTCCCTGCTCCCATGTCCCTCAGACTTTTTATAATCAGAGTTCTTTCCTCCACCCATGTCTCTGTCACCTCTTCATCGTTCAACAAGTCTCATCTCCCACCACACACACACTCTGTCTCCCTCAGCCAGGTCTCCCCCCATCTTCTCCTTTAACAAGGCTCTCCCTTTCCCTGCCCTCACAAGCCAACAAACAAAGGAAAAAGCTTTTTAAAACTCTGCAGGTTTTCCCCCATCCCTACATACACTGGTAATGCCTCCAACAGATTACACCCATCACAGGACAGGTGCCCATCCCTTCCCAAGACCACACATAGACTCACATTACATAAAGACAAAAGAAAAAAACAAAAGACGGGGGCACGACATCGTACACTAAGAAAAATGGTGAAATTGTGGAGCCAACCAACTGCATCATAGGGAATAAATAAAAATCCCAATTGCTTTCAATATTGCTTTTATGCCTAATTGCTTTCTAATGCTTTGGGGTATGCTGCAGAATTCTGGGGGTTAAAGGCAGACTGTTCCTTCCCACTTATGGTGCAGTTGGGCTGCCCTAAAATTGGTCTTTATCTTAATAAATAAGGCCAGTTTGTTTTGGAGACGCTGAAGGCTGATGTACTAATTAAAGGTGATGCAAGTCTGGGGCAAACCAAGTATACCATAGGTAAAAAAGAAAAATACCCACTTCTTTAAACCTATGAGTGCCAGAGGGGTACGCAAAGCATTGGATGAGGTAGGGCGTTTGGGAAAGATGTTGAGCCATTCAATAAGTTTTTCTATATGGAGGGCCGGGTGTTTAAGAAGCCATGATTACAGTATAGTTTTCTTTTCAGGGTACAATTACTAATTATGCTAGTTCTGGGCACAGTATGCTATTAGGTATGTTTGAGGCTAAATTTGTCACTCGCTGTGCTATTAAAATTACCCCATGAGCTCTTCCTAGATTCATTCAAATCACAGTATGTGGTAATATTGACCCAGCACAGAAACTAATTAGCATAAAGTGCCACACTGTGCTTCCAACATATATAGGTTAATTACTCAAAAACTATTTATATTACCATACCTGGGAACTTCCTCATCTTGAGCCCCTGGAGAGGGTCGTGTGCTGCCGACCTGGGGGATGTCAATGACGCGATTTACTTCATAAGGGGGTGGGGCTTAATTGGGTGGGTGGGGCTTTATAGTCTTTATGTCATAAAGTTTGTGGGAAGTAGGCAGAACAGGGTGTGAAGGAGGAGAATCAGGAGGAACAGGGTGGGAAGAAGAAGAAAATCAGTCTCTGATAAATGGCTTGCACAAAATACAAACAACTTTTAGTTTTCATAAAATTGTCTTATCTTAAGGTGACAGAGTCACTTTAATGAAAGGAGTAAAACAGTCTATAACCCCCCCAAAAAAAAACAAAAAAACCCTTCAGCTGGCAAAAGGAAATGACCTCTATCACAATGCGTTGCATTCCCCACTGGCATACAAAGTGTTAATGCATAAAGAAAAAGGGGCTAGGGCATGCCAGCTGGCACTGTACAGAGAATTCTGCAATGCATTTGAGACATATCCAGCATTCAAAGTGTTAAAAGCTCTATTGACTCGCTCATCCTTTGATTTCTGTATAAGGCCCTTGGTGTTTTTACTGTTCTAATCAATACACACACAGTAAATGGTGGTGGGATGAGAGACAGGGAGCTTTTTATAGTTAATTAAGTCTAACATTTTTTCCTCTTCATAGTTTCCCTTTAATGTGGAGCCTGACTTGTTTTTCGACCTGGTGTCTTTCTAAGGGATTTGGCAGCTCTTGTGCTTTGGGCTTTCTAATTAGAGTATAAGTTTCACAATGTGAAAACTGATTTGTTCAGCAGATCAGCAGTAATAACTCTATGTAATATGGATGTAGCAAAAGGACATTTGAAAACAGTGTGTCTTACAATGAAAATGCATTTTGATGTACTCCACCCTAATCATCTATATACATATTTGCAAATATCCTGGTTGTTTTATATTAATACATTTTTTTTAATCTAATACTTGCTCCCTATAATGTGTTCTAATGTGATTAGTATAGAGAAATTCTAAATCATGATTCAGACTCACTAGTGAAGGATTTCTAATGGTATCTACCTTAGTTCTAGTTCACACTGGTGACTAAATTACAACAATTCATACTTGCGAAAAAAATATATCCTTGATATTAGTATTGTGTCGTATGAAACTGTTATCACTGCTGAAAAAATGCAGCCATGTTTCAAGATAATACATCTTGCTGCAACTTTTGGTCTGATATATATTATTGTAAGTACATGCGATTTGCATTGATTTCAAGGGTATGGTGCCACATATTGAAGGTTAAAGGAGCGGTAAACTTTTTTTATGAAAAAATATATATTGTAGGGATTTTCCTATTGAGTAAAATAAGGGTACTCCCACTGCCGAGAGATTTATATTTCCAGAGTTATTACAGCTTAAACCCATGTTTTTTTTACATTAGTAGTGCCCTCTAGTGGTCGAATTCTAATTAGATTTCCTGTTAGATTCTAATGGAGAGGAAAGTCAGAAAAGTCAGACATACAATTCTCCATAGAATGTGATAGAAACTGCCTGTCACTTCCTGTCAGCTAGAACTATCAGGAAGTAAACACAGTAAATTCACTTCCTGATTATTTAACCCCTTAAGGACCAGAGGTTATGGGACATTTCCGTCCCATAACGACCGCATAGGGGCACTTTGAGGCGCCGGTACACGTGACCTGTCACGTGTATCGGCGCGTCACTATGGGGCTTGAAACAGATCGCTCCGATCTTGGAGCGGTCTATTTCATGCCCTATTTTTACTTACAGCGCTCCCGGTAGAGCGATGTAAGTAAAAAGTACGTGACGTACCAGGACCGTCAAGGGTCGTTCGAGCAAATTTACCCTTGACGGTCCTGGTACGTCAAGGGTCCCTAAGGGGTTAAACTGCTCTAAATTTTGAATAAAACATCAGACAGCGATGGGAGTGACCTTGTTTTATTCAGCAGGAAATGCTCTGTAAAATATGTGTTTTCATTAAAAATAAAGTTTACTGCTCCTTTAAATTGATTACCATGGAATCTTTACGCTATGATCTGAAGGAAAGTACTATGGGTGTAACATATAGATTTATTCTATGGCTCAGTTGGTTACTATACCAGCTGTTGAATTTGTTCAAACCACAGGGTCGCAGGTTCTAGCCCAAGCAAGGTCAGCTCAGCTTTTTGCTCTAATGAGGAAGATAACTTTAGTACCCAGGACACACTTGACAATGAGAAACAATCTCAATGTATCTTTTTCATTCAAAAAATAGAAAAAAAAATTCATAACTAATTGGAAAATGCATTATAATCTCATACTTACCACATATTTTATTTATGCTATTTCATATGCAATTTCAGGGCATCAAATAAATTACTAGTGTGAGCTTAGAAGCAGAAGTTACATAATTTATCTTTAGAAGTCATGTTATATGACACATTGCTTTAAAAATGCAATTGAAAAGTTTTGAAAAGGAACTCTCCCGTATTTCTACAGTTCAGTGAAAAGAGAGAATAAAGTAAGCCATTGGATCTTAGCAAATAGCAGGCTAATTTTATGAGACAGCCACATTAAAGTTTATGTTATTGTTCTGATATAATTCTACACTTGTAATTCATAAAATATTATATCATGACTGCAAGTTTAGATTTTCTATCAGTTGTTTTGGTCAACTTATAATGTGCTTGAAATGTATTAATGCAGACTGTTCTTTAAACCTTTAGGGACCACAGGGGTGTACAAAGCATTGTAAAGCAATGTGCTGCACACCTTCCTGATCGATAAAGGGATAAGTGTGTGTGTATATGTGTGCGTGCATCTCTATCTATCAGTTGAGAAAAGATAGGAGGTCTATGCCAGCTGAACCCCTGGAATGGAAACAGACAGAGCTGGACCTGTCATGCTTTTATAAATTTGGCTAGATGGGCTTTTTAGGGCAAAATATCTACAGATACAGGTAATGCTTACTTGTATTTGACAAATTATTCCCTTCAGGGACTTGGGTAGACTTGCACACCTCCACCCTTTCTCTCTCCATGACCCCTCTTCAATTCCCTTTCCTTTGCTCCTCTTGATCATGGTCCTCTCCCTTTCTCCAGTTCTCCCCCTCTTCTCTGCTCTTTTTAGTTCCCTCACACTGCCAGTACACTGCTCCCATTCCCCTGTTTATGGTCTCCTCCCAGTCACCTGTTCACTGGTTCCTGGCATCTGTTAATGGTCTCCTCCCTGTCCTTTGTTCATGATCTCCTCACTGTCAACTGATCATGGATCCCTCTTGTCCCCTGATCACCAGGCACTGTCCCCTAGTCTATCTGATATCTGACCAAACTATAAGCTCTGGCTTGCAACCAGGACAAGGTAGTTCTTCACACTAAAATGCAACAATTCATACTCGTGAAAAAAAATATCCTTCTTCACACTCTCAGAGGATTTTTAGCCAAGGCTGTCTCAGATTTTCACATCAACTATGGAATTGTCCTTCCCTCTTTTTATCCTTATCCTTCTAACAAGCAGGAACAGGAGCTCCATCTGCTGGACCTGGTACATTGTCTGAAGCACTATGTCCATTGCATTCAGCCTTTCAGGAAGATGGATTATTTTTTTGTCATTCCTGAGGGCCCCACGAGTGGGCCAGGCTGCATCCAAAGTAACCACTACTTATTTGTTCAAGGCTGCTATCCAACAAGTGTATGTGATCAGAAAGAAACCTGTTCATTTCCGAGTCACTGCACACTCCACCAGATTTGTGATCCTGCAAGAATCAGGCCTCTACCGTGTCCCCTCTCCTGGCCTCGACTGAGGCAAGTTTGGACTGGAAGGTCTTCAGGAGGTGGTGTCTGCTTAAATTCTCTCTTTATGCACAAGCTATGAATCCTGTTGATTTTTATTATTGTTCAGTGGTTTGGTGTGCAAGTCTGGTGTTATTGACACCTGAGATATATATGATACCAGTCAGTCATGTGAAATACTGGTCAACACTGAGGGTTTTTCTCTTTGTCCCCTACCTGTAATCATGGTGAATGCTTTGGTATATCTCCGTGATTCATGTGTGGACATAAGAGAAAATAGGATTTTAGTGAACCTACCATTAGATCCTTTTTGTTTGTTTGTTTGTTTGTAGTCCATGCGGAACACAGGACTCCACCAGTGAAAAAGCTATGTGGTCTAAGTCCTGGGGAAGAGGGTTCCTCTTGGGGTCTTTGTTCTGGGGATTTCCTTCTTTCCTCTCATTTTTGTTTCTTTCTGCTGCTTTGCTATACATTGGAACTGAGGGGCAGGGGGTTAAAGATGGAATGGAAGAGGAAAGTCTCTGCTTCAAAGACCCTGTCTCTGCTTCAAAGACCTCTTGGTTCTAGTGTTCTACATGAGCTAAGATAATAGGATTTAAGGGTAAATTCACTAAAATCCTCTTTTCCTACCTTGAGTCCTGTACTTGTGCTGTTGATCTAGACAACTGGTAATAACCCTTTGCTTGCCAGAGCAGTGAGAAATGTATTGCAGAGCAATGGTCACCGCTCTGGCAAGCAAAGGATTGTGTGTTCCATATTTCCTTAAGTAATGAGGCTTCCTTGGTATCAGTGCAAGCATAGTATTTCAGACTGTCTCCATGTGGGGCTCCCTTACTTACAGCTGCAAATGAGTGCCTTGCTTTGTGTGTGTTGAACCAGATGTGACTGTTTTCCATTGAAATATACAGTGAGACAAAAAAAAGAAGAAAGAGGAGTGCCCCTGTATAAAATACTCATTAGCAACATACATGAGACAAATGCCTACTCGAGCATTTGGGTGATCATTTAGAAATATATGGCTTGTATAAGAGATGCATCTGCTTCCACTCATAAGTCACTCCTATACAAAACTGGAAGACAAACAAAGAGAAAAAAGTGGTGCTTTTCAATGTGGTAAACACAATAAACCATTAAGAATTTGAATTCTCTCACTGATCGGTTAGACCGCTCACTGTACTTTACAACTGGTAGTCCATTTCTTCAGATACTGGGGTAGCCTAAAGTAAAACAAATGTACTGAACAATCAAACACAATTTCTTAAAGAATTTCTTTGCTTACTCTCTCTCAGGAGGTGGATCAAAGGAAACCAAGCGGAGGAGCTTGCCTTAAATGAAACCATTAGCCAGTCAATATGACTGTGATAGGCCAGGCTTATATCCATTAAAATAACTTTATTTAGATCTTTCAGCTTACTCCCTATAACAAGAGACATATGCTATTAGTAGGTTTTCATGGTAGAAATAAAAATATATATAAAAACAAAAATTACTTTCTTAGGCACTATAGTTATAATTAGATCAATGTAAAACCCCTTCAAGAACAAAATATAAATATATTGTGAAATTAGAAAAAATCATTGGCCCTAATGCCCAGAAGATGAAGTGCTGAGCGCAAACTGATAATACAGTGCATTGATAAATTAATTTCTATAAACGTATGTGGGTGTTTACATATACAATGTAAATACTTCTTTTTCAAAGTGCAAAGTAAAAAAATGGGGGGGAAGTAGACCCATATGCATACACATGTATACAAACATGTACATCTGCATGTGTAAGTGAACACGTACATAAATGGACTACAATAGTTCAAATAAATACAGACTCCCTCAAAACTATTGTGTTTGCCCCAGGCTCTCAATAAATCAATCTGGGCGCAGACTCCTCATTTTTAGAAAGATTCCCTATTAATGAGTCTGTATAGTCTGACCTATTTGGCACTATTAGATATTCAATAGTTTGGACACTACTAACTTTTTTGTGTACTACTAGAAAGTAATGAGAAACTTTGTGGAGCTGAAACTCTTGTGGCTACAACAACACAAAACTACACAATAGGGGCGCCTATGGTGAAGTAAGTTACAATAAACAATTACTCAATAAATCATAATTCGATACAGCCTTGCTGTGTCCATTTGAGGATCTGAAGTACTCCAGAATAGAAAGAGGAGAGACCCGAACGGAGACGGGAGAATTTCTCCATACGCTTGTTAGTCAGTTGACTCTGATAATAGAGCCCTGACCTCATCTAAATGTGAGTGTATCGAATTATGATTTATTGAGTAATTGTTTATCGTAACTTACTGTAACGGTTTTCAGTACAGTCAGAGACAGAAGGTTTTGGTAAAAACACAGTTTTATTAAACCACACAGAATAAAAATAACCCTCATGGGTCCAGCATATAAATACAATTATAATACTGACACAGGACAGGTTACAGTGATGTCAATAACCCACACGGGTCCAGTATATGTAGAACAAAATACAATACTGACACAGGTCAGGTTACAGTTCGTATGATTCAGTGAGACAATGGCAGAATAGTACTATTAGGTCAGGAATAGCTGATAGGCCCTAATAGCGGAAGGCCCACAAGACACTCTCTACGCAGAGAGTGACACAATAGCGACTGTAGCCACAAAGGAGCAAGTGAAGCCCTGGATACGTAACTGGCTACTGGAACAACTGAGGTAGACTGCAACCGGAGATGCAGTGTAACGCCAGACCGAAACTGCAATAGACTGTGACCCAAGTGCACAGCATCGCCCCGCAAGAGGTTAACGAACACTCCGACCTGAGGACAACTGCCAGATCGTATAGACAGACTGAGGAGCCCAAGAGTAACCCAACCTCAGATTGAAGGCAGTAACCAGGCCAAGCGTACCATGGTGCAACCGTAAATATCTCCACACCAGAGTGAGAGAGGACAAGGCACAGTGGGGTGACCGGGTCACAGTGTGGAACTGCCAAAGCAGTAACCGAGGCAACCGGAGGTCTGTACAAGACAGAGAGAAAGCACCGGAATACAGCCCCAAACCGGATCACCGGAAGGAGTGTGAACCGGGCCGAGATACACAGAGCAGGAATGTCAGCCAATCCGGGTCGGTACACAGAGCAGGAACGATATCCAAGCCGGGTCGCTACACAGAGCAGGAACGTCAGCCAAGCCGGGTCAGTACACAGAGCAGGAACGTCAGTCAATCCGGGTCAGTACACAGAGCAGGAACGTCAGCCAATCTGGGTCGGTACACAGAGCAGGAACGTAAACAGGTAGAGTAGACAGGCAGTCCGGGTCATACACTGGAATCATACGAATAACGGAACAAGCGCTAGCAACTGGGACACCACGAAAAGGCACGGCAGAAGTAACAGGGCTGAGTATTTAAGGGCTGTCACTGGGAGGAGCAACATAACGTTAGCCAACAACAAGGTATCAGGAAGTAGCACTTGTCAAAATGTCGCCAGCAATAGCACGGGCACCAAGATACTTACTTTACCATAGGCGCCCCTATTGTGTTTTTTTGTTTTGTTGCATCCATGTTTTGCTGCTAAGAGAGAGAACGTGACCAGGGAGCTGCCTACGATCTAGTATCAAACATCTGAATACTTGCCGTGTCTGGAGATGGTTCCAATTTCTCCAGCTGCTTATGTTGTCAGTGTCGGTATATACCGTAGCTGACACTATACATTTGTGAGTACGCACATTAGGGTGCGGTGGTGCTCCAACTTTTATAGTCTGATATACACAAGGGGCTCCCCTTGTTTTTTGTCTCTTTTTTTATCTATCTACTGGGCATGATAAAGAGGTGATAATGTGGAGATATCTTATCCAGTGATACCACTTCTCCAATTCCTATGGTATTCTATAGAGCCTATTCTACCTTTAAAAAAATCCTTAATGTCTCACGTAGAATACTAAGTACAGCTTTAGGCACCAGTTCTTTAAAAATACATTGCTGAATTAGAAAAAGTGGTGAGACATCTAACAAAACTGATAAAATGATTAGAGGATCTGAGGTATAAAGAGAGAATAGCCAACTTCGGTTTGTTTGCACTAGAAAAGACACGTCTAAGGGGTGATATGATTACCATTTACACATATATTCAAGGTCAATACAAAGAACTGTCTAAGGAACTATTTTCTAAAAGAGCTGAGCAAAAAACAAGAGGACATCCATTAAGATTAGATAAAAGGCTCTTTTGAATAAAACAAAGACATGTTTTTTTTTTGTTTTTTTTTTAATAAGGGCAGTAAATGTACACTATTTTTGCCTTGGGAGGCTGTGTTTTCAGACACTGTAGTTGCTTTTGAAAATGGATACCTTTCTAGCTCAGATCAATGAGAATTATGACAGTTTCAAAGCAGATAGGGTGTTGATCCAGGGAAATATCTAACTGCCTTTTGTAGTCAAGAAGGAATTGTTTATCTACTTGGGACTTAATTGCAATTACCTTTGGATTAACAAAGGTGATATGACCATACCTGGGAACTTTCAGTTGAGGGCTACCCGGAGGGTAGTCCTCTGTTCAGCAGGGGGTAACAAAAATGACGCTAATCGCGTCAAAAAGGGGCGGGGCTTAACTTGAGTGTTTTGGGGGGGGGATTTAGCCCTTTGAGTGCCAGAGTGGTACGGAATGCATTGCAAAACAATGCATTCCGTACCACTCTGGCACTCAGAGAGTTAAATGTGTCACACAGAAGGCTGGGGACGGAGGCACAACGGGAGAAAAAGCAGATGTGGCAGAGTTTCAATAGAAACTCTCCACATCCGGAGGAATCTGCCTCTGCCCCGGAGACCCTGTAAAGCTCTGTCAGAACCGGAGTCTCCGGGGCAAATCCGGAGAGTTCCCAGGTATGGATATGACATGAGCTTAACTAAATTGATTCATGTGTTTTTTCAGCCTCATCAACTATATCACTATGTTTGTTACTATGAATAGCAGAATGCTGAAAATGTGTATGTCCTCCAGGGTGCAAACAATTCCTCAAGCCACTGGCTCTCAAAGGGTTAAAGATGCTATCATTTGTATAGTCCTACACTGAAAATTGGCCTAAAAAATTCTGACTTTAAAATGTCATTAATTTGTCTTTAAGCCAACACATTTTCAAAGAAATATACATATATATATATTAATATTACCAGTTAACCCCTTTGAGTGACAGGGGGTATGTGGCACATTGCTTTGCAATGCATTGCGTACCCCACTGGCACTCAAAGGTTTAACAGTACACTATACTACTTCTCCCCACTCCTATCTGCTAATAGTACTTTAAACTTCTCCAGGTTTAGTCCATTTATGAAAATCAGACAAAATAATGAAGACTAAAAGAAGAATGCAAAAAATGACAGTATTATGTCTGAGAACTGACAGACCATGGCATAAAAACTTTTTCAGACTAATTACAGACAATTTCAGTTACCAGAGCTTTTTGCACAGCTTGCCTTTACATTCTCAATGCTATCCCCACCAACTGCCACTCCTGCATGCACTGGAACTCAAAAAGGTTATATTAGCCATATTGTTTTTTGACTTGTAGAGAAGTGTCTTATGAACCCTCTTTTTCCAGTTAATGAAATATGTAGGAGGGGAAGAAAGAGCATGAAAGAGTGGCAGTTGGGAGGGAGAGTATATAGAATGTCAGCATTTGGCATATTGCTTGTGCCAGCCAGAATACCTTGTGTAAACTGGCAAATAAATAAAGCTATATATCAAATACATTTTTTCCTATAAATAAAAATGCCTAAATTAACATATAGTGAATTTGAATGCACTCTAAAATAAACATAAATTGTTACTTCCATGTTAAAGGCAAATTATTTTACATGACACCAGTCTACTTTTAAGCTTTCTTTATCCATTGAACACATTTAAGCTTCTTAGGTCACATGAAAATAAAGAAAACTAGTGTTTAGTATATGTTATGTAATAATTAAGCACCAGTATAATTACATGACTGTTCTATTGTGAAGATTCTTCCAAGTTCTGCAGTTCTATTACATGGTTCTGCGTAGGTCTGCCCTATTAACAGTGTTTTTTCATGTAGAGTTGCCACCTGTCACCAGATTAAAAGAACATCTTGTACCAGTACTGTTCTTCAGATTGGATTGGCATGTTTTAAACTTAAATTGGCCAGAGATCCACAACTTAATATTAAGCATTATTCCAATAACACATTCATCCAGTTGAGTAATTTAAATCTCCTAGCCAGTTCAATCTTTTAAACCTTCTGCTTCAGTATATCTATAAAAAAAGCATTAGTTATAGCTGACCTAAACTTGGATAGCTATGTTAATCAGCAAAATGTCTATCTACTTATTAATGTAATGAACTGTAACTAAGCACTAGGCAAAATTTCATGCTAAAAACTAGAGAAGGGATTTACATTTGCCAAATCAAAGGTTTGTAACCTGAGGCCCTGAAGCTGTTGTAGACAGCAATCCATTTCATCCTTGGCCAACCAAAGCCTGGCGGGGATTGATGACAGTTATAGTCCACAACAGCTGGAAGGCCTTTAGTTGTCCCAACCCCTAGTTAACCCTTTCAATGTCAGAGGGGTATCCAATGCATTTCTGTGCAATGCTTTGGCTACCCCACAGACACTGAAAGGGTTATCTTGATCTGTGCTGCACATCTGAATAACGGAATGTTTTTCTTTTAAAGTTGACAGCTTTGTGATTCACAAGCAAAAACAAATAATACAGTGTCAAATATTTTCACAATTATGTAATTAAAAAAAGGGACAATACTAAGGAAAAACAGTTATGTTTTCATCTTTAATATAAAAATAACAGATGCATGTATACAACTTTGATTTCTTAATTTGCATTGATCAATTTCCAGCATTTCTGGTTGCTTTCATTCTCATGAGCAAAGCCTCTTTTCCAACACATTTTTTTCCAGTAGGTCATGCAGTCTATGGATGAGTGAAATATCCTTTAGTTCGAGAAAAGTTTGGTTTAGGATGAAGAAGGATGGGTGGAGCTTGAGAGAGAGAGAGAGAGAGAGAGAGAGAGAGAGAATGAGCAGAGAAAAGAGCAGGCAAAAGTTGGAGAGATAATGGTGTAAGTAGAAGAGAGGTTGCCAAATAAGAGCCAACAGAATGAGGAGAGAAGGGTAGTGACATCGAGCAGGTCTTCCTGTCTAGAAATGTGTAACTCGCCAAAGTACTTCTAGCATGATTACACTAAGGAACTGGACAGGAACCTGTTTTGAATGACCTTTGAATGTAACTGAACCTGATTTTTATACCACATGTTCACTTCTCCTTTTATTTAATTGGTTAAAGGGATAGTAATACTTAAAATGTAAAAAAAAATATGTTGTAGGGTTTATCCCCCTGAGTAAAACAAGAGTACTCCCACTGCTGAAAGGTGTTTCATTCAAAAGTTATTAATTTTCAAAGTTGAATTTTTTAAGTGCAATATCACAGTGGCCTGAAATTGTACAGTGGCGCTGTTGCTACATGATCCTATGGACAGCTCTGGTCCCGGGACCATAAATCTCCATAGGATCGTGTAGCAACAGCGCCACTGTACAATTTCAGGCCACTGTGATATTGCACCTAAAAAATTCAACTTTGAAAATTAATAACTTTTGAATGAAACACCTGTCAGCAGTGGGAGTCCCCTTGTTTTACTCAGGGGGATAAACCCTACAACACATTTTTTTTTTACATTTTAAGTATTACTATCCCTTTAAAACATAAAACAAAGCACAAAACAAAAATCAGTTTTGGATCTCCTAAAACAGCCTGTATTATATAAATACTGAGTTTAACCCTTAATAGAATAGAGGGGCATGCAATACATTGTTTGGCAATGCATTGCATACCTCTCTTTTCCTTATAGGGTAAAATAATTGTTTTCCCATTCCTAGTGTAGTGCCAGGCATATCTTGTTTTATTAAAGGTATGAAGCACAAGCAGTGTCTTGGACACAATTTACCTTGCTTAACCCTTTTAGGACCAGAGGGGTGAACAGTGCCTTGTGAAGCAATGTCTTGCACTACCCTCTGATTCTTAAAGGGTCAGCATTCTTGTTAATGTCCTATCCTCTCCTTATCCTATATAATAATTCACTAAAACATGTGTAACGACACAGTCATGCGCAGTAGAGACTGCCTGGAGCATCCAGCTCTGTATCAGCCACGGCATGGGCATTCTCTACTGCGCATGACTGCCCCGTGACCGGCTGGCAATGGCACTGTGGTCCATGTAACGGGCTCTTCAGCTATTTCATTAATATATTACATGGATTACATTGTTTTTTGGGTATGAAATGGCTAAATGCAATATTATATCAATCTTGGTTTCTGTGTGTGCCCCTGTATATATGTTTGCACTTTTCCTGGATCTTCCTTGTCCTACTATTTCCCAGTTTTATTTTCTTTACCATTTCTTTCTATCTACTGTTCCTGTCTCCCCTTTCCATTATTTCTGTCTTTCCTTCATTACCCCCTTTCTACTCCCCCCTCTCTTTTTTCTGTCTCTCTTGTCTTTCCTCCTTACTCTCCTTTTTCTCTTACATGACTCTACACTTTTTTTTCATCCTTCCCATTTTTTAATCTTTACCCTTTCTTATTCTTTATCACTTTTCTTCTATTTGCTATCCCTCCTTTTCATTTCCTCTGCTATCTCAGCCACTTCTCCTTTCCTTGTATTCTCTCTGTATATTTTACCCTCTCTTATGTATAATTTCCTTCCCTTCTGTCTAGTCCGCCCCTTTCCTCTCTCAACCTCCTCCACTGTCTCTGGCTCCTCCCCTCCCTTGTCACTTCCTAACATTCTCTTTAAATACAAAACCACGCATAACACATAATTATTCATTCCTAGATATGCATTCTCAATAAAAAGAAAAAGGAGTCCAATTATCAAATTGCAAAGGTTAAACATGCAGATAAATATATTTATTTCTCAATGCCTTAACATTTTTAACAGTATATTTGTATTTGCTCATTTATTAATGCGATAATTTAAATACTCCAGTGCAGTATTCTATTTTTGTATATATGTTCCAGACTGGCATGTTCCTTTAAATGTAAGAAATGCAATATATCATCACACAAACCAAATTTAAATAATAATACATTAATCCACCAGAAGTATGCACTGAATTTTGATTAATTCACTTAATTATTTATACTTGCTGATGAGTGCTGACTTGTCTTTGTATTTATATTATGTATTCGATAACCCAGTCTCTATCTATTGAATTATCAATCTTTATTTCTATAAAGCTGTTTGAAGTGCATTTCTGGGTAGAAACAGACCTGCAGAACATCTATTAAAGGAGAAAAAAATCATTTAATATGACATTAACAAATATATACTTTCTGTAGTGCTTTTCTACTGAGCAAAACAAGATATTTTTACTGCTGTGAGGTTCATCACTCAAGCGTTGTTACAGAGCAAATCTGCATTTTGGGGTGCAATATATTTACGGTCTGCAAAAAAAAAAAAAAAAATGAACAGTCTCTGGAAATGTTAGTGACAGAACCATGCATAGACTTAACAGTTCTAACATAACATGAATAGGCCATAAATATAATACTCCCAAAAACACATAGATTTGCTCTGTAATAACTACTGAATTATAGACATCTCCTCACAGTGGGAATACATGAAGTGATAATTCCCTTTGACTCATTGGTTGTTACAAAAGCATTCGAAGCATAGGTTTTCCCAAAATGTATGTAGTCATTAGGGTTGCCACCCAGATGGTATTTTACCGGCAGGCCGGTAAAAAATTGGCTTCTTTCCAATGTTAAGTCTATGGAGGGAATGCCTTGGCCGGTATTTTTTTGAAGAAAAGGTGGGAACCCTAGTAGTCATGTATACTTCAAAATATACTGACAGCAAGATGTTGGTATGGGATATCCTAAGGTTGCATATATATATATATATATATATATATATATATATATATATTAGGGACCACATGAAATATACTTGATTAATGTTTGTAACAAAAATGTACACAACAGAATATTTTATTCAGCAGGGATCATGCTTACCTCAGAATGCAAACAGTTGGTAATGCAGTGACTCTTATAGCTGCTTCTGCTCTTTGAGTTCACAGTTCCAACATCGTTAACCTGAGGTTGGCAATGTTGGGATCTTTCTATAGCTCTGTATGGAGCCAGAGGACAGTTCTGGCTTTGAGCTGCCTAGCTGTCATCGGCCTATCTGCAGATCAGCTGATTCATGTAAATAATGCATTTGCAAGGGATTGTTTGTGTTCCTGTGAACAAAACCCCAGTTCTAGCTTTCCCCATGAGTCAGAAAAACATTTTAGCTTTTATTCTTTTGATTACCAGAGTGGTGTGGAAAGCATTGCTTTATATACAGCTGTGGCATTAGAGGATTAAAAATGTTAAGCAATAATGTTTCCTCATTACCATTCAAAGGTGGGTAGGTCATTTTTATTGTAAAAGAAGTACTGTACTGCCTGTGCTTCAAGAAACAAGGTGAATGGACAGCACCATACTACAGTGCCTGACACAACTGCTTTGTTTGTCTTTAGTATAGTTTTATCAGCAAGGAGTGGGGAGAGAAATAGCACCTAGGTCCTAGGAACTGTTGTCTGTACACTGGGCTGGAGCCTTTGCAGATATATCTGGTGAAGAACTCTGCTTCCACGTGGATATAATAATGTTCTCTGCAGTACAGTCTAGACAGGAGCAGGAGCATTGCAGCAGCATGGAATGAGAAGAAGAACAGAACTTAGGAACTGATGTCACAGTGAGAAGAGGGATAGGGGCTCCTCTTCCATACATCCTTCTTCTTAAAGCAGAACGTTCCCCTAAACACACGTTTGCTTTAATCCATTTATTATACAGATTCTAACTGTGCTGTTTTTTTTTTCTTTTAAAGTGACAGAAATGAAGTTTGAGGGTTAACTTTTTCCCTCTTCTCGTCATTCTGATCGGCACCATCTTGTGGAGGAGAATACAGGAGATCCTCCTCCCCACTGGTCTGTCAGTAAGCTGGAGTACTCTCATTGGTTAGATATTGATCTCTGCCAATGAGAGTTCTCCAGCTTACTGACAGACCAGCGGGGAGGAGGATCTCTCCTGTATTCTCATCTGCACAATTGTGCCGATCAGGATGAGAAGACGTCAAGAGGGAAAAGGTAAACCCTCAAACTTCATTTCTATCGATTATTTTTTTTTTTTTTAAACAAAACCCAACACAGTTACAATCGGTATAATAAATGGATTAAAGCAAACTTGTGCTTAAGTGAAAGTTCCGCTTTAATTTGTCTCCCTTTGCTCTTCACTACAAGAGTGCGGGGGGAGGGAGGTTTCCCATGTTCTACTCACATAGGGGAGTCCTGCAGCCGATCTAGGTTTGGGGGAGTTTAACTGAGCTGCTGGTAACATTAAACAGTGTCTTCCTCTGCATTGGCCTCCTTCACTGGCAAAGCTAAGTGAACCCAATATACTAAACTTTTCCTAGCTTTGCACAAACATCTGGTCTTCAAGGTTGTTAAGCAGTGTATGGGGGAGACCTCTGTGCATTTAATGGGATACAATCCCATTGTAATAATTGGGAACTTTTATTTTCCCCTTTTGATGTAGTCGGGTTGCTTTAGAATATCTCCTTTTGTGCATAAGGTCAATTAATGCACATTAGTACTGCATGTTTTCATATTTTGTATGCATAGTTAAAGCCACCTTGTCTACACTTCTACTTCCTACTTCAGCAACATGCAAATACGTAAGACCCCCCCCCAAAAAAAAAATGTGGGCATCAAAACAACAAAGCACAAAGACATTACACCTGATTAAACAAGTTATTTCATGTGATTATTGTACTGAATAAAATTGGTGTTGCAAATGCCTGAGTTAATCAAGCCTAAAAGTAGAAAAATAAAAGTTTTAATTAAGTTACTGACTGTGTTAAAATCAGGACCTCTAAATTAAGCCATAATTTTGTTTTTATTTAGGAAATGTTAATATCCAATCTTGGTAAATGCTGGTTTTTATTTCTTCAACCATGTGGAGCTATCAAACTCATGCATAAAAGATCTGCATTCTATAAGTGCAATGAGGTCAGTGATTAAACCGTGATCTCAAGAACTGCTTTTTCACAGTCATTAAATCCATCTCTTATACCACAAGTTTGCATCTTTATTTCTTTGGTTAAAGTTCTCTTTTTTTTCAATAATTTAACTCAAATCCGTGTTATGCTAAATTTATCATTTCATTGTTTAAATATATTTCATAAAATGTACTGAGCCAAAAAATGTAATAAAAAAATGTCTGGGTTGTACGGGTAACCTGGTCATTTCAAACATTCAAAGACAATAGAATGTCTTTATACCTACAGTTAGGGAAAAAATTATTTGATCCCCTGCTGATTTTGTACATTTGCCCACTGACAAAGAAATGATCAGTCTATAATTTTAATGGTAGGTTTATTTGAACAGTGAGAGACATAATAACAACAAAAAATCCAGAAAAACGCATTTCAAAACAGTTATAAATTGATTTGCATTTTACTGATTTACAATTTTTTCCCTCACTGTATGGAGCAAGCCACACTACCAGCTGTCATCAGTAACAGCTGTTTGATATGTATAGTGCCTTGACAGCACTTCTACTTATGTTGAGGAAATTATTAAATGATGTGAGGTCCACAAGTACAGATGCCACATGAGAGATTATGCCATTGCATTTCTCATTACAGTTATCAATCTCATGGTGTGTGCATTTGTGTGCCATTACAGTTTGTCCAGTACCTGCATCTTTCCTGTGGTTGCTCTGATACATCATAGCTGATTTAATTTCGGTCAGAATTATAAGATTCTGTGAGTTGGCTCTGAAGAAGAAAATACAAGATATGTAGTACATGTGGAGAATGTATGTATGTATGTATATAGCACCAACAGGTATACTTGGCACCTTAGAGTTTACATTTTATATAGAGGGGATACAATAAATGCAGTAATTAAGTGGTTATCTAGACACTCATACGGTGAACACTAGGTGAGCATACATTAGGATAGGAGGTTCCTTCCCTGTTCAGCTTACAATCTTAGAATGTGGCTATGGAGTGAGGTGCAGGATTGAAAAAGATAAGCATTTTGATGGGATCAAGTTTAGAGGAAATGTCTTCCTAGAGCAAGTGCTGTAGGTAGAAGCAGAGCAGGGTAGAAGGATGATAGTTGGAGCTCCCCAGGAATGGGATATGCTTGGAACCCACAGAGCCATATTTTAATGAAACTATTGGTTTTAATTAATTTTAGGCACTGAGCACATAACATGTCTCTAGGTACCTGCAAAGTAAAGATTTATAATGAGCAAAAGTTTATCATAATTTTTACCCATAACTTGAGGTATGCATCTGTAAATCTATATGCAAGACAGAGGACAGGGAACACTTTACACACTAGGGTGGCATTCAGCTTAGTACAAAACAATGAGTTAGACACCTCTGTTACTTCAATGGATCAACATTGTGTGCTTTCTGTATAAAAGCATATTCTGAAGCAATCCAGTTGCACTATACAGGAAATATACATGTCCCACTAATTTAACCCTTTGGGTGCCTGTCATGTAAAAATTCACTAGGCTTTCCAAGTGGACTGGACTGGTCAGCCTTGTGAATTTCATGAGGTTGTGTTTAGAACCTTCTCCCTTTAATTCCTTTATACATAAGGCTCTATAGGCTAAAGTCAGAAAACTATAGAGGTGCAATTCTGGATCAAACCAATTATACCATAGTGGTGACATGAAAATGTCTAATGGTTTCAGTGGAGCTACGTTACCTTTCTAGCACTCAAGGGGTTAAAATCCCAGTTTAAGTCAAAGGCCGTTTTCTGAGTGGTGCAGTTGGTTTTCACCAGAACTGAACCTCTTTAGCTTACTGAATATGGAGTTATGTTTTCATTTGCCCATAACTAATGCCAGTTAATTTAATGATCTTTTTCTTTAGGCCAGAATATATTAATTGTTTTTAAAATGGTTTTCAACCAAATTTTCTAGTTGTTTGTAGGCAGCTAGCATTTGATAAATGCACCTTTAACAAGCTGGGTAAATGTTATTCATTTTAAAGCTTATGTTAGTTAAAGAATGATGAGCATCACCACATTGTGTACAATGGTAACGGTAATTAAATGATGTAAGCAAAATCTTCCACACAGCGAAGCGTAGAGAAGCCATTTACATTTCTGAATAAAGCTGTTTGTTTGAGCATTGTTTTAGAAATCTGGTGTGCTATTTCTGTCCAGCTTGATATTTTACTGACATTATCACAGTAAGATATCTGAATTAACATTCGCATACATTTGTCTTGCCGAGTTAAGCTTTGTAAATTTAAAAGGGAGATTGTAGGGCAAGAACTACAACAGACTGATTAAAATGTTTCTAATACTTTCGTACACTTATAACCCAGTCCATTAAAGGGGGATTTGGCAGTTGAAGCAATTAAGTCGAAGATATTTCTTAAATTTTCTTTGTACCTATTTCATTTATAGAACACTCACATAACCTTTTTTTTTGTTATATTTAAAGTTTATTATTATTGTAGACATTCTCTCTCTCTCTAAGTATAAACAAAATGTATATCCTAATGTTAATATCCAATAAAAATACAGAAATAAAATAATAATAAAAAATGCTTTTATTGTGAGAACATCAGTGCTTGAACTGATGTGGTTGAACCACTGATGTTCTCACATTAAATTCATTTTATATTATTATTTTATATCTGCATTTTTATTTGATATTAAAGCTAGGACAAACATTTTGTTTGTATTTATTTAGTTATTTATTTTGTTTCTTACTTATTTTCACTGTTTTCCTTGTTCCTATGTTAGAAACAAGGGTCACCCCGCATGGACACACTGTCTGATTTATTGGTCCATGGTGCATTTAAGTCCTGCGCCTGTGGCCACCATCTTGTGTATGGAGCTTCAGACCCTTTTTTATTACTCTGGTGGTGCCTGGTGGGCTCCAGATTGAAAGGAATTCCTTGGCTTGCCTCGGGCTTCCCTTTTACTGTAAGGGTAACCTGGACGATCAGGTGGCACTCTGCTGTCTTAAAGGGATAGTAATACTTTGTTTTATTTTATTTTGTAGGCATTAAAAAAACATGAAGAACGATATAAGTCTTATCTCTCAAACCTTTATAGTTTGAGAGATATTCATAAGCAAAGTTTTCCCTCCCTCCCCTTTTACCTAGTGTAAGCCATCTCTTCTCAGATGTGGAATCCAGTCCATAGACCAGACAGATAACAGCAGGGGGCAATCTTCTTCCTATGAGAACAATTAAATCCCTGCCCCCCTTGACAAGTTTTTCAGGTTTTTCCCTTATCTTAATTGAAGATTGTCCCTCTCTGCAGTCTACCTGGGCACCTTCCTTCTGATCTGGCTGAACAGTGTTACATCAGTAAAAGGGGCAGGAGGAGGATACTTTGTCTTTGAATTACTCTTGAACTACAACTCTGACAGAATTGAACTAACACTCTCCAAAGTCCAAATACTATGATGATAAATTTTAAGCTGCTTTTATTATGAAACATTACTAACCCTTTAAGCATTATGATAAGACACTCTCATAAGCTTGTATCTGTCAGTGGTAAAATGCTTCCTCAGCAAATGGCAGCTCCTCTACAAATTCCCAACACAGAGAGACAAAATATGCAAAAGGAGAAACAAAAAGCATGTGTCAAAAGTGCCTATCATAGAGATATGACAGATATCATCATATAATAAATACATTCTCACTCACATTTAGCAGTGGTCGAAAGGCAGGTATACCGTAATATCTTGTGTATAACATGCACAATTTTGCCGCTCTTCACCTTATGTGAAGTGGACATACATATACACAAGATCAAAAGCAATATTTCTACTGCCATCGCAAGCCGTTTCCAGCTTACCCTAATGCTTCTCATTCCCTCCGGACTTGTCTCTGTATAAATATACAAATGAATATAAACAACTGAAATCTGTTACTTGCATAAATATTCAACACCCACACATTCATACTTGGTAGAGAGAGCTTTTGTGGGTAAGTATGTACCAGCTTTGCACACAGTGTCAGAGTGATTCTTCTTGGTGGATTTTTCAGGTTATTCATGTTGGTTGGGTGTTGCTTGCTTGTGGAGGACAATTTTCAACCGTTGAACAGATTCTCAATGGGATTAAGAGAAGGGGGTTATGCACTCAGGCATGATAAAGAGGTGATAAAGCGGAGATGGCTTGTCCAGTGATATCACTTCTCAAGTTGAAGATCTCCAAATTTGAAGAAATCTTAGTGCATTCTCTGCTTAGAATAACATAGGAATTGGGGAAGTGATATCACTGGAGAAGTCATCTCTGCTTTATCATCTCTTTATCACATCTTAGTGCATCTACCCCAATGTATATTCTTAGTGCTCGCCACACATTGCATATATGCATACATGTGTGACACAATAAAACTATATATATAAATATATATAAAGTACCTTGCAAAATTATTCGGATCCCTCACTAGTTCGCTCTTATTCCTGAATTATAAATAGCACATTGTAATTTCTTTTTTTATGATTTTTTTATTTTAAAACAAAGAAAAAAAAATCAGTTTTTATAAAGTAAAAAAAAATCAGTTTTTATAAAGTGACATTGTTTTTATGTTGGGAAATATTTTTAGAAAAATTGAAATATGTTGCTTGCATAAATATTCAACCACCACACATTTAATATTTGGTGAAACCACCTTTCACTTCAATAACAGCTTTATGTCTTTTGTTTGGGGTAAGTATGTGCCAGCTTTGCACACAGTGTCAGAATGATTTTAGCTTATTCTTCTTGACAGATTTCTTCCAGGTTGTTCATGTTGAACAGATCCTCAATGGGATTGAGACCAAGGGGGATATGCAGTAAGATGTGATAAAGAGGTGATACAGTGGAGAAGATTTCTCCAGTGACATCACCTATCCAATTCCTATGGAGCCAATGCACTACGATTATTGAAGTGGGAGAAATCTTAGTTCATTAGCTCCATATAAGAACATAGGAACTGGAGATGTGATATCAATGGAAAATTCAGCATCCACTTTATCACCTACTTCCACCAAGCTAAATTAGAGAGGTGCCAATCTTGAAAGCTAAAACAAACCTAATATTTAAAACAAAAAAATGACTGTCATGGTAAATGACTTACTCTCTGAATGAAATCTTATCTCCCTAAGCTTTTGTTAGACAGACAATGAAAACACATTAAAAATGAATATATCAGTGTTATTCCAAACCAGTGCCATATGAATAATTGTCTGATTCAGCAGCTATAAACAATAGCAAGTATCTAAATGTGCAAATGAAGATGAAAAGTTGCTTAAACTAGCATTAGCATGTTTGCTGAAAGTGAAAAATGTTTAATGAAACAGCAGATTATCTAAATCAATCTTCCCAGGGCAACAAAACAGTCTTGTGCTTCTCTGCAGTGGATTCACCAGTGTTGTGTTTTTCCAGCCAGATAGTGATGCTTACTGCGTTTTATGTAACCTTGTTCTCCAATGGCTTATTAAACCTTTCAGTGCCAAAGGGACAATCTTCTTACTGTGAGAACAATAAAAACCCTGCCCCCTTGACAGGTAGTTCAGCTTTTTCCCTTATCTTAATTGAAGATTGTCCCTCTCTGCAGTCTACTTGGACACTCCCTGCTGCTCTAAGCTGAGCAGTGTTATATCAGTAAAAGGGGCAGGAGGGGGATACTTTATCATTCAATTACTATTGAACTAACACTCTCCAAGGCCCGAATACTATGATGATTAATTAGAGCTGCTTTTATTATGAAACATTACTATCCCTTTAATGTTTCCCTTCAAACCAATTGTTGGCCAGTGAGAACTGCATTGGATTTGCAGTGATAGCATTGTTCTACTGGTCATCCACATTTTTAATATGTATTTAATTGTCTTCTTTTTGCCCATGTCTGTCATCATTACATCATATGGATAAAAAAATTGAGAAATCAAAAATATCCTGGACAACCCTTTACTAGATCACTGAACTACATTGCATCATATTATACATTAATGGTGCATTATTAAAAGAAAAAACTTTTTCCAAAACGAAGGCATTTTAAACCCTCTTTTCAAAGATTCCACTGTACAGTCAAGTAAGCCAGCACTGATGCAGTTTATTTCAGTTTATTCAGACCTCCTGCTAATCAAAATTCACATCAGGTAACACTTTTCATTTGCATAGCTGGCCCTGATACTTTGATCATTGCATGACCCTGAGGATTGCATTTAGTCTGGGGTTTGAAAACAGATTTGTTAATAGACAGGGTTGATTGTTTATGTTATGTTGATTAACGTGACCCAAGACAACATGTGTATACTCCTGACTGCCCTGAGTTTGTCAGCTACTTGTAGCTGATTCTTTTTTACTGAGTAATATGTTAGATATACATTATCTAGATTTTAGTATGCTATTTGACCACCACCAGAAAGCAAAGAATTCTATAAATTGTAATATTTGGGATTAAACTCTTTAGTAGTAAAGTTGGTAATAATTACTGATTGGTACATGTTTATTCACTGGAGAACAGTAAAATACAAGTTACCAATTAGAATCTGCTGTACAGAATGGTCTTACTTGATCTCTGATGTGGGATGGAAGAGAAGAGATGCCTTTTACAGTCAAGTTAGCATAAAGATCTGTAACAGGGCTGATATGTCCTTGGGTAAACTACATGAATAAATCATTAACCCTTTGAGTGCCAGAGGGGTTTTGCAATGCACTGCATACTCCTCTGGCACTCAGATGGTTAATAGAATAAAATCATTGAGATCTGGTACAAATATAATAGATTTTGTCCCATATGTACAAAGTAAAAGTTCATTAATCCTATGATAAACCAATTGCACAATCAAGGACAAATAAAAATCCTCCCTTCCCACTCACCAACCCTTTTGTTCACCTCTCACTCCATATTTGTACCTCCCCCATCTGTTTACTGTCTCTGTGTTTGTGCTGTCCGTGTGGTGAACCTGTGGGTGTTTATAATCAGTGTTTGTGTTTCAGACCTCCCAAGTGTCCCTCTTTAGGAGGAACAGTCCATCTTTTAGACCCAAATCCCTCTGTCCCTCTTTCCCACCCTGGTGTCCCTCTTTTTAGGAGAGCAGACTTTGTGGTGTGTATTTAAGTGTATAATGTTGCTCTACAGCAATACAACTCACATTAATGTTTGTTTAACTTCAGTATATGTGTTTATTAATTAGTCTAAGTACAATACTTTGGTTTTGTTATAAATCATTTATTAGATTACATACATAGGTGTCAATAGGTCATGGAATCATCTAAAAATGTTCAGTAATGCCCTACCCACCAGCTACACCCCTAAACCATTTAAAACAAAAGTGTCCCTCTTTGGTCATTTGAAATGTTGGGAGGTATGGTGTTTGTATATCAAAGCTTGTCTGCCAGTGTGTGTGTTAGCTCCAAAGCCTTCCTTCACCAGTAAGCTTCCTACCTTATTCTCATGTTATGGTGTAATGCTCTGCTTGTCTCAAGTGATGTTCTGCTAGCATCATATAATGGGGGGTTCTCTGCTGGTGTCATTTAATTGTGCATTACACGGCAAAACTCATGTATAATTGTAATATCCTGACTATCTGTAGTTTCACATGGATGTGGAATAGCTATCTACACTGAGTTGTATGCAGACCATGCTTATGGCTATGTATAGTGTTCACCAGATGCTTCTCCTACACCCAGTAAATTCAAAGCATACAGATTTTGTGCAACGTTCACTCTATGTGACGTCCGTGGCATTGAATGTGAGTCCATACTAGAAATAGCCAACTCCAAGCTGCCTCCAGTAATTCTAGTTCTGATTAGCCTTGGTGTTGCTACTTTGCCTCCAGTTCCTTTTTCATGGCTTCAGGTTGGGAACCGATTAAAATAGTTTGCAATAAAATGAATTTTTCTTAGCATATTTTTAGTTGAAATTACTTATACTTATCTCCTTGAATGGAAGAAGTTTCCAGTGTAACCCTTTATAATGGCTGGTGACACTATTGGCATCCAAGCGGTTAGTATTTCAGATTGTTAGACTGCAGGGGTATGTGTTTTCAGTGTTCTCAAGGCAATGCTAGGCAATATTTTACTACTAAGAAGCATTGATGAAAAAGTAAAATGTTTGATTTATGCAGGATAATGTAAAAGAAATTTATAGGATATAATATAATTAAACACTAAAAACAATACAGTTAATTTCAATTAATTAGTAAGTGCAGCAGCACACAGATTTAATATTTGAAACTACTCTAACAAAACCCTCTACCCCTGGTAATATGATCATGAATCTCAGAAGGGTTATTTGTATGAAAGAATGTAAAACTTAATGATAATGCAGTTTCATTTCATTTATGCTACTGATTGATATATCTGTGTTAATTAATATGTCTCTAATTATATGTAATTAAATGCACTGGGCTGCAAGTATAAAAGCAAATGGAACAACAAAACGGCACTTGAGAACAAATAAAAATTCCTCAAATCCCCATTGTTATAACCCTTTGAGTGCCAGAGGGGTACGCAACGCATTGCTTTGCAATGCGTTGCCTACCCCTCTGTCACTCAAAGGGTTAAATGGTGCTTTTGAATCTCTTGAATAAAGGGGAGGTATCCAGCACATTGCTTCACAATGCATTGAAGACTTCACTAATATTCAAGGGGTGAGAAAAAAGCCCCAAGCGGAACTTCCACCTTTAAGAAAGATGTCCCCAAATAATTCCTCATCTGGCGACTAGCTGATCAGTAGTGCTAGTCACCAGAATGATTACATCCTTAATTTGAATTGTACTCTGCTCCAGGACTGACAGGCAGGACGGAGCGCAGACATCTTTCCATAGTGACGTTTGTGCTTCTGCACTGTCAGTCCCTTTTGGAGCCGAACGGCCCCTAGCAATGTCTCCTACAGCAGGCTGGGACTGACAGAGCAGGTGCGCAGACGTCACTATGGAAAAATGTCGGCACTCTGTCCTGCCTGTCAGTCCCAGACCAGAGGATAATTCACATTAAGGAGGTTGTCAGATGTTGTCAGATGTTTTATTCAAAAATTATAGCAGTTTAAATAATCAGGAAATGAATTTACTGTGTTTACTTCCTGATAGTTCTAACTGACAGGAAGTGACAGGCAGTTTCTATCACATTCTATGGAGAACTGTATGTCTCTGACTTTTCTGACTTTCCTCTCCATTAGAATCGAGCAGGAAATCTAATTAGAATTTGACCACTAGAGGGCACTGCTAATGTAAAAAAAAAACCCATGGGTTTAAACTGTAATAACTCTGGAAATATAAATCTCTCCACAGTGGGAGTACCCTTATTTTACTCAATAGGAAAATCCCTACAATATATATTTTTTCATAAAAAAAAGTTTTCTGCTCCTTTAATACATTTTTATTTTTTTGGTGTTTCAGGGACTTGGGAGAACTCTGAAATCCTATCTATAATCCAGGTAGGAAAAATTACATAAATACAGCTACAGGCTTGAGTATTAGTGAAAAAAGGGGTAACGTAATGTGACGGAATGGTTGTATCACGGTCCCCGTGATTCCCTGTCAATCTTACTGTGTTACCTTTGCATTGGAGGAGGCTGACTGGCCCGCTCAGGATGTTCCTTTTTATACTGGCTCTTGGGCACTTGTCAGTTGCCCTTTCGTGGTGTTCCTGATCCTGCGCCTCGTTGCTGAGTTCCTGAGTCTCCTGTGTACCGACCCGGCTTGTCTGACCACTCTTCTGATCCTGCTCCGTGATTGACCCGGTTCTGGCTGACGATCCTGCTCCGTGATTGACCCGGCTCTGGCGGATGACCCTGCTCCGTGATTGACCCGGTTCTGGCTGACGACCCTGCTCCGTGATTGACCCGGTTCTGGCTGACGACCCTGCTCCGTGATTGACCCGTTTTCCGGCTGATGTTCCTGCTACCGTATCGATCCGGTTCCGGTTGACGTTCCAGTCCTGTGTGCTGTTCCAGTGCTCCTGCGTAGCTCCGGTCGCTCCGGCGACATTCTGAACTGACTGGTATCTCGCTGATCCTCTCTCTCTACCAAGCTGTTGCCTGAGGTTGCTTTACCATTCCGCTGTCTGCTGAGCTGTTCTCTCCTGTACTGAACCAGATTAACCCGTGCAGTGCCTGTACTCTCTGGTTACGTGCCTCATATACGCTTGCCAAGCCTCTGGTTACCCTTAGAGCCTGGTACGATTTGAGCCTGTAAGACCGAGCCATAACATCACTCGCAGAGCACTGTCCGTTCCGGTGTTCGGTGTGCACCGTGACCACGTGTTACGGTTTTTATGACACTCAGACCAATAAGTGAAAATAAAACACACTTTATTAAAGTGAATAATGATACTCACGCCCTCTAGAGGCGGTAGGTAATATACAGATAATGTAAACTGAGAGAATACAAGGAAAATAGTATTATGGACATAAATGCAAGTCAGTATGCCCTAGGATGGTATAGGCCCCAAAGGGGTTAAAGTCCAAATATACTCAGTCTCAGATGTGGAAGTTTGACACGCCCTTGATGTTAAATAGGCTGTGCTGTACAGACAAAGTTCATCAGGTGCAGAGGAACGAGCTGCCTTGCCAAGGTGGTAAATGATAAGCAGAATGGGTAACAACTTAGCCCCCACGGGCGTAGCTACAGGAACTGCTTTAGTAAGTGCAAGTGCGATTAGCCCCTTAGGGCAATATGGAAACCGGCCTGCAATGCAAGAGCTAAGAGCCTCCTCAAGTGTAATCGAATGCTGTAATGCTAGAGCCAGAACCACTAGCCCCCTCGGGCTTAGTACCGAATAGCCAACACTGAACCTCTCTGCCAACACTCTGGGTATACGATCTCGTCGGTAACCAACACCGGAGAGCCTTTAGCGCCCAAACGGCCCAAGCTTCGTGAACACTCTGCAACGTAAGACTAGAGTTGCCGACGGAGAGCGGCCAACTCAGCAGTAGTATCACTTGTAACAAGGCTTGTACTGGAGATATAGAGAGTGAATATGAGGCAGCACTGCAAGGGTCAAAATGCACGTTTACTCGAGGCTTCAGCGCTACTGCAAGGCTCTGTAACGTTACTCGAGGCTACAACGCTACGGTCAGGCTCTGCAAGGAGAGGAAGGCCCACAGAATACACACAGCTCTGCACTAGAACGAGACACAGCACTATCGAAGGAATCACCAGGCTAGGCAATGGCACACTCGTGGGCAGCAAGGACTGGAAAATGTCGCGACGGCGACAACTGGAACGCAGGTCACTGGAACAAGCTGGAAGTCGATCTTCGGAGCAGGAAGTCAGCCGGACCGGGTCATACACAGGCAGGAACGTCAGACTAGCCGGGTCAGGATCCAAGGGTGGTCCGCAGACGAGCCGAGTCATACACAGGCAGGAACACTGGAGAATAGTCAGGACAAGCCGAATCGGTACACAGGAACTCAGAACACAGGAACACAGCAAAAGCACTACTGGCTCAGGAACACCACGAAAGGGCAACTGACCAGAGAGATAGCCAGGTATAAAAAGGTCATCAGGAGGCGGGTCAAACTCAGTCAGCAAATCCGTGACATCCACAACAGAGAGTGACAGGAATCACAGGCACTGTGATAGTACCCCCCTCTCAAAGACCCCCTCTCCTAGCCTGAGGTTTGGGTTTCAAAGGATATTTAGAGTGAAAGCTGCGTACTAATCTTGGAGCATGGAGATCCCCCTGATTAATCCAAGAGCGTTCCTCAGGACCATAGCCCTTCCAATGAACCAAATATTGCAGCTTTCCTCTAAATCTCCTGGAGTCAACAATACTCTGGACTTCATATTCCTCTTGACCCTGGACGTCCACCGGCCCAGGAATCACTGGCGTAGTAGTATATCGATTGCACACCAAGGGTTTCAGAAGAGACACATGGAACACATTATGAATGTGCATAGAGGGTGGAAGCTCCAGAGCATAAGAGACCGGATTAATCTTGCGGATAATCCTAAATGGACCAATGAACCGGGGAGCCAGTTTATTGGATGGGACTTGTAAGTTGAGGTTTCTGGATGACAGCCATACCCTGTCCCCAACTTGAAATGAGACCGCTGGAAGGCGTCTGCGATTAGCGTGCCGTTGCTGCCGTCTGAAAGACTGACTGAGGGACCTCTGAACCTGTGCCCAAGTGGAATGAAGTCGTGCCAAATGCTCGTCTAGAGCAGGGATCTGCTGTGCCTGAAAGGAGTCCGGGAGCAGACAAGGCTGGAAACCATAATTCACGAAAAATGGGGAGCTCCCGGACGATGAGTTAACCGCACAGTTCCTGGCAAACTCTGCCCATGGCAACAGGTCAGCCCAATTATCATGATGATCGGAGACAAAACAGCGCAGGAACTGTTCCAGTCCCTGATTGGCACGCTCAGCGGCCCCATTCGTCTGGGGATGGTAGGCGGAGGAGAATGATAATTGAATGCCCATCTGACCACAAAATGCCCTCCAGAACCTAGAAACGAACTGGCTCCCACGGTCAGAGACAATTACTCTGGGCACTCCGTGCAGACGGAACACCTCTCTGCCAAAAACTATCGCCAATTCCTGAGCCGATGGAAGGCCAGTCAGAGGCACAAAATGTGCCATCTTAGAGAATCTGTCGACCACCATAAGAATGAACTTGTAACCTCTAGATGCCGGTAATTCTCCCAGAAAGTCAATGGATATATGAGACCATGGACGGTCTCCGTTAGGCACAGGTTGTAATAAGCCCACAGGGAGATGCCTAGGGGTCTTGGCACGGGCACATGTGGTACAAGCTGCCGTGAAGGCAGCGCAGTCAGCTCTCAATGTAGGCCACCAAAATAGTTGCGAAAGAGACCATACTAATTGGTCCCTACCAATATGCCCAGCTGCTTTAGAGGCGTGATAGGTCTCCAAGAGACGGGTACGGAAAGACTCTTCTACAAAACACTTCCCCACTGGGGTTCCTGGAGGTGCCCGTGATTGTGATGCCAGTATCTCCTCCCCCAGTGGCGAGGTTATAGTAGTGCGAATAGTAGCCAGGATCCGATCTGGCTGAATGATGGGTACCGGGACTTCCTCCCTCTCAGTGTCAGAAGCGAACTGACGTGACAACGCATCGGCCTTGATATTCTTAGAACCAGGGAGATAGGATACTAAGAAATTGAACCGGGACAGAAACAGCGCCCACCTGGCCTGTCGGGAAGACAGTCTTTTGGCCTCTGAGATATAGGTTAGATTCTTATGGTCAGTAAGAATTAGTACTGGAGTCTGAGTGCCCTCCAGGAGATGTCGCCACTCCTTAAGTGCCAGTATGATGGCCAACAGTTCCCTGTCACCAATCTCGTAATGACTCTGGGCGCTGGACAATTTCTTAGAAAAGAACCCACACGGCATCAAAGCTCCACCTCCCACAGGACGTTGGGAGAGCACCGCCCCAACCCCAACCTCTGAAGCGTCAACCTCCAAAGTAAACGGCAGGGAGGGATTAGGGTGGGACAGTACAGGAGCAGATGCAAAGGCAGATTTCAGGGTAACAAATGCGTTTTCAGCTGCCTCAGACCACTGAGAGGGAGAAGCGCCCTTGTGAGTCAAGTCTGACAATGGCCTTACAATTGTGGAAAAGTTCTTGATGAACTTCCTATAATAATTCGCAAAACCTAGGAATCGTTGAACGGCTTTTAATCCCTTAGGCCGAGGCCATTGCAGAACTGCAGCCAACTTCTCCTGATCCATGGCAATGCCATTTTTGGATATAATGAACCCCAGGAATGGTACTTGAGAAGTATGGAATTCGCACTTTTCCAATTTACAGAATAACTTGTGCTTGCGAAGTCGGAGCAAGACTTCTGAGACATCTTTAATGTGTTGGGCGAGGTTAGCCGAATGAATTAGTATATCATCTAGATACACAACCACACAGGACTGAAGCAAGTCACGTAAAATATCGTTAATCAGTTCCTGAAATACTGCAGGCGCATTGCATAGGCCGAATGGCATCACCAGGTATTCATAATGCCCTGTTCTGGTATTAAATGCCGTTTTCCACTCGTCACCCTCTTTAATTCTGACTAGATTATAGGCGGCTCGTAAGTCAAGTTTGGTAAAGATCGAAGAGCCCTTTAATCTGTCAAATAATTCAGTAATAAGTGGAATGGGATAGGCGTTCTTGGGCATCAGCTTATTCAACCCACGGTAGTCAATGCAAGGCCTGAGTTCCCCATTTTTCTTTTTTACAAAAAAGAATCCGGCACCAGCCGGAGACGTAGATTTTCGAATGATTCCCCTCTCCAGGGCATCTGTGATATACTCCTCCATCGCCCTATTTTCCTCACAGGACAGTGGGTAAGTACGCCCCCTAGGAGGCACGGCCCCTGGAGACAAATCAATGGCGCAATCATATGGCCTATGGTCAGGCAATGCGCTGGCCTCTCCTTTGCTAAACACGTCACTGAATTGTCCATATTCTGTTGGCACAGCTGGAGAGGTACACATAATCTTAATAGGGAGAGAAAGACAATTCTTGTTACAATACTCCGACCAAGAGTTAACTTCACACCTTTGCCAGTCAAATTGGGGATTGTGTGTCTGCAACCACGGGAACCCCAAAATAACAGAATGATGTGGGGAACGAATGATCTGAAATTGTATCTGCTCCCTGTGACAAGCCCCCACAGTCATAGACACTGGGATAGTCTCGAATGTAATGAAAGCAGGATCTAGGGGTCTGCCATCAATGGCCTCTATAGCCACAGGAGAGTCCTTTTTACATAACGGAATGCCTTGCAACTCAGCAAAGGACTGATCCATGAAGTATCCGGCTGCCCCGGAGTCCACCAATGCTAAGACTTCTATGACCTTGTCAGTCCAGGCAAAAGCCACCTGGATGGTGGGTTTAGTGGTGCAAGTCTCTAGGGACTGTTCAACACCACCTAGGGCCTGTCCCCCAAGGTACCCTAGGTGCGTTCGTTTCCCGGCCTTACAGGACAATTGCGTAATATATGACCTGGTTTGCCACAATATAGGCATAAGCCTTGCCTTCTACGATACAGCTTCTGCTCTTTCGTGAGCCTAGTAAAACCTAATTGCATAGGTTCAATGCCATCAGCTGTTTGCTCAAGCAGCACGGGTGGAGTGGGTGGGTTTAAGGAACTGGTTCTGACCATAACTCTTTGCTTTGGTCCTTTTAGCCAAGCGTCTCTCCCGGATGCGAGAATCTATTAGCATGACATAGTCAATGTACTCGTCCAGCTCGCTGGGTACATCTCGAGCTGCTATCTCGTCCTTGATCTGTTCAGCCAGGCCCTGAGAAAAAGCAGCAAGTAAGGCCTCATCGTTCCAGCCAACCTCTGCTGCCAAGGTCCGGAATTCAATAGCGTATTCGCCCAGAGTGCGTTCGCCCTGCTGAATCTCCATCAGCCTTTTGGCAGCAAAGGCAGACCTACCAGGAACCTCAAACACACGTCTGAACTTCGCCACAAATTCTCTAAAGTTCAGTGTGCAGGGTCTGGCACTCTCCCATATCGGATTTGCCCATGCCAAAGCTTTGCCCGTCAACAGAGATATCATAAAGCCGACCTTGCTACGGTCATTAGGGAATGCCTGAGGTGCCAATTCCAAAAATATCTCCAACTGGTTAATGAAACCTCTGCATAAGGAGGGTTCGCCATCATATCTTAGGGGTAACGGTACCGCTGCTGTGTTAGTACTGATGGATACCGAGGGATTCTCCGGTGTCACGACTGTGGGGACCACCGGATTCGGACCAGACTTGTCCAAATGTACTGTACGTTCAAGCAACGTTTGTAGAGCCAGTGCCAATTGGTCCAGGCGCTGCTCTTGGACATCCATTCTCCAGTGGATGTTCAGAGGATTACTTTCACCCTTACCGTCTGAGGTCATGGCCCTTTCGTACTGTTACGGTTTTTATGACACTCAGACCAATAAGTGAAAATAAAACACACTTTATTAAAGTGAATAATGATACTCACGCCCTCTAGAGGCGGTAGGTAATATACAGATAATGTAAACTGAGAGAATACAAGGAAAATAGTATTATGGACATAAATGCAAGTCAGTATGCCCTAGGATGGTATAGGCCCCAAAGGGGTTAAAGTCCAAATATACTCAGTCTCAGATGTGGAAGTTTGACACGCCCTTGATGTTAAATAGGCTGTGCTGTACAGACGAAGTTCATCAGGTGCAGAGGAACGAGCTGCCTTGCCAAGGTGGTAAATGATAAGCAGAATGGGTAACAACTTAGCCCCCACGGGCGTAGCTACAGGAACTGCTTTAGTAAGTGCAAGTGCGATTAGCCCCTTAGGGCAATATGGAAACCGGCCTGCAATGCAAGAGCTAAGAGCCTCCTCAAGTGTAATCGAATGCTGTAATGCTAGAGCCAGAACCACTAGCCCCCTCGGGCTTAGTACCGAATAGCCAACACTGAACCTCTCTGCCAACACTCTGGGTATACGATCTCGTCGGTAACCAACACCGGAGAGCCTTTAGCGCCCAAACGGCCCAAGCTTCGTGAACACTCTGCAACGTAAGACTAGAGTTGCCGACGGAGAGCGGCCAACTCAGCAGTAGTATCACTTGTAACAAGGCTTGTACTGGAGATATAGAGAGTGAATATGAGGCAGCACTGCAAGGGTCAAAATGCACGTTTACTCGAGGCTTCAGCGCTACTGCAAGGCTCTGTAACGTTACTCGAGGCTACAACGCTACGGTCAGGCTCTGCAAGGAGAGGAAGGCCCACAGAATACACACAGCTCTGAACTAGAACGAGACACAGCACTATCGAAGGAATCACCAGGCTAGGCAATGGCACACTCGTGGGCAGCAAGGACTGGAAAATGTCGCGACGGCGACAACTGGAACGCAGGTCACTGGAACAAGCTGGAAGTCGATCTTCGGAGCAGGAAGTCAGCCGGACCGGGTCATACACAGGCAGGAACGTCAGACTAGCCGGGTCAGGATCCAAGGGTGGTCCGCAGACGAGCCGAGTCATACACAGGCAGGAACACTGGAGAATAGTCAGGACAAGCCGAATCATACACAGGCAGGAACACTGGAGAATAGTCAGGACAAGCCGAATCGGTACACAGGAACTCAGAACACAGGAACACAGCAAAAGCACTACTGGCTCAGGAACACCACGAAAGGGCAACTGACCAGAGAGATAGCCAGGTATAAAAAGGTCATCAGGAGGCGGGTCAAACTCAGTCAGCAAATCCGTGACATCCACAACAGAGAGTGACAGGAATCACAGGCACTGTGATACCACGCTGGTTGGCGCTGGTAGTCTGTCCGCTCTTGCAGTGTGGATTCTGTGCGACATTGGAAGGGTGTCCTGGCTCTGGTTCACATATGCTCAGGGTGTACGTTATCTCCTGCACTTCCCAGTGCTCCGGCTCACTATAGCTTGTGCAGCAACCGTCTATCTTGGCACCCTAAGGGTGTTTGGGCGTAATTCCGTTGGCACACGCAGGGTTACTACCGAGTTTACATTAAGGGTGATTCAGGTTCTGGTTTCTTCAGCTCTAGCAGTAGCATTCCTCCTAATCCCACGGTGGTGGTATTGGCTCAGCTCTGGGCAATAGGTGTGCTCCTTTTACTACCTTGAAAGTGATTCAGTGCAGACACTATATTCCTTTCTCACCATCAAGAGACTGTTATCATATCCTGGGCGTTGGCCAATCTAGGACTGAGTTACTTCAATTGCTCCTCTTAACCCTTTGGGGTTATCCCCAGTCTATATATATATATATATATATATATATATATATATCCATTTATATATTGCACTAACTTTACTTGGTCTGTACTTGCCAATACTGATTATACCTGTACTGGCCCCTAGGGGCACTGTTCTATTATCCTTTTATCAATAAAACTGTGTTTTTACTTTATATCGTGGTCTGAGTGTCAGAAAACTGTAACAGGTTGTCACCCAGAGAAAGAAATGTGTCTGTTTTCAGTGATCGCCATTGTCTTAACATGTGTTCCCATTCTTGAAACATTGATGCCCCCTGTGTGTGCATGCATTAGAGAGGGTTGTCGAGTTACCAGCAGTGAATGGTTTGGTTAGTGTGTATGATGTACAGAGGAATCTAGTCTATCCAGTCTAGCTAAACCCAGAGATTGTGTTATGAGATAGCCAGTGTTGGTCAGATAGAGGGGGGTAGGGCAAATCTGTGTGTGTGGAATGTGGGTATCTTCCCCCTCACATCAGGCCAAGCAGAACAGACCTGGTAGATGGGAAATGTGACATCACATCCTGTAGGGGGTGGATAGAGAAAACCTGTGAGAAGAGTGAGAGAGAGAGAGTTGCAAAATGTAGGAACAGGAGGTAGGTCTCTCCATAAAGGTGGGAGGCCTAGGGTCCAAGGGTATTCTAAAGGAGTACTGCAGAAACTGGGACTGGTGAGTGCCCTCAACAGAAGAGTTAGAGTGAGCGAGCACTGTAGGGCCAGGTCCCCTTTTCAGTTGTGGGCTGTAAGTCAAGGAGGCTTCAGACACAGACTACCCTGATGTACCCACCACAAGGATCTTAGGATGTCTTCCTCAACTCCTCTGCCAGGACTAAAAGATACAAGGAACCTTCACGTAATCCAGCAGCATGTGTAGTGGGCAGGAAGCCTACTCTTGCCTCGAGTGGGACTATGTGTAAACTCCAGCATTAAGCTAAAATGGACTGTTAGTATTATTTGGCAAGTTGTGCAACCAAGAAGAGAACAGCAGAAGTGTTTAGTTTTTATGTTTTACCCCTGTTTGTTTGCTTGTATTTGTTGTCCTATGTTTGTGTGTCGTGACCCCTCTAATAAATGCAATTTATTATCTTTTTGTCTGGCTGGATATATCGCTTAACCCTTGGTCTACCAATCAGTAACCTCTGTACCCCCGTCACACATAAAAACATACATTGCACTGAAATTAGCACAAGATAACATGATATCTTGAAAAAGGACTAAATATTGGTGACATTTTGATTTGATATATATTAATGTTTATTTAAAAAGAAAATGAAACACATACACAAACATGGATTATATATATATATATATATATATATATATATATATATATATATATATATATATATATTTATTTATTTATATAGATAGATAGATAGAAAAGAGTCTCATTACATAATTATGTCTCCTCAGGAAACACACACATAGAAGATAAGGCCTTATTACATAATTTGTGCCTCCTCAGGAGACACACACACATACCCACGGGCGGCAGTAAGAAGTGGATATTTATATCTCCTCTATACTGCCAGCTCTGGAGATACAGGGGAATGTGATTTTGACAGTAGTGGGCAGAAGTCGAAGGCCCCTGGCCATTCCTGTCACACACACACACACATACATACCAAACACCCTCACTCACTCACTCTTACTTCCAGTATCCTCAGCTGGACCTGTAGTATGGCCATTGAAGGAGAATGTAATGGCACTCAAAGGGTTAAGGTAGGCCCTCATTGCTTATTTCAAAGATGTCAGCATTTGCCATGCAAGACAAAGAACAGGCAGCCTTCTGGTACGCACTTAACCTGCTGACCGCCACAGACTTGTGTACATACCTGGAAACTTTGATTTATGGACTCCCTGCATTGGAGTTCTATTGTGCCTCTAGGCAGAGATAAATAATGCAATTTGCATCATAAAAGGGGTGGGGCTTAATTGTGAGTGGGGGGGTTCTTAATATACAGCACAAAGTAGGAAGAATAGGCTGGGGTGGGAGGAGAAGTGGACTAGGAGTGGGAGGAACACTCTGGGAAGGAGAAGTGGGCAGAGTTTGTTTGAAAACTCCCCACATCCAGAGAATCATCCTCTGCTGCAGAGACCCAGTAATTAGGAACAAAATGGAGTCTCTGGGGCAAATGTGGAGAGTTCCCATCTATGCTTGTGTATCAACTTTTACTCTGCAGGACAGACTAGCAGCAAAGGGGGAAGCGTCCTCAAAACTCTTTGAGTGCCAGAGGAGTGAACAACGCATTGCAAAGAAATGTGTTGCAAACCTCTCTGACACTGAAAGGGTTAACATGCTGGTACAACACTCCTTTTATTTTCTGCTTTCCATTTGCACAACCCAAACACACACAGAGGCATAATACTTAAATTCTGGCCCAAAGTAAAGGACAAATAAAAAATAACATTGATGTAACGGGTTCAAGACCAGGGTGGGGTGGGGTGCTACACATTATGAAGTGATACCGGGCTACATTTGCCTTCTAACTCTCTCTCAATACTGAACATGTTCACTTCAATTCAAGATTGTTACCTACACATCACTGTAAATCTCCTACACTAATCCCAGGGTTGCCAGAGCCCACACCTCAACACTCAGAACCTCCACATCCAGGGGACCAACAAGAGCCGAAACCTCTGTCTGTGTGTGTCTGCATATCTGTTGCGTGTGTGTGCTCATATCTGTTGCATGCATGTGTGCATCTCCTTTGTGTGTATGTGTGATGCATGAGTGTGTCTGTGTGCATGTCTGTTCCATGTATGTATCTGCCTGTATTTTGCATACGTGTGGGTGTATCAGTGTGTGTCCATTTCAATCACATATGCCCAATGGTCATAACATGATAACCAATGCCGTCCCACAGGGGCGGCATCAAGGAGGACATATTCATATCTTCTCCATACTGCCAGTCCAGGAGATACAGGGGGGGTATAATTTTGACAGGAGTGGTCAAAATCTCTGCAAGGACTTTGCCATCCCTCAACATCTGCCTCAACACCCAAAATACATGCCCCCCATGCACAAAATGCCCTCACCTGCTCCTATGCCCAAAATCCTCCTGCTACACACATACACACTCACACACAAAATGCCCTCACTGGGCTACTAATGTCCTATATATGGGCATCATTGGGGCACAGTTAGTATTGTTCATTGGCCATTTGAGTGAGGGGGGCAGAAGGGGCAACTAAATGCCCTTATATAGCACATTAGTAGTCCAGTGTCCCTATAATGCCCCAGAGGTGTACATTGGGGCATCAGATGAGCCCATCCAGTGCCCAAATTTACTCACCTATCTTACCCCTTTCTGGAGGGTCATTCTAAGTCTGAAGGGTAAATTTGGGCACCAGGGTGGCTCATCTAAGGCCCTGGGTACACTTCTGGGGCATTAGTGATACATCAGAATCGGTGGGTTACCAATCTGCTACTAAAGGAAATTAGAGGGGGCACAGACGGTCCCATATGGTGCCCTTATGATTGTTTGGAGTAAATTTGGTCACATCTGATGCCCCAATGTACATCAATGGGGAACAGTTTGTACTGCACATTGGCCATTTCAGTGAGGGGGACACAATGAGGGGGACACAAGGGTCACCTATGGGGAATATTAGTAAATAAATGTATTCACCTTACCAGTAAAGTAAACGTTGACACTGGCTGTTTTAGTGCAATTCCGTCTTCTCTTTACTTCAGCTGAGTATAAACTCATATACACACACCCCTTGCTCACACTGTCCCTTGATGGTATGTGTGTGTATATGACAGTCCGGGACATGCCACCAGTGAAAAGACAGGCGGGATTTTGATATCCTATCACCGTTGTCCCACCTCCATCCAAAAGGCCAATCAGGACGGTCCTCCAGCACAAGAACTGAATTGGGCTTTGTCTTCCCTTATGGATATACCGGCCGTGGAAAAGAAAGCATCGGCGATGCTCCATCATAAAGAAAAGTTATACTGCAGCGCCCTAAACAAGCACAACTGAAAAATGTCAGTGGCACCCCAGAAGGGTGTCCATTGCACACCAAAGTGCCGTGGCACCCCAGTTGAGAAACACTGACACAGAGGCATAATACAGCAAATCTGCCCCATAGTAAAGGAAATAAAAAATACCATTGATCTAGCGGTAGCAAGTTGCAAAACCTTGTGAAATGATGTCCTCTACTACCTACACAGCATTGTAAAGCTCCTACACTAATCCCAGCGTGGCCCCTACCCATAATTGTACACTCAGAAACTACAGATCCAGGGGACCAGATCCTGAACCTCCACACATGGGGAGGGACTACCACTGTGCCCATGTCCCCTTCTGTGTGTGTATGTCTGTTGTGTGTGTGCTTGTGCGTATGTCTGTTGCATGCATATGTGTGCATGTGTCTGTTGCATGCTTTTTCCGCTCACTGTGTGTATTTGTCTGCCTGTGTATTGCATATGTCTGTGTTTATCAGTGTGTCTACATTCAGGCACTCATGCCTAACGGTCATAACATCACGGGCAAGGCCGTCCCGATTTGGTAGTATATATCTAGCTATCTAATTATATAATATGTGTGTGTAAAATAACAAACAACATTAATATCTTGTAATACCTTTTTTATTGGACTAACAGAATTATGGATTGACAAGCTTTCAGGATAAACCCCCTTTCTCAGGACTTGAGAAAGGGAGTTTATCCTGAAAGCTTGTCAATCCATAATTCTGTTAGTCCAATAAAAAAGGTATTACAAGATATTAATGTTGTTTGTTATTTTACATGTATATATTGAGAGCGAGAATGGTTTTATTAAAACCATACATAAAGCTGTATGTCCCTTTAATAAAGCTGCTTCCAAATCATTTGTTTAAGTGTGGTGTGATTGGTGTATAAATGAATTGTTGTATCTGCTGGGATATTGTTAGTTTTTTTTCTTCCCTTGTTTTCCTGGACGACTGGTATGAAAGCTCAATTCATTTATTGTTTAGATGAAATGGAATGACTGCAATTCTGCAAACAAATTGGGCCTCAGTTAGTTGCTCTTTGTCATAAATAATCGTGGAGGAGATTGGATTTTGGAGATTTATTGCTGAGTTAAATGATCACTGTGCAGCACACACCTGTCCTTGTCCTTCTCTGTTATTACGATCTTTATTTCCCTTAAGCATATTTGGCAAAAGTTTATTGTAAAGAAACTGGTATTTATGTTTTTCTTTTTTGTGTTCCAGATTTCTGTTTTCTTTTTGCATGATCCACAACCCTCTGAGTATAGCATTTGTCTTCATCCAAGACCTGCTATTTCACAGTTTGGTTCAGGGCATTTCCTGTGGTCAGGTCAGATAGTCCACATTTTTCATATTTAACAGTGACTGATGTATTTTTAAAAGTTCTATAAAGAACACCTTTTTAGTGCTGGCTACAAGTCTTGTAGCTTGATAGATGAGTATGTTGGTGATAAAATCACTGACCTCTCATGCTTTAATTACAGCTCAAACCAAAGCTATTTGTTTTCTTTTTTACATTACTTTCCCTATTGGTAGGTGATTTTTGGTATCCAGTTAATAGTGGATAAAGCAAGTAGAGCAAACCTGATATCTTTATTGGTTAACTGAGGAGTTTTCAAGGCCTTGTTAATATGCCTGATGAAAAGATCTAAGTGATCTTGAAAACGTTCACATAAAAACGACTCAACCTATAAAGTTAACTCATTTGCTCTACTTGTCTCTTGCTTTCCCTGCTAGGGAACGTGCAATAACAGGCTGAGGTATCAGTAGACCACACAGATTCATGAAGCCTGAGTGCAGTTCTGGAGTTTATGGCTGAGGAGTGGTGTCTTATGCAAGAATTGCCTTACTGCAGCCACTATCCAGGTTAAAGGTGTCAGATGCAAGTTCAATTTACCAGAAACATCTGAGCTGCCTACTAACAGACTAACAGTATTTGCAAATTGAGACAGAAAAGTTGCACTCCAGGAATAACCCACAAAGGGTACGTACTACTTTGAACTAGAAGGGTGCTATACATAAAATCACCACTATATGGCAAGCACAAAGTTGCTGTGCTGGGAAGTATAGCAGAGAAAAATTCAAGGCTACAAAAATCCACCATTGGAGGGCTGGGACCCAGAAAGAATGGCAATGTAAGTGTGCTTGCTTGGGAACAACACCTAATTCATACTTGCAGGGAAGCAGCTTGGTGCCAGCAGAAACGCAACCCACACTGAAAGCACAGAAACCCAAGATCTACATTGAGAAAAGGAAGACTGGCTTCAGGTTAGATGGTAGTACAAGCAGACAGGTGGGAATCAGGACCTGAGCAGCGTTCTGGGGGGCAATGATCTAAAGCATAGTCAGACAGACATTAATTGTGGACTGCCAGTGATCAATAGCATAGCCATGACAGACTGAAGTTCGACAATGTGTGATCGGAGCAGGATATACTGAGCAAATTTCAAGACAGGAGGCACCTATGCATGGAAGAGCGGTAGGAATTGGCATAAAAAGGAACAGAGAGAAAAAGACAAGATAAGGTATGAAATGGAAGGGGAGGGGAAGGGAAATGCCCGCAAGCTAAGAAGCAGATCTGGGCTTGTATAAATGGGTCAGATAAGGCTTAGTTCACATTGGTGACTTTGTTGCATCAAGTTTCATAGACTAGACAGCATTGTTTTCTATGGGATATTTAATACAGGTTACAGCAATAAAGTCACCCATGTAAATTTAGTAGGTCAAGGCATAGCTGCCTATTCCAGTGAAATTGTAACAACTGTAATATAAATAATACATTTTTTTATCAATAACATATTAAATGGAAAATAGAAGCTTTATGCAGATATCAAAAGGTGTATATAGTAACAGAGAGATAGAATTATGTTCCCATTCCATGCATCTATACCCTTTTTATACATGACAATAAAAGGTAAAAAAGCATCGGGCCCAGGGATGAACACTGTGGCACCCCACTTACAATTTAAGACAACAACTCTTTGCCATCTATCATTTAACCAGTTCTCAATCCATGCACAGATATCACTTCCTGAACAGAAGCCTTTTAATTTAATCAGTGACCGATTAAAAGGCACAATATCAAAAGCTTGCAAAATTCAAGTATATTACAGCAACAGTAAGACCCTTATCCAAATTACTACTTACCCTTTTATAAATTGCAGGTAAATTAGTTTGATATAATCTATTCTTCATAAAATGGTGCTGGCTCCTACTAATAATCTTTCTGATCATTACGTAATCCTGAATACTATTAGTTAGTATGCCTTCTAATATTGTATTCACTATGGAAGTCAAGCTAATAGGTATATCATTTCCTGTTTAGATCTTGAACCCCTTTGTAAATAATGGTACCACATCTGCTTTCCTCCAATAACTGGTCACTATGACTAATGATAGTGACTCAAAAATGTTAAGTATAATGGTTTTGCTATTGCTGAACAAGATTCCTTAAGTACCCTTGGGTGTATACCGTCAGGTCTAGGTGCTTTATTCACCATAACCTTTTCCAGTCTCTTTTGGACTTTGTCCTTGGTAAGCCATGTACATGATGGAGGAAATTCTGTGATTCTGTCTATTTACCCATAGTTTGGCATTGTTGCTTCCTTTGTATAGACAAAAGAAAATGTCCAATTGGAGACTTCTTAAAAGCTCAATTTAAATCTATCAGAATTTTCATTATCCCCTATAGTTCAATTAGTTTGATTCAGAATTACTCCTCTTTTGGCATAACTCTCATAGCTTTAGTATGATAATGAACTCATCAAATTATGTGTCTCAAATTAAAGTACTATATTCATTTTGTTTGTGATGTTAATGAAGATCCACTGTTCAATGTGAACTGTGGAAAAAGTATCTGCATGAACAGATTTTATTGCATGAAGCTCCTAGTTGCATTTATTTAACAGTGACATTTCATTTTCAATGCATTTTTAACTCAAACATCTATTTTTTAAACAGTGCTCAGAATGTAACCATATATTTGCACACATATATTATGACCATAATAACACAAAACAATAAAATATACTACTACTTAGCTGGTATGTAGAGTCTGCTTATACCCTTCAATTCTCTTGTCTTACTAAATTGAACCCTCTTATTGTACTGCTTGATTTATTGATCGGCAGCCATGGTAATGAGGTAAGGCAGAGCCAGCAGTGTAATGTTAATCATAAACCTCACAAATAGCTTTTTCTTACTTATTGCATTTTTCCTGATTTGCTTCATTGATTGAATAGACATTGGACTATACATCAAGATCATGGTTATACACGGATTTTCCTGTGCAGAAAGGGGATATAAGTATAAGTAGTTTCTGATTTCAGTGTGTATTAACCTGTAAATATATCCTTTCTTATCCCATTAAACTCTCCTTACTGCAATATCTTGAAGTTGCTGTACTAAGAAAAACTGTAGGGTTATGCACTAAGGTGTGATAAACAGGTGATTAAGAGGAGATAATGTCTCCATTGTGATACACTCTCCAAGCCATATGTTATTATATGGAGCATATGCTCCAATATCTTCCACAATCCAATGGCTGGTTGTGGAAGAAAGGTGTTGTAGTCCCTAACAACTGGTGAAGCAAAGGTTGCCCACCCATGCTTTTGCCTATAAACTCCAGTGGTCCACTAATGTCTGAGGGATGGGAGTGTCCAAATGATGCAATTTGTGTCATATAGTGGGTAGGCTTGATTGGGGTTGGCAGGACTGGGAGGAGGAGAGGCAGCATTGCCCTTCAAATGGGAGAGTGGGAAGAACAGGGCTGAGAGTGACTGGAACTGGCAGTGAAGTGGGCAGAGTTACAAATGAGCTCTCTGAGGCCTGAGAACTAGCATCTATCCTGGAGACCTGGGAATTAAGTATAAAAACTCAGAGCTGGAGAGTCCCCAGATATAGTATCATGCTTGAAAGCCCTTCACTTGTATATATTGAGGCTGTGAATGCAGCCTGAGACTGAACTGTGAGACTTAAATTATCCTGAGAATCAGCCTCTGTTCCAGAGATCCTGTCAGATCTGGAGAGTTCCCAGGTATAATTCTAGAACGTTGGTGGCACCTCCAGCTGTTCCGTTTTACAATCCCAATCATCCTCAGCCAACATTTGTCTGGCTGAGGATGAAAGATTGCCCAGTGCTCTTCTAGAACATCTAGAGGCTTTGCATTTAGATGCATACCATTCTGGCACTCAAAGGGTTAATAAGAACCTGATCAGTTCTGGAGAAAACCAACTGCACCATAAAAGACAAATGAAAATTCCTCAAATCCCCACTGATTTTACCCCTTGTATGCCAAAGAAGTCTCCAACACATGTTGAAGAAATAAGCTGGAGACCTCTCTGACATTCACAGGATTAAAATGACCATTAGATTAGTGAGGATCTCTGTCTGTCCCCTATGATGAATTTGGTTTGCCTCAGAAAAGCTCCAGTTAGCTTCCTTGTCTTTTCCCGCCTTTTTGACTAGCTCATTGTCCACAGTCTTTTAAATGTTATGCAATATGATTTTTACTTCACACTAAAATGAGACGGTTCTTCTCACAGAATAATCAAACTGCCAAATCCCAAGGATACTTGTCTAGAATTTTTAAACCCTTGAGTACCAGAGAGGTATCCAGCGCATTACGAAGCAACGTGTTGTATACATTGATGGCACTGAAAGGGTTAATTCACCCCTCAGTGACTTCAAAACTATTTCCATTGCATTGGTTTTCTTATGCACTCTGTTTAATTTTGTAACTTTTGTAGCTTCATGGTTTTTATTCTATCATTCTGTGCTTTTTACCAAATGGGAACATTTCTCTTTATTGAATGCAATATTGATCTACCCATCTTTTCTCGAACTTTCTCAGCATATTTGCTTTGGTCAACCACATTATATCATTTGGCTCCAAGTATCATTTGTGTGTGCACGATAGCAAAACTACGCCAAGCCTAAATTCTTTCAGTATTCCCTTTCAATGGACATTATTCATCAGGTACATTTCTGGAGCAAGCCAATTTACTTTTAAAGGTCTCCAACGCATGGCTTCACAATGTCCCATTTAATTCCACAGGACTTAAAGTGCAGTTGGTTTGCTCCAAAATTGCTCTATTTTACTTTATAAGATCTGATTTTTAAATGAAATTCACTACAGTAGTAAAATAATATTATTTCTTGGGCAATAATATACAGATCCAGCTCTACTAAAATAGTAAAACTAAATGCTCATCTATGCTATCATCCACTGCTGTGTCAGCTGCATGAAATGATCACTGGTCTTTCTGCCTCCCCTATTTGCCCATATTAGTCTTACCTAACTTATAGAGCTACATTAAGTTAAGTCTGTACCAGAATAGAACTTGTTTACATTCTCTGCAATATCTATGGTTCCCACTAATTACAAAATCATCTTATTCCTCTCCAAAACTGTGCACATTGCATTGTACCATATAACTATAAGTGTGCATGCATTCATCTGAAAACAACTGTAGCAATGGCGATAGAAGACAAGAAGAGGTTAGCTACTAGGATATAATGAACCACAATAGAGATGATATCATGAAAACTGAAATATAATGTTCTTTATTCTGCATGGACATACACCCACATGTGTAAAAGCAGAATGGAGCAATGCTGGAGCAAATCAACTGTATCGTAGGGGACAAATTCCCAAACTTCCCATTGAATTAAATGGGGCATTTGACCCTTTTGACGCTAGAGAGGTGCCCAATGCTTTGTAAAGCAATATGTGGAAACCTCACTAGCATTCAATGGCTTAAAATCAATTTTCAGTCATTAAAATATTTTAATCGACCCCACACACTGCTTAGTTTGCCCCAGAATTGATCACCTGTGCTTTTATACATAAGGCCTATAGTATTCAGGGAACAGTCAACAGAAAAATAAACATACATCAAAATACGATAAGAAATTGGAGCATGTAGAACTTATGCACAGTTGCATACCTCCTAACATTTCAAATTGCCAAAGAGGGACACTTGTTTTTTAGGGGGTATTTCTGCGGACGTGGCTGGTGGGTAGGGTATTACAGAGAATTTATAGGCTATTTCACGACCTATTGATACCTCCTTGTGTAACTTAATAAATAACTTATAACAAGACCAAAGTATTTCATTTACACAGACTAATTTATAAACCAATAAACTGACATTTAAACAAATAATAATGTAAGTTTTATTGCTGTAGAACAATGTGATTCACTTATAAATACACATCACAATCTGATTTGCTAAAAAGAGGGACATCAGGGTTGGAAAGAGGGACAGACAGATTTTGGTCTAAAAGAGGGACTGTCCCTCCTAAAGAGGGGCACTTGGCAGGTATGCAGTTGAGTACTATTTGTTTGTATGAAGGTATGATGCTCTATTGAAGTTAATGGGTTATACAATAATGTATACCTAAAATTAGTGGCAGGACTCACTCTTTGTTAAACCCCCTTGTCTTGTATCTCTCCATTTAAACATCTCTGCTCCTCCATAAATGTTATGTTAAGCCAGTTATTGCTGTGATTGTCCATAGGCTGTTTATACTAAGTGACACACAAGATAATGTGACATCCTATTCCCAAGATACAGCCCTCAGAGCAGGTCCATGGTGATTGCAGCATATAATCTAAGAACAATAATGCATTTGAGTGCCAGAGAGGTATCCAAAGCATTGCATGGCATTCAGAGAGTTAAGTATGGGTGACATGAGGGTGGAGGAGGGATGCCCCCCCTTCTCTCACATTTCTCTCTACTGTGTATATGACTTACAGATCCAAGCACAGAAGATCTGGCTGACATTGCTTTGTACTCATTCAATAAATCTGATGAGAGTTTTTTCATGTGGTTAACTATTTACTGATAAATCATACCTTAATGCTTTAAGAACAAGAGGATGGAGAATCGTGTGTTGCACACTACTCTAGTGCTTATAGGGTAAAGTGTGCAGTCCTCATGTGTGATTGAAGGGATCACACACATGGACCGAGATGTACTACATTTCGATAAAGCTTAGGATGGAGATGTTTTGTCAGATCTGTGCTGAAGGGACATCATCAGTATGCATTAACATGTCTTCTCCATCACATCCCTGTCAATCTACTGCCAATCTGCCGTCATTGCCATCAGTCTTTATGATTTTGCACTTAATGCTTTAATAATTGCTTATTCCATATGAAATTCAGGAAAATGAGCCATTGTCATATGTACATGGGTGTGTTTATATGTTAGTATGGCACTTCGACACATGCACTAAGCACAACAGCTGCCTCTGCTGTCGAAGTTCACTGTCCCAATGTCACTTACATGAGGTTGGCAATGTTGGGATTTCCCTGTAGCTTCCTATGATGCCAGAGGACAGTTTGCTGTCTCTGGTAAAGAGCAGCAAAAGCAGATGCCCTCCTCTAACCCCTTCAGTTCCATAGGGATGTGCAGGGCCGGCGCCACCTATAGGCGAGGTAGGCGCCGGCCTAGGGCGCACATTCTCTGAGGGCGCATCTGCCCCCACTGCCGCTTACAACAGACTGCCGAAGTTAAAAAAACAAAAAAAAACAAAAAAAAAAAAACGGATGTTTCGGTGCCCTCCCTTGGCTGCCTATTTTTTTTAATGTAGCTCAGCGATACCCAGGAGCGGACTGACCATACGGGCATTCGGTCATGGACCGAGGGCCCGTGACCGAAGGGGGCCCGCCGCCGCCACTTCCAGAGCTGCTCAGCAGCTTTCCTACAACGGCTGCCGGCGCGCCGTTCTAGTAATACAGAGCGCTGGGAGATGACATCATCTCCCAGCCTCTGCATTACTAGAGGCGCGCAGGACATTGCAGTGCTAAGCCACGCCGCTAGACCACCAGGGACTACAGGTAGGGGCATGGTGGAGATGAAGGGGGGTATTGTGGAGATGAAGGCGCATTGTGGAGATGGGGGCATTGAGGAAGGGGCAATGTGGAGATGAAGGGGGGATTGTGGAAGGGGGCATTTTGGAGATGAGGGGTATTGTGGAAGGGGGCATTGTGGAGATGAAGGGGGATTGTGGAAGGGGGCATTGTGGAGATGAAGGGGGCATTGTGGAAGGGTCATTGTGGAGATAGGGGGCATTGTGGAGATGAAGGGGGCATTGTGGAGATAAGATGAGGGGGCATTGTGGAGATGAGATCAAGGGGGCATTGTGTAGAGAAGGGGGCATTGTGGAGATGAGATCAAGGGGGCATTGTAGAGAGAAGGGGGCATTGTGGAGATGAGATCAAGGGGGCATTGTGTAGAGAAGGGGGCATTGTGGAGATGAGATCAAGGGGGCATTGTGGAGATAGGGGGCATTGTGGAGATGAAGGGTGCAATGTGGAGATAGGGGGCATTGTGGAGAGAAGGGGGCATTGTGGAGATGAGATCAAGGGGGCATTGTGGAGAGAAGGGGGCATTGTGGAGATGAGATCAAGGGGGCATTGTGGAGATGAAGGAGCAATGTGGAGACGGGTGCATTGTGGAAGGGGCATTGTGGAGATGGAAGGGGCATTGTGGAGGTGGAAGGGGCATTGTGGAGATGGGGGCATTGAGGAAGGGGCAATGTGCAGATGGGGGCATTTTGGAGATGAAGGGGGTATTGTGGAAGGGGGCATTGTGGAGATGAAGGGGGGATTGTGGAAGGGGGCATTGTGGAGATGAAGGGGGGATTGTGGAAGGGGCATTGTGGAGATAGGGGGCAATGTGGAGATATAGGGGGCATTGTGGAGATGAAGGAGCAATGTGGAAGGGGCATTGTGGAGATGGAAGGGGCATTGTGGAGGTGGAAGGGGCATTGTGGAGATGGGGGCATTGAGGAAGGGGCAATGTGCAGATGGGGACATTTTGGAGATGAAGGGGGTATTGTGGAAGGGGGTATTGTGGAGATGAAGGGGGCATTATGGAAGGGGGCATTGTGGAGATGAAGGGGGGATTGTGGAAGGGGGCATTGTGGAGATGAAGGGGGGAATGTGGAAGGGGCATTGTGGAGATAGGGGGCAATGTGGAGATATAGGGGGCATTGTGGAGAGAAGGGGGCATTGTGGAGATGAGATCAAGGGGGCATTGTGGAGAGAAGGGGGCATTGTGGCGATGAGATCAAGGGGGCATTGTGGCGATGAGATCAAAGGACATTGTGGAGATGAGATGAAGGGGGCATTGTGGAGATGAAGGGGGGATTGTGGAAGGGGCATTGTGGAGATGAAGGGGGGATTGTGGAAGGGGCATTGTGGAGATAGGGGGCAATGTGGAGATGAAGGGGGCAATGTGGAGATAGGGGGCATTGTGGAGAGAAGGGGACATTGTGGCGATGAGATCAAGGGGGCATTGTGGAGAGAAGGGGACATTGTGGCGATGAGATCAAGGGGGCATTGTGGAGAGAAGGGGGCATTGTGGCGATGAGATCAAGGGGGCATTGTGGAGAGAAGGGGGCATTGTGGAGATGAGATGAAGGGGGCATTGTGGAGATGGGGGCATTGTGAAGGTGGAAGGGGCATTGTGGAGGTGGAAGGGGCATTGTGGAGATTTCTGCAGGGGGCCCAGACCTCTTTTTGGACCAGGGGCCCTGGGTCCTGTCAGTCCGCCCCTGGCGATACCTGTTTCTCTCTCCCCCTCCGCTCCTTCAATCCTGGACCATGATTGAAGAAGCGGAGGGGGAGAGAGAAACAGACATCGCTGTGCTACATTAACCCTTTCAGTGCCAGAGGGGTACGCAACGCATAGCTTTGCAATGTGTTGTATACCCCTCTGGCACTGAGAAGGTTAATAAAAGCCAGACAAGGGAGAGCACCAAAACGTACTCAATGGGGAGAGAGTGCACTGGAAGAGTAAGTGGAAGGGGGGGTCAAGAGGGGATAAATAGTCAGAAGGGGAGAGAGAGAGTCAAAGGGGGGATCATCGGTCAAGAGGGGGATCAAGAGTCAGATGGGGAGAGAGAGAGTCAAAGGAGGGATCAGCAGTCAAGATGCAGATCATGAGTCAGACGTTGAGAGAGAGATATACAAAGGGGGGATCAGCAGTCAGGAAAGGGATCAAGAATCAGACTGGGAGAGAGAGTGTGAAAGGGGGGATCAGCAGTCAAAAGGGGGATCAAGAGTCAGACAGGGGGGAGAGAGAGAATCAAAGGGGGATCAGCAGTCAAGAGGGGGATCAAGAGTCAGATGGAGAGAGAGAGTCAAAGGGGGGTCAACAGTCAAGAGGGGGAGAGTCACATATAGAGAATATACACTCTGGCACACTGATACACATATGGAGAAGCACACACACACATACTTATACACTGATATCCTTACACAGGCTCACACACACTGACACACTTATATACATACAGAGAACACATACTGACACACATACATATATAGAGAACACACACACAAACTGACACATATAGGGAACACCCTGACACTTAAACACATACAGAGGCGGGGCATAAATGGGAAGGGCACAAGGGGTGGAGCCAAGGGCCGGCAAAATTAGGTTTTGCCTAGGTGGCAAAAATCCTCTCACCAGCCATGGGGATGTGCATATTATGCCCAACTGGCACTGAAAGTTAAAAATAAGTTTAGGGCAAAGGGTCACAATTAATATTCAGATTCAGTACTAAACTTGGGGGCATTTTATTATTGTACTGTAATCTGTTTACTACGATTACTTCTCAAAACTGAAGTGGATTACATGGTCCTTCAACTTTATTGCCTTAAAGGGATAGCAATGTCTCAAACAGAATGCAGCTCTGATTCATCTTCATACTATTTGTCCCATGTAGAGCTGTATTTCAATACTGACTTGAAGTTCAACAGTAATTGAACTAGAAAGTATCCTCTCCCACCCCTTTTAGCCCCCTCCCATTAGATATGGAATCTTGTTGCTTGACTGGACAGCTTGCAGCAAGGGACAATCTCCTTTGCTGTGGGCACAAGGAAAACTCTGCCCCACTTGACAAAGGAGGACATGTTTTCTTGTGCTCACAGTAGATTGTCCCTCACTGAGCTCCATCTGATCTGGCTTGGAGAGCAGCGTTACGTAAGTAAAAGGGGCGGTAGGGGACACTTTCTCATTCAATTGCTGTTGAACTACAAATCTAACCTTATTGAAATACAGCTCTACATGGGACAAATAGTATGAAAATGAATCAGGGTTGCATTTTGTTTCAGTCTTTACTATCCATTTAAACAGAAATAATAAATCATAATGTGAAGCATAACACAGATCAGACTTCCCCACACTATCTTCTATTGCTATGTCCCCTGTACATATGGTATTACACAAAATTTGTTTTTCTCCTTTTTTTACAAAGTGACTACAGTGCATGACATTAGTTATTCTAACTGTATTGCCCTATTTGAGTGAGCCCAATTCCCAAATAGATTAGCTCCCATGAAAGAGAGAGTACCACTAATGAAAGGAGACATGGCACCTCATATTGAGAGCAGATGCTTCACCAAGCTGCTCACCTCTCTAGACAGTGTCTGGTGAGGTGATTGGATTTGAGCTGATGCCAGCTTGGTGAAGTATCCTCTCATAATATGAGGTGCCATGTCTACCAAGGTGGGAGCAGAGAGAATGCACTCAGGCTAAAGGGTTGTCGAACTCCTCTCGATGTGTAAGGGAGAGCATCGCTTGCACATCTCCAGCAGTTTGACAGAATTATATGCTAATGTTTGAATTCGGCCCACCTCCTCTTGCATTACTAATTCTTAGTGCATATGGTGATGTGTATCTCTATCACTAAGGCGATTTGATTGCCACACATCTCCAGAAGCACATCACCATAACATTGACCCATATTGCATCTCCCCCTTGTCCTCTTTTGGCTGTGTTGATTACCATGCAGTTCTTCCAGAGATCAGTGATAATCTAAAGATAGCACTATTGTATTCTGGTACAGTTTATATGCTTTGTGATCTATTATTGTCTTCATATACCGTATAGAGCTGATAACACAGACATAAATAGTCAGGAGAGAGCTTCAGTGATATTTTTTGGGCTTCATAATCCTATATAATAATTCGCTAAGATTTGTCAGAAGCCGTCATGCGCAGCACAGACTGCCAGCGCCATGGCTGTTATGGAGTGGGGCTCTCCGAATTCAGACCGGAGTCGCACAGAGAGGACTCCAGTCTGAATTCGGAGCTCTTTGCAACGTATTGGCCGCTGCGCGGCCACTATCTACTGCTCATGCCTACAGAGGTGCAATTGTGGCCAGTGTAAACAGGACTTTCAACTTGTACAAAAATATTTTCCCAGGAGTATAACTAGAGCCAATTGGATACTGGGGCCAGACCTTCCACAACTGCAACCTCTGTAGTTATACCTCTGGCTGATAATCTATGAAACTGTGATGAGGGGCTAGCAGCATCTGTATGTATGTTTTTAAATGGTCTTACTCATTTTCTTTGGTGTATGTTCGCTTTTTCTGTTGATCATCGCCTGGATACTCAACTGCACATAGAGATGGTTCTCTTCCTATTTTCCTCTTTTACCCTTGTGAGCATTTAGATATAAATACAGCAGTGTCTCTGAACTAGCTGGTGAGAACATTTTTTTTCCTTTTTCATAACCCTGGTAATTATGTCTTGCAGTCATGAAGAATAAAAAAAGGTTAGAATGAAATGGGATTTCTGCATGCAGGCTGTTCCTACATTACTATTTGTTCGTAAACATTTGGTCTTTTTATCAAAGGCATCAGAAGCATTAGAGCAAACATACTTTGTAAGTTTGAAATGAAAAAGTACATGAGGTAGGAGATCAGCCTTGTGTACATACATAAGAAAATGTTTTTGTATGAAGTAGCGTTTACGAGGGCCTTTTGTTAAGGCAGTGTCAATTCAATATAGGGGCTTTTGCAGAAGCTAAAGACAAGCAGTTCCTGCACATTATAACAACTGCATCACAGTGGGACAAAGGAGTAATCCCCCCTGATGGGATCAATATAGACTAAGGACCTAGGGCAATATTTAAAAAGAAAACCGGACTTATTCTGGAGTAAATGAACTTCACCGTAGGGGACAAATAATTAAATTGTCATTGTAACCCCCTTGAATGATAGAGAGATCTCCAAAGCATTGGAGACCTCTCTAGCTTTCAAGGGGTTAAAAAGTTCAATTCAAGTATATGGGAATTTAGGAATTTGTATTTGTCCCCTATGGTTGACACTAGTTTGCTATTATTAATATGGATCCTTATCCACAAAAGAAAACAGATGTATTACAACTGTACCATAGGGGAAAAATGACAATGCGCTTATTTTCCATCAATCTTAATTGGGTGTTTAACTCCTTAAATGCTTGCGAGGTCTCCAGTCTCAGTAGAAACCTTGGACATTTTCATTTGCCCCTGCACCACAGTTGCTATGTTCCAGAACTGGACATCTTTTCTTATCTGCTTTAGTCCCTATGGCCCATATTCATACCTCCCAAGTGTCCCACTTTAGGAGGGACAGGTCCCTCTTTTAAAACCAAATACCACTGTCCCTCTTTCCCACCCTGATGTCCCTCTTTTTAGGAGATCAGATTGTGTGGTGTGTATATAAGTGTATCACTTTGTTCCACAGCAATACAACTCACATTATTGTGTCTTTAACTGGCAGTATATGTATTTATAAATAAGTGTGCTTAAATAAAATATTTTGGTCTTGCTATAAGTCATTTATTAGGTAAGACAAGGAGGTGTCAATAGGTCATGAAACAGCCTGAAAATTCTCATTAATGCCCCGAACACCAGCCACACCCCCTAAAACACAATTGTCCCTCTTTGGCAATTTGAAATGTTGGGAGGTATGCATATTTATATAAGTGGAGCAGTTCTGGATTAAACCTATTGCACGCTGCACCACAGGGGACAAATTTACATTCCTAAATTCCCATTCACTTGAACAGAGCATTTTAGCCCATTGAATGCTGGCATCCAAGGGTTTAAACACCGAATTTGATTTAACAGGGATTTTTATTTGTTCTCTGTGGTGTAGTTGGTATCCTCCATAATAACTCCACTACATTTTTATAGCTATGGGCTAGTGGGTCTTATTTATGGCCGCAACATGGAGCAATTCTGGAGAAAACCAACTGCTTATAGGTGAAATATAAACCTGCTCAAAACACCCATTCATTTAAGTGGCGTATTTAACCCATTGAATGCACATTTAACCCCTAAAATTCAAGGAGTTGAAAGCCCCATGCAAATCAAGGATGTCTGGCATTTTTTTTGTCCCCTACAATGTATTTAGTATGATCCAGAATAGTCTTTATGCACAAGGCCATAGGATACATCACCCATTACATTCCAGTTCCCTTCTGTTTTCCATTTGAATACACTCATCCTTCTCTGTCTACAATGGGATAAACATTTGTGTTTTTCTTGCTTCAGAGTTTAATGAAATGTAATTTTTTGTATAATAAATAATGCAATGCACTCTTTACTAAAAGACACAATAGATGCAATGCCATTAGCAGCATAAAAAGCGTTAGGGGGGAAAAAATAACATCCAGTACTGGGCCTTATTCGTCAAGCTGAAGAGGTGTGATTCAGTAGTAAACCAAATATACAATAGGGATGAAATGTAAATTCTGTAAAGTTCCCTTGATTTAAACGAGGACATTCAAGGCATTAAACGTTTCATTTCAATTAATGGGATTTTCAAACACTGCCCCCCCCCCCCAAGGTTCAGTTGGTTTTCCCCAGCTTGAGAACAAGGACTGTGTTATTATTTTAGTCTTTCTGTATTTCCATTATACGTGAGTTAACTGCAGTGTAGCAAGAAAAACAGCACTGATCAACATACAATGGGGGAAATTTATAAAAGTAGAGTTAATGGGGAAAAAAAAGCGTTAAAATGACTGTAATATTGTTGCTAGTAGTTATAAAGGTATTAAGGACAGTTTAGGAGGACATAACACAGTGTAGTATTTTATTTTATTATTTTTTATTTTTTTTAAAGAGTAACATACCTCCCAATATTTGAAATGGCCCAAGAGGGACACTTTTGGTTTAGGTGGTGTTGCTATGGGCGTTACTGGTGGATAGGGTATTACTAAGAATTTTTAGGCTATTTCATGATCTATCAACATCTCTTTGTGTAACAGAATCAATAATTTAGAGAATGACCAAAGTATTTTATGTATACAGACTCCTTTATTAACACCTATACTGAAGTTTACACAAACATTAACGTGAGTTTTGTTGTGGAGCAATGTGATATACAAACAACATAGTCTGATTGCCTAAAAAGAGGGACACCAGGTGGGAAAGAGGGACAGAGGGATTTGGGTCTCAGAGAGGGACTGTCCCTCCTAGAGAGGGAAACTTGCGAAGCATGGAGTAAAGAAGTTTGTAAAAAACAGCTCAGCATATATATAAAGAAATGTTGATATTTGCAACAATTTAGAGACAGAATTTTCTCCACATATTTAAGGCCATGTCTGACCTTCCTTACAGTTACCACAATTATAAATGTACCAAGAATATATTATAAATACCAACACTCATATTAAAGACATTTTAAGGGTCTGTTCACAAAAACGAACACTTTTTATAAATCTCCCCCAATTTCTTTGCTGCTCCTGGAGAGGGCTCACGGGCTGGGAATGTGCATGTGTAAGTGACATGGACACTGGTTTTGCTAATTCGGTGTTCAGGCTTAACCCAATTGAGAGGAAGAACGGTTGGATTTAGTATAAGTATGGGTGGGAAATAGGAAGAATGGATGAGAAGTGTGTGGAGTTATCCAGGAAAGCCACTACAGCCGGAGAATTGGCCTCTGTATGTGGAGAACCGGTAAATAACAAAAAACAGAGTCTCCATGAAAGACCTGGAGAGTTCCCAGGTATGATAATCAATAAGCATTTAATGTAAGGTATTTTGATAGGAGTTGACAAAATCTAAGCATTTTTAGTGGTAAGTTCTGTAGATTCAATTAATCATTACATCCATAGTACATCCCAACCCTCTGTAACAGGTGGTTGCTACCAGACTTCTGATGGAGAACATTAATGCACTGGATACTGGAAGTCTATTTCAAGCAATCTATTGTATTGAAGGCTTCAACAGTCTATTTAAAAAATGCACTGGTATTGGGAAACGTGTATGAATATATTGGAACAGTAGGGGACTCCAATCTTGGCTCAGTATATATTGGAGACCTCCCCTGCATGATTGAGCACAAACATAAGGTGTATGTGCTCTTTTCAACTACTAGAGAAGGTGTAAAGGAAGTGGTAATAAAAACTTATTAACCCTCTGAGTGCTGGAATGGTACGGAATGCAATGCGTACTGTATGTACCCCTCCGGCACTCAAAGGGTTAACTTAATAGAATCATCAATTCAGCCTTTGTGTTGCAGCAACAACAGGGAAAAATGTGCATGTAGTTAAAAGAATAACCCATCTCAGCTCAATTGGATGTATTAATTACATTTTTGTGCTTGAAAAACTGTCAGAAATTGCAAAAAAATTGCTTATCATAGTTAGAGAGAATAAAATGTAGGAAAAAAGTGTATGTACACACCCATATATAATGCAAGGATACTGCCATTTTTATAGAGATTATATTTTAAAGTTATTTCAGCTCAAGCTTAATTGTGTGGGGGGAGCAGTACTTCCATGGACTGGTAGATTTCTACACCAGCCTATGGACAGCTATTCTCAGTGACGGTAACACTCCATTGGCTGCTGTAGCAACACCACTGTAACTTTTCAGGCCTCTAAGTACTGCGGCCAAAAATGAATATTTAATTTGCAATAACTCAGCAGTGGAAGCTCCCTTGTTTTACTGAGCAGGATAATCCATGCAATATCTATTTTTTTTCCATATTATATGATGCTATCATTTTAATAGAATGAATCCCAGGAACAGAAAATCTGACCTATCTGGTAAGAAACCATTTAGTACACCTGCATCTACAATGCAAGGAAGGTAACAATCTGCGGCTCTTTAGCTTTGACTAACTACAAGTCACATCATCCCTAGCCAGAGACTGGTATATGAGGATGATAGGTGTGAGGCTTGGCCCTGCTATAATGGCACAAAAATATGTATGGTGGAACCTAATGTCCTTAAAGGGGAACTAATATCACATAATGGCCCTGTGAATGCTGTTCTTGTTCCTTTGTTCAGGATATAACATTAAATTAGAGATCCAGTCCTGCATGTTATGTCCTTGGAGGCAGACAAGGCAGTTTTTTTTTTCAAATTGAAGTCTGAAGAGTACATGAGCCTGGTTAACTCTTTAAGGAGCAGAGAGGGGGTGCACAACATATTGCAAAGTAATGCCTGACACAACTGTCTTTAAAGGATTACGATTGCCATGCTCAGTTTGTCTGCCTCTGTGGACTGACATTCAGAATTGATTGAAAGTGTTAACCTTGAATACAGGCATGAGGACAAACTACATAGGGGCACTTAGAATGTTATGCCCATAGTAAGGTAAGAGGTGTTATTTCTCTTTTTACTGCATGTTATTCACGAGTAAATAAGTACCTTTTGATTGCATTTACATATTCTTCATTTAAAAATATACTAAATATAAATTAGGATAAAAAATGCCTTAAGGTACTCATTTTCAAGTTACTGCGCCACATAAAAATGTGCTAATTGCATAATGCATTACAGATTTACACAGACCCCTCTGGCATCTGAGATCAAATTAAATTGTGATAACATTGCGATAAAATAAATGACAAAAATAGATGGACCTAAAATAAGACTTCAGTTAGAGAAAATATATCCTTCCTACCAGTGGTTGTCAACATGTTTCTAATGGTGGAACGCTGGCGGAGATTTTTAGAAATAAAACTGGTCTTAGTACGTTTTAACCCTTTGAGTGGTACCCCTCTGGCACTCAAAGGGTTAAATAGTTGTCATTAAGTCATGGCAACTGAGGATGATGGCAGGTCGGATTTATAAATGAGTGAGGGCATCTGTGTAAATATGCCATTAGTAAGTTGATGTTAATGCCTGGAATGGTTAAGGACAGACTATAGCTGGCGTTAAGATTCTGGTGAAAATTCTCTTGCTAAATTGTCGCAGTTAGAAACATTTCTTTATAAATTCAAATTCCCTTAGAGCTGCGAAACGTCACTATTATCTTCTTACTTACAATTGGTTTGTTTGGTTTGTTTTATATATACTTATTATTTTACAATAAAAAGTGAATTGTTTTTAGAGATCTAGCAGCCTACTACATTTCTTTTTTAATCATTTTACTCTTCTGGATACTGGCTACCACTTGAACAACTCTACAAGCAGATCTGAGTGGAGACAGATTTTGAATTCTCCACAAGCTCAAAGTGCTAGTTCTGGGCATATGCCTTGTACCTAGCAACTACAATTGTGAGTATAACCTTTATTTTATTGGTTATTACTTAATAGTTACATTTACAGGCACTATTGGGCGCCCTCTGTCTTTGTGTGTTTTTTTCATATGTAGTTCCTGGATGTGGATGTTGAAGAGGTGCAGCCATAGAGATAAATATCCTGGAGTAGACCTCTGGGACGGTCCAAGTTCCCTAAAAGCTTGAAATTCAGTGGAAACGTATGTTTCACACTGAACAACTCTCATGTGAGTAGATTTAATCTGGCAATATTTTAATTGTGAAGCATTTACATACTACACCAGGAGCGCCTCCTCCCTTTGTGTTTTTCATTTATAAATTCAAGCAATATAACCATTCGGTTGTTAACCCCTTAAAGACCCATGACGTACATGTATGTCACAGGGTGGACCAAGGACGTACATGTACGTCATGGAATTCAGGGTCTCCCTGTGCGATTGCACTGTGTTCAGGGAGCCCTGAATCCAATCGCAAAAAAAAAAAAAAAAAAATGGTGGTCCTTATGTGCTGGCCGCGTGCGCGGCTGGTCCTTAAGGGGTTAAAGACATTTTAATGTGTTTGCTACACAATGTTTTGAAAAACCTCTTTAGCATCCAACATCGCTTCAGCAGCAAATGCATATCAGAGCTAGATGGAACCAGCAACCTTAACCAGACAATTATTTGACTAAAATGTATCAGTTAGCAGTTACCATGTAATTGTGCCTGATAGATATATTTTTTTGTTATAAGGGCATAGGTTGGTAACTATTTCAAGAAAAATGTAACATAAAATAGAATTACACCAGTGATGGACAACCTTAGGCCCTATAGCTTTTCAGAATTACTAATCCCATCATTCACAGCCAGCCCACAGCTGGTAGAGGATGCTGGGAATTGTAGTCCTGAACAACTGGAGGACCTGTGAACCCAGAATTACACTGTATGAAATTTATCAATCTCTCACACATCCACTGGGGGGCACAGAACCACACACCCACACTGTTTGCCTCTCCATCCTTGTTCAACTGTCTGTCATTGTTGACATTTGTTCCTAGAACCCCTTGTACTTCTTGATGGAACATTTGAGTTTCACAGAGAACACTGAGGTTTCACAGAACACAGTTTGAGAACCTCTGATTTACACAATATTTTGGCATGTACCACAGTGCCATGGCTGATGTGTCCAGTTTTTTTCTGTGTGTGTTTTTTATGGGCAAATGATTAGGTTTTGTGGGGAATTCAGTGTTGGCACTGCATCTACCTTGATTGAGGTAATATGTCAGAACTTATCACAAAAATCAATGTCACAGTGATGTGGCTTCCATTTGTGAGAGGGAGGTATAATGTGTTGTCTCTAGCCACTCCAGACTGCTCACAGGGGCCTTACTAAAGTGCATAACCGTATACACGAGAGAGCAATCACGCTTATGGGCTTCCAGCAACAAGGAAGTCACAGCACACTAATGTCTTTACTCAAGAAGCAATTCTGGATAAACCCTCTGCACCATAGGTGAAAAAAATCCCCCTGAATTCAAATGGAGCTTTTTTGTCCCCTATGATGCAACTGGTCTGTGCCAATTCTTCTTTCTACATCAATGTTCATTCCTCCACCTTCCATAATCTTCCATATGCAGCACTTTGTAATCATTAATCTGGAGCTGGAAGCTTCTTATTGGTGATTACAAAAAACAAGGGAGGAAATAGTTTGTATTATCTGTGTCATAGGTTCCTTCCTTATGTCCTTCCTGCCTCCTGTTTTTCCAGTTTGTCAATCAATATACCAAGCAATATATAGACTAAAATTCTGCCTTTTAACCCCCATGAACTGTAGAGATGTCTCTGTCGCATGTGTTGTAGATCTTTACATCACTGGGAAGTTATTTGTTCCCTATTATCCTATATAATAATTCGCTAAATCGTGTGTAACGCCGCAACATGCTCAGTAGACACTGCTGCGCGCGCTGCAGTCATGCGCAGTAGAGACTGCCAGCGCCACGGCTGATACAGAGCTGGGCGATGCGAAGGAGCATTCTGATCTGTATCAGCCGTGGCGCGGGCAGTCTCTACTGCGCGTGACTGCCCCGCGACCGGGTGGCAGTGGCACTGTGGCCCATGTAACGGGCTGTTCAACTAGTTTTATACATGAAGCCCTTAATCTAATACTTTGCCAAAAAAGCAGAACACTTTCTCACAGGAAAAACCCTGCCATTGGCCTTTATTTGTATGTATGTATGTATGTATGTATCTTTATTTATATAGCGCCATACATGTACACAGCGCTTAACAGAAGTTGAAATAATACAATACAAAAACGTCAGTTATAATATCTAAGCATGTTTAAAGGCTATACTTTTCTTTTGTTCTGTTAACACTTTGTGCGCCAGAAAGGCATGCCAATGCGTCAGATACCTCCCTGACACTCAAAGGGTTAACCATTTGAGTGCCAGAGTGGTACCGAAAGCATTGCAATGCATTCTGTACCACTCTGACACTCAAATGATTAAACAATTTATTGTACATACTGCCGATTATACATTGTTAGAACACAAATAAATACATTTGTATTCATAAATCAAAGCTGAAGATTACTGTGATGCTCTGTACACATCAGCTGCTTTTTTAATTGTCCTGACAAGATAAAATTGGTTTTCTGCTGAAAAGAATTTACCAAAATCTAATTGAACACGCCACTAATATAAATCAAACTGATAGGATAAGCACAGTTGCCAATTTTTATTATTATTATTTTTTTTTTTTAAATTGGGTGGCTGTGTGGAGCAGTAGGAATTGTATATACCCCTCTCTAAAACAGACTGACTTAGATTTCAGTTTCTGCCTCCCTTCTTTTAATCAGTACTGTATAATAATGGGTATTTTTTAATGAAAGCGACATCTCCTAATAATAAACCAGCAATTTTCTTCTTATGGCCAGAAAATCCTGCTGGTTGCTGTGACATTTGCCCTTGTGCCTTTTATTCAAGAGATAACATGTTCATTCAGTCATTGATGTCATGTCCACGGAGCCAGTTTATTAGAAAAGAGACTGGTAATGGCAAAATAACAAGGCTTTATCACAATCACTATAATACAGAGGTGCTGTTTAGGGAATAAAGCGCACACATTACTGCACAACAGGATTACACTTATAAAGAAGCAGAGAAGTGCACCCCAAGAAACAATCCCTATAAAACAAGACACTCAAAGTAACAACTTATAAGGAAATATACAAATATAAAACGTATTGCATATAAACAAGACAGTAAAAGAGAAAAACATGATTGAAAGGGAAACAAACTCATTCGAATGATATCACAGTTCAGATTGCAGTAAATACACATGCAATACAATACTCTGAAACAGGAACACATTCTATAGAAAAAGCTTATGTCTGATCTTTAGTAAATATAGTCATGTTGATCCTATATAATTAAGGCAAACCCCATCAAACAGAAAATTAAATTAACCGCACTTAAGGACCGGTGACGGTTCTAGCACGTCATGGAATTCAGCCCTGAATCGGTTCGTTGAAAAAAAAAAAAAAAAAAAGCCCCGTGGTCCTTAAGTCCCGGCCGCGCGTGCACGTGCCGGTCATTAAGGAGTTAAAGACCGTCATGGGTCCAACTTGCCATAAGGACCCATGAAGTGCCAGGACCGTCATGGATTTCAGGGCTCTCTGCACGGCTGCAAGCAGTCGGGGAGCCCTGCATCGGATCACTAAAAAAAAAAAATGGTCCGTGGTCCTTAAGTGCCGTCCTTAAGGGGTTAAAGTGCTGTCTTAGGATAAGTAGAGTATGAACAGTGCAAATAATAGAAAACATACTCAAAAAAACATATGCATTGTATTATAGTGGATGAATGTTTTCAAAAAATATAAAGTAGGATCCAGCTGTAGTGTGAAATGTAGACCACCCTGATGTTCCCTTCACAATACTTATCTCTATGTCACACTTGTCATTCCTGTTTGTGTATCCTCATTCACTCTATCAATAAAATTAGCTGCCGTAGAAAGTTTTGTGCCTCCATTTTGTGGATGGCTAACACTTTTTTGGGGTTCAACTTCATTTTCCCAGGAGACTAAATAATAAGCCTTGTAATTCTACCTTCAGCTTTAAAAAGGAATATTTCCATTTTAGCATAAAGGCGGTGAGTACACAGGAGCGACAAATATTCTCATATGGACCTGGTGTTCTGGAGGAAAAAATGAGGATATTATGCAGGTAACCTGCAAGGAAGGTATTTCACAGATCTCCGAAAATAGTATTTAAAAATTGTTGGAAAATGGCTTGGAAATTACAAAGCCCGAACTGCACTACCAAGTATTCAAAATGGCAGTATCTGTAGTGCAAGGCATTTTTCAATTGGTCCCCCTCACGTACTCAGAGTTTGTAGGTTCCTCTCAGATCCGGTTTATAAAATATTTGAGGGGATTTGAGAAAATCCATTAGTATGTAGATCAAGACAATAGGGTTGTTGCTGTTGTTCTTAATTGTGATATTAAGTATTTATACTCGACACAGGGGTGCAAACCCCTGTCCTTTTTTTATACAAAGAAAATACCTGCATCTGCTAGAGAAGCTGAAGACCTGATAAATTCCTTCTTTAGATTCTCTTCAATGTATTTGTTGAGCAGTTTGAGTTCTGGTTCTAAAAAAGGAAAAAGGAATGGAGGACCCAAGTAGGAGATCAATGGGCAAGTTGTAAATTCTGTGAGGCTGTAATTTGTTTAGTATATTCTTATTAAAAACATACGATTAGGAAATATAGGGCTCTAGATTCCTGGTAGATATCTCTTCTAATGATATAGGATGGTGGACAAGACTGAATGTAGATAAAAAGGGAATGTTGGGTAAACAATTCTGCTGACAGTGAATGAGGAGAAGGTAACCACCAGAGGACCAGTTGATAAGTGAATTGTGGGTCCATGGCTGAAAGGGAGATTGAGCTAAAACAAAGCAGATTCTCCTTTTGATGTGAGCCCACTGTTACTTGAATAGGTGGCCCCCTTAACTGCCGGTCCAGATTTAATGGAGCTCCCATCAATCAATGGGTGGTGACTGGATTAACTTTAGCAATAGACGGTATTCTGAGTAAGCTTGTCAGGTGATGATCTATAAAATTTGCACTGGCTTTGCAGTCAATGATGGTAAGAAGATTCACAGATTCAGTAGTCAACTGCAAAGAGGGGAGAGGCAATTCCATCTTTAAGAAGTATATGAGAGGAAGTCCAGATTTACTTCCCAGTCTGCAATATAACTCTCTTAAACTCTGGAGTGCACTGAACATCCATACATTGGATAAGCTGATATCACATTCTAGCACTATTTTTATATCTGCGGACATGGAACTCATCATTTTCCTAAATATTTTTTGCATGTATTATGTTTGCTTGTTTTATTTATTATATACATTGTATTTCAATACATATTTTAGAGAATACTAGCGCTCTCCTTTGGTTGTGTTTTATTTCTATAATTTGCCTTCTAAACGATTGTGTCTCAGTCATGCTAACAGAATTATGTTGTGATCCGAGTCTATTAAGCATTATTACACCTTATGCTTCACAGTTTGGACTTAAGTTTTCCATGAATTGCTGTATACCACTTATATGAATGTTCAGTCTTTTGTGTACCAGTACAATGCATCTTTAAATTGATAGTAATGTTTCACAAAAACAGCAGCTCCAATTAATCTTCATAGTATTTGAGCCATAGAGAGGGTTATTTCTTTACTGTGAGCGTTATAGTTCAAGAGTAATTGAATGATAAAGTTTCCCCCTCCCACCCCTTTTACCTAGTGTAAGCCCCCTCTCCTCAGATGTGGGGTCTGGTCCATAGACCAGACAGCTCACAGCAAGGGTCAATCTTCTTACTATGAGAACAATGAAAACCCTGGCCCTCTTGACAGGTTTTTCATTTTTTTCCCTTATCTTAATTGAAGATTGTTCCTCTCTGCAATCTACCTGGACACACCCTGCTGATCTAAGCTGAGCAGTGTTATATCAGTAGAAGGGGCGGGAGGCGGATACTTTAGCATTCAATTACTCTTGAACTACAACTCTGACAGAACTGAAATAACACTCTCCAAGGATGATGTGGACAGCCTGTGTGTGTGTAAATACATATACATATATGTATTGCTTTCTTCTTTTTAATATCCTATATTGTAATTCCTTATGAACCCTTAGTCACCTAGGTGATTAATATTTTTGGGACAAATAATATGACAATCAAAAATGCATCTGGGATAGCTATTGATCTAGATGAGGAGTGATAGTCTTACATTTTGCTGGTGTTTTTCATTTACCAATGTCTGTATATATTGCCTACAGTGTAAACAGTCTGACTATTATATGACATCGAATTTACCTCCTCATGACTGGTATGAGGATGATGATGGGAGTTTTGGTTCAGCAGCAACTGGAGATACTGATATTGTCTGCCCCTAAAATCCCGTACAAATTTTCTCTAAACATTCATAGCTGAGATAGCAACAAAGAATCATCATTGCTGGCATGCATCAATTTTTACAAATGAAATTATATTCTTAAAAATCTAGACTTGGATGTTAAATATTTGAATGCTTGTAAGTAATGAGCTTGATCTTTCACTGGGGGCATCATCTAAGTTAATAAAACCCTTTTCTGTATTTATTGTTTGAGGTATTAGTTTTTACTGTAACTGACACTAGAATTGTCTGTCAGAGGAACATTAGATTAATGTTGCCACATAAACATGTCTATCCATGCAATGATTTTAAATTGGTTGACATGAAAGATGGAAATGATTGGAGCGCTACTAGCAATTTGAACTAGATACATGTTTTAGTAAAACATGCTAAAGTATCAAACTGTAACAATAAATAAAAGGGCATTAAGAAAAGGAATGAAAAGACACTGCACTACTCACTACATGAATTTGATATAGTGCCTTTTATTAAGGTTAACAATTGCAGTAAGTATAAAAACTGGTGCGTCTAATTCGTAGTAAAAAGCATATGTAGTAGTTAAAATCTCTATCTGATATGCCCCAGTATTTCTATCAGGACTATGTAAAAGTCAAACATGGTACAATCCTAGGGCAATGCACCTGTACCATAGGAACAAATCAAATTCATTGTACATTTAATATGGGGTTTAACACCCTGAATTACAGATAAATCGTATTAGAGGCCTCTCTAGTATTAAAGGAGTTATAGAGACAAATATTCACAATCCTTTAAATAGAGTTTTTAACTTCCCATGACATTGCTAAGCAGTATATTGGTGTATTGCAGACCTCTCTCGTATTCAAGAGATTGTAGCAGAGGTGGGAATACTTTCTTTCTGACTACCAAATTTGTAAAGGGGGTCAAATTGGCTAATTAGCTGTTTCACTCATGCACACACACACCTGTCCTCCCTGCTGAAGAAAAAAACAGATAAACATTTACTGAAGCCAGCAAGAGTCCCCCACATCCCTACCCAGCTTCTCTTTTTGACCAGTTCCTATCATGACCTTGAGTGGGTCAGTGTGACTTGAAGACATAAATGCATCTGTCTGCTTCCATGAGTGTCTAGATGGGACACTAGTTCTCTTTAGTACATCATCCTCAGTAGGGAAAGGTATCTGCTTCTATAACAGTATAATTAGTTGTAAATAAAATCTCCCTTTAAATATTTTTGTTGATGATTGTAGTATTTTATAGAAAAAAAATCACGTAAATGAATAAAATAACACTAATATTTAAGTGTACAGGTTTTATCACAACATGACTTTTAATAAAATACAATATCTCTATCATCCTGGGTCCCTATGCAGTAATTTGCTGAAAATCAACATTCCTTCATGGGCCATCTACTAGTTTCAAATCATTCCTAAAAGTAACCTAGCTCATACATACTATAACTGAAAAATGAAAAGATCATTAAAGTTTTATCATGGCAGTACATACTTTGTAGGACTGGTCTTTTCTTGCTGAAAAACAATCATGTTAGCATTGCTGGTAGATGCTTCAATCAAAAGATATTTCTGTTTAAACTTTTTTCTCCCAAAACTGGTGTCCAAGCAGAAATTGCTTTTCATTGTATTCTGTGAAACAGAGGGCTTATTAGGCTACATCTCTCCATAGTATGTGTCATTGCAGCTCCATCTCTTAGTGGCTGTTTGTGCTCAAAAAATGTTTTAAGTAATTATCTCCCAGCAGTGGTGAGGACTCTAATTTTACTTGGCAGGGAAAGCTCTACAATATTGATATTTTTCATTATAAATCTACTGCTCCTTTAATACCAACTTTTATGCACAACTTCATGCAGAATGAATAGAGTTATACTAACTAGATTTAAAACAGGGAAATTTGGGCTTTATCTGCTTTAAAGTGGAACTATCTCCTCAAATAAAGCCCCCCCCCAATAACTAGTCAAATATCAATAAGCATACAAATAGTAGGATTATCCAGTATAAGTACAGCGTTATTAAGAAATCCTACTTCATGTGAGACTGACAGGCAGGCATCAGTGCAGACATCTTGTCTTAGAGATGTGCACACATGCACTGTCTGTCCCAGTCTCCTCTAGGAGGCGTTACATTGTACCTTAATGTAACAGGAAGGGACTGGATGGTACAGGCACACAGATGCCTCTAAAGCAAGAAGCCTTCCCGTCAGTGTCAGTTAATTAGGATTTCTTAATAAAGCTGTACTTATACTGGATAATACTACTATTTCTAAGCTTATCACTATATGACTAATTATTGAGGGAGACTTTATTTGGGATGATAGTTCGACTTTAACCATAAACAAAGCAATGCGTTTCACAGCTCTGTGGCAGTATATTGAGCCCACTCCAGCTCTCATTGATTAAAATATACTAACATGCCTTATGACTTCAGAGAATAGTTGAATGATGCGCAGGTGCAAGATGACATTTTGTGTCACAACTGGATTCAAAATTACTACAGATATGAGATGTGTCAAATGCTTGCTGGTTTCACACACTAAATAGATATTGATTAATTATAAATATGCTGATTTTCTAGATGCAAGAAGAATTCAATATATTGTATGAAATATTCCATCACATTTATCTAGTTTAATGAGCCTCTTTGAATCATTCTATGATTTTTATTACCAAAGCATGTCACAGTATTGATGAAGATTCCATAATGGTGGACGATTTCATGAAGGGAGATACCATAAGACATGAAAATAAGACAGCAGAAAGATTCTTATAAAATTGCGACAGATGGATCAACCCAACTGCAACATAGGGAATAAATACAAATTCTGCAATTTTACAATGATTTAAAGGAGCAGTAAACTTTTTTTTATGAAAACACATTTTTATAGATCTTTTCCTGCTGAATAAAACAAGGTCACTCCCACTGCTGTCAGATGTTTTATTAAAAAATTATAGCAGTTTAAATAATCAGGAAGTGAATTTACTGTGTTTACTTCCTGATAGTTCTGACAGGAAGTGACAGGCAGTTTGTATCACATTCTATGGAGAACTGTATGTCTCTGACTTTTCTGACTTTCCTTTCCATTAGAATCTAACAGGAAATCTAATTAGACTTTGACCACTAGAGGGCACTGCTAATGTAAAAAAAAATGGGTTTAAACTGAAATATAAATCTCTCGGCAGTGGGGGTACCCTTATTTTACTCAATAGGAAAATCCCTACAATATATATTTTTTCATAAAAAAGTTTACTGCTCCTTTAAAGCGGAAATTTCAGCATAGGTAAAGTTGCATTGCAATAATTAGGCAAGTGGCGACTAGCTTAATAATAGTTCTTTTTCCCTCTTAGAATTACTCCTTTTTAAAGAAATCCTTACTCTTCCGAGACCGGAGGCCAGGCATCAGCAAGACATCTTGTCCGCTCCCTTGCGCTGTCAGTCCCGGTGTCCATTGAGAAGCATTACAGTTACCACAAGCTAACCGGAAGGGACTGACAGCGCAGGTGCGTAGACTGCACTAACTTGGCCATTAGCCTCGGAAGATTAAAGATTTCTTTATAACTAAGAGGTAAGATAACTATTTTTAAGCTAGTCGCTACCTGCCTAATTATTGCAGGTCGACTTTACCTATGCCGATAGTTCCACTTTAAACATTATTTTTAACCCACTGAATGTGTTGGAGACCTTTCTAGCACAGAAGAGTTAAAAGTCCTTTTTACATTAATGTTAACTTATTTTTCACCTATGGTATAATTAGGTACTTTGATTACAATTGCTCGTCTTACAATTTCTGAATACGGCCCAAGATGTGTTATTTATAGGAACAGTTGATAAAGCCTATCCTATATAATAATTTGCTAGGATGTTTGTCAGAAGCTGTCATGCACAGTAGAGACTGCCCGAATGCAGGAAATGGTGGGAGTTCTGTGCTGGGAGCATTCTGTGCTTTCGGGAAGTCTCTACTGTGCATGACTGCGTTGGCGGCAGGATGCAGAGCAGGACCAGCCTCTTAACCCTTTGAGTGCACTAAAAGGGTTAACATCACACTGACCTTGGCCCGTGTACTAGGGCTTTTACACTAGTTTATCATATTTTGATAAAGGACAGATTCCATGTAATGTGTTAAAAAAAAATGTGCTTATTTTTTCCTCACTATATTGGTTTGTGGGTCAGAGAACTGAGATGCTTCATTGCTTCTAAATCCTGAATTACATTAATCCAACTTAACCTTTCCTCCTCTATTTCACAGAGTTAAAGGTGAACTATACCTTTAGGAATATATGACTCTTACTTTGTTTAACAGAAAGATTTACCTAGGCAGGTTTCCTTTTTACATCAGTCAAGTATATTTATTTAGTTATTTTAACCTGCCAGTATTTAAAGGAGTTTTTTAACACCTTGAATGTTAGCAAGATTTCACTGATTTTTAGACCACTTGCATTTAATCCTTTGAGTAGCAGAGGGGTAGGCAACGCATTGCAAAGCAGTGCGTTGCCTACCCCTCTGGCACTCAAAGGGTTAAGGGTTTAAAATCTGTATCAAAATAATGATTCTTCCAAAGTGAAGAAACAAAAAGTGTAATAAAGGGACACTAATGTCCCATAAAAAATTCATCTTGATTTGTAGAGGTTAAAAAAATAAATTATTTGCAGCAAATCCCATCTCTCAAACCGCTATGGTGTGAGAGATATTCGCATTGAAAGTTCCCCCTTCCCTCCTCTTCTCCTGACGTCAGTGCTGTGCTGAGAGCAGGAGATCAAGGTCCTGGGACCAGCTGGCGGCTCTGCAGCAGAGCCAAAATCACGTTATTTAAAAAGAATTACTTCACGGGAAAGGTCTACAAAGTGTGCCTGATTTGCAAGCACACTTTGTAAACCACTCCAGTGAAGTAGTTATTTATAAATAACTCGATTTCGGTTCTGCTGTAGAGCCTTCTTGAGTCGGCCGGCTCAAATCTTTACAGCTGACTGCAGGAAAAGGTAAACTTTCAATGCGAATATCTCTCAAACCATCTACAAAAACGCAGAATTTTTTATGGGACATTACTGTCCCTTTAACACATATAGATACAAAGCAGGCATCTGAACCTGGAGATGATGTAGCCAATGTCAGCACCTCCCCCACATGATTCTAAGAGGCTGATTTAAGCACTTGTGTGCCAAAGGGGTACGCAATGCACTGCTTTGCAATGGTACTGAAAGGGTTAATAAGAAGACCTGGAACAAACCAGCTGTACCATAGGGGACCTATAACTATTTCCCAGATTCTAATTTGCATCATTATTCGTTGAGGACCTCTTCAGTGTTTTCCAGCCATACCCCCTGACAAGACAAGGTTGTCTCAGCATCCAATTTTATTAAAATAAACAGGTGACAAAATCACAGGGAAAACTGCTACATTTGATAGCTTTGTGATTTCAGTGATGTTACCTGGAATCCCATACTTCAAATCTGTAGGTGAGTTGGTGGACAGCTGCAGCATGCAGCATTTCTATATAATAACAGTTCAAATTGTGAATAATAAATGCTCCATAGGACACACTGATGAACAACAATTTTTCATGTGTTGGTGTCACCACTGCGAATATGCTCATGTGAAAAAATATGAGTTATAGAACTCTCTACCTTGAAACAAATTAATGAAAATGATGCAATACTTGATAGAGTAGAAGAGCTGTCTGGTTAAGGTCACAATATAGATAATAAATCAAATAAGGCATTAATAACATTCTTTTTGACCTGTATTTATTTATACATTTTGTTCTGTGTTCATACAGAGTGGGATCAGCTATAGCTATAGCTAACTAGTTACATAGTATATTAGGCTGCAAAAAAACACACAAGTCCATTAAGTGCAAGTTTACCATAGTATAACCCAGGAAATGAGAATTTTATAGCCCTTCTACACTCCAAATTGGGTATCAGAACCTATTTTACCTGCTAATACACAAAATAATCCTGTATGTTCCTTTCTGATAAAAAAAAAAAAAAATCTAATCTTCTTTTAAATGTATCCAGTGCCATTACCACTTTCATGGGTCCCCTGCCTCTTCAACCAACCATCATGGCCACTGTTTAAATAAATAAAAAAATAAATAAAAAAACTCTCCCACTGGCTTTGCCCCCTGCCTCCTCAACCAGCTCTTATAAAAATAATAGTCAGACCTCGTGGATGGGCCATCAGGACCCCAACTACTGATCTCCCACCTGATTCGGCTGGGAGATCAATAGTGGTGATCCAGGGGAGCAAGAGAGCTTCCATTCTACCCAGAATACCCTAGTGTTGTCTATACCACACTCTACCTGAGGACCTACTTCTGAGTTTATATGCTAATTTGGACAGTTTATATACCAGTTTTGCCTAAGTTATTTATCATTTATGTTACCACATACTGTCCAGTTAAGATTTGTTTTAGGAGTGACATTTGAAATATAATAACCAAATTAAAATGCTGTAGGTGGATTGCAAAGTGATAAGACATCACCTCCATTCAGTCCCTATTGGTTGAAGGATGTATTTGTCTTGCACGTGAATTTTTTCCCCCCATTCAGGGTAGAATTTGAAATTGCTATATTGAGGGGGGTTTTTTGCCTTCTTTTGGATCAACGATGGTAAACAGGAATAGGAAAAGGGTTGAACTGGATGAACGCAAGTCTTTTTTCAACCTAAATTACTATGTTACTAAATGGAACATTGCTTAGGTCCATTTTCTGAATGGTTTCTTTTCTGTGGAAATACATTTTTTAAGTTTCTGCAGTACTTTTCTCTGAGAGAATAACCCTTACGTAACAAAATAAGAAAATACAACTGAGAAAAAGCTCAAGCAGATGTACATATGAATAAAGTAGATATAAAGAGCTGTATTCAGGAAATAATTCTGGGACAAATAAAATGTTCATTTGATTTAAATGCGCTAGGAACCTCTCAAGCGTTGAAAGAGTTAAAAGTCCTATTTAAATCAGTGGCATTTTTGGGACTGTTTGCTGGCTAGGTATGGTGGAAATTGTAGTCCACAACAGCTGGGAGGCCTCAGGTTGCTTATTCCTGGTATAAGCTAACATTTTCAATCAAGTATTTTGGGATGTATGGTTTCCAGTGTTAAAGATTGTGCAGAAACACCTCTGATGTCCCTTCACTTATTACACAGAGCAATTCATTTGGGAAACAAAAGATGGATATTGAATTGTCTTGCGTCACCCAAATACAACTTATGAGAACAATATATACAGATATAACCAGTCTTGATTCATTTGTGGATGTTCCAAACACATGATTTTCCTTGTCCCAGTATGAAGTTGTGTGAGTTTCATGTCATAACAAGAAACACATTCTAATGCTTTATGGAAGTACATACATATTCCACATAGGTTCAAGGTATCCTGTGGTTCAGTGTCAGAACATAATTAGGTTTAATACAGATATTCATTTGGGTTGCAGAAACAAGCATGCTACATTTACACTTAATGGGCAATTATTTGGGGAATCCTTGTTCGAGAAACTTTTGTAGTACTATAACCTGCATAGTTCATAACAGTGTCACTCAGCTGCTGCAAAAGCCAACAGTTTATTATCACATATAAAAAGGGGTGTAGATGCATAGGGAGGGAATGTTATTGCGCCTGACGTGACTGAATTGCAAAAAGTACAGAGACATGCAGTAGGACTAGAGGAAAAATACTTTTGACTAAAACAAGGATTTTTTTACAGTAAGGGCAGTACCTTTGTGGAAATATCTGACTCTGGGTTTGTATTTGCAGACACTGCAAATACTTTCAATAGCATATTGGATACCTTTCTAGTTCAGAATAATATTTATGACAGTTATTGCCATTGCAGATAGCATGTTGATTTAGGGATAAATCCATCTGCCTTTTGGAGTTAGGAAATACTTTTTTGACCCACATAGAGCTTAAATTGAAATTCTTGGAATTATTTTGCCTTTCTTTGCATCAAAAAGGCTGACAGAGCAAAAACTGGACTGGGTTAATGTCTCCTTCAGCCTCATTAACTGTACCTGTATTTATCATTATTATAAAAAGAGAATAAGAGCCATGGAAACCATATCAGAATTTAAAATTCATTCAGACAACCAATAAACACCTGACATAGACAAACAAAATAAACAAATCCACACATATACCACAATATTTTCTGAGTTAGTGTATGTTTAATAACAGTGCAGTTCAATACAAGTCAGTCTTATAAATAAATAAGGAGACCTCCTGGAAATAATTGTGATGCAGTAACAAAGATTAATTACCATTTCTCCATAAATCTACTGCAGCATGGGAACTTTGGTGTAAAAACAACTCAAAACAGAACTGTATAAACAGCATAACATATTTACAAGTAAGGAACTAAAGTGTTTGATTCACAGGCAGATTTCCAAAGGAACAAATTACAGAATGTTATCTGAATAACTGCTTTTGCTTTTAAATGGACATTTTTAACTGTATGAGTTGTTTATATGGGTTGATCACTGATAAGCCTTCACCCAGCAAATGAGGCTCTCCAACTGCTGTCAGAATATGACTCCCATAATTAGCTTGTGGGCTGACACCATTTGTGGTCAAAGGACCACAGGATTCATTGTAGCCCTCAAATTGAGCTTTTGCAGGCTTTACATCACTTACTTAGTAATTAGATCGTAAAGTTGGTTGAAAAAAGCCCATCAAATTTAACCTCTGCCACAGTATAACCCATAAAATGAGAACAGCATAATCCTTCCCAACTCCAAGATGGGTGTTAGTCTTTTTACCATAACTTTCTGTTTAATATACTAATACATAGAATAACCCTGTATGTTCCCTTCTGATAGAAATGTATCTAATATTCTCTTAAATATATTTATTGTATCTGCCATTACTGCATCACTGGACAAAGGATTCCACTATTAACATAGCATAAATAAATCACCGCTTCTGAAGTTGAAACCTCCTTTCCGCTAATCTTGACTGGTGGACACTAGTTACTTGAGTATGTCTTAGAATGAAAAGCTCACTAGAGAGATCCTTGTATTGACCTTGCACATACAGTAATGTGCATAAGTTTTAGGCAGGTGTGGACAAAATGCTGTAAGTAAGAATGTTTTCAAAAATAGACATGTTAATAGTTTATATTCATCAGTTAACAAGATGCATAGTGAGTGAACAAAAGAAAAATCTAAATCAAATCAATATTTGGTGTGACCACGCTTTGTCTGCATAACAGCATCAATTCTTCTAGGTACACTTGCTAACAGTTTGTTAAGGAACTTGGCAGGTAGTTTGTTCCAAACATCTTTGAGAACTAACCACAGTTCTTCTGTGGATTTAGGCAGCCTCCATTGCTTCTTTATCTTCATTTAATCCCAGACAGACTCAATGGGCTCTGTGGGGGGCCCATACCATCACTTTCAGGATGCCTTATTTTTCTTTAAGCAAAAGATAGTTCGTAATGACTTTTGCTATATGTTTAGGGTCATTGTCATGCTGCAGAATAAATTTGGGTCCAATCAGATGCCTCCCTGAAGGTATGCATGATGGATAAGTATCTGCCTGTACTACTTAGCATTGAGGATACCATTAATTCTGATGAAATCCCCTACTTCATATGCAGAAATGCAGCCCCAAAATTGCCAGGAACCTCCACCATGCTATAGTGTTGCTCTCCAGCCCTTCAGCGAACAAACCGCCTTCTGCTACAGCCAAATATTTCACATTTTCACTCATCATTCCAGGGCACCTGCTGCCATTTTTCTGTGTTTTCGTGCATAGTAGAATCACTTGGCCTTGTTTCCAGAGGTATGGCTTTTTGGCTATAAGTCTTCCATGAAGAGCACTTCTGATCAGACTTCTCCAGACGGTAGATGGGTGTGCCAGGATACCAATGTTTTCTGCCAATTCTGAGCTGATGGCACTGCAGGACATTTTCCGATTACGAAGGGAAGTTAGCATGATGTGTCTTTCATCTGCTGCACTAAGTTTCTTTGGCCAACCACTATGTCTACGGTTCTCAATGTTGCCTGTTTTCTTTTTGCTTCTTCAAAAGAGCTTGGACAGCACAGCTGGTAATCCCTGTCTGCCTTCAAAATTTCTGCCTTGGAGAGACCTTGTTGATGCAGTATAACTACCTTGTGTCTTTTTGCTGTGCTCAGTCTTGCAATGGTGTATGACATTTGACATTAAACTGTCTTTAGCAACCTCACCTTGTTAGCTGAGTTTGGCTGCTCCTCACCCAATTTTATCCATCCTACACAGCTGTTTCTGTTAATGATTGTGTTTCAACCTACATATTAAATTGATGATCATTACTCATTAGCACCTGTTTGGTATACACCTGACTTTATGCCTACAAAATCCCTGACTTTTTGCAAGTGTACGTAGAAGAATTGATGCTGTTTTGCAGGCAATGGGTGGTCACACCAAATATTGATTTGATTTAGATTTTTATTCTGTACACTCACTATGCATTTTGTTAATTGATAAAAATAAACTAACGTCTATTTTTGAAAGCATTCTTACTTTACAGTATTTTTTCACACCTGCGTAAGACTTTTGCACATTACTGTATATCTTATGCTTATTGAAACTTGTATTCAATATTTTTAAAGTGTTCACTGGGTATTGAACAAGAATGCTTTGTATTTGCCATTGCCATATATCTGAATAAGAGGTTATCTAGATTGAATGTGCCTAGTTTGCCTTTAGTCTAAAAATGTAGTTTATTCAGATTGTATAGGCAAGTTATAGAGTATAGTAGCACTTTGTTTCTCTTGCTTTTGCAATTGTTTTATTTAAATAAAGGTGATATGACACTGAAGTTGAGGTGCTTTTGTTTTACTTTAGCTGATAAAGTGAGAGACAATGATGTAAAAGATGTAAATGATGTAAAAGATATCCTTTAAAAAGGTTGCACGCAAAAGAGCGTGCGACCACATTGTGCATGAATCATGTCACCATGATGAAAATAGCAACCTGAGAATCTCGCACTGCATGAAAGAGAGAGATTTCTCTCTCTGCGTGCAGACTGACAGAGCGGAGCATGCAGAGAAAGGGAGAGAGAGCCCAGAGCAGCGCCCATCAACAGAAGAGCATATGGAATTTACAGAACATAATAGGCCTTCAAGCTCTGCATGCATTTCTCTTTTAGAGGAGGTGTTTTCTGGAGTGGTGCAGGGATAATCATCCGAACTAGCAGACCTCAGACCTGACATTAGATTGCGATACTCCATAGTGCAACCTGAGAATCTCGTGCATTCATGCTGTGCGGGATTCTCAGGTCACCATTTTCATTATGGCGACATGATTCATGCGAGATGTGGTCGCACACTCTTTTGTGTGCGACCTTTTAAAAGTGAACTGATGTAAAATACTAAGGAGCCAATTTTGGGACAAACTAACTGCAATGAAGGGAACAAATACAAACTTTTCTCACTGATGGTAATAGGGCTTTCAACCACTTGAATTTTAGAGGTGTCCTCATGTGAAAAAATGTCTTGGAGACATCTCTAGCAGTCAAGGGGTTAAAAATCCCACCTCATCCTGTTTTGTTTGATAGTCCTACTGTAATTTTATATTTCTCAGTTGATCTCTTGAACAGGCTTATTGCCCTGATGGTGGTATATAATGGTGTATTGCTCTTCTGGTCTCATATAATAGTGTTTTGCCTAGCTGGTAGCAGGTAATCAGTGACAAATTCGGCTTTTCTGCTGCCTTAGACCCAACCCTAGTACATGCATTCCTCCCTCTTCATTTTTTATCACACCTTCACTGCATCCAGCCCTTCTCATAGGCCGCACCCCTTTCCTTAAAGACACAGAACATTACACATTTTGTGAGGTTATTATATATGCACTTTTTTTTTTTTAAGAAAATGGATATACTCACAAAGCTACCCAATCTGCTATCCCTGTCAATGTCAATTAGCCACCCCAGTCCTGCCCAGCCTAGCCTCAATATGTTACTGCACGTAATGCTGTATTTCTCTGCTGGTCACATGTGATTGTGTATTGCCCAACTGGTACATGTAATGCTGTGTTGTTGGTCTTATGTTGTATATTGCCCCGTTTATCATACGTAATGGTGCATTTCTTTGCTGGTCTATAGTATTACCAGATTTAAAAAAGGCATAGGGTCATCAACCTGGCATGACCTTGTTAAAAATCATCCCTGGGGCCCAGAAAATCAATTCAAATTCCCATACTCACCTCCATTTGTTTGATGTACTTGAAATTGGAAGTTTGTTTAGTTCCTACTGATTTAAAGTGGACCTGTCATCTTAAGATAATTGTAAAAATGATTAGAATAAATGCTGATAGGTTGTATTAGCCATTTGTGTATAATGTAAAGTTTTTGGGAAATAATATTTTGTATGTTGGTGACAGATTTTGCACTTTATGACAATTAGTTCCTGTGCTGGTCCAAAATGAATGACGTTAAACAGCACACACTCACTTGGGGCATTTCTAATAAACCAATGAGTCCTACTTTTGTCCTTGATAACAACTAATTAGCATATTATGCAAGGAATTAATATAAAGTGGTATACTGTGCCACCAAAATGTAAAAGTTAATTTCTCCAAAAATATTTATTCTGCCGAAATATTGCATTCAGGCAGATTTTAATTCTCTGTTTTTAAAAAAAAAAAGAAAAAAAAAAAAAAACTACACTTGTATATGAGTGGCAGGTCCATTGTAAATAGGAGGAAAAACCATTTGCTCCCTATTTTCTGAAGCCCAGGCCTCAAAAGTAAAGTAGTTTTTACATGTGTAATCAAAAAAAAAAAAAAAAAATGATTTTCATCACCCTTTTTCCTGTATGGGTTTTTTTTTGTCTGGAATGAAAAGAAAAGTAATAACCAATATAAACGTGTTGAATTAAAACGGTTTTTATAAAGGTTACATTAACAAGAAATGATTTTCAGAGCATAGGATCAGGAATTTCATCTTTATAGTCCTGAAATTACCAGTTAACAAAAACAATTCGGAAAGAATGGTTAAAGAAAGCAATTACTAAAGCTAACCTTTAAGAAAAAGAATCTGTTTAGAGGAGCAGTTTACATTTTCCTAATAGGAAAAGTACTTCCATCAGCTTTTTTCAACAATTCTTTCATTAATGTTGCCATTACTTTGCTTTCTGGATTTATAAGAATTGTGCTTTTATTGTTCCATAAGTGAGGAAAGAAATAACCAGTTTATTTCCAAAGTAAGTAAATTAGGACCAAAAGATTTTTTTTTTTTTAAATGGAGATAGATGAATGAATGAGCCTTGCTTAATGTTCTAGTTATGAATATATAAGCTACCAGACAGCAATAGTCATTGAGGCTAATTTATTAAGAAGAACTGGAGTAATTCTGAATCAAGCCAACTGAATCATAGTGACCAAATGCAAATTCCTATTGTTTTTAATGGGAGTCTATAATTAGAAGTGATGGTGGAGCAGACCTCCCGATGAAGCTGATACTGCATTGTGAGCCATGATGGACCAGCGAGGTTGCTTTACTGGGGATCGGAAATATTACTTCCTGTAGTCCAGCTCCGGTCCCATGAGAGAGATTGAACTGCCTGAAGTTTGGTTTTATTGGGCAGTATGCAGCTTTCATATACCTTAAGGAGGGACTTTCAAGTATGATGCTAGAATACCTGGGAACTCTCCAGATCTGATACAGACACTGGTTTTTATAATTAATTAATGGGTTTCCAGAGACAGAGGCTGATTAACAGGACTCATTGAGTTCCTTTGTAAATCTACCAACTTCATTGTCAGTTCACTTTCCTCCTTATTCTTCCCACTCTTTGCCTATTTTAAATTAAAATGCATTCCCGAACCTTAGATGTTAGTTGACCTCCGGAGGCTTGGAGCAGAAAAGTTCAAAGGTGTTGATAATAAGAGTCTGTGGAGATTGCGTTTGCAGCCTGAAGAGTTGGATGCTGTGAGTCACAGACTTCGGGGCTGCATTCCATGCCCACTGCCAGCCAAGGGGGTGTATTTTCTGGCCCCCAATGAACAGTTAACAGGAGCTGTTTTGGGGTGGCACAACACAGCCCCAGGCCTGTAAGAAAGCCTGCTCCCATCTACATCCCAAGATCATTTGGCTTAATTGGTAACATCCTATATAATAAAACGCTAGAATGTTTGTCCGATGCAGTCATGCGCAGTAGAGACTGGGAGCATTCTGTGCATTCGGGCAGTCTCTACAGCGCATGACTGCATTACGTGCGCCGCCAGTGAGGCAGCGGCAGTACACAGAGCAGGACCAACCTCTTAACCCTTTGAGTGACAGAGGGGTACGCAAAGCAATGCGTTGCGTACCCCCTGCCACTCAAAGGGTTAACATCACCCGGACCTTGGCCTATGTACACGAGCTTTTACACTAGTTCTACTTAATCAATAAGCAGATTGGATGCTATTGCATATTGAAATAGCTTGGATAGATCTCTAGCATCCAGGGCATTAAAGGGATGCAGTTTTATCGGTGCCTATAAACCCTAATGTGCCAGATCTCTCTTCAACACATTGTTTAACCTCTTTGGTCCTTTCAAGGTTAGCTATGCAGTGGAGATCTCTGATTAAACCTTACGTAACATGAAATAAGGTAATGCAATGTTGGAGAACCTTCTCCATATACTTTTGCAAAATAAACTTGAGCAGGTCTTTAACATACAGTTTCTTTACAATAACACTCATCAATATGGCAAACCATTGTAAAAAGTCTTAAAATTAACCTTGATCTTTTGTACTATGCTCAGCATCTTCCTGCTTCTTTATACCTTCTTACACAGCTGAGATTTTGTGCACCATTTCAATATACGTGACAGGCACAAAACTTAATAAGTATCGAATTGGCACAGCATCCATGCAGCTATTGCTGTGACAATTTGACAAATGAACCAGTGTTATCTTTTTAATTTCATGCTTGTAATCTGCTAAATGTTAAAACATAAACAAATTATCAGCAAATCAGTCATGTATTGTGTGTCACTATGAGTCACAGTACTGATTTCTGCATTGGAATCACAGGAACATTTGTGGTATATCAGATGTACCACCTGCCGGTTTAGTCACAAAACCTACCTCTGTACAGATTTACATTTGCTTTGAATCAGTTATACTTTGTCGTTAAGGGCAGTTATCACTTTTTACTAAGTCTGCTTCAATGGGAGCAGACTTTGTGAAAAAAACAGACTTGGGCCGAGATGTTCAAAAAGTCGTCATAATGAAAAAATTGTCGGATCATGAGTTGGTGGTAAAAGAAGGACAATATTTTCAGAAGTAAATCTGTCACGTTTGAAAATGCGTCTAAAGAATTAAAAATGACGGTAACAAGATATTGATGAACATTGCCTTTAAAAATTCTGATGTTAAAAAATGTCTTTGATTTTGTCTTTGAAATGAAAATTTTCAAAGAAAAATAAATTTTTTGTCTTTGAAACGACAAATTGCTTCTCACTCCTACTAACAGTACTATAATTTGTCTTCTCCAAGATTAGACCACTTTTATTTTGTCTGCGAAAAATGACTTTAATCAGACAAAAAAGTGACGTCGAAATGAATATTTTTTCTGAAAATACCTTACAGTATTATGGTACATGAAACCACGCCCACTTTTAAGACTGCTTTTTCCCTTTGACGGAGATGGCGAAATTGGATGCATAAAATTACGGAAACATGCTTGAGAATTGATGGGTCATGGTGTATAAACTTTTTTATTCTGATTACAGACCATTTCAGTTACCACCACTTTCTGAACATCTCGCCCCTAGAGTTCCACTGTCAGCCGCAAAATGGCTCTGGCAGCTATTCAGGGGGTTAGTCAGCTGACCACCTTAGCTGGAATGCAGCCCGTAAGTGCACTACAGTATGAAATGGAAAGATATGCGCAAGGGCCACTCGCAGACCAATTCATTGCTGCTTAATTACACTGTACTGAGAAAGAAGGCAAACTGATACGGACTGAAAAATAGAGGTGAAGATTAGTGATGAGCGAGCGTGCTCGGCCGATGCTCGGATCGGCTCGAGCATCGCTCTGCTCGGCACATGGCGGTACTCGTCGAGTACCGCCATGTGCTCGCCCGACATGTTCGGGTAGCGGGGATCTGTGCCGGAAGAGGCACAGATCCGAAGAAGCTCCGCTGGACCACCAGGGACTGGAGGTACGGGGGCATTGCGGAGATGAAGGGGGCATTGCGGAGATGAAGGGGGACATTGTGGAAGAGGGGCATAGACTCTATGCCCCTCTTCCACAATGTCCCCCTTCATCTCCGCTATGCCCGTCTTCCACAATGTGCCCCTTCATCTCCGCTATGCCCCTCTTCCACAATGTGCCCCTTCATCTCCGCTATGCCCCTCTTCCACAATGTCCCCCTTCATCTCCTCTATGGCATAGAGGAGATGAAGGGGGACATTGTGGAAGAGGGGCATAGCGGAGATGAAGGGGCACATTGTGGAAGAGGGGCATAGCGGAGATGAAGGGGCACATTGTGGAAGAGGGGCATAGCGGAGCTGAAGGGGGACATTGCGGAGCTGAAGGGGGCATTCGGAGATGAAGGGGGCATAGCGGAGATGAAGGGGGCATTGACCAGGCACCCTCCCCTCATCAGAGCAGGGGGTGCCTGGTGTTGCCCCATTCATTCCAATGGGGCTCGGGTGCTCGGCCGAGCACTCGAGCCTCAGGGGGTGCTCGGTCAGAGCACCCGAGCACCCGAGCATCGTGGTGCTCGCTCAACACTAGTGAAGATAGAGGAGAAATTGTTGAGGGTATGGGTGAGATAAAGCTGAAAAATAAGTTGGACAGGAGAGAGAGATTTTAAGTTGCAGTGGAAAAATTGAGTTGATAGGATAAATGGAGTAAAATGATTTGATGGATGATGGGTCATTTTCCATTGACACTCTTTGATTTTCCATCCCAGCAGTGTACAACTTTGGTATAAAATTTCACTTTTATTTTTTTTTTATATAAAAATCATGTATTACCTGTGTTTAGATTATCAAAACATATTAACATTGTTTGTTTAATCTTTAGAATCAGAAACTTCTATTATTGCAAAAGCATTATTATTATTATTTATGCCTCTTCAGAGTCCAAACCCTTCACCAACTTGCAGGGCCCACTATTTTGATTCTGTAACATACAATCTAATTATAACTGCCTGCTTCCAGTATAATAGATAGTAACCACAGAGTGGGATCAAAACTTCTCATCTGCAACATCTAACTCTGCCTCAGAGGTTTTAAAACCCTTAAAGCATCACTGGGACTTCCCACCATCAACATCAGGACCCCCTAGAAGTTTCAGTGAGACCCCATTCTCTTCACAAGCAGTATAAGACAATTCTGTTTTTTTTTTTTTTTCATTTTCATACCCACAAGCCTACAGCAACATTATAATCCTCACAGGAATATCAACATTGTCTTTCCTCTTAATCTCAGTCACAACATGTATATCAGAACCTCTTCTCAGAACATAAAGCCACAAGTCATGTCTGTGCATAGACTAGTATTACAGCGACCTTCATCCTCTTGCATCAAACCTCTCATGCGGTAGGCTCATTTACTATTTTATAGATCTATCCCACTCCTGAACATCAGTTATTGCCATCAGCCAACCCTTCACAATATGCTCACAATTTGATTTACTATCTTCAATCTCCATTTTCCTTCCAGCACAAAAATGCCCCCTAAATGCCACATACTGAAGCCCAAGAGGTAAGACTGTATGCACTATTTTGGAAGAGAGAGAGAGAGAAAGCAAGGGTGAAAAATAGAGAGAAGAGGTGGGCAATATAGCACATTGTTTTTCACTCTCTCATGCACACCTAGTTCACAGCAAATGCAAAGTCTTTTTTAATCTATATCCTGCGTTGGAGTTACATTTTAAGAAATTGAATCCATAAAGACTCAGATTAAGGCTTTCTTGCTCATTTTTTCCTGACAGTAACAAAATCATGCCACATGGGACCTATTAAGCTACCTGATCCACCAAGAAATCCCCCCTGTTATTTCTGTGAGTCAGTCAGACCCCGGCTATTGTCATACTCTATGGAGTGTTTTACCTACGCATGAATCTACAGGGCAATAATGGATGAGTCAGTTTTAAACTGTAAGAAATGATTCTTTCAAAGGAATGTTATGTTAAAAATTCATTGTTTACTGCCAGTGAATGCAAGATGATTCATATTATTTATTTAATGAGCAGTATAATGAAATTGTCTTAGTGCTCAAATTCTTTTATTGGTATGCTGAATGGGTCTCTTGTATTTCTAGTTTTCATCATCAGAAATGAAATAACTGTTTTAAGCCAATATAAAGCAAGCCAGTTATTTTTTTTTATTTGTGCTAACTGCTTTAACACATTTTCTCACCTTATTAGCTTTCATTTTTTTCGTCATTGCATGGTGAAATAATTTTTTTTCTGTGTACAGTTCATTTGATGCTTTCCATTGAACGATTTTCACTTTTTAGAAATTCTTTCTGGTTATTTTTTTCCGTACTCAGATGTTCTGTTCTTTCTGTCCACGGAAGACATGTAGACAGACGATTTTTTGGGGGGTTGCAGTGTAGTCAACTTCTACATGTACACACATGCACTCTCTCCCCCGGTCTCCCTTTCTCTTACATACACATTTAGAATTGAAGCTGGCAGGTTCCCTGCATCTTGGTCTGGCCTGTATTTTTATGAGTACCCTATACTGACCTTGGCAGGGTAGGTACAATATGGTGTGTTTGAAATAATGACTAAAGTATTTATTTGATATGGTCTTTGTCTTCAAGAGTTACCAACAGTCTAGGCTTTAAGGATTTGCCTGTTGGAACACTGGTGGGCCATCCGAAATGAATGGGCCACTGATTAACTAACCTGTTCTTAATCGGTGAAATCCTTAAATCATGACCTGTTGGTGCCCCTTAGTGATTGAACCTGGGCACCCGTGTGATTTAGGGTTTATATTGTTCTATTATTTTTATGAAAGTAAAATTATTCTTAACTCTGTTTGGGGTAAATTGCTTAGTTAATGAGAGAGACATATTTAGGTAGCAATCCCACCGACTGTAGTGTCATATATTTCTCTTTTTTTCAGTATTGAAGAAGTTCATGTCTATGCACAATCACTGTAGACACAACACTTTTAATGAGCAAACCATAACCAAGGTCAATTGCTAATACCACCCACAATGATTTGCTAAGTTGTGCTAGAAATGGATGAAATTAAGAAATTGAGAGTTCCGGTTATAAGCTGATTTTGGACTTTCCATGAAAAAAACATCAATCTCCTCTCTAAAAAAGTATAGTTCACTTAATAGTTTTGGTATTTCCAAACTGAATGACATCTCTCAAGACATCATATTCCTTCTATGGCATAACTAGAATTTCTAGATTTTTTAAATATCATTTACCTCCACTGCTGGGCCTTCCTTTCTCATCTAATGGGAGATTTGGCTCTATCTTATGGCATGAACATGCATACAGATTCATGTCACAAGCACACTTTAACCACTAAAGAACTAGTGGGATGGTGGGGGGTTTGAGCTGAGTTATTTTTTTAGAAAGGGAAGTCTCCCCTTTCCTAGTCTGCTGTATATAAGGCAGTTATTCTTGGGCTGTTTGATGTAACAAAGTAAAATGAAAGGTGGTAGTTACTATCACTACCCCCTCCTTTCATATTCACACACACAGGTGTTATCATATTAAAGGGGAGAGTCTTTCCTTTCCAGTGCCAATCATGATAGGTTTCATGTCTGGTGGTTACCCAGTCACTAGCATTAACTGAGGATAATAAGAAAATAAAGTCAAATGAAAAGGTTGGGCTTTTGATGTACTGGATCCCTGATTTTGCTTTCCTCTGTATCACATTTACATCAACAGACATATTATATTAATAGAAGGAGATTCTGTTGCTCACTTTGCATGAAATTTCATAAAAATAAGAAAATGAATTATCGAAATCTCACCTTCACTCTGCTGTTTATCAATACTTGGATTTAACTCATTTATAACAGCTATGATGGGTGCAAATTATACCAAGTTATTGCTTAGTCACCAGGGATGAGTGAATATGTAAGTTAATTAAGGGTAGGTTTGGGTTACTATACCTCTGTTTCAGCCTCTTTCCCTGCCTTTCCTATGGATACCTTGAAAATGTAGCGTCTTCTATTTCCAACTTATTCTAGGTTATTACATGACATCTGACAATAATTAAAAGTTAAATATCTATGGCATTTTGGAATTGCTCTATTATACCCCTCTCCACTTCAGTGGTTACATGACTATCCTAATTTGAAAGAAGGGATACCCTTCAACTTATGGTTCTTCTTAGAATACTAATCTTGGGTAATCATGTGATCACTTGATATTTATAATTTGGACATAATTACAGTTAATGATTACTGAATAGATCTCAAATTGGGCTCCTATTTTAACCACAGTGTACAGAAAATGGGTAGCAAACTCTGGTCTTCAAGAGCTCCCAAAAGTGCATATCTTCAGGATATCCCACTAAATCATAGGAAGACTAATTATTGGCTCAGTCGCTTTAATTATTGTACCTTTGCTAATTCGTGGATATCCAGAAAACATGCATTATTGATAGTTGTTGAGGACTATGGTTGGCTTCTCCTGGTTTAGGAGGACCAATGCATGTTCTTTCCCCTGTCATTGGTATTTAAGGCACAGCTAATGAGGATGGAAGAGAGAACAACCCAAAAGATCGACAACCTTGCAATTCTCATTAATCGTTTTTATAAATTAGGTTACATATGCCACCTTTATCCTTTTTGGATTATTTCAATGCACGCATAAAATATAAAATACTTGTAAAAAATGTTGTCGATAACTATATGTGTTGTGTAGTTATGTGCCCCTGGCACCCCCTTGAGTGTGTGAACCTATATCAGTGAGGAACCATTTTTCTTGGAGTGCATGAACTCTGCTGTTGATCTATCAAAGATTTTAGTATCTTTAAAGCAGCAGAAAAAAAATATATATGTATACATGATTCTTACGATAGAAAGGCAGATGACACTGCATGTTAGGTGAACAGCAGTCTTCTTTTCAAATTAGTATTCTTTTCTACCTGAGGATTAAGGTGCATGAAAATTTTTGCAGCATGGAAGAAATAGGCATAAACTAGAATTCCTTCATCTCCTATGGGAATTCCTGGATGAAGGCAGTTTCTGCAGACATCTTTTACCTAAAGAATTGAGGTAAGTGTTCCTGTGTATGCATGCATGAGTGATGGTGTGTGTGTGTGTGTGTTTGTTTATACAGGAAAGTTCATACCATTGCAATCAATGGGCTTAACTTTTTCATCCATATTTTTTGTCTGATTTATTTTCCTCCCTGAACTTCTGCAGAAATAAGAAACATTTATCCCATATTCTGGAAATACCCATGAGAAGAAACAAGAAGAAAAATGAGCTATTTGCTCATACCTACTTATTATGAATTATGAGAGTTCAAAATAATAATATCATTAAGTACATATATATTATTCCAGGTACCATTTTTCTCATTACGGCACTAGTTACTGAATGCGGTATAAAATAACAAGATTTTCAAAGACTTCAGTTTCTTTTAAGTACTGGAAATGTGGAGAAATCAATGCACACCAAAATTTGATGCAATGTGTTTTCTAGTATCAGGTATTATGTTTATTGCGTATTTTCAATAATTTCAGTATATATGAAGTGGTAAAAAAGGTTAAAACATCGTATTTTCTGCTATTGGGGCAGTATGACCCTCAGGTAGAAATGCAGGATGGCTCTATCTGAACTTGTAATTGTGTGTACTTTTTAAAAACATAATGTTATATGATTTCATATTGTATTACTGCATATTTTAAAGGGATGGTAATGTTTCATAATAAAAGCAGCTCTAATTAATCATCATAGTATTTGGACTTTGGAGAGTGTTATTTCAATTCTGTCAGAGTTGTAGTTCAAGAGTAATTCAATCAAAGTATCCCCCTCCCTCCCCTTTTACTGATGTAACACTGCTCAGCCAGAGCAGAAGGGAGGTGACCAGGTAGATTGCAGAGAGGGACAATCTTCAATTAAGATAAGGGGAAAACCTGAAAAACTTGTCAAGGGGGGGAAGGGCTTTCATTGTTCTTACAGGAAGAAGATTGTGCCCTGCTGTTATCTGTCTGGTCTATGGACTGGATTCCACATGTGAGAAGAGATGGCTTACACTAGGTAAAAGGGGCGGGAGGTAAAACTTTGCTTGTGAATATCTCTCAAACCATAAAGGTTTGAGAGATGAGACTTATATCGTTCTTCGTGTTTTTTTAATGCCTACAAAACAAAATAAAGATAAATAATGCAGGAAAAATGTTGTCTTCTAATTTCATATATGTAAAATTGTTAATCTGGTGTTTCAGCAATATGAATTGGTACCTGGCTGTTTTCTTGAGAAATGAAAAGGAATATCCTCTTCCACATATCTGTTATTTGTTTTATAAAAATTGCTTTGAATTAATCTAAACTGAGCCAATGCACTTGGGTCATTTCTAATAGCACAGTGACTGATAATTTTGACCTTGAACACAACTAATTGCCATACTGTGCAGGCGATTAACATAAAATTATGGTACCAAAATAACAAGATACATTTCTCAAAAACAACTTATTTTACATAAAAATGTCCAGACCAGCAAATAAATATATTTTGATTATCTGTAAAACAAACTAAATACTATGTGCTCTATTCAGCACCATTAGCAAATAAATCCTCCTGGTATTGTTTCAAGCACTGTAAGCTTTTCAATTACCTGTGCTATGAAAAAATGCAGGCAAAAAAAAAAAACACCTTGGGTTCTAAATTTATCGCTTACTTGAGCCCATGGAAGCATAAACAAAATGGAGGGATTTACCATTCAATTAGGCAGGAAGATGCGCTAATGGACCCACTTCAATGTGGGAAAATCCGTACCCCATTTCTTGGGGAGCAGAGTCCCTTAACACATCTTTAAACAGCCAAGGCATGAACTGAATGTGCAAAAAAAGCCTAAGAAAAACCTAAGTCACCGATGGATTCATTGATATGGGGCCCTAAGCCCCATATCATTACATCCAGAGCAATCCCGAAATGTCTCAAATGTATGCTTACCCTACTGGCCCTCGTAGTGTTAATCCGACTAAGTTAAAAAAACAGATCTGGGTGTTAGGCTAGTCTTGTACTTTACTGTTAGGGGTAGTGTAGGGTTTGTGTTTGGAAGGGTGACTGTGTATTTTAGCTATTGGTCGGTGCTTGACATTAGCTTTTTTCCTTTGATGTTCCCATTATTTCTGCTGTTTAGCTGCATTTTGGGAACTTACCCCACAAAACAGACGTTTGGCCGCAAGTCCTTTTCTGTGGCCTAAAATTGTGATTTCTGTTGGTATAGCATTTGAATAGTTCGTTAGAACTTTTTGCTAACGGACCATTAGTCAATACTGTCCTACTGGCTGTTTTACCGGCATGAATTGAATAGAGGCCTGTATGTCTTAGGGTGATAGGTCCACTATAATTTCAGATGTAATGTTCGAGCTAGAAGAACATGTTTAGGAAAAATCATGTTCCAGTTTGGCATAACCTATGGTACGACTTCCACAGGATTTTAACATCTCCAAATTCTACAATAGTTATTTTGTTTAGGTTTATTATTAGGTTTTAACTGCACAGTGCAATGTATTTTATTGATAAAACAACAAAGTGTAATATTTAACAGGAAGTTATGTGACTTAAAAAAGTACAGAACTGTTTACCCTGTTTATATGAGACATTATTACAGTTTTCTCCTATTTGTGAGCAAGTGTGCATCCATCTTTCACATATATTTGACATGTTTTATATAACAAAAACAACCCCTCTCATTTTCTTTGTACAGACATTTTCTGCTTTGTATCGACAGATAAGAAACACGCTGTGTGCTTTCTATATGATTACTGGCCATTTATATTTGTTGAATTTCTCCTGTCATTGTGCCCTTGGCTTTGTTAAGTGGGTCCAAATAATAGTATGATGCACTATAAAGGTAATAATGATGTGTATCACGGTTCATCTGTCATGGTATAGTGACATAAATAGCCATAGCATAAAGGCAGTGTGGAAAAACTGACAGAAAGTGAGATTATTTCAGTAATATATGAAGCTTGTAGCAGCATGTAAAACCATTTTAACATTTGCAATAAATCTCATAATGCATTCAGAAATAACTGACTACTGTATCCATCTCAACATCTTTTGTTTAAAATAACCCTAAATTTATTATCTGAGCAAGTAGTGATCTATTTTATAAAACATACTGTGTGGCTCCAATTTATCTTCCTACTGACAAATATGTACAATATTCCAACGTGGAACATAGGAACCATGGAATAAAGTTCCCTCCTCCTGAATGACAAGGCACTTCTAAAAATAAGGTGTTTGAGATGTAGACTCCCTCCTGACCTCCCACAGAAGAAAGATGTATGTGCACTACTCTCTAAAATAGTCGAAATATCTTAGTTTATGGGGCTGTATAATACCCTTTTAGGTGGGCTCCTGTTTACTGGCTTCCGCTGTCATTGACTGTCCATTTCACACAGGTTCATTTTGAGGGCCTTAACCCTTTGTAGGTTAACTTGAACTTGTATTATTTACCTCATTAGGAGCTTCTTTGAAGCTTTTCACTATATTGTAATGGGAGACTGAAGACTAAAGCTACAGGTGAGTTAACCTCTTAAGTGCTCTTGTGTCCTTACTTTACTGAAATTCACTACAGTGTGTATTCTGCCTACTTGCACTCTATCTATGATTTATACTAGTAGGTTGTATTTGTCTGGGTTGAATCTGTAATACAGTTATTAACCCCTTCCCTCCCTTGTGTTAAGGTATTGGGTGCTTTTCAACCCTTGGAGGAACCATGTCTTTACTTCAGTTGGGTTTTCTATTAATACACTCACTATTTAGTTTATTTTTTAACTTTTTACATATCAGTGAAATTATGATGTGGCCCCTTTACGTTTGGGTGACCACACAGAGGCCATTTTGGATCACTTACTTAGCATGCATAGGACATATATCACCTCTGGCTGGTATCGGGAGTTTCACAATGGGCTCATATTTCTCCGGGTGACTTATTCTACACAGAGGTCACCTGTAGGACCTGTTTCCACATTTGGGGGGCCATTTTGATAAGGCTGGAGAGCCACCATTTGCTTCTTCGACAAAAAAGACTAAAATCCCCAGAATCCCCATTTTCTTGGGGTTTCTTAACTTGGAAGGGATGGTCTTTCATTAATCTTCTTCCTTTTTGTCTTTCCATGTGTTGTGCAGAGGCTGGTCTCTCCCTGCTGCCTACCAATTTAAACCCTTGCAGTCAAATACGTGCTTTTGCATATTTTTTTTATATTTTTCTGCTATTTAGACTATCCTTTGTCTATTCTCAGGGTCTTTTTTTTGTGTCCATGTCAGAACCCAAGGAACACATAGGCAAGTGCAGGGCTAAAGATTCTCCGTTTCCCCTTCTCCTTTGCTCCTTATCCCAGAGGGAGCTTTATAGGGAGTATTCTGGTACTTTTTGTTCTTCCTGTATTGTGTCCCCTATACTACCTTCAGGGCCAGTTAGGGTTAAGGCTCCTATCTCTTCTCCTATATCCTCTCATCTATTCCTAAGTTCTTGTTCTATTGCACTCCTTACACCCCCCATCAAGCACTTCAGTCATGTATTTGGAGGTCATTCTCAGATTGTTGGGAAGACTGATAGGGATAACTTGGATTAATCTCTGCCATTGGAGGATGCCTATGAGCATGACTCTAGCCCCTTGGCTGAAGGACTTATCCAGGCAGTCCTGGAGACTCTTCAGGTCTCAGAGGTTTCTGACTCTGGTTTCTCTTTCCTTGTCATTTTTCTGAGAGTCAGAAAGAGGTACAGCTGATGCTTTGACTCAGTGGTTTAACCCCCCCTGCTGTTGATCTCCCAATCTCTCACCTTGCTAAGAGCGCAACCTCTGGCAGAAGCTGTGTTCCTTATGGATCAAGTAGATCAATGTTTACTGTCACGTGAGCCGCACTTTGACCCACTTTTGCCATTGTCTGAGTTACTAAAGCTGTGGCTATCTGGGTGAACAACTTGCAGACACCATCCAAGATATGTTCCTAAGGATGAACTGTTGGCAGTACTCTCAAGGTCATGGAACCAAATGCCTACCTTATGGAAGTAACTTTGATGCTGCCCAGTTGTCTAAAAAAGTCACAACATTTTCAGTGTCTGAGAGTTGCACTTTGTGGCTCAATGTAAGCTTTCCACTTACCTGTTTAGAGACTGCCGCTGGATACCTCAGCCGGTCTCTTGTTGCTGCCTCGTTCTGCCTTGCCTGGAGAACTGGTGCGCCCTGGTACTCGTCTGGGTGACCAGCCTCCTTACTGCTCCCCCTTGCGGCTCCTGACGCATCTGATGTAGCTCCTTGCGGCAGAGAGTCGGGCGTGAGTCACTGGGAATTCCTACAGTGACGTCACGTCCAGACTCTTAAAAAGACAGAACCGTTTAATGCTCCACCTCCTGGGGGTGGGGGAATCAACATTTAAGCTGCCTGGACACCACACCAGTTGCCCTTTCGTGGTGTTACAGTGCGGTTGTGTTGTTCAGCTCTGTGGATTATCTGGTTTGTCTGACTACCTGATCTGGTGCTGACCTGTGGCTCTGTCTGACTATCCTCTCCATGTATGACCCTAGGCTTGTCCGACAACCAATCTGGTGCAGACCTGTGGTTCTAGCTGACTAACCGCTCCATGTATGACTAGGCTTGTCTGACTAACCGATCTTGTGCAGACTTGCGGCTCTAGCTGACTAACCACTCCGTGTATGACTAGGCTTGCCTTACTAACCGATCTGGTGCTGACCTGTGGCTCTGTCTGTCTATCTGCTCCGTGTATGACTCTAGGCTTGTCCGACAACCAATCTGGTGCAGACCTGCGGCTCTGGCTGACTAATCGCTCCGTGTATGACCAGGCTTGTCTGACCATCATATCTGGTGCTGTCCTGTGGCTTTGTCTGGCTTGCCTCGTGTGTTATCTCTCTCCCGTGGAAATCCATCTGGCGCAGACCTGGGGCTCTGGTAGACTACATCTGTACTGACTGCAGGCATGAGACAGCTATCCTTTCCAGCTAGACTGACTGCAGGCGGGAGTCAGAATCTACTCGTTTGTTCCTGGTCAGAGTTATACCGTTCCAGTTCGTGTTCCAGCAGAAGATCATCAGTAGCTGATCCTGTTCCTGTTCCAGTCCAAGTTCCAGCAGAGGCTACCAGTGGCTTCGGCCTAGTCTCAGCAGTGAGGTCTATCCTAGACGGCCTACTATTCCTGATAGTAGTGCTAGCTTATCTGTTGACCTACTGCCTGTTCCTATTGTCCGTTGTTTATACCTTATTCTGTACCTTGAATAAAGGTGGTTTTCCTATTTACATTCTGACTCCTGAGTGCTCTGGGTAACCATGACACTCAAGAACTGGTCGGCTGACCAATCTTCCAAGAAGTCCCTGGTTTCTCTGACTTTTGTGGGCAAACAATTGTTTGGCCCTGACTTATAGAAGGTCATCAGCCTTGCTACCAGAAGCAAGAGAAGATTGTTGCCTCAAGTGTTTTTTTTTCTTCAATAAGAGGATGCATGGCTTTTGTTACCCCACCAGTATAGTTACGTGCCCTTAAGTACATCAGGAGTGTCCTCCCTAAAACCCATACAGTCTAGAGCAGGCAAGAAGGCTGTTCAGAAGCCTAAAGCTGACGAGTCCAACTCCGCATGACTTGCAGACTCCAGGTCCATTCCTGCCATTAGGCAGTCGCCTCCATCTTTTCAAAGACATGTAGGTAATTTCTGTACCGAATTAGTGGGTTTTGCATGTTATCTCAGAAGTGTGCCGCATAGACTTCCTCCTCACAGTTTGTTCTCATCCAGAATTACTTGGAATCCAGAAAGGGGCCATCTATTCCTAGAGTCTTCTCCTTGTTAGAAAAGTAGGTATTGGCCTCTGTTCCTCTACAGGAGCTCTTAACCGGAGTCTATTCAAACCTTTGCGACAGCCACCTTCAACCAATTTGTGTTGGTCCGCAGGAGGCTTACCTGTACATCACGATCCACCTGGATCATCACCATTTGTCTGCACACTCAGATCCAGGAGTGCATTTCTAGTCTGGAATAACATGACTGGGTACTCAACTCCAAAAAACCTTTTCCCAGATCCTTCACGTCTTAGGCATGAGATTCATGGGTATTTCTTCCAGATGACAAAATCGATTCTTGTCCCTTCAGTAGTCTAAAACTATATACCGTTGGGAAGTAACAACAGTGGGTCTGTCCTGAACTATAAATGTTCCTTTTTTGTGCCAGGGACCCTCTGGCCTTTGTGGTGAATGTGATGACCATACCATACATTCTAGTGGAATTCCCATGGAATTTTCCTGACATTTCTCAGCACTATGATGGAAAATGGATTATGTCATCCGAACTCCAGGCTTTGTCCCGAATGCCCCATTTTCTTTTTTTTCAAAAGGGTAGGTTAGTCGTTTGTACTCCTCGGGGTTTTCTGCCTATGGTTGCTTCAGCATTTCACAACAACCAGGAAATTGTCCTTCCTTCATTCTGTCTAGTGCCTTATAATTGACAGGAGCAGGAACTTCTGTAGTATTTTGATTGAAGTACTATGTTCATTGCATGCATCCATTTCAGAATTTCAGTTCACGGTCTGTCATACCTGAAGGGTCGCATTCAGGTCAGGCTATGTCTAGGGTTACTATTGCTTCCTGGATCATGGTGATCATTCACTAGGTACATGCTCTCAGGAAGGAACCTCTTCCCATTCGGGTCACAGTACATTCCACCAGATCTGTGGGAGAATCTTGGACCTATAAGAAATGGGCCACTGCTGAGCAGGTGGGTAAGCTGGAGACTGCACACTTTCACCAAAAACTATATCATATGACTGTCCTGGCCTCAGCTGAAGCCAGCTTTGACCATGTCACCACGCAGGTAATAGGGACCCGTGTGGGGCTGGTACTGGTTCTGTGGCTAGGGAGTGATGCTTGGTAGCGAGGCTAGAGAGCGGTGACAGCATGCCAGGGACTCCTGTGCTGCAGCTGAAGCTGGATAAAGGTGCTGGTAGCGAAAACCAGATTGTTCCACCCCAGTTGAGCCAGGGTGCAACCAGGATAGGAGTACCCTGGGAACCGTGAAGAGGCCAACTGGACAAGCTGGAATCAGGAATGGAGCCAGAGGTCAGCGCCAGGGACTAGAGACAAGCCAAGGTCAGGAACGGAGCCAGAGGTCAGAGCCAGGGACTGGAGACAAGCCAAGGTCAGGAACAGAGCCAAAGGTCAGAGCCAGGGACTGGAGAGAAGCCAAGGTCAGGAACAGAGCCAAAGGTCAGAGCCAGGGACTGGAGAGAAGCCAAGGTCAGGAATGAAGCCAGAGGCCAGAGCCAGGGACTGGGAACAAGCCAAGGTCTGGAACGGGGCCAGAGGTCTAACCAGGAATCGGACAATGAAGATCACACAGAGAATAACAGCTGTAGCTCATGGAACAGGCAACCCAAGCTGGGGTAGCCCGTTTAAGTACAAGAGGCAGCCAATGGAAAGAGGCAGGAGAAGGGGGCTCACCTGGGAGCCAGATAGGATTGGAGCAACTGGACCAGTAGAGCACCGAGCCAGACACATGCGCAGATGCCAGGAATGAAGGCAGCCGCATCCTGCGCATGCACTTCCGGACAGCTGAACTCGGAAGCATTCACCCGCCAGGAGCGGGGTGGCGGGGACAGAAGGAGTGCGGTGACAGACCAGAAGTTCCTTCAGGCAGTGGTGCCTGTATGAAGGTCCTTCCTTCTTTTCTTTTTTTCTCTGAAGATCAAAACCCTGTTGATTTCTTGTTCATTTATGTTTTTTTTGGTGTGTAATGTTGGTGTCCTTTGACAACTAAGGTTTATGTTGCACCTGTTGGTCATGTGGAAACTGGTCTCCAGTGGAGGGTTTTTGTTCTCTTTGGTATCCCCATTGTTCCTGTGTTTAACATTGGATGACAGAAAAAAAGAGGATTTTAGTGACCTTATCATTAAATGTTTTTCTCATAGTCCATTTGGAACACAGGACTCCCTCCCCAGTCAGAGGTGTCCTCTTGGGTTCTCTGATCAGGTGATTTTGTTCTTTCCTTTCACTTCTGCTTTATCTTGGCTTTGCTATACATACAAATGAATGTAGTAGGTGGGATAAAGTGGAGGGAAGGAAGGAGGTCTATGCCTCTGAGACCTTCTTTTTAAAAGTGCCTTGCTCTACAGGGGGTGAGGATTTTATCTCATGGTACCTGTATTACACATGGACTAAAAGATCAGTATATACAAGTAAGTTCACTCTTTAAAACAGATACCATCACCTAAAACCGTTATGGTGATTTCGAGAAAGCTTTTACACCACATATATGCTGTATTAGGCATGCTTTTTATTTCTAGTTATTTAGATTTATAGATTATGCTATTCAAGCACTTCCTGTCCTATCCCAACATTACCTCCCCCTCCCCACTGACTCAGGAATGCCATCTTCCCTAGTACTGAAAGGGTTAAGTGTCAGTGAGCGGGGGTGCTAATGTAGAGCTAAAACAAGCAGTTGCTAAATAGCATACCTTAATTGGCATAAACAATGCATGTAAATAACTAAAAACCCTAGTTTCCTAAATAAAAATGGTGTAATCACTTTACATTGTAAGCTGTAGAACAGGGACCCAATCCCACTGTTCCACTCAGTAAAGCATTTGTGTAACAATTCTTTACTTATATTGTAAAGCATTGTGTATACTTGTCACTTTATAAACAAACATATTAACACATGCATTCATATATACATTAATTCAATCACTTATACATTCAATCGTTCATTCAGGTGATTTTGAAAGCTTTTCAAAATAACCAAATTGCTTGTCATTGATAGTGTTGCTTTGAATTAGTTGAAATTTGGGGTATTTTTATTGGTCCACCATAGTACATTTGGTTCACTCCAGTATTGCACCAGCGCATTGAGTATGAGAGATCTCCCTGACATCAGAGTGTGCAGAAACAAAGGACTGAAATAAAGCTGTATCCCCCACACAAGATATCAAACATATATCCAGAAATGATGAAGAGGAAACAGAATGAGGAATACAAATAGAAATGTATCCAGTCTTTTAGTAAAAAACACCAACATATTTCATAAAACTAACATTTCTTAACCTTGTGGATGCTATAAATGTCTCCAGATCATTACATGGCAATGCACTGAAGATATTTATAGCATTAATTGGGTTAAATAAAGAATAATAATAACTAAAAATGAAATGTGACTATATACCCTGAAATATGCTATACTACAGTAGCATCAATATGAAAATATTTGATACAGGATTCTTAATTATAGTCCTAATATACCTTGTGCAGAGAGCAGCTATTTAATCCCTTGGATGGTAGCAAATTCTCCGACACATTGTGTCCCAGGCACTGCTAGACAAGGCACTTTAGCCACCCTTAACTCAACACATGGTCAAACCCTCATGCCTCACATAACCTCACCTCAAGTCCTATCTACTGTTTTGCTACCACAGAAAATACCCCTAGCCTATAACAAGCAAAAAAGACAAAAGTTATAGCCCCTTGATTGCTAGAGTGCTCTCCAGTTTAATGTTCCATAATATATTGGTGCGCTAAATGTTTTCTTTCTTTTAATTAAATTAAAATACATCAGGAGTAGTCAAAATTTGGATCTCTAAGTGGAAGTTGTAGACCCAAACATCTGGAGGTCCAAACACTGACTACCCCTGGCATACATCATGTCTTCTGTTAGATATGGAAGCCCTATGAATGTGCATTATTGAGAAGTGTTCATGTACTTGTTAATGCATGTAGTGCTGATCTTAAAGCAATTATTGCAGAACAGTGTAATTTATCAAATTAATAGAAACTTGGTCACTACATAAAGGGGGTATGAAATTCAGGGACACAATGCAAAAGTAGCTCACTGCATTGAGCAATGGGAGTTAACATTTAATCTAGTAATTAAGTATTGCCCAAAGGACCAAGACAATACTAGGCATAATTATATTATACTCCTTTTATTAATACAGGAAAAGGGAAAAGTCTGTGCTAGTATTCTGTTTGGCTAGAACATTTCATGTGATGTAACGTTGCTTGATAAATGCAAGCATTGTTAAATGTATTTGCAACATTTGGCTCTTCAGCTGTTGGAGATTACAATTCCCATCATCCTCAACAAGTCAACACAATCTGTCTGCACTGTGCTTACATATTCGGCAACACACACACAGACACAAGCACACACAATTAAAAACAGAACACAATAAGCAATATTCACTGACTTCTTGAGGACTAGGTGGATGTGCAGCACATTACTACCAATGCTTTGAATATTCATCTGACACACACACACACACACACACACACACACACACACTTTTATTCCCCCTCATGCATCTACTTTTACAGTGCAACTGGTATTTGCGTGTGTGTATATGTGTATTTCCTTTTCCTTGGATGTTTATATAATTGGTAAATTTGGAAACCTCCTCTGCATCCAGTCCACTTCAAGATATGTAGTATGTAATCCAGGTAGCCTCACCACCATACCTGGGAACTTTTGAAACAGGGCTACCCGGAGGGTAACCCTGTCAGTGCCCAGGGGGAGGAAAATGACCCGAATCGTGTCATAAAAGGGGCAGGGCTTAGTCGCGGGGGGCAAAAAAACCCACAAAACCCCCCTGCAAAATGGATGTAAGAGGGTGGGAGTGGGAGGAACCGGGCGGGATGGAGCACAAGTGGGTACAGTTTCTACTTAAACTCACACATTGCCCCGGAGACCCGGTAATTCACTTTGAAATCCGGAGTCTCCGGGGCAAAACCGGAGAGTCCCAGGTATGCTCACCACCCATGCTTCTCTCATCTTTCATCACATTTTTATTTTTTTTGAAGTGTTGTACATTCCCTGTCCTGTAAACTGGGCTGTCTCAGCATCTCACCATCTATGGTTCTCTTATTTATAACAATCTTTTTGCTTGGTGTAATATCCCTCTTGTAGATGTGCTTTGATTGACATCTTTTTTTCAGATTTTACTGACTTGCTAGAATAGGGATCTCAATCTTTGGTCCTCAAGGGCACCTAACATACCAATATTTAAAGATATTCCTGTCTGAACCATTGGTTAACTTACCTGTGCTACAGCAGGGATATTTTTAAAACATTGCCTTGGTTTAGTCAACTGCTGGACATTCAGTTGAGGTGAACTACAACTCCCCAACAGTTGTAGCCCCCAACAATTAACTACTCCTGTCTTAGGAGGTCAGATTAATGAAAGGGATCTATGATAGTTAATAAATGAATGGTTTAATGTAGTATATTAGTTTTATATAATTGTCTGTGTGTCTAGAATGTTTTTTTTTATAATAATTACACCCAGTTTACATTAGGGTGAGATGTTCAAAAAGTGATGGTAACTGAAATTGTCTGTAATCAGAATAAAACAATTCTTACACCGTGGTCCATCAGTTCTCAGACATCTTTCTTTCATTTTTTGCATTCAATTCTGCCATCTCTGTCAAAGGGAAGAAGCCGTCTTAAAAGTGGGTGTGGTTTAATCTACCTTCATATTGTAAGGTATTTTGAGAAAAAGTATTCTTTTAGCCCTCACTTTTTGTCTTAACGTCATTTTCACCCAACAAAATAAAAATGGTCTAAACTTGGAGAAGATAAATTAAAATACTGTTAGCAGGCATGAAAAAGCAGTACTATGGTTTTAACTTCTAAAAAAGTATTTGTTTGAAAATTTGTCATTTTTTATTCTGTATGATATTTTCAAATGTGACAGATTTACTTATGAAAATATTGTCCTTCTTTTACCACCAACTCATGATCCAACAGTCTTCATTATGATGACTTTTCTGAACATCACAGTCTTAGTCTGGATTAAGGCTGAGTTTTAAAAATACTTTGTGTTCAAAAAATGTTTTCTTCACAATTACAAGCATTCTTCAGTCATCCACTATAGTGGTCTTCCGTAGTCGGTACTTCTGCACTTTATCCTCTTAGTCATTGTTTCATTGCAAATACAGTATGCTGCACTACAGAGCCAAAGCAGCAAAACTTGTGTCACTGTCCAACTACTCATGGTCTGCACTGTAGCTAGCCTGCAAGAGACAGGGCCATGGATTTACTATGTATGTGCCAGGGGCCACAACAGAAAAGGAGTAATTTTCATCAGATTTGTTTAAATAACCAGTCAAAATGTATGATGTGGAGAAAATGTCACCCCATATTTATTGAAACTAAAAATGTAGTTACATTGTTGTATTATTGCAGTACTAATATTATAAATAATTATATTTACATTAAATATATTTTAAACTATCCTGAATATCCATCCTTAACACCGCATTCCAACCTCAATTATCAAGTGTATCCCACTATCCACCATACCCAACCAGCACAGTGCTTTTCCGTAATCATGCTCCTCTCTCTCCACTTCCTGGAGACTCTGTACCCTTAGAGACCTTCAAGTGCTGGAAGCTGGAACGGGAAACCCTAACCTCCCCACACTATACAGGACACATGGACCTTCCAGCACCTCCTATCCAATAGCTGGTTAGCCTCCATCTTGCCTTTCTATGCACTTGCTAGATAGGTCCATGTGGTATATTTCTCCTCAGTAGCTTCAGAGCCCCTTACCATTTGTTCATTTACTATGTGTACAGAATGCTACTCACTTCACTGAGAGATCTAAGCTAAAGTCAAAATATGTGAGAATAGCAGGATCATTATTGAAATTCATATAAATGCATATAAAATGACAAATGTCTAGAACATTATTTATACACAAGTGGATGTTATTTAATTGCTTATGTGCATATATAAATATATGCCACTTGGCATGATATGAAAATACCAGACTATATGATACACCAGTGTTTTTAAAGGGATAGTAATACTTAAAATGTAAAAAAATAGATGTTGTAGGGTTTATCCCCCTGAGTAAAACAAGGGTACTCCCACTGCTGAGAGATATTTTATTAAAAAATTACAACAGCACAAACTTGAATTTTTTAGGTGCAATATCATAGTGTCCTGAAAATTTACAGTGGTGCTGTTGTTACACCATCCTATGGACTGCTCTGGTCCATAAACCATAAATCTCCATAGGATGGAGGCCACAGGCCACTGTGATATTGCATCTAAAAAATTCAGGTTTGATCTGTTATAATTTTTTAATAAAATATATCTCGGGATAAACCCTACAACATATATTTTTTTACATTTTAAGTACTATCTCTTTAAGGTGGTAGTTAGGAATAAAATTAATTGATTTGTTTGAATATAAGAAGTAGGCAAACATTGAGAGACCTTTTTCAAGAATAAAAGTAAAGTGTATATATGAAAAATACTGTATATTCTTAGCATAAGAAATAAATATGATTGAATTAATGACCATTGAATTATTATCAGTGATGTTAATAGTATTCATTTTCTTGCCAGTTTGTCCTGTAAGCCATTGCTTTGCAATATATCACTACCTCATCAAAATGAAAGGCTCAATTTAGTTATAATTTAGCATTTGCATTTTGTAAATCGTGAATTTTACGGAATAAATATTTAGTGTTATTTTTGAGCCATATTATGAACTGGATGTACATTTCTGGAACATATTTTAGTTACCATGTTCCCTAATGACATGCATTTGGATGGCATATCCATTAGTGCCATCTATTTAAAGTGACTGTCAGTGCAGAGGAAAGAAAGAGATCTAGCACAGTACACAGATACATTTAACACACCAGTATCTGCATCGGGACTTTACTGGAATAACCCTTCAATCACTGCTCTACCTTAAGTAATCCTGAGGAAGCCGGCAGAGGACTGGCGATACGCGTCGGTCATCTATTTTTGAGTACGTACCGGGCAAGCAAACATTGTAACACTGAGTGATTATAACAGCCTGTGTACTGTAGCCAGAGACAAAGGATACCTAGCGCCCTAGAACCCGGGAGGAATCACGAACGGAGCCAGTTGGTAATGGAACCATAGGATTGAGGTACCATGGTGTATGTGGACTGATCTCGAGGCAGAGCGGTAATTGAAGGGCTATTCCAGTAAAGTCCCGGTGCAGATACTGGGGTGTTAAAAGGATTCCACTGGAAATTATTGATGTGCCTTTTAGAGTTGTTTATTTTGTAAGTGCAGTTTTATTAGCAGGGAAGTTATCCCTTAATAAAGACATTACTTTTAGATTTTGTCTCTGCTTCTGCGCCTGTTGTTTGTAGATACTTTTGAATATGAGATGGAGGATCTTGTAGGAGAGGCTGCGACAGGGAGACATCTGAGAGCGTTTGGAGTATTGGACTGATCTATTGTATGAACATTAACGGAGGAGGAGAGAGAGTGGAATGTGGAGTGGGTGAAACCACACTCATCCTTCATTTCATTTTTAACATCATTTACCCATGTGACTTACTAACTTGACCTGTGTCCAATTAAAGAAAAATTGATTATTTCTGATTAAAGGAGGAAAAGGATATTGTTTTATATATCCTGTCTGGCGCTGTCCTAGTGCACATTTTGTACACTTTGGTTGGTTTAAAACAGTAGTGTAGTTTGAGTTTGACAAAACAGTAACCCCTTAAGTACCCATGACATTCCAGGACCATCATGGGTAAACTTCTCTTAAAGGGATAATAATACTTAATATGTAAAAAAATATATATTGTAGTGTTTATTCCCCTGAGTAAAAAAAAAGGGTACTCTCTCTGCTGAAAGATGTTTTATTCAAAAGTTATTACAGCTCAAAGTTGAATTTTTTTAGGTGCAATATCACAGTGGCCTGAAATTGTACAGTGGTGCTGTTGTTACACTATCCTATGGAAAGCTCTGGTCCATAGACCATAAATCTCTATAGGATGATGTAGCAACAGCACCACTCTACAATTTCAGGCCGCTGTGATATTGCACCGAAAAAATTCAACTTTGAGCTGTAATAACTTTTGAATAAAACACCTTTCAACAGTGGGAGTACTCTTGTTTTACTCAGGGGGGATAAACCCTACAGCATATATTTTTTTTTTACGCGCGGCAAAAAAAAATGCCCCATGGTCCCTAACTGCCTGCCGCATCTTAAAGGGGTTAAAGAAAATTATAAAATGGGCTACTTTTCACTATTTACACTCATTTACTAAACATAATTTGTTGTAATGGTAAATCTCAACAAACTCAGATGACAATTATCTTCTTTTTCATAAACGGTGCTTATTTTATTAGTGACCTTACTAAGTGTGGACCCAAGTAATTAACTGCGCTGTGCAGACCCCAAATAGCCAAACTATCAGAGAAAACTAGCCCTAAGACAGACTGGTGGGCTGGAATTTTCAAGTGAAATCCAAGAGTGAGTTTACATTGTATTGTGCATTAGCCAAGACAGATACTGGGGTCAGATTTATGACCTTCTGTTTGGATGTTCAGGTGCACAGTGGGCAGCCCCTGATAGTCCAGCAGGTTTGTTCCTATGAAAACAGACCTACCAAGAAAGGAAATATCTCGAGATAGTGTTCCCTTGTAGGCAAATCCTACACAGTCACCAACAACTCTAATTATTTACTGTAGGTGTAAAGGATCAGATGGGTGTGCAGTGTGTTGCTGTACAAAATTTTGCACACTTTTGTGGTCCTTAGGCTATAGCCTACACATCCAATTTTTTTCAGAATCTGTCTTTTTAAACTCTTTGGTGCAATGAAATACTTACTAACTGAAGCATACTGACACCCAATAAGATAGATTGTTTTGTTCTTGCCAGATCATGGATTTCACACACAGAGTATCTGGAAAATTGTGCACCTTCCTATGAGATTACATCCAGAGGTTTCCTTTAACCACTGTCTTCTTTCTTTGTCTGCCTCATCTTCTAAAGATCCAGACCGACCCTTTCCCTCTGAAACTGCAAACATTAAGTATTTTTATTCAGTAGATGTGGCCTTCAATTTAACCCTGTTGTGCTAGAATTTATGGATAACTGATATGTTTGTGGAATTATTCTGACAGTGTACTCGATTCCCAGCAATCACTCACCAACCATATTGCAGACACAGGGTGCCAGCAATTGTCTTCAAACAAGGTAATGTATTACAGTGATATAAGAGCAGTAGACTTTAAGTGAAACTGCCAGCTTCCAGCTTTTAGTCTTATTAAATAGACACATTTAAACTTCATATATCTAGTGCTTTTTGTTTTTATAGGTTTAGTTTTAGAGAATTTTGGTTTAATTGTTGGAAAATCTAATCAGCAGAACTTTGTTCTCTGACCTTTCTGATGAAGCTCAATTAATTACTCACATGTCCATAAAGCCACTTCCCTCCACCTTCTTAGGCTGCTAGTTTCTAGCAGAAGGGTAGATTAAATTAATGGAAAATAATAATCTTGCAAATCCTTTCAAAATTGAGGCTTCCAATGAGAGGAGGATATAGGAAAGCAGCCATTCCTCTTTAAAATTTAGGGAGTACCTTTGCCTAGACAGTAAAGACCACCAAAAAAAAAACCCCAAGAAAATTTGTAGATATCTTTTTATACAGCTGTATCTCACTGGCAGTATCAACTTCAGGGACTTATACCCACCCTGTTCGGGGAACATGTCTCAGTGTAGATTGAATCTCAAAGTATGGCAGGCTTTCAGGAATTATTTTTTTATATTTATTAACCCTTTCAGTGCCAGAGGGGGTGCGCAAACCATTGCTCTGCAATGTGTTGTACACCCCTTTGGCACTTAAAGGGACAGTAATGTTTCATAATAAAAGCAGCTCTAATTAATCATCATAGTATTTGGACTTTGGAGAGTGTTATTTCAATTCTGTCAGAGTTGTAGTTCAAGAGTAATTCAGTGACAGAGTATCCCCCTCCCACCCCTTTTACTAATGTAACACTGTTCAGCCAGATCAGAAGGGAGGTGCCCAGGTTGATTGCAGAGAGGGACAATCTTCAATTAAGATAAGGGAAAAACCTGTCAAGGGGGGCAGGGCTTTCATTGTTCTCATAGGAAGAAGATTGTCCCCTGCTGTTATCTGTCTGGTCTATGGACTGCATTCCACATCTGAGAAGAGATGGCTTACACTAGGTAAAAGGGGAGGGGGGAACTTTGCTTGTGAATATCTCTCAAACCATAAAGGTTTGAGAGATAAGACTTATATCGTTCTTCATGTTTTTTTAATGCCTACAAAATAAAATAAAGATAAAACAAAGTATTACTATCCCTTTAAAGAGTTAAAATGACTAAATAAAGCAAAGCTAAAATGAGAGGAGCAGCAGAATTTCTTATCTGTGTGGGAACAGTGCAATATCCCTCACAAGCCCACAGCTGACCATGACGAGAGTGGTAGGAGTAAATGTGAGTGTTTAAATTACTTTTTACATTTTTATTAGTGTTTCTGGATATACTACCCTCTGGGTGACCTTTTTTTTTGCTTCTGCAATAATTTAAATGAGATAATTTTACTAAATACGAGTCTCCTAAAGAAATAAACTTGAGAAAAAAATTATATATATTTACTTTGCCTGAGGGTTGATTATCTGGTGTTACTTGCCAAAACAATAATGTAATAATAATCTCTTATTCTTAAAAGTGTGACTAAAAAAAGAAGTTGCATACGTATGTACAGAATTCTCAGTGAGAACTCTGATATGGATGAGTTCCTAACACACAAAATGATGATTAAATACTAAAATCAATGGGTTAGTATCAGGCTGAGAAGAATTAAAAAAGAATTTGAGAAAACTCATTGATAAATGGAGAAGCATTATGAGTTAAACAGTTACATCTATAAGTCTTTAATCATTGCTGGTACCACTTGGACATTTAAAAATACACACATTGGATGTCTTTATTTTAATAAAAATATTACTTAACCCCCTTGGATGCTAATTTCCAGCACATTAAAAAAGCCGTTTGTTAGAGAGAGGTTGGTATCATTCAGTGGGTTAAGAGTTATTTAGATACATTAATCTTTTTAGATAGTTAGTTTTCCCAGTTGATTGCTTGTTAACTACACTTTCATACCTTAAAGGGATAGTAATACTTTGTTTTATCTTTATTTTATTTTGTAGGCATTAAAATAACATGAAAAACGATATAAGTCTTATCTCTCAAACTTTTATGGTTTGAGAGATATTCACAAGCAAAGTTTTCCCTTCCGCCCCTTTTACTTAGTATAAGCCATCTCTTCTCAGATGTGGAATGCAGTCCATAGACCAGACAGATAACAGCAGGGGACAATCTTCTTCCTATGAGAACAATGAAATCCCTGCCCCTCTTGACAAGTTTTTCAGGTTTTTCCCTTATCTTAATTGAAGATTGTCCCTCTCTGCAATCTACCTGGGCCCTTCCCTTCTGATCTGGCTGAACAGTGTTACATCAGTAAAAGGGGCGGGAGGGGGATACTTTGTCATTGAATTGCTCTTGAACTACAACTCTGACAGAACTGAAATAATATTATGATGATTAATTAGAGCTGCTTTTATTATGAAACATTACTATCCCTTTAACAATGTTATCTGTTGTTCTAGATGCTCATTACATAAACAAGAAATGAGTAATAACAAACGGTTTTATTAAAATTCAGTCCATAGGCACGGGGAGAGCGATCCAGGTGTACAGCTATAAATACCTCCATAAGAATATAACCAAGGTTACTGTGAATCATACATTTATACTTAAAAATCAGAATGCTTAATTTGTTATGGCAAAATAAATATTCCTTCTACAATAGGTTTAGTTGTTTAACAGTGAAATTTGTAACTGTGGCATATTCTATTTTTTTTTCTTTCCATGAGCTTATCCTCCCAATATGTACTTTGCTTAAACTACTGCTGTCATGAAGTGTGGTGAACTCTGCATTCATCCTGTTCTACCCTTCCATATACAGTATACATATAAAACATCCATTCTGTTATCTTCTGTCATTAGATTTCACATAACAAATGCAGTTTTACTTCAGATATGTCATTCATTATAACTTGACATTCCTTTCTTTACTACTATCTAAAGAAGAGATCAATTGTATTTTAGATCAGTTGTTTAAGAGATGCTTTTTATATCTAGTCAAAAAGTAATGTATTCAATAGAGAACACTCCAAGCTTAATATATGTGTGAATTGTAGTATAGTCTTTGCTTGTTTGTTTGAGCAAACCTTGCCTCAAGCTTTCCTTGTCTACCCTCCAGACACATGTAATATTAATGTGCTACCAATTGTGTTGCTGCAGCTGATTCAGAAAGGCCCAAATTGAGGAAGAACTGCATTAAGTTCCTTGATCACAGTTGAATGTGTGGGATTTCTTTAAGTAGGGCAATGTTGCCACCTGGTTATAAATTGAAAAGACAGTTTCTCCCTTTCGGCTACTTCTGTTCTTAAAATAATTTTTTGACCTATAGCAATCTACTAGATTCAAGGAAAAAAGAAAGTCACCTTTTAATCTGGTTTTAACTGATATAGAACCCTGCACTTGTTAGATCTGCTTCCTGAATGAAGAGACACCTAATAAAACTAAATGCAAAAACAATAATGCAATGGTTAGGCTCCCGTGCTATTAAAAATACGGTGAACTATATTTTATCGTGCTGTTTAAAAACAAACCTAGACATTTTAGTCACATGAATATCACACTATTTAAAATGTACACAAATTCTGATCCAGATGGAGTGGACCTAGTATTTTGGCAAAGTCTCAATTGTCAGTCTGGCTGACTCTGCTCCTGCTGAGAAAGTGGGTAGTCTGAGAGGTAACGTGCAACAGTGTTATTGAGGCAGCAATTCTGGGGCAAACAAATGAAACCATAGGGTGTCACATAAAAAGTCCTATTCATTTATCCCTTTGAATGCACTAGATACCTCTCTGGCACTCAAATGGTTAAATTGAGCTTTTAATCCCTTGAATCCTAGAGGGATCGCCAATGCATTGCTTTACACTATATTAGTGTAAATTTGGAGATTTTTTTGTCTCTTATAATATAGTTGCTTCAGAACTGCTCCAGTTCCTCTTAAACAGATAGTACTGCTTAATATAGTAAATATGTTGTAGGGTTTGTCACTGGCACTCCTATTGTTGGGAGGTGTTTAATGTAGAAGTTGTAGCTCAAACATTTATTTTTTGGGTTGTAATACTGCCACAGACTGACATTTTACAGTGGAGTTGATGCCACAGCAACCTATGGAGGTCTATGGTCAGTTGACCAATAGCTGTCTGAGCAGCACCACCATAATATTTTAGGCCATGGAAGTACTGCACCCAAATAATGCAAGTTTGAGCTGCAATAACTTTTGAATAAAATATCTCTCAGTGATATGAGTATCCTTGTTTTACTGAACAAGATCAGCCCTACAATATATAGTTTTTCAATAGTAAGCATTACTGTCCCTTTTATTCCTCAACCTCATGGATATAGGAATTAGTTGATTGGAACCCTGTCTTTTAGGTCAATCTAACATGGAGTTGAGCACAAGTGAAAGCAGAGACTGTAAGTTTCAGGCTACATACTTCTTCAAGACCAAAGGAGACAGCCTATGGGGCTAGTTGTTTTTTTTTTGTTTTAGTTTTTTTTTTAACTGGCAAGCAGATTTTGGGGATATAGAGTCTGCATAATACAACCTCTACTGAAAAGCTTTATTTGCTACTGTTAGAGCAGATTTAGTAGTGATGGTTCCCCTTTAAATGACTGTTTGAAAGTATTGCCCCCAGTTGTTTGGTAGACTGTACATTTATTTGATTGATCATTGAATATACTCTATTACATTTACTGAAATTGTTTTTGCATTTTGCAGCATGCTTGCATATTAAACACATATGTATTGTAATATATTAACACTTTATTAACCCTGGTACTCAAACGGTTAAAGTACAATGTATTTTTACATGTACATATTTTAAGAGCTCAAATATACTCCTTGCAACACATTTATTTAGGACAATCAATCAGTGTTTTCTGACAGCAGAATATACTCTTATGGAACAACACTAACATGCTCTGTATTAAAAAAGAATCGTCCTCTAGACTGAGATGTAGGTACATATTCTATTCAACACAATAGGCCAGAATATTCATTTCTGAAATACTCCACGTGTGTTCTGCAAATGCTCATTTGAAAGCATAATCCAGGTGTAAATTATCATAACAAATAGTTCATTATCGAATTATTATTCATGAGATATCACTGACTGTTCTAAATTGCCCAAATCGAATATCTTCTTTTAGCCATCAGCTTTTACATGAATTTCACTTAATCTACAAAGTGGGCTTTGTTGGCTAAATCGTTTACTAGAATTTAGTGCTTGTCATCTCCATCGCCAGTGCCTTTAGAATGGTCAGGGTTTAACCCTTTGAGGGCTAAGAAAGCATTTTTTTATTAAAAAAGATGAAGAAAAAAACAAACAAAAAAAAGACAACTCCATCATTAATCCCTTAATAGTAATACTTCGTTTTATCTTTATTTTATTTTGTAGGCATTAAAAAAACATGAAGAACGAAGTAAGTCTTATCTCTCAAACCTTTATGGATTGAGAGATATTCACAAGCAAAGTTTCCCCTCCCGCCCCTTTTACCTAGTGTAAGCAATCTCTTCTCAGATGTGGAATGCAGTCCATAGACTGGACAGATAACAGCAGGGGACAATCTTCTTCCTATGAGAACAATGAAAGCCCTGCCCCCCTTGACAAGCTTTTCAGGTTTTTCTCTTATTTTAATTGAAGATTGTCCCTCTCTGCAGTCTACCTGGGCACCTCCCTTCTGCTCTGGCTGAACAGTGTGACATCAGTAAAAGGGGCGGGAGGGGGATACTTTGTCATTGAATTACTCCTGAACTACAACTCTGACAGAATTGAAATAACACTCTCCGAAGTCTAAATACTATGATGATTAATTAGAGCTGCTTTTATTATGAAACATTACTATCCCTTTAAGGACCAGATACAGGCCAGAATTCATCAGCTATGGGAAGATGAACATTTCTGATGCAATGCTTTTTGCGACACAGGGATTTCATAAATACAGCCATTACCAAGATCCACTCATATGCATACACAGTATACTTGTGTTCATTCCATAGATTTCTGAGGCATGCACCAGATGTAAATGGCAGATTTATGTGGTACTCGCTCATTGCTGATTAAGCGGGTATCATATATTATCTGGCCATTAATGAATTTGTGAATAGCAATACAGAGTATTTCTTGGTTCATTCACCATTTCATAAATATTCCCCATATATTTGATGTATGAAATAAAAACAATAAGAAAGAAATAAATATATATAATATAAATAAAACAATACAAAAACTTTTGGAAAATATACTGCTCTAAAAAAAGATCCAGCTGCCACTCCACATAATGTTATGGTATGCCTGGGAAATTAAACTGTTCGTTTATGTGCTAAGATCTAAAATAGGCTCTTGATGGCTCTAAAACATAACATTTATTCACTGTACGGACTAAACTGGCCATTAATGGCCTAATCATTAGTTGCATCAGGTGTCTGTTATAAATCTTTGTATATGTACATTAAACAAAGTATTTCCAGAGTGCTGATTTGGGGGTGCTAACAATGATACACTTTCCATCTTTTTCCTTTTTCTTGTTTTTCAAATATTAATATTATCAGTAAGCTTGGAGTATATTCTAAGAATTGGTTGCAAATAGAATTAACTATATAGTACTAAATCTAGATTTTCCACACCCTATTCAAAAATACTGAACCAAAAAAAAATGTAACAGGCACTATATCATACAAATAACTAAAAGGTAACAATTTTATGTTCTAAAATGAGAGCTTTGTCATTTTCTCTTAAAATATACATTTCCATCATAGCGGCCACCTATAAAGTCAGTTTTATAGCAATCGGTGGTAATGGATACCAAGAGTGTTGCAATAGGTTGCTATGGTTGATGAGAAAGGAATATCACTTGACAATCTATGAGAGCAGTGTTTGATTAACCCTTTGCGTGCCAGAGGGGGTATCTAAAGCATTGTGAAGCAATGTCGTGTATACCCATCTGGCACTCAATGGGTAAAATATTTGTAATACTTTCTTATAAAAATCTCTAAAATTGTGGATATTAATAATAGAATTAAGATGAGCTACTTCCCAGTTCTCAGATCTTCATAGTTTTTTCTGTCCGTAGCATTTAAACTTCCCCCTCGCCCTTTTCATAAGTCAGCGCTCTAGCTGACAGATGCAGAATCCGATCATTTGGCCAGACTGAGGCTCTTCATCAGAGCCGAAAATGTGATGTTTATGAAGAAATATTTCATTGGAATGGTCTACAAAGTGTGCTTGCACCTATCCCTTTAACCAGGGAATGACGTTCAGAATACAAATGCAATATATAAAACTATTTTAATAACGTCTAGTTACTGAACAACCCCTTTCAGTGCAGGTGCTCTAGCATTGAAATTAAATCAAATGACTAACCTTTTGAGATGAATTTTAGAGATGTACAGTCAGGTCATTAATAGGATTTTTATTGTGAAATAATAAGCTGGAATAGACAAAAACAAAGAAAGAAATAGATGTTTGTGTGTTTGACACTGTGTGTGTGTATGTGCATATGTGTTAACACCTTGCATACTGAAGGGATGCACAATACATTGGCATCAAAGTTTTGCACAGCCCTTTTGTCCTAAAAGGGTTAATCGATAATTGCTTATTTTCTACTTTTTTTTTTTTAAGTAGTTTGTCCATATACTATTATTTTGGCAGGCATTGTGTCTGCAATTATATTTACTTACAAATGTCAGTGAAAGTATTAAAGGGATAGCTGGAAATACTTTACTTGTTATAAAGCTATTTATATCTGCTGAACCACACAAGAAAAACATGCAATGTACTATAAATCAACTTTTTGTTTAAAACAAAGAATGTGATTTTTTAATTGAATCTTAAAGGGATAGTAATGTTTCAAAATAAAAGCAGCTCCAATTAATCTTGATATTTGGGCCATGGAGCGTGTTATTTCAATACTGTCAGAATTGTAGTTCAAGAGTAATTGAATGATAAATTATCCCCCCTGCCCCTTTTACTGATGTAACACTGCTCACCTCAGAACAGAAAGGTGCTATCCAGATGGCTTGCAGAGAGGGACAATCTTCAATCAGCATAAGGAAAAAGCCTGAAAAACCTGTCAGGAAGGGGTTCATTGTTATCACAGTAAGAAGATTGTCCTTTGCTGTGAGCTGTCTGATCTATGGATCAGATTCCACATCTAAGGGGAGGCATCTTACACTAGGTAAAAGGGGCAGGAGGGGGATACTTTATCATTCAATTACTCTCGAACTACAGCTCTGACAGTATTGAAATAACACTCTCCAAGGCCCAAATACTATAAAGATTAATTAGAGCTGCTTTTATTTTGAAACATTACTATCCCTTTAAGATTCAATTAAAAAAAATCACATTCTTTGTTTTAAACAAAAAGTTGATTTATAGTACATTGCATTTTTTTCTTGTGTGGTTCAGCAGATATAAATATCTTTATGACAAGTAAAGTATTTCCAGCTGAAACCTCTTTGATTGTTTATTAAATGATATACTATGCACACAGACTGTGCCCGAATCACCAAGGCAATGAATGTTTAAAGCATTTTTACATCCAGCTGCCTCTCTGGATAATTAGACGAGTATAATGGCACTTGCTTAGAGATAGCTAATTACAAAAAATCTATGGCTCCCAAGACTAATTATTTGAGTAATGATAACATATTAGCCATTTCTAAATTTCAGTTACAGTGCACCAAATAGGATGCCAAAATATAAGTAATATATATCAATGAGTGGATAAAGTAAGAAAAATCACACAGGTTCTGAATGGTTTGCAGATTTATTTTTATATATATGGCATTTGTTGTGTTAAATGTATGTTGTCTGCATAACAGTAAACAATGCCGTCTTAACGTAAACTAATGGTGGTTCAATACTCATGCATTTAAGACACTGAGGTTGTGAATGTTGCAGAGTGCTCATCAAATGATGGTCTCTAACAGAGATAAATATGGGCGCAGCTGACACTTCATCACATCTCCTCTCTAAGGCTGCAATTTTCACCAGCATTTCAGAGTATCAAACCTGTGTATGAAATGTCTTTAGAAAGTGATTCATTTTGTAAATCTGGAACGTTATATGTTAACATGTATTCTAATCTTTAGAGGGGCACACGCTGTTTCAGAAGCTGGCATGTACCTGTTGAGCCAATCAAAGGATTAAAAAGCATAATTAATTCCTTTATCCACTACTGCACACAAAAAAGTATGTAGCACCTTAAAAGCTGCATTGCATTTTAAAACTCTCCAACATAAATAGATGCAGAGTTAGACACATTAGGATATGTGTAGAAAGAAAAAAATATGTAGCAATTCCATGGCAAAATAAATAACAATTCCAGTATGTATAAAAGGAGCATGTAACCCACTGAATGCCCAACAGTGCTTCCTGACATTATTCCTTGGGGACACCATCACGTCTGCTAATGTGAGGTGCTACTAGTCTGGGGTTATACCAGTGTAAGTGCCTAGAATGAGAAGCTGTGCTTTGACTCTTTAATATTGGAGCGTGGAGTTGATATAAGGATCTGAGTTTGGCTGAAGGGAGGATGACTTCAGCCGGGGTGAAACTAGTGCAAATGCCTTGAACAAGAGGCTGTGTTTACCTCTTTGACATGTGAGAAGGTTACGTATGGGTTCTTGTGGTAAAGGTGACATATAAAGTGCAAAGAACCTTTACATTCAGGGAGTGTGTGTGCTGTTCTTTGATTTCATTTTTTTATCACTGGGAAGGCAGCGCATGATTGCTGGCCGCCCCTCATTTCTGCAGGCTTTATATAATTAGACTAGTTTTAAGGCCCGTGTACACAGACCAACACTGGTGGCGCTGCAGTCATGCGCAGTACAGACTGCCCACACTACGGCTGATATGGAGTGCCCACTCCGTGTCAGCCGCGGCATGGGTAGTCTGTACTGTGCATGACTACAGCGTGTGCAGCCGTCTCTACTGTGCATGACGGCTTCTGACAAACATCCTTAGCGAATTATAATATAGGATGACACTTACTTTGGCCAGCCATTGTTTGAAGTTTGTAATGAACATGGTAATTTCCAATGTTGCCTGGTTAAACGGTCTACAGATCATACCTGCTGAAACCTCCCTCTAGATATTGGCTGCAACAGGCTGCGTTCATATGAGGCAGATTCCCATTAAAAATCTGATTGTAAGCCATTTGTTCATTTTTGGGATGTGCTTATGTCACCTGAGTGAATACAACTTCTCTGTTATGGCTTGTTCAAAGTGTTGACCTCCTCCTAGTTTTAAACAGTTTAATGTTGTGCAATGAATATCCATTTTTGCACTATTGTCCCTTTAACTATAGGCATGTAGTGATGTAAAGCAGTGAGAAACTGTTTTCTTGCTAGCAGTACACCAAAACATTGTGTTCCAATGTTCTACATCCCTTTGATGATCATCAGGTTCATTTATTCTCTCTTATGACAGTTCTATCAATAATAGTTTTGTATGTGTTGTGAAGAATAAGCTAGAGTTTATCAGTCAGAACTGGTGCGGTTACTCAGGTTGATACATTTAATGTGATCCTTTGTGGCAAGTGGAAATAGTTAATAAAACTTCTTCACTCTGTAATAAGCCTAGTAATGGGTCAGTGTGTAACCATGGTGACTGACGAATGCTTTATAACAGTATACGTATGGAATAATGGGAAATTATAATTTGTCATACTCAAAGCAATCAGACTGGAGTGGCCTGATGTGCATTTGTGTTATTAAATGGAATTATGAATATTTGAGTGGAAAAATGTAGTGTTAGATTGTTATATATAAATTAAAAAATATATTTTTTTTATATTTGAAAAATCATTCAAAACTCCCTGTGTCATGCTACCCAAACTTCCAGCAGATTTATAGTTTAGCAAATAACAAACTTTTTTCTGGGAAAAGTGAAAGTCTTCTGGAGCCACACAGTGCTTAATTAGCATATGAAATGTCACCGACAGCCTTCATTAGTCTATGAAATGACACTGGAAAAAACTTCACTAGCATATGAAATGTCACTGGTACCATGATTAGCATATATTTATATACGGTACCAGGTACGAATATCTCCTTAACTGTTCGTTTTCTGGAACTTTGGCTAACATGACATATATATTGTTTTTAATGAAGTTTTCGAATATGTAAAAGTGAATCAAGGTGACAGGTTGCTTATGCACAAAGAAGTAGTAATTTTATTTTTGCGCAAATCAGCTGCATCATACAGAAAATTCCCCCATTTCAAATGATTTAAAGGAGCAGTAAACGTTTTATAAAAAAATATGTATGGTAGAGCGTCTCCTGTTAAGTAAAATAATGGTACTCCCACTGCTGAGAGCTGCATATTTCCATAGTTATACAGTTTAAATCTGTTTTTTTTACATTAGCAGTGCCCTCTTGTGGTTAGATTCTATTTAGTTATTCTAATGGAGAGGAAAGTCAGCGACATACAGTTCTCCATAGAATGTGATAAAAACTGCCAATTCACTTCTTGTTAGTTAGAATGATCAGGAAGTGAACTTTTATAACGTTTGAATAAAACAACTGACATCAGTGGGATTGACCTTGTTTTACTCAGCAGGAAAAGCTCTATAACACATAGGTTTTCATAAAAAAAAGTTTACTGCTCCTTTAAATATGGCTTTTGCCTCTTGAATGCTAAAGAAATGTGTTGGAGATGTCTTAGAGGTTCAAATTGCCATTTAAATATATGGGAAAGCATAGCTGGGCTCTCAGTAACTTTTTTTTTCCTATTTGCATAACGCCCTTAGTATCTAATTCAGCAAGATGATGTGGAGCCGTTTTGTATTACAGGAGACAAATAAAAATGATTTTTGATCGAACTGGGGGTTTAACTCCTTGAAGGTTAATGTGGTTTCCAATTCATTGATATTTTAGCATTCAAGGTGTTAAAATCCTATTTCAATCAACAGGAATTTAGGGGGACTTTCATTTCCCCTGTAGTTTAATTGGTTTGTTCCAGAATTCCTTCACTTCAGCTTGCTGCATTTGGCCCATAATTATTTGAGTGCCAATATGCAGGTATTGCTTATAAATGCACTGTATTTCCCACCAGCACCCATCTTTACCACAATGGAAATAAAATAGCTATGCCTCAGTTGCAGGAAAGATTTCTGATTTTTTTTTTTCTATCTCTACTTTTTGACCCTCTTGATAATTTGTTATTCAGTAAAAGTCACAAAAGCCAATATGTGAGGAGACTTTATGACACCAGAGAGGAGTGAATCTAATCTAAATGGAAAACAGGGACACTCTTTTGTCATATGCTGCAACTGCATGGTGACCAGGTCACAATTCCAGAAGTCCTGTTTTAAATAGGTGACTTCCACATTATAACATCTGTGGTGGTAATATGGGGCAATGTAAAGTGAAAAATAATAGGTTTTACTGTGCGTTAAGAATATATATATATGTATATATATATATATATATATATATATATATATATATATGTGTGTGTGTATATATATATATATATATATATATATATATATAAAAAACATTTTATTTATTTGTTTTTATAGTGCATATCTTGCACTTGATATATAGCATAAGCAAAAGTACAATAGCTAACACAATTCTTTTGGTGCGTCTGCCTTGATTTTACCATCATGCATATAGTATTAGGTTGTGATGGATGATGCCAACTGAAAAATAAAGTATCGCCCTACTTTCATATTAAGCTATGTGAATTTGTACTTAAAGGGATAGTAATACTTCATTTTATCTTTATTTTATTTTGTAGGCATTAAAAAAACATGAAGAATGATAGAAGTCTTATCACTCAAACCTTTATGGTTTGAGAGATATTCACAAGCAAAGTTTCCCTCCCGCCCCTTTTACCTAGTGTAAGCCATCTCTTCTCAGATATGGAATCTGGTTGTAAGACCAGACAGATAACAGCAGGGGACAACCTTCTTTTTATGAAAACAATGAAAACCCTGCCCTCTTGACAAGTTTTTCAGGTTTTTCCCTTATCTTAATTGAAGATTGTCCCTCTCTGCAGTCTGCCTGGGCACCTCCCTTCTGATCTGGCTGAACAGTGTTACATCAGTAAAAGGGGCGGGAGGGGGATACTTTGTCATTTAATTACTCTTGATGTACAACTCTGACAGAATTGAAATAACACTCTCCAAAGTCCAAATACTATGATGATTAATTAGAGCTGCTTTTATCATGAAACATTACTATCCCTTTAACTACAGTTGCATTTAGATCAGTATATAGATTAGAGCAGACCACATGCATTCCTTAGAGGCTTCTCCTGTGGTCTCCAGTCTATACTCTTGTACAGTGAGAGAATGACATTTCCCTCTCCCACATTACACACATACAGACATACACACCTACAGATCACACACAAACACTGCACTGCAAAGACCACACATCCGCTATCTTTTTCCCTCAATACCCACCTCTCCTAAAATTTAGGCTGTTCTATATTAACCCTTTGGGTACTAGAAATGTGTCCATCATATTGCTTACGATGCACTGGAGACCTGTTTAGCATCCAGGCCGTTAATCTACTTTTCTCTATCCGTATTATGAATACTTAACCATAATATGTGGTCCCCTATAGTATATGAGAGATGTCTGGAGGTGTACTCGCTAACTCAGCATGATGAAGAGGGTGTATGGAAAGTCACAGCACAGAATGGAATATGGGAGGGTCCATCAATATCAGACTTTACATTTTAGAGTTTATATTTATTGGAAGGTCCAAGAATAGCCTAGGAATATTAATTAATAAACATTATAGCTTATAATTAATAAATAGTATAGCTTTTTACTCTTTTTTTATGTCCATTAGGACATTTGCATGTGTCTTTGTTCTTCTGGATTCTGTACTACCTGGCACATCAGCTATGCCTTCTGATCTATTGGTTGTCCTATTTAAAATGGGTTCTCCTGATCACTCACTGCCAGGTTATTTGAGACTTATTTGAGGCTTAAATCGGGGTGCTCTTCTCTGTGAGTTTCTGGATTCTGTCCTTATAATTGTTTACTGGACTAAGCATCATCTCCAACAGTTGAATTCTGACTATGCTTGAACTCTGTTTGCATTGACCTCAACTTTGCATTCTGTCTACTTTTGACCTGAGCTGGCCCTGACCTTGGCCTGTCTCTGACTCTTCTTGGAACACTGTTTGGCTTGTTGGTTTGGAAGTTCATTGCTACCAACTGGTTTTTAGCTCTGCTTATTCATCCTGGTGTGACCCTGGCTCAGGGTCAGATATTCTACCTTGTGGTTGACTTCTTTACTTCAGGCATGGCCAAAGCAAGACCACACCTGATGGTGCTCCCAAGAACCTCTCAGTAGCCCCACTCAGAGCTTCTTTTTGCAAGACTTCTGCTATAAGTGAGTCCATCCATCTGGTTCTCTGACACTATTACGGTATGGTGGAGTCAGTAACAACGAGAGGTCTTAACTCACAAGACTATAATTACACAAGTGATGCCAGATACACTATAATAATTGTGATCCATAGTGTTATACAAATAGCTTTTCATAAATAGAATATATATCATTTGTATTGTCTGAAAATGTTGCTTCTGAATAAAACTTATAAATTATACATTTCCAGTGACAAAAGCTTTTATAAGATTTTTAAGCTTATTAAATGTGCAATTTATTTTACATCTGCACACATTAGCTAGAGGGTTTACAGCTTCAGCTAGCTGCAAACAGATAGTCTCTTGTACATACGCACATCTGGTGTGTTATCATGTGGAAAGCATTGGGACTAGATAGAACACCTTCTAGATATGTACTGTTGAAAGGTGTACATGTGTACACGTAATAATTTACTTAGTTTCACAGAAGTGTTGTTTTCTTGAAAGAGCAAGAATTTAATTAACACAAATGTTAAACCCCTGGTTACTGAGTAACTGTCAAATGCAAATAAAATTGAATAAAATCCAACAATGTCTAGTAAGGGCTTTAGGCTAGATCGAGCATGGTCAGCATGTTGCCCCCCAGCATTTGTTAAACTACAACTGTCATTATATTTAGCTGGCCAGTTGGCAATGATTGGATTTTTAGTCCAACAGCAGCTAAAATGCTACAGGTTGCTCAAAGCTATAATGGATATTTCATGCTGCAAGAGTATTTTCAAGGTCCTATGCTGTTCAATACAATTTGGGAATTGGAGGCTGTGCAATACCAAAGAAAATGACAGTTTTCTTAGATCAGATTCCTTGACCTTAATTGAAGTCCTCATTGTCTGTTTTTATACCATACCCCAAGATAAGTCTAACCCCCCTCAATTATGGAATTCAATTATATAGTTAAAAGTACAAAGGTGAATATCACATTTTCCAAATGGCCAATATATTTAATTCTGTATTTTTTATATTTATTTTATTTTCAATTTATTTGAGAGGAATATATTATTAGCAAAAACATATACCCATTAGATGTGATCACTGGGTCTCCTACTATATTTATTATCTTGTTGATGGGAACTATTTCATTGCCAGCAGAAAGAGAAGAAGCAGATTGTCGGTAACAACCTGTTCCACTCACCCTGCAAGAGCATGGGCATGCACTTTTCCCCAGTGTGCTACTCATTATGTTCTCTTGGATTGCAATGAGTTAACTCTTAAATGGAACTGCAGTGAGCTGCTCAAGTAGCCTCCCTGCGGTTACAGTATATGCAGATTGTCAGTTACTAGCCATCTGCTTCTGACAGAGCTCCCAGTTCCTTTAACCTAACTGCCTAAAAAGAAGCTTTATATATACACTAGTTGAAGAGCCTGTTACACGGGCTACAGTGCCACTGCCAGCCGGTCACAGGGCGGTCGTACTCAGTAGAGACTGCCAGCGCCGTGGCTGATACAGAGCTGGACGCTCCGCAGCTCTGTATCAGAGCGGCACGGGCAGTCTCTACTGCGCATGACTGTGTCGTTACATACGTTTTAGCAAATTATTATATATAGGATAGGATAGGATAGGATAAGATGTCACAATCTGTGGGAACAAGGTAAGTGTTTGATTACATTGATTGAACATGTATTAGAATCAATTTAAATGTTAATATAATCTTAATTAAGAGACAAGTTTGTTTAGTTAAGTGTAGGCATTTGGTAAGTTAATTTAGTGTGACAAGTTCTTTTGGTTGTTTGTTGATTCCTGCTCTAGTTGCATTACAGCAGTGATAAAATGCACACCTTAGACTCCAGTCAGGGGTTTGAATATTTTCTAGAATGGTAAGGGGTATAGTATGAATCAAAAAGAGGACAAGCGACTCTGTGAATCATTCAAAATGATATGGAAAAAACGATCCAAATGGTGTGAGTACTGAAATCACTTTATAAAAACTGTAGACTGTTAAATAAGCTGTGCCATACAGAACCAATGTATACAAATATCACTGGAACCATGTTAGGCTGAAACACTCCTCAATATAATTTAAAGTAACACTAACACAAAAAAAGAAATAGATCGGTATTGAACTTTAAAAATGACATACTTATACCTAGCATATGTATAAATCTAATATTCATAGGTTACATTCCTATAATCTAATCCTAAACTTGTTTTTCAATTTCTGTTTAAGTAGCCCTGTTTAGAGACCATTTATGTAATGTTGTTTCAGTGTGAGTACTGAGAGATAACAGCTAATGTTAGTTGATTATGATTAGCACCCACTGCTTTTGTATTGTCGTACCTGGGAACTCTCAGGGTTTTGACCCAAATCTCAAGGTCTCATGGTGAAGGGCCAAATTCTCAGGGTGAGAGATTCCAGCGTTATCTGCTATATGATTACACCAAATTACTGCTTATTTCATGTCCAGTTAGTGACATTTCTACCAGTAGAGGTGAAGTCCTGCTTGTCTTGCGTAAGAAGTGATATCTCCGAACTGTCATGGTTACATGACGACTGATTGGATCATCTCTGGGTTAGAGTAAACACTGACATAGCGCTTAGAATCTACTTTCTTGTGAGCGTTAAGGTTTAATAGTTAAGATCTCAGGGTGAGCTCATTTCAAAACTTTGCAGGTATACATATTGTTATCTTATATCAGTCCAGTCACAGATAATTCTGGACAATCATTTGAGCCCTTGGAAGGCAGGAGTGTCTTTTTCCTCATTGCATATGTAAGACTAGATTTTAGGCCTCAGAAAACAAACTGAGCATTATTACAGATGCCATCTTCAAGTATAGGCTATTTACATGTATACAACCCCTTCATTTAGGTTTTTGTGTTACTTTAGAAAAAAGGAAAAAAATCGGAATATTTTGTCAGACATCCTTGGCTACAGAAGCTACAGAAAAAAAAAACTAACTCGGGGCTGTATTTGGTAAGCTAAATAAGTTCCATTTTATGCAATCCAAAAGGGAGCAAAAATCCTATATAATAAAATGTTAGAATGTTTGTCCGATGCAGTAATGTGCAGTAGAGACTGCCCGAACACACAGAATGCTTGCCTCTTAACCCTTTGAGTGCCAGAGGGGTACGAAATGCATACCCCTCTGGCACTCAAAGGGTTAACATTACCCGGAACTTGGCCCGTGTACACTGGCTTTTACACTAGTTTCCTATAATTTAAATTGACCTTTTAGCCTATTGAATGCAAGAGAGGTCTACAAATCATTGTAGACTTTTCTGGCATTCAAGGTATTAACCTGGAAATGTATTTGCCCCTTATGGTGCAGTTTGTTTGCCTCAAAATTGCACCTTCTTAGATAATTCAATACAGTTCTTGGTGGTTATACGCCTTGATTTCCACAGATGTGTTGTCTTTAAAGGTTGTGACAGGTTCTTCTCCATACATTGATACATTTTGTTGAACCTGAATTCCATGTGCCTCCAAGACTGTCTGTTAGCCCTGAGGTTGGAGAATGTTGGGAAGATTCTAAAACATCTCAACTGGACTATAATCTACAAATGACTAAAGTGGCTTTTACCACTGATATGATGGGCAGTATTAAAAAATGAAAGCTGTATGAGTATAATCTGCTATAAAAACCGTGAGGGTTGCACAATGCATTGCAGAGCAATGCACTGAGCACCCCTCTGATTCTCAAGGACTTAAGTAGAAAAGTTGGCGCTTAGATCATCACATCTGGAACCTGAAAGCACAGCAAAACAAACTATACTGAAAAATTATACTGAAAAGGTAAACTCAACACTGCAGTTATAAAATGTGGTGTAACAGGCTGTTGAATTGTTTACATAGTAAAGCAATTATTGTAGAGCTCGCTAACATGCCAAGGTAAAGTGAGACTGTCTATTATTTTACCTGTATATTGTATCTAGAAATACATGGTTGGTTTGCTCATGGAACATGGCATGTGCTATTGCTGCAGAAAATAGGTTAGCTGCATGAATGGGGATGTCAGGACTTTACATATACAAATGCAGTTTAAACCAAACTGTACTTAGGACAAATTTCCTTTGCACCTTTGACAGATCTAGGCCGCTGGTTCTCAGTACTGTGTCCTCCGGGACCACAAACCTGGCCACGTCTTTAGGTTTTCCCTGCTTTAGTAAATGTGAGTCAATCAGAGGCTCAGTCATTTAACTCACCTGGGAGTAAGCAGAGAAATCCAAAAGGCTTGGCCTATTAGGGGTCCCTGAAGACAGGGTAGAGATCCATTGATCTAGGTTACTTCATTTTTCCCATCTGTCTTTTAACCTCTTGGGTGATATGAAATCTCTTCTAGTATCCATGGTTACCACTATAAAGGTATTTGTGGAAAACCAGCTGCGCTATAGCGAACAAATTAATTTCCCCCAAATTCACATTTAAATGTGGGATTTGAACCCCTTAAGTGCAAGAGAGGCCACAAGAGCATTTCTTCACAACGCATTGGAGACCTCTCTAGCATAAAAGGGTTTAACCACCTTTAAGTTAATATTATTTCATTTCTCTTCTATGGTGTAGTTGTTTTGCACCAGAATTAGTTTTTCTTCTAGTGCATATGGCCCTTAGAATATGTATATGTTAAAAGAACAATAAACTTTATTTCTAAACTACCTGAAAAGACAGGCCATGTGTGTCTGACTACCTCTATCCTGGTCTGATAATTCAGGGGTTAATACATAGAGAGTTGCTCACCAGATCCTGGACCAATTCCTGCAGGGTTAAGTGAATCCCTCTTCTGGCTTGACTGACAATTGGGTAATATGGTGCCTAATATGGACAAACTACCTGACCTTTCAAGTACCATGGTTGGGAAGTGAGATAATTTGTCCTTTCAGAAACCATATTACCCAAATGGTAATTATTAACCCATGAGCTACGAAACTAGGATATAGATAGTAAAGGACACATGGGCAAGATTCACTGCAGGTCGGACATGGCTCAAAATGTCGATGTCCTGTCGGAGGAGTGTTGAAGGCACATCAACAATATGCACTAAAGTGTCTTTGACATAACATCCCCATCAGTCCTACAAAAACTTGCCTACATCGACATCTATCCGACATGTCTTTCCCAGGTTTACAAATTTTCACTCATCACATCGACAATGGTCTATTTCCATATGGGCATGTAGCATAATGACTAATTTTCATATGGAAATGTAGGATAATGAGTCATTATTGTATTCAAGGGTGTGTGTTTATATCTTAATGTGGCACTTCACCACATACTCTAAGCTCCAATAGCAGCATCTGCTGTCGGAGTTCACAGTCTCTACTTTGCTTACCTGAGGCTGGTGCAGTTGTTATCTCCCTGTACTTTCCTATTCAATAACAGCCCTCGGCCATTCACAAACAGGGAGGGTTGTGAACTGCGATGTGTGTCACAGCTTACCTTAGTTCCAGTGCCGCTACTTCAGCGAAGCTCAGCATCATTCCATGCGTCATCTGCAGGCGCGAGCCTTCAAAGTGAATCAGGCCTCTGTTTTATGCCATGCTTCCTGTAGTCTCCTCCTACCTACTTCCTTCCTCTGAGAGCCTGCTCCTCCTACCTACTTCCTGAGGAGGGGTGTCCTGACTCAGTTGCCCTCGCGTTGTTGTACAGACAGTTCTGTTTACTTTGGGCTCTGTATATAACCTGGCTTGCCTGTCTATCTAATCTGGTGCTGACCTGTGGCTCTGGCTGACTACCTGAACTGCGTATGGCCCGGCTTGTCTGACTATCCAGTCTGGTGCTGACCTGTGGCTCTGTCTGACTATTCTCCTGCCCACTCCTTGTATATAGTAGACACCCAGTCTGGTGCAGACCTGTGGCTCTGGTTTACTACCCGATTTGTGTATTACCCGGCTTATCTGACTACCCGATCTGGTGCTGACCTGTGACTCTGTCTGACTATTCTCCTGCTTGCTCCCATTGTGTAGTAGACACCCAACCTGGTGCAGACCTGTGGCTCTGGTTAAGACCTTACTCCCTGACTGCAGGCGTGAGTCAGGATTGCTCTGGTGCCTCTGAGAAAGGAGATGGCCGACACCTTACTGACTGCAGGCTTGAGTAAGTACTTCTCCCTTACCGTATCACCTTTAGGGAGATCCCTCGATCTACTTGCTGACTGTAGGCATGAGTCAGTTAGTCTCTTACTGGGATTCCTACTGGGCCTTCGTTATATAGAGACTCCAGAGGCTTCTGCCTGGCTCTTTAAGAGTGTTACAACTTTTGGCAGACTCCTATTTCTGAGAGAGTCATTGGCCACTAGAAGGACCTCTACTCATTGTTCTGTGATTTACTGTATTTATATTTATTCAACAAAGATTTTTTACTATACAGTACTGACTCCTGGTTTGTTCCTGGGAAACCGTGACAATGCGGATGGGATGACTCACACTGCCATAGCAATAAAATTTATGGATACAAGGGGATGGGAGGGGAAGGTCCCCATTAGCATGCAAGGTTGTCGAACTGCTGTTGATGTGGAAGGGAAGCTCTCCTTCACACATCACCAGCAGTATGACAATCCTGAAGCCTGAGAGCATTCTCTCTCCTGCCCTACTTGGTCTGTAGGGGAGTGGAGAGGATACTTTTAGCACCACGAACTGCATTACTCCCTTAAACCTTTGATTGTCATAGGGATGTGTATTGTGCACCCTTGTGGCACTCAAAAGGTTAAAAAAGTACACCAAGCAGTACGTAATCATCCCTCAGCTCTGTATCATATTTTACATGTTGTGCACTCCTAAGGGACCAAGGTAGGGGGTCAGGCAGTGTCCATGGGGATTTGTGGCTACCACCTGCCCTCCTGCCTTGTTCCCTTGCCAAGTGGTAGCCATAGAACCGGGGCCGGCGCCACCTATAGGCGAGGTAGGAGCCGGCCTACGGTGCACATATACTGGGGGCGCAGGCATGCAGCAGAGAAGAGCTGTGCCCATGGCCGGTGTCGTGTATCCGTCATGACCAGGAGGCGGGACCTGTCATTGAGGTCTGCCCGCTAGGCGTGTACAGCCGCGTCATGCTCTGCCCTAGCTGCTGCGCTCCCTCGTTGATGTCGGCTCTTTAGTAATGCAGAGCGCGCTGGGAGTCAACATTTCCCAGCGTGCTTTGCATTACTGATGAAAAGACAGCGCGGGAGCTTCAGCTATAGGTCTGTGATGGGGGGCAAGTTGGGGCTGATTGGGGGCAAGCTGGGGCTGAGGGGGCAAAGTGGAGCTGGTGGGGGGCAAGTTGGAGCTGATGGGGGCAAAGTGGAGCTGGTGGGGGGCAAGTTGGAGCTGATGGGGGCAAAGTGGAGCTGGTGGGGGCAAGTTGCAGCTGATAGGGGGCAAAGTGGAGCTAGTGGGGAGGCAAGTTGGAGCTAATGGGGCAAGAAAAGAGGTGGGGTATAAGTAGGTGGGGTATAAAGGGGTGGGACACAAGGGGCAGAGCCAAGGGGCAGCAAAATTAGATTTTGCCTAGGGTGGCAAAAATCCTTGCACCAGCCCTGCATAGAACCCCTTGTTCACTACCTGATCCCCAGACTTGTTCCCTTGCCCACTGGTAGCCACAGATCCCCATGTACATGGTAGCTCTTATATATTGTTAATAAAAAATAGTACAGGTCCATTTTTTTTGTTTTTATAAAATCAGACCTCGCGGGGGCATGAGGACCCCTCCTGATGTCCCCCGGGCATTGATCACCTATCCGAAAGGATAGGTGATCAATACGGCAACCAGGAATGCTATCACTGCCTTCCAATAGTACCTCCTAATCAAGCCGTCATTCTATGATGAATTATGGGCTTGAGTAGGAGGATCCTCAAGACTCACATGATCTTCTCCACTCCCTTACTGACCAAGTGGGGCAGCAGAGAGAATGCTCTCAGACTTCAGGATTGTCTTACTGTTGGTGATGTGTGAGGGAGGGTTTCCCTTCCACATCGACAGTAGTTCAACAACCTTGTATGCTAAAGGGGACCTTCACCTCCCCTTTCCTTGCATCCCTATATATTAGTGCATATAGCGATGTGAGTCTGCAACCAAATATCGAAGTGCTTTGAACACACTGACAAAATCTTTTTGCCACAGCATCGACGTTTAGTGAATCTCCCGCATTGTCTTTTCAGACAGCTTATATACAGGGTTTACAATTTATTTTTCCATTAAGCAAATGGCAACAATTAACGTACATTAGTATGGAATTTCACCTCTTCAGTTGTAATTGTTCCAGAGTAGGTATTATCCTGTTTGATGGATTTTTAAATGAAACCGTATCAGTTGTACATGTGGCAGAGGATGCCCCTTAATTATTGTTTCATTTAGTATAATAATTATGTTCAAAAGTAAAGTGGAGGAGTCTGGGCAAACCATTTTCACTATAGGGGAGAACTAAAAATCCCCATTCATTTAAATGGGGATTTTAATCCCTTGAACGCTAGATAGGTCCTCAACATATTGTAAAGCAAAAAGGTTAAATGTCCCATTTAAATCAATGGGAATTTACATTTTGCAGTTGGTTTGCTGCAGAATTGCATCTATTTAGCTTGATGATTAAGTCCTTTACCGTTTTTCCCGGAATGTAAAACTGAAAATATGAATAAAAGTAATAAAGTCAAATGTTTTCCGGTGCTTTCGTGCACTGAGACCTCACTCGAGTGAACTCTCAGTGTTGTCATGGGTCAGACTTTAGATCTAAAGCTTTAGTTCAGACTTGACACTGAATATTCTTATGAGTATTTACAGTGTTCTGAAGCCTCCAAGGACCAAATCAGATATCTCTTCATAATCATAGTTTTCCATTCTGTTTGACATGAGTAGCGCAGGGATACACATTCCATCTTTTCCAGCACTCTAAATGCATTAATTCTATGAGCTTTGCCATCTAATGTTCCTGTATAACAAGTCAAATTTAATTTCTTCTATTGAAATGCTAAATCAATATGACTATGCAGCCAAGTATAGAATAGTATACATAATGTATATGTAATCAAATCTGGGGAGTGCATGCTGTGGCCTGCAAAAAAGTAATTGTGCACATGCAGTATACAGTTTTACTAATTACGGCACACTGAACATTATACAGAAAGCAAAAGAGAAGCTACTCCAGAGCATACCAACTGCACTCAATGGGAGAAAATAGAAATGTATCTAATTCCGTTGATTTAAATGGTCATTTAGCCCTTTAGCTGCAAAACGTCTTCAACTCATTGCTTCTCTCTATGGTGCAGCTGATCATATTTTGCTTTATGCATTATATATAAAGGCGAAATGATCCAGTTATGGGGGAAGCAACCGCGCGACAAGTGACAAAAATTCCATTGTTTCTACTCTGCCTTTATAAATACATTTTCTACATAGCTTTTAGGTGTCAGTCCAGTTATAAATGCTATTCTTCTTCAAAAAAGATTTATCAGTTTAGTGTAAATGTGATTCAAGTCATGATAACACTAATACAACCTTTGTGGTATCCTATGAAAATGTCGCCCTCTATTGGGAGTGCAACACAATGTCGCACTTAAAATGTTGTGTTGAAAACAGCAATATGAGAATGCCGCAGGCATCAGAATTTTGTATCCTCAATCCCATGTCCCTCCGATCCACAGTCATTTCATCATATATGGAATCTACTTTGCAAATGTAACACATTTTAATACATACCGTGTATCATGTGACCACCTTAGCTAATGAGATGTTCCCATTATTGTTTCCTTGCAGCATTCTCAGTATTTTTTTTCACTTGAAGCACCTCACACAATCTGGAATTTTGAGTTTACCCTTAATATTTATAGGTCAAGGGAGACAAATATACAGAAATTCTTAGATCTTAAAACAATCCCCTTTATTTTGTATTTAAAATGTGATATTAATTTTTTCAAAGTCTTCATGGAAAAAGGTGGCACCATAGCTGCGGCTTGCAGTGCACCAAAGTACCATGGAACCCAAGTTGAGAACCACTGCACTAAATAAGTTTCTGTTTATCTGAAAGATCATAAAGCCTTTGACTGATGAAGGGGTGTCTAACACAATTGGACATACCTTTTGTCAAACAAATTGTTAAGAGGGTAGGTTGCAACAGGGGTTATTGACATAGGTAGGTAAGTACTCTAGAATAAGCAGTATATTGCTGCTAGCTTTGTATTACTGCAAGGATTGACAGGACTGACAACTAGAAGCTTTGTATACACAGCTGCTGTGATGAGGACTAGAGGCTATTCAGAAGAGGCAGTAATTATGCACATACATACTTATTTCCATTCTACAATGGACCTCAAAGGGCTTCATGTGAATTTTTGTAATGATAACTAACCAATCAAGATAACTAGTTTGAAATTTATAGAGTTCCTATTACTAGGGATTTCCTCATTACTGGATTTTTCCATCACTGCTATTTTTGTACATATTAAGCCCTATCTTATCTTTCTTTCATTCTTGTCAAAACGCTGGTGATATCAGGTTTGAGTATTATGACATTAAGTTTCTTTGGCATGATGTTATGAATTATTTATACTTGGTTCAACTGCTGACAAGCAGAAACAAGATACATGAAAAAACACAGGGTGTGAAATTCAAGAAGTCTACATAATTAAAAACAAATGTCTGATCGTGGGTTGGTGGTAAAAGTAGGACATGATTATTTTCAGAAGTAAACCTAAACTTGTCACTCCTGTTACTTTTAGAAATGTGTCATCAGGAATTCAAAACCGCAGAAAGGTTAGAAATAAGTCCTATGTGGAATAAAAGAACCGTGGAGGGAAGGGCACTTGCAAAAAGAGCTCTCCGAGGTGGAGATTTTGATCCTGCACCGCTTAACACTACCCAGTTTAAAATGTGCTCCATGAAAGCGTGGAAGAAAGGCAGTGCTCTCTTAGCTAGACTTCTTTTTTATTTTCTCTATATTAGATATGGGGCTGTATAATCCCTCATTAGGTGGGCTCCTATTGCTGGCTTCCTTTTAAAGGCTTAACCCGTGTACAGAACTTTCTGGTTCTGTGGAGGGTGGCTTATGTTCATAGCCAGTTTCACTCTAAGGTTCCATGTGTCACCTTGAGAGGGGTAGGAACCCTCATGGCCTAGGTACTGGTAGCTGCTTGGGTTCAACGCTTGGGAGCGATGCTAGGGTGCGTTAACGGCATGCCAGGCACTCCCTTGCTGCAGCCAAAGCTGGGTAGAGGTGCTGGTTGCGAAACCAGATTGTTCCACCCCAGTTGAGCCAGGGTAAACCAGGACCAGAAGGCCAATGGAGAGAGGAACAGACTAGCCGGAAAAAAAGGTGCCAGAGAGCTAGGAAAGGTCTAACAAGCCGGGTTCAGGATACCAGAGAGCCAGGAATGGTCAAACAAGCTGGGTCAGCATACCAAAGAGCCAGGAATGGTCAAACAAGCCGGGTCAGGATACCAGAGAGCCAGGAATGGTCAAGCAAGCCAGGTCAAGATACCAGAGAGCCAGGAATGGTCAAGCAAGCCAGGTCAGGATACCAGAGAGCCAGGAATGGTCAAACAAGCCAGGTCAGGATACCAAAAAGCCAAGATAAATCAAGAAACAGGAATACGGAATAAGCTCATGGAACGGGCAAGGACTAAAGGACAAATGGGGGATATAAATACCAATAGCTACCAATAGGAACAAGAAGCAGACCTGAGTCCCATTGGGCAATACTGCCCAATAGAGAACAGAAGGACTGCCAAAACCCAAATGGACTTATGAGATGTCCAATGGGTGAACAAAAGTCCATCCTCTCTTATTGGGCATAGGACAATGCCCAATGGAAAGAGAGGTGGACAGACAGAAAGGAGGTGCTGCTACTAGTAAGCAGCTATACATCTGGTGCATGCGCGTTGGCTGTGAGAGCCAGAAGAGCACGCGCATGCGCAGTAGCAGAAACCCGATGGCCGTTGTGTGCATGCGCAGAACAGGGCGTTCGGTGGTGGACCCGGACAGCGCGGCAGCGACCGCGAGAGGTGACACCATGAAGCTTTTTCATTTATTAACAGGAGTCTGAGGATTGAAGGGAGGTCCTTTAAGTAAGTCCCCTTCTCTATCTAGCAGTCACTTTATAAGTGGACTTTATTGCCTACAGTGCACTCTGTGGCTGACTTTGTTACAAGCAGCATTCTGTTCTATGCTTCTACTGGTACTGCTGTTAATCCTTGAGCTGCCTGTTTATGGGCTTTATAGCCCTCAATGGCTGTGATCACACTGTGATTACACTTTAGTAATGATTTTGATTACTTTTCAATTTTATTCTTTTTTGATGTTCAGTTTTGTGGTGTCCTTAATAATGGACACCTTACTGCCATATTGCCATGAGCATTAGAACACTATGGTGGGACTTCTGCCTCTCAGCTGTTTACAGGGGCAGGAAAGGGGTTTATGGGTCTTGTATCCTTCTCTGCTCATTACTGAATGAAGCGGTGTGACCCCCCCCCCCCCCCACACACACACACACAATTTTCAGGGGATGCCATTTGGAGGTGACATATTTGTTCCTGGTAAACTGTGTTTCCCTGCAGTATATTCTTCTGAGGCTTTGAGCAAAGGAAAAGTTGATGATTGATGAGTCCTCTTCCTCTTGGCACCCTGCAGGCGAAGTTGAGACTGATTACTCACTATTGCTTTTTCATTAACCCCTTGTAGTCAGATAAGTACCTTTTAAGTTCTTTAGAATACATTTATCCTATTTTTATGTAATTTTACTACCTTATTCTTTGAGGGGCTTCGGATTATGTCAGCCCCCAAGGGAGACATAGGCAAATCCAAAGCTTCTAGGGATTCAGGGGTCCCTTTAACCCCATTAAACCAATGAACAGGAACCTGCATGGATCAAGGTCCTATGTCCTTAGTCATTTCTATCCCCTCATCTATTAAAGAGGTTTTACGTTATTGGTCCAGCCACTTAGCCCCTCCAAAAGGCACTTAAATGATGTTATAGTGGGGTACCCAAATTATTAGGGTTTCCTTCTCTGAAGAAGGAGAAATTGATGTGGACAGCCCCTGCTCTTCTGCGGATGGTCTTATTTGGGCTGTACTTGAGACAAGATATTGGAGGCTTCCTGTTCTAGTGCCCCTTCCCTTGATGTTTTTATGAGATGTAAGGACAAGAGGTTTTCCCTTACTTAGTGCATTTCATTTTTATATTCTTGTTCTGTTGAGGTGTGATAAAGAGGTGATAAATTGGAGATGACTTCTCTGGTGATATCACTTAACCTGTATTTGATTAATCATTTGGATCCCCTTTGAGGTCTTTCTTGGTTGTCAACTCTTAATGTACATATTTTGCAAAGTATCATTGTATATAATGAATTTTCTCTGATGCCTTACTTTTGCACACTGTTTAATTCTAGATGTGCCCACCTTTGCCATCTGCTACTGCTTATTTGTGTGATTTGCGTAATAAATTTATATATATATATATATATATATATATATATATATATATATATATATATATATATGCATTGGGTATTTTTTTGAGCTGCTTTCAGGGCTTAGACTTTTCTCTTTTTATCAACTGAAAAATACCCCTTGAAGGAGCTGAGAACAGGACTCCATGAGTATGTATTGGGTGTTTCTACTTTCCCACCATTTTACTGGCATTCTGGACAGACTGTATCTGAATCCCGCTGCACCACAGAGAGACTTGTTGTGCTTTACCTAGGACAATTGCAGATGCTTAGAGGAAACCAGTATCACATCTGTAGATGACATATGGAGGAGTGTTAACTGACAGGACATGCTTGAAGGATGCAGTGACTTGGCCACAAGAAAGGAATCTGTTTGTGCAACTATTGCACTAGAAGATTGTTTAGTGACTTTGCCTAATACTGCGACCCATGTGCATGGCTGATTTAAACCACCAGATGGCCCTAGATTTGCAATGCATTACTGTCCTCCCTAGCACCCAAAGATTTAAGTAATATTTACCCCTGTTGACCCCTTCAGCTAGAAGTGAATACTCAAATTTGTAATAACTTAAACCTGATGTGAACTTTTGTTGATGCATCTTCATAAAATGTTTAGATCATACCTGGGTGCACAAAATGCAAAGTGCTTACACCTGCTGTAGCTTGGGAAAATAATTCAGTGTCACACCTTTTTGCACATAATTCTAAGTTTACACACCTGGTTTTTACACATTGAGTAGACTTTATTATGTGTCCCATATTATCAAGAAGAGGTAGGAAAAGAAAGTTACACATTATGATGATGCTTGAGAATGTACAATACATAATTTAGTAGCAAAGCACAGCAGTGCATGGGTGTTGTGTTGCAAGTAAAGGTTTGTTATTGATAGTTTCCCTTTATACTTGCCTGGAATTGATTTTAAGTCCTTTTTTTCCATAAAATAACATACACTTGTATTACAAATATCCCCCGGTAATACTATGCATGTGACTGAATCAGCTATTAAAGTATATGGTGAATGCTGCCACTGCTACCTGTATCTGGGGAACACACATTTAGTTATTTTTCATCTCTCTGGAAAAGAAGATGGCTGCTCCATATACACATGGGACAGATCATTTTTACAGAGGCTCTAAGGATTTCTTAGTGTTAAAATACAGATTCACAATTTTTCTTGGTAGATTTACTTTAATGAAACCAGTATCTTATTCTATATTTGCTGTCTAATCAGTTTTATATCCACAGCAGAATCAATTTTCTTCCTGCCTTTGAAACATTTATTTTTCTATACTTGTTTCAAGAGGTCTATCCTTAAATAGTTACCAGAAAATCAAGAAGATTAGATTTTAAATCGAAGATTGACATAGCAAATTTTTTCAAATATATCAATTATAGCAATTCGAAATCATACGGCATATCCCATATTTCCAGTGTGAATACATATGTCCTCCCAAGATCAGTCAACAACTGGATATGCATTCCTTTTCGTTCAGGGATAGGCAAAGTGAAGGTCTTTAGCTGTTGCTGAACTACAACTTCTGTCTTCCTCCACCAGGCAACACCTGGCAGAACATGATGGGCGTTGGTCCAGCAACAGCTGGAGGGCCTCATCTTGCCCTCCATTATGGTGAATACAGACTAAGGCCACAGAAATAAATCCGTTTTTGTACAATTCGTAGGTTTTCTCTCTTCTCTGATCCTGGCAGGAAGGCAGACCTAGAAGATATGTAATGAATCCTACAATTCTAGGGACCAGAATAGCAGAGTGTCACTTTGGGAGGACAAGGTCTTTCCTCTTAACCCTTCAGTGCCAGAGGTGTATGCAACGCATTGTGTACCCCACTGGTACTGAAAGGGTTACTATACTGAATTTATATCCTGAGTTCTGCAGTTCTTTGATTTTTGTGGCACACTGAATCAGGACCAGAGTGGTGCATAATGCATTGGGAATCAATGAGTTGCCCACCCCTTTGGCCCTTATGGGTTTAATACTATTTCTCTCTAACAGTACAGTGCAAAACAAATAGTAACTATGAGTGTGTTTGCCATAATTATTAGTGAGAGAGAATAATTCTAAGCCTAAAAAAGTCATATTGCTGATAAAAATGTTAAAAAGTATTTGTTGTTAATCACAATTAGCATTTCTTATATAAAATTAATACTTAGTAAGTTTGCAGTGCTAATAAAATGTCTCACAAGTGTTTATTTTGAAGACAAAAACTATAAAATAAAATGTTTCATTCTTTATTTAGAGACAAAGCAGTTTTTTTTATTATAGTAAGAAAAATTCAGCTGGTGCTAAATGCCTTAATTAAGAGCATTCAGCTCTATTACATATGTGCCCTGTAGTTTGCAGGCACAGTTTTATTAATATTTCCTTTTAACTATCCTCTAGTGACCATGAGAAATGAGACCCCAACAGAATAGAAACTAAGCAACATGGGGTCTGGCAGTCATGAAGCATACCTCCCAAGCATCCCTCTTTCCTTCTTTCCCACCCTGTTGTCAGACTGTGTGGTATGTATGTAAGTGTACTGCACTGCTCCAAAGCAATAAAACCCACATTAATGTTTGTTTAACCCCTTAAGGACCGGCCACACATGCACACGGCCATCACAGAGTATTTTTTTTTTTTTTTTTTTAAATCCGGTTCCGGACTCCCCGAACGGCGTGCAGCCATTCAGGGAGCCCAGAATTCCATGACTGTCCTGGCACGTCATAGGTCCTTAAAGCAAATCCAGCCATGACGTGCTTGGACTGTCAAGGGTCCTTAAGGGGTTAAACCTCAGTATATGTGTTTATAAATTAGTCTGTGTAAATAAAATACTTTGATTTTGCTATAAATCATTTATTTAGTTACACAAATACGTGTCGAAATGGCATGAAATATCCTAAAAATGCCCCGCCCCCAGCAACACCCCCATCAACACCTAAAAGAACAGTCTATCTTCACTATTTGAAATATTGGGAGGTATGATGAAGGGAGGCATGATTGCTAGGCAACAAGTAGATTACAGGGTGGTATTTAGTAGAGTTTGGTGAGAGGGGGATCTTTGGGAGACGTGCTCTCTCATCACTATGTTTTTCACCTTTAGGTGTGAGTGGATCACTGCATTAGTTAGTAATGTTATTGCTGTGGCCTGGGGGAGCGTCATTTACAAGTAACTTTGGGTCCACTATTTGAGGAGTATTGAAATATGTTAATTTAAGTCAGCATTTCCTGGTCATCAGTCCCCCAGGAAGTGGCCTGTTGAGGGGAGTGCACAGTTAGCCACAAAAGTCACAGCTAGTGAGGCACAGAATTATTGAACCACAGCTCCAAGCAATTTGGGGTTCTTTACTATGTTCTAGTTGGGTAGCTCCTGTCTAGTTAATTATTCAAACCAAATTGTGTATTATGCTAAATTTAAATGATCCTTATTTATAAAGCTATGGCCTTTCACATCCAACACTTGTGTATGTAGTTTCTTCAGTAAGTTAGGGTGAATCATAAGGAAAAGGTTATGGAACACAGCCAACAATCACTGTTTACTCACAATATCATCCTCTCCACTTTTTAGAAAGGATTTAGGCTAAATGAAAAAGGAACAAATCTTACAAACAAAAGAAAAGAAAAATACATTTAATTTATTTGTTTTAATCTATAATTTTTGTTCTTTTTTCAATGTTAAACACTATTGATTTTACATATTATGTATATTTTCTATTAATCAAACAAATAATTATTGTCATGTTGCATTTCTAAGACTGATATCAAAGAATACAGCCGTACTCATGGTTCTATGAAAATAATGATATTTATTTTATACTCTGTCTCACAGTGGATTTCAGCTTTCACTGCCCCATATGCAGAGAATCAGTACAGAGAAGATATTTGGAACGATATACTGGATCATGGAATGAGCTGAGGTACGCGTCAACAGCCAAACTTTTATTGCATGACAGAGTTGTTCCAACTCTACTATATAATAAAAGACTGGCTACATAAATGCACCACCACGTTTCTTGTGGTCCAGTAAATTGTTTCAGATATCTGCCTCAGTTCTAAGATTACCATTTTCACAAATGTAGTTGTTTGATTGGAGTTAATGCACTAAGCTTCAATAATATGTTTCAAATATAAGCTAATGTGAGTTTTATATGTGCGCTAAAGCATTATTGCAGTATTAGCTAATGATGGGAAACTGAGATCTGTGTCAAAATCTATGCAAATAAGTTTTAACATATTGGGTACCAACCTCGTAAAAATCACAAGATTAACAAAGTGAGCTTGAAAGTCCAACCTTGTGTATTTTAGGGTGTTTAGAAGCTAGTTCCTGCACAGAAAATAGCCTCAACGTGACCCAGTATGTAAGGAAGGACTTTCCTTACCCTGCAAGGTTGAGTTTCAAAATGTAAAATACATATGATCGCTCCAGTAGTCACAGAACCACACATTCATCATCTACAACCCCAGCTTTGTTTCACTGTCCCACTGGTAGTAAGTCTCACTCAAACACACGCACACACAACCTTGTTCCAATGTCCCATGGAAGCTATAGAATGACACATACACTGCTTCACTTGCCTTGTTCTGCTGGTACCATGATGGCACCCGCTACAGTATATGTCAACCATACGATATATGTAAACCCATGTGGTAGCATTTTTCTCAGGCTTGCACTAGGTAATGTATAACATAGCAAGTTCTGCAGTTTAGTATCTTTGAATTGATTGAAATATAAAAAAGTATGTGGTTTTTCCTATATCAACACTTTCTGGATATAGTTGAGCACACTAGCCTAGGCTAGAAAGGGAAGAGACCCCTAATTCATTGTGTCTGGTTACCTTCTTTCCACAATGCTATATGTATCTTTTATTCATTTCTGTAGTTGTTACAACCATTTTAGTTTAGGAAAATCATATATGAAAAATGTGTGAAATATGAGAGATTGTAGATGGCATTCTAGAGAATGAACCCTGTCTATTTTCAGTCACACCTCATTGTCTTCAACATGAGTTCCCATTCTTGTAAACATAAATGTCCGTTGTGTGTGTGTGCATGTACTAGGGAGTTTTGGCCTTTTACCAGCATTGAAGGGGTTAATATCTATGTTTGAAGTTCAGACTGATGGTGTCATGGAGTCTTACTTAACACAAGAGACTCAGGGTTATCAAATACCCCCCTGTGAATCACAATCATAACTTGAGGAAAGGCATTTAACACATGGGCAGATATGGGGGGGGGGCAGTAGATAAGTCCTGTTGGAGTTGAATGTGTGGTCCTTCCTCCCTATAGAACAGGCTATGCAAAAAAATAAAAATAAATAAATAAAAAAATTAATAATAAAAAAATAATAATAATAAAAAAAAAATATATATATATATTGTAAATAACAGATCCTGGAGGGGATGTGTGTACCAAGGAAAGTCTAAGAGAGAAACTCAGAAAGTAGAGTGGGAAGAGAGATGAAGATGTAGAAACAGTGGCAGGGCTTTTCCAGAATAGAAAGAGGCCTGGGGCCAGTCTGACTTTGCACTAGCGCATTTGGTTGCTAAGCCAGTATGGGGGAAGGTTTGACTGGAGCACGTCCTCACTGGAAGAGTTAAATGGATAGTAATACTTAAAAATTACTAATCCCTATATTGCAGTCATGTTAAAAAGAAATGAATTGCCCACAGTGTCATCTCTCAGACCTCTGTGGTTTGAGAGATAATCACTCCTTAAGTTCCCCCCTCCTTCCCCTTTCCCCCGAAGTCAGCGTTCTAGCTGACCGCAGGGAAGCCTGTCATAGGATTGTCAGGCGGCTCTGCAGCAGAGCCAAGATCTCATTAATAAAAAAGAAATCTTTCACTGAAACGGTCTTCTTGGTTTGCAAGCACATAAAGGTTTGAGAGATGACACTGGGGGCAATGAATTTCTTTTTAACATTACCACAATATACGTATTAGTCATTTTTAAGTATTACTATCCCTTTAAGGTGAGTAGGCACTGAGTGGCCAGGTCTATTTTCCAGTTGTGTACTGTAAGCCAAGCTGTGGCAGCCATGGAATGTGCCCTGTTGTTCTCATAACAAGGTTGGGGGCCATAAAGCTGAGCTCTGATGGCTATGGCCCAAGCATAAGGAAAGTATACTATGGATGATCTTTTGTGAAACCTTCTTCAAACCCTCTGTTGGAACTGCAAGGTACAAAGAAGCATCAAGCAAGTCAGCACCTGGTGAATATACGGTAGGATGTGTGCCCCACTCTTGCTTGTATTGGAACTGTGTCCAAGGTTCAGAATAAATGTAAAATGGACTGTGAGAATTAAGTGGTTCCCCTGCCAATCTTTACAAGTTTGATGGATACCAAGAAGAGAATAGTAGCAGTGTGTAGTTTTATATTTTATCCTTGTTTATTTACCTGTAGCTGTTTTCCTGTATTTGTGTTCTGTAACCCCTTTTATGAATACAATTTATTATCTTTTTGTCTGGCTGGATAATCATATCCCCTTGGGCTACTAATCAGTAACCCCTGTACCTGCCATAGCATAACTTTGTTTCAGGCACTCCCTATACTATGCCAACTCATACCAATGGTGTGCCATTTTCCTTGGAAGAACAATAGATAATTAATACAGCAGGAAATTCCATGGTTTTCAAAGCTATCAGTGTCTTTCAGTGGGTAGAACTGTAATATAGCTTTTTTCTTTCCTATAGTGCCAACTTCTGGAAACATTTGTGCAAAACCAACATAGGGATAAAAAGACAAGTGACATCTCATTTGATGCAGGGTAATGTTTACTTTTCAAAATGGCATGTCTTGTATACCTCTTCTTTATATCTCTAGTGGTTATGGCCATTTCAGTAGGGATATGTGAAAAGTTATTTTTCCTCTTGGCAATTTTCATGGAAAACTATCAGTTTACTTTCATTTTTTAATTAATAGGCAAAACTGTTTTAAAGGGATAGTAATACTTCGTTTTATCTTTATTTTATTTTGTAGGCATGAAAAAAACATGAAGAACGATATAAGTCTTATCTCTCAAACCTTTACGGTTTAAGAGATATTCACAAGCAAAGTTTCCCCCTCCCGCTCCTTTTTCTTAGTGTAAGCCATCTCTTCTCAGATGTGAATCTGGTTGTAAGACCAGACAGATAACAGAAGTGGACATTCTTCTTTGTATGAAAACAATGAAAGCCCTGCCCCCCTTGACAAGTTTTTCAGCTTTTTAACATATCTTAATTGAAGATTGTCCCTCTCTGCAGTCTACCTGGGCACCTCCCTTCTGATTTGGCTGAACAGGGGGGGGATACTTTGTTTGTGATATCTCTTAAACCATAAAGGTTTGAGAGATGAGACTTATATCGTTCTTCATGTTTTTTTAATGCCTACAAAATAAAATAAAGATAAAATGAAGTATTACTATCCCTTTAAGCGGCAAAATCTAAACATAACAAAAAGAGACCGAAAAAGTATGCATGGATTTGTCAGCAAACAAAGGTTTATGATGTAATTGAAAGAGTAAAGCACCTGAAATGGAAATGGGCAGGCCACATAGCAAGAAAACCTGATGGTAGATGGACGAAACTAATTTTGGAATGGATTCCACTTGATACTAAATGCTAAAGAAGAAGACCAGATGGGTAGATGAAATTACCAAATTTGTCGGTACACAGCAGCAACAAAGTTGTTGTAGGTTTGCTGGGGAGGCGTTCATCCTGCAGTAGATCAACAATGGCTGAAGGTGATGATGATATATATATAGTGTGTAGTTAACATATAGCCTTTATGTGCTGGAGGACTATGCACTGCATTCCACACAATGTGTACGACACCACTCTGGAGAGTGAAAAAGGTGAAACTATAGACAGATAAATGGCAACCAAACACCTGGAAAGATCTAAACCTTAACCTCTTGGATACTAAAGATGTCCCCAATGCATTGGATACCTCTATAACATCCATGGGGTAATACAGATTTGGTTTATTTCATGGACATCATCCCATTTGTTCCCCATAGAGAAATGTTGTAATGGCAAATGATTAGCTTCACATGGCTTTCCAATAGCAAATCCCCTGTTGGTAGCATAGATGAGTGATAGCCCACAATTAATTCCTTTATTGTTAAGAAGACCATTATGTTGATTACCTACCTTGCAGTAAAATGACTACAGTTAAAGAGAACAGATTTAAGTTTTTCATATGTAAATCTTATTCTTTCTTATCTTTATAATACAGTACAAGAACAACTTGCCATTATCAGATATGGTTCAGTGAATTTATTTTATTATCTGAATAAACGGCTTGTTTCATGTTCATTTTGCAGCCTAATTTGCAGGAGAAAGTGCCTTATTAATTCAATGAATATTCTTTTTGTTATTTTACTTTGCTTGGTGGTAGGTAGGTTTGTGTTTCTTATTGATACAAATTGCAAATATAGCTCTCCTGATGTTTCACTGATAGAGTTTGCAATGTAAATTTATATTAGGATGGCCCATTGGGAAACATTGACTGTAAGTGGCTAGATAATTATATACAGTCCTAAGCAGCCAACTCTCCTCTCAGTGATCATAAAAATAAGATGGTATATTCACAATTAAATTAAGAATATCACCTTCATTTGGATTGATAGATACAGATTGCTAGGTACATTTCTATATAAATTACACTTTCTGAGAAGATAATAATGGTATACCAATGCTGGACAACCAGCTTTCAGTTGTTGCACTACTGTCATGTTCAGATAGCTTTTGGATGGATAAGAATGATGGGAGCTGAAATCCAACATCTGCTGGAGGATGCAAGATTGTGCACCCCTGATTTACACATGTTAATAGATGTTGTAAGTACATTACAGTTTTCTTAAAGCAGAATTAAAACCTTAAAGAAAACTGGTCCTATACTTAAATAACTGTTTGTTCAGGGAGACACACTTGTGCAGGGTAAAGATAAAGACAAATTGCAATTAGTTAATAATCATGTGTTGGCCACTGGTTATAGGAACATTTGGATAAGGGTAGATTATATCCCTTACTCTTATCATGGATATATACAACATAAAAATAAATCTAAGATTGTGTACCATATGTATTAATAATAATTCGTTATACACTCAGTGGCTACATTATTAGGGATACCTATCTAGTATCTTGTAGGACTGCCTTTTGCCTCCAGAGAAGCCTGAATTCTTTGAGGCTTGGATTCAACAAGGTTCTGGAAACATCTCTTAGGATTTTTGGTCTATGCTTATTTGAAAGCTTCACTCAATTTCTGCTGATTTGTCTGCCACGCATTCTGTTCCACCTCATCCCTAAGGTGTTCTATTGGATTGAGATTTGGGTGCTGTGCAGGCCATTGGAATAAACTAAAGTCACTGTAATGTTCATGGAATGAATCTCAAACGATGCGTGCTTTGTGACACGGAGTATCTTCATTGTAGAAGTAGCCGTTTGAAAATGGATAAACTGAGTGCATAATGGAATGATCATGGTATGCAACAATACACTGTGGCATTAAACAATGATTATTTAGAATTATGGGGTCTAATGTGTGTCAGAAAATATTCCGCACACCATTATGCCACCACTACTAACAGCTTGTACCAATAACACAGGGTAGGATGGATGCATGGATTCATGCTGTTTATGCCAATTTCTGACTCTACCATCTGCATGTCACAGCAGAAATCGAGATTCATCAGACCAAGAAACATTTTTTTTTCAATCTGCTATCGTCCAGTTTTGGTGATCACTTACTATCACAGTCCCCGTGATCCTGTGTGTCACTCTTTGCTGTGCTGCTCCCTGATTGGCTGAGCTGTGTTGGCCCGCCCCTGGTTACCCGTTTTATACTGTCCGCTGGCACCTGGCTGGTTCCCTTTCGTGGTGTTCCTGAGCCTTGCTGCTGTTCTCTGTGTTCCTGATTTCTGGTGTACCGACTTGGCCTGCTTGATACTCTCCTGTGTTCCTGCTCGTTGCTGATCCGGCTTGTCTACGAACCCGCTCTGGTATCCGACCCAGCCTGGCTGACGTTCCTGCTTGTTGCTGATCCGGCTTGTCTACGAACCCACTCTGGTATCCGACCCGGCCTGGCTGACGTTCCTGCTTGTTGCTGATCCGGCTTGTCTACGATTCTCCACAGTTCCCGGTTCCAGTCTGTCTACGTTCCTGCTGCTGACTACTGGGCGACATTCTTACTCCTGGAGTCGCGCTTGTGCTCGAGACTGACCTTAACCCTTGAGTCACTGTTCACTGTTAACACTACTGAGCTGTACTACTGCTGAGTCTCCTTAAGCTTGCAGAGCTATATTATCAGGGCGATTCCTATTGCTGAGCCGATTCCTTGCTGTGCCTCACCTCCTACCAGGTGCCTGGTTAACCCTTTCAGTGCTACGCTACTACTGCTGAGCCGGCCTCTTGGGCCTGAGAGACGGCGGCTCATAGTCCATCTATGCAGGGTAGTTGTTCCGGTACCGTACCGGTGGTCTTCTTGCCCACGCACTTGCACTGGTGGAGTCGTTATATGCCCGTGGGGGCTACCTGGCACTAGCTATTGGCTTCCGTTTACGCCCGAGGGGGCTTGATCCTTACACTTGCAGCTTGCAGTCTCCGTTATACGCCCGTGGGGGCTAACGTTCCTTGCTCTTGCAGCTTGTAGTCTCCGGTTTATGCCCGTGGGGGCTAATGCCTCACAGTTCCCAAGTACTGGTGGCATTTGTTACGCCCGTGGGGGCTATCCATTATTGCTCTAACGTTCTGGGTCAGTTCTGCCGTGCAAGTCGATTGCTCTCCTGCAGACTCGGTATTGACTCCTCATACTTATACAAGCTTCAGCTACACCTTGGGCGTGCCTACACCACAACAAAGACTGATGAGGACTGAGTTAACTATTGTGTGCTCCTCTCTGGGTTACCAGCCCTAGTATATATTTTCTGTACATATATTCTACTCTGTCTGTATCCAGTCTACTGGCCTGTAAGGGTCTAGACACTTATTTCTTGTTTACACTGTGTGCCTGTAGAGGGCGATATTGTTAATTATTTTTTTATAATAAAACTGTGTTTTATCATACCCTCTGTCTGAAGTGTCTGAAAACCGTAACACTTACCCACTGAATCCTCATCTTCCTGTTATTAGCTGACAGGAGTGGAACTGCACCATTCTCTGTAAACTCTAGAGATTGTAGCACAGGAAAGCCCCAGGAGGTCAGATGTTTCTGAGATTGTGGAACCACCACCTCTGGCACCAAAATCATACCACTGTCAAATTCACTTAGATCACGTGTTTTCCCCATTTTAATGTTTGACCAAATAACAACTAAACCTTTTGACCATGTTTGCATGCTTTATATATTGAGTTGCAGCCACATGATTTGCTGTTTGACTATGAGTTAACAAGCAGGTGTACCTCATAAAGTGGCCACTGTTTGTATTTATTGAATGTTAAAAAGGAATTATGCCTCAAAATGGCTAACCTGCTTGTTCTTCCTTCCTTAAATGTATGGAGTCCTCCTGCTCACGGTCTTGGCAGAGTTTCCTCCCCTTTATCACCCCATTCCTTTGTCTCCTTTTTTTTCTTTTTACTTTCTCCACCCCCCACCCCCTCTACATTCCACTCTTTCTCACTCTCCATCTTTGAGACATATACGATTCCATTTGGCACCTCACCTTAATATATCTCCGATACTCTGGCTTCCCGTGCCCCTATTTCATAATTGTGATAATTGCTCTGTTTGTAACTTGGTTATGTTTATGTGCTGACTTGTCAATCCAGATGACTATGTATGACTGTTATAACTATATTCTTAAATGTCTGCCTTGTGACGGGCTGCCTTGTAATTCTGTTATTGCTCCTTGGAGAAGTCTCAATGTCTTTATTTTTATGTATTGTTGACATTACTCGATAAACATTTTTGAAAACTAAAAAAAAAAAGGAACTGTGCCTTTGGAAAGTAGCGGATTTTAATGTGATTAACAGTAGATCTTTCATAGGAGTCCTTGATGCAGTAGTCATATTTATTAACTTATTGTGATCAGTACTATATATATGGTTGTTGCGATCTTCCTTTGTTTTTCAGGAGTCATATACTGCTCATCTGTTCACTCTGGAGCAAAAGGAGCATAAGGCATATCTACATGCAAATGATCACTTGCTAATGTTGCTATAATGTATTGTCATGATGCTCTCCTCTTGTGTCCTGGCTGGTGGGTCTGTATGAGATGCAGGTGATGGCATCTAATGCACAAATGACTGGAGTGGAGTCTAGGGAAACAGAGCAGAGGTCACCTGAACCAGGTCGCTCTGACTGTGTGAATTAAAGATAACCAACCCTCCTTAGTAGATACACACTGACTGACACACAATACTGTCCTTCATTGCTATCTGTCCGGTAAAGCGACCTGCTTTTGGACCTGAGGGAACTCTTCATGACATAATGGAAAGGGGAGGGGGGGATTTTTTTAATTGGATATGTAAGAAGAATATGCAGGTAAATTATTTCAAAAAGATACTATACATTATCAAAAATTAAGTGGAACAATCATATTTTATAGAATTATTACTTGACATTACTATCCCTTTAAATGTGACTTGTAGTAAGGCGCCTACTCCAAGCATTCCATGTTCACAATATAAACAGGTAATCCAAATCACACAAAGTAACACTGTGATATTACTGTACTTACTGTAGTGTGATTCCATTTTGATCCCGTTGAAATCCATACTACAAATTTGACAGCATATTTCACACTGTCAGACCAAAGTGGCACAGGGCAAAGCAGCTTGCAGCAACGTCATTTTATTTCTACTGCAAGTTACACTGAGAGAGTTACAGACCTAGCAAGTAAAATAATCAAACATGCATAGCAATGCAGGCCTGTTCTATAGAGAAGCAAGGAGTTATAAACTGTTGCAGCTCCTAACTGCCTGTCATTTTCTATGGATTCCTTAAAACACTGGTAGGCAATCTTTGGTTCTCCATCTGTTGGAGACTACAAGTCCCAGACATTGCCTGGTTGGGGATGATGGGAGTTGTAGACTTGAGTAGCTGATGCGCTAAAGTATGCATACCTCTGCCTTAACCCTTTGAGTGCCAGAGGGGTACACAAAGTAATGCAAAGCAATGCGTTCCGTACCCCTCTGGCACCCTAAGGGTTAAATGTATAAAGGGAAATCTGGCCATCCATTGTTTAGCTCTGCAGCTTTCTGCTCCATGGACTACCACCTACACTATGGTTGGGTATAGTCCATATACTGCATATATGTATATAAATCCGATTACATTTTCAGGATAATCTTCTGAGGAGCAATCTCCATTTGTCAAGTCAAAAGAAATACTGATCTTCAAAAGAAACAGATATGAGAGGCAATACGTGGGTAAAGAAAACACTAACTGATAATCTACAGATCACACCAGTTTAATCTTTTGTGTGCGTACCCCTCTGGCACTCAAAGGGTTAAATGGTTAAATAATTAAATAGGGCAAATATACCGGCAAATCATTTTATTTCACAAAATATATATTTGAACAGGACAAAAAAATAAATAAACGTGAGAAATGAATGGAGAAAAGAAAAAACAATGAGGTGGACTAGGATACTTTGGCAGTGTAGCCCCTAAAATCCAGACATCCACCAGTTGACTACCCCAGCACTAATGCATTGGGTAAAGGGAAAAATACCAGCAGACAGCAGGCAGAGGGCACTCAGGCAATATGCTGGCTGTGCAGGAGTGAGTGTGGGACAGGTGAATAACTTGAAACACTGGACAGAAAAAAACAGAGGGGTGCTAATAGTGCATTACTGTGGATTACTTGGACTCCCCAAAATGCATCAAACTACTCACAGGATAATATTCCGTTAAAAAACGACCTCAATTGCAGATGGAGGATTTGGACTGCCCCCACTCAGTCAATATCACCTCTAATGCTGTTCCCCAAACAAAGAGACTTATCAATGAAGCAGAAAACAATAGAAATATGGGAACGCTGATAGATAGTACAAAAATAGTTTAAAAAATAACTTAATTAAATAACTCACATTTAAATGGGGGCTGGCTTTGAACTCCACAACCAGCAAATTGACATGTAGGAACAATCACCCATCCTGCTTCGGGGTAGGTCAGGTCACTGGATCTCCTCCCTCAGCTTGTAGTGATATGAACACAATATTTTAAAAACAACAAACAGCCAAGTGATCTATTTAAAAATAAGGTTTGGAATTTCGGATACTGTGAGGATTCCTGAGGAAAAAGAGTAGTGCTCAGAAGCATGGTGAAGTTGTTGTGATAATAGCCATATACTTGAGCTGGAATATTATGTTTTAATAAAAGTGTGAGACTACTTATTTTTAAATGTGTTCATATCACTACAAGCTGAAGGAGGAGATCTGGTCATCTGAGGAACCCAGAAGCAGGACGGGTGATTATTCCTGCATGTGAATTTGCTGGCTGTGGAGTTGAAAACCAGCCGCCATCTAAATGTGAGTTATTCAATTCAGTTCTTTTTCAATTATTTCTGTACCATCTATCAGCGCCACCATCTTTCTGTTGTTTTCAACTTGCAACATTGTTAGATGTGTTGAGGAAGGAAGATTCTCACATCCATCAGAGTGGGGGGCAGAAAGTTCAATGTCCCAGATGCAGCCAGTATAAAATATGCCCAGTGGCGATTTCTCATTGTATGCCTGTATTTGTAGGCATGTTAAAATAGACCCTGTGCTGGACTTCTTTTTGATGTGATCATTGATTAAAAATGGGTATTTATTGATAATTGATGGAGTTAATGTGTAACCCAATCATATTCTGTGTATGTTTGTGTAGGGCCCACCATTGTTTTAATATAGGCTACACCAACCAAATACATTTTTAGTGGGATCTGTACATTTCTGTGTCACATTCTTGTACTCCAGGATTAATAAATGATCTAGCACAAAAAATATTTTACCCGTTGATAATTATGCAAAAGGCTAATGCACAAGGAAATACAAGCATTTCCTTTTGCATTTTGCCATTCACAGCTTGATGGATGTCATATAGAGCAATTAACGCAGTTACATTAGTCACAAACAACAGCGAAGGGATAAATGGTAAAAAAAAACAAGTGATCTCTAAACACTGTGAAGGGAAAGAATTTGTTCATTGGGTGTCTCATTACACTGCTGGCACCATGAGAAATATTAATCAGACGTAAAGCTAGTAAATTGGATAAGTAGCACTAGAGATATTAACATTTAATAAAAAAGCCAAGATCATTTATAGACATAACAGAATTGGTGCACATGTGCAGTAGAGAGTAAATGGGTATATGTAGGGTTATTCCCATTATAGTAGGCTACCAGCTGCTGATTACCGATAGAATTGGACTCTGAGGTGTTTAAGATCTCATCTCGGCTGACAGTTGGCATGGTCTTTAAGCACATCAGAGAGTAGGTTAATGTATCCCAATGTATGCAGATGATTTTTGTGATATGTATATAAACATTTTCAAATTCTCAAAGATCACAAGCTACACTGCTGCCATCCCTTACTGCTCACTGGTAGTCACTGACCCTATATACATTGTCCCACTGTGAGACCACCCTAGTAGTCAGTGGGCTAAAAGCACCATTTAACCCTTTGAGTGCCAGAAGGGTACACAACGCATTTCAAAGCAATACGTTGCGTACCCCTCTGGCAATCAAAGGGTTAATTGAACAGGATTTTTATTTGATCCCTGTGATACAGCTGACTTGCTCCAGGACTGCACTGCTTTAAGAAGAGTGGTACAATTATGGAGCATACAAACTGCAAGAGTTTGACCATATGGAAAAAATAATGGAAGTTCAATGGCAAAATAAAACCAAAAAACCCTTTGACTGCTTTGCAATGTGTTAGATACCTCTCTGGCACTCAAACGCTTTTAAAGCAACAGTTACGTTCCACTCAAACAAAAGCTGGGAAATACAGGTTATGTTCTTCCAACTTAATTCAAATCCGCCAGATCCTTTGATGGTGATGACACCAGAAATGCTATTACAAATTACATAATCAGTTACATCACAAATCAAGAAATGAAGAAAAAATGTTCTGTACACATTTTGTATTATATTAAAATCTTGAGATAATGGCAGCTGTATTGTGCTTTACCTTTCTCCCATTTAAAAATGAAGCTCAGATGTTAATCTAGTTTTGATGAAACCAGCAGTGTTACTTATTTTTACTGTAATATCAGAGGTCACTGTGTGAAAAGAATTTGTTAAAAATAGAAATAAAAATCATACCTCTATAGGAGGGACAGTCCCTCTTTTAGACCCAAATCCCTCTGTCCCTCTTTCCCACCCTGATGTCCCTCTTTTTAGGAGATCAGATTGTGGGATGTGTATATAAGTGTATCACGTTGCTCCACAGCAATAAAACTCACATTAATGTTTGTATAAATGTCAGTATACGTGTTTATAAATTAGTCTGTGTAAATAAAATACTTTGGTCTTGTTCTAAATCATTTATTAGGTTTCACAAGTAGGTGTCAATAGGTCATGAAATAGCCTAAAAATTTGTGGTAATGCCACGCCCACCAGACACGCCCCCAGCAATACCCCCTAAAACACAAGTGTCCCTCTTTGGCAATATGAAATGTTGGGAGGTATGAAAGATACGGAAGCTATTTTCGTTCAAGATTGTAAAATGGCTCACTATACTCCCTTGGGAAAAATGTAAAATTTATTCTAACATGTCATTTTGATCTCTGCCAGACTTGACAATCTAATGAAATTTGTGCCCGAAACAACAATTTTCCGTCACTGTAGATTTCCTAAGGTGTGCATTGTCATCGCTTTATGAAATAAAGCAGGGAGGGTTTTTTTCTAATCAATTCTTATGGTACATGTAACATTTTCCAAATAGTAATATGAAGACTGTTTTCACTGTCACTTTAAACAATGCAAAATAATCTCATAGACAGATGTGAGAAGAAGCCTTGAAATTTTGGCTTAAGTTAGAAATATAACCATAACAACCATGTCAAAAGAAATCTGTCTTTTCAAATTCTGCATATTATAAATCTGCTTCTAAGATGACTGTCATTTTCAGTAAAATACTGAGGTGACCCAATCCCTTTTTATTTTTATATTTGTTATAATACATGTATATTATATAAATAATGGTCACGTTTTAATGCAAAGTATTAAGATATTACTAAATAGTGTGAGTAGTCCATTTTCATGTATTAGATGCATATATATTTTTTTAGAATATGGATTTGTTTTTGTGGTGCATTTTACATTTGCTAGAGAACATCTAGTTATGTTGCCATGGAGACTGATGTAGGAAGTGCTATGACTTTGACATTACCGAACAGGTACTGAGTCACTGAATTTGTTTTAAACACAGCATTCTGCCTCTGAATGCACAGCATGCATACAGTTAAAAGACTGCAAACTATCTCCTGCTATTTGTGGAACAATATTCACTGATCCATGTTGTGTTCATGTACAGATCTACTTTATTCAGTGATCTATAAATAAAATGTTTCATCCTTATATTCCTAAAAAGTCTGCATGTACATTTATAAATCATGTAACATGTCTCTTTCACCACTGCAAAGAAACTTATTATGATATGTGATTATAGTGATAAACCTATAAATAATACTACACATATTTATTTTCCCTTAAGGCATAATCACAATAAAGATTGTGTTGGAGATACCGCTATTATTTCTCTCTCTCTCTCTCTCTCTCTCTCTCTATGTGTGTGTGTTTGTGTGTGTGTGTGTATATATATATATATATATCCTATATAATAATTCGCCAAGTTGTGTGTAACACCCGACATGCGCAGTAGATACTGCTGCGCGTGCCGCAGTCACACGCAGTGGAGACTGCTCGCGCCGCGGCTGATACAGAGCTGGGCGCTCAGAAGGAGCGTCCAGCTCTGTATCAGCCGAGGCGCGGGCAGTCTCCACCGCGTGTGACTGCCCCGCGACCGGCTGCCAGAGGCTCTGTATCAGCCGAGGCGCGGGCAGTCTCCACTGTGTGACTGCCCCGCGACCGGCTGCCTGAGGCACTGTGGCCCGTGTAACGGGCTGTTCAACTAGTATATATATAATGTACTCAGCCTGGGGACTCCCCTGGTTATTGAGCGAGACAGCACACATCTGGATATGTATAGAGATTTATTCCATCAGTTTCATCATAAAAAAATAAACATTTATCTATTTGCCCTGACGAAGGTCCGTGAGAGGACCGAAAACATTTGTTTTTTTATGATGAAACTGATATGTATCCAGGTGTGTGTTGTCCCGCTCAACAACCAGGGGAATCCCCAGGCTCAGTACATTTATATATCTACTACTAAGGGACATGCACCATTATAATCTCATATCTTTATTTAATTGATTCATGCTTGATGTGTGCCATTGCCTTGTTTCTTATATATACACACACACACACACACATTTTTGGGAATGCTATTTTTATAACATTTAAAACAGTTTAAACTGGGGGGAAATGTATATAGAAGAAATGGTTTCAATCAGGAGATAGTTTAATGAGATAATTTATAATACACATTACAATAGTAGTTTACATCAACAAAATCAGTATTAATATTCTGGATACCCCATGTAGGCACACTGCTTACCATATCTGCTATGTTAATCAATATTTTCAATTCGTCCCTTAGTGAATTTTTACATTCCAAAATTGTTTTATATACTTAAAATAACATTTTAACACTTTATTCATTTGCCAAGAAAAAACGCAACTCAAAATCTGCAAAAACATATTCTAATCAATAAAAAATATTGACAATTGGTAAAGAAAAAATAAACGCGTGAAAAAATACAATGTAAAAGAAATTGGATAATATAAAAAAACATGAACGTGGTAGGATTTACTAAACGGAATCTGGTATACAGGTGTTTAGTTTAGTGAACTATGGTCAGCTGACTACAGCAGTCCATAGACTGCTGTAGCAAGAGCGCCATCATGACTTTTCAGGGCACTGAAGTACTGTACCCAAACAATACAAGTTTGAGCTGCAATGATGTTTCAATAAAAAATCTTGTAGTGGGAGTACCCATGTTTTATTCAGCAGGATAAACCCTGCCATATATATTTATATACTTTTTTCAGTTTAAAATGTTCCTCTCCCTTTAATAAAAGTAGCTTATATGCCTTGCTCACTTTTTAGTAAGATTCTATGTGACAGGCTCATCTCTATATATATACAGCTGCTTCTATTAAGTGATTAGGTGATATTACAGTCTATACAAAAGTCTGCTTCCATAAAACTAGTATAAAATGTTACAGAGAAACATGGTTTTAGGTGGATTTGTAGGTTAGAGCCACTGTTTTTAATCTCAGTGTGAGAATCTGATGTAGTATGTGTGTAGTGGAGCAGTAGTTGAAGATTGTATAAAGTCAGGTAATTAAGTACGGCAGCAGCATTTCCTAGTATCACTCTGTCGCAGGGCTGGAATGATGTCAATGAGATTCTCATCCAGAATCAATAATACCATTCAGGAGAAAAGAGTGCATAGTCTAACTTTTTTTTACCCCTGTAACTATGAGAAATTGTAATTAATATGGCAGGATTCTGGAAACAGCTACCATGTTGTTCTGTGTCTGGCCTCCTGTGATTTAGACTGGTGTTGACTTCTAGGGAACCACTTTTCATGCCATATATATGTATCATAGAATGGATGAGCCAGGGCATACATGGTAATGGTGAAAGAGAATTGTATATATTTAATGGAGGGAACACAACGTGCTTTGGGCTAGCGTACCCTTCATAAGGTGCAACCCATCCCGTGTTCACATAAATACACAGATGTAACTTTTACCCTAACAGTGTATGCCTTGGCTCATCCATCTATTTAATGCAAAAGTTTACTTACTTGTGTAAGTTTTAGACTTGTCCATGTGTAAATCTTCTTTTAATAGCTCATGGGAATTAAGTATCTTTTTGGGCACCAGTTCTTAAAAAAGATATTGTTGATCTGGAAAAAGTGCAGAGACAAGCAGCAAAACTGATAAAGGGATTGGAGGATCTGAGTTACAAAGAGAGACTAGCCAAACTGAGTTTGTTTATATTAGAGTAGAAGTGTGATATGATTACCATTTACAAATACATTAAAGGTCAATACAAAGAACTATCCAATTAATTATTTACGTAAAGAGCTGAGCTAAGAATTACAGGTAATCCATTAAGACTAGAGGAAAGGTGCTTTTGACTTAAACAAAGGCATGGGCTTATTACACAAGGGCGGTAAAGCTATATTATTCTTTTCCTCAAGATGTTGTATTTGCAGATAATGTAACTGCTTTCAGAAGAGCAATGGATGCCTGTCTAGCTCATTATAATATTGAGATATATTACACATGGCTTCAATGCAGATAGGTTTTGACCCAGGGAACTATCTGACTGCCATCTGGAGCCAGGAAGGATTTTTTTACCCACTTGGGGCTAAATTGGAAATTGATTCAGGTTTTGTTTTTTGCCTTCCTCTGATCAACAGGGGTGTTTTGGCATGGGCTGAACACGATGGATGCATGTCTTTTTTCAGCCTCATCAGATATGTTACTATGTAACAATATAGGCCAGTTCTCGTTATTGCTTATTGAAGGGTTCAGTGTTCTTAAAACAGCTGGCTCAAAATAATGTGCAAACTGCTCCAGCTTTTTTGTACATAGTGCTTGTATGCTTCAGTAATGTCTGCCACCAAAGTGGTGGACGATTTTCTTTGAATACAGTGATAGGCTTGTTAAACTTTAAAAGTACATAGCTGCTTGCCTGGACTTCTGACCATTCCTCTGATGCCTGACATTTCAGCTGTGTAGTCTTTTTCCCAGCAAGGTAAAAGGAGACGGGAACATGCAAAATATGTTGCCACACTCCTCAAAGGTCACTAGTGACTTAGTGCCAGTGGTGGGTAGTTAAATATACTGTACATAGTGTCAACCCTCCAGTCTCTGCTTAAAATATTTAAATATAGTAATGATAACAGAAGGGTTATCATTTGTTAATTAATATTATTGGAGAGATGTGTTAGGTATCAAATCATGTACCAACTAAAAGTATATTTTGATCTGTTAAAAAGTGGATATAACATGTAAATTTTCTTGGTGTTTAGCATCAAATGTTATAAAACAAAGGGCACATTGTAAAGATAAATGAAAATCTGCACAAATTTTAGATTAGTAGAATATATTAAAATACAGCTGAAAATAGTTAAAAGGGAACATTTTTTAGCTGGTGCAAGCAGGGCCCTCCTCCCTACCATTTGTTTCAGCCTGTCTCTGTAACTTACCAGCTTTATGCACAAAATCAGCCATTAAGCAGTTCTGGGGCAATGCAAATGCACACTGAATGCAAGAGAGGTCCCCAGCATTACTATACAATGCACTGGATCCCTGTATAGTATTCAGGTGGTTTACACTGAAAACAATAAGAACCTGTATAAATTATAAAGCAATGCTTTGGAAATCTCTCAAGCATTCAAAGGATTAAAACCTGCCCCATTAAAATCAATACAGGTTTGTATATATTCCTTGTGGTGCAATTAATTTGTTTGATAATTGCTCCTCATGAATCTTTGGTATATAGCCTAGTCTATGTTAATCTCTCCCACTCTTTGAACGTTCTATGGGAGTGGTTTTCAGTGTTAGTCTTCTTTAAACCCCAACAGATAACTTTTCCAATATACCCCTGTTTGTTTTCAGGTGGACAATCAGTGACTTAGTCATTATGGTTGTACTGACTGTGCTTAATTAGAGAGATCCTAAAAACCTAATCTGTTTTTGTGTCCTGATGGCTGGAGCTGAGAATCACTTCTCTGTGGTTATATATTGCCAACATGTTTGTATCTAGATGTCTAATGAGGCTTTCTCAGTGTCTTGGCTAGAATTCAGCACTAGAAAGTGATATGCATAGTACATTTCTGTCTGGCTCAAACTTTGAAAAGTATATATTCTAAAATTCATATAGCCACAAATGGTTGCAGCATCCTGATAGACTTTCATGTCACATACCACCACAGATTACAAGTAACACATAATATATTGCAGGAAGGGAAATTTTTATGGTAACATCCCCTTGGTGAGCTTGGAAAAGGTCATATTTTATATTACCAATCTAGTTTGGAGGCAGAACAGTATTTAACCCATGTAAACTCTTCCGGTTGCTGAAGAAGTATAGGTCATAAAACCCTCATCCGGATGGTAAAATTTTATGATGAGAAAAAAACATGGGAATCTCTTTGCAAAATGATAGCTTCTAGACTAGACTATGGCAAAGAAAACCAATAAACTCAATCCATTTAATTACTTTCTTCTTTTCTGATATTTCAGTTTTAAATATGAGTAGGTAAATGTAAATTAAACGGATCAGCAAGTTAATTCTCCTTGGCCTGTTGATCTACATAAAGGAAGGATTAAGAAACTCCTCTGAGGCATTTAACCCTTTAATTGCCAGAGATGTGCACAACACATTGCACACTCCATTGGGAGTCTATGATGCCTATTTCTTATTGTTAGTATAATCAAGCTTATCAAAACACTAAATGGGACAGAGAGAATATTCTCTACTAGTTGAACAGCCCGTTACACGGGCGACAGTCCAACTGCCACCCGGTCGCAGGTAGTCACGCGCAGTAGAGACTGCCCGTGCCGTGGCTGATACAGCTGCTTTGGAGCGCCCAGCTCTGTGTCAGCCGTGCCGAGGGCAGTCTCTACTGCGCATGACTGCAGCACGCACAGCAGTGTGTACTGTGCATGTCACGGCGTTACACACGATTTAGCGAATTATTATATAGGATATGGTGTTTGATCAATAGATTAGTGCTATGCCAGCTCTGGGCAAACTGTTTTTGTGCTTAATTTAATAGTTCATTAGTGCTAATGCATATAACCTTCTACCTTCCACTCCTGGTCAAACAGCTTAATTTTTGTTGACGTTTGGCTGCAGGAGCAGGAAGCAGCCACTGTTCCAGTCTGGTTGTAAGAGAGGTACAGGGAATGTCTCCTTGTAAAGTGTGCATTTATTGGGGTGGTTACATGAAATGAAGCTAAAAGTATTAAAGGGATAGTAATGTTTCATAAATAAATAAAAGCAGCTCTAATTAATCATCATAGTATTTGGGCCTTGGAGAGTGTTATTTCAATTCTATCAGAGCTGTAGTACAAGAGTAATTGAATGATAAAATATCCTCCTCCCGCCCCTTTTACTGAAGTAACACTGCTCACCTCAGAGCAGCAGGGAGTGTCCAGGTAGATTGTAGAGAGGGAACAATCTTCAATTATGATAAAGGAAAAAGCTGAAAAACCTGTCAAGGCGGGCAGGGCTTTCATTGTTCTCACAGTAAGAAGATTGTCCATTGCTGTGAGCTGTCTGGTCTATGGGCTGGATTCCACATCTGAGGAGTGGGGGCTTACACTAGGTAAAAGGGGTGGGGGGAAACTTTATCATTCAATTACTCTTGAACTACAACTCTCACAGTATTGAAATAACACTCTCTATGGCCCAAATACTGTGAAGATTAATTGGAGCTTCTGTTTTTGTGACACATTATTATCGCTTTAATGAAAGGGCAAAAAGCGGTTTGTGCAGCTCTGGCATAATGCTAACCTATTAAGCAAACCCTTTTGTAGAGAAATAGTTAAATATAACTGTAGTAAAGGTACCTATATTGCAAAGGAGGACCTCCAAATATTGGGGGCTGTAGCTCTCGTCATCCCCAAGCAGCCACTGGCTAATTGGGGATGATGGGAGTTGAGTTATAGCCTCCAGCAGTTGGATATCCAGCCTTTAACTACCAATACTATATAGTGTATTACACAGAAACAACAGAAATGTACTGCATAAAACAGGGAGAGGCAACTTTAGACTCTTCAGCTCTCGAAGGCTGCAATTCCCTATTCTGATAAACTAAAATGGAAATATTAGTGCCAAATACTAGCTTTGGGTTCCCCCTGGGAAAGGCACCACAGCAACATTCTCAGAAAAAGCAGAGTATAATATGTAAATACAAGAACCCTGTAGGCAGGAATGGTAATAACAGCTGTATAATACTGTAACTGTCTATAAGTATATATCTTTTGGAGAATATACCACTTAGGTAATGTGTTCAGAAAAAACTACAATAACTAGTTATAATATAATCTTATCACTGGCAGGTTCAAAAAGAACATACATTAAGAGAAAGTGAAAGAGGGTGCTCCAGGAAGCCAGACCAAAACTGATCTATTGTCCAATCTGGTACCCGCAGCACACATCAGAGTGTATGTGAAACACACGAAATCTAAATATGATAAAACCAAGCATCAAAAATAATACCGTGACAACAAATTCAATTTCAGTGATCAAACAATGACTGATAGGGGCCCCGATGAAATGGTAATAAAGTCCTGTACTTAATCTGATCTTAACTCTAACAGCATAATATGTTGTATTGATCAGTAATAAAATAAATAAATAATTGTTCACCAATAAAAATAATTGTGAAATCTTATAGTGAGTCCAATATTCCCTCTAAAGCCCGTGATAACTAAATTATAAATAACACCACTGAGCTGGCTATCAAGTAACAATTACAGAGTCAATAATAAACAATGATGTTGCAGAAAAAGGAAACAAACTTAACTGAAATGTATCCAGATTTGTAGAAAATCTAAGTAGAAGAGAACACAGCAGAATAAATCAAAAAGTGGCATTAATTGGAAAGCCTTACACACACTTACTCATGCACACAAATGCCCTTACAGAAGATAAGACAGTTGGAAAGCCTTACACACACGTACTCATACACACAAATGCCCTTACTGAAGATAAGAAAGTATCTCACCTAAAATCCTCTCAGGTGTCATAGCCATGTTGCAGTGTCCTGCTTCTCTCTGTCTTAAGCCCACATCACTTTTCAGTCTCCTTCGTGAAGCAGTCTGCAATAGTTCATCTAAAAGTCAATGTATTGCTTCTTATAGTAACATAGTAAATTAGGCTGAAAAAATACACAAGTCCATCAAGTTCAACCTCCGCCTCACAACCCAGTGACATGAGAATTATATTAATTTCCTGCTACCAAATACGTTAGTCTTTATCAGACCTTCCTGATTTGCCTACTGATAGCTGATAGACCTTCTCCTCTTAAAGGGATAGTATTACTTAAAAATGACTAATCCCTCTGTTAAAACCCTTCAATAAAGATGAAAAATGCCCCAGCAGCACCTCTCAAATCCTTATGGTTTGAGAGATAACCGCTTTCAAAGTTCGCCCCTGGCTGATGTCAGCATTCTAGCTGACAGCCTGGGAATCCGGTCCCGGTACCGTCTGTGGCTCTGCAGCAGAGCCGAGATTGCATTAATAAAAAAGAAATCCTTCACTTAAAATGTCTTCTACATGTGCTTGCAAACCAAGCACATGTATAAGACCTTTTTGTTAATGGATTCCTTCTTTAGTAACGCGATCTCGGCTCTGCTACAGAGCCGCCGGCTGATCTCAGGAGAGGATTCCCCTGCTCTCAGCTAGAATGCTGACGTCAGCCAGGGGCGAACTTTGTAAGCGGTTATCTCTCAAACCATAAGGGTTTGAGAGATGCTGCTGGGGGCATTTTTCATCTTTACTGAAGGGCTTTAACATAGGGATTAGTCATTTTTAAGTAATACTATCCCTTTAAGAGGACATATACTGCTTATCTTGGATGTAGCAAGGGACGGCTTTCTCAAGGGATGTGGGAAATCCAGGCCTGGGTTTACATCCCACACACCCCTAGGCTAGGCACTCTAGGTGCCCTTAGCTCTGGTCATGGCCACACACCCTTTCCTCACATGATTCTACCCAGAGTTCCATCCACTGTTTCCTGGAGCAGAAAATAACCTTAGTCTGTAACAAGCAAGAATGAAAAAAACTTTAACTGCTTGGTTGCTAAAGAGATCTCCAAAGCATTGCTATAATGGAAGTGTATATTGAAAACACAGTAGAAACCTTAGTTTGCTGTACTGTGTGACCCAAATATGTCTTGCTATATGCTTTATAATGGAGACACTCAGATTAACCCTTTGAGTGCTAGACGGTTATGCAACCCATTGCAAAGCAATGCATTGCATACCTCTCTGGCACTCAAGGGATAACATTTTATAATGTCCCAGCACAGCTGAACCTGTGGGAGAGATCCAGCTTTAAAGTGATAGTATTACTATCAGGACAGTCTATGGACTGCGATCTCCCTCTCTCAGTTTGAAAGCTGACGTCAGCACAAGGGGAAGGAAGGGGGAACTTTGCAGACTTATATCTCCCAAACCTTTATGATCGAAAATGGCACAATTAATGTATTTTTAAAATATCTTTTGAATTAAATTTAAAGGTTTTCAAGTATTACTATCACTTTAATCTCAAAAATTGGGTAGTAATAAGCAAAAGGGAAATCTTGGGTTAAGGAGTGGGATCATTGTTTTTTCAGTGCCCCTTGAATCTTTCTCACTGTGCTGTGTTTGAAGCCAAGTTTAACATTTTGTATCATGCAGTGTGGGTATAGAATAGACTTGACAGAGTTGGAAGGTAGCTAGGGTCCTGCTTTGAAGTGCGCAAAGCAGCATATGGAGTTGTCAGAGTATCACAAACTCTCCATTTCCCATAGAAGTTTCCATAGTCTACAGAGACCCATTATGTAGCAGTAAATACTGGATACTTCAGGGTAACAGGTGATTATATTGCATTTTAATATGTAGGAAACGAGTGTTCTTAATTTCTTCCAGAGCATGAATTTCCTGGTAGGCATGTTAATGATCACAACGCACCTCAGAGTGTACAGTGATTGCGCAAGGAGGCTGTAACTAACTGCTCTGATCCTGCTCTGTATGGGTATATTTTACTGTTACATTAGAAGTGCATGTTTCGCTAAGACAGCTTTTGATGTTATGTAAATAACAGGTGCTGCAATCTGATAGTGGAAATACATCTTACTATAATATCCGTTATTCATTGTACTGTTCTCTGAAATCAGTTTGTATGCTACATACCTTACCCCCTTAACGTCCAGGGTCCAGGGAAGTAACCTTCCCTTAACCCCTTTGCGTCCTGTGACGTACCAGGACTGTCACGCTGGTCCGGCACTTAAGGACCAGTGACGGTCCTGGTACGTCACGTACTTTTACGTAATAACGGGGACTGAAATTGATTGCTCCAAGACCGGAGCGATCTCTCTCAGTCCTTCGTTCGACGTGCCGCCCCACGTGATCAGTCACGTGGGACGGCACGCCGAACTCGCCTATCTGGTCCTTAAAGGACCAGACACCCCGGGACCGCTGGTCCTTAAGGGGTTAAGGACCACTTTGGTGTTTCTGACACGTCGGTACACGTGACCTGTTACTCGTACTGCACTGTGGACTGAGAGAGACCACTCCAGTCTTGCAGCAGTCAATTTCAGCCCCTGTTTTTACTTAGTGTTCCTGGAGGAAAATGTAAGTGACGTGCTAAGACCTCCACAGGTCCTTAAGGGAAAACCGTGTGATGGTCATAGCACAGCACGTGGGCTTTAAGGGGTTAATTCTGCAACTAAATAAACATTTGCAGAATAAAGGTGAATACTATGATTTGTGTAACCCTTTCATTGCAGTGCATTGGATACATCTCTGACCCTCAAATGGTTTTAAAGCAATGGAAATTTTTATTAGTTCTCTGTAGTACACTTGGGGGGAGAGTCATTAAGCGGTGATAAAGTGGAGTGACATCTCCACTTTATCACTGCTTAGTGCAGAGCTTTCCAAAAGTTTCATGTTGGTGACACACTTTTTAGACATGCATCATATCGCGACATAGTAATTCATTTTTACTAGCACATCGCAGGTTAAGCTAACCCCTTACAAGGGATACACACTGTAATAACTGTAATACTGTAATAACGAAATGTATGGGGACACAACATATCTCATGAAAACCTTTCATTTATATTTTAAAAAATATATGGTTTGTAAGATAATAACATACATTTCCAAGATTGTTGTCATTTATGAGTAAAAATATGTAAATATGTGCAAGAATTTAAAAAATGTGAATAACACCAATAACTACTTCTTACCATTTTAATGAGATGTATGAAGTTGATGGCATGAACACAGCTTTGGAATATTTGGTGGAATATTAGCTAAAGAAAATAACAGCACCAGCACTCTACTCCCACAGTGATAAAGTAAGAGAACAATCCCGCATACACCTATAGATAGTGCAGACTAGACGGCTTTTCATCCATCGGCCGCACGTAACTTTTCACATGGAACAAATTTTGTCGAGAGGTGATTGAGCAGAGGTCGAGACGGTGTTCTATCAAAAGACTGGACCCATGGAATTTTTCAAATGCGTCACTTCAGGTGCCGCTGCATCACTTCCGATTACGCGTACTGTGCATGTGCAGTACCTATATGATCCCTTGACCATGGTGTGCATACACGGATACAATAGAAGGGGAATATACTAGTGCACCATAGTAATCGGCACCTTTGTTGCATAAAAATGCATGCAAGTTCACACAGACTCAGAGGTTTCTCGTTACGTTCTCGTGACACACCTACACACTGCAGCCGACACACTAACGTGTCGCGACACACAGTTTGGAAAGCTCTGGCTTAGTGAATCTCCCCTCTGGTTTGGTCCATAATTGCACCTGTATAGATTTCTGCCTCTATATTTCCCAGCAGAAAGCAGGAAATGCTGACACATCAGTTGTAGTACATATTTCCATATTTTTTATTGTGATATACTTAAATCATGATACTGCATGTTTTGTAGTATTATTTTTGTATAGAAGCCATTGGGAATGCTAATATGGTAGCTGTTTTGTGCATAGCTTTTCTTATTTTCTTTTTTTATGTTGTTGATGGTAGTTAGTGAAAGTTACACTGGTACTTCAGCATGTAGCTCAACAAAATCACCAAGCTTAGCACATACCCAGCAGGATAAATAATGCGGCAAGGTATGCTATAAAAGTTAATGTGACATGATAAAGAATTTCAATAAATATGTAATTAATTCATTGTCATTTGTAAATTCACTTTACAATGTTATGTCAATGTATTTCTGTCTCACAACAAATACATCAATAAGTTGTGAAGCTACAGGACCGATTGTCTTTTACATCATGCAACAATAAATATAACAGGTGCCATTTATCACCTGGAGATAGCTAAATCAAGCAGGGATTAAGGAAATACATATAAAATTGAGTTAGGCTTAATTAACTTTTCAAAGTCTAGTCTTTTCTGTGATAATTAATTTTTTATACGCGAAGTAGGAATCTTTATTTCCTTTAGAAAAATCACGAAAATAAAGTATTTGTATTGCTTTATTTCAGCTGTTGCATTACTGATGCAAGCTTGAAGATAAATTGTATGACAACCAATTTCTTTGGTAATAAAAACATATTATAGTTCTGTGCAAGAAAAATAAGTAGTAGGAGTGATAACATTTTATTTATATAAAGTCTAATTTAAGTGTCTGGGACGTGGTTGAACAAAAATATAAGAACCTGTGGAGTCATAAAGGAATTTTAGGTGCTGTAGGTTAAGGTTGAATGTTTACAAATGTATATAATATACCTCCCAGAATTTTAGGAAATACAATTATTGGGGCCTGGGCTACTGGGATTTTTCCACCCTGGGGTTGGGATTGCATTGTCCCAATAATGTACTGTCAGTAAGCCTAGATTTTACGTTTATCACATGAAATGTCGTACTGACTTCTGTTAGAGGTAATATGGTTTAATCCGTTAACCCTTTAACGACCCTTGATGGTTATGGTACGTCATGGGTAAAAACTGCCTGAACGATCCATGACATACTATGACCATCATGGATTTCAGGGCTCCCCTCGCGGCTGCACCCTGAGTCGGATCGTAAAAAAAAAAAAAAAAAAAAAAAAAGCTCCGTGGTCCTTTAGTGACCGCCGTGTGCCAGTGCGGCCGGTCTTTAAGGGGTTAAATCGGGGTGTCCAAGTTCGAACCTCAAGGACCACCAACAGGACAGGATTTAAATATTTCCCTAATTAAGTACAGGTGAGTTAATCAGTGGCTCATTCATTTTGATTGGCCCACCAGTACTGAAACAGGGAAATCCTTTAATCCTGTCCTATTGGTGATCCTTGAGGACTGAACTAGGACACCTATGCTTTATGTAATCAAGTTTCTATGCAAGCTTTGCTTTTTAAATATTTTTACAAAAAACTATAATTCACATTTTCACATATACCCCATTTTGTTCTATTTCCTAAGCAGATTACATTCCTGGTGATATGTTTTTTATGAATTTTGCTTCAATGTTGGATAGAAATAATACAAAAAAGTTCCCTATGGAACAACCCATAAGCTTCTAATGTTCTGTGTGCTTGTGGCACAGTAAATCCCAGAAAATGTAATTCCAACAATTGCATGATTAAATCACATTCAACATGATTTGCAGTAGACTTATCACCTTGAATTGTTTTACATGTTTGAAAACTTAAAGGGTTAGTAATGCCCAAAGATAACTTTGTTTTATTGTAGAATATCTCTCAAACCATAAAGGTTTAAGAGATGGGATTTGCTGCACATAATTTTTTTTTTAAAAAAATCTACAATAAAACACTAAGATATCTTTGGGCATTACTAACCCTTTAATTAAGAACTGCTTGTGTGTCATGTTAACCAAAAGTTCGGCAGAAATCCAACTTTGGAAATATTCACACTTTTATGCCTGGGAAAAGTGAAAGTGAAAGTCTCCTGGTTTAGCACAGTGCTTAATTAGCATATGAAACATCACTGAAAACTTTTATTAGCATTTGGAGTATCACTGAAAGGATTAATTAGTATAAATCACTGATTAGCACAGGTACAGTGACTGGCATAAAGGTACAGTGATTGGCATACATTAGCATATGGTATCAAGCATTAATATCTCCTTGACTGTATGTTTGCTGGTCTTTTGGCTAACATTAGACATAGGTAACCCTAGGCAGAGCACTCTAGGTGCCCTCAGATCCATGGCAACACCCCCATTCCTCGCAATGACCCATTCCCAGCATAGAAAATACATGTGGCCTATAAGAAGGAAGGACAAAAAAAAAATAAAAAAAATAAAAAATATATATATATATATATATATATATTGCATAACAATGCACTGGAGATCTCTCTATCCACTAAGGGGTTAAATAATAGCCTATAAAGGGGAATAAAACTAGTGAAGGGACGTTGAAATTGCTTTGACCACGATTCCAATTCAGAATGTGTGGCCAGCACAGCTGAGTCACCCTCAAGATGTTGAGTTCTAGGTAGTTGTCTTATCTGCCTATTGGGAAATTCAGACTTGGGCTCCTTAGAATAATATAGGGATTGGAGAGTTTATCTTAATGGAGTGTTTGTCTCTTCTTTATCACACCCTAGCACAGGCATTGATAGATCTCCAGCTGCTGGGGACAACTCCCATCATCCCCAAACAGCCTTTGACTGGTGGTGGTAGTGGGGGTGGGGAGGTTGATGGGAGTTATAGTCTCCAACAGTTGGAGATCCAGCAATTGACTACCTCTACTTTACTGCATCCCCCCAATTCTATATTTAATTTGTTATTTTTTTTATTAAGATTTGTGCCATGAGGGTGATATATTGACGCTGATATACAAAGAAGAACTGGGGTAATTCTGTAGCAGAACAACAGCACCATAGGGGGCAAATACAATGTAATAATACAACTACAGTAGTGTTCAAGGGATTAAAAGTCCCATATAATCAGTGAGAATTATATGAATTCTCATTAGTTTCCTACAGTGCAGTAGATTTGCTCTTGAATTACTCCGGGGGAGATTCACTAAGCGGTGATAAAGTGGAGATGACCTCTCCAGTGATATCACTTCTCCTATTCCTGTGTTATTCTATGGAGCCTATGCAGTAAGATTTCTTCAAGGGATAGTAATACTTAATTATTACTAATCCCTATATTAAAGTAACATTAAAAATAAACGTAGAAGACTGTTTTAGTGAAAGATTTATTTTTTATTAACGCGATCTTGGCTGTGCTGCAGAGCCACCTGAAAGTTGTACGATAGGCTTCCCTGCAGTCAGCTACAACGCTGACTTCGGGGAAGGGGGAGGGCAACTTTAGGAGCTATCATCTCTCAAACCATAAAGGTTTGAGAGATGACACTGGGGCAATATATTTATTTTTAATATTACTTTAATATAGGGATTAGTAATAATTAAGTATTACTATACCTTTCAGCTTTGGAGATCTTAGTGCACAGTCTCTATAGAATAACATAGGAATTGGAGAAGTGATAAACTGGAGAAGTCATCTCCACTTCATCACTTCTTTATCCCGCTAGTGAATTTCCCCCAGTTCTTAGTACACCAGCTTCATTTTGTTTGGATTCAATTATAGTGTTTTATTGATGCTTCCAAATAGATGGTCTTGCTGCCAGTCTGTTAAGTCTAGCTTGACTTTGTGTATCAGTTCATGAATAGTTATTATAGGGCCATGTGTTGCAGTAGATATGTTATTTTTCATAATTCTGTTAATTTATCAGCATTTCATGGGCACTGGCCAGTAAGCCTTCGAAGTGGTTAGTAGATCTCAGCAAAGATAAAAAGGTAAAAAAGCAAATTTATGTCCAACTTCAAATGTTGTCTTTCAACTTGAACTTTCAGTCCCAATATTTAATATTTGTTTTCTTTTGATTTACTGCAGTTATATAAAATGCAGAGCTATTTCAATGGGAAGGCATCTGCATTACATTACATAGTGACATAGATTGATAGCCACAAATTGGGTAAAATATTTTTCTTTGTCTATGATAGAAGGAAAATGCTAGTAGTCACACTTTCTCTTTTTGTGGCTCATTAGGAGTTTTTTGGAGATCAAAGAAAATCGATGTTTGAAGATGGTTTAACATTTAACTTAATGTGCATTTTCATCTTACTGGAAGGGGGTATAAATGTTTTATGGCTCTTAGCGAGAATGCAAGGTTTACTCTCAAATGAAGTGAATGTGTTATAGGGCTGACTTGAAATAAAATATGTTGCTTTTATTGCATTTGTTTTATGCTTAGTTGCTTTTAACCCTTTGAGTGCTGGAGAGATACCAAACACAATGCATTTCAATGCATTGGATATCACTCTGGCACTCCAAAGGGTTAAGGAGAACTTACATTTCCTACTTCCTTCACACTTACCTTACCATGTCCAGTATACAGATAAGTATAGCAGCACTTTCTGTAGCATAATTTAGATCATCTAAAACAAATGAAGCTGATGGAAGCATGCACTTGCTACCATTACCAGCTTAAAGGTATAGTAATACAATAAAAGTTGATCTCCGATTATTAGATACCATTTTCTGACCATTTTGCACTATATATAGTTTCTCTTTTTTCTGTAGTTCAACCACTATCTTAGCTGAAAAGATCCCTCTCCTGCCCCTGCTGGCTGTGTCACTGATCTGCTCTTGCAGGTCCGGATGCAGTGCGGTGAGGGACAAACTTCATTAAGCATAAGGAAATTCCTGCCCTCCTTTTTCAAGGAGGGCAGGGTTTTCCTTATTCTTAATGACTGAAGTTTGTCCGTAGCTACATCTGTCCGTCCCATGACCGGATTCCACAATCAATGGGAGGCGGCCATAAGGGACGGGATGGGGATCTTTTCAGCTACGATAGTGATTGAACTACAGAAAAAAAGAGTAACTATATATATAGTGCAAAATGGTCCAAAAATGGTACCTAATAATTAATTAAACAACTAATGCCTTCTAATAATAACACCTCCAACTTACATGATTATGACCAGAAAATCCTAATGGCCTCGGTGACATTTTCCCTAGCTCTTAGTTCAAGAGATAAAGTTGCAAATCAGTACTAAATGTCATGAACGTGGGGGTGGACATGACAATCACTAGCAGGACCACATGACCACAAACTCTGCTCACTGTACAGGGTAATCTCCACCCTTTAAAACCAAACTATCATTCCAAATATTCTGCCCCCCAAATAATTATTCCTATAGCGATAATTATAGAAATACTAGTATTAAACAGAAGTCGTCCAACGTTATTAAGAAATCCTACTTGATCCGAGATTGACGGGCAGGCTTTTTGCTTTAGAGGCATCTGCTCCCCTGCACCATCAGTCCCTTCCTGTTACATTAAGGAACAATGTAACGCCTCCTCACCAATCCTGGAGGAGACCGGGATGGACAACACAGGCGCACAGATGTCTCTAAAACAAGATGTCTGCGCTTATGCCTACCTGTTTGATGAAGTAGGATTTCTTAATAATTCTGTTTAATACAAGTATTTCTATGCTTATTGCTATATGAAAAATTATTTGGGGGGCACTTTATTTGGAGTGATCCGCTTTAAGGATCAGAGGGGTGTGCAATATATTGTAAAGAGTTAAGTAGGTTCATGTGCTCTGCTATATTGAGTTTGAGAAAACTGCCAGCAATTTACAGGACTGATTGAAGATGTTATCTCTTGAACAAAGGTGCAAGGGAAACTGAAAGGGGCCTTTAGAATTTTCTGGCCATAATAAGGTTACTATCATAGACAGTAGTTCTCCTTTAATGGAACAATATTCTCAAAATCAATGCAAACTCCATGTAATCTGTAAAGCTCTCCAACGCATTGCTTTTAAAGGGCTCATTTGTTTTCAATAATCTAAATTACGGTATACTGTTGTATTTACAGAATTTGCTTACATCCTTACTTTCTATACTTGTATTCCTTTAGGGAAATCACTGTGATTGCTTACCAGTCATCCTTTCCACCTGAGAACAGCAAGCCGTTGGGGTTTATTTACTGAAGGTCAAATGTTATTGTTATACACATCCAATTCACAGTGAAAGTATGTGGTTTTAAACGTGTCTGCATATTTATCAATAGTACAACATGGAAATAAGACAAAAATATACAAATGCATATTTCAAACCAAATAAACAAGAATATAAGATAGGAAAAAAATAAGTAAAGTGGTATGGTCAATTAAATCAGATCTTTTATACATGCATAACATTGTGACCCACTGATTAACAAAGAGATTGCCTTCCAGCACCGGGTATATTGAATGTATGCTAAATTATATATTCTTAATTGATATGTAAAAATTCATTGTAGTTAATGTACATTAATGTACAAAGTATTCTTGTGAATCATTAAAGAGCATAAAAATGATCATTTAATAACTGAGTGAAACTAATGCATATTTGGTTTGTGGATCACTTGAATTGATATTGCAAAGGCTCCAACTGAATCGATTCTGAATCTAAAGAGTCTACACTGCTCACTGAATACGTAGTAGTAACTCCCCCAAGTTATCTTACCTTGTTCAGATGAGTAGTGACCTGAACTGAAAGCTATTTAGAATTACTTTGAGGACATGCAAAGCTGCGCTTTTCTTTCTGTTTTTTTTTATTTGGACATCAACAGTTTTCTGACATTCTTATTAGTTAAAATTGCAAACAAATAGACTTTTGCATCTTGAGAAAAAGATGGTTTTGCATGAATATTAACTTGATAGAATTGTCTTACTCATCCATACTAGTTAATCACTGCTGCTTCCACCTTTGGGACTATCAGCATTCTAAAACTAGAGCCCTTATTGTGCAGTCTACCCTCGGGCAACTTATCCCTATAGCTAGTTCTGCCAGCTTCAGAGATGCTGTTGATGATTCCTGTTCGCTGCTTTGATGTCTATTCACCTGCACCTTCACTAGCAATGAGGCTGCATCTTGCAAGTTCAGTTCTTGCATGATGTGGGACAAGACACCATGATGTGGGACAAGACGGCTATATGTCAGTAATGGTGGCACGTGCAGAGGTGGTGGTAGCAGTGATATAATATTGAGCTTTAACACACACACACATTCTTATTGTTTCATCATACTTACTATTTAAATTAAGAGGCACTAATTCTTGTAGGTCTATTTCATGTTGGTGTCATTCACTAAATATATATATATTTTTTTATTTTAAAGCACTAGTAAACTTTATCTTCATCTTTTATTCTTAATGCAGTGATTCTCAATCTACCATGCAATCTGGAATTTTCAAGGCATCTCTAACATTTTATAGGTAATTTCTGAAATACATAATGAAGTAAACAATACATAGATCTATAATTATTCTTAGGTCTGACAGTCAGAATGGCATCATAGAGGATGCTGTGCATAATACTTTCCAAAACTATACATTAGAACAAAACTAACATTTTTGTTAAGGTCTGCACAGAAAAAGTGGGGGACCCTGAACACGTGCCCACGGCATACCAAAGTGCCATTTGACTTTTTAACCTTTTTTTTATTTTTGTAATACTTTTAGTGTAAATCTAAGGTCATCATCAGGTGTATTCATTAGAAGACCAGGTCCCTGACTATAAAAACAGGGATGGTGACACAATGTAGTGCTGCAGACAAGACTGGTGACAGGAGACTTTGGAAGCTATAGCAGGGAGGTTGGCAACGTTTCTACTGGTGGAGCTGGGAAGCAAAGTAAGTCTCCCTCCTGGGGCCATTCGTCAGAACATACTCATATGGCTGTACTCAGTAAGAGTCAAGTTGCATGTATATGAAGAAGCTGATTATGTCTGTTAGAGACCTCGCCTGTATAAGCAAATTGCATGTGATTGTAAAATATAAGGAATGACATTTAGGTCTCCCACTGGTACAGATTATACAGGATAAAGAGTACAGAGTGTTCTGTATGCTGTATAATATAGAATAGAGGGAGAGAGCTTCTTAATTCTCTTTCCTTTAGTCTTTTCAGCTACAAGGATAGTGGTGCATTGTACCACTATCTCTGCTTTATAGTCAGGGGCCAGGCCCACCACCTTGAGAAAGGGCATGATGATGTAATTAGATTAACAATAAAAGTATAAAAAAAAGGTTAAAACCGATTAAAACTATAGACATTGTTAATACATTGTGCACTAGCTGATCAAATACAGTAAAAAATTATAACTTACTATACCTTTAAAGCATTACATAGCTCCTAGAATTGCATGACTCCAGTTTTTAAAGGTCCGTTACAGGAATGATTTATATCTTAACATTAAAAATAGATTTATTTGTTTATAGTGATTTGCACTCAGAGAGAGAATGCTAATTTAGTAAAGGCTATGTGCAATGAAATAGCTACTTTTTTATTATTTTAACACAATCTCAATATGAGAAGTGAAAAAAGACACAAAAACTCCTTATAATGTCAATTCACTCTTTAATATTTAAATGACAGCATTGTCTACAGAATAAAATCTCACTGCCCTTTTGAAATCTCCAGTTACTTTATTCTAAGTATCACTTAATTAAAAAGTTAGAAGCCAAATTAAAATTCTTAGTATATTTTTTTCTTGTCAATAATAATCTCCTCTGGTTGTAATCACCTATTTTAATCAGGTTTTAAAATCTTAGCCTTTGGTTGTGAGACACTGTGTAGTCTACCCAGTGCTTCTGTTTTACGCTCATCACTTTATGTATAAACTAGTGTAAAAGCCTGTGTGCACGGCCCAAGGTCTGGTGATGTAAAGAGGCCAATCCTGATCTATGTACTGCCGCCGCCTCACTGGCGGTGCACACAATGCAGTCATGCGCAGTAGAGACTGCCCAAATGCCCAGAATGCTCCCAGGACAGAATTCTCCCAGCATTTTGTGCATTTGGGAAGTCTCTACTGCACCTGACTGCATCGGACAAACATCCTGGCCTTTTATATTATAGGATGAACGTTGGTGATTTATAAAGAACTGGAACAACTGTAGAGAAACCATCTATAGAAAAGGTAGTTTGCTCCAGAATTACCACAGTTCTTATTACAGCATATGGTTAGTGATTTAGAAACAAACAATATAACCTATAAGTATCTCCTTTTCTGTTTAGCATAAGCACATATATTTTTCTGACATTTGAAGCTAGACAATTATATTAACCTCTGGTTCTTCAAGGCTGAAGGAGTGCTGAGTATTAATCATACAAGATGACTCCATGTTATACATTGAACAGTATATGACATTTTTATAACTCACTTTCTGTTTGTTAGATACATAAATATCACCTTGTTATGGCATAAACAAGGGGCTGTACAGGAAACAATAATGCGATTAAGCGTTTAGATGGAAGAGCTGGTTTGTAGAATTGCTTCCTCACGGATTCCTGTGTAGCCAGTTTGCATCATATCTACAGTGACAGATAAGCCATCTGGAATCACTCAAGATATGGGCTTTGCTTTATGAAGCAATCAATAATGCTGATGCACATGAACAGAAATATGTTTGGTGCTGCTTCTTCTCAAGAAAGACTTTATGAGTTGATTGATAAAAACAAGCAGGATATTACACTTGGTTATTTCATATAATTAAGAATGACAAAGATATTATTTAGCTTTAACACTTTATATTGTATTCTTTAGAAATTCTGCAATACCCTGTTTTTTTGTGATTTGCTGGTTATCTATCTATCTAAAAAATATTGTCTCCCCTTTTCAAATTACTATTGATTTGTATCAATATGTATGTGTATATTGTTTGTAATTAATGTTTTCATACACTACAGGGTTGCATAATTTGTTTTGCACTTCATGAAAACTATAAATAATGATAAAACAATTTAATATAACTCATATCCAAGAGTAGCTGACATTCGCTAGAGAAGTTTACACCAAACAGCAGTCCCTTACCTTTTTAACATCTTGGATTCTAGCTGATTCCATTGCCTGGCAGACCACAATATTTTTTTTCCTCAGCTAAGGATGATTATTATTCTTATTCTTTATATAGTGGCAACATATTCTGCAGCACAGTACAATAGGGAATAGACAGACATAGATATGAAGTAGTACAAATGGCTCATGAAAAACAAAAGAATTAGAGGGCCCTACTCATGAGCGCTTACAGTCTAAAGGAAGGTAGGTAAGACACAAAAGGAGTAAGTCCTCCTGCCACATGAATTGCTGGTCAGTGGGTAGAAGAAAGAAGTGCTTGTGAGTGCAATAGTCCAGGGAAGGGATGGTTCTGTTTGGGAGAAAAGATTGTGTGAACATTGAGGACGTGATAGGGTTGTAGGTGGGAAAGTGATTTTAGATGGGAACAAGAGTGAGCAGAAGTTGGCCAGGCTGTTGATCTGGCCTAGCTCATAATGGTTATGGAGGTAGTTAATAGGCTGCCTTGAAGAGGATTTCAGGGAGCATCTGAAGAGCTGAAGGATGGGAGAGAGTCTGATTGAGCAGGGGAGGGAATTCCAGAGCTCAGTTGCAGCACAAGAGAAGTCCAGTAGGCAGGAGTGGGAGAATGTAATAAAAGCTGTAGTGAGAAGAAGGTCCTGTGCAGAGCAAATATGGTTAGTGGGAGTATAATGGGAAATGAGAGATGAAATATAGGGGGGTGCAGTGATAATAAGTGCTCTGTAAGTTAGCACCAGAATTTTGAATTTAAAGGTTTAGTAATGGTTTAATGATATAAAAAGTAATATTGTAGTGCATAAAATAAGAAATCCAATGGGGCTATTCCTATCTCTCAAACCTTTATGGTTTGAGAGATAGAGCATTGTAAAGTTCCCCCCTCCCTCCCCTTCTCCTGACGTCAGCTATAAGCTGACAGCAGGAGATCCCGGTCCGGGGGCCGGCAGGCAGCTTTTCAGAAAAGCCAAAACAGTGCAAATTAAAAAGAAATACTTCATTGGAACGATCTACAAAGTGTGCTTGGTTTACAAGCACATTTTTTTAGACTGTTTCAAAGAAGTATTTCTTTTTCATGTGCGCTATTTCGGCTCTGCTGAAGATCTTTACAGCTGACATCAGGGAGGGGAAACTTTAGAATGCTCTATCTCTCAAACCTTTAGATAGGAATAGCACCAATGCTATTAAAATTATTTAATTAAGACATTACTAACCCTCTAATTTTAGTAGTATCTTGGGTGAGAAAAGGTTGGATTCTAGAAATGGATTCTAAAAATTCTATGGAGGTGGAGGTGGCATGAGTTGGAGAGTGACAGAATGTGGGGAATGAAGGATAGGGAGGAGTCAAAGGTGATCCCCAGGCAGTGTGATGTAGGGGTTGGTGTGATGATAGTGCTGTTAACAGTGAGGGCAATATCTGGGGTAAGGCTGGTTGTTGAATTCTGTTTTGCTAAGGTTAAGTTTGAGATGACTGGAGGCAATGCAAGAAGATACAGCAGAGAGACAATTAGATACCTGGGTCAGAAGGGAAGAGGAGAGGTCTCAGGAGGAAAGATAGATTTGAGTGTCATCAACACAAAGAATTATTCGTTTTCATAGGGACGAGGTGTAGATTGAAAAGAGCAAGGGGAGCAGGTCTAAACCTTGTGGTACTCCAACAAGCAGTGGGAGGGGTGAAGAAGCGGAGTCAGAGTAGGACACACTGAAGGAGCAGTTGCAGGATCCCCTACATGGTTGTAAAAGTTATTAGAAATTAATAATTCCCCTTTAACTGCATCAAGAGCAGACTGAGAGGGTTTTAGCACACAGTAATGAGTGCTATCAAGGGGCTGGCAACCTTCAGAATTCTCATCCAGTTGAAGACCAGCTGAGGATGATTGTAGTTAAAGGGGAATTACACTCTAGGAAGAAATGGCCCTTCATTTTTAATAGCAGGACTGATACATGTATGTGCTCTGCAGATAGGCAGAGGGAGCTCAGGGAGCTTAATGCATGGCTCAGGAATTGGTGTAGGAAGGAGGGTTTTGTGTTTTTAGAGCACTGGGCTGACTTTCCTCATGGGTACAATCTATATGGAAGTGATGGATTGCACCTAAATGGTAGAGGAGCCTCTGTGCTAGGGGAGAGAATGCTAAGAAGCTTGGAGGAACTTTTAAACAAGGAAAGGGGGTCGAGGGTATAGATAGCAAAAATTGGGTACATAGAGCAGATAGGAACTGGGTCAAAGTAAATGATCGGGGGGGTGGAGAAAGGGTGGGGATATATGTAGTAAATAGGGAGGAACTCCTAGTAAAGAAATATGTAGATAAAAGGCATGTAGGGTGTGATATATGTAAAGACTTCAAAATTAATTGTATGCTAGCAAATGCAAGAAGTATGGTAGATAAAATAGGAGAACTAGAATTGCTGGAGGTTAATGTGCAATTGGACATAACTGGTATAACAGAAACATGGCGGAATGATACACATGATTGGGCTGTAAATATAGAGGGATATTCCCTGTTTAGGAGAGACAGGATTAATAGAAAAGGGGGAGGTGTGTGCTTATATTTGAAACCAGAGCTAAATCCAGTTTTGAGGAGTGATATTAGTGAGGAAACTGGCCAAAATGTGGAGTCCTTGTGGGTAGAAATTGAGACTAAATGTGGTGTAAAAGGTAAAAAAAAAAGGTGTTGGAGGGTATATGCTACAAACCACCAAATATTGATAACAATGTTGAGCCCCAACTGCTATTGCAAATAAGGAAAACTGCCCAGCTTGGGCATACTATATTTATGGGAGATTTTAATTATCCAGATATCAACTGAAAAAATGAGACATGTCGGAGTGCTAAGGGTAGCAGGTTTGTGAGCATACTTTGTGAAAGCTACATGTCACAAATGGTGGAAGTGCCGACAAGAAATAACAATATATTGGACCTAGTGATAACAAATAACACAGAAATGGTATCCAATATTAAGGTAAGTGAACATTTGGGAAACTGTGATCACAACATGGTTACATTTGAGATCAATCTGGCAAAGCAAAAATGTATAGGTTCAACCAAAACTCTTAATTTTAAAAAAGCTAACTTCAAATAGTTAAGGGCTTCAATGCAACTCATAGACTGGGATACATTATTTAAAGACAAAATACTGAGGATAAATGGTCAGAATTCAAATTTAGGTTGCGGAATGCACCCATCAGTAGATACCAATGGGGAACACATGCAAACGCAGTAAGTCACAGCCAATGTGGTTAACTACACATGTAAAGAAAGAAATGGCAAAGAAAAAAAAGGCATTCAAACTATTTAAGTTGTAAGGAACTATACATTCTTTCTTAAAATACAGAGAGTGCAACAAAGATTGCAAAAGGCAATTAGGGTAGCAAAAATAGAAAATGAAACTTGAATTGCAAGTGAAAGCGAGACTAATCCCAAAAAGTTTTTCAAATTTTTAAGCAAAAAACTTAAGAGGGAGTGTATTGGACCTTTTAAAAATGAGATGGGTGAGTTGATTAGTGAGGATAAGGAAAAAACAGATGTTCTAAACACTTTCTTTGCATCAGTATATACAAGGGAGCAAGGAATGGTAGAAGAGCCTCATCAAGTAACTAATAAAGCAATACAATTATCAGATATAGGGTTAACTCAAGAAGATGTCATGGGTAGACTGAACAAAATTAAGACTGACAAAGCACCGGGTCCTGATGGTATACATCCAAGGGTTCTTAAGGAACTCAGTGCAGTGCTAGCAAAACCCATATATTTACTCTTTAAAGATTCTCTCACAACAGGCTCAGTGCCACAAGATTGGCGAAGAGCCAATGTATTGCCTCTGTTTAAGAAGGGAACTTAAACAGAACCTGGAAATTATAGACCTGTGAGTTTGACCACTGTAGTGGGAAAACTGCTAGAAGGAATAATAAGGGACTATATTCAGGATTACAACACAAAAAATGAGATCATTATCAGGAATCAACATGGATTTATGAAGAATAGGTCATGCCAAACTAACCTTTTCAGCTTCTATGAGGAAGTAAGCAGCAACCTTGATAATGGCAAGGCAGTTGATGTAGTATATCTAGACTTTGCAAAGGCATTTGATACAGTGCCACACAGAAGGCTGGGGTATAAAATAAGGAAATCAGGGCTAGGAGATGACCTTTTCAACTGGATACAAAACTGGTTGAAGGGTAGGGAACAGTGTGTGGTTGTAAATGGATAATTCTCCAATACAGTTAAAGTGGAGAGTGGAGTACTTCAGGGTTCAGTATTAGGCCCGCTGCTGTTTAATATGTTTATAAATGACCTAGAAATAGATATAGAAAGCAAAATATCAATATTTGCAGATGACACTAAATTATGCAGGGTAATTAATTCAGAACAGGCTAATTGCTCTCTACAGAGGGATTTATATGAAATGGAAGATTGGGCAAACAAATGGAATATGAAGTTTAATGTGGGGAAGTAGTATAAAGTTATGCATTTGGAAGGAAATAATCCCAAGGCTACTTATGAACTTAACGGAATCATTTTAGGGTACTCGTTGCTAGAGAAAGACCTGGGTATCCTTGTCAACCACAAGCTTGGAATCAGTGACCAGTGTCAAACAGCAGTAACACAGGCAAACAAAATCCTGTCTTGCATAAAAAGAGGTATTGAAGCAAGAGTGGATAACATAATTTTGCCATTGTACAAATCTCTGGTAAGTCCTCACCTTGAGTATGCAGTGCAGTTTTGGGCCCCAGTTCTGAAAAAGGATATACTAGAACTAGAGAGAGAAGAGCAAAGAGCAACAAAATTAATTAAGGGAATGGAGAACTTGACGTATGAGGAACGACTAGACAAACTTTGTTTATTTACTTTAGAGAAAAGATGACATTGTACAAATATATGAGAGGTCAATACAAGGATCTCTGCGGTGAGCTATTTATTCCAAGGCCTGATCAGGTGACCAAGGGGCACCCCTTGAGATTAGAGGAAAGGAGGTTTAGACTTCAGCAGAGGAAGGGTTTTTTTACAGTAAGGTCTGTTAAATTGTGGAATTCATTGCCCAAGGTGGTGGTTATGGCAGATACAATGGATACATTCAAGAGAAGATTAGATGCATTTCTTTCAAAAGGGAACATACAGGATTATAGTTTTATTAGTAGGCAGATCAGGAAGGTCTGAAAAAGACTAACTTATTTGGTAGCAGGATAGCTATACAGTTCTCACGTCACTAGGGTATGAGGCAAAGGTTAAACTTGATGGACTTGTGTCTTTATTCAGCCTAATTTACTATGTTACTATATAGCAGTCATTTATATCTATACTTTAGAAAACAAAATAGACAGTGTTGCTCATGAGATATATTCTGCACAACACTTTCTGCCTGGTCAGACTTGTTCCACGAGCCCAGCCATGTTCCTTTGGTAGCCATCAATCTAAGCTACACTGTCTTCCAGACCAGACCTGTGCCACTGGTAACAAAAGAATAACACTGCACTGCTGTCAGCTCATGCTTGTCCCACTGGTAGCCACAGAACCATGGTACACTGTATGTCAGACCAACCTTGTTCCACTGGTAGCCACATAACTATGCTACACTGGCAACACCCCTTGAGTGCCAGAGTGATTCCCAATGAATTGTGAGGCAATGTGGTGGGAACCTATCTGAAAATCAAAGGGTTTAAGCAAAAGAAAAAATAAAAGTGGAAAATATTTAACTCCTTGAATGCTAGGGAGGTCTCCAATACATTGTGAAGCAATGCATTGGATACCTCTCTTGCATCCAAGGGGTTAAATATTGGCGATGGCATCTCCCTGCTTCCCAAGAATACAGAACAGAGGAAAATCTTTGCTTCAGCTTTGGCAATGGGGTCTCCCCGCTTCCCTACCTGGCTTCAGTTCTCGGCATTGCAGCACTGTGAACTCGGTAGGGTCAGCTTGGCATTACAGGAGAGTCTCTAACCTGCAGAGGTCATGACTGAAAAATGCTGAGAAACCTATCTGTCTGTCCATCCATCTTTCCATCCTTCTGTAACGGAATACAGAACAGAGGAAAATCTTTGCTTCAGCTTTGGCAGTGGGGTCTCCCGGCTTCCCTACCTGGCTTCAGTTCTCGGCATTGCAGCACTGTGAACTCGGTAGGGTCAGCTTGGCATTACAGGACAGTCTCTAACCTGCAGAGGTCATGACTGAAAAATGCTGAGAAACCTATCTGTCTGTCTCTCTGTCTGTCTGTCTATCTACCATAAAATCTCGGGTATAATACGCACAATTTTACCCCACTTCACCTTATGTGAAGTGGGGGGTGTATATTCTACATGTGAGTTTTTAAATAAAACTAAAAATTTAGGCTGGTAGATACCTTCCCTCCCCCGGTGCTATCTGCTCTCAAAATAAGACTTACTAGGTTAAATTTAAGTTCCCACTGAAGTCCTCATCTTTTCCACAGAATAGCAGGCAAAATATAAACTATGTAAAGCTTCCATTGGCCGCCCGCTTCCTTCAATGGCCTTTCAGGACCTTCTGCCTATGGTATTGGCCTGTGAGGACCTTGAGATCCTCACAGGGCATTGTCTGGAGGCGGAAGGTCCTGAAAGCCCATTGAAGGAAGCGGACGGCAAATGGAGATGTGCAGCCCACCCGGAAGCTTTACATAGTTTGTATTTTGCCTGCTATCCTGTGGAAAAGATGAGGACTTCAGTGGGGACTTAAATTTAACCTAGTAAGTCTTATTTTGAGAGAGGATAGTGCCGGGGGGGGGGGAAGGAAGGTATCTGCCAGCCTTAAAAAAATGTTAGTAAGGGGGAAACAAGTGTGCGTAATATACATAGGCACTCTTGTTTTCCCCTAAAATCGTGGGCATAATATACACCTGCGTATTATACCTGAGATTTTATGGTATCTATCTATCTGTCTGTCTGTCTATCTATCTATCTACCTATCAATCTAAGATGTATTGATTTGTTTTTTAATGTCAGTCCATGTGGTGGTGTATCAGGAACCCTACTGATGCCCCACCATCAGCTCATCAGCTACGGATTTCCTAGTTAAGCTGGGAGATGGATAGAGGCAGCGCAGGGGTACAACAGGTCTCCCCTGCTTCCAACCTACCGGAACTACAGGGTAGAAGTGGTTGGGACTGTGAAACCCTTTCACATCAATGTGGGAGGCTTTCCCTCATTGACATGAGTAAATATGTTTAAATAGCACCACAAGTGTACGCAGTGCTTTACAATTTAAGGGCTTGGACAATACAAGGTTACAAGTGCTGTGCAAAGTGAAACACTGGAAGTGCAGTCCCTGCCTGAAAGCTTACAATCTAAAATGGTAAAGGCAGACTGTCACGGGAACAGGACCATCCTGCCTGGTTTAAAAGACACCAGCCTTTGGATTTTACCCAGGTTGCCCTGGGTGGCTTGTTTAAATGACCCTTATGGACTTTACATGGAGAAAAGTAGGTGTCCCCACATGGAGTGATTTGGGACTATACCATTTGAAATGTTGATCACTGTGTTGCACATTGTTTGACATGGTGTAATAGTGTGTGTGGTGTAGTACTGTGGGTCCTGTGGAGGGATTTGTTATTTGGGAGCTGGAGTGCAGAGAGAATAGGGGTTGGGAGTTGCTTACAATATCCAGGTCTGTGTTGTGCTGGAGAAGGATTGGAATGTTGATTGATTCCTGCTGTGCTTCCTTGACCAGTCGGGGAGGTTATTTATGATCCAGTGACAATGTCCCTTTTTCAAGCCCTAATTTGCATGCTTATCTTGATAAGGGTGCTGGTGACTGATTGTTCAAGCATAGAAACACTGTTCCAAGTCCTAGTTTACATGCTGATCTTGATAAGAGTCTCTGTAAGTGTATATAAGCAGTTTGTTTCATTCAAGAAAGAGATCTGATTCTAAACCACTATACTAGTCTTGCCTGGTAACTGTGGTATTCCAGCGGAGCAGCCTTGCTCAGGATTGAAGGAAGCAGCAACTGACAGGGACACCCAGACAGGGGGTCCACTGGTACCGTCACAGAGACAAACAAAGAGCATAAGGGTCTGAATACAGTGCTAGAGTTCTAGTCAGGATAGGGGATACACATATAGGGTTTTTGGTCAGGATAGGGGGACATGAAAAGGTTCCCCAATCCCGTCCACTCCTACCCGGTAGTTCTAGTAGGTTGGGAGCAGAGTAACCTTGTTGCTCCCCTGTATTAACTCTATTGATCTCTCATTTGTCTAAACAGGAAAGGTGCAATGACACACCGCAAATTCAACACAAGCTGCCGCTCCAGTTTCCACTATAAATGCCCCATGATTCTTTACAATTAGAACTGTGTTGAATCAGTGATGGGGAGGGGCTGGCAGCTGTCTCATACACTTTATGCCTGGGAAGCATGGGAGCACCACATACCATGGAGCTGTTGAGGATGAACTGGCAGGGTACACTCCAGGTGTTCCTTCACTTGCTGATGTAACTGTACCCCACCTGGCAGGTAAGCAGTGGTCTGATGGGCCCAATTTCCTATAGCAAAGGAAACTTGCGCAACATATATATAGTAACATAGTTGAGGAATCTGAAAAAAGACATGGGTCCATCAAGTTCAGCCCATTCTACATTATCCATGTTGATCCAGAGGATGCCAAAAACAAAAATGACCAAACAAGTACTCTGTGCAAGCGCTTTATACCACAAAATCAATGGACAATGCAATCCTATCAGTCCAAATAAAATTAAAAGAAAATCTTCAAAGGTGTCTTGTAACTCTTCTTAGTGCTGTGCAGCTCTTCCACATAAGCCACTGGCAAAACAACTCTCCATATACATGTAAAGAAAACACAAAAAAGTGCAGACTGTTATAAATGGAATTTTGCACCAACTGTTGTCACCTTCTCACCAAGCTGCTTGGCGATGGTCTTGTGGCCCATTCCAGCCTTGTGTAGGTCTACAATCTTGTCCCTGACATCCTTGGACAGCTCTTTGGTCTTGGCCATGGTGGAAAGTTTGGAATCTGATTGCTTCTGTGGACAGGAGTGTTTTATACAGGTAACAAGCCGAGATTAGAAGCACTCCCTTTAAGAGAGTGCTCCTAATCTCAGCTTGTTACCTGTATAAAAGACACCTGGGAGCCAGAAATCTTGCTGATTGATGGGGGTCAAATACTTATTTCACTCAGTAAAATGCAAATCATTTATAACTTTTATGAAATGCGTTCTTCTGGATTTTTTTGTTATTGTCTCACTGTTCAGATTAACCTACCATTAAAATTGTGGACTGATTATTTCTTTGTCAGTGGGCAAACGTACAAAATCAGCAGGGGATCAAATAATTTTTCCCTCACTGTGTATATATATATATATATATATATATATAACATATATATATATATATATATATATATATATATTTATATTATACTAGTATAGATGCCTGTGTACACGTGCCAAAGTGCCACCCAGCAGTCTTGGCTGCAGCCCCGGAGCTGGTAGCGGAGACAGGTGGTGGGTTCCGGATAGAGGCTGGTGCTTTCGGCAGTCTCTACTGTGCATGTGCGTGTTATGTACACAGGGAGTGACGCATTCTAGCAAATTATATATATTGATTTAGACCAGTTGGGAGGCATTCTCACTGAATAGAAAAACTATATATATAATAACTCGGGTGCATAAACTCATAGGGATGAGTAAATAGAAATCAGAAAAATGAGTAAGCACTCTCAGGATTTTTAAGAAAATATTTTTACTTGAAAAATATCACCGTTTCAATGTGCAAACCACATTTTCATCAGGACCAAGTCCTGATGAAAATGTAGTTTGCACATTGAAACATTGACTTTTTCAAGAAAAAATATTCTCTTACAAATCCTGAGAGTGCTTACTCATTTTATATATATATATATATATATATATATATATATATATATATGCGTGTGTGTATATCTCTCTCCAATATCTCTTGGGGAATCAAGGGCTCCCTTGGGAATATGGGTACCAATATAGATAGAATGAATAATGCCCAGCTTAGATGAGAAATCTTAATCTCAAACTGATACAAAAAACATGTATATATAAAAATTACTAAAACTGCATGCACGTACAATATACAAAAATACAATAAATAACAAAATTACAATAGCAAAAATACAAAAATGATAATGAAAAAACATATAACTAAACCCTATGAATTACGTAGCTAACACCACTTCTTCAGAGGTGTGTATTATACCAGAGAGTTTGCTGTAATTTGGTCTCCTTTTATCATTATAACAAGCAGAATCCTGCTAGGAGAATGAGGATGATTAAGTTATAATGCACGTGCATGTTCAGTACTCACATTTCATCAATAACTTGAGGGAAGAAGGGCAGGAGTGAAAAGGATTATGTATCTAGTGCAACACACCCAGTTGGAGACCTGCCTATCTGGAGAAGGCACTTACTGAGGCATTTAGCATTATTCTTTCAAGGCATCATTTTTGCTTTCTTCTTTTTGCTACACTTGTCTCCAAAAGAAACTTCCTCTTTAATGACCTTATGTTCAGTGTAGTCCTTATGAGGCAAACCAACGTGACATAGAGAGCAAATAAAAACTCCCCAAATCCCCACTGATTTAAATGGGGATTTTATCCTTTTGACTTTGCAGTGTGTTGGCAACCTCTCTAACATTCAAAGTGTTAAAAAGCCCCATTTAAATCAATAAAATGTTTTATTTGTCCCCATGGTGCAATTGCTTTGCCCCAGAATTACTCTGGTATTCTTTTGAACATAAAGTCCTGAGTCAGGAACACTTAAATGGCTAATGTAATGAGTAAAGTGCTTTCTAAATTCACAGTCACAGAAAAATTGGTCTTAAGAGTTCTTTTGATGTCATCAAGCAATTTCATTAAGTTTTCTTTAATCAGTGCAGTAGTGTAAGTTTCATTGATCTTTTTCACTCACCCGTCTTCATTGCATCATAGTGATACATGAGGGAAGATTGTGTAACTTTAGAATTAACAGGATGTTTAGAAAGGAAAAAAAAAAGCTACCTGCACTGCATAGTTATAGCATAATACAAGTGAGTTTGTGTTTTTTAACAAGATAGCATTGATATCTCTCACTTTTACTAAGTTCATTCCTACTATGTTCTATTGATTAATCTAGACAGACTTAGACATTATGTCTTATTGACCATTGTGCCATTATGTGACTATGTGCAAATCACATATTGATCGACCACAAAGATTCTTTTCCATCTATTTTATGTCCAGACAACCGATGCACATAAATTGGTCATCATAAACATTTGCATCAAAATATATAACTGTGTTTTGGGGAAAAACTCTTAACCCTTTGAAAAAATAAAATAAAAAAAATACATTTTCCTGTGGCCACTGATGATGATCAATTACATTTGAATTTAGGTTTTTTTGTCAGTGTGCTATTCATGTTGGTTCACTGACTATCATATTGAAGTATGCTTTAAATGCAAACATTTCTACCCTTTGAGTGCTAGAGAAGGGAGCAATGCATTACTTCTCCATGTGTTGCTGACTCCCTGGCATGCAAAGGGTTAAATTAATGTCAGTACTTATAAGAGTAACAAGTTACTGCTAATTATTAAACTTTGCAATGCTCTTGTAGGTAACTTATCTCAGTAAGACAGTCACTCGATGGGGTGCAAGACCTTAATTAGAAGTTTAATTTTCTTTAGAAATAAATTATGTCATTAAAACTCCAATTAAATGACAGCCCTTGGGCATACAATATGGGTGTGAAGACACCTCCATCTTTGTTAGCTGATGAGAAGATCAGAGTAAGGACGCAGAAGATTTTTTTTTATTTCTTTGTTACTGATATGTATTTTATTTCTGTATTTATTTATTATGATGGGGGTTCTCTTAAAGGGATAGTGATACTTCATTATTACTATCCCCCATGTTGTAGCCTTTAAAATTCTGAATTCAACCATACCAGCGGCATCTCTTAAACCATTATGGTTTGAGAGATAACTGCTTTCAAAGTTCCCTCTTTTTGGCTTTTCCCCTGACGTCAGCGTTCTATCTGACAGCAGGGGAATCCGGTCCTGGAACCGGTGGTGGCTCAGCAGCAGTGCTGAGATCTCGTTATACAAACAGAAATCCTTCACTAAAATGGTCTTCTACGTGTTCTTGCAAACCAAGCACATGTAGAAGACCATTTTAGTGAAGGATTTCTGTTTCTATAACGCGATCTCAGGACTCCTGCAGAGCCGCCGCTTGCTTACTAACCGGTTTCCCCTGCTCTCAGCTAGAACGCTGACGTCAAGGGAAAAGCTATAGGCCCTGCTGAGACAGTGGTGAGAGTGTGGGAATGAAAGGGTTAACAATACCAGACCCCTGTTTACCTGTTACTATTCCTAGCACCCACCACATTAACCCCTGAAATCTCTCCTGCACTATCACCCCAGTACTACAATTTGCTGCCACCACCAAGAATTTATATCTGGGCGTCTTAGGTTACCCCAAACACAACAGAATTACAGTATAAAATCACCCTAATAATCAGACATATATAATTAACCCTTTAGTAACGTGTGCTACCTGAGCTTCCTTCAGAGTAGTGAGTTCATATTAGAGAACAGAGACAAGAGCTGATTAATTGAACATTTAATCTGAAAAAAGGCTTCACAGTGCTGGTTACAAAAATATAGAAATAAAGGACATACACAAATAAAGATTACACATAAGCAAAACAGTCCTTAAAATAAAATGGGAGAAACACAAAAAATCCTTAAATACAATTACTGATATTTTAAGAGTCCTTGCGGGAACTACAAATGGTATTTCCCCCTTCAGTTGTTACAAATTGTTGTTACAGGTTGGTTTGGCATAGAGTTGCTCCTCTCTTTGTTTATACATATGGCCCAGTAATGTTCCACTGTGTTTTCTGTACTGATAAATGTACAGAATACTAGTATGAGAGCAGATTTTTATCCTGGCCAGTGACCCACAGCAACTTTTACGAGTGACTGTACGTTTTGTTTGACACCAACAGTAAGATGACCAGTCTAATATATGACTCTGCTGAAACTGGAGTTTGACAATGATGGTAAACTCACTATTAGTATTTTAGAACAATACAACATGACAGAGCTCCACTGACTCATGTAATTAAAGTATCAGAAATATGAACACACACTGAGGTAATGCAGTCCTAATGACTGCTAAATCACGGACTAGCGTCACATTTAATAAACAATACAGTCTACAGAATTGAATGAACAGCATGATTAAGATTTTCTTCCAGTTTGATAAAATATTGCTGAACTCCTGTATATTTAATATCATTTGGCCCAGCAAAAGCCATTGTCAAGCTTAGCTCCTGTGGTGTGATGTGCCTTTATCATTAGTGCTGTTACAAGTGCTATTTCTGCAATAGTTTACCTAAATAAACCAGTGTGGATAGAGAGCAGAGAAGACTGCCTGTGTGTAGGAAAATGTTTCCCCATGGAACACTGTACAGAATCCATAGGGAGTCTGTATTGGGTATCAAAAATAATACATTGAGACTTTCCGTTTTTTTCTCAGCAATATTTTCTTCATGCAGTCATCTTATTATGTATCTCTGTAGAGTAAGGAAAGAAGATAAAAGAGAGTGAGGCTGATATATTAAATAATAATAGCATTATATAGGTATTCCTTTTGTTCACAAAGAACAAAATTTAGTTAACCATTTGAGTGCCAGAGGGGTACGCAACGCATTGCTTTTCAATGCGTTGCGTACCCATCTGGCACTCAAAAGGTTAAAGGGATAGTAATGTTTCATAATAAAGCAGCTCTAATTAATCATCATAGTATTTTGACTTGGAGAGTGTTATTTCAATTCTGTCAGAGTTGTAGTTCAAGAGTAATTCAATGACAAAGTATCCCCCTCCCTCCCCTTTTAATGATGTAACACTGCTCAGCCAGAGCAGAAGGGAGGTGCCCAGGTAGATTGCAGAGAGGGACAATCTTCAATTAAGATAAGAGAAAAACCTGAAAAACTTGTCAAGGGGGGCAGGGCTTTTATTGTTCTCATAGGAAGAATATTGTCTCCTGCTGTTATCTGTCTGGTCTATGGACTGCATTCCACATCTGAGAAGAGATGGCTTACACTAGGTAAAAGGGGCGGGAGGGGAAACTTTATCCTTCAATTATTCTTGAACCACAACTCTGACAGTATTGATATAACACTCTCCGTGGCCCAAATACTATGAAGATTAATTGGAGCTGCTGTTTTTGTGAAACATTACTTGTCACGGTTTTGAAGAACACTCAGAAAAATACTTGTAAGGTTAAAAGGGACTTTATTGAAAATAAAATGACGATCAGGATATATTTTCCCAACCCACACAGGCCCAGGTGGAGACAGAACAAGTACTTCCCTCAACTTACACAGGTCAGGTAGGAACAGTATAACACAAACGAATAGACTGATAGCAGGTACCCTAGAGTGCTAGGGTGATGTGGAGACAGCAACCTGTTGGTAGCGTTAATGAGCCCTAGAATGCTAGGGTAGAATGGAGGCCCAAGACTCACAGCTACTGACAGTAAAGGACCCTAGAACACTAGGGGTGTACTGAGGCCCAAGACCCACAGATCCTGGCAACAAGAACCCTAGAATGCTAGGGTAGTAAGGAGGCACAAAACCCACGGATACTGACAGCACGGACCCTAGAACGCTAGGGTTGTACGGAGGCCCAAGACTCACAGATACAGGCAGCAAGGACCCTAGAATGCTAGGGTTGTACGGAGGCCCAAGACTCATGGATACTGGCAGCAAGGACCCTAGAACGCTAGGGTTGTAAGGAGGCACAAGACTCATGGATACTGGCAGCAAGGACCTTAGAACTCTAGGGTGTAATGGAGGCAACAGACCATGGAAGGCAAAGAGTGTCTGGTAGCACGTAAGTGTACGGAGAAGGACCACTATGCCCTAAGGCCACAGCAGTACAGTAAGGCAGGGTGAGATAGTGAACCAGACCTGGAAATCTAGGGTGAATAGCAAGGTTCAACAAGAGCGATAAAATGCCCAGGGGATTGCCTTTAACTCCCAACCAGGAGTGAACCCAGCTAGTGACAGTGGTAACAATGGACACGTAGTGAGGAAGCGAGTAACTCAGCCCGACTGTTGGCAGCACGGATACCGATATTCCGTATGTGTACACCGCCGAGGGCGGTTGAAGCCAGTAAGCACGACAACAGCAGCGGTTGCTCAGCCAAAGGTCAGCAACGTAAGCGGGTTCTCAGCCAATCCAATCAGCAACGTATGTGGGTTCCCAGCCGGTCCGGTCAGCAACGGATGTGGATTCTCAGCCAGTCCAGTCAACAACGTAGGGGGGTTCTCAGCCAGTCCGGTCAGCAACGTAAGCGGGTTCTCAGCCAGTCCAGTCAGCAACAGTTGAGGATTCTCAGCCAGTCCAATCAGCAACGGATGCGGCAGAAATGCAGGATACACAGGAATGTCTTTAGGCAGGCCAGGTCATACACGAACAAGAAAACAGCAGTAACTAGCGCTAGGTTCAGGTACACCATTAAAGGGCGCCCAAATAATGACATGACAGGGTATAAAAGGGCTGGCCCTGGGTGGAGTCGGGTACAGGGACCAATAAGAATTCAGCATAGTAAACAAGGAAGTAGGAATGTCGCCACGCAGCAGCCAGGATCATGGGCACTGTGATATTACTATCCCTTTAAAAAAAACAGCAAAATGTTTAATTTATTTTGTAAATAACTCTTGTTTTCTTTATTATTATCCTAGTGTTCCCTTCTGTTGTCTAAGATTCATATAACCCCTTGGATGCTAAAGAAGCATCCAACTCAGTTGTCCTTTAGTTCTATTGCAATAGTGTTTAAATGATATTAATAAAATAATATATCGATAGACTTGCAGCCCTTTGTGCAAAGGTCCTTCTGCTTTGTCTTCTGAGCACCACAGAGGTAACTGTACCCAGTTAGCAGCAGGTCAGCAGGTAAGTATTCTTATTGGCCATGGTGATATCACAGTACCCCTCAAGATGACTAGGAATGAGGTTTCTACCTGTGCTGTATTTTCAAAACTAGGGGGAAATAGCTTCCTCTTCCACTTACAATCACGGAATTTCAGATCTTATCAGGTGCATTCTTTCTATGGCGGATTGAAACATCAGTACAAGCTTCCATACTGCCAGTGGCCTATTAGATGAGGATACGGAGTCTGCTTCCTCCTAGTCTTGAAAATACAGTGCAGGATAAGCCATGCAATGGGGTATTTTTTAACCTCTGAGCTACCGGATTCGTTTGGAAGTAGTCAGGAACAAATGGCCACTTTTTTTTAGATATATTTTGACAGCAGGGTGTACTTTATAGTATACGTTAACTATTAAAACAGTGGCATTTAATATATGTTTATATCTGTTATGTTTGTTATTGACCTTTAATTAAAAAAAGGTTGATTAGACTCCTGATGAATCTCTACATATAATTTTTGAGTTTCCTTATAATGTCATGTTGGACGGTCATTTTGTTTGAAAGTGAAATGGAAACACTTCTTAAGCGGCATCAAAAGCAATGGAACCTGTCCGATACAGACAATGAAATCTCTCTGATAATGAATGTCCTTGATTCTGTTTGCCAGTCTTTCAAGCAAGCTACTGTGTAATATTGCTGGGCTGTGAGCTTGTCTAAAAGGTAATCCACTAAATTTATTGCTGTCTGCAAAGAATAGGGAGAACATTAATTCACTGTTTTTACTAGATTGTTCAGTCTGCATGATATGCCCAGGACATTTTATGCAAGAGCACAGTTAGTTTTTTGCCCATTTGCTTATTTAGTTTTAATGCTGCATGGTTTGTAGACAAGATAGGATTGTTCCAGATAAATGCTGATGGATTGTAAAATGCAAAACCTTTTAACCTTGTCATTAAAGTTTTATTTATTTTCATTCACTGTGAGACATATGTTTTTTGTTTGATGTTTGAAAGAACCAAGATTCAGAACAGACACAGAATATTTTATAGTTAAGAAATACATTGGATGTTTTCCCTTATACATATTGTACTAAATGTTTGAATTATTATCATTTTGTTATTACAGTAAGTGACATTAAATGTTACTGTTTTAAACATTAGAGACTACCCTTGCTCTTTCTTTTTATTTAAACTAAACTTCCAAAATGAATTCCCACTTTCTGATTTTTTTTGCCTAGTGCCAGCAGTGCTAGATGGTGATGGCAAATGCCACTGGTGGCATTCTAGCATTTGCCACTGAGCAATTCCTAACGCTGAGTCATCTAAGCAGCAGGAGGATTAGGCTGCTGCATAGGACTGGGAACATCAGCACTGATATTAGATAGGTGGTAGTGTTACAATGAAACTTCCACTTGCCACAAGCCCTAGTGTTGCTGAGGCAGCAGCAACACCACAACAAGCTCCCTCACTACTCCAGGTGCATCTACAGAGAAGAAGTTGGCCAATTATGTTTCTCCTCTTGCACCTCCTCTAAAATCTTGGGTGTGGTGGAATATTTTTTTTCTGTGACAGCAGGAAGGAACTGTGCCTTTCAACAGGAAATGAAATTAGTACAGTGTGCACAAGGAAATGTTATGAAAAAGGGGATGGACTGGGAAGTGTCACAAAAACTGACACATCTGCTCTCAAGTAACAGGCATGACTGCAAACAAGCACCTTTATGCTTTGGACAGCAATGTAAAACCATATCCAGTAATCACATACTGATGTCACTATAGTCTTTGTCGGGTCCACTAAGGGCACATGATATCAAGAAGACCAGCTTAGCATATTCCGTGGGATGGTATGTCTGCAGCTGCTTCCTGATACCCATGATTGATCTCCACCACATTGCCATGCTTGGTCAGTTTGCCACACAATGTGCAATGAGTGTACACAAACTACCAGATCCTCACATCTACAGACACAATTTAAACTGATGTGGGAGGTAACAGAGGCAAAGGTGGTATGTCAGAAAAGGAGGAGGACCCTGAGGGTGCTGGGGTGTCAACAATAGGTACATTTTCCTGGTTTGTTTTTGAAACGTCGCAAACTAAATGTTGCGAGGTTAAAAGCTGCATTAACCACGTTGCATTGTTTAAAATGGCGACATGAGAACCTCGCGCTGTATAAAAGTGCGGTTCATATGTCGCCTCTTTAAATGTCGCTACCATCCGCATACAGCTCCCATCATGCTCTTCATCCGTATTCATCAGTATGCACCAAGATTCGGCCACAGCAAGGGAACATCTGTGACAGTCAATCTGTAGCCACACAACTTAGCCAGCGCACCCAAGCTGCTTCGTTACACAGAGTTTACCTAGAGCAGTACATCTGGACAGGGTTTACCTGCATCTAAATCCTGTGCATGCACTTCTATATTTGACACTGTTATTGTGTATTGCGCACGTGTGTGCTTTGATGAGATTTGCTGCTGCTGCTGTTATGCGAAGCTTCCATGTAATGGATCGTATAGGAACAAAGGCAAAAACAAAGTTTATTACTGGATTGGAAGCCTCCATTTTGATTGGGACATTAGCTGCCTCTTACCCTGTCTTGTGTGTTTATTTGTTTTAATAGAGTATACAATTATACATTTGCTGTATGCATATATTTGTTTTTACTATCTAATAAGGAATGTGTTTTTATATATGTCATGTCCTTTATGAGTGCATCTATTAATGGGCTTGCTTTAGGACTTAGACTTTTCCCCTAATTGGGGGTGGGGGGTCCTGCCTTTGTTGTAATACATACGTGTGCACAAATAAGTTGTTCCTTCCACATATTTTAAAGTAGAATCATATTAATACTTCCCTTACTGTGTCCTTATTTAATGGAAGACTGTCATTCTGGCCTGTCTCTCTCTCCCCTGCTCCATGGTGCTCTACAGGCAATCCAAGGACAGCGATTGAGGGTCCTACTAAAGACAACTAAACCACAGAGCAGGGGAGAGAGAGACAGGCCAAAATGACAGATGGAGCAGGGAGGAAGAGCGAGCAGGTGCAGAGCTGTGCAAGGGGTTGGTGTGCATCTGAAGGATCTTTTGGCAAGGTAAGGAGCTTTTATTAATAATTATGTCACTTAACAATGAGCACGTCTGACCTATTGTTGCCTCCATTACCTACACAAACTGTCTTGGTGCATACTGATGAATACTGATGAAGAGGATGATGGGAGCTGTATGCGGACGGGAGTGACTTTCTAAGAGGCAACATGAGAACCTCCTGCTTTTATGCAGCGCAAGGTTTTCATGTCTCCATTTTAAACAATGCAACATGGTTAATGCGGCTTTTAACAGCACAATTTTTAGTTTGCAACGTTTCAAAAGGATACCCATTTTCCCACACCCAAACCCTAGCACAAGAAGACAATGCAACAAAGGTGTAACTCTAGTCATTTTCTTCTTGTGGGATTTTCTTCTCCACTGTTTGTGCCCTTGGGGAGGGACAAAGTGATCATTGACAGCCCCTCTCAATTTTTTTTATTATTTTTTTTTTATTTTGGCTTTTGCATGCTTAACATATCCATCATGGTGCCTATGGTCTATGTTTCATGTGCATTATTAAGGCAGATGTGTCTTTTTACTACATTATCACAAGTAATGCAGTCGCTGATGCCTGCACTGAGCCTGCCCCAAGGGAAATAGATTTCCACACCAATGATTTTAGTGGGGGAGGTGGAAAAGAATGGCTTCTTCTTCAGAATCACCTTTGCTGGCTAGGACAGGTGATAATGCTGCTGCCACAACCTCAGCGCTAGAGCTAGGACCAGGAGTACTGGTGTCAAGTGAATCCTGTCCTAGTCCCATATCACTGCTTGAAGAACCCAATCCCATGGTGGCCAAAGTGGTCTGTGAAGTTCTCCTGCTCTTTCTCATACAGGGAAATTCATGACATTTACAGCATACTTTAAATTCGAGGAGGACAGATTAAGGACCCGCCCATAAAGAGGTCATGTCCCTGAAAATCCAGAAATATAGAAAGCCTAGCTTAAATTTACTCATAAACATTAAATTGGGTTATATCATCTAAATACAATTTACTTCCAGTAAGCATATGATTTAACTCACTTTTGCTTAATCCGACATCATGGCTTGTATATATCATACCTGACTAATGTCCCTGACAGTCCCAAACGCAGTCCCTCCGTTTGGCTCCCTGTCACTGGATTTTGCAGTTTCAGGTTTTGTCCGTGGTTTTAAAGTTTAAGTTTAACCCCATATTCTGGGTTCTGTGCCTATCCACATGTTAATATGCTATTTATGATGTAATGTAGTATTTGGGTGTGGGTAATGGCGGTATCCTTTTGAATGGTCACACGCAGAAGAGCATAGATCATTCAACTCTTTCAGCAGGTTGCATGGCTAAACAGCGTGATGTGACAATCTCGCAGTGCATAACAGCGTGAGATTGTCGCATCGCATAGCCAATGGGTGCATGCTGCAGATAAGTTTATTTTTTTGCGGTCTTCACATCTCTGAATTGTTTGTGTCCTTCCCCTGGTTATGAACCCGTTTGTTAAGCACACGGAGGCAGCTGGAGCGCCTCCGTGTGCTTCAGATGATAATCTGTCCTCTTCGTGCCGGCTGCTAGCTTGTGCCTTCTGCTGGACGGAATATTATCTGCAGCACATGGAGGCACTCCAGCTGCCTCTGTGTGCTTAACAAACGGGTTCAGAACCAGGGGAAGGACACAAACAATTCAGAGATGTGAAGATGGCAAAAAAAATACAAGGATAAACTTATCTGCATCATGTGCCCATTGACCATGAGATGTGACAATCTCGCTCTGTCATGTACTGCGAGATTGTCACATTGTGCTCTTTAGCCATGCGATCTGCTGAAAGATTTGAATGGTAGCACGCAGAAGAGTGAACCGGTAATCTCTGCTCTGATGTAGTAGTACAGGTTTAAAGGGTTAGTAATGTAAAAAAAAGTTTTTTGCATTTAGAAGAGATTAAAAAGTTGAGCTAAATGCAAAAAAAATATCTCTCAACCCACTATGGTTTGAGAGATACAGGCATTTAAAGTTTGGCAGGCGATCCGTGTTGGTCGACACAGAAGCTCTGTAGCAAAGCCGCAATCACGTTATTGACAACGAATCCCTTCATTGGAATGGTCTAAAATGTGTGCTTGCAAACCAGGCACATGTTTTAGACCATTCCAATGAAGGGATTCGTTGTCAATAATGCGATTGCGGCTCTGCTGCAGAGCCTCCGTGTCGACCAACACATCTAACTTTAAATGTCTGTATCTCTCAAACCATAGCGGTTTGAGAGATACGTTTTTTTGCATTTAGCTCAATTTTTTAAATTTCTTCTAAATGCAAAAATAACATTTTTTTGACATTACTAACCCTTTAAGTCTGCTGTACAATGCTTTCTGCTGTTGTTGTACTACACAGTACTATGGACTGCTAGTGACAACTGAGGACAGATTTGGCCACCCTCACCATATCAGCTCTTCCTAGGAGCTGCAGTTAGTTTCTACTCACAGTGTCTTGGGGAAGGGATTGTTTTTCCTTGCATTGAGATGGATTTGACTTACAATTGTTCCTTTCAGCCCTGAGCAATTAGTCTAATCTACCATGGGCAGTTTGTTATTTTACACATTTCATCGAACTACATATCCAGGATAAGATCAAATAAACACTATAAACCTGGAGCTCCAGATAAAACATCATTACAAGTCAGTAAACATGTAGTTAGGAATCTGACAACCAATGATGACTGTAATAAGTCAGGGACCTGAAGGGATCATAAACAGGCCTGGTTTTCAGGGAAGGATTTGCATGCAAATTACACTGGCTAGAACTGCTAAATTAATTGCATGTAAATTACATTCCTCTAATTTCCTTGAAATGATCATGCAGTCTAATTTGTACATAATGGTATGTAAATTAAATATATGCCTTTCAAAGTTGGGCCCTTTTGTAGCCCTTAACAGCTTCTGTTTATGTCTAAGCAGCGCTTCAGTCTTTTATAGACTGTGTAGACGCTGAATCAGTTCTGACTTGATGAAACGCACCATACAAAAAGTTCTAGTTCAGGGTCAATGAAAAAAACATTAATAGTTTTATTGAAAAGTTATTAATCATTCCTGAAGGAGACCTTTAAAAATCCTCAGTAATGCAGTTCACTATAAAATGATTCGTTTTATATCATTTATATAATGACGCACACATGTACTTAAAGGGATAGTAATACTTGCAAATTACTAATCCCCATATTGTAGCTTTGTTAAAAAGAAACTTATTGCCCCCAGTGTCATCTCTCAAACCCTTATGGTTTGAGAGATGATAGTGCTCAAAGTTAACCCCTCCCTCCCCCTTCCCTGACTGAACGCTGACTGCAGGGATATCCGGTATTACTTGCATCAGGCAGCTCTGCAGCATTGCCGAGATCGCGTTTATAAAAAAGAAATCTTTCACTGAAGCGGTCTTCTACGTGTGCTTGCAAACCAAACACGCGTAGAAGACTGTTTCAGTGAAAGAATTCTTATTTATAAACGCGATCTCGGCAATGCTGCAGAGCCGCCTGATGCACATAAGACTGTCGTACGACAGCTTTCCCTGCAGTCAGCGTTCAGTCAGGGAAGGGGGAACTTTGAGCGCTATCATCTCTCAAACCATAAGGGTTTGAGAGATGACACTGGGGGCAATAAGTTTCTTTTTAACAAAGCTACAATATGGGAATTAGTAATTTGCAAGTATTACTATCCCTTTAAAGGCTTTATACCAAGTGGCTGCAGTCTCCCCTCTGGGAACAGCAGCATCATAAAGTTACAAACGTCAGTATACAGAACACACCTTGACTTCTCTTTCCTAAAGCCTGTGATGTAAACTCTGAAGAGGCAGCTAATTATTTATTATACCTGTCATACCTGCCTGCACAGCCAATAGAAATAAAGCTGCCACTGGCAGCTTCAGCTCTTGTAGGACATGGCACATAAATCTTGGTGTGCACCTGTTCAGTTAGTGCTGCACATTTATATTGCTGGTCCTTTTACAGTATAGGGAATATATGCAATTATCTTAGAAATGTATGAACTTTAACTTATACTTTTTTATTTTTATTGTTATTTACCCTACTTGAAAGTCCTTGTCTCCAACACTTTGTTAGTGGCATCAGTCTTCCTCAAGTATAACAAGATGGAGCCTAATCTACTTCCTTTTTATGGAGTACATATTAACATTTCTGTGCTGAAATAATTACTAGGCAGTACAGTAGGAGATACGTAATATGCATTAAGAAGCACCAATAACAGCTTTATAAATACTATAACTTGCCAACAGTGAGTTAATCAAAACAGTATGTTAAAAATTATAAAATAAGAAATTTCTTAAAAATTTTCCAATAAGAAGAATTGCTCATCTTTTTTTTTCCTGTGTATGGCCATTATACAGATATACACTGTTGATTACACATTTGGTTGTTGTTCTGAGGTCGGATTAGAAGAGGGCATAATTTGTTTATCTCAAAAGTCATATTTCAGTCTCTCTGTACTGGCGTATGCATCAGCTGGCGGTGTCAGTTGGTGTATGGTCCTTGTGTATTTGAAATAATCTAACTATGAGGTGTTTTATGCTGGTTTCTGAATATTCTTTAATGGAAACAGTTGTGATAATAACAATTTTACAATCTACACATTTTAAAAGAAATTCATTTTAGTAGATTTTTTCAGCCTTTTCAAAAACAAGTATCCATTCAGTGTATATAATTTTAAACACATACAGAGATACATTCCTGTCCCTCTCTAAGTTTTCTTTTGTTTTTTATTTGTTTTGGCCATTTTTCATGTTGTATTATTTCTTCATTTTTTAATTAAAAATACACATACATACACATACTCATCTAGCTGACAGCAGGAAATTCCGGTCTGGGGACCAGCAGGCGGCTCTGCAGCAGAGCCAAGATCGCGTTATCTATAAAGAATTCATTAACTGGAAATGTCTACAAAGTGTGCCTGCAAACCAGGCACACTTTTGTAGATCTTTCCAATGAATTCATTCTTTATAGATAACGTGATCTCGGCTCTGCTGCAGAGCGTCCTCGAGTTGTACGACTCAATTCTCCTGCTGTCAGCTTTACAGCTGACATCAGGAGAAGGGGAGGGAGGGGGGAACTTTGAATCCCTATATCTCTCAAACCATAATGGTTTGAGAGATAGGGTTTGCACCATTCTGCTTATTTTCTAAGGCTCTATAAAACTATAAAACATTTTATGGGACATTACTGTCCCTTTAAGGTTTATTAATTCAGAGTGCAACCACACAGGGCTGGCCCTCAACCACATTATTTAAACTGCAGCTATTACTTCTTGCATAATATTGCTAAGATGCCAATTGGCTGACATATGTACATCTGACACATTCCGTGACAAGTACCCTCTGCCTGTGTGACAACTATGCCCAGCAGTACTAATAAAAATGTTGTCAAACATTGGGTTAATAAATAATGTAGATTTGTTTATTACTTTGAGCTGGAGGTGGGTAAGAACTTGCCATTATTACTATGGCAGCTGGTAGTTCCTGACTTCTTATTATTCCATCAGTTGATGGAGATTTGAACCCCTTGAAAGCTAGGGAAGTCTTCAACGCATTGGGATTCAGCATTCTCATACAGTCCCTGTTGATGAGACCCAGGAATAATGTATAGGGATACATCTCATATTATTAACCCTTTGACTTGACTCAATATTAATGGTTTGTTAACGTATGACATTGCTTATTATTTTACATTGCATTGAACAGTGTTGTTCTCTTTATTGCTTGATGTTTATTCCTAAATTATATCCCACAAATGTACTTAGGTGGTTCTATTTCCTTGCACACATGTACATATCCACCAGTGTACCTCTTTTTCCATGCTTTTAAAATAACTTAAAAATCATGCACCACTACTTATTCTGTATAAACGCATTAATGTATATGGGCAAGCACAACTCTACCAATGTTAAGATATTAATGCAAGCAAGAGTGAATGCCACCCCATAGCAATCACAATAATGGTTAAGAATTATATGTTCATTTTCTCCTTCTATTGCTTGTTGGGACAGGACAATAAACAAGACCCAGACAAAATGAACCCCCAAAAAGCACAAATATTGCTTTACTACTCTCGCCTGAAACAAGTGGCTTAAAGAGTATGATTTTCACAGTAAATACCTCCCAAGTGTCCCTCTTTAGAAGGGACAGTCCCTCCTTGAGACCCACACGTGTATCAGACTGTGTGGCGTGTATATAAGTGTATCACATTGCTTCACAGCAATAAAACTCACATTAATGTTTGTGTAAGTGTCAGTATATATGTTTATACATTAGTCTCTGTAAATACAATACTTTATTCTTGCTCTAAATCATTTATTCAGTTACACAAAGAGGTATCAGTAGATCATGAAATAACCTAAACATTTTCAATAATGCCCTGCCAACCAGCCCCGCCTCCAGTAACACCCCCTAAAACACAAGTGTCCCTCTTTGGCCATTTGAAATGAAAATAGCCACATACTGAAAATAGCAACATACTGAAACATACAATTAAAATTAAACCACTAGTTAGGGAAGACTCCTGATGAAAAGGTGTGAAAGTGCTGTTCTGCAACAGCAGTCCAAGCCAAGGACAGATACAGAACAGCATATGGAGACCATCTGCTCCTCTATAAAAGGATATTCTCTTCTAATAATGTTAAAACTAAATCAAGTTTGAAATGCTAAGTCTAGAAACTGAACATGAAATCCACTGTTGCTGTGAGGCATTGAAAAACTAGATTATAAATTTATATTGGGGAATGTACTAGTGTGTGCTGTGCATACCTAGTGTTTATGTACTAAACGATCTGTTTAGTACATAAACACTAGGTATGCACAGCACACACTAGTACATTTCCCAATAAAATGTATAATCTAGTTTTTCAATGCCTCACAGCAACAGTGGATTTCATGTTCAGTTTCTAGACTTAGCATTTCAAACTTGATTTAGTTTTAACTTTTTTAGAAGAGAATATCCTATATAATAATTCACTAGGATGTTTGTCAGAAGCCATCATGGGCAGTAGAGACTGCCCGCACTGCAGTCATGTGCAGTAGAGACTGCCTGCACTGCAGTCATGCGCAGTACAGACTGCCTGAACACACAGCAGCTGATACGGAGCGGGGGGCTCAGAATTCGGACCGGAGTCCTGTCTGCGCACCTTCCTGGGACCGCTTGGTGAGCAGAGAGGCTCCAGGCACCAGCCATGGCTGCTGGGTGGCACTGTGGCCTGTGTACACGGGCTTTTAAACTAGTCCTTTTATAAAGAAGCAGATGGTCTCCATATGCTGTTCTGTATCTGTACTTGGCTTGGACTCCTGCTCAGAACAGCACTTTCACACCTTTTCTTCAGGAGTCTTCTAACAAGTAGTTTAATTTTAATTGTATGTTTCAGTATGTGGCTATTTGTGATTACCGTCTAGGTACACATGCTGTTAATGCTTATATTAGCTACTTAACCATTTGATGACCGCACTCCTGTGGTCCTCAAGGGGTTAAAATTAAAAATAGTTTTTATTACAAATGAACTAGTGGATTCACTCCTGACACAATGAATAGCAATGGTACTTTTTATATATTTACTAATATTTACTGTAAAAGCCCGTGTACACAGGCCAAGGTCCGGGTAATGTTAACTCTTTGAGTGCCAGAGGGGCACGCAGCGCATTGCTTTGCAATGCGTTGCGTACCCCTCTGGCACTCAAAGGGTTAAGAGGCCACTGCCTCAATGCAGTCTTGCGTAGCCTCACTCGCGATGCAATCATGAACAGTAGAGACTGCGCTACTGAGCATCAGGGCCGGCATCTGCCTACGGGCGCCTGTCATTGGGATCATTTTTTTTTTTTAATTTGCCCTTTTACTTTTTTTAAATTAGCCTCGGCCCTTGCCACCCTGCTTGGTGCCTGCAACAACATGGTGAAGTCTGTGCCTTCTTCGGCACAGACCTGTAGCTGCTGGTGCTCCCTTGTCGGCTCTTTAGTAATGCAGAGTGCAGGGAAATGACATCATCTCCCAGCACTCTGCACTACTGAAGAGAAGACAGCGGGGGAGCTCCAGCAGCTGCAACTCTGTGCCAAAGGAGGCACAGACAGACCTCTCCTCTCCAGGGAGGTAGGGAACAGACACAGGGGGGAATATGGAGATGATGGGGGCAATGTGAGGGGATAAGGAGATAGATGATGGGGGCACTGTGAGGGGCAATATGGAGATGATGGGGGCAATGTGAGGGGATATGGAGATGATGGGGGCAATGTGGAGATGATGGGGGGAAATATGGATATGATAGGGCAATGTGAGGGCAATATAGAGATGATGGGGGGCAAGTTGGAGATGATGGGGGGCAAGTTGGAGCTGATGGGGGCAAGTTGGAGCTGATGGGGAAATATGGAGCTGATGGGGCAATAGGGAGATGATGGGTGCAATGTCCATTCCATCAAATACATTTCTCAAAAATTGTAAAAAGCATTAACTCCAAGATGCTAGAAACATCTCAAATACAGTGTAGAGCGATGCTATGGAGAGGTCCCTAGTGAGTCGTGCCAGATTTGAATCATGCTGCTTTTGGCTTCCACCGCTTCCCAATCACCTCATATGACACACAGGGTCTTACATATGAATGAAAAATGGAGTAATTCTGGAGCAAACCAACTGTACTCTATGAGGCAAATACAAATTCACAGAAATCTATTTTTATTTTTTTGCTTTTACAACAAGCATAACAATCCAATACCAGGAAAGAGGAGGGGGAGGGGAAAGAAGGGCACAAGCTCCCTGCTGGCTTCTTGAAGACTGAAATGTATCATATGGAGTGTCAGATAGGAAATAGAGGAGAGGCAAGTACGTTCACCCCAAAGCACTTCCAAGGTCAGAGGCAAGTGACTGCATGTCATTCTGGGAATTAGTTTTCCAGCCAGGCAGACCAGATCTAATCAAATTGTGTGGGGAAGTCTGTGTAGCTGTATGTTAACTTATGAAAGTGGAGATCCTTATTAATCAAACTGAACCAAAAAAGCTGCTGTAAGGGTCTGAGGGTCCTTCATATTCTTTTAATATATTACTTTTGAAAGAACAGAAAAGGAGACTATGGAGTAAAGATCTCTCTCTGTGTTAGCTGGGACCACATGATTGACCAAGCCAAGGAGACCAATATGTCTGAATTACTATGCAGTCCCAGAATATGTGTAGAAAGGTGCCTGTGAGAACTATTAATGTAAAGCAACCACTGTCTGGAGCATAACTCATAAGAAACTATGTGAATTATAGTACACTTTTTCAAGGAAGCATTGTTACAGCAGGAATGTTACAAAGAACATTGAACAGAGTGCATGAAACAGGTGCAATTGTTCTTTCCAATGTACTTTTTGATGGAAAAGGGATTTGTGCCAAAATGTCACTGGATTGTACATGTTTTTTTATGAATTAGTGAATGTGTGCTTTTTTTTTTTTTGCTAATGCGTTTCAAAAAGTGAACGTGGCTAAACTGCCAGACGTTTTGTGAAAAGATTAGTGATTGTGCCTAATTCAGCAAAGCAGTTAGCAGACATTTTCATATGTCTGGCTATCTTTGCCGTTAATCTATGATCGTGCGCTTACTTTGTTTTTAACTTAGGAGCATGTGCTATTCAACATTAAGGTGTGCAATCACAAATAGCACCTAAATTTATGATTTTCAGAAATAGCTAATTTCTTGCATTCTGCCCATTGACCCAAAGGTCTGGAGTTAGAGCAGATATGTCTTTTTCCCACTCCTCCAATCTCCCAAGACAGTGAGACGTTATAAATCAGAACTGCTTCCACCTAGGACAGTGTTTGTTTTACAAGGATCCAACCTTGGCAAGAACTCCATGGGGCCTTTGCCAATAAACAAGGAAGGAGAGTGGAATAATGATGGGGGCAATATGTAGCTGATGGGGGCAATGTGGTTTGCCTGAGTTGCAATGAACTGAAGGGAAGAAGGCTGTTATGAGAGATTTGGTGAAGGCACTTAATCCCTTTCCTAGGCTAAATCTGAAAATATTGAAGGGAATACAATTTAGAGAGATACAGATCCTACCATAATGGAGTGTTAGAGACCACAGATCAGTTTTCCTTGCCTTCCTGCATTTTTATGAAAGCATTAAAGGGATAGTAATACTTTGTTTTAACTTTATTTTATTTTGTAGGCATTAAAAAAACATGAAGAATGATATAAGTCTTATGTCTCAAACCTTTATGGTTTATGAGATATTCACAAGCAAAGTTTCCCCCTACCGCCCCTTTTTCCTAGTGTAAGCCATCTCTTCTCAGATGTGGAATGCAGTCCATAGACTGGACAGATAACAGAAGGGGACACTCTTATTCCTGTGAAAACAATGAAATCCCTGCCCCCCTTGACAAGTTTTTCAGGTTTTTCCCTTATCTTAATTGAAGATTGTCCCTCTCTGCAGTCTACCTGAGCACCTCCCTTCTGCTGTGGCTGAACAGTGTGACATCAGTAAAATTGAATTACTCTGGAACTACAACTCTGACAGAATTGAAATAACACTCTCCAAAGTCCAAATACTATGATGATTAATTAGAGCTGCTTTTATTATGAAACATTACTATCCCTTTAAGCAAGATCAGCATTTAAAGAGTCAATGATGTTTCCTATAAGTATTGGTTGAAGTCATCCATATGTCAAAAGATTTATTTTACCAAAAATTAAAAACTACCTGTGTGTTGTTTTAGCCAATTGTTAATGTTTTTAATATAAATAATTTTTTAGACATCAATATTTTTTGGTGGCACAGTGTTACACTGTATGCTAATTAGCTCATGTGCTAAATCGGTTTACTACACATGGAGACAGATGCAATAAAGCTTGAAGAGGGCTTATATTGTCGATGTCCTGTTGGAGAATTGTTGAAGGCACATCAACAGTATGCACTAAAGTGTCTTTGACATCACATCCCCATCAAGCTAACATTCTTTCACCAGGTTTACAAATTTTCACACATCACATCGACAATGGCCTATTTCCATATGGAAATGCAACATAATGAGCCATTATCATATTAATTTGGGTGTGTTTATATGTTAATGCAGCACTTCTCCACATGCACTAAAAAAGTTCACAGTCTCAACTATGCCTACCTGAGGCTGGAGATGTTGGGATCTCCCTGTAGTTTCCTATACAGTAACGGACCTCAATGAATAAGAAGCATGGAGGGTTGTCAAACTGCTGGCAATGTGTAATGGATGCTCTCCCTCACACATCACCAGCAGTACGATAATCCTGAAGTCTGAGAGCATTCTCTCTGTTTCCCCACTTGCTTAGTAGGGGAGTGAAGAAGATACTTTCAGAGCCATGAACAGCATCACTCCCTTAACCTTTTGAGTGCCATAGGGATGTGCAGTACACCCATGTGGCACTCAGAGAGTTAAAAAAAAAAGTACTTGAAGCAGTACACAATCATCCCCTCACCTGTCTCATAAATGTTGCGCACTCCTAAGGGAACAAGGCTTGGGGTCAGGCAGCATTCTGGGGGAAATTGTGGCTACCAGCTGCCCCCATATTTGTTCCCTTGCCCACTGGTATCCACCGAACCTCATGTACACTGCCTGGCCTCCAGAATTGTTCTCTTGTCCAATGGTAGCCACATAATCCCATGTATGCTGTCTTACCCCCCAGCCTTGTTCCTTTGCCTATTGATATCCACAAATACCAATGGGCACTACCTGGGCAAGGGAACAAGGCTGGGAGGTGGGGTGTCAGTCAATGTATTTTGACCTAACACACAATGGTGATGTTCCTAATGTTGTCCTACAATACTTACGTGCAACATGCTGCCCCTCAGTTCATATTTGACATATGCTGCCCCCCAGTTCATATTGAACATAATCTGCCCCCACACACAATTCCAATTTGACATATGCTGCCCCCACAGCATTGCTTTGAGAAATCCTGCACTACGTGTATTTTTTAAAAATAATTACATAGGGAACCATAGTGTTTGGAAGAAAGCAGCATATGTCAGATATTAAACTGGCACTCAAAGCGTTAACTGTGTGGGGGCAGCATATGTCGGATTGGAACAGTTTGTAGGGGCAGCATATGTTGAATTGGAACTGTGGGGGGGCAGTATATGTCAAACTGGAACTGTGGGGCAGCAAATGTCGAAATAGAACTGTGTGGGGCAGCATATATCAAACTGGAAGTGTGTGTGAGGGCAGCATATGTCGAATTGGAACTGTTTGGGAAGGGGGGCAGCATATTTTAAATATGAAATGTGAAGCAGCATGTTGAACGTAAGTATTGTGGGGCAACACAGGAAACATCACCATTGTGTTAGTCTCAATTACACTGTCTGACACCCCCCAGCCTTGTTCCTTTGCACAGGTAGTGCCCATGGAGATACGTGGATATCAGTAGGCAAGTGAACAAGGCTGGGGGGGAGGGTCAGACAGTGTACATGGGGATCTGTCGCTAACAGTGGCCAAGAAAACAAGTCTGGGGTTCAGGTCTTATACATGGGGTTCTGTGGCTACCAATGGGCAAGGGAACAAGGCTGAGATGCGGCTTGTAGCCGCAAATCCCCTTGGACACTGCCTGACCCAAAGACTTGTTCCCTTGGGAGTGCACAACATTTATGAAATATGTTACACAGCTGAGGGATGATTGTGTGCTGCTTTATGTACGTTTTTTTTAACTATTTGAGTGCCACAAAGGTGCTCAGTGCACATCCCAATGGCACTCAAATAGGGCAGCAGTGGAAATACTCTCAGACTTCAGGATTGTTGTACTGCTGGTGATGTGCAAGGGAGGGCATCCCTTCCACATCAACAGCAGTTTGACAACCTTGTATGCTAATGATAACCTTGTCCTCCCCTCGCATCCCTAAATTTTACTGCCATTCCGAGAGTTAAAGGCCATATTTGGACAGTTTTTTTTCCCATCTTCTACATGCAGTTAATTTCACGCGTATAGGCCTCTGTCGAATCAATGAATGACTATATTGTGTTTTCTCTTCAGCTTTTTTGGACCTTCAACTTTACATGTGTCTCTAATGCACTCTGTAGTAGACTAAAATGACTATGGAGTAGATCTATTGTTGACTAAAACCTTTTTTTGGTGTCCCTGGATGTGATTTTAATATATACTCTTACTGCTGTATTGTGACTTTCAACTCTGTAGTCAGTGAGCCACTCTGAGTGCATTGAATTACTGTACCTGTGTGTTTTCATTCCAACCTGTAGTGTCTGCATGGACTTCCTGCCACTAAGGAAGCGTGTAGTAGGAGGAGTCCCAAAATAGATTAGCAGCTAGATGTTATTACTTATGAACACATGTTTGGCAAGGTACATCATGCACCACATAAAGTGCTTACATCTGAGATGACTGTTCAGAACTCTGATACTTTGCCAAGGAAAGCCAAAACTATGTCTCTATTTTGAATGGGGAAGAAAGGAATGGTGAGTGTGTATCCTTATATTTGGCACTGCTGTGCCATTGCACCTGTTTTCATCCCTAGAGGATGTCTGATTTTAGTAAAAATATTATTTTCTACAAGTTTTATTCTCAATTTTGTTTTTCTCTTTTTATTTGTTAATATCATTTTATTATTGTAGATATTTAGGTGTAGATAGTCATGTTGGTTTGCACTGTATTTCCGTAACTATACCAATGTAATATAGGTAAAACATAGTAACATAGTAAATTAGGTTGACAAAAGACACAAGTCCATCAAGTTCAACCTTTGCTAGTGAGAATGATGTAACCTTTCCTGCTGCCATATAAGTTAGTCTTTATCTAAACATCCTGTTTTGCGTGCTATTACATAGTATAATCCTGTATGTTCTCTCTGCAAAGAAATGTATCTAAGCTGTTAAGTACCCAAGGACACGTGGCTTAGGCCCCTCAAAATGCATTATTATTAATGTATGCAACCTAATTGCACCATCACTGTAAGGAAAATCAGCACAGTATTGCAGAGTTATATACTCTTAAGAGAAAAAAAATATTTGGATCTTTAACCATTAGGTTTGAGGCTTAAGCCCCATTAGCTGTTACCTATCAACAACATCCCTGGTTAAGCCTCATAGTATGACATTTTCAGATTTTCGTGAAGTTTTTCTTAGCGCTATTCATGTCCTGATAATTTTTCAAACATGGCAATTGCCTTTCTTATTGAGCTGATAATATAATTTTAAAACCTGCCTAAGGCACAAGGAACTCAGACTGAAATTATCCTCTTGAAAGCTAGAGAGGTTTCTAAATCATTGTGAAAGTAGACTTCTCTAGCATCCAAGTGGCTAAACCAAGGTTTCATGCACCTAACAACTTGTCAGCCATTACATTAACCCACTCTGTCACTCCATTTCCAGAAATGCAAGTTGGCTTTATGTCAATGATTCCTTTGCATATGATTCTTCCATTTTGGTCTTCTCAAAATCTTGATGTTGCCCGCCCCCATTTTTACTGAAATGCATTTAATCATTTAAAACTGTATATATAGAATTAATTTGTATTTTTTATGTTATATATTTTGAAGAAACCAACATAATTTGCTAGAATGAGAAGCTCCCTGTGTGCGTAACATGCACATGCGCAGTAGAGACTGCCCGAATGATGCAGCCATGCGCAGTAGTCATGAATGAATGAATATGTTTATTTACATAGCTCCACAAGTGTACAATTTCAGGGTTTAAACAATACAGGGTTACAGGTGCTTTGTAGAGTGAAACATTGGATGCGAGGTCCCTGCCTGAAAGCTTACAATCTAAAGATTGTAAGCTTGTGCAATAGAGAACACGCCGGCCTCCAGTCAAAGGCACAGCTGATCCGGAGCGGGGCTCTCCGAACGGCTCACCGCCTGTCTCCGCTCCTGGGCAGAAGCCAAGGCCACTGGGTGGCATTTCAATGCCAGTATATATATATATATATATATATATATATATATATATATATATATATATATATATACAGGGCTCAAAATTTCCACTCATCACTAGCCAATGGCGAGTGAAATTTTAGCCCTGGCAAGTAGAAATTCAGCCCTGGTGGGTATGTTATGGCTTGCAGTGGCGAGTAACTTTTCAGGTCTGGCTAGTAGCAAAGGACTTCAACTTTTAAGCCCTCTATAATATATATATAATTTCTTTTTTTTTTTTTTTTTTTTTCACTAGTAGAAACGTGGCAAACTTTGCAGTTCACAGCGATTCTCTGAACCAACATTCCCATGAGTAGTGTTTAAGTTAAAGTCCTTTGCCTCCCAGTTTGGGAATTACAGCTTTATGTAGTAAATTTGTATTGAAACCTACATTAACCCTTTAAGCACCAGATGAGTAAGCAACACATCACAAAACAATGCAATGCACATCTCTCTAGTTCTTAAAGGGTAGATTAACCTTAAAAAAAACACATCCACTCAGGTCTCTGTGCTACTCTTTATCTCCTGAACACTTTTTAGGCTATCTGTTGCTAGAACCCTTCGAGTGCTAGTGGGGCGAACAGTGAATTGCTTTGCAATTCCTTGAATACCCCTCTGACACTCAAAGGGTTAAAAAGAAGAAAACACTCTGTTAGTTTGCAATTTGTGGTTTTCTTGCTGAGAATGATTTTGGTATTAATACTTGTCAAAAAGAATGTATATGCAGACAGCATACAATGGCATAAGAAAATATGTTGGTCTCTCTCCTTATAACCAATTTGAAACAGTGCAGTGCATAGTTAGGAAAAATCATTGGTAAGTAATAAGATAATAATTCATGCTTTCCAGACCTAAACTGTTATTTAGAGAACAATTGATTTTTCCACTTTAAAGAATATGTACTGTCACTCAATGGAGATTTGTATTCGTTTTATGCATTACAAAAAGTTTAGGCATTGCTCTTCCTATTCCTAAACATACTTGTTTGTTTAGATACTAAAATACAGGTGCTTTTTGTTTCTTAGTAACACTTTAAATCACTTATTTAATTATTTTTATAACCCTTTGAGCTCCAGAACGGTACGCAACGCATTGCTCTGCAATGCGTTGCATACTCCTCTGGAGCTCAAATGGTTAAAGGGTTAGTAATGTCCAAATAAAAGTTTTTTGCATTTGGAAGAGCTTAAAAAGATGAGCTAGATGCAAAAAAACGTATCTCTCAAACCGCTGTAGTTTGAGAGATACAGGCATTTAAAGTTCAATGTCTCCTACTGACAGCTGTAAAGCTGTCAGCAGGAGATCTGTGTCGGTCGACATGGACAGGGCCGACACAACCATAAGGCAGGTTAGGCACCCGCCTTAGGGCGCCGCAACAGAGGGGTGCCGAAATGGGGAAAACTAATGTTTTAAATTTTTTTCCCTATTTATTTATTTATTTATTAAATAAATATATATATATATATATATATAATATATACACCACTGTCACTTATGTCACACCAAGCTGTATATATACCACTGTCACTTATGTCACACCAGGCTATATGCACACCACTGCCTACTATATCACACTGGGCTACATACACATGACTGACTGTCTTTTAGTAAATAAAGGCTGTGTATACACTTTATTGTATCATATGACACCATGGAAGTGTACACACAGCTGCTTTGTATGTTATTTTAACGGCGTATTCACCCAAGTCTAATTTTCGGATGGACAACTTGAGGCTTTCCAGCTGTTATGGACTACAACTCCCATCATCATCAGCCAGCCACTGACTGGAGAGAATAGGACTTTCACTCCACAACAGCTGGAGATGCTCAGGTTATCCACACCTTCTCTGTCTAGCATATGTTTTTATAGCACTGTCTTCCTATAACTGTCACTAATAGTATTCTAGTACTGTCCTGACACAACAGCTTCTTATGTAACTGTGTTTCTATACACACAACTGTGTATTATGTCACAGGTGGATTTATATGTGCAAATGCTTCATAATTCGCATAACTGTCTGATATTCCACCCTGGGACTGTTTACATGCAACTGATTCTTATGACATTGTAGTTCTGTATACACATTAATGAGATTCAGTGTGCTGTAGATCTCTCAAGAATTCAGGGTGTTAAATGCTTAATTTACAACAATAGTAATTGTTTCTCCTCTATGATGCAGTTGGTTTGCCCTAGAATAGTTCCTTTTTTACTTTTATACATAAAGGCCACAGTTTCTTACCATGTCACAGAAACTGTTATGTACAGTTAGGGTTGCCACCCAGCCGGTATTTTACCGGCAGGCCGGTACAAAATTGGCTTCTGTCCAATGTTAAGTCTATGGAGGGAATGCCATGGCCGGTATTTTTTTGAAGAAAAGGTGGCAACCCTATGTACAGTGTGTTCTGCTGTCAGAAGCATGACAATGAGTAAATGCATGAGATCTTATTGTCCTTCTGTCCAGGTTATGCACAGAGATCCATGTCATGTCACTGTGATATATGGAAAAAGATTATTTTGATGTCATTGTCCAGTATTGATAAAGATCCATGTGATGTTACTGTTCTGGGTACAAATAGGTTCTTTTGATATAATTGTCCAATATGGACAGACTTCCATGTGATGTCACTGAGGCTGATGTATTAAGTAAAAGTGGAGCAGTTCAGGAACAAACAAAGTTACCTGTGGTGCAGCTGGTTTGTTCCAGAATTACTCCACTTTTTTATTATATCAGCCTCCTTGTTTGACATGCACAGAGATCCAGATGATGTAATTGTTCAGTTTGCAAATATATTCTTTAGATGTCACTGTCCAGTATACATGGGCCTTTAACCCTTTGAGTGCTAGAGGGCTTCAAAAGGCACCAGCACCCCTTCCGTGGTGCCCTGCTGACTATTCCCTTCCTACTCCCAAAAATATTTACTGGAAGGAATTGCATCTAGCATATTTTCCTTCTTTCCCCACTCCACACTTCTCAAAGAGTGTCAGGGCCATTTTTAGGGTAGGGCACAATGGGAAGGGGCAGAGTATTGTGGCAAGGTTGGTGGGGCAGGGGATTGTGGCCGTGTTGGAGGGGGGTGGGTGGATTGGCGGGGGGCATCAAAATGCACCTTCGCCTGTGTAGACAAAAAAAAACCTTGCACTGGTCCTGGACACGGGGACTCTGCAGCAGAGCCACAATCTGGTTAGTTACAACTAATCCCTTCATTGGAATGGACTAAAATGTTTGTTTGCAAACCAGGCACACGTTTTAGACCATTCCAATGAAAGGATTCATTGTAACTAACGAGATTGCGGCTCTGCTGCAGAGCCTCTGTGTCGATCAACACGGATCTCCTGCTGACAGTTTTACAGCTGTCAGTAGGAGACATCAAACATTAAATGCCTGTATCTCTCAAACCATAGCTTTTTAAGCTCTTCTAAATGCAAAAAACTTTTTTTTTACAATATCATGGTCTTGTAACATAATCTAGAAAGGTAAATATCCCCCAAATGAACATCAAAAAGTATATAAAACATCCCTTAAGTATTTGTGTACTGTGAAAACTGACCCATTCTACAAGGGACACGACTGAGCAGACCACAGCCATTTTGAAGAATCCGTGCTACTGCGCATGAGTGAGTTGTCTCTGGGCCTGTCACTCACCAACGAAGACTCTGCTCACAGCTGTCATTTTTTTCTTTTATTCTCATGCACGCATAATGTGAGCGCTTGACATGAATGAGCTTGCACTATGCTAAAATGACCTGACCGCGCTTGAGGCTAGGAGCGCACCAGGTCATGTGGCTATGAGGATGGTGACGTTGGAGCCATCGTCAGGACAATGGATGTTACAACTGAGCCATTCGGCTCAACAGCGTCATGCGCAGTGCAGATTTATCTGGGCAACACGTCATTAGGTACCCATTTCTTTTATACTTTATGCTTTAATGATAAATTGTTTTATAAAATATAATACACAGCGCAGTATATCAATGGAAGACACATTGATAGCGAGAACATCAAGAGGGGGTGATAGTTCTGCTTTAAGAGGAGTAGATCCTCAAGTACACAAAATATTATTCATTTTATTTTTATTGCAACTATGCACATTGTATTGAACAGCCCTTTGGCACTCAAGGGGTTAAATAACAGCAACAATAATGACTGGCTTTGGTAACTAGCTAAATATAATTTATATGTCCTGATTAGCACTCTGCTATTTTGACTTGTTCCAAATAATTAATACTTGAATGGAAAAAGGGTTGTATAAAGCTTTTCTTGGAGACATCTAGAGTTCAAGGGTTTAACATCAGCATTGAAATCAAATGGAATTTGCATTTGTTTCCTGTTCCTGGCCCTACAATTTCTCCAATCTTTACATTAACATGGACTAGTGATCCTAGAAACACAGTGAGCAATGTGTGCCCCTTGTTCTTGCTATTTGATTAAAAGGAATGAAATTACAGATGATAAAAAGGTGAAAAACCCAGGTTTCATTATCCACTTGCCTTATCGGTTTTTATCTTGGTAAATAAAAATGTAGACAGAATTCCCATGAGTGTGGCTGCAGGCTAATGAAGGGGAAACACACATGGGGGAAGGCTGAAGAATCCATGGTCATGGTGGTGGGAATACTGTGGGATTGCCCAGGACGATGCTGGGGGTTGGGTTGGTCTAGGGGAAGTTTAGAAGTAGCCATCTTGTTCAGCCACATGGAGGAAAGATAGCTGGAGCTGTATTACTCCCTTCCCTTTTAATTATAGTAGGTTGTTTTGTTGTCTTGTCATATTGGTTTTGTCTAGTGTTCTCTCTGAGGTGAGTAAAGGGAGCTATCTAGCACTGAAAAGTTAAAATATGAATTGAAACTGGGCAGGATTGCATGGTGCTCTATTATCTCTGTTTTGTTACTGCCAGATTAGGAGATTGTGACATATATACAAGTAATACTTATAGGCCCCACTGTTTAGGCCTAAGGTATATACACCAGGGTGCACAAATGAATAAATATGTTGAGAATGCCTTCCTTCCTATTTTGGAATGGCCAATTCCATGTTAAGCTTTATAAGCCATAATTGCTAACGTGCAAAAGACTACCATTAATCTCTGCAGCTTGTGCGGGATGGAAGTGATATGCTCAAAGTTAGAGATACTTCTAAATATCAGAGTGGTTGCTTTTTGTACTATATAATCTGTGTGAGGCACAAGGGAAATTATTTATAAATTACCATAGTCAAAAAGCATAGACTTATCCTGGATAATTCTCAAATAGTGAGATCCAGCTTTCAATGTAGTCACAACCTGAACTTGCAAGCAAGGGCTGCAATCAAAGAAAACATCAAGGTTGCAAACTACCATGACAGACAGAGGATTCACTCAATTTATGAATGGGATGAGAACTTCTCAAGCCTATAATCATTCCCTCGGTCTTGCCAAGATCCAGCCTCAACCATGTGGTAACATCAGCTAAACAATGAGTTAGTACATTAATAGCATTCAGCAAGATATTCTGGAATGAGACATAGATCTGGATGTCATTGTCATACTGATGATACTTCAGCCCATGCTAGCAGATGACATCTCCCAGCTATCTCTTAGACACTGCACAATAGGGGTGACAAGATTAATCCCCGAGGAACCCCAAATGTGACAGACGTGAACCCATTGCTACTTACTGGACCAAGCCCTACATGGTAAGTAGTATCGAAAGATGAGGAGAGATCAAACATGACAAAGGCTTGAGGCATAACCTCTGTGCGTAGTCATCAACAAGTCATCAGCTACACCCACAAAGTCCTATGACCAGCTTTGAAGCCTGGTTGAGTAGGCTTGATGGAATTACCCCCTCCAGAGACTGCTCTAACTGGGAGAAAACCCACTCCAACACTTCCTAAGCAAAGGTAGGTGGGGGATAGTGATGCAGTTCAACAGCTGTTCAACACCAATGCCAGTGTGCTTCATGAGAGTTCAGAGTAAGGTCCTTTTCAAAAATCCTGGGACCACCCCTTCAGGAAGCAACCTGTTCACCAGCTCCAATAACCATTCCCTGTAGACTCTTTAATGAGCCATGAGATGCAAGGATCCAGGTCACATGTTGTCCAGTTTAACACAGACATAATCTCCTGGAGGTTACTGACTGACTGAAGAGTGATCCAGGATGAGACTTGCCTGAGTTGAGACCAAGCTTGGGAAATAATGTCAGGCAAATACCAATTCCAATTCTGCATATATTGCCATCAACGTACTGGTGAAAATCACTACAATGTACTTAAGATGGAACTACTATCATGGTGGTACACCATCTTTAAACACATCTTGGGACAGTTCCATTAGGAGACAGTCCTTTGGGAGATAAAAACATTTGAAAGATGCTTCCATATCCTTGCTGGAAAATCCTAAAAACTAGGCTGATCATCTTGGAGCTCTTTCTTACAGTGCTCCCACCTACTAGCTCAAAAGCAACCCTGGAATTCCATAGAGTACTCAAACCTCTTCTAGCAGGAACTAACTGCAGGGGGCTACTTTATCAATTGCTGACTATAGCAGTCTGTCATAGAGCTCCACCTAGCCATTGACTGAGATGCTAACAGAAAAGATGAAATATTAGCTTCAAAGCTTTTTGGCCAGACCCAGGAAGCCCCAGGGCCACCATACGTCAGGGGACTGGGGGTGTCACTGACTGTTGACTGGATCAGTGAATGGTCAGCCCATAGGAGAAGGGGGGGAAAACTTCATACAGTGACACAAGCTTGGTGAAATGATCATGCATAAACTTTTGCACAAGCTAGGAGAACCTCATAAACCCCATGGTATCAAAAAGATCCATCTCTATTCCAGCACACTTATCCTCAGCCCACTTGTTGAAGTCACCCAGCACAATGGTATGAAGAAACTCCAATAATATGAGCAAAACCACCTCTGATAACAGGGACATGAAATAATATTTCTCCAAATGGCCTGGACAAGAAGCTAAAATGCAGGGCTAGCTTTCTACAAATATACAATTCAATTAACAGTCATATACTCAAATCACCTCACCATAGGCCCTGGGTGGATGATACAGACAAGATCCGATCTGAAAACCACAGTTACTTCCACTTCCATCTTTATACCCAGTTGAGGCACTTAGTCAGCCAATGTCTGGTCAATGCTTGAACTAAGCTAGGTCTTGGTAAAAAAATAAAAATAAAACTCTGATGTGTTTTACCCAACTCAATTGTATCAGGGCACTAGACATGCTCAATGAATGAGAGATCTGGTGTTCACCAACAGAATCGAGGGAACGGCCCCTCCTTATCCCTAGGGTCAATACGTTCTTCTGCATCTTTTTTTGATAGTAATACTGAGCATAGACCTTTGTGGTTATGCACTAAGGAGTGATAAAGAGGTGATAATGAGGAGATGACATCTCCAGTGATATCACTTCTCCAGATGTTGTGTTATTCTATAGAGCCTATGTACTAAGATCTCCAAAGGGGGAAAAATCTAAATTCAGTGGCTCCATAGAATAACATAGGAACTGGAGAAGTGATATCACTGGAGAAGTCACACCTTTGTGTATCTCCTAATCTAGGTGATCAGTATGAGTTTGTACTAGGAAAGCAGAACTTTGGTTCTCATTCAAAGTTAAATTCCATTGTTGTCCCTGCTCTTACAGGAACACTAACACCTAAATATTAAAAGGGGCTATATACACCATTAAACATCATGTATACTAAGCTAGGATGCATAATATTTATTATGTTAGATTGTCCAACGCTTATATAGTTCTACACAGACACTATTTGGTTACTTGTGCAATTTGTAATGAGAACCAAGATGTAGGCCAGTTTTTTTTGTTTTTTTTTATTGAGATTAGGATGAATCACTCTTCTCAAATAGGTTGTTACATTATCTCAGGAAGTTTACAGACAATACTGCACTACTGCTTCTGAGACATCTGTCAACACTGTTATGCTAATGAGTGCTACAGTCCTGCACAAACAATTATTGGATGCATTCACAAGGCATATATAAGACTAGAAATTACTCCTCAAGTAACAAGTAGACAAATGTAACAGATACTAAGATACTAGATGCTTATTTAAGTGTATAGAACGCAAATTCAATTTTAGGACTTAGACATTTTCTCTGTTTATTAATATTTGTGTTCCTGGCCACACAGAGCACCACCTGTGCTCTGATTGGAGAAGGTCTTCACCCCACATTTCCTGTTCCTTGTATATTAGTAGCTGACTGGAAAGGATATTTTACTCCACCATTCATTCCAGTGTTCTTTCCATCTATATAAGATTGAAGGCCCTATTAAAATCAAGCATGCCGAAGATACCAGAACAGAGAAGAGAGCTATGGTTATGAAATTTATCTCAGAAGAGACTAGTCTTCAGTTTTCCATGAAACCTTTAATTTAAAGATATGATCTGATTTATTATAAATATATAATTCCTCTTGGCACTCACAATCAGAAGACAAAACTGTGCATGTTGTGCACAATAATATATATTATTATACATTTGAAACTCAATACTCATATTTATGTTCCTTCATAGAAAATAGTGCCACTTTGGTTGAGAACCACAATTCTAGTGAATAAGTGAAACCATCTTTGGTGGATATTCCAGTGGCCAGACCACCTAGGGCTATACTTCTTATGAAGGATGGGTTTTCATTGAGAGAAGCGGTGTTACTTTCTTATAATGTGTAAGGTTTTAAATCCAAGAGACTCTCTTGTTTCCAGTACTGCTGAGCTTGATGATTATAGATGTAAAATGTTTTGTATATATCCAGTTAGTAAATATTATTAATATCTTATTAAATATCTCAGCACTTTTCTGGACCAAATATCCTGACTTTCCGTTAGTGTGAAAATAAATCTATAACAACTACTTTGCAGTGTTTAGACCTTGAATGCTGTCTCATTTCTGTTACAGATGAGAGTGGTTTTATCCTCTAATTTGCCAGTGACCTCTGTATAAGCTATGTGAACAAACCACCAAGTAATTAGGTTTCTGGCAGGTTTCTTTAACATAGATTTATGCTTTATTTTTGTTTGGAATAGCAAGATTTTATAAATGGTCAGATTGGAATGATTTAATTTAGAGCAGATAAATATGAATTGTTGGACAATTTTCTGTTTTGGAAAATCATTATTATTATTGATTCTGTAAAAAGAAAACACATTCTTTCTGATCTTGAACTTTAAATGTTTATGTGCTCATTAATGTTTTCATTAAGCTGGTGATATGGCAGGTGTTTGTGGGTTTTTATCTTTAGTTTTTATCAGGGCAGATGAGTAACTGTATTTCAATCATGTTCCTTCACTACTTGAGGATCAGATGGGTGTGCCAAGCATTGCTGTCAGTGAGTCGCACACCTCACTGGACTGTGTTCAAGCAGTTAAAGTACATAATATTTGTACATGGACTCAACAAGTCTTATGAATAAAGACAAAGTGTACCAATTCTGGACATGCCCAGAATGTCTATTGATTTAAAGCGGAACTTTCAGATAATAGCAAGTCGCCATGCATTCATTAAATGCATGGCGACTAGCTTGAAAATTGATGTATTACCTTAAAAAAAGATGTGTGTCTAAAGGAATCCGTCCCGTTTGGAGACCGGAACTGAGGCTAGAGCGCAGACATCTTGTGGACTGACGGCGCAGGCGCACAGACCGCACTAACCTGCCCACCAGTCCTGAAATGGGACGGATTCCTTTAGACACATTTTTTTTTTTTTTTACAGTAAGACATCTATTTTCAAGCTAGTCGCCATGCATTTAATGAATGCATGGCGACTGGCTATTATCTGAAAGTTCCGCTTTAAGTATAGCTTTAACCACTAGAGAGCTGTCCAACACACAGCAAAGCAACGAGTGGTGGAACTCAAGTTTTTAACAGGTTTAAAGTATGTTTTAAATCAGTGGGAATTTGGGGAATTTGTAGTTGTTCCCTATGGTGCATTTGGTTTGAATTACTCCAGTTTTCTTTATATAGTGACAAGAGAACGTTAAATGTTGCTAGATCTCAATGTACATGTTAACAATCGATAAAGATGACACAAAATGCACTTTTTTCACCAATTACTTATCCACAAATTATTTAACATTCAATATCCATATGTACAAACATGGGTGTATCTTTACATGCAGTACTTCATGGCATCAGCTTAAAGGGATTGTAATGGATGAATATAAAGGCATCTCCCATGAATCCTCATATATTTTTGACCATGAACCACAGTTTTTCAATATCCTTTGTATTTGAACATTAAATTCAATTATAAAAAATCCCCCTTCTGCCCCTTTTAGCTCTTGTCTGCCTCCTCCCCACAGATGTTGAATCTGGTCGCTTGGCCAGACTGCTCACAGTGAGGGACAATCTTCTCAATGTAAGCATAAGGAAAACTCTGCCTTCCTTGATGAAGATTTTCCTTATGCTCACAGAAGATTCTCCCTAGGTGTGAACTGTCTGGACAGTCTTGGAGAGTGTAATGTAGTGGTATGATCAAAAATATATGAGGAGTCATTGGAGATGCTTTTATATTAATCCATTACGATCCCTTTAAGCAGCAATGACTTTGACTAACTAACTGTTGCTCAGTCTCTCACATTGGTTTTAAGGATTTTTGGCCATTCCTCTTTACAGAAATGCTTCAGTAAGGTGACATTTCAGGGGCTACTTGAATGGACAGCATTCTTCAGGTTTTATCAAAATATGTTTATGGGGTTTAGGTGCAGTCTTTGACTAGGCCATCCTAAAACATAGACTTTCTTCTTCTGCAGCCATTCTTTTGTAGATTTTCCTGTGTATTTAGGATCAGTAGCTTTGGGCATGACCTACTCTCAGTTCAGCTCACAAACAAATGGACTGACGTTTTCCTCTGTACTATACTATCACAATGCAGTATTCATGGTTGTATCAATGATATTAAGCTATCCACTTCCTGAGGCAGCAAAGCAGTCCAAACCATTCCTAAGAAGCCTTCAGTGGGAGGAAATTGATATCACAGTTATTCATAAATTCATCAACTTTTCATTGTCCTTGTCAGTGCAACGTAAAGTTCCAAGGAGGGTGATAAATATAAAGACTTGTATCTTGTATTTATTGGTTACTCTTTTTTTTTTTTTTTAAATGTTTGTTCAGGCCATTCTTATACATATTTTGCAAGATAATTTGTGTTTAAAGGGAAATATACCTATAGAAATAAGTTTCTCTCGATGTGTTTACAGAAGAACCTACCTATGTAGGAGTCCTTCCTACAGAAGGGCTGTAGGAAGAACTGAGGCAGCAAAGCAGCCCAGACCAATCCTAAGAAGCCTTCACTGGGAGGGGTTTGAGGTCCGTAAGTCCTGAAAAAGAATGATGTCTGCATCCAAGAACATGATATTCAGTGCTAATTAAATTTTAATCTTGGGGAACCAATCCACTCATATTTTATATTGTAAAATAGCGTGTGACTTTTACTTAGACAAAGATGTCGAACATTTTAAATCAATTGTGCATGACCTGTGGTATACAGGCCAAACAGAATTACTGTAAGTTTTTGCCATGAGATTTCACTAACTTTTCTGTAGTAGACTGTAGATGTGTAGGTATTTGGAAAACGAGCTGTTTCTATTTCCTACACCTCACACTTGGGATTTGCTTTTGAAATCCAGTGAAATGTTCTTATGCATGCCCCAGGGTAAGCAGATGTATTTGTAGTCTTTCTCTCTTGCTATTTTATTATTTTGAATTATTTTTACAGGAAAAGAGAAGTGGAAAATGTATGGGTCAACCCAGTTATACCACAGAGGACACATAAAACACTGAAATTATTTAAATGGGGCTTTGAACCCCCTTTAGTGCTAATGAGGTCTCCAATGCATTGTTTCTCAATGCATTGAAGACCTCTCAGTCATGCAGACAGTTTAAAGACACTATTTAAATCAATAGGATTATTACAAATTTGTATTTGGCCTCTGTGGTGCAGTTGGTTTGGCCCAAAGTTTCTCTGGTTTGATTTGATATAGATGAGGAGAATTAAGGTGGTTGTTGCAGAGTATGAGGAAGTGTATCAACATTATTTTGAGAGCTTTGTAGTTTATATTTTATATTGGTTTCTGTGGACACTAAGGAGTGAAGCACAGGCTGTCAAAGTCAGTCCCTCACAATCAGTTTAGCTTTTATAATGGCGGTGGGTGGCTAGTCCACCCAAAGCCAAGTAAAAGGTGCTGCCCACCCTTCCTCCTCAGTGTCATCCCCTCTCCCATGCGGCAGTGGTTAGCCAGAGGACAATGGACTAGGCTGGCCATTTCTGTGCGGTGAGAAAACCTGGGGGAGGTGCCAGGTGGTCCCTCTCACCTTCCCTAGGTAAAAGGGTTGTGAAGGGGAAGGGTATTGTGTAATAAAAGTTGCCAGGTTTCAAGTTAGTTATAACCTTTTTGCTTTGTTGTTGTCCGTGTCTTTATTTAACAAGCTTTTGGTTAGGTAGGATGTATGTGTTGGTTGATATGTTTGGGGGTTGTCTTGGGGGTAAACAGGAAGGGGGGCGGGGTTGGGCATGCACATCTTAAAGAATAGCCTTTGAGAGCTGGTGGGTAAATACTTTGTTCAGGGATGTTGTCAGATCAACCTATGGACCTTTATCTGGTGGAGACTATGAATCCCATAATTTTCGACCAGCCATTGTCTGGTGGGGGATGATGGAAGCTGTAGTCCCCAACATCTGGAGGTCCAAAGATTCACTGCCCCTGACCTATTCATTTGATAGAACCACCCATGATGAAGTGAGAGTATACCTAAAACATGCAGTATGGGTGAAATTTGAAAACCTTTAGTTTAGATCAGGGACACTCAAACCCCCAAGCCCCCCACCCCACGATGCAGCTTGTTTGTAAGGGTCTCCTCACATAAACACATGTAAATCAATCAGGGGTTCAGTCATTATGAAGGGTCTGTCTGAGTTAACAGGAGATCCTTAACACATGCACTGTTGGTGGGGGCTGAGGACAAGTTTTAGCTTCCCTAGTTTAGTTAACAATACTTGGGACTTAGTAATCATGAGGGAGTGTTTTTGAGCAGGTTGAACTAAAAGAGATAAGACTGTATGTTCTATTGTGACATTATATTTAAATTTACACTGTCTGTACTTCCTTATCATTGTATTGTAAAGTTCAATGGAGAGTGATAAATATAAAGAGGTGTTTCTAGCAGTTATTGATTACTTTTTTTTTTTTAATATAAACATTTGTTCAAGCCATAATTACTAGTTACTTTGTGTTTAAAGGGAAATATACCTATCGGAGTGAATGGCTCAGTGTGTTTAACAAAAGTACCAACCTTGGTAGGAGTCCTTCCTACAGCAGTCAGGTATATTGTTTTTTATATTTTTGCATACTATATACATTTGTTTGTATTTGCGGTGCACCATTTTAGATTTCTATTTACTTTTCCCCTGTCAGGATCTTATTGAAGTTTAGGGTGTTTGAGAGGGAAGTTTGGCAATGGTATAATCTCTTACAAGCACTCTTGCTCCTGCCCTAGCCAGAAACTAAAATGCTGACTACAAGGTCATTGCCTTTTCTGGACTTACCTGCTTACCTGTGAGCTTACCTGGGCACACGTGCTAACTCCTCTTCCATTATCTATGATCCTGTTTGTTTTCCTGGACATGCCCCCTTGACCTTTACCTAACAGCAACACAAATACTGCAGTATGCACGTGTAGTGTATTACTGGGAGCCTTGTTGTAATTCTGTTTTATTCATGTTGTTACCTTTGCTTTGCCTTGCTTTATCGACCATTCTGTATCTGCCACCTGCACTGACCTAATTCTATTAAACAACTCTGTTATCTGTCTGCTGCCTGAACTGACCTAAGCCTGTTTAATGACTCTGTTATCTACTTGCTTCCAGCACTGATCCAAGCCTGTTTAGAGACCTTACAGTTCTTGGCCAAGCTCCATATTAGTAGGTCAAGAAAGTGGATAACCTGTTTTTATGTATTCATAGTGCTGTACCCCTGTTGTGTGTCCGAGTATGAATACAAGTATTAATATCTTCTGGCCCAAGATCCCAGTATCCCAGGTTGGTTTTCTGAGTCCTACTTTTGAACTGTAGGTCTCTGTCCCACCAGTTAGTCTGTGTGACAGTCATATAACCAGACTACTGTTAATCTGGGGCCTGGATAAAGATTAGTACTGAAAGGGTTGATAAAAGTTGATAAAAAGGTTTGCAATACTTTGGAGACCACTCAGTATTCAATGAGATAAAAAAAGTTTTATTTGATCCCTACAGTGTCGTTGATTTGCTCAGAATTGTTCTTGATTTCTATTGTGCATAAGGCAAAGCCTCTTCTATCAAGTTAATGGAAAATTGGCCAGAACACATTCCTATGCAAGGTTAACAGCATATTTTGCTAGAACCAATAAAGGTTAAACATTCTATTTGTCAAGGAATTTCCTGTGGAGGAAAAGCTCATTACACCAGACCATTTGTGATTATTTTTTTATTAGCGTTTTGTTATATATATCAGCTCTATTCGTAAGTCAGTGACATAAAATAATAAAACATGGAAGGCTTTCATTACGGATGCTGTTCTGCACATGTTCACTGTAATTGTTCATTAATATGCATAGATGTGTCTCATCTAAATGGAGATTCCTCAGTATCTGTTCTTAATAATGAACATTATCTTGGATTTCTGGATTTTTTTCTTATTTAGGCCTTTCCTATACACCCTGGTTATTCATTCTCTTGTTAACCCTTTGGGTGCCAGATGGGTATGTCCCTCTGGATGCTAGACAGGTCTCCAGTGCTTTGCTTGTGAATGTAACTGCCCTGTTTTGTATTGTTATTGCTTTCTATTTGCTATCTGGTCAGTACCCTGACACCTTTAACCCTTTTGTGTGTCAGAGTGGTATCCAACATAGCAGTTGGGGGTTAAGTTTAATGTATCCCCCATGTGCATTCAAACCCAAATTATTATATCGCCTTCTAGGATATAATGCAAATATTCACTGTGGTTTAAAAGCTAATTGACTGATTAGTAGAGAATATTCATCCAATAATACTGTGCTGTGTGACACAGTCAATCAAATTCCAGAGAGTTGACAGAAGGGGGATGGAGGAGCTGGGAGGACAGGCCAGCTGTGACTAATAGGCTGAGTTCATACTGGTTACTGTTGTCGCTATAGTAAATCACCAAAAATGCATTATTTAGTTATCACTATGGGACAAATGTTCAGAAGGAAACTGGACTAATTCTTGAGCAAACCAACTGCACTGTAGGGGATTTAAACATTTCTATTGATTTAAAGTTTAGATTCTTGAATGCTTGAGGTTTCCAGCACGTTGCTTTGCAATGCTTTGGTTACTTCCCATTAAGGAAATGAAACGCCTCAGAATGACTCCAGTTTGCTTTTACGTATAAGGCCCACTGTGTGGTGTGGGGCTATCTCAGCTCATGTTGCACTCCCACAAAGCATAAATATTTGCCATATCATCCCTTCACCCTTTGAGTGACAGAGAGATATCCACTGTATTGTAATATATACTCCTCTAGAGTTAAATGGAGATGCATATGAAAAATGTCTGCTGCTTTCCTATGTGGGATCATTACAGCCCTGTAATAATCATCACAGACCTACAGTATGCATTTTTCATATGTATGCCTTTTTAACCCCTTAACGACCCATGACGGTCCTGGTCCGTCATGGGTAGATTCCCGTTAAGGACCCATGACGGTCCTGGATCGTCATGGGTTAAATGATAGCAGCGCGCCTCCGTGCACACTGCTATCATTCATTCCGGTACCGGAGCGTTCAGTCTCAGCCCCTGTCAGTTGTGCCGGGTCATGTGGTTGCTGCAGCAGCAATCACATGTACCGGCATTCTAAATTAATTAGACAGTATGCTTTACATACCGCCTCTGTGTCTCCTTTCTGCCTCTCTGTCCCTTACAATCAAAGTAAGGGACAGAGAAGCAGAGAGGAGACACCTAGTGAAAAAAAAATGCAGCAGCTGGGGGTATTAACCCCTTCACTGCTGGTGCAGGAGGCTGGCTGGATGTAGGTCAATTTCTGACCTGCTAAATACACTTTTTTTTTTTTTTTTTTTTTTTTTAACACAACACAATTTCGTTTAAAAAAAAAAATGTATTAAAAAAAAAGTCATTAAACAATGTTGGGAGTTTGATTGTTGTGGAGCCATGTAGTACATTTATACATGGGAAAAAGGGACATGGGAATTTTCACCCAGGGGGAACAGTGCCCACTTAAAACTGCGCATTTTGTAGGTATGACTGACCGGTCATACCTTCCACGCAGTCTCCATAAAATTTAACCCATTGTGCACAAATGATCCCAAGAGGAAAAAAAATTGTGTTTTTTTCACTTTTTTTTTAAACAGTTTTCTTTAATTTTACTATAATAAATTCTGGGCTATCCATATAAGTTTAGTATCAAAAGAAAGCCCTATTTGTGTGTAAAAAAACATTATATAATTTTCATGGGTAAAATAAAGTACTTAGAGGGAAAACATTGTTGAACAAAAACATAGTCAAAAAGGTCAGAATTGCTCCGGTCCTTAAGTGAAATCCACCTCAGATTTTCCCAGTCCTTATAGGGTTATGGGATCATCTAGTAACCCTAATCAAGACATACAGCATGCATTAGCAAATCTAACACTTATAGTGCCATAACTGTTGCTTTGCAATGCAATTGATATTACTCTGTCACTCCTTGGCTTTAAAGGGACAGTAAAAAATCTTTATAGTTTTGTACTGCTTAAAAATGAATCTATATGCAACAAATCCTATCTCTCAAACCGCTATGGTTTGAGAGATATTCATATTCAAATTTCCCCCCTCCCTCCTCTTTCCATGACATCAGCGCTGTGCTGACTGTGGGGAATCCTGTCCGGGGACCAACCGGCGGTTCTGCAGCAGAGCTGAAATCGCCATATTGGAGCATAATTACTTTATTGGAAAGGTCTACAAAGTGTGCCTGGTTTTAAATAACAAGATTTCGGCTCTGCTGAAGAGCCTCCTCATGTCGGCTAACACGGATCTCCTGCTGTCAGCTTTACAGCTGACATCAGTAGAAGGGGAGGGAGGGGGGAACTTTGAATATGAATATCTCTCAAACCATAGCGGTTTGAGAGATAGTATTTGTTGCATATAGATTCTTTTTTAAGCACTACAAAACTATAAAGAATTTTTCTGGGACATTACTGTACCTTTAAATGTTTTACAACACTGTTCTCATTCAGTGGATAAAAATAAAAAAATCATACCTTGAAAATATTTTACAAAATTATAGTGAGTGAACAGAAGAAAAACCTAAATCAAATCAATGTTTGGTGTGGGATGAAAATCCATTATTCTACTGCAATGAAATTGCACTAAAATTGCAGTTTGTTTGAATTGCCCGCCTGCTTCCTTGGTTACATCTTCCATTCAAGTCCTGGTAGGACATGTCTGTCAGTGCGCTGACTCACAATGTGAGGGTGGCACAGATTACAGTTGTTTTCTTTTACTCATGTATAAAATGCAATCCACCACTGAGGTGAAATGGATGGAAAAGTGTATATGATAGCAAAGATTTCACTGTAAGTATTTGAAAAATGAAGATAAATAGTAATGTGTATGGCCGATGTGCCTAGCAGATGGGAACTCTTACTGAGATCTGACTTCATAAAATGGTCCATACTGTGTATACAAAGGAAAGTCAAGCAATGATGGGGCAGGCCAGCTGCATCACAGGGGCTTATAAAAAAAATTCCATTTATTTAAAGTGGATGTGTCACCTATGCACAACACCCCATAAATAGGTTGTCCATAGGTGACACATCCACTTTAAATTCAGTTTTACACCCTTTGATTGCCAGATAGATACCCATTGCATTGCAATTCAGTGCTTTGGATACATTTCTAGCACTCAAAGGGTTAAACCTTTGACTGCTAGAAAGGTCTCTAACGCATGGTGACCTCTAACATTCAAAGGGTTCACCTTTCTTTCCCTTTGTATGTTGATGAATATGTTCTGCCCATTGGCTAACATAGGATACTGAAGGCAAACACTGATACATGGAACCAATGGACCTTATGTAAGGGCATAGTGAGCCAGTTCTGGAGCAAATCAAATTAACTATAGTGGAAAAATAAGCAATCCCATTGATTTAAATATGGTTTTTAACCCCTTGAGTAATTGAGAGAGCTCCATTGTATTACTGTATAATTCATTGAATACCTCTTCAGCAGTCAATGAGTTAAAAGACTCAATGAATTGGAATTTGGGTAAGTTTTATTTGTTCCCATGTTGTAGCACTTTGCCTTTATATGTAAGGCCCAGTGTATTACTGTGGCATATCCTTTTACTCACTCATTGATAAATGATCAAGTACTAAATACAATCTGGGAACTTAGACACTGTGTGTGTGTGTGTGTGTGTGTGTGTGTGTGTGTGTGTGTGTGTGTGTGTGTGTGTGTGTGTGTGTGTGTGTGTGTGTGTGTGTGTGTGTGTGTGTGTGTGTGTGTGTGTGCGCCCACTGCCTTCCAGCGCAGTTGATTGTATAGTGTTTTTTTTTCTTTAGCCATTCCAGCTTTCATAAATATACCCATTAATCTTTCCTTCAAAAATACATTTGCATGTGATATTAATCACCACAATTAATGTCATCTGTGTTCTTTTACATTTACCGGTATTACATTTCTTTGTGAACTATTATAAATATAATAGGTTTTAAAAAGGATAGTTAACCTATAATCAGGAGAGCATTTTATGACAAATGATATTACCAGATGTTGTTTTGGGAGTAGATGTATGATTTTAAATCTCAGAGTATACAGTATGCAGTAACTGGTGGGAAGGCTGGTGTTTGCATCCTCATTTAGCACGTTTTTTTAGTGCAATTCAGAATTGTTTTGTTGTTTCATTATTGTACTGTTTATCCAGAACTAGTACCACACGTGCTTTATTGAAGGTAGGTGAGATTATGATTATTATCCAATACTGGAGCTATTAAGGGAAAAATGAAAAACAAATGTCTGAGGGATCTCCATGAATTAGATCATGAATTGAATTGGTGGGCACCATTCCAACAATGAGGCCATTCAAGCATGGTCAGTAGACACTGTGAAAAAGGAATGTACAGATGTGCTGAATGTTCTGTGAAGTACATTCAACCTGAGTGTATAAAGTTCATAGATACCTCCCTGGCACTCAAAGGGTTAACATTGACGTGGACTTTTACAGGCTGATGCATAAACTTATTTGAAACATTGTTTGCATCTAGACAGTTTGAGCATGGTAACTGGATCAACAGGAGATTCCTCCTTTTTCAGTTTATGATGTCAGCAGCAGTCAGATAGGAGGAAATGTGGATGCTAGGGGCCAGCATATGATTGGGGGACAAAAACTACTGAGATTGTGAGGTCCAGGGAGCTCATTGTCAAGAACTTAGTTGTAGAAAATAATGGTGAAAAAAATATGTAAGTATTTTGACTGTGCATATTATGCGCTTACAGAACATGTAAAGTCAAAATAAAGGGTTACAATTTTTTATGAAAAAGCGGTGCAGTTCTGTATTAAACCAACTGCACCAAAGAGAGCAAATGATTTACGTGTGGATTGATTTACGTGTGGATTGATTTACATGTGGCTTTTAAGCCCTTAAATACTTTTGAAATCTAAAATGCATTGCTTTGAAATTTGTTGTCTATGGTACATTTAGATTGCAACAGTACAATAACCTCTCTATTTTTATTTCTTATATTTTTTTACTGCAGTGCACTTTATACATTATCATTTTTATGGAAACACTGATTTGCTGCTGTAATTTAGTTAACCATGCCACAGACTGATCACCAAATAATGAGCTATGATTCTTCAAATCTCATCCGCATTCAGGGTCAGTTTTTAATGAGAAAGTTAAATAAACACATAATAATGTTGAGATGTAGACAGTGGTGTGCTTGATTATTTCTGTGTACTAGACTAGCTTTTCATGGTTTGTATGAATGATCTTCGTGAGATAAAAATTAGCTTGTTCATGAAATGTGACTGCTAAGGTTACTATTATTTTATTTTGTTGTAAGAAATAGGTTTTTAATTGGGAGCAGGGAAGGTTTGTGCCAGCTTTAAGAATCTCCTAGGATGCCAACCAAGTACACTTGTATCAGCCACCATCTTGAGAAGACATTTCATGTATATCCATGAGAGGACATATGTTCCACCCATCAGAATGTAACATGTATGTAGAGTCTAGTAGATTTATTTCAAAGAGTAGATATGGAAATGTTAATGGTGTGAAGTTAATGGTATGACACACTTTGGTTCTCCTTGATAATTCTATTTCTGCATGGCATATCTCTCACCATTATGCACTCATACAATATTTGACACCTTTTAGAAGAAAAACACAACAACTATTAAGCAAACAGATGCAGAATGGATCTTTTGTAGAAATGCCTGTTCCAGTTTAAGATGTAGTGAAGCAAAATATGAAAGGACACTGGTCTAAGCCAACAAATCTAGTTCATTAAATAAATTAAATACTAGTGTCCTTACTTATGAATGGAAGATAATCAAGAAGTGTATTACTGATGATTAAATGTGCTAGAGAAAACTTCAATACATTGTAAAGCAATGAATTGGACATCTTCTTAGCATCCAAAGAATTAGGCTTTTTATACACCATCTTTTATACAGTGGGACATAGAGTGGTTTTCATTAAAACCACTTTTGGTTTTGCACATAAAAGAGAAAAAAGAGATACCAGAATTCCTCTATGAGTAAAAACTTTTGTTTCTTTTGAGCCATTCTTAATGAAAAGGTAGTTGCTGGATACAGAAGCTACAGTCAGCTTCTGATACAGTAGGCTTTGCTTGGATACTCCCCAAGAGTATCCAGAATATCTTATCGGAATCCACAATAAGTCCAGATTTCAAGACCACTTATTACTGCAAAAAGAGCCAATCCACTTGCTTCCTTTGTAATAATCATAATGTCCATCTAAAACCTTCCTAGTAGGAATGCATCAAGATATATGCTGTTTGGTTTTGTACATAAATAGGAAATATATTCTAGACTTTCAAGGCCTTATTTTGCAAACTAAAGAGGAACAATTCTACAGCAAACCAGCTGTGCCAGAGAGGACAAAAAAAATGCCACAATTTCCCATTGGTTTGACTGGGATGTTTAACTGTTTAAATTCTGGAGAAGTCTCTAATGCATTTTGAAGCAATGTGATGGATACCTCTGCAGCATGTAAAGCAATAGTAATTTTGTCTGTTTTGGCACAAGTTGCTCCAGGGTCTTTCTCTTTAGATTACTGAATTAAGCCCTTAAAATGACTTATCTAAGCAGATGTTTATTAAAGCGGAACTTTCACCTTATTTAAAGTCACCCTGCAATAATTAGGCAGATGGCGTCTATCTTAATAATAGTTTTCTTACCTCTCAGAACTAACTGATTCTAAAGAAACCCTTAATCTTAGCAGACCGGAAGCCAGGCATCAGTGCAGACATATTGTCTGTGCACCTGCACTGTGAGTCCCGGTCTCCTCTAAGAGGCATTGCACTGTGCCACAAGGTAACTGGAAGGGACTGATGGTGCAGGAGCGCAGACTGCACTAACCTGGCCATCAGTCTCCGAAGATTAAGGATTACTTCAGAATCGGCTAGTTCCGAGAGATAAAATAACTATTATTAAGCTAGTCACCATCTGCCTAATTATTGCAGGGCGACTGTAAATAAGGTGAAAATTCCGCTTTAAACAGGAGAGAGGTATGCAATATATTGTCAATTACTTTGAATTTCCAGTCTAATAAAGAAAATAGGCTCTGTACATAGAATTTCTCACTCAGGCTGTTGAAGTCTATTGTGAGGAGGTGTAAGCTACATTCTTCAATGAAGTCCATTGTGTGTGTATGTGTATATATATATATATATATATATATATATATATATATATATATATATATATAGACACACACATACAATACTGTGAAAGAGCTTTAGGCAGGTGTGAAAATAAAGTAAGAATGCTTTCAGAAATAGACATGTTTATTTTTATCATTTAACAAAATGCAAGGGAGTGAGCAGGAGAAAAAATTAAATCAAATCAATATTTGGTGTGACCACACTTTGTCTTCAAAACAGCATCAATTCTTCTAGGTACACTTCCACAAAGTTAGGGATTTTGTAGGCATATAGTCAGATGTATGAGTAAACAATTATACCAAACAGGTGCTAATGATCATCAATTTAACATGTAGGCTGAAACACAATCATTAACTAAAACTGAAACAGCTGTGTAGGAGGACTAGAACTGGGTGCAGACCAGCTAAACTCAGGCGAGTTCAGGCTGAAGACAGTTTCATGTCAAAAGTCATACACCATGGGAAGACTGAGCACAGCAACAAGACACAAGGTAGTTATACTGCATCAGCAAGGTCTTTCCCAGGAAGAAATTTCAAGGCAGACAGGGGTTTCTAGATGTGCAGTCCAAGCTCTTTTGAGGAAGCACAAAGAAATGGCAACGTTGAGGACCGTAGATGCAGTGGTCGGCCAAGGAAACTAAGTGCAGCAGAAGAAAGACACATCATGCTAACTTCCTTTCACAATCAGAAGATGTCCAGCAGTGCCATCAGCTCAGAATTGGCAGAAAACAGTGGGACCCTGGTACACCCATCTGCTTTCTGGAGAAGTCTGGTCAAAAGTGGTCATCATAGAAGATGTGTAGCCAAAAAGCCATACCCCTGATGTGAAAACTAGGCCAAGTGACTAAACCATGGACGAAAACACAGGAACTGGGGTGTAGAAAAATGGCACTGATGAGTCAAAATTGGAAATATTTGACTGTAGCAGAAGGCAGTTTGTTCACCGAAGGCTGTGTCACGACTAGCCTAACACAGAAGCTCAGAAGTAGGAAAAGATACTCCTCCAACAAAGGTGATTGGGGCTAGAGGCTAGAGAGCGTCGCTAGAGGGCGACGCTGGAGTACGTAGGCCAACCGTAGGGGTGTGTGCTGCGGCCAAAGCTGTCTAAAGGTGCTAGCCGCAAGGCTAGATAGCCCCCTTCGGTTGAGCCTCCGGGGACTCAGGATACCCCACTACGGTTGGACTATACCCCAATCACCTCAGGGAGAAACTGCCTCCAAGAAGATGGAATAGTAGGACACAAGCAGGACTCGTCACAGGATACAGGACACAGGACTGACCAGAGCAGGACACAGGACTGACCACAGCAGGACACAGGATACAGGGCACAGGACTGACCAAAGCAGGATACACAGGACTGACCAGAGCAGGATACAGGATGCAGGCGACAGGACTGACCAGAGCAGGATACACAGGACTGACCAGAGCAGGATACAGGATACAGGACACAGGACTGACCACAGCAGGATACAGGACACAGGACTGACCAGAGCAGGATACACAGGACTGACCAGACCAGGATACAGGACACAGGACTGACCAGAGCAGGATACACAGGACTGACCAGAGCAGGATACAGGACACAGGACTGACCAGAGCAGGATACACAGGACTGACCAGAGCAGGATACAGGACACAGGACTGACCAGAGCAGGATACAACTGTGCATGGACTGACCAGAGCAGGACTGGAGACAGGACACTGGCAGCAGGCAACCGGAACACAGACAGCAGGAACTGGGCACTGGGAACAGGAGCAGGACACAGGAAAACCGGACACTAGCAGAAGAAGGTGAACGAGGCACTACTAGACCTGTTCACCCGAATGGATGCTCAAACAACGCGTTCGTTGCAGGGAGAGGGCGCCCTAAATAGTGAAGCCCAACCGGCTTCATGAGGAGGACTGCGCATGCACGTGTCACAACCCGGAAGCCGAAGCTAACCGGAGCGATGGAAGCACCGCAAGGAGTCAGCACGGCGGTGACAGGCTGAGAGAAATGCGCAAATGAGTGTCTGCAGGCAACAGTTAATGATGGTGCATGGTGGTCAGAATTAATGTTCTCCTCAATGCTGAGAAGTGCAGGCAGATACTTATCCATCATGCAATACCATCAGGGAGGCATCAGATTGGCCCCAAATTTATTCTGCAGCATGACAACGACCCCAACATGCAGCCAAAGACATTAAGAACTATCTTCAGGTTAAGAAGAAGAAGTAGGAGTCCTGGAAGTGTTGCTATGCCCCCCCCCCCCACACACACACAGATGCCTAATCTTAACATCATCGAATCTGTCTGAGATTACATGAAAAGAGAGAAGCAACTGAGGCTGCGTAAATCCACAGAAGAACTGTGGTTAGTTCTCCAAGATGTTTGATACAACCTAGTGCCGAGTTACATAAAATACTGTGTGCAAGTGTACCTAGAATTGATGCTGTTTTGATGGCATAGTGTGGTCACACCAAATATTGATTTGATTTAGATTTTTCTGCTGTTCACTCACTTTGCGTTTTGTTAATTGATAAAAATAAACTATTCTCATGTGTAATTTTGAAAGCATTCTTACCTGACTGCATTTTTTCACACCTGCCTAAAACTTTTGCACAGCACTGTGTATATATATATATATATATATATATATATATATATATATATATATATATATATATAATTATAAAATGCCAAAAAATTATCTTCTACAAAGGGCTATTTCATTGTCTGTAAGATATAGGTTTCTTTAAAATATAGCTATACCCTGAGGAAAAAATATTTAACAGGATAACTTACCCAGATGTCTCCTTCATACAGCAGTTACATACTTCTTTATATTTTTTGCATTACATCTGCAGTTTCCTATATACAGTGATCTCTCAACCATAAATCCTCACAATAAAAAAATTGCTTGAATAGATTTGAATGGCTTGTAAGGGTCAATGTCTATTTGATTGTAGACTGAAACAATTAGTAATATACTACAAGAAAGATCAAGTGCACATATATAACCTATCCTATACAATAATTTGCTAGGATGTTTGTCAGAAGCCGTCAAGTGCAGTAGAGACAGCCCGAATCTGTGCTTTCGGGCAGTGTCTACAGTGCGTGACTGCATTGGCGGCAGTATGCAGAGCAGGACCGGCCTCATAACTCTTTGAGTGCCAGAGTGGTACGCAACGCGTTGCAAAGGGTTAACATCACCTGGACCTTGGCTCGTGTACATGGGCTTTTACACTAGTATAGATATACTTTGCTTCTGTATGAAGGACACTAAGTTGTAAATAATTTTGTATAATTATAAAAGAGCCACGTATTGCTAAGGTATTTTTCCTCTTTAATCTGCAACCAACGTTTAATTCAGTAAAGGCATGGTTATATTCTTTTCCATAAATCATACATTCTGTTAGTGTATTTTCCTTCTTGTTACTGTGAAATACGATAAACTGATCGGCCTGTAAAAGAACTACCACCTTAGGAAACAACTTGATACGTACACTGAATGTAATGTTTAAAAAACACAGAAATGCCTGTGACCATGTCTGAGTCTGCTGTTAAACACAGTGTTTAAAGATAAACATGACCTTTACCATGTTATTAAGTCGCCATACAAGGCTATGAGATATATCCTTGATAGCACAACAATACACACCTAAAAAAGGGTAGTTTTCACATTTTATAGCAGTGACCTATTGGCCTTCAAAGGGGAATATATCTCCTAATATGCCTAAATTTGTATTCCATTTGTTTATAAATGTGATGTTTCATTTTTGTATAAAGCTTTAGGAATTCTCCCAGGATGCAGATCCAGCAGCAATCCCTCCAAAAAAATCCTTGTATATTAGTAAAATATTGTTGTGGTTTTATTTTATTTTGGAAATTAGCCTCATGCATTGTCATCACTTCTTTAAATATATCAATACAGTGATTCATTTAGTAAGGTATATGTTATCTACATTAATGGGAGACTAAATGCTAGAAATAAAGTAAATCTGATAGCTAAGGGCATGTTGTCCGAATATAAATTCTTCTCTTCAGCTGTGTTTTTATAATCGGTAGGGTGACCTCAGCAGCATATGCTGTTGATGGGTTATCTGAGCCTTATGGTTTAACACAGGGGTACTCAAAAATGTCCTTGTGCCCCCCAAATGGTGCAGGTTTTCAGTATCTCTTCATATGAACTCAGGTGAGTCAGTGATTCAGTCATTCTGAAGGATCTACCTGAGTTGCTAACATTCATTTGTGTTTAATTGAGTATCTTGAAAGCTTGCGCTGTTCCGGGAGGGTGGGCTTCATAACAGGTTTGAGTACCCCTGTTTTAACATTTTATTCTCCACAAACAAATGGAATATGTATGCAGCTGAGGATGTTTCCCATACGTTCGTGAAAATACCTGCTTCTACTCCAAAAATGTGTTCATTATCAGACCTTGTTTGGAGGGCATCAGGATTCTCCCCTGTGCTATTAATCACACAGCTGATATAGCAGCTTGATCAATATCTTTGACTGCATTCTGAGGCATAACTTCCAGACTGCACGGGAGGGTACAGGGCAAACTGCTTACATCCTTGCTGACATCAGGGATAATGCAACGGCTTCCCCAGACTCTACTACTAGGGTTGCTACCAATACAGTTTTAACTTGGTGGCTTTCCTGTCAGAGCTTGCAAACACACTTTGGATTTCACTGGTCCTTAAAACTGGACATAATAATCTGCAAGGTGCTTAGGTGATTCAGTATCCAGTTTTAGTAATGAGAACAACTTTAACTTTGTCTCTGCCTGATAGCACCCTGTTACAAAGAGCAAGTGACTCAATGTTGACAAATATCCTCTGTACTGTTAAAATTCTGTGTGGCGTTGGCAAGAGGGATTCAGATTTGTTTAGTAAGGGAGCACATTTGAACCAATACTGTTGACAACAAACAGAAACTTAAAAGGTGTAGAGAGCATTAAACACAATGGAGACAGATGCTTGCTAGTAAGGTACTGGGAATTGAAGGCACAGGTAAATGCTTTCTCAGTACTAACAATAGTGTCTTAATTATGGGGCATCAACCCTATGAGTGTTCTCTAAAAATGCTTTGCTATACATTGGAGATCTCTGGCATCTCAGCAGGTAAAATCAAACTCAGGAGTCACTGGCAATGTTAACAATACATACAAAGATCAAGTACCATCCCTCTACCAGAACATTTAGAGGTTTCTGGAATAGCACCATATATTCCACTTAACCAAGCTGAACAAGCATGGTATATTATAGTGTTCATTAAGTAGGATCTGTGATGTTTTCTGTGCTATGTGGTTGTGTTCATGGGCCCAGTAGCCCAGGCTCCATTTCTTAACCCCCTCTTTCAGCCCGTCTCCGGTTGTCCAGTTATTCACATATTCACCTGTAGTGGATACTTTGTGTGCGACTTCAGATTGTTTCCCTCCCTGGAAGCCTGAGTGGTTTTGTACTCTATTGAATATATATATATATATATAGACTGATTTTAGACTCCAGCGTGAGCCTGATTTTTAGGCACAGGAAGTTTTTTATCTGTCTTACATTTATATCACACTGTTTGTATATGTCCATGCATACTATTCTATGATAATACCGATTTTTGATTATTTCAATAAATTGTTTTTTTCTACTATATATATGTCATGTAAGTGTTTCTGTAGCAGCAAATTGCATCCCATAAATGCAGGGTCCTCTTTAGTGTCCAATAATAAATAAGTAATTAAAAAAATGAAAAAACTGAAAACAAAATAAATCACATTATGCTGAATGCCTGACTAAAATTCAGCGATACATCAGGTGGTGACCTCAGTTTTCAAGGCCTACACCTATATAATATCAATTTTATAAGCTAGTTACCCCCACATTCTCACCTTAGTGCCACTTGCACCAGGAGAGGGCAATGGATCAGTGTGTGGCTTTTTAAGTATTGCTTTGGTCTATGCAAGGGGTGTCCATGTTTGATCCTCGAGTTTAAGGATTTCCCTGATAAAGCATCGATAAGTTAATCAATAGCTCATTCATTTTGATTGGTTAACCTTTGTTCAAACAGTGAAATCCTTGAATCATTCCCTGTTGATGACTCTTGAGGACTGAACTTGGATAACCCTTGTCTATGACATTTTTTAACAATGTATTCTAAACAAGGCATAGAAAAAAATTGTGTGATTGCATGCAATTTTCTTGCATATACAATATGGCAGATGTAAGGGGCTTGCTGGCATCAAAGTCCTCCCAACAAGGGAGTGTGTCCACCATTATGCATTATAGTGATCATACTGTTAGGAACCAGGAACCAGACACAAAAATGTAAAGTGCAAAACACCGTTATTAAAATAACAAAAGCAAACAAAGCCAACTTGTGATCCAGAAGCGTAAACCAAAGACAAGCCAGGGTCAGGAACCAAGACAGGTACTCAGCCAAGCCGGGGTCAGGAATACAGAGATCAACAAAGTCAGGAGCAATCCAGGAGTCAGAAGGGACATCAGAGGAAGCCAGGTCATGCACAGATAATCAGCAACTCAGGATAACATGCTTGCAGCCAGAATCAGACACAAGTGCAATCAGGAAGTGTGCCAAGCTGCTTTAAATGCCCTGGAAGGGTTGGCTGATAGTCAGGTGAGCAAACACAGAGCTGATTCAGCCTGATTCAGAACAGCAATGAATAGCAGAGCTCTAGATTAGCTCTGACAGCAGAATCAATTGGCAGAATTAGAGCAGCTCAGCCAATCCTTGACACATACACTACTGCATACCCTGAAGCATAGCAAGTGGTAGCTAACACCAGTGGAGCCCTGCTGGAATTTTCATACAGTCACCGCACAGGAGACTTTTCCAAAGTGATAACAGGGTACATTGTACCCTAAGAAGCAGTTCAACTAGGGTCGTGCATCGACTGACAGTCACCCATTATTTCAGTATGCTGCAAGTTCCTGGCAAATATTTATATTCGCCATTGATTTACACTGTTATGAATACCTTTAATACTGCATGTGACCTCCATCGAGTCCTTTCAGTCCCACATGGCCAAGATCCACATGATCAAGCCCTCTCCTCTACAGTGCATACCTCCATCCACCTGTGATTATCTCTCAAGGGGAGAGAGCACAGTGCACTTGTAGTTAGGCATTCTAAATCATGGTTATGAAAACATCTGTTGTAAGTATGTATGTGCTGTTACCAATATGGGGCCCCAGAGGATAACATACATGTGTCCACTTATGTATTTTGGTGTACGGAGGCGATATGTTCTATTCATATTTCATACTTTTTTGTTTACTAGTGTCAAGCTTATCCGAGATGATGTGCTAAAAATTATAACTGGTGTGTACTATTTTTTTTTGTAATCTGAAAATTACATTGTTCAAAGAAAATTCCTTGCTTGATAATTTGGTATTAGAAGACATTTCAGAAATGTAAAATTTTCTCGGATATCTGATTTTAGGAACTCTGTGCTTCTAGGGAGTTATTTTGATGTTATGTAATTAAGCCTTCGAATTGTGTTTAGTGCAAATGAAAATATCAGTCAAAATTCTGTTATGTGCTGTTACCAATTTTAGGCCTCAAGGAAGGCCATACATTGGTGCACCTATACATATTGGTTATCAGTGTACTTAAGAGGTATGTGGCAATCATATCTCATACTTTACTTTTTTTTTAAGCTAAGTCTGCTTGAGATATTGTACAGTAAACTATAATTAATGTACATTTCTGAAGTCTTTCAGAAAACCCTAATGTTACCAAAATGTCCTTCATTTTGTTTAGGAAGACATTTTAGGCATTTTCTTATTTGCATGTGGGCCATGCGTTTAGGTAAAGCGATATGTATTTGATATTGTGAACTCTGGGGATGCAGGGCTATTAAAAATAATTGAAACTGTCACAACCAACAAAAAATGTGGTACATAATGTATATTATCAAAATAAGTCACTTTTTATTATTTTTATATTTATAACATCAGATCTTGTTTCACAGCGCAAAATTTCTGCACATGAAGCACCATGAAAAAGCTGCGTTTGTTCTGAGAAAACAAACAAAAACAAGTGATATATAGTCTACAATATGTATAACTAGAAAATAACCTAAGGGAATCATCATACCTAAACAGATGGATAGTAAAATGCAGAAAATGTGTCCATCATTCAGGGTATAAAAAATTCCCAAAGCCTCTGGTCCTAAAAAGGTCAAATGGAGTGTTTAACTTCTTGAATACTAGAGAGGTATTCAACACATTGCATCATAAGAGTTGTAAACTGCATCTAAAAACGTGGCAGTGAATATGTGTGTCTAAGGCAGTTATGAGCTAACTTGGAGTCAGCTGAAGGTTGTGTATCTGATTAGAATATAATGCAAGGAATGTCATTGCAAACAACTATTGTAAGTGAAACAATCCATCAAAAACCCTCCACCAGCTTAAAGGGTCTTTGAATTCGAGATCAATATTGAAATAGGGATGGTATCACGTTAACCCCTTAAGGACCACTGACATGCCAGGACCGTCACGGAGGTCTGGCACTTAAGGACCAGTGACAGTCCTGGCTCGGCATGGAGTTCAGGGCTCCTGGCGCGGCTGCACACCACTCCGGAAGTTAAAAAAAAAAAAAAAAGCCCAATGGTTCTCAAGTGCCGGTTGCGCGTGCCGGTCCTTAAGGGGTTAAATGGAGACAACAAAGCAACACATCTTATTCACGTAATATTATTAAAAAACAGTATAACAATATTCTTGAGCTGGTGGGCTGTAGCAATGAGAATTGCCATTACTCTATTTCTTCCACTCTAATGATATCAGCTTCTGAAATCCATCCCACGCCTCTTAGTTCATGCTGCTCCTTCAAGCCTTGTTCAGTAGGGTTGGCTTTCGATCAACAGAGGGAAGCGTACATGAAAAAAGAGACAGAAGGAGACCAGTCGAAAATTTAGACTCCCCTGAAACTTCTAGATTATGGTGAAAATATAAGGGTATATTTTTCGATTTTTGAGGCTGCTTAGTGTCAGGTTTAATCTCCCCACTGCTGTGTATATTAACAAGAGTATGTTTATATATATATATATATATATATATATATATATATAAATATCGAGAAAATATGGGCAGCACCTGTGGGACTTTTTAATGTTAATTTTAATAAAGCAATTTGCAGCAAACAGCAGGTCAATGTTTTGTTCTGAAAACACCTTTATCAAGACAAACAAATGTAGTCTCACCTAATACTTTATGTGCAAGTCCGTCCTGGCGTTGCTCATGTGGATGGTGACTTCATCAATCACAGCACTGCTATAAGTAGGTGCTGAGTGGACATCACCCATTGGTCACCCTGAGGAATAGGAGATGGCTTGCTCAATGAAGCTGAAGAGAGAAGAAACTAATACTATATTCGGCAAACAACTTTGTATCAATCTTATCTAAATATGTCAATTCTCACGTCTAGTGGAAACATAAATCATAGAACTAACTCACGGACTCTTTGTCACAGCGTGTGCCTTACCTCAGTTCCCATGTCGCTCAGCTGGTTGCTGTTGAGTGCCTGGTTCTGGGAATGATGCTCCTGCGTCACTGCTCAAGTCTCTCCTGGCTTGTGGTCTGGCCGCATCTGGTGCTTTCATCGGTTTTCCATGTCCTTTCCCTAAGCGGTACAAAGGGTTCTGGTGACGCAGGCATGGACGTAAATTGTGACACATCTCACGGTCCGCTGCGTCATGTTCAGGCACGAATCTGTGTATGCTGGCGTCAGTCTTATTTGTTGGGACACTGGAGACTCCACCTTCCTACTGTCTCTGGTGGGTATAAGAGGGCTCTGGACACTGTGTTCAGTGGTGTCTCATGCAGTTGTTTATTTCTTTTGAGTGTATGACCTAGGCTTGTCTGACCATCCATCCTGGTGCTGACCTGTGGCTCTGTCTGACTATTCTTCCTGCGTTATCCTCTGGCATAGTAGATATTCAATTTGGTGCAGACCTGTGGCTCTGGCTGACTACCTGCTCTGTGTATGACCTAATCTTGTCTGACCATCCATCCTGGTGCTGACCTTGTTTTATAAAATACATAGTTGCTATGTATGTGTTACTTTTATATACACAGTAGAATCTAACTTGTAAAGTGAAAATACTGGTCATTTGTAACATTTTTAAATTACTTCTCACAATTTTTATGATATTTTAAACACTTGATAACCGTGGATGTGCCAGAACCATCACAACTTTCGGTCACAATATTCAGTCCTGGCACGTCAGAGTTAGATGATAACAGAGCACCTTAAGGCACAGTCTGATCATGCTGGGAGGCTAAAACTGACTGTTCCAAGACTGGAGCAGTCAGTCTTAACCTTTCCCTTGGTAAGCCAGTACATGTGATCCCTCACATCCTGGCTCAGCGAATAAAATGGCGATGATCCTCCTTTGTACAAAACCTCTGGTCCTTAAGGGGTTAATTTTACTGTAAATGATAAAGCAAATAAGGGGTTGCACTAACTGAAACTCTCAGACACTTTGTATCCCAAATAAAATCAAGATCTTTATCTTCTTCAATGTAACATCTTCCAATACATAGTATCAAATTGGAAAGTCAAATAAAAACTCTACAGACCGTGAGACGTCTTCATGATCAGGTGTTTGCAAACCAATCAACGCGTTTTGCATGTATGAACGCTTAGTTGTGACCAGGGTCAAACACCTGCTCATGAAGACGTCTCACGATCTGTAGAGTTTTTATTTGATACTATGTATTGGAAGATGTTACATTGAAGAAAATAAAGATGTTGATTTTATTTGGGATACAAAGTGTCTGAGAGTTTCAGTTAGTGCAACCCCTTATTTGCTTTATCATTTATGTATAAAGGAGAGCAGGAGTACTCCTAGGTTGGCACACTTGGACGGCGGCACTTTAATCCTGATGTTTGAGATTGGGTGTATTAAGCACCTTAGAAAAATGTGAACACTGCAATGATTCTCTTGCTATTTGAGCCGCTACAAGGTTTTTGTTGTTTGCTTAATTTTACTGTAACCAGTGGAAGCTGACAATAACAAGGGGATGCTTTATCAACCATAGATTAATTACACCTATAAGTAGAGAAGATGTCCCCATTTACTGGGTGCTAGTTGGGTAATAAATATACACTGTCCCTCCTCTGAGGACCGAGCTCCTGGATTCTATCACTCACCATTATACTTTAAAAATATGCAAGGTTTATATTTTAAGACGCTTAAAAACGAGACAGGATAAGGTCTAATCTAGCTGTGGTAAATATAGTCAGTGCTAAGATCCAGATTTATATACATGTATAGATATATAACATATTGCTATAATAAGAACATATGTGTATCATAAATATCAGTACGTACTTACTAAATACATCAGAAAGTTCATAATGCACACAAATTGAGCATCCAGATCCAGTGCCAGTTCCCCAACAAATTGTGCTAACTGAGTGTCAATCATCTGGGGTATGTGAGGTTCCAGGTCCACAACAAATGCTGCTGAGTGTCCATCATCTGGTGTATGTGAGGCTCCAGTTCCACAACAAATGGTGCTGAATGTCCATCATCTGGTGTATGTGAGGCTCTTAAGTCGACTAGAGTTTCATTTGTTTTGTTTTTTAATGGCTTTGTGTTTATATGTTGGCTTGTTTTGCACTTTAATAAACTTTCTATTTTTTAAGTGTAATGTGAATACTGTCATTTGGGGGCTTACCCCTCAATTTGAGAAATCTCTTTTCTGGGATGGTGAATAAGGAGGAGGTCCCAGCTGACTGCATTGTTACCCCAGCTGCAGACATGGTGCATTTCTTTCACTGCTAACTCAAGTACTGTATTAAGCAGCATTTCACAAAAGGGAATAAAAAATCAAATCAGGGTTTGATGAGGCATTAATTGCTAAATCTGTTTCTGGTGCCAAACAAACTAATGCTTGACCTATGTAAAACATTAAAACAGTCCAAGTGATGCTTGTTTCACATTTCCCCTGTGTAACAAAATCATTAAACCAGTCGAACGTTGCTTCCATTTGGAAAATGTAGTCAGGAATAATGCAATGAGATTTGTAATACTAAGATAGGCTGATTGGGTCATTTCATGGGAACTGTATTTACAGTCTTACATTTCTGTAATGTTGCTTTGTCATTAAGATTATAGGTCATGTGTATAAAGGCAAAAGTAGAGAACTTCTGGGGTAAACCAACACATAAAAAATACAATTAAATCAGGCATTTAACCTCTTCAATCATATAGCAGAGTTTCTGCTTCATGGTCCTCCAGTATCCCTAACTGTGCAGGTCTTAAATATTTCCCTGTAAGAGGGCAGGCGTGTAATTAGTGGATCTTTCATTCTCATTAGTTCACCTGTGCTCAGGTGCAAATAAAATTCCCAAAATTCCCACCGATTTAATTTGGGCTTTTAATCTTTTGATCTAGGATTCAAAGGTCTAAAAGCTCCCTTCACCTAAGGGTATGGCATACCCTAATTATGAAAGAAATATGTTGTTACACCCAGTGCTTGGAGATAGTTCTTTTAAAAGTTATTAAATAGATAAATTGTGATTTTTCTGATAGCTTGAAATTAAAGATTTTCATTCAAGTGATGCAGTTGCTCTTGCGAACTATGAAAAGCCACGTGTTTCAGACACAGGAGTAAAATGCACTCTACAAGGATATCCCATGAGCAGCAGACAGTCTTGGCATCACCCTGCAAAACAGTGATGTTGGAAGATTAAAGCTGCTAATGTGACTCAGGAATTGCAAGTAATTGCTGTTGCCAGCAAGAGCTTTTCTTTCACATAAAATAAACTTGTTCCAACCCTATGCTGCCCATTTAAGTGGGAATTCTAATTGTTCTTCTGTGGCTCAGTTAGTTAGCCCAGAATGATCCCACTACTACATAGTGCATAGACCTCACTAAGTACAGAATGCTTTGAGTCCTGAGTTGTACCACATCCTACCATGAATTCGGTCTTGCATGGTGGTCTGTTTTCTTGCACTTTTTTCAGGACATTTCAGTTTCAATTACATTTTCAAGTTTAAAAGAGCAGTAAAGCAAAAAAAAAAATTGTAGTTATTTGAAGAATAAAAAATGACAGATTTTGGTAACAGCAGTTTTGTACTTCTGGCACCACCTATGGTATATAATTTCTAACCAGTTGGGTATTATTTTTAGAGGAAGAGGAGATGCTAATGGATACAGCAGGACATTTCATAGATCACAAATGTTTCTTCCTTATCTCCATCTTTTGGAAACATTTGTGCACATGGTCTGAGGTAGAAAGACAATTGACTGCTCATTTGATGAAGTAGGTTGTCTTCTTTCCAAAATGGTATGCCTTATATACCTTTATTTGTCTGTAGTTGTTACAAACATTTAAGTGCATTCTGGATAACATTTTTTGGTCATGGTATGGAATATCTACTTATTCTCCCGTGGTGTGGAGTTTTCTTATTAAACACTACACACTTCTTCTCATTCCCACCCTATTTCTCACTCTTCCATCCCACTTTCTGAGATTGTTAAGTCCCACCCATTTCCTGAAGTCAGTCACATCATTATATTCCCCAAAAGCACCAGATTAGCCAATTTTGGAGCTGAAGAAGCAAAAGTTCTCAGGTGTGTTAATGTGACATCATAGGGGCAAATACTTTTGCACAAAGTGCACTAGAGTCTTTTCTAATTACTGAATGGCTAATGGCTGCTGCTGCCATTACATTAAAATATTTAATTTAATTAATTAATTAATTAATTAATTAAAAAAGTGCCTGTAGGCTTAGTATTAATGCTGTAAAGACCAATGTACAATGTGTTTTATATCCTTTTAGTCCTTAATAAATTATGTGCAGTAATACAAGGTAAAGTTTAATTGGATCTGTGTCCCTTTAAAGCTCCACAACACTATGTGCAGATGGTATATAATCAGAAATTTAAACATCTAAAAATAATTGACGATAGGGAACTAAGTAATCTTATCCCTTAGATAATTCCTAGATGTTACACTGATCAATATATGCACTTCCTAGCTAAGTTACTAGGTTGATAAAAACAGATATTTACTGCACGTATCAATAGACTCTCATGGCAATATTCTCAGGATCATCATATTTGTTAAATATTTATGTGGATGAAAGTATAAATATCCTAGTCTTAAATTTTCACTGTTAGGAGAAAGCAATTTTTCATATTGTAGTGCCTATGGGTAATTTATGATACATTCCCTACATTCACCTGCATAAATTCAAAATGAAGCTTTTGGTAATATGTCTGTGCTGTTGCCTCAGGATAGTATATCATACCATTATCCCAGTTCCTTACATAGATCCATATGCCTAGAAGACAATACAGAACATTCTTTTTGATCAACATTTAAGAATCGTTACAATGGATTGCAGATAATTTATTTTGTTGAATGTGTCTGATTTAACTTATTTTTTAATGCTATGTACATATACAGGGAGTGGTTTAACCCTTTTGAGTGCCAGAGTGGTATCCATGGGTTAACCCCTTGAGGACTATGGGGATGTGCAAAGCTTTGCTTTGAAATGCATTGCACATAATTTGGTCATCTTGGGGCTAATGCTGTTGCATATGCATTTCTCTTACAGGTCAACTATCACAAGTTGCTCTGTCTCCTCTTGTTAGAACAGGCTTAGTAACTAGTCTGGGGCTGTTTTGTGCAGTTCCAAAATGACTCCTGTAAGCTGTTTTGGGCTTAATAAATCTGTTTATTCCTAGACTGTGGTTGTTGATTTCATTTGCAGCAGTGCTGTTCCATAGTCCGCTCCAGTCAAGACGCAACTGCTACCATTGCTGGAGGAGCTTGTACAGTCTCTTCAACTAGGGTCTCACTTCCAAGACTCAGGCTTCAGTTGCATTGTTGTGAAGCTTCTGTTGTCTTTCTTCTGACCTCTGAATTGACTGGTAGTTCAGTAGGTCTGTGCTTATGTGAACAGACCTAACAAAGGGTATAGTTTATTTTTAAGTGCTCATACATACTTGAGCCAGTGATGTGCTGACAAAGCCACCCTTTTTGGTTATCTAAAAGTTAAGTCAATGTTTATTCAAATATGTCCTGTAGTGACTGGACATTGCAACATGCATGATTGAACACTGCAATGTATGTTTCATCAATCTAGAAAGTTGCAGCTTGTTGCATCCTTGGTCACAGACAGTCATCATAGTCACTTTTTTAATGATAAAAGTACAAAAGAGATTGTGCAGACATCTCTAAGCTCAGGCTGTCTTCTATTTAAAGGGAATGTACCACCACACACCTCTCTTGTAGGATACTCACATTTATCCATGGCTATTCTAGCTTCTCAGGTAGAGCATTGATACTAGCTAACCTTTAGTTAGACCAAACTTCTCCCTTTCTCTAATACCCCATGGGAACCCATTTGTGGCCTTCTAATCCATGCTGGCTATGGCCCACATGAAATGAGAACTGGGTGGGGGATATCAATGTATACAAGTACACTATTCTCTTGTAAACATTATTTAAGAACAAACACAATCCAATCACAAGCTAAACTCATTTTGTAGCCATTTGGCTACTTCATTAATGACATCGCCATTTTACTCTTATAGTGCAAATTAAACACCCTAGCTCCTACCTTTTGCTGGATGTTGGCACCGTTCACCATAGTCATCAGCAACACTTCTGGAAAGCATGCTACCAGCACACCTCATTTTTCATGAGTGTCATAAATGTTCCATCTGAGCATGATGCATCTTGCTGGATAGTACATTGGCTCTACTAAATGGTCAAGTGAATTACTTAATACACAATTTGTATATGGCACTAATAATATAATAAAAATATATAAACACGTAATTAATGAAAATAAAACATACTACAACCCAATTCTTAAAAATTGGAGCTATAAAAAAGTACACATCTATAAGCCCTCATTTATACTTAAAGGGATATTAATACTTAAATATTACTAATCCCCATATTGTAGTAATGTTAAAAAGAATTGCATTGTCCCCAGTGTCATCTCTCAAACCTTTATGGTTTGAGAGATAACCGCCCACAAAGATCCCCCTCCCTCCCCCTTCCCTGAAGTCAGCGTTGTACTGAGTGCAGGGGAAGTCTGTCGTATGACAGTCAGGTGGCTCTGCAGCAGAGCCGAGATAACGTTAGTAAAAAATAATTATTTCACTGAAACGGTCTTCTAGGTGTACTTGGTTTGCAAACACATGTAGAAGACCGTTTCAGTGAAATAATTATTTTTTACTAACGCGATCTTGGCTCTGCTGCAGAGCCGCCTGATGAAAAATAAAACCGGAAATCCCTGCAGTCAGTACAACGCTGACTTCAGGAAAGGTGGAGGGAGGGGGGAACTTTGCGGGTGGTTATCTCTCAAACCATAAAGGTTTGAGAGATGACACTGGGGACAATTTAATTCTTATTAACATTACTACAATATGGGGATTAGTAATATTTAAGTATTACTAACCCTTTAAAGGGGCTAAGTGCATACAGTGAATAACCTTGACAGATATCCCCTTCAAGCCTCCTCTAAGGCATTTACTAAAAGCCTAATTATTATGGTAAATGTGTAGCTTGTGCTCCCTCTGTCTTCCCTAAGGGTGTGGATAGTCTTCCCAGTATACTTTTTCCCATATTCACATCATATATATTACAAAAGTTGCATTAAAATATATAAACTGGGTAACAGAACATTAGATCACTCCTCCCTCATATATTGGAGCAACAAATATACCTCCAACCAATGTCCCATAAATACATTTGCATATGAGCAGGCAAATCTGGTGCCAAGCTTTATATCTTTATAACTAAGAAGGCTGAGAGATTTGAGGTGAATCAGTCTCTCTCTGACATGGCTGGATAACCTGGAGGATTGATCAGAGATTTATGAATATTATGTATATAGTAGAAAAGGGTACTCCAGGATGGGGCACCACTATTATTTTGTATTTTTATTTATGATAATATTCCTCCTCTACAAACACTAACAATTCTCTTTGAAAACAATCCCCTGGGTCATGGTCCTGCCTGCTGTATGACTCTCCATCACCCAGCAATCTTAAACCCTCCTGGATATATTTTGTGGTGTTTTGAATTACTACGGCACCCCCTTTATCACCCTCCCTTATTGTTATTAGGGTATTTTTGGATAACTATCTTAGAGCCCCCTTTTCTGCTTGTCTTAGATTTCCTCCTTTACATCAACCCTGTTTTACTGTTGCATTGTACTACTCCAACAATGATTTATAAATGGAATCCATGTGGGAGCCCTCAAAATTAGCTGTATAAAAATTGGATTTGGCTCTTAATCCAGATACTTAACCCCTTCCCGACAATGGACGTACATGTTCGTGCTGCAGAAACTTAGTGACAGAGGATGTACATGTACGTCCTGGAAGTCCGGGCCCCCGCGCGGCTGCACGCCGTTCGGGGTCAACGGATTACTTTGGCGAAAAAAAAAAAATTCCTAGCCGGGCATTAGGTGACGGCCGCGTGTATTGCCGGCCGGTGCCTAAGGGGTTAAAATATTATATTCATCCTTTCCTTGTTCCCCCTCATGAGTCTGTATATCAACTCACAATTCTTCCAAAATTACTAGACATTTATGCATAGAGTCCCACAAACTCTCATCCAGCTCTGTCCTACACTAGTCCTGCACAAGCGGGAAGAAATTTTAGACCTCTTTGGTAAATTAAAACTTGTTTTGTGAATGTTATACTGACCTGATTGTTTATATCACCACTATTCTCACACAGCAATAAGACCTTTTTCTGTTTGTTTTTTGACCTTCCATTCTTTCTTCTCCTCTCCCCCTCTTTATTCAAATGACAGGCTGACTCTCACATGCCTATCAGTAACTGGACACTGCAATATGCATTGCATCAACCTAGAAAGTTAGAACACTCAGTCAATAATCATAGCCACCATTTAATGAGCCTGTCAGGGGCAAACAACAATATGAGAGGGCAAAAAATCAAACACATGTCCACACTTACCTAATAACAGGTCCTAAAGTTTTTTGGGTTGTCTGAAGTGATTAACAGGATTGCTGCCCCATGCAGATTTGACCACATCCCGCAGTTGCCTCAGAAGGAACAACAGTTAGTCCCTGCATGCTTTGTGCAACCCTCTGGTGGACTTTCTCATTAACAAGCTGTCTCTTGTGGATAGATAGCACTCACAGGCTCCTTTGCAGGTGAATCACAGGTGTGTTCATTGAATCGGGGAGGGGGGGGGGTAGAGATTCACTAAGAGGTGATAAAGTGGAGATGACATCTCCAGTTTATCACTTCTCCAGTTTCTATGTTATTCTATGGAGCCTATGCACTAAGATCTCCAAAGTTTAAGAAATCTTAGTGCATACACTCCATAGAATAACATAGGAATTGTCAAAGTGATAACCCGGAGACATCATATCCATTTTATCACCTCTTTATCACCGCTTAGTGAATCTCCCCCTATATGTCAGCCAACATTTGTGGCCTTTTTCAGCTTTGATCAAAAAAATACATATTGTAGGGTCAAAAGGCTCCCCCACCGCAGCCAATAGTTTTATTCAAAAGTTATATATTTTCAAACTGTCAGGAAGCGATGGAGCAGTTATTATTTCAGTGTTATTATTTCAGTAAAACATCTGACACTGTCCATCATAGAATACTCATTAATAAACTGCAGTGTTTGGGTCTGGATGCAAAAATAGTTAAATGGATAAGGCAATGGCTGAGTGACAGGAGACAGAAGGTGGTGGTCAATGGAGAATATTCGGACAAAAGGAGTGTTACTAGTGGGGTACCTCAGGGATCTGTACTGGGGCCCAATATTTTTGTTAGTGATACAGCAAAAGGTCTTCAAGCTAAGGTATGACTTTTTGCAGATGATACAAAAGATTTGCAATAGGGAAGACATTACAGGGGGAATAAGCCAAATGGCAAATGATTTAGGTAAATTAGAATAATGGACAAGAGCGGAAGCTGCAGTTTAATGTATATGAATGTAAAATAATGCACTTGGGACATAAAAATCCAAAGGAAAAATATACTGTTAAGGTTACTGCGCTGTCAGAGACAACAGTGGAAAGGGATTTAGGAGTAATTATTTCTAATGACTTAAAGGTAGACAGACAATGTAATAAAGCAGTGGGGAATGCAAGCAGGGCACTGGGTTGTATAGCTAGGGGCATTAGTAGCAGAAAAAGGGAAGTGGTCATTCCACTCTACAGATCTCTAGTTAGACCTCACCTAGAGTATTGTGTACAGTACTGGAGACCCCATCTCCAGAAGGATACAGATACTCTAGAGAAAATTCAGAGAAGGGCTACTAAAATGGTGCCTGGTTTACAGGAAAAGAAATATCAGGATAGACTAAAGGGTCTGAACATGTATAGCTTGGAGGAGAGAAGAGAGAGAGGGGATATGATAGAAACATTCAAATACATGAAGGGATTCAACAAAGTGCAGGAGGGAAGTATATTTCAAAGGAGTAAAAATGTTAGGACAAGAGGCCATAGTCTAAAACTAGAGGGACACAGGTTTAGATATAATGTAAGAAAGTTTTACTTCATTGAGAAGGTAGTAAGTAAGTGGAATAGCCTGCCAGCAGAAGTGGTAGAAGTTAATACAATGACAGAATTTAAACATGCATGGGATAGGCATAAGGCTGTCCTTAACGTAAGAAAAGACCAAGGACTAAAAAAGTTTGCATTTTTTACAGTAGGAAATTGGGCAGACAAGATGGGCCGAATGATTCTTATCTGCTGTCAAATTCTATGTTTCTGTTATCACATTATATGGAGAATCGTTGTCAGAGGCTCACCATAGAATGTAGCACAATAACTGTCTTGGCCCCAGATGACCTGCAGATGACCTCTCGATGCCAGATGGCACTGTTGATATAAAAAACACAGTTTGAATATTCTTAATTTTAAAAGAAAACGTATTCCAGCAGTGGGAGTACCATTATTTTACGCAAAAGCAAAAGCCATAAACTACATGTATTTTCGTAATAAAGGATTACTTTTCCTTTGAACCGTAGCGTTGTACATAGGGTGACCACATTTCCCTTCTGCCATTCCGGGACGTGGTCACCCTAGAACTTGCCCCTTCATGCCTTACCTTGAGTCCCTGGTGGTCTAGCGGCGTGGAAAGTGCTCTGTGCCTCCTCCGGCACAGAGCTGAAGCTCCCGTGCGCTGTGCTCAGTAATGCAGAGCGCTGGGAGATGATGTCATCTCCCAGCGCTCTGTATTACTAGAGCGCTTGCCTCCAGGAGATCAGGTAAGCTGCATTGCCGCCCTGGATGTCAGCCTGCAAGCGGCGTCCATGATGTGACACACCGCTTGCAGGCTGACATCCAGGGCGGCTTGGCTTCATTCCGGGACACTTCATTGTCCCGGTTGAAGATGACCCGGGACGCGGGACATAGCCCTGAAATAAGGGACAGTCCCGGACGTTCCGGGACCCGTGGTCACCCTAGTTGTACACAGAGTCCAAACGTGGGAGCCCTTAACTTGTATAAGTTCCCACTGGGATTTTCCTTCCCAAAACTTGTGCTGTGAACTCCAGGAGGCAGCTTATTTTTCCTTTTGGTTGCTGTGACATTATACAGCCAATAGAAATGTGGTTATTTCAGTTCTAATCAACAGTGGACCAAAAAAGCTGGAGGAGGAGCTTTATGACTGGGGTTTCACTTTCATATTACTGTAGAAAAAGGCAGCTTTAATATAACTTTAACATGTTTTTTTCATGTTAGCTGCCTTCTATGTTAAAGGAGTTTTTACAGGAGTTTCTAATCTTGTTTGGTTGCTGTTTAAATAAAAGCAGCAGTTTTAAGCACTTCTCCCTTTTATGAAACCATTAAAACATTTGGAAGTTTATTATTTATTTAGAAAACCTTTTACCAGGAAGAATACATTGAGATTTCTTTTGTTCCATTTATTTTCCTGATAAGTGCTCATGTAAAGATTTGATGAGAAGTATGTCATGCAATCTTTTACAAGCTCTTTCTTGCACAATTTCAGGTTAAAATAAATCTTTCTGCAATTGTAGCTTCTGAAACCAAATACAGAGCTCCAGGTGAGGTCCCCAAACATAATTAAACACATAGGATCCTCTTACGTTTTGTTGCAGTCTTCTATTTCTTCCCTTACTGTTTGTGGGGAAAAAAGCTACATTTATATGTTGTGCACTGTAACAGCCTCACTCCTCCTGACCTTCTAGCCATATGATTAAACTGGATGTACACAGGATTTCTGTAAAACTCAGACTGTTGAGAACCTAAGCTGAGGCCCCCTGAAACAGGAGCCCCACACTTCAAACACTGGGTACTCCCATACATTAAAATGCCTCTGCATTGAGGCCTTATCACTGGGGTTAAAATGGTATCACCACAGTACCACTCTCATCTGGTGACTATACAATTTATAGTGGTAGTTTTTCCCAATGCTATGACATCGGCTTGCTTACCTTTCAGTCATCTGAACTAATCTCTCTTACTTTCTATTCTTATATATTTTCTAACATTATAGTTACATTAATCATTTATTCCTTCCTCTGGATTTTCATGACTCAAGTGTATTATTTTACACATTTTGCCCAAGTAGTTCATTTTCATTCCTAACCCATTAATCATATTATTAACTACCTTCAAGGAATAACAGTATGCCAGGTTTTTGTTTCATCTGCCTAAAAGGCATGCTTCACCTTTAAAAACCTTTAGTAAAGCGTATAATAAAGGTATGAAAGAGCAATCATTGCAAAAAATAAAAAATAAATCTCAATTCTCGATTCTAGACATTTTCTTCCCTCCCATAAGTGTCCTTTTATTTACTAAAACTCCTAATATAATTTCTTTTTCCAATATGATATCCATTGAAAGGTGGTAGTTTGGCTTTAACTTTGCTTTGTGGCATTATGGAGCATTTATAAATTACGCATAATATATTTAAGGTCATAAGTGGTTAGATCTGGTTGTCTTGATAAAGGTCCTTAAGGGGCCCGAAGTGTTGACAAATAAATGTATAAGTTCCCCACTAAAAAGTCCTATGAGTGTTCTTATAAAATATGGTGGAAACACCATTACTGTTTATATATATATATATATATATATATATATATATATATATATATATATATATATATATATTTATATACTAGTTGAAGAGCTTGTGTACATGGGCCACAGTGCCATCTGGTCACAGTGCAGTTATGCGCAGTAGAGACTGCCCATATCATGGCTGATACGGAGTGGGGCGCTCCGAATTCTGACCAGGGTCCTCTCTGTGCACCTTCAGGTCTGGTCAGGTCTGACTTTGGAGCGTCCCACTCTATATCAGCTGTGTCACGGGCAGTCTCTACTGAGCATGACTGCATCATGCACAGCCATCTCTACTGAGCATGACTGCATCGTGACAAACTTAGACCTGTGAGTGTGGTTTTCCTGCACAGGTATATCTACATTTCTTCTGAGACTGGCACCCAGGTAAGTTTTAAAATTGATTACAGTGAGTGCAGAAGGGGTAAGGAGTGGGGCTAATGGGAAGAGAAGTAAGATCTAAGCTGCTTCACTGGACAAAGCCATTTTTAACCATTTGCATGCTGAAGGGCGTGCAGCACATTGCAGATCAGTCTGTTACATGCCCCTTTGATAATAAATAGGGCAGATTGTGGGAGCGGAAGGATCAAACCTGTCTGCTTCTCTGGGACTTAGAAGCTTTGAACCATTTGCATGACAAAAGGCTGTGCAAATCAATGTAATAAACATCCATTTGGCTTCAAAAATATATATGTATAAAATGAGTGTCATCATGGACATAGCTTGGAACTCTCTGGATTTGCCCTGGAGACTCAGGTTTTTGCTGCTAATTAACGGGTCTCAAGGGCAGAGGCTGATTCTCAGGATGTGGGCAGTTTGGTTTTTTTTCAGACTCTGCCTACTTCCCACTCCCTGTCCACTTATCCCTCTTCCCCAGTCCATTCCTCCTACTCTGGGCACTTATTTTAAGCCCCACACCCTTTTTTTTTTTTTACACAGATTGCGTCATATTTCTACCCCCAGCGGCACCACAGGACTCCACCCCTGGTGCTAATTGACAGGAGGATTAATTATAATCAAAACTTCTTCACTCTAAGCAGCTCCTAACCATTTGAGTGCCAGATTGGTGTGATAAGCATTGCTTTGCAAGTACTTTTGCAAACCACTTTAGTACTCTAGTTCAGGGCTCTCCAAGTTCAGTCCTCAAGGACCACCAACAGACCAGACTGTAAGGATTTTGCTGATTACACACAGGTGAGTCAGTCACAATGAATGATCCACTGATTAACTCACCTGTGCTTAATCAGGGAAATTCTTATTTATTTATATATTAGGGTTGCCACCCGGCCGGTAGCACAGCCGGTAATTAGCTTCTTTGAGCCGGTGCTGGTATAGCTAGTACACCAGCAATTGAGAAATCGGTATTTGTGTGCGACGCACGCTTCTCAGTGATTGCTGCACCCGACCTCACTGTCCCCAGAGTCAGGGAATGTGTCTCCAAACGTCCCCGGATCCATTCAGCTCCTCTTCATTGAGTCTATTGAGACTCAATGCAGTGAAGCTAGCTGAAGACTGTGCGCATGAGTATGCGCAAGCAGCACAATTATGTCATCACGAGCAGCAGGGATGTGTGATGATGAACCGGGGGGAGGGCACGAATTACTTTGGAGACCAAAGAACCTACTAGACTGCAGAGCTCACCTCACCATGCCACTAGCTCTACTCGGCCACCACGCCATGATGCCAGGGGGGTCTGAACTAAGGTAGGACATTGTGGAACTGGGCAGTGTGTGTAGGAAGACAATGTGGAAGTGGACAATGTATGGAGGGGGACAGGGTGGGCAGTGTGAAGTTGGACAGGGTGGGCAGTGTGGAACTGGGCAGTGTATGGAGGAGGACAGGGTGGGCAAAGTGGAGGTGCATAATATGGGCAGTGTGGAAATGGGCAATGTGTGGAGGAGGACAGGGTGGGCACTGCTGAGATGGACAATGTGAAGTTGAACAAGGTGGGCAGTGTGGAGGTAGACAATGAGAAGTTGGATAGGGTGGGCAATGTGGGGGTGGACAATGTAGACAGTGTGAAGTTGGACAGGTTGGGAAGGTGGGCAGTGTGGAGGGGGAGTAAGCAGTATTGAGGTTGGCAGTGTGTGGAGAAGGATGGGGTGGACAGTTTGTGGAGGTGAACAGTGTGGGCAATGTTGAGGTGGGCAGTGTGTGGGGGAGGAGAGTGGTGGGCATTGTATGGAGGAGAAACGACGTGGCAGGGGGGCAGAAAATGTACCTGTTTTGCTGTTTCTCTTGTCTCACAATGAACCTCTGTTTGAAAAGAGAACCTTAATATCAATGGAAGATTTTTTTTGTTGGTAGTTGCTAGTCGGTGTGTCCCCACGTGGCTCCTTTTTTGTCTTATTTTCCACTTCATCCCACTGGCAGTTTTCCCTGTTTAATTACAGTACACATGACACAAGAATTATGCATGGGAGTCAGGTGAGTGGTGGTGTGCTGCTCTTTTCACTCTTTAACCGTTTGAGTGCCAGTAGGGTACACAACTCATTGCAGAGCAATGAGTTGTGTACCCCTCTGGCACTCAAAGGGTTAACAAGAAGGGTACATAACCCAACGTATTGCAACATTGAGTGGTTCTGCCCCTTTTGTGACTCCTCCCTTTTCCAGCTTCTCCCTTTTCTGGCTCCACCCTCACCGACCCACAACTATGGCCGGTATTTTTTTGAGGAAAAGATGGCCACCCTATCTGTTATAGGTCCTTGAGGACTGAACTTGGACAGGCCTGCCCTAGTTTAAAGCTGCTAAGTCTGGGGGAAGCAGTTTTGTTCTTACAGTTTTTAACATCTTGAACCTGCGTTTCATTGTAATCAGTTTTTTTTTTGTAGAAGATTCAAGGCTAAATTAACACTGTAGAAACTTACAATGAAAGTCAGTTTAAATTGTCAAGAGCATAAACCGTAAAACTGCTACAGTTGAATTTAGCAGAGCAGTATGCATTGCATTGCACAAATTGTTGGTACTCAAAGGGTTAATGTGTTATAATTTTAAATGGACGATTCTGTTCTGGTGAAAAGGTAAAGCAGTGAGGCAAATATATTGCATATTATTTATGCAGATCCATTGTGTGCCCTGCAGTGCCTTACTAATGCAGCAGGGAAGATTATGTGGCCACTGTGACAGACAGCTCATTTATCCTCTATGTGCTGTGTGTGGGTGGGATTTTATCCCTCATAGAGGCACAGGACACAGCAAGCTATAACAAACCTGTGGTGAGCCAGGAAAGCCTCCTGCCCGCAATACAGAGCATGTCAATGGAGAAAGGTGAAAGGGAGTTTAAACTTCACCTCCCTCTTCACTGCGGCATCTGAATAAAATGGTGCGGGGAGGAGGGGGGGGGGGCGAATACATTGCAGATTCCTCAGTTCATTTAGTATTACTCAAATTGGTGGTTTTTCACTTGCATGTGCCTGTCTTTTCAACGTCGTCTCTAAGAGAAAAATTCACATGGAGCCCCCTTTTACTTCGGCTTCCTTATTTGTAATATGACATTGCCATCTGATTTTCTTATAAGCGCTGTGGGGTCCTCTGACCAAGTGAGGGCCCTAGGCAGCTGCTTAGTCTGCATATATGGTAGCACCACCACTGTGTCTTTTTCCCAAGCATGGTTGTGTGCCTTTATTTTTCAGTTTTGAAAAACTGTGTAATGTGTTCCCTGTGCTGTTTCTTTGTTTTCCTAACCCTTTGTGTGACTGAGAGGTATCCAACTTGTTGCAACACAATGTGTTGGATACCTTTCTGGCACTCAAAGGGTAAAACATGGCAGTAGGCCTAATGCACAACAGAAAAGTGAAGTAGTTGCGGGGTAAGCCAACTGCTCCACTGAAAATTAAAATTGCCACAAATTGTCACTGATTTAAATTAGACTTTTAACGTCCTGAATGCTAGAGGTGTCTCCAGCATTCAAGGAGTTAAAAATCCAATCTAAATCAATTAGACATGAGACTCCTACAGTGCTATTGACTTGACCCAGAATTACTACACTTTTGTATGTAGAAGACCCAACATGTTTGTCGGCTAAGCTTATGGTGCTTTTCACTAATAAGAGAACTATACCTGGCAACTTCTTCTGCCCTCCCAGGAGGGGGAGGCCTATGGTGCCGTTGAGGAAGACAAATTATGCAATTTTCTTCAAAATGGGGACGGGGCTTAATCATGAGCGGGGGCGGGGCTTTAGACGAGTGGAAAAATTATAGGGGAATAGGCTAGGGAAGGAGAAGAAGTGGGCGAGGAGTGGGTGGAACAATAGGGAAGGCGCACCAATGGGCAGAGTTTCTTAAGAAACTGGCCACATCCTGGAGACCTGGTAATGCAGTCAAAACTGGAGTCTCCCTGGCAAACCCAGAGAGTTCCCAGCTGTGAAGATAAGTGTATATGCTAAAGTAAATTCCTTTTTCATTTAAGCTTTTGAGTGCTTGAGAGGTGTGCAATCTAGGGTGACCACATTTCCCTTCTGCCATTCCGGGACGTGGTCACCCTATTGCCTTACCTTGAGTCCCTGGTGGTCTAGCGGAGTGCGGAGTGCTCTGTGCCTCCTCCGGCACAGAGCTGAAGCTCCCACGCGCTGTGCTCAGTAATGCAGAGCGCTGGGAGATGATGTCATCTCCCAGCGCTCTGTATTACTAGAGCGCTTGCCTCCAGATCAGGTAAGTTGCATTGCCGCCCTGGATGTCAGCCTGCAAGCGGCGTCCATGATGTGACACACCGCTTGCAGGCTGACATTCAGGGCGGCTTGGCTTCATTCCGGGACACTTCATTGTCCCGGTTGAAGGGGACCCGGGACGCGGGACATGTCCCTGAAATAAGGGACAGTCCCGGACGTTCCGGGACCCGTGGTCACCCTAGTGCAATCCCCTTTGGCACTCAAAGGGTTAACAGTGGTATCTGTATAATGTCTTGACTATTCATCTTCCTCTGGAAGTGTTATTGGTTCAGAAACATCGGAGTGGCTTTTTGTGACATTTTAATGGACAGAAGGATTTTCAGGGGGATAATCCATGTCTGAGATACTGTACTACAGTGTGTTAACACGATAACACCAGCACAAATAACATAGTTAAACCTGTAGACTTGGAATACATTTATTTGGATTTGCATTATTGTATTCAAATATAAATCCCACAGTATTTTGCTGCCATGGTGATATGACCATTAATTTGAAGCAACTGTCTTATTTGTATGGGTAGAAATCACAAATCTTAGAGTACTCTCGTGTTAAGAAATTTGGTATGTATTAATTAGAGCATTCAGCACTGCCTGTTTGTGCTAAGGACTCAATAAATGCAGTACTTGTCTTGCAGGTAAAACATCTGAAGATAGTTTCAGATTTAGAAACTAATGCATGTTCGGTTACTGAAAAAATAAAGACATTTTAAGTATTTCTAGAATTGTGAATTACTATTATTTTTATTGCATTAATTTTGTAACAAAACAGCAAAAATGTATATAAATAGGAGCCCACGCTTGTAAACATGATAGGCCAAACCATATATAACATATATGGGGTGCCACAAATCCAATTGAGATGTATAAAACAAAACAAAAGAGAAAAAGCAAAAAGATCCTCAATGTGGCAATCGGCCAAGTATGTACTATTACAAACCATGATAAATACCAAAAATAAACAATTGAAAAAGTACACAATTCACTATATAATATAAAAAATATATAGATCACAATCATGATGCAAAACCATAATCCCACAGTGAATCCCACCCACAGATGTTCATGCAACATACTCTCACATATGCCCTATAATAAAAGCACACCCAAAACTCAAAATAAAATAATATGGACCACAGAATCATCTAACACTGACGTCAGTCAAAAATTGAGTCTCTTGGCCCTTTGGGTGATAGGATGCTGATCGGCATACTGATCTTCATGTGCTGATTGGCACTCTGGCGCTTAAGGGGTCAGTATGGATTATTTGACGTTTTGGTTCTGTTTAAGACTGGTTAGAAAGACCTGGGGGGTTATGCACTAAGGCATTATGTTATTCTATAGAGACTATGCACTAAGATCTCTAAAGTTGGAGAAATCTTAGTGCATTGGTTACACAGGATAACATAGGAACTGGAGAAGTGATATCACTTGAGAAGTCATCTCTGCATTACCACCTCTTTATCATGTCTTAGTGCATCTTCCCCCCATGTATTTTTTTGTTTATTGTGTTGAGAGGGTCTTTTTGACTGAGAAAACACACACTTTAGATGCTAGACGCAGCATTTGTCTATTTAATTATAAAATGCACTTTTACTATAATGATGACATGTAATATCCATTTTGGATGGTTTAAATATCCTGGCCTGTTAATAGAATCCATTTGCCTTGACAAAAGCCCACAGCTCAGTGGGCAAAATCGTTGGCTAATGTACGATGTGGTCACATCACTTTAGAACAGGAACATCTCATGTTAGATCTACATATGAGAGATGATATAACAGTGTTTAGTCTGAGCTTTGTGGAGAACCTTGCACTTGTCTTACTTTGAGGATATCTGGAGTACTAACTTCTTGGAACGGCAACTGAGTGGCATCTGAATTTTGCTATTAATACTGGCAGGTGAGCCCTTATTGGTTAAAAATGTATGAGATGCTGTGTCACATGATGATCATAAACCAGGGTTCTATATGAGATTACTATTGTGGACATGACAGTCAGACTCAGTTGTGACTTCATCTATACTTTATTATATCGTTCTCATCATTTGCATTTTATCCCTGTGTGTCTGTATATGTGTACAATCAGGTTCTCCTTATTCTCCTTGGATAATTGTTATTTGAATCAGCCCATTATTTCATTTTTCATCTCGTGTCATAACTGTTATATCATTTTTTTCCTCTGGTTTTGATTAACATCAATTTTCGATAGTTCTGCGGTCCATATTATTATTTTTATTGGGTTTTGGGTTTTATTGTAGGGCATATATGAGATTATTCTACATGGATATCGGGGTTGGGATTGACTATGGGATCACTCTTTTGCATATTGTTTTTTTTATATTATATAATAAATTGTGTACTTTTGGTATTTCTCATGGTTTGTGATAGTACATACTTGGCCAAGTGCCACATTGATGATCCTTTTGCTTTTATAATTCGTTTTGTTTTATATGTACCAAACCTTTTAGATTTAATTTCATCATTAAAAAGTCATTATCCTATATAATAATTCACTAAATCGTGTGTAACGCCCGACGTGCGCAGTACACACTGCTATGCGTGCTGCAGTCACGCGCAGTAGAGACTGCCCGCGGCGCGGCTGATACAGAGCTGGGCGCTCCGAAGGAGCGTCCAGCTCTGTATCAGACGCGGAGCGGGCAGTCTCTACTGCTCGTGACAGCCCCGCGACCGGGTGGCAGTGGCACTGTGGCCCGTGTAATGGGCTGTTCAACTAGTCTCCTATAAACAACATTGAAACAACTTTGAAAGAGCTTCCAAAAGCAGCTATATGGTGTATTTTTATTTCTAAAACTATTTTTTAGAGGAGATGTATAGATGTTGCTAATTAAGGCATGCCATTCAAACACTTCCATCTTAGTTCTATATACCCTTCCCCAGTCATTAAGATTTAACTCTTTCTGTGCTACAGTATGTGGGCAATTCATTGCCAGTAAGTACGGGAGGAAATAGATAAGAAGTTCCTTCACGGTATGCCTTAATTAGCAATCTATAAATCTATATAACACAAAAATGTGTTTTCTAAATAAATAAAAATGGTGAATACAACATAAAGGTGATGAAAGCTCTCTCAAAATCATCAAAATTGTTTAGATGCAATATGTTGCTTTATAGAAAAGGAGCTATAAGGTAGCACTCTTTCTGCAGTTAAAGCTACTTCCGCTTGCCCTCACAGTGAGTTGAGGTGCTCCGTGGTGGCAGTTCATCCATACAGCCTAATCCAGGCATGAGCAATGTATGGTCCTCCAGCTACTGCCAGCAGTTGGAGAATGATTGGAGTTATAATCTGGCTGCAGCTGCAGGGCCTCACATTGCCTAATCCATATACAGATAGTAAAGATCAATGACATTTGAAGGTGAAGGTATATTATGCAAACTATGTGCTGATCCTATAGTAGCGTTGCCACCTTTTCTTAAAAAAAATACCGGCCATGGCATTCCCTCCATAGACTTAACATTGGACAGATGGCAATTTTTTACCGGCCTGCCGGTAAAATACCGGCTGGGTGGCAACCCTATCCTATAGAAATGTTTTGTTCACCAGTGAAATTTTCTGAAGCCTGGAAAGCTTGAAATAGTTCCCTTAGGGAGTTAAATGATTCCACAGATATGTGTATGTCAAGCTGCAGAGGTGCAATTCTGGAGTAAACCAGCTGCACAACAGTAAGGAAATTAAAATTCCCATTAAAATAGGGGTTTTAACACCTTAAGTGCTAGCGTGGTTACAGACACATTGCAAAGCAATGGTAATTGTTAGAATTTTCATTTTTCCTATAATGCATTTGGATTAATCCAGAAGTGCACATTTTACTTTGATGAGTGAGTCCCATAAAGTATAATTCTGGAAGATATTAACCAGAAGAACTATAGGGGACAAATCAAAATTCATGTTGATTAAATGGGTCATTTAAATCCTTCAGTGCTGGAGAGGTCGCTGATGCATTGCTTCACAATGTTTGGAGACCTCTCTAGCATTCAAGAAGTTAAACCTTAGAGTGCCAGGGAGGTATCCAGTGCATTGCATTGTAAGTCGCTGGATAACTGCCTGATGCTCAAAGGGTTAAAAACCACAATTAAATCTTAGGCATGTTTGTTTGTCCCCTGTAGTGCAGATGGTTTGTTCCTGAATTGCACCTTAAGGGCTTTACACAGGAAACTAATAGATGTGTCCTTCTGGTGCAAACCAATTGCTCCATCGGGGTAAAATATAAACTCCATTTGACTTAAATAGGGCTTTTAACCCATCAAACACTAGAGAGGTCTCCACAGAGCTCTAGAGACCGCTCCAGCATTCAAAAATGTAAAAACCCCATTTAAATCAATAAGAATATTGGGAACTATTAGCTGTTCTCTATGATGTAGTTGGTTTGCTCCTGAAATGGACCTCTTAATTTCCAAAATATGGTGTCTAGATCTTGTTTGTAAAATAAACTGCTCCTGCATAGATCTTCAGTGTGCGTGTGGATCTTTACTATATCTATATTTTCCTTTATAGAGTGGATCCAGTAAGGTATATGAGAACCTGCAAGTGAAATTTAACCAGAGTTCCTTAACCTCTTCAGTTGCAGAAATAGGATAGCCTACATTTTTTGTGAGCACCACAGACTTTATGAAAGCTGAACAAAAAATGTAGAAAGAACACCTCTAATACCCCACTTATCTTATTATGGACAGAAAATCCAACAGTCCCTATGAATTTTGTCCTTGAACTTTTTCAGTCAGTCCTGGACATCATGCTACGAAGGAGGGCATGACGAGCACCCGAGCTCTGATTTCTCCATCTGTACACACGTAATCATAACCCTTTTCACACCCTTCTGTTGCGTAAAAGGGATAGTAATGTCAGAAAAAAAGTATTAACTATATGGTAAATATAATTAAAAGAGAGTACCTGCACTTATTCGTATCTCTCAAACAGTTATGGTTTGAGAGATATAGGAAAATAAAGTTCTCCACTCTCTCCCCTTTCTGCTTGATGAGCTGTAAAGCTGTCAGAAGCAGATTCTGGTTACTTGACCAGACGTGGCTCTTCAGCAGTGCCAATATAATGATATCTAAAGATAAATACTTCATTGGAACAGTCTACAAAGTGTTCCTGGTTTGCAAGCACACTTTGCAGACCGTTCCAATTAAATGTTTATTTCTAAATAGCGTGATTTCAGCTCTGCTGAAAAGCCTCTATTTGGTCAAATGACTGGAATCTGCAGCTGTCATCTAGATGGCAGACTTGAGTGAAACAGCCAGGAAAAGGTAACTTAACCAAGTTATATCTCTCAAACTATAAAGCAGTGTTTCTCAGCGTTAGTCCTTGGGGAACACCAACAGTGCAGGTTTTCAGGTTGATCCTTCTTAATCACAGGTGAGTAATTAGTGTCTCAGTCATTGTGATTGATTCACCTGTGATTAATTAGGGATATCTTGAAAACATGACCTGTTGGTGTGCCCCGAGGACTGGAGCTGAGAATCACTGCTATAAAGGTTTGAGAGATAAGATTTACATCGATGTTAACCTTTTTTTAATGTCTACAGTATTAAATCAACTTAAAATTAACCATTACTATCCCTTTAAGCAGGCTCATGCACTCTGCCTGCTTCAATTTGAAAATATAAGAAAAAAAAACTTGCCAGCAACTGTCATGTCTGCCTCCACAGGCATGACACCCAGGACTAAATTAAGATGTTATCTCTTGAACAAACGCACAAGTTCAATATTCATAGGAGAAATTAGGATTTTCTGTCCATAGTATGGTAAGTAGGTGTTGTTAGGAGATTCTACTTCATTAAGTAAATTGAAAGAAAAATAAAAATTGCAGTTCCCGTGTTGTTTTTATCACTCTAGTAATGTAATTATAACTGTATTACAGATTATGTTCATATTGCTTCATAGCTGGAAACTGTGGGCTTCATGTTAAACAACACTTGCTTTAATAAACAGAAGTCAGCAATATTACTGGAATAGTAAAATAAATCTACTACTTATTTGTTTACCAAAGGCGATGCACTGCTGGATGGAAAGTACTTTACTAACATATTTTATACCCAAATGAAGCTTCTCAAACCTTGGGGTATTTCACTTGTATTTGCATTCTCTAATGTACAAGATGCATAGTAGATGCAGCCAGAGGGATTTTGTTAGTCGTGTAGTACCAAATCTTTCTCTCCATACACTGTTCTTTCATAAAAAAAAGCAACTACGCCCTTGCTAATTCATATAGAATTAAGTTCTCATGAGCAGCTGGACTATTTTAACCCCTTGAGAGGTTAAGCTGCTGCTAGGCTCTAGGTAGATTATAAATTAGCACATTTTGCAATGATTTAGAGACCTCTCTAGCCTCCGGCGGGGGGGGGGGGAGGTGTTAAATAACAACTACATCTGTTTTCCTCTCCTTTTAACCATTTGAATGCCAGATGGGTATGCAACGCAATGTGTTGTATACCCTCTGGCACTCAAAGGGTTAAAGGTACCTTTATCATAGCTTAAAGTTTTGAGGTTGCATTAAAATATCTTAATAGAATGCCGTATAATCATTCCTAGGTTCACACAATGATAAGCTCTTACACCTATAACTACTGACTAAATTATGGGGTGAATGGATAAAATTGAGTCTGTACTAAATCAGGAGCTTGGACTGATTTTTCAGGCCTCACATTATTTTAATGCCAGTTTACTAATCAATGTATGCCAACCGCCTTCCCATTTTGGGGAGTTCATTTCCTCGCACCTTTTTTTTTTTTTTTTTTTTTTTTTTAAACTTCATGTATTAAACATGGTAAAGAGTAAATTGTATAATTGTGTCATTCTGTGTGATTTTCCTGAGCATATTCTATATCTGGTTTATGGGACTTGCTAGTAATGGTGGAGTGTTTCAGCTAGTATGCACTGCAGTAACAGCATACCTCCCAAGTGTCCCTCTTTAAGACCTAAATCCCTCTGTCCCTCTTTCCCACCCTGATGTCCCTCTTTTTAGGATCTCAGATTGTGTGGTGTGTATATAAGTGTTTAATATTGCTCTACAGCTATAAAACTCACATTATTGTTTGATTAAATGTAAGTATATGTGTTTATAAATTAGTGTGATTAAATAAAATACTTTATTAAATTACACAAGGAGGTGACAATAGGTCATGAAATAGCTTAAAATTACTGGTAATGCCACGCCCCCTGGCCACGCCTCCAGAAACACCCCCTAAAACACAAGTGTCCCTCTTTGGCAATTTGAAATGTTGGGAGGTATGTAACAGTATGCTGTAGTACAATGGTTTCCAACCATCTCCGCAGGGAAGCCTCACAAGCCATGTCTTTAGGGTTTAATCAGAGGCTCTGTCATTTAATTAACTCACATGATCACAAGCAGACAAATCCTAAAGACATGACCTGAGATGGTTTGCAACCACTTCTGTAGGGTTCACTTGTAAAAGGTTGCATATGAAATATTGTGCGGCTGCTGTAATCAACATGTCGCCTGAAAAGGGAGACATGAGAATCTTGCCCTGCATATAAGCACGTGATTCGCATGACGCCTCCTTATATGCCGCAGCATTGCCTGCATACCTGAATCCAGCACTTTGAGTGCCACACAAATAAATTAATTTGCGCAACAGGAGATCACAGTCAGTCCATGAACCATCTAAAAGTCTCTTGTAATGATTCTACAGCAGCAGTACACAGTTGTCCGAGGGATTTAAAGAGTGCTGGATTCAGTTATGCAGGCAATGCTGTGGCATTTAAGGAGGTGACACGAGAATCATGTATTTATATGCAGGGCGAGATTCTCATGTCGTCCTTTTCATCCAGGCGACATGTTGATTGCGGCGTGCAGCCACACTATATTTCAAATGCAGCCTTTCAAAAGGATACCCCTCTGTGGTGCTCAACCTGAAGTATAGCCACTGACATTTGAGGCTAAGGATAATGGAGCTGCACTGGCAGATTTGTACGTAAACACCACCGAGTTTATACACTCATTTTCTCTGTGATTAGTTTTCACACTGGGCTTTCCACATTGAACAGACTGTATTGTGTATGATGATGATGATAATCCAGAGCATTCCAAACTTTGTCTCCCCATTCTCAAATCTAAATTATTTACAGATATTACAATACAAATATGACTATAAACTAAAATTTTAAACTGGCCTTAAAATATGAATTTAAAGGGTGAACAAAAAAAAGTTTTACTCGTTTTCTGCTATTTACAAAAATGCTTTTGCATCTCCCAAATTGCATTTGTGTGGACCTCCATTTGCATTTCTGATAGAAGTATAAACTCATTTTATCTTATTGAGATATTTTAAGGCTTAACCCTTTGAGTGCCAGAGAAGTATCCAGTGCATATCTCACTGACACTTACAGGTTAAAGGGAGGCGATATGTCCAAATGTTGTTCATTTTTGTTGCCCTACTAAAGCCATCTAGCCCATTCATTTTTCTATGCAATGAAATATGCACAGTATTTCTACTTAGCTTTTCATGCTTGTATAGCCATATAATTCATTCTACACTTTAGAGAATACATTACATATGTTAGATTAAACTGTAATTTGTGAATAATGTAGAGAACCAACAAGTGACCAATACATCCTATATAATAATTCGCTAGGATGTTTGTCAGAAGCTGTCATGAGCAGTAGAGACTGTGCGTGTTCGCCAGTCTCTACTGCGCATGTTTGCATCGAGCGAGTGAGGCTACGCAAGACTGTATCGTGTGGAGCAGTGAGGTAGTGGCCACTTAACATTACCCAGACCTTGGCCCGTGTACACGGACTTTTGCACTAGTATTATATATGTGGAATATCCAGCTATATGTAGAATCCCATGTTCAAAAAGGAAACAGGAGTAATTGTGGGACAAACCAAAGAAACCAGGGAAAAAAATGAATATCCCCCAAATTCCCATCAATTTCCAATGAGGCTTTTAATTCCTTGAATGCTACTGAGGTCTCAGAGACTATTCTTAATTTAAAAGGGTTAAAAGCCTGAATTAAATCACTGCAGATTTGTATGTATGCCTTATGGTGCATTTGGTTTGCCCCAGAATTACTCCATTGAACATGGGGCCCATAGACTGTTTTAGAATGTGAATCATCTGCTTCCCTTACCTTTTGCAGTCTGTAATCAATGATAGGATTCCTATAATTAAAATCCTTTCTCAGCTCTGACAAAGCAAATGAAGCAGAAGACTGGTAGAGTGCAAAATGACTAACAAATAAGACTGCCTCTGTTGTATTATTAGTGCTGTACTAGGGAAGAGAATAGAGAGTGTTGACAATACAGCCTTTTGTTTTTGTCAGCCCTGAACATTAGGAATGCATAATCCTATGCATTAGAGGCTTGATGCACTAGGCACTCTGCATCATTTTTAGAACCAGATAAAAACAATGCAAATGCCATATATCATTTACATTATCTTCTCAGGAGACACTTGGAAAGGTTTTATTTCTTGACATGTTTACATACTGTATTTGTTAAGCTAAAACGTTTGGTTTAGCTGAATTTTCTTGAACTGAATTCCATTCTTCCCTTTAAATCATACCAGAGAAAGCATTTTAAACATATCTGGAAACAAAAAAGAAGCATGTAATATACATGAGCACATTCTGCTGACCTATACAGTACCTGTAATGTAATAGGTCATATTTCAGCTCTTTTGTTTGTGACAAATAGCTGAGAATGAAAAGCTTTGTCCATGGTGCTGAAATATCTCCTGATTGATGAATGTGTCTAGCTGATGAATTCTAATGTCAGTGTGCGCCCAACAGTGATTCATCAACTATGGTAAAAATTGTGTTCTCAAAATGCATTCAATTCATAAAGACTTAAATATTGGGTATTTAAAATTCACTTTAGGCATTGTACTTGTTAACCCTTCAAGGACCAGAGAGGTGTTGATGTACAATCCTCTGGTCCATAAAGGCGTACCACTTTACAAGCCATACATGGACCCTCCTGTACTTTCTGCTGTTTAATGGGATATATTTGACCATTACTGGTGTGGAGCTTATACTATAGGTCACAAGCTGTTTTAGCTTCCTCACTAAAGTAGAAAGCTTATATAATGAATATGAATGGGCAGTAACTATAAAAACGTATTAGTGTTCATGAGAAAACATTTTTCTTTCTGAAGATAAATGGGTGTTATTACTTGGCGTTTTCTTAATATTTCATTTTTTTTAATTCTTATAAATGGCAAGTCTGGTAACAGGGTAGCATTTTAAACCCCTCTGGCACCTGAAGGGTTAGCAACACGTGCATCTAAGTTGAAAATAAAATGTGTTGGCAACCTCAAGCATTCTAAGGTTTCAAAGATTTATTTAAATCAATGGAAATTTGTACTTGGTCCCTATGGTGCATTTGGTTAGCCTCAGGATTACTTTAATTTCTTGTGTGTGTAAGACCCTTTATCTTACTTCAGCCTCTGGGCAATATACATTTACAGACCACGCACACAGGTCTTTCCCAAACATCTTGACCCACATCCTAGGATAAGCATTGATTAACAAGGAAAAGACTGAACTTGACTTATTTTTTGTTTTATATTTTCATGACACAGTACTTGTCCTTTAACTCTTTGAACGCCGACACTCAAAGGGTTAACACTATGTTTGCCAGAGGGGTGTCCAATTCATCACTACACAATGTGTTGGACACCTCTCTATCACACAGACTTTTTATTTTTTTTTTTAAATATTCATCATGCAAATTAGTTTTGTTTGATGATGATTTGGGACACTTTTGAAAGGAATAACACAGCTTATTAGAGCATCATGCAGCTGTTTAGCCAATTGCCAATCAAGTGGCCAGTCAGATACTTGACAAATATTTATGCCAACAACACTTTTGTTGTTATTCTGAATTTGTTTATTGAATATTTAATTAGTGGTCTTTCATTAGAACATGCTAATCTGTGGTATTGCCACTATTAAAACAACTTTTTTTAAAATATTGTTTGATACTCTTTTTCTCAGTGCATTTCATAGCTTGCTTTACTGTGTTATCTGAATATGCACTTATCAAGGGAAGCTGCATTATTGGTTTTGTTTCTATAGAGGTGTGTTCAATGCACTGCTTTGATATGCCTTGGGGACCTCTCTAGCATAGGGTGACTACCTGTCTGAGCTTCCCCACAGCAGTTCTGTATTTTAAGTGTGTATCCCATGTTCTGTGCCACTCCCTTCCAGGACAATACACAGTCTTGACATGAAGACTCCAGTAGACAGTTTTAACCCTTTGAGTGCCAGAGGAGAATGGAATGCATTGCAAAGCATTGAATGCTATACATCTCTAATGTATCACAAACCAATGCATTCGAGACCTAGCTTTCAAGGGGTTAAAAACCGCTATAAAAATCAATGTGAATTGTTATTCATCCCCTATGGCAGCTGACTTGCTCCAGAACTGTTCACCTTTATCTTCTGGAATACTGTCCTTAGTATCTTAATTACATTTCTAAGCACTGAGCATGTGAAACTCATAATTGTTTAGGTATATTTGTATGTCCTTATCTTATAATAAAATAGTCATGGCACAAGTAAAATTTATTTTAGTTAAAAATGTATTTTTCTCCATAAAAAAAAGGGATTTACATATTTACTGTCGCTACAACTCTACCGAAGTGTTCATTTTGCAACACCATGTGTCAAATCTAGTTTTTCTTGTCACTTCAAAAACTCTTGGCTAAAATGTGTAATACATCACAGGAGGAGGTATTGCTCAGTTCAACTACGGTATAATGTAAAAATAATCCAAAACAAACCAAATACATAATACCAAGTTATCTCGTATTGTATTTGACAGTCAGAAAATGTTATTATTATAATCCATTATATTTTGCATTTAATGGAATTCTTTGCGTCTCTGGCTTATTATTACATGATGCCAGAATGAAATTTTCTGTAGCAGTGAAGTCATGTTGCCTTTAAAATATGTCTTCTTGCTTCTAGAAAAGCACAACTAGAACCTTGTGCTTGTTTGTATTCCATAAATTAGACTCTGCCAGAATAATATTTTATGGCAAGTTAGTTGGTACATTTATAGCAGTGGATTTCACTTCAAGAGCTGTGCTTTCTTTATCTGCATTCCAAAGACTTAATAAAGGCGGATAAAGGTCACTATAAGCAAATGCTGGAGTTTGGAAAATGTTTCCAGCATATTTTTTTTCTGGATTACGCCTCAAATGTGAGGATGTGTAACTGAAAATATATGCAGCTGTAATGATTCCAAAAAGACAACCAAAGGTAATAATCAATGCTGTTGTATTAATTAGTTCATTCTTTTTCATTATTGTATCCATTCCTTTTGTGGTTACATTGACACATTGTTTTATACCTTGTTGATAAATGTTGGGTGCATCTATACAAATTTTGTATTCAGTTAATGGGTTGAGATGCGTTAAATTGTATTGTTTGACATCAGAGGGCATTCTAACATTACGAACAGTCTCCGTATATTCAGTTTTTAGGAAAGCAGCCAACTGTACACTGGATTTCAGAATCTTTGATTTTGATTTCCATGATACCATGACAGAATTAGACTGAACTTCTTTAATATTAATTTTCAGGGATCCATTGACCTCCATAGGAAAGGATCCACCCACTGTTATCATAATAGTTTTCAAATCCAAGCCAACCAGGTTTTTTGCAACGCAAGTATAAAGTCCAGCTTCTGAAAGGCTTATATTGTTTATTTCCAGAGTTCCTTCAGAGTGAACAAAGAAAAGATCAGAAGCCATGTTAGGTAAAAGCTTGGAACCGGATGGTGTGATCCAGTAAATTTCTGGTTCTGGTTCTGCTGTTGCTCTGCAATGTAAGAAAACAGAACTTCCTGTATGTAAATCTAAATCTGAGGGAAAACTCTGAGGAGCGATTAATGGAAGACATATTTCCATCATTTCTCTGAAATGGATTTGTCTCACATTCAGACCTTGGAATTCCGGCGGTTCAACACAAGATAATGAATCTGGTTCCATAAAACGAATACTTGTTTTATTCATATTAATCCAGCGAATCACACAGTCACATCGGATAGGATTGCTGTGTATACTTATTTCCTTAAGATTTGGCAAAGCTTCTATTGTATTCCTGTATACAGCACTGAGAGAATTGCTGTTGAGCATGAGTGTTTCTAGTTTAGGAAGTCTATAGAATGCATTAGGATGAATGTATGACAATTTAGGGTTATTGGTTGCTTCTATTTTTCTCAGGTCTGGTAAATTTTCAATGGCAAGACTGTCTATTGAGACAAGTTCAGGCATGTTATTAATCCCCAGCTCTTTCAAGTGTAACATATTGCTAAAATCACCTCTTTGTATTCTTCTAATAGGATTTTTATTTAGATCCAAAAATTTAAGGTTCAGGGCCTTTTGAAGAGCAACTGAGGGGACTTGAACAAATCTGTTGTCATAAAAAGAGATGCTTTCTAAAGTTTCTAGCCCAACGAAGGCATTATCAGGTATTTCTGTTAGATTTATTCCTGCTAAAACCAGGCTGCGCAGATTGATAAGAGGCTTAAAGTTCATATCTTCAATTTTGACTATTGGATTTTCACCAATCATCAGGATCTCTAGACTTGGTATTGCTTCAAACCACACACTATTAATCACTTGCAATCTATTTGAATTAAGGTGAAGCCTGAGAAGATTACCAATCCCTGCAAATGCTTTTGTTGAAATTGTGGATATCAAGTTATGATTAATATACAGTTCTTGTAAATGTTTCAGTCCTGAAAAACATTCATCAGTCAGTTCTGTGAGTTTATTTTCTTCCAGGTACACTGAAAGGATCTTCTGTGTATTAGTAAAATTAATATTGACCATTGATGACAGATTATTTTGAGATAAATCCAGTCCTGTTAGATTTACAGGGAAGTTATCACTGCTCTTAATTTCTTCAATGTTATTTGCTTGTAAAAGTAGGACCTGTGTGTTTGCAGGTAGTCTGTCTGGAATACTATATAGGTCTAATGCATTGCAATCCACTGTCAGAGCCTCAATGTAAAGTGACCGAGGTGTAAACCATGGTCTTACTTCACATGAGCATGAATGTGGACAATCCACTTTTTTTTGTGTTGCGTGCACATGAGCAGCAATTGCTAATCCAAGTAAAAAGTGTATTCTGATTAACATTTCCCTCATCTTCGTTAAGTTCTTTAGTCTTTCAGTTGTACCAAATAAATGTTTCTTTTTGGGGTTATTGTATTAAAATGGTCATTTCATGAAAACATGTATTTATCAACCAAGCAATAACATAAAAGGAAGCATTTCTTTTTCTGAACGCAAACTGCAATCACTTTTTTCAAATGAGACACACATGCTTTACAAGTAAAGGTCACTGTGTCCTTGATTAACATCAGATAACCTCTGTAAGGGTGCAGATTTTGTCTCTGGCCATTGGAGATTAGGCAAGTCATTTAGTTGTATTAATTTAAAATTCCATAGCTGATGAAAGGGCAGAAAGATCTGAAACAGAAGAAAAGGCAATAATTAGTTTAATAATATGACAAGAAATGTATTTTAAAATGTTGCATGCTTATTTTTTTCCACATTACACACTGATCTTCCATATTCATTATATTTATGATGTATCATAAAGTAAAAGAGTACAATGACCTAGATATGCCAGTTCCTTGGCTTTTAACAAAGAACATGAACTTATGTGTAGGATTAGTTATATATGTGTGTGTGAGATATATATAACTAGATGGGTGACTCATTCCTAATTAGCGTGCATTCCCTTCAAATAAGTCCTACTCATATATCTTAAGAGTATAGTATATATTCTTTGAGGATCTGTTCTGTGTGTCTTCACTGCCCACCAACTGTGCACCTTTGAAGGATATCATAAGTATATTTTATACAAGCACAGATTAATAATTTAGTTGCATATTCTGAAAATTTGCACGATGTGTCCTGAGGATAGACTTTGAAACTTTATGTTAAGAGTAGTCAAACTATGGTCCTCCAGTTGTTAAGAGTACAGTTCCTATCATCTACAATCAGCTAACAGTTGGGATGTGTAGTCCCCACAGATCCAAGTCTGACCACCCCTGCCCCATGTAAAAGAATGGAAAGTCAGTAGTTTATTTATACTTTGAGATATATGTGTAAAGACAATAGTAAAGCAGTTCTTGGTTAAAACCACAACACAATATGAATCAAATAACAGTTTCCATTGCTTCAAATGTATTGTTTAACCCACTGGTTCTTCATAGCATTCAGGAATTATGCATTGCAGACCTAATATTCAAGAGGATTTTCTCCAGAATTACTTCACTTTTCTTTTATGCATATTCTCCTTTGTTCCTCCTGTGTTGCTTAGAACCGTGGTTCATAACAGACATACCTCTACACCCTGGTGTATCAGAACATATAACTTTGAAGCACATTATGCACTCCTCTGATCCCCAGAGTGTTAGGAACCATTGGTTTCTATTATTGTAACCCCACTGGATGCTAGAAATACTGAAGTGCATTGGATAGTCAAAGGGTTAAACAAGAATGGGAGACATAGATTATATATACTTTGTAATAAATAGTTGTCTTTTAAGGAGCCTTTCAAAATCACATATATTTGTTAGACATTTTTATCTTGAAACAATAATTCTTATGATATTTAGTGTTATTTATTAATGTGAGATGGTACTATCCTGCAGGAAGTAACACTTGGCATGTTGTTGGTATTTGGTTAGCACTAAAATAACACATAAATGCAGCTAATAATTGTTGAATGCAAATACATTCCCTTCTCTTTTATTTCTGCAATTGCTTCCAAACATGCATTAAGATAAAAGTGAGAAACTCTCGAGTGACAGACACCTTACCCAGTCCCATGTTATTCTGTGGAGCCTGATTTCCAAATTGGAGCAACTTTAGTGCAGTGAGAGTTGACCAGTTTTACACCAAGAGCCTCATATCTGGCCCCTGAATGCTGAACAGGGTCACACACTATGTTTGAGTTGAATAAATGTGTTTGTAATGTGTTGGATGAATAATTTTCCATAACACCAGATGATATGATGAGGTTGGCATGAAGTCCTCATGCCACCAGTTGCCCAACACTGTCTTAGTGCACAGCCTCTGTAGAATGACATAGTAATTAAAGAGTTTTTCACCTTTATCTCATAGTGCATACCCTCAGAAACTGTGCAGCTATGCTAGAGGTCTCCAGTGCATTTAAGACATTGACGGGAAACCTGAGGCCTATCATCTTCCAAAAGCATTCAAGAGGTTAAATTACCCATTTAAATGAATGGTTATTGTGGGGATATTTTTTTGGTCCTATATGGTATAGATGGTTTGCCCCGAATTACTTGACTTTTTTAAACACAGGGCCCCAAGGGTACAATGATTATAATATTTAGCCCTATACTATGAAGCATGTGTTTTATACCCTTCTGTGAAAAGAGTGAACCCTTTGTGTGCCAGAGGGCAACACAGTGCATTACAAAGCAATGGGCTGGAATCCCCACTGACACTCAAAGGGTTAAATAGTAACTGTAATGTTAAACTACGTCTGTTATTATGGAATCAAACTTGCTGTTTAACTAGGTCAGCATTACATATCTCTTCTATGGCTTCTAATAGATATTTCTGGGTCCATATTACTGTTTAACATTGGTTTTTGAGGGCTCAGATAATGGAAACCCTCTTGCTTAATACATCTCCTGTAGTGAAAGCCAAGGCTTGACAATGCAGAATCTTGCCAAAGTTGCAGTCATGAGACTTGAACCAATGGGGATATATTGAATAATGAATTAACTAATCACATCAATGGTTCACTTCTCCTTGACAAAGGTCCCTGTGGAGGATTGAAACCTTGATGAGATTAGTTTACTTACAACTCAATAATTTGTTCAGGTCCCATGGGTGCTTCTTTTACAGGTCATAAAATCAATGAAAGATGGGGCTGTTTATTGGTTTTACATTTCAGCCATATAAATGACCTTCATCAGGACGTAACCAAACTTTGAGGCAGTATATATCAGGTGTCACCTCACAATCATTTATTCACTGTAAGACCTTTGAGTTTGTCCTTGGTTACTCTTTTGATTTTTTGCCATGACATGTATCATCTAACAAATTCTGGTCCATTACTTTCCTGAGCAGTGCACCTATTGGCTGGTGAAAAGTTTAAGAAGATGTCTACTACATCTCAGGGCCCAATTTTCATTGGTTTAAATTGGGCTTTTACCCACTTGAAGGATTTGAAACTGCCATTTAAATTAAGAGGACCAGTCTTCGCCTTTAACCAGGGACACATACGAAATATGCATATTTCATGGCTGCACTGAAATCAAAGCAGCCCTGCAGAATACATTTTTATATGTCCTCAGTTAAAGGTGAGGTCTGGCAAGCCTAAATTAAATCAACTGAAATTTTTCTCCCTCATATTTCAGTTGGTTTTCCCCAGAATTACTCTTTTCTTTTGAACCTAAGATGTCAGGGTCTTAGTCATAAAGCTAAAGTGATGCAGTCCTGAGACAAACCAGCTGAGCCATAGTGTACGGTTCAAATGAAACTTCAAATTCCCATTGATTTGAAAAGGGCTATAAGGGGTTAAAAGCACCTTTTAAATCTATGGGAATTTATAGGTTTTCCATTTGAAGCCTGTGATGCAGTTGGTTTTGCTCTTTAAAGGGATAGTAACAGATTACTTCACCAAAATTGAGTATGGTAGATATTAAAAAAATAAATCAAATGATGCCAGTCCGATCTCTCAAACAAGTATAGTTTGAGAGATATAAGCTGCTAAAGTTCTCTCCTTTCACAGACATCAGCCTCTAGCTGACAATAGGTGATTCTGGTCATTTGACCCACTGGCGGCTCTTCAGCAGAGCCGAAATAGCACTATCTAAAAAGGATTACTTCACTGGAACGGTCCACAAAGTGTGCCTGGTTTGCATGCACACTTTGTAGACCGTTCCAATTAAGTTTTTCATTCTAGATAACGCTATTTTGGCTTTGCTGAAGAGCCGCCAGTGGGTCAAATGACCAGAATCACCTATTGTCAGCTAGAGGCTGATGTCTGTGAAAGGAGAGAACTTTAGCAGCTTATATCTCTCAAACTATACTTGTTTGAGAGATCGGACTGACATCATTTGATTTATTTTTTTAATATCTACCATACTCAATTTTGGTGAAGTAATCTGTTACTATCCCTTTAATTGCATCTTTTTTTACTTAATGAATACAGCCCCCAGTGTCTGTGACATCTGGTTTGCTGGTATTTATTACGTACTGTTTAATCCTTTGAGTGCCAGAGAGGTATCTAAAGCATTACAAAACTGGAACTGAGCTGGTTAACACATGTAATGTCAGAGAGATACTCACACATTACGTTTCAATGCGTTGGATAACTCTATGGCACTCACAGGGTTAAATATAAATACAGTGATTTTCAAGTGTCCCCTTCCTATTTGTATGTGTAGGGATTTTACCATAATATTTAACAGTTTACAGTTATTACTCCCTGTCTGAAAGGAGCTTTACAATTTCAAATAATTTTTATAAATTACACAACGGTTACAAACTACCATTCCAGAGTTTATTGTACCGCCTTTAAAATGATGCAAAATATTGATACAAATGACAAGATGTCTAGTTGTTTCCATTTGCGTTATCTAGCAGATATAGGGCTGTAAGCAGAGAGTAAATGAGTAACAATTCTGAGGTAATGCAATTGTATCAAGAGGACCAATAAAATATCTAAACATTGATTTGATTGGGCTTTTAACCCCATAAATGCTATAGAAGTCTCCAATGCATTTAATCAATATTAACCCTTTGAGTGCCAGAGTGGTACGCAACGTATTGCTTTTCAATACGTTGTGTACCACTCTGGCACTCAAAAGATTAAAAATAAATTACATTTAAATAAATTGATTTTTTTTTTTAAATTGATCTCCTAATGTGTTGCTGGTTTACCACATAATTGATTCTCTTTTTCTTTTTGCATACAGACCACTAAATAGATTCAGATATGTAGCTTGATGTTTTTGTGTTTTTCATAAATCCAAAATCCTAGCATTTCCATTATTTTTAGAATTTGTTTAAAATGCCATTTGAGTTAACTCTTTGAATGCCAGAGGTATTTTTTTGAGCCTGTCATCGTACTCTGTGTTTATAACAATAAGTATATTGATTCCTCATGATACATTTTTGTACCTCAGCACAGATTCAAAAATCCATTCAAGAAAAATGTCCTGTTTGTAAATAATTACTAGAATACAGATATATGACATTTATGTTATGAATAAAGTTGATATTTTACTGGTACCGATCAAGTGCAGAAACATACAATTTTTGACATTTTATGCAATTATATACACACTAGGTATCAAAGCCTTGACATTTGTGAAGGTCTTGATATGGCCAAAATAAAATGCACTAATTTTTGTTTACGGTCCATTTTTAGCCAGGTTGCATTCCCTTCCAAGTGAAGCTGAACGCCAGCACACTATTGTGCTTCACTACCCCATACTCTATGGCAGTGATGGATGTGCTCCAAAATCAGAAAGAGATTGAGATGTCATGATACAGAGAAAAAAGGTGTAGCACATAAAAGATCATGCATTTTTATAAGTCTGTTAACCTTTGTAAGTTCTCTTCTCAGATAATTGGCTGTAGTATGACTTTTGGTGAACTCATCATCAGTGGTCAGATCAGAGCAATGAATCCTAAAGCAATATGTGTCTGACTACTAATTAGAAGCGCTCTCCTCTCAGTACCCTGAAAATGTTCTATTATATTTCATTCCCTCCTTTGTTGAGAACAGAAACTGGAATAAACTAGCCTTAGGTTGAGCTGTTAACCCATTGAATGCTAAAGATGTATCAAAAGCATTTAATTCAGTGGGAATTTTGGAAACATTTATCCGTCCCCTGTGGTACAAATGGTCTGCCCCGGAATTTCTGCACTCTCTTTGTGCATATGGCCTTTTGTGTAGCATCTATTATTAAATAGTACATAGATATGCAAAACAGTGGGCTAAATATGATAGTTCAAAACAATGAATAAAACTTGGAAATGATTTTCCATGATGGTTGGTATATAACAAATGGTTCTCTTGGGCACTAATTTGATTTCTTTAGTGAATATACCCATCAAAGCATAGGACTCTTAGGTTCCAACAAACCCCTCCACAATGATTGGTTCTTGCAAATGCCCTAATGTAAACTTCCTGCTTGGAAGACCATTCAGCTGTTCATGTATGTTTCGCCTGATCCTCGAACTGCGCTTATATTTTGAAGTTTTATGTCTCTTAAATGTATAGTTGTGGTGCCCTTACTTCTGGATGGATGCGGAAATCAATTACTGTCATGTTGTAACCTGAGACACATATACTTAGATGAATACATTACTAAAGGGGTTAAGTAAATGCATGTAAGAGATGTTTTTTTAAACCAGAACGTTTTGAATTTTTTAAATTTTTAACAGTTAATAATGGGGGTATTGAAAAGAAGAAGGCGGTGATGGGGGGATGCAGATTTGTTTGTTCTCCTTAGAACCCCTATTATTCTGTGACAGTCTATATAAATATATTCAAGGTAACAGTATGTGAGGCTGAAAAATATGGGTTAATCAAATTCAACCTTTGCAGTCTAACCTTTGTATTTTTCCCTGGATCAACATCTTAACTGCTTGGAAACCAACTGTTAAAATTCTCAGTATTGTTCTGAGCTAGGAAAGTATTCAATATATTTTGAAAGTATCCACAATATCTACAAAAACAGCCTCCAGAGGCAAAGAATTCCACGACCTTAACATTTACTGTGAAAAACTCCTTGTGTTTGTTTTACTCTAAATGCCCTTTTGTAAAAAGTGCAGCCTTTTCTTTAACAGTTGTATATGGAGCAACACTGGTTCTAGTAGTGAAGATCTTCCTTTGTTTTATTATAGACTAGTTTTAAAGGGATAGTAATGTTTCACAAAAACAGCAGCTCCAATTAATCTTCATAGTGTTTAGGCCATGGAGAGTGTTATCTCAATACTGTCAGAGTTGTAGTTCAAGAGTAATTGAATGATAAAGTATCCCCCTCCTGCCCCTTTTACCTAGTGTAAGCCCCCTCTCCTCAGATGTAGAATCTGGTCCACAGACCAGACAGCTCACAGCAAGGGACAATCTTCTTACTGTGAGAATAAGGAAAACCCTGCCCCCCTTGACAGGTTTTTCAGCTTTTTTTTTTAGGAAGGTGCGCAGAGAGGACTCCAGCCTGAATTTGGAGAGCCCCAGTCTGTATCAGCCATGGCGCGTTCGGGCAGTCAGAACTGCGCATGACTGCAGAGCGGGCAGTCTCTACTGCGCACTCAGCAGTCTCTACTGCGCATGACGGCATCTGACAAACATCCTAGAGAATTATAATATAGGATGGTTACAACATTGAAATACTTCTGGATTGTTACAATGACACTACAACGGCTGGTATTATTCTTCTTCCTTATATTTCTTTATATTTTCACAATGCTTCTTGCTAGTTTTATTTATGTTTTGGCCTGCAACATATTTTTGAGAGATGCTCATAAATGGATATGTGCATAGAGAAACTCCATAATATCATATGAATAATTAAGCAGATACTTAAAGGGCATAGTGAGGCCTTAGACATGTAACTCTCAGCATACCTGCTGGCTAATGTCCACACACACATAAATAGACTATTTTAGTTACAAGAGTAATTATTTCCCCAGAGAGTTATTTGTATTAGCCTTGAATATATTTGTAATTAGTAATCATACCCCTCCAGACATCTCTAATGTAAATAAACTCAGTATAGCTAGTGCCTCTTTATAACCCATATCATACAATCATTTTATCAGTTATGTTTCACTTCTCTGTAATTATTTTTTTCGATTGAGGTATCCCCAAGTAACTTCCCATTTAGTGTATATGTAGCATACATATATATTAAACCTCATCTGACACTTTCCCATCTATTCATTCAATGTATCCAAAATTTTATACAGATAAAAAGCTTCCTGCTCCGTATGTATTTCTGGAAAAAGTCTGGTGTTATAAGTAAAAATTGAGAATTTCAATATCCATTTCAAGATCATTAATACAATAAAAAAACATTGGGCCAAGGCATGAACCCTAAGACACTCCACTTGCAACTTTTTATCAACTTAAAAAGTTTCCATTTACACAATTCTACACTCATTTATCCAACAGTAATATCTTGTCTATGTTACCACCCATACCAGAAATGTCAAACATGCAGCCTCTTGCCTGATAGAGGGAAACATTTTAAATGCCACGAGATCCAGCATCTTTCCCCAGCTTCCAGACTTCAACCAAGTTTGCCACCTGTCTGGTTTACTGCCTTCTGTCCTGGTTTCACTGGACTGATTCTGAAACCCAGACAGAATCGTGTGCAGGCTGCTGACATGATACATAGACACAGCATTATAGTTGTGGCTAGAGTCTAGAGGGCTGCAGTGTGTAGGGAGGGGCAAAGCTAGAGGGAAAGCTAGAGCTGTAGGCTGTACAAAGCTCAAATGGAAGGTGGAGAGGTGCATGTGGGTGCAGATCAGAATACTGGACTTTTTATTCTCAAATATGGTTGAACTGGTGCCTATGGGTGCTAGAGCAAAACACTATGGGTAATTTATTCCCTGGATAATGTGTGCTTTGTAGAGCTGTACATGTTGTTAAGTTCTGTAATGCTACTGGGACTCATGTGCTAAGAAAAAAGTGATGCCAACCATTTGAACCGTAGGGAATAAAGAAAAGTTCACTAAATTCCCATTGATATAAATGGGGGGCATTTAAAGGGATAGTAATGTTTCAGAATAAAAGCAGCTCCAATTAATCTTCATAGTATTTGGGCCATGGAGAGCATTATTTCAATACTGTCAGAGTTTTAGTTCAAGAGTAATTGGATGATAAAGTATCCCCCTCCCACCCCTTTTATTGAAGTAACACTGCACAGCTCAGAGCAGCAAGACTGGATGACTTGCAGAGAGGTACAATCTTCATTTAGCATAAAGGAAAAACCTGTCATGGAGGGCAGGGTTTTTATTGTTCTCACAGTAAGAAGATTGTCCCTTGCTGCGATCTATCTGGTCTCAGAACCAGATTCCACATCTGAGGGGAAGTGGCTTACACTAGGTAAAAGGGGCAGGAGGGGGAAACTTTATAATTCTATTATTCTTGAACTACAACTCTGACAGTATTGAAATAACACTCTCCATGGCTCAAATACTATGAAGATTAATTGGAGCTGCTGTTTTTGTGAAACATTACTATCCCTTTAACCCACTGAAAGTGGGAGAGTTCTTCAACATATTGCAAACTCATGTTTTGGAGACCTGTCTATCAATCAAGGGGGATAGGCTTTATTTAAAGCAGCGGGCATTTTATTTGTTACCTGTGGAGTAGTTGATTTGCCACAGTATTGCACAATATTTTGTTAGCACAGCTGCTTTCATCCTCCCAAAACAACCTGGGCCTTATTAATCAAACTATAAGCATCATAGGGGGTGGAATGACATTTCTGCAAATTCCCTTTGCTACAAAAGAAACATTTGTTTAATGTGTCAGTCATTGCTTTATCATCACTGATAAATTCACCTGTCTTAGTTTTAAGGGGGTCAATATTAACCTTTGTCTTTTTGCCATTTATATACTTACAGAAATGTTTAGGATTTTTCATGCTGTTTGTTGCTGCTAAGCTCCTCATAAATTCTCATGTAATCAATTTATATTTCTTACTTGTTATAGCTGATAGAGATTAAACCAGTTGTGAGTCCTAATTATTTTAGCAACAATGAGAATCTGGGTCATTCATTTTGCACTTTCCTAAAAAGTCTGGTATTTTCATATTAAGTAAGGTTTCCCAGGGGTTGAAAAAATGAAAAGACTAAATAGGTTGGCGATCAGTTTATAGGATTTGACCAAAACTGTTTGACCATGGGGCAATCCCAGCAAATATATCATACCTAATATCTTCAACCTGGCAACTTCTATAACTGTGTGCTGTGGTTTGGTATGGAATTTCACAAGTCTATATAGAACCATGTACCACCTAAAGAGCTATTTATAGGAGGTCTCCAAGTTGAGTAGATAGATGATATTTATGTATTTTCTTATATAGGAACTTTTGTTTTTCTGCATTGGTTTATACAGATTACTAGTGTAAAAGCCCGTGTACACGGGCCAAGGTCCTGGTGATGTTAACCCTTTGAGTGCCAGAGGAAATGCGTTGCATACCCCTCTGGCACTCAAAGGGTTAAGAGGCCAGTCCTGCTCTGCGTCCTGCCGCCGACGCAGTCATGCACTGTAGAGACTGGCCGAAAGCACAGAACTCCCAGCATTCTGTGCTGCCAGCTTTCCATGCTCCCAGCATTCTGTGCGTTCGGGCAATCTACTGAGCATGACGGCTTCTGACAAACATTCTAGCGAATTATTACATAGGATATTTATGCTGCCCTTTTCATTTCTCCATGTAATAAATACTACATGCAGAAAACTAAACAGAAGCAAATAAGGAGCATACTAATAATATCTTAGGAGACAAGTAAAATTCCTAAAATTACCATTTGATTACATGGGGGTTATCAATGCTTTAGAGATGTCTGTAGCATTCAAGAGGGTTAAAATCATTTTATGAATTGTCCTTGGTGTGCTCCTCTCTTCTTTCCTGTGTATGGCATTTACAGACTAACGTTGAGTGGTTCCCTTTTGTTCTTATGTTCTTGGAACCCACCTGGGGGATCATGTAGTAGAAGAACAACTGCATTGGGTGGAGGATTGAAGGGTCTTCCATCTCATTAGTCTGTTATTGCATACTTCCATTCATTTCATGCAGCCATCAATATTATTCATCATCATTACTTTTTTTATAAATTGACATTGATTTAGCTATTTGAGACTTTCAGTTTAACAGCATTTTTATTGGGACATAGATTCAATGTTTGCATATGTCATTTATTTATCTTTATTAATTTCTACCAATATTTACTTAGAAGGGTATTATCATTCACTTTTTAGTTAGATTTGTTACTTTTTTTCTTGCATGAAATGGGTTTGCCAGTGACATATTATTCCATTTAATTTTACCAGTAACCCTCAATACCATCAGGTGTATTTGTTTAAAGGTGAACTAGGCCAATAAAAATAAATGACTGTTAGATTGTTTAACAGAAGCACATATCTAGGCTTTTATACTTTATACAACAGCAAGATATAGCTACATGCTTTTTTAATTGTCAGTATGTTGTAGCTTAAAGATGGACATTAGTATTTTGCTATCTGAAAAACATTTACATTGTTCTAATGGACCTTTTGTTATAGTTTTTCTCATTCACTCTATAGTACATTTCTGTTAAGTAATTGCTAAAACAAATGAAAATGGAGTGCAGTAGATGCAGGCAGCTCCAAACAAATCCCATCAAACAGAAAACAAACCATAGATAGAGAGATTTGTGTGTAGTATGAAGGACTATCATGGAAGTAAGTAGTTTTGTTAAAATTACAGTCAACCTCCTCTTTGACATTTTGTAATCTGAAAGTGCATAGACAATAAACTAAAATTGCCTATACTTTTTATTTTATTTATCTTCACATTATTTTTATTTTCTTTTATACTTTTATATCCTTGTCAAGGAGATCACTGAATGTATGTTTTAAGAGAGCTTTCTGTCATGGACTATGAAAGCAGACAATAGGGATACTATTTGGCATTACACCTGCAGCAGAAAACCCCTCCCCCCATAACTCATATGGTATTCAGTGACTCAGGGATAGAGCATCATTGTAGAAATAGGTGTAGGTAGATAAAATAATGACTTTGACTTAATGTATCATACCGTTACAAAATATATAAAGTGAAATTGGAGGCTGATTGTTACTGTAAAAAATGGAGGCACTTATTATTATAGGTCAATACAAATACAATGTCCTATTTGCTTTGGGTCTCTGAGAAATTAGCAGCTAATGAACAACATCAAAAACAGAGTATAATTATTTCACTCAATTGAACCAGATCCTACAGAGTAGTCATTTATTTTCCTGATATCTAATATATATAACAGTGTCCTGGAGATCTTTAGTATTTGAGGGGTTAAATAAACAATACTCTAAAATATTTTATTTCTGTAGTTCTGTCCTATATTCTTGACTGCCTGGTATTATTAAAGCTCTTTATACCTTTTTGAAATACAAAATGCAGCTACTGTTTTACAGAACATGTTTCCATGTAATGCAGCTTTATTTATATACAAAACAAAGAGGACTGTGATAATTGTTTTGTTTGTCCTTGTACAAACTCTTGCATTACCTAGGTGGATCATAGATTTATTTATTTACCATCCACATAAGAATTTTTCCTATGAGAAAACAGCTTATTAAAATACATCTTTTTTTCTATCAAACATGTTAATTATTTCTGTCACAATGAAAAAAAGAAAATCTGAAATGTCTTAGCCTATTTGACCCTATGAGGACTAATTATCGCTGTTACAGACTATGGTTGGTTTGCCTTAATTAGGTTTGTTTCAGTGGCTGTCGTTGATGGCTTACACATTGGTTCACAAGGGGGTATCACTATTATTTGAGATAGAAGACATCCAGTACATGAATAAGCTGTGCATTGTTTCTCATCACTGGAGCAACAGACAGCTAAGAGCCAAGTCACACTGGGCAAAAAGGAAAAAGAAGCGTATCAGTACTTGGCAATCTTTCTATTTCCACTTCAATAGAGAGACAGTGATGAAAAAAACGGAAAATAAAATTGCAGTAGTTGCACTGCAGTGAGCCATGCTGGCAATAAGGCAAACAGATCACTTCACGAGGACCAATTTAGAGGTGGCAAGCATTATGAAAGCACAGCTGTTCTTACAAAGGTACCTTTCAAAAACAGACAAAGACAAGGGCCTTTCTCACTTTCTGCTTTCACAACAAGTTTAGCATCTGAGCTGGACAACAGCCTTTCAAAATGTTTTAAATGGATAGTCAAAGAAAGCTGATCCTCAGAGGATATACTTGATTTATTAGACATCCTTAAATAAAATGGTGTTGAATAAACCAGTGAAAGTATTGATTCTGATTGATCTGTTGTGATTTTGACCATTACAGTTTAGTAAACCATTCAGACAAGCAGCATCCCTTATCCATCTGATTGTCAAACAAACAAAATTGAAGAACAGCTAGAAGACATTCAAGAATGTTTCATCTCATTCATTTGTTTCAAGCAATTACATAGATCTGATAAACTCTGACATCTAATGAACAATGTTATGAGAAAGTTAATCGATGTGCAGTCTTAAGGAAAATAAATCCCATTGGACTAGTTTGTGATAAACCAGGTGCAGAATTGTGTTTATGTATGTGTGAACTATAAATTCCCTGTGCTTTAAATAGGGCTTACACATTGGTTCACAAGGGGATAGTAATACTTAATATGTAAACAAATATATATTGCAGAGTTTATCCTCCTCAATAAAATAAGGGTACGCCCACTCCTGTGAGGTGTTTATTTCCAAACGTATTACAGCTCAAACCTGAGTATTTTATGTGCAATATCTTAATGGCCTGAAAATTTACAGCAGTGCTGTTGCTACACCATCCTATGGAGATTTATGGTCAGCTGATCACTAGATCTGTCCATAGGATGGTGTAGCAACAGCACTGCTGTAAATATTCAGGCCAATGACAGATTGCACCTCAAATATTCAGGTTTGAGCTGTAATAACTTTGGAATAAAACACCCCTCAGCAGTGGGGGTACCCTTGCTTTACTCATGAGAATAGACCATATGATATATAAGTAGTATTATCGCTTTAAACCTTTGTGTGCTAAATAGATCTCCAGTTCATTGACAAAGCATGCATTGAAATCCTCCGTAGCATTCAATGGGGCAAAAGCCCCATGTAAATCAATAGACATTTTTGAAGTTTTATTTGCTCCCAATTGTTCAGTTGTTTTGCTCCAGAATTGCACAAGGTCCTTAGAATGTAATACTAATCCCTTAAATATAATGGCCACTTTAAGAAATGTTTGCCTTTACGACACTTTTGTTATGTAATACTTATTAACAACAGCAACAGAGAAAGCCTTGGTTCTCAATGGAAGTTGCACTGAATATGTCAGGTTGTAAGTAATTTTAAAATGTATAGCTGCAGGAAGGAGTTCCTGCTTTGTTTAACCCTTTGCGTGTCAGAGGGGTACGCAATGCATTGCTCTGGTGGATATCTCTGACATTATCTGTGGAGTTGTAGATTGCACTTCAAATATAGCTTATTATGTGTCATGCTGCTGCCTATTGCATGTAAAACACCTAATGCATCTGAGTCTGGGGTAGGCAACTTGCGGTCCATTATAGTCCCATGATGGTAGTTTGTGACTTAAACCAACTTAGACCTCCAGCTGTTACTGGACTATAATGCCCATCATTGGCTGATGGTAGAAGATGGATGTTGTAGTCCAATAACAGCTGGAGGGCATACTGTTGCCCACCCGTAATTTAGACTCTAAAATGATTTGTATAATTTAATCACTTGTGCCATCAGGATGCCAACACCAATGGGCACTCAATGGATTAATACATCCAGAACTGGTGGAACAGTGGTCATTTTTGAGTTCAGTTTGCCCCAATAGAATAGAATTTCATTGTGTGAAATTATTTTACCAGATCTAAAACCATAGCTATTTTTGCATGTGGATCTTAGTATTATTGTTAGTTTCCAGTATTGAGACACCCTACACCCATTATGATGTTTCCCTTGATCAATTACAATTTCCTTAGGAATGGTTTCAGGTTTTAGAGGGGAAATTAATGTCACATGATTATATTATGGATTTCCATTTGCTATATTGCAATTAAGTCACCTGGAAGCCAGATGGTTCACCTAATCCGTTTATTACATAAAGTAATAAATGGGATTGAGGTGTGTATTCATTCTCAATCTGCTAGTCTAAGAGCAAGAGCAAACTGAGGAAGTTCAAAGTTATTTATTTAAAGTGGTAGACTAGAAATTAAAATGAATGACAATGAAAAGTGCAGGTTTGCATGTAACAAATGTATTGTATTCAACCATTTCTCAAAATTACTGGAAACACATGCACATATGTATGCATAACTTATAGGAGTGGATTATAAGTAATACAATTTGAAGGGTACAAGGGCATTCCATATATGTCTGATGGGAACAGAATTAGAGGTCAGTAGGAGCTGTAAAGCAATTTATCAATTCCACTGTAGTATTCAAGGGAGAGCAGACAATATTTATTGAGGCTTGGTAATCAGGGAGCATTGGAAGATGCAACGGGATGCAGTCTTACTAGGCAGGATACAATTTAGCTCTGTATTCCCCATTGTATTTCTTGTGAAGTAAATGATGTCTTAGTATAGAAAAAGCAGCCAAGGATCAATGTGTAATGAAGAAAGATATTGTGAACATGAGATTTTCTCTGGAAGCGTTAAGAGAATTTTCCATGGTTAAGAACAGTGGTGAGTAGAAAAGTGATGCATACTTTTTCAGATAGGAACAGAATAAAATAGGCTTTGGCAATGCTGATGACTCACAAAAAGGAAAGTCTAAAATGTCAACTATATGAACACTTGGGAGGATTATTAATAACTAGTGTAAAAGCCCGTGTACACGGGCCAAGATCCAGGCGATGTTAACCCTTTGAGTACCAGAGGCTATGCAACACATGGCTTTGCAATGCGTTGCTTAACCCTCTGGCACTCAAAGGGTTAAGAGCCCGGTCCTGCTCTGTGTCCTGCTGCCGACGCAGTCATGCACTGTAGAGACTGTCTGAAAGCACAGAATGCTTCCAGCACAGAACTCCAACCATTCCGTGCATTCAGGCAATCTTTACTGCTCATGACGGCTTCTGACAGACATCCTAGCGAATCATTATATAGGATATGTTAAGGGCAACTAAAAACATATTGTGTTAAAATAGAAAAAAGCTCCAATTTTAATCCGTTTGAACTATGATTAATAATCTTATTAATTATTTTTAGGGAAATGTTTATTTTTTTAGCATTTATTTTCAAGAACGCAAAGAATCTGACATACAAACCAATGAGGCATAAACATTTCTACCTCATTCAGATGAAACAAATATTGTTGACCCCTCCATTCATTTAGTCAGTGAAGATTTTCATTAATAAATAAAATTAATTTACTTGTATGCTAAGTTCCCCATCAGTGAAAACAATTATCTTGATGATAAAGGTTCATTGGTGTCCTCGCCTTTGTCCTCCAGCATCTGTAACAAAAAAGTGTTAAATAATAATAATAAAAAAAAAACCTACTAGCCTGATGCCACCTTCCCCTCCGCCATCACCTATAATAAAGAATCCCTCCCTCATCCCGCTTAGACAATAGCCGGAGCAAGATGGGGTGTTCTTTATTATAGGGAGTGGAGGGGAAGGTGGCAGCGGGCAGTAGGGTTTTTTTAAAGGCATAGTAATGTTTCATAATAAAAGTAGCTCTAATTAATCATCATAGTATTTGGTCCTTGGAGAGTGTTATTTCAATTCTGTCAGAGATGTAGTTCAAGAGTAATTGAATGATAAATTATCCCCCTCCTGCCCCTTTTACTGATGTAACACTGCTCACCTCAGAACAGCTGGGAGGTGCCCAGGTAGACTGCAGAGAGGGACAATCTTCAATTAAGATAAGGGGAAAAGCTGAAAAACCTGTCAAGGGAGACAGGGTTTTCATTGTTCTCACAATAAGAAGATTGTCCCCTGCTGCTATCTGTCTGGTCTTACAACCAGATTCCACATCTGAGGAAAGCAGTGTTACACTAGGTAAAAGGGGCGGGTGGAGGATACTTTATCATTCATTTACTCTTGAACTACAACTCTGACAGAATTGAAATAACACTCTCTGTGGCTCAACTACTATGAAGATTAATTGAAGCTGCTGTTTTTGTGAAACATTACTATCCCTTTATATTATTTAACACTTTTTTTGTTACAGATGCTGGAGGACCAAGGCAAGGACACCACTGAACCTTCATCATCAAGGTAAGTTTATTACTTGGTGTGAATGTGTTTAAGCATGTGAGTATGGCTGAATGGACAAATTAAACAAATGAATGTGCACGGAAGCATTGAGTAAATCATTCACGTTTCTAATGTTGCGTGTTCCATGTAGTTTGGTTCTTAGTTACATCAGAATGGCACTAAACATGCAATATTCATTCTGTTTTGTATTAATTGTGAAACTAATGCACAAGTCTCATTTTAACCCCCTTGAATGCTAGATAACTCTCAATAGCATCGTGAAGCAATTGTTTGGAGACATTGACCCCTTAACGTCCAATGCTGTGCCAGGACTGTCACGTTCATGTCAGTGATGGTCCTGGCACGTCATTGAATTCAGGGCTCCCTGTGTGGCTGCATGCTGCTCGGGGAGCCCTGAAATGGGGAAAAAAAAAATTAAAAATGCCCCTTGGTCCTCAAGTGCCGGCCGTGTGTGTGTGTGCACCGGTTGTTAAGAGGTTAAGGCAGTAAAACTCTTATTTTATTCAGTGGGAATTTTTATTTGTCCTTTATGGTGCATTTTGTTTGCCTCCAAATTGATCCCCTTTTGCCATTCTACATATGCCTTAATGGTGCATGAGATGTTGAAAATATAGTATCAGATTCTGTATGGGTTATTTTTAATGCCTTAAAAAATATGTATATATATATTAATACAACCTACCATATCACTGAGGCCTCTCTATAGAGGGTGGAGCCTGTTGCGCACAGTGATGCAGGAATAATGTACAAAGTACTGCTGCCCTTGCAGCAGATGTGATTGGACTGAGAGAGCTTAGAGAGGTCTCTCCTTCCATTCCTTATTTATGAAATAAAGACAGGGCTGGTGCAAGGATTTTTGCCACCCTAGGCAAATCCTCATTTTGCCTCCCCCTTGGCTCCACCCATTGTGTCCCACCCCTTTATCCCCGCCTACTTATACTCCACCTCTTTTAAAGGGATAGTAATGTTTTATAATAAAAGCAGCTCTAATTAATCATCATAGTATCTGGACTTTGGAGAGAGTTATTTCAATTCTGTCAGAGCTGTAGTTCAAGAGTAATTCAATAATAAAGTATCCCCCTCCCGCCCCTTTTGCTGATGTAACACTGTTCAGCCAGATCAGAAGGGAGGTGCCCAGGTAGATTGCAGAGAGGGACAATCTTCAATTAAGATAAGGGAAAAACTTGAAAAGCTTGTCAAGGGGGGCAGGGCTTTCATTGTTGTAATAGAAAGAAAATTGTCCCCTGCTGTTTTCTGTCTGGTCTTACAACTAGATTCCACATCTGATAAGAGATGACTTACACTAGGTAAAAGGGGCGGGAGGGGGAAACTTTGCTTGTGAATATCTCTCAAACCATAAAGGTTTGAGAGATAAGACTTGCATCATTCTTCGTGTTTTTTTAATGCCTACAAAATAAATTAAAGAAAAAAAATGAAGTATTACTATCCCTTTAATGATGGTTACCTCAGAGCCTTTTATGTGCTAATTAACATTATGTTTGGGAGAAAGGGGAATGATCTAGAGAAAACCAAATCAAAGAGAAGGTGTGTAAAGTCTGAGTCCCGGATTAAGATCAAACTAGAAAGATGTGACTGCACTAACTCAAAATAAATGTTCTCCTAATAAAGGTACCAAAGTCCTGGGTGCATCATGAGTTGACACAACATATCTAAGTGTATAAGGAAGAAGAAGTCACACCAAAAAGAGAGACAATGTGACTACCTCCTAATAGAGGACCCACACCACAAACTAAAGGAACCAAAATTAGAAAAAGGCTTTTTTCAAATACAAAATATGAGAAATGGCAAGCAGCACATAAAATATAAAAAAATGTAAGGACATTATCCCTATATCACCTAAACATAAGAAAGAAGACAAGAACAATGTGAAAAAATCATAATAAAGTATGAAGCAAAATACTAGAGTATAAAGGAAAAAAAAGAAATATATAATATAAATCATAAACAAACTCCTAAACATAATAAATTGAGGCATAGAGAAAATATCCAAGGTCTGACTCATCTATGCTGCCAAACCCAACGAGTATATAACCCCTGACAAAGTCGCTTAGGTGGCGATATGAGTTATGATTTATATATATATATATATATATATATATATATATATATATATATATATATAATATTTTTTTTTTTTTACACTGGTATTTTGACTAATACATTATTATGATTTTTTCAAAGTGTGCTTGTCTCCTTTTTTCATGTTTTGGTTGCCTTGGCTGTGTGGGTGTTTTTAATATTTTATGTATTGCTTGCTATTTATCATATTTTTTTATACTTCGGTGTGCGTGGTTCAATTGAATGGGTCCTCTGTTTGGAGGTAGTCACATTGTCTCTCTTTCGAAATGACTTCTTCCTTATACTGAAAATTTTAAGGGACTTGTAGCATACTGCATATCTGAAATGGCAGCCCAGGACAATTGGACAAGAGACCACCAATAGCCCCTTGTTTTGCTGCCCCCCATCTAGGACCAGCAGCCCCACTGTACTTTAATGCACTGTGCACAGACACCCCCAGCGCTGCTGTTGTACTCACTCTGCACTCCGCACCACCTCCTCTGAAGTCTGAAGCACTCTGCTGCAACCCATAGCTTCAGCATTCTCTGGTGGTGGTATTATACAATCAGGACTCCACCACACTAGTTGATCACTCCTCTGGGTCGGCTGCTGCTGCTGCCAACTTGAACTTCTGCCGCATGTGATGTGGCGGTGTTGCACAGCAAAGGCAGCCAATTAGAGAGGAGTATCCTCTCAAAGCACTCCTCTCTCACTGGCTGCAGTGCAATATGCATAGGAAGGGTATACTGGATGACGGTGCACATCTAGTGAGGTCCATACGCGTAGCTAAGTTCATGTGTTAGGCACAGAAGCCGATCTACCCACCTAGGTGTCTCAGCCAGTCAGCCGACGTTACTGCTCTGTGAGTGCGCCCCCATAGATGTGCACTCTAGGCCGACGCCTACCTTGCCTATAGGTGGCGCCGGCCCTGAATAAAGGGCACTCTGTATATAGTGCATTCTGCTCTACAGACATAATTTCTAGATAGTTTTGGGGGAAATGCACAGTTGCAATAGCATATAGTGGGTTGCAGCTTCACCAGTGTAGAGCTTCTATGGGAAGAAAAAAAAAAAAAAAAAAAAAAATAATAATAATATATATATATATATATATATATATATATATATATATATATATATATATATTGCAACCCTACACTAGGCATACGGAAAACTAAGGATTTTGTGCTGATGTCCTCTGCTCGCTTTTACATAGCATGTGCCCCAGAGGTGTAACTAGAAGCCACCGGTCCCTGGTGCAAGAATTGCCATGGCCCCCCCGACCACATTGTCCCCCTTCATCTCCACATTGCCCCTTCCACAATGCCCCCATCATCTCCACAATGCCCCCATCTTCACATTGCCCCTTTATCTCCACATTGCCCCTACCTCCAGTCCTGGTGGTCTAGCGGCGTGGCTTAACAGATCTGTGCCTCCTTCAGCACAGATGTTTAGAGCTGAAGCTCCCGCGCGCCGCTCTAGTAATGCAGAGGCTGGGAGATGATGTCATCTCTCAGCGCTCTGTATTACTAGAGCAGCACGCCGAATGGGAGATCTGCTGAGCTGCTGATGGGGGAGAGGGGGTCGCAGAGGGCGGCCGGGCCCCTGGAATGACGGGCCCGGTCGCAGGTGCGACCGCTGAGACCCCTATTGTTACGCCACTGGTATGCCCAAAGGGTAGAGTAGGCAACTACTTAGAGCTCCAAATTTTGAGGGGGTACCTCAGCTGTGCTGGCCGCACCCACTTTACGAATTGTGGGTGTGGCGAGAGAAATTTCAATGTCCCTGCAACAGTTTTATACCCCTTTACTGGCTATTATTTAATCACTTGGATGCTAGAGGGATCTTTCTAGCAACCAAGGGGTTAAAGCTATCTTTTGTTACTGCTTGTTATAGGCCAAGGGTATTTTCTGTGCCAGGGCACAGTTGATGGGACAGGGTGTGTGGCCATGTGAGGAATGGGGGTGGCCATGGATGGGGCTAACAGCACCTAGAGTGCCTTGTCTAGCGGCACAATGGATGTAAATCCATGCCTGCTGTTGACAAGCACAGATGTACAGCATGCCCAGAAACTTCCATACAATCCCATCTCAATATACAAAGTGCCCAGTTTGTACATAGGCGTTAAGTAGGCTAACCATAGTCTAGTGCAACGTATCACAATTTTTAAATTAGTTTTTAAATGTACTAAATGTATTCTGGCGTGACCAGTCTGCTTTTTTGTTTTTAATTTACAGACCATTGTGTTTTCTGTGCCAGTCAACAGGGATGGAAGCAGATTAATATAAGGAGTGGGGGTATGTGGAAATGGGTTTTCAAGATACCTGGGAACTCTCTGGATCTGCCAGACTCTGTTTTTTGCAGTGAATTGCCAGGTCTCCAGGGACAGAGGCTGATTTTCTGTAGTTTCTCTGTCTACTGCTGCTCCTTCCCAGCCTGTTCCTCCTAATTCCCAACCAGTTCTCTTACTTCCCTACCCTGTTCTGCCCACTTCCCAGCCAAGATATGACCCATTCTGTTAAGCCCCACCCACACATGAGTAAGCCACACCCCTTTGTGACAAGAATCATATCATTTATATCCCCCAGCAGCACCACATTAACCCCCCCCACACACACACACCCCCAGGTACTCTAGAACAAAAGGTTCCGAGGTATGGGGTATCTTCCTTCAGAGCACCTAAAATTTTAATATGACCCTAAGCACATACTATAACTTGTAGAGCAATATATGAAGAAACAGAGACCGTTCTGTGTTGATAATTCTGACAAGTGACAATTTGCAGAGCAGATATTACTCATTAGCATACTTTTTCTAGAGCATAAGACATAAACATTTGATTCTCTGCAACATTTTCAGTTAGCTGAAGTGATTTATGCGGCCTCATAAATTACCAGTCTGCAGCGATACCGTCATTGCTAATTATGAAAAGGATTTTGATTTGTATTTATTTTTAATTATATGTTTTGCTCAGCTGAACACTTCATTAATAATATTACATGTTAAGTTGATTTTGAACGTGATTAACAGAAAAAATTTATTTTCTAAAACTATATTTTACTTTTCTCCTTGTTATGTTTTTTTTTCTACAGACAAAATACATTTATTTGGATCTTGTATTAAAACAAAATGTGGAAGCCATTCTGGGGTAAGCCAAATGCACTATGGGAAATAAATAAACATTCCTCACATTCCTGTTCATTTAACTCTTTGGATACCTCTCTGGTACTCAAAGGTTAAATTGAACTTTTAAATAATAGGTTTAGTTTCCAACACAATCCTCCTTAATGCACTGGGACCTCTCTAGCACTTAGATGAGTTAAAAGCCCAATTTGAAACAATGGACATTTAAAATTGTCCCCTAGGTGCGATAGGTTTCCACCAGAATTACTTATCTCTTCTTTTTACCATCGAGCCTTATGATTGCCTCATTAGACAAAGCTTGGAAATCACTGTTGTAAACATGAGATTTTGTGCAATAAATTAGCATAAGGCTATGTATTTTGTAAAACTGTGGACTTGTTAATAATCTGCAATATAACATCAAATAATAGCAATGAAGTGTTCCATATAATAGCAATGAAGTAGAGTTGTGCTATTAAACATGATTTTCAGTCAAACATGCCGTTGGAAATGAATTCTATTCCCATTTGACATTTGGCTTACTTGGTTTGTTTCATGAAAGCATTTTTTTCCGTCAAGACTGAGCAATTATTCATCCATTCATTTATTCATCAAGACCTTGTACTGTGTTCTGCAGCTCTTCAAATTCAATTTATATCATGTGGCAATTTATATAAACAAGTTTGATCACTTTATGGAGACATTCTGATGTCACTGCTTGCTCTTAAATGTGCATTATTGGCAATATTAGTCACATCTCAGATCTATCAGTACCATTCATTAAGTACATGCCACAAAAAGACATTTATAAAGGTTATTTGGAACTATTAGTAGGAAAGGGAGGACGAAGCACTTACATGAGGGCTGACATCGGGATAAAATAAACATTGTATAATAATATAACACTTGTAACTGGGATGTGGCAGCTTGAATTAATTCATGACCATTTATTTCATTCTTTTTTTTTTACTACCTAGGTAGATATGAGATAAAATAAAGTAGTGTCAAATATGCTTTGACTTCCCAGTGATATTAACAGTTTGGGGACCAGGAAGAAGTGCATATGTAACCAAAGGACAAAACCAGTGGGGCGTATGTACAAATACAAAAGTGAAACAACATAACTGTACAATATTTATAGAATTATCTACTTGAATGTTAGAGCTCTCAAACTGTACCAGATTAAAAAAGGCAGTCTGGATTTGACCTAGATTTTTAACCCTTTGAGTTCCAGAGGGGTATGCAACACATTGCATTCCCCTCTGGCACTCAAAGGGATAACTTGCATTTCAGCTCCCTATTCTATGTGCTAAAGCAGTGATTCTCAACTCCTGTCCTCAGGACCCACTAACAGGCCAGGAATTGATGATTTCCTTGTTAGAGCACAGGTGAGTTAATCAATGTGAATGAGCCTCTGAACACCACACCTGTGCTCTAGCAGAGAAATCCCTAAGTCCTGGCCTGTTAGAGCACAGGTGAGTTAATCAATGTGAATGAGCCTCTGATCACCACACCTGTGCTCTAGCAGAGAAATCCCTAAGTCCTGGCCTGTTAGAGCACAGGTGAGTTAATCAATGTGAATGAGCCTCTGATCACCACACCTGTGCTCTAGCAGAGAAATCCCTAAGTCCTGGCCTGTTAGTGGGTCCTGAGGACAGGAGTTGAGAAACACTGTGCTAAAGGATCACTAACACATAAAGAATGGTCTGTGGTTATGGTTACTGAAATGATCTGTATACATTGCCTATGTCCTATTAGTTTTCTGATGCTTAAAATGTCATCTCACATACATACATGTGTGTGTGGTTGGGGAATATCATTTCCATAGCTACATTATATTGATAGGATATTTTAAAAGCTAGAGTGTTTTATTGTCTGTCATTGGGCTCAGATAATGTACCAGACATTCTGATCAGAAAAGCAATCTCAGTACATTCACAGCATTAGGTCTGCACAATGAACCAAATTGTCTCAATATAGGACAGTCTATGCTTGCATAATACATGACAGTTTAGGATTAGATTTTTGACATGTAACATAAAATAACTAAATTTCACAGATGCCAGCTGAATGTACATGATAATTAAAATAATACATTTTAGGTGCTAGCATTCCTTTAACCATCTGACTGTCAGAGGGGTGCACAAAGCATTGCTTTGCAATACATTTTGTACCCCTATGGCATTCAATGGGTTATAAGCTTCTCCGGATGTTAATATAGGCTTATTTATATAATTTAATTAAGCATTATATGTGGGTTATGTCTATACTGCTGTACAAGTGCAGCTTTAAGTCTGTTGTACAAGGTTTTTTGTTGCTATTGCTCTGCCGGGTACTATGAACCAGTAATGGCCCCTCTGTTCTCTGACTGCCCAGGGGAAAAGTGCTCCTAGAATGTTTAGTGTGTTTTAGAAATGTCGGAACATATGCCTGGTACACCTGTATATCATGACGTTTGCTTGAAAAGGGAGCTGTTAAACTGAATGTAAACAGGCTACAACATACCTCCCAACTGCCCCTTTTTAGGAGGGACAGTCCCTCCTTTAGACCCAAATCCCTCTGTCCCTCTTTCCCACCCTGATGTCCCTCTTTTTAGGAGATCAGACTGTGCGGTGTGTATATAAGCATATCACATTATTTCCTCAGCAATAAAACTCATATTATTGTTTGTTTAAATCACTACTGGTGTTTATACATTAATCTGTGTAAATAAAGTACTTTGGTCTTGTTATAAGTCAATTATTAGGTTACACAAGGAGGTCTCAATAGGTCATGAAATAGCCTAAAATTTCTTGGTAATGCCCCGCCCATCAGCCACGCCCCCAGCAACACCCCTTAAAACATAAGTGTCCCTCTTTGGCAATTTGAAATGTTGGGAGGTATGCTACAATGAAAATACATTTACACAGATCAAATAATAATAATGGCTCAGATTCTTTCTCATACATTTTAGATCATGCAAAAAGGCATAAGACAATATGATAATAACACATGTACACGGATATGGCACAAATACATCAGTGTATAAACTCATACGTTCATGCTAAAAAGAAGTGAATGCTATTATTTTGTGTTGGGAAATGATGCAGGTAGTTGATGTGGTTTGCTGTAAATACATACCTGTCCACAAAGTTATAAAATATATAACTGGGCTCCATTATGATTTTTATTTTTATGTTAATGTTATTTGCATGTTTTGTGCCTTAAAAACATATAGAGAGAGTGTTGCTCAGTGTGGGTACTATTATACAGACATCCCACAGTGCAATCACATTGCCTACTCTAACTCTGTCTCACATTCTATCTCTTGCAGTCTCTTCTTTCTACATCTGCTCTGTCTTTCACTCACTCGTTCTGTCTCACTTTGTCTGTCTCAGCTTCAGTCTCTCTTCTGTTCCACAGCACTGCTGGTAGCCACACTACCAGATATATACTGCTTGTTTTCTCATCCTTGTTCCACTGTACATTGACAGCCACAGAACCACACATACACGGTTTGCACCAAGAAACACACAAATACACACACACACACACACACACACACACACACACACACACACACACACACACACACACACACACACACACACACACACACACACACACACACACACACACACACACACAGTGTACTACCATAATCTTGTACCACTGTCCCTCTGGTAGCCAGAGATTCATACATTCTATTTCTGGTTCCAAGCCTTTATTCTCTGTCCTTTGGTAACCACAGTACTGCAAGCACACTGTCTGATATCACAGCTTTGTTCCACTAGTAGCGACAGAGCCATTCATACACTATATGACACCCCATCCTTGTTCCCTGTCCCACTGGTAGTCCCAGAACCACACATTCAGTGTCTGACACACCAGGATTGTTTCACTGTCCACTGGAAATCACAGAACCACACTTAAACTGTTTCCTTCCCCAGCCTCAATCCATTTTCCACTGGTAGTCACAGATCCATACATTCAGTCTAACACCCCAGCCTTGTAACTGTCCACTGTGGAGGGAGAATGGCACTGGGGGAAGTGGATGCATGGGAGATAGCTGATGGCAGGGAAGACAGAATGGCATTGGGGGAGCAGATGATACAGGAAGGAGGCTATGATGGGAGGGAGAATGGTAGGGGTGAGAGCAGATGATATTGGTGAAAGCCAATGACAGGGGAGTAGGATGTAATGAGAGGGAGCTGATGACTTGGGAGGGGTGATGGAATGGGAGAGAGGATATATCTGGAGGGAGTGGATGACATGGCAGATAGTCAATGATAGGGAAGGGAGGATGGCATGGGAGGGCGTGGATGATGGGGGGATAGGATAGTATGTGAGGGTGTGGATGACATGGTAGAGAGCAAATGATACGAGATGGAGCAGAGTATACACACATACTGGGGCCACACTGGGGAGGGTTAGTCTGACAAGCTGCAATTCTAACTATAATCGTTGAGTGCTTGTGGCACAGACCCAGAAACGTTCCCTGCACATGACACACACATGTTTAAATGAACAAAGTATGTTTGCATTCACAGCCAGAAAAGACCTGGGTGCATACATGACATTGAATTTACTAACAAAGGGCTGGAGTACTCATGAGTTTTAAAGAAATCAAATTTATGTTTAATAGCTTATAAAATGGACATGGTCAATGTTTCAGCTCTCTCTTGAGCCTTTATCAAGCTATATTCACAGAGAAAGAGACGCTATACCATTGTATTAAGAATGGCTACTTAAATGAACCCTTGTGTTGAACAAATGTAAAAGTAATTATAGATAAGATGTTTCTTTAAGTGAAGTAGTAGCTGGTCTACTACTAATCCGTAAATATTATTGTGAAGCAATGTATTGTGCACTGCTCTGGTCCTTAAAGGGTTAAGGGCTATATTATAATCTAGCACAGAGGGAGTTCCTTAGCTGATGGCTACTCCAACGCCAATTCTAAAGCAGTTGAACTTTGCGGCCTTAGGCAAGTCATTATCTTCTAGTGCCTCAGGCACAGAAAATGAGATTGCTCCATAGAGGATGAACTCACTGTGCTTTATAAATTAGAATAATTCGGTCATGTTGACCGTTTACACAACACTGCACACACACGTTTCCTGCACAAATTAATTCTGCTGTGCTGTAGATTTTGAGACAAATTACAAGCAAAACAGATGAAAACCAATGTAAATTATGTTGAGATATCTGTTTTGTGCCAGTTAACCCTTTGAGTACCACAGAGGTACTCTTCGCAATGCGTTGCGTACCCCTCTGGCACTCAAAGGGTTAATATATATATATATATATATGTATATATATATATGGATTAAGAGAAGAGGGAGAAAAGACAGCAGAGTACAGCACCCAAAGAAACCTAAAGCACAGAAGAGCGCACATAATGGCGTCAGTAACTTTATTACATTTATTGAGGTGATTGTATAAAACAGTCCCAATATACTACACCCCCTTCTTCAGGAAAAATTAAAAATAATATATTAAAAACCCTTTGAGTGCCAGAGAGGCTTCCAAAGTATTAATACACTGGATATCTCTGTAGCATTCAACTTATTCACCTTATTTAGTAGAATTCTCCATTCTTCCTGGGCTGACAGGCAGGACGGAGCGCAGACATCATTCCCATAGTGACGTCTGCACTCCTGCATTTTCAGTCCCAGCCGGCTCTAGGAGACATTGCTAGGAGCCGTTCGACTCCAAAAGGAACTGACAACGCAGGCGGGCAGACATAACTATGGGAAGTTGTCTGCGCTCCGTCCTGCCTGTCAGCCCAACAAGAATTGATAATCCTCTTTAACAAGGTAATAATTCTGGCGAGTAGCGCTACTAAGCAGCCAGTCACCAGATGGGGAAATATTTAAGCTCAAGTTGTTTAGCGGTGCTAGTTCCGTTTTAAAATAGAGCTTTTAACCTCTTAAATGCTAGAGGGATCTCCAATTTGTTGTGTAGCTCTCTATTATATAAGACTATTGTAGAAGCCCGTGTATATTGGCCAAGGTCCGGTGAGGTAAAGAGGCCGGTCCTGCTCTATGTACTGCCGCCGCCTCACTGGTGGCACACAGGATGCAGTCGTGCACAGTAGAGACTGCCTGAACGCACAGAAAGCTCCCAGCAGTCTGTGCATTCTGGCAGTCTCTACTGTGCATGACTGCATCGGACAAACATTCTGGCCTTTTATATTATAGGATGTTAGCAGCACCATTTTAATCAATTGGAATTTTATTTGTCCCATACAGTGCTCTTGGTTTACCCCAGCTCTTCTTAGCACATCAACTTCATTAACACCTTGAGTGCTAGAGTGGGTATCGCAATGCTTTTTTTTTTTTTTTTTTGTTTCTTTCTTTTTTTTTTTTTTTTTATGCAATTTGTTTCCCACCACTCCGGATCTTAAAGGGCCATGTTTCAAAGGTTCTCATATTTCTTAAATTTCTGTTTTTTTTCTGGTAAGCCAACTTAATGCTTTGAGTGCCACAAAAATATCCAACACATTGTGCATTTCTCTTGGCTTGTTCCTAAATTTCTCCAATTCCTCTTGGTCCATTAGCCTCATGGAATAAGTGCACAGTAGATTTCCCAATAAGCAGGACAAGCAACTGCCTAGAGCTTCAAATTTTGAGGGGAGCTTCAGCTGTGCTGGCTACAACCACATTCTGAATTGCATATCTCCCAACATTTCAAATTGCCAAAGAGGGACACTTCTGCTTTAGGGGGTGTTGTTGGGGGCGTGGCTGGGGGTGGGGGCATTACCGGGAATTTTTAGGCTATTTCATGACCTATTGACACCTCCTTGTGTAACCTAATAAATGACTTATAACAAAACCAAAGTATTGTATTTACACATACTAATTTATAAACATAGATACTGACATTTAAACAAACAATAATGTGAGTTTTATTGCTGTAGAGTAACATTATACGCTTATACACACACCGCACAATCTGGTCTACTAAAAAGAGGGACATCAGGGTGGAAAAGAGGGACAGAGGGATTTGGGTCTAAAAGAGGGACTGTCCCTCCTAAAGAGGGACACTTGGGAGGTATGGAATTATGTGTGTGACCAGAGCAATCTTAATGTTTCTGCCCTGGGTTTATACCCTATACAGGCTATTCTTTAACCCTCTGGATGCTAAAGCTTTTTTTGTTCTTGCTTGTTATAGACCAAGAGTATTTTCTGTTCCAGGAAACAGTTGATAGGACTAGGGGCAGGTTCATGTGGGAGTGGGGGTGTGGCCATGGGTGGAGCTAAGAGCAAATTTTTGCTTTGCCTCTGGATGCCTTGCATGTAAATCCAGTCCTGACAGTAGCATGGTATGTGGGTCAACTTCAGGCAAAGCCTGTAAGATGGCAAAACTTTTAAGGGTGGAATGATGGAAAGTGGAACATTAGCTACTTTTTGAAAGCCATACATATACTTAGTATTTGTGATTTCTCACATTTTGATGCAAGAAACATATACGGACACCTTGTTGTGGAAAAGCACATTCTCGTTAACGGCGCAGTTAATACATGCTGCTAAATTAATGGCAAAGTTAGCCAGAAGTATGGAAATGTGCTCTACCTGCTTTGCTGGGTTAGGCAGAGTCACTAATCTCACAAAACATGGACATTTTAGCCACACCCAGTATTTAAAATATATTTGCTTAAAAAAAGCATGAATGCTTGCAAATTGAATTTGGTAACATTTTGGTGCTAATCATTTTTTCCATCAAAAGTACATTGTAAATAGGACATTTGCACATCCCTTGTTTTCTGCCCTTAGGGCCATAATCCCTAGCATTTCTAAAGGGGACAAATATAATTCCCATTCATTCAAATGTTGCTTTTAACCCTTTGAATGCTAAAGAGGTCTCAAAGGCATTTGAAATGCAATCACTGGAGACCTCTTTAAAGGGATAGTAATACTTAAGTATTACTAATCCCTATAGTAAAGTCCTTTTAAAAATACATGTATTGCCCCCAGTTTCATCTCTCAAACCTTTATGGTTTGAGAGATGATCGCTCCTAAAGTTGCCCTCTCCCTCCCCCTTCCCTGAAGTCAGCATTGTAGCTGGCTGGAGGGAAATCCAGTCTTAGATCATCAGGCGGCTCTGCAGCAGAGCCGCGATCGCATTAATGAAAAAAAATCTTTCACTAAAATGGTCTTGTACGTGTGCTTGCAAACCAAGCACACGTAGAAGAACATTTCAGTTAAAGTTTTCTTTTTTATTAACGCGATCGCGGCTGTGCTGGAGAGCCGCCTGAAAGTCGTACGAATTGCTTCCCTGCAGTCAGGTAGAACGCTGACTACGGGGAAGGGGGAGGGAGAGGGCAACTTTAGGAGCGATCATTTCTCAAACCATAAAGGTTTGAGAGATGAAACTGGGGGCAATATAAGTATTTTTAAAAGGACTTTACAATAGGGATTAGTAATACTTAAGTATTACTATCCCTTTAACATTCAAGAGGTTAAACCCTCTATTTTAATCAATGGAAGTTTTGGGGCTATTTATGTCTACCCTGTGGTGCAGTTGACTTGCTCTAGAATTGCTGCTCCTTTCTTTTGTAAGGCTGTAAATCCAATACATTCCTTCTTTAAAATTTGCTATCTTTTGTGTTGCCATGATAGAGAAGGATTACCTTAAGATTAATACGCACAAAGCCAAAAGTGGAGTAATACTGCAGCAAACCAAATGCATCTTAAGGAACAAACTTCCCCACTGATGTAAATGGTTCTTTTAACCCATGGAATGCTATCTACATGTACAGCACATTGCAAAGCAATGTAATTGGAGACTAGCATTAAAGGCGTTAAAGCCCCATTTAAATTAGTAGAGATCTGAAGATTTTTATGTACCCTGTGATACATTTTGTTTGCCCCAAAATTGCTCCCCTTATTGTTCCTACGGGTCTGTATGGGTTTCCATGGATTGCTTACTTTGTACATCAGGGTTAACCCCATGAGGACCAGAGGGGTGTTCAAAACAATGCCACCGACGCAGTCATGCACTGTAGAGACTGGTTGGAAGCATAGAATGCTCCCAGCACAGAACTCCTAGCATTCCTACACCTCCCAGCATATTCCTACACCTCCCAGCATTCAGCAGTCTCTACTGAGTATGACATCTTCTGACAAACATCCTAGCGAATTATTATATAGGATTATTTTCTCTAATGACTGAAAAATAAATCCAATTGCTGTTGCTAACTTTGCAAATGAGAAAATGTTTTTTGTTTAATTGCATAGTCTCAAAATTTTTACATAGCGTACATTATATATATTTTTTTAGGCTGGTACAAGAATTACTTTTCCTTCTTTTTGCCTTCTTTTGGGTTAGAAATATAGAGATAAGCCATGCTGACATACCAGCTTTGTCTAGCAATAATAGTATTTTCGCAGGCCTATTGTACTCATTACAATTCCAGGTACAATTTAATGATTTTCTATGTACACTAGAACAAAAATAGACTGTAATAGAATTAAACATTCCATTGTCTAGTCTCCTGCCAATAGAATGAAGGACACAGGTTTTATGGACGTATTGCCAGAAAACTAATATCAGTAGTAACTCTCAGTTCATAATGCAGGTTATGCTCATAATCAAAAGCGTGCATATGCAAGAAGAGGTTTTATATGTCCATAAGTTAATCAGTATACATGCTCTGTAACCAACTGCCAACATATTCTACTTCAGACTAATTTTAGAATGCAAAATAATCAGCATATTCAAATTAATATACATGTGTTGTCACATTATTTCTGTGACTGCTGCTTGTTTGTCTTCGTATGCTAATACCTCTTTGGCACAAATGTAAAAAAAATAATACACATGGACAAATTCCATAGAGGAAAAATCAAACTCTCAATGTTCTAACAATAAATTCTAAAACACATGCTCATGCTCACCACAGTTCAAATGATTGCTCTAACAGTGAAAAAGAAAATACGTTTAACGCCTTGAAGTCTAGAGAGGTGTGTAAATGTGTTTTGTACTCTGGTCTACTCCTCCAGGTGTGAACCAATGGCATTTGATAAAAAAAAAAGCTTAGTATTATTAATGCAACTAATTATTTTAATAATTCAACCTTGATAAAGGCATTATTCTGTCATGATATTTACACACTATTTCACTTTAACCCTTTGAGTGCCAGAGGGGTAAGCAAGGCATTTCAAAGCAATGCGTTGCATACCCCTCAGGCACTCAAAGGGTTAATGGCATTAGTCGTGATGGATTACTGCATACATTTAGCATTCAATTCTTAATTAAATGAGTGATGTTACAGATGGAGCTGATTACTTATAACTAATGTTTCTTATAAGAGCGTTACATTTTCTTTAAGGAGAATATATATATATATATATATACTAGCAATGTGGGACGGCGTTGCCCGTCATGTTATGACCGTTGGGCGCACGTGTGTGAAATGCAGACACACTGATAAACACAGACATATGCAACATACAGGCAGACACATACCATACATCCCAAGTGTCCCTCTTTAGGAGGGACAGTCCCTCTTTGAGGGCCAAATCCCTCTGTCCCTCTTTCCCACCCTGTTGTCCCTCTTTTTAGGAGGTCAGACTGTGTGCAGGGCAGCTCCACCTATAGGCGACGTAGGCGCCGGCCCAGGGTGCACACGTACTGGGGGCGCGGGCATGCAGCGGAGAAGAGCTGCGCCCGCACACACCACTCCGGGAACCACAACACAGTCAGGTCTGTGTCACTACAGCGCTCCCTCATCTGGTCGGATCTTTAGTAATGCAGAGTGCACTGGGAGTCATGATCTCCTGCCTCGCTCTGCATTACTGAAGAGAAGACTGCGCGGGAGCTACAGGTATGTGATGGGGGGCAAGTTGGAGCTGAGGGGGCATAGTGGAGCTGAGGGGGCAAGTTGAAGCGGATGTGGGGCAAAGTGGAAATGATGGGGGCAAGTTGGAGCTGTTAGGGGAAAGCTGGAGCTGAGGGGGCATAGTGGAGCTGGTGGGGGCAAGTTGGAGCTGATGGGGGCAAAGTGGAGCGGATGAGGGTCAAAGTGGAGCTGAGGGGGGGCAAGTTGGAGCTGAGGGGGGGCAAAGTGGAGCAGATGGGGGGCAAGTTGGAGCGGATGGGGGCATAGTGGAGCTGGTGGGGGCAAGTTGGAGCTGGTGGGGGCAAGTTGGAGCGGATGGGGGGCAAGTTGGAGCGGATGGGGGGCAAAGTGGAGCTGATGGGGGTAAGTTGGAGAGGATGGGGGTCAAAGTGGAGCTGAAGGGGCCAAAGTGGAGCTGGTGGGGGCACGTTAGAGCAGATGAGGGGCAAAGTGGAGCTGGTGGGGGCACGTTGGAGCGGATGGGGGGGCAAAGTGGAGCTGATGGGGGCAAGTTGGAGTGGATGGGGGGCAAAGTGGAGCTGATGGTGGCAAGTTGGAGCTGATGGTGGCAAAGTGGAGCTGGTGGGCCAAAGTGAAGCTGATAAGGGGCAAGTTGGAGCTGGTAGGGGGCATCTCTTACAGGCATCTCCAGACCAGGGGCAGACTGGCCCAGGGGGCAGAGAGAGGACAATCATGAAAAGAGGTGGGGTATAAGTAGGCAGGGTATAAAGGGGTGGGACACAAGGGGCGGAGCGAAATGGGCGGCAAAAGTAGGTTTTGCCTAGGGTGGCAAAAATCCTTGCACCAGCCCTGACTGTGTGGCGTGTTTTACTTTGCTCTCCAGCAATAAAGCAATAAACTTCAGTATATGTGCTTATACATTAGTCTGTGCAAATAAAATACTTTGGTCTTGCACTAAATCATTTATTCAGTTACATAAATAGCCAGTAATAGGTCATGAAATAACCTAAAAATTCTTACTAATGCCCCGCCCACCAGCCACTCCCCAACAATATCACCTAAAACTACAGTGTCCCTCTTTGGCCATGTGAAATGTTGGGAGGTATGCACATACACACAGTGAGCGGCAGAAACATGCAAAAGACACGCACACACACAGACTCAGTGGAGATGCACACATATGTAACAGATGTACACACACAGACACACTGGAGATGCACACATGGACACATATATGTAACAGAGATGGACACAAACACACATGCAACATATATGAGCAGAAACACATGCACTCATGAGTTGTGCACCCCTCTGGCAGTCAAAGGGTTAAGGTATACAGAGGCATGTCAGAGTTAAATAGCAGTGGGAAGTGTGTTCATACCTGGGAACTTTGACTTGTGTAGTCCCTAGAGGGGACTGATGTGGTGCTGATGTGGAGAGACAAATGGGGCAATCTGGGTTAAAAGGGGGCGGGGCTTAATCGCGAGTGGGGGCGGGGCTTAACATAAATATGGAAAAGTGTTAGTAATAGGCTGGGGAAGGAGGAGAAGTGGGAGGGAAATGCAAGTTTACAGTGTGAGGGGTTTGAACACACTCCATGAGGGGTAAAACTTGATACACAACCCTGTGGCAGTCAGTGGGTTAAGTGTGAATCTGATGGCTGTCTGTCCTGTGTCTTGCATGGCAAATGATGACAGTGAAGAAATAATTGAGCAATGAGGGCCTACCTTAACCATTTGAGTGCCATTTTGTTCTTCTGGTGCTGCACTACAGGTCCTGCTGAGGTCACTGGGAGTCAGGGTGAGTGAGTGTGTGTGTGTGTGTCAGCCATATTTATTTCTGGCTTTGTGTGTGTATGTGGTGCTGTGTGTGTGAGTGGGGGCATGTGTGTTTGGTGCTGTATGAGTGGGGCATTGTGTGTGGTGGTCTGTGTGTGTGAGTGGGGCATGTGTGTGTGTTTGTGTGGTGCTGTGTGAGTGAGGCATGTGTGTGAGTTTGGTGCTGTATGAGTGAGGCATGTGTGTTTGTCTGTGGTGTAGGAGCAAGTGGCGGCCATGTTGTTTTTTTCTGACTTTGATGGTGGTGGGCGGGCTGCATAGTGGGGGTGGGCCAACTCCCTGCATGACTGAATCACCCAATAGGAATAGTAACTCCTGCTTTCTGCCTCCCCTGGGTGTGTTTTGGCAGGCACAAAGTCTTCTTTTATATATATAGATATATATGTGTGTGTACATATATATATATATTTATATATATATATATATATATATATATATATATATGTATATATAATATATAATAACAGAAAGTTTGTAGGAAAGTACTCACAGGAAGCTTGTTGCATTGAACAGGTGAATTTATTCAAATCGACGTTTCAGCCAGCACTGTGACCTTCTTCAGGCCGAAACGTCGATAAGAATAAATCCACCTGTTATTATCCTTAAATCCTTTGGATGAGCACCCAGGCATTATATTACTACTCTAAACAGTGAGTGCATTCCTTACCAATATATTGTACTATATATATATAAATATATATATATATATATATATATATATATATATATATATATATATAATACAGAAATGTTCGCCAATAAATTGACCTTTTTTCTAATTAAAGACTCTTTATCCATATATATTTGTATATACTCACGGGGAACTTCGAAGATACCAAAGTGAGCGAGACATTTGAAATAAAGGTGATCAGCTTTTTCAGCAGCAAAGAGCAAAACGTCATATGTAATTTCCTCTATTTTATTCTAGTTCATATCGTCCCATTTTCCTCATGTGATTTTTTTTAAAGCATATATGTTTATATATAGTGGATGTATCTTTCACCCCCTCTCTTTGCCTGTCATCCACCCATTTGTCCAAAGTCTTTTCACACTGACCCAGAGAATTTACCATCCTTAAACTGGGGTGTTCTAAGTTTATCAGTTTGTGTTTTCTTAACCCATGTATTTCCTCTCCCATCTGACTTGGATGTTTCATTTTGATGATTAGCATTGCTTTTGACTTCAAAAAGGGGAGTTGTTGTTATTGCTGAAATCTCATCCTGAAATTTAGTGTTATCCCAAGAAAAAGGTATTATCACTGCAATACTCCACTATACGAATACTCATTCATTGTGACTGACTCGCCTGTGCTTAATCAGGGAAATCCTTACTTCCTGGCCTGTTGGTGGCACTTAAGGACTGAACTTGGACAGCTCTAATTTAGATGCAATAGCCACAATGGTTATATGTTTCATTACATTTTCCTCCATACAAGTGACATTGAACTTTGGGTTTCTTACCTACAGCTAATCATTGGAGCAAAGGTTGAGCTGTTAACATGGGACTACCATTTTTATTGCCACAGAGAAAATGAAAACTGCATATATTTCCGTATGCAGGTGTTGTTTTGATTTATAACACAGAGAGGTCTCCAACACATGTTTAGTAAATAACTTGGAAGATACTCCAGCATCCATATTTGTGAACTTTTTTTCGGCATTCCTTAAATCTCAATGCCACATTAGAATTGTAGCACAGCTGGGTTAATAAACTGTCATTCATCCAGTTGTTGGGGACAACAACTCCCAGCTGATGGTTGGGAGGGGGTGATGGGATTTATACTCCCCAACAGCTGGAGGTCCAACAATTAACCCCTTCAGTACAACTTTAAAAAAGAAAAAAAATCCCTATTTATTGTTACTTTCAGAAAAAGGTTATAATAATCTAGGATGGTTACCCTGTATCTGATTTTTGTCCTATGTTGACTCTGGCACTATGGTGTCATTCACATTAGTGACTATCATCTTGTGTGATTATACCAAAGTCTGGCATATGGCAACTTTACTGTGTTCTCCCAGAAATGCCGGAAAGTTGCAGAACTTCCTGTAGGTCCTGTTGGGTTGAAAAGAGTGAAAATGCTTAAAGGGATAGTAATACTTCGTTTTAACTTTATTTTATTTTGTAGGCATTAAAAAACATGAAGAATGATATAAGTCTTATCTCTCAAACCTTTATGGTTTAAGAGATATTCACAAGCAAAGTTCCCCTCCCCGCCCCTTTTTCCTAGTGTAAGCCATCTCTTCTCAGATGTGAATCTGGTTGTAAGACCAGACAGATAACAGCAGGGGACAATCTTCTTTGTATGAAAAGAATGAAAGCCCTTCCCCCCTTGACAAGTTTTTCAGGTCTTTCCCTTATCTTAACCCCTTAAGGACCGGGAAAATCTGAGGTCGTTCTCCCTTAAGGACCGGAGCAATTCTGACCTTTTTGACTATGTCTTTGTTCAATAGTGTTTTCCCTCTTAAGCTTTTATGCCACCCCCATAAATTATATACTGTTATTTTAAGCATAAATAGGGCTTTCATTTGATACCCTATTTATATGGATAACCCACCATTCACTTTATTAAAATTAAAAAAAAGGTTAAAAAATGTAAAAAAAACACCATTTTTGATTTTTCTCTTGGGATCAATTGGCCACAAAGGGTTAAATTTTTATGGAGACTGCATGAAAGGTATGACCGGTCAGTCATACCTACAAAATGCGCAGTTTAAAGTGGCCACTATCCCCCCTGGGTGAAAATCCCCATGGGAGAGCAAGGGAGACAGAGGCAGACGAGACAGGCACAGACAGCATGCTTTGCATGCTGCCTCTGTCTGTCACTATGCCGGTACATGTGATCGCTGATACGGCGATCGCATGAACCGGAAGAAGGAAGAAGGGCTGAGACTGAATGCCCCGGTCTCGGAGCGCTCAGTCTCAGCCTGGATTTAATGATAGCAGTGTGCACGGAGGCACGCTGCTCTCATTTAAGCCATGACGGTCCTGGACCGTCATGGGTCATTAAGGGTATGAAAAGAATGAAAGCCCTTCCCCCCTTGACGAGTTTTTCAGGTCTTTCCCTTATCTTAATTGAAGATTGTCCCTCTCTGCAGTCTACCTGGGCACCTCCTTTCTGATCTGGCTGAACAGGGGGGTGGATACTTTGCTTGTGAATATCTCTTAAACCATAAAGGTTTGAGAGATAAGACTTATATCGTTCTTCATGTTTTTTTAATGCCTACAAAATAAAATAAAGATAAAACGAAGTATTACTATCCCTTTAAGGCTTTTTCACACAAACAGCTTTATAGAACAATGTTTGTTTTTTTGCAGCTGACATATTTTAGTACGGTTCCCAACATTCCAGTCTCTCAGTAGAAACAGAAGTACCTCTAAATATAACCATACAATAAAACGACACAGGCAGACTCAACTTCACAAGAAGAGATAAGGTGCTGCCTAATAATACATACACAGCTATTACATTAGCATTGTACAATATTTGCTTTTCATATTCCTTTATATGCTCATTATGAGGACTTGTTTACATGGACCACAATGCCATAGTGGCACCATTGCCATGCACACTTGCCAAGAAATAAGCTGCATTGCATTCAGTGGCACTGTTCATATAGCAATGACAATACCTGGGAACTTCCAGTTGAGGGCTACCCAGAGGGGAGTCCTCTGTTCAGCAGGGGGTGACAAAAATGACTCTTATCACGTCAAAAAGGGACGGGGCTTGATGTGAGTGGGGGGGGCTTAAAGGCTGGGGACGGAGGAACAGCGGGAGAAAAAGCAGATGTGGCAGAGTTTCAATAGAAACTCCCCACATCCGGAGGAATCGGCCTCTGCCCCAGAGACTCGGTAATGCTCGGTCAGAACCGGAGTCTCCGGGGCAAATCCAGAGAGTTCCCAGGTATGGCAATGACATGACAGTGATGGGCAACATGTAAGCAGCTGTCATCAATTCCCCAGAAACAACCAATGGTTGTACTGGAGTTACAGCAGTGAAGCGTATGATTCCCTTGCTGCACTTTCCCCCACAAATAATGCAATGATCGCACTTTAGCTTAATGCTCTTAACCCAGTTCTGTATTTTTGTATTGTGTTATTTCAACTTCTGTTAAGCACTGTGTACCTGTATGGCGCTATATAAATAAAGATGCATACATACATATAACGCAAATGCCTGCTTCTGCATGATGATCCCTAAGTCACCACATTCTTTAAAGTGCACCTCTTACCTTATGCTTGGTTAGCAGAGGGAGCACAGTACACATGATATGAGAGATTCATGTGTGGTAACAGTGTAGCCATATTAGCATTGCTCTTGTGAACAAGACCTCAGAAATCAGTGTAACATCTGTATAAATTGGGACTTCACTTTAAATCATTCCTGCTGTGTCATTCATAATACCGTTAAGCAGAAATCCTCCTGTACAGGTCACTGTGGGATACCAGAAGCAAGGCTGTACTACTAGATCACATTAATTACTACTTCAAGTATAGTGACAGCTAATCTTATGCTAGACCAGAAATGTTTCTGTTGATGCCTCTCATGATTCCTATCAACCTAGAGTAAAAGACACTATCTTAAGCTTTGATCTTTCTACCTCTATCATGTAAAACCTGTCTATGTTCTGCAGTCCTTCCCGGTTCAGAAACAGATAAGAATATCTCCTTTTTCATTTACAAAAGAGATATTAGAATTATGGTGACTGCATTCAAGTTTGTAATCTACTTCTGAATAAAACAAATGGTGTTTAGCAAAAAGGAAGAGGGCGTCGTTTTGCAGTAAACCAACTGTGCCAAGGGGACAAATACAAATTGATTGCAAGCTTTCAGGCAGGGACCTTACTTCCAGTGTTTCACTTGGCAAAGCACTTGTATCCCTGTCATGTCTAAACCATTAACCTGTCAAAGGGGTAAGCAACACATTTCTCTGGCACTGAAGGGGTTAAATTGTAAAGCACTACGCACACTTGTGGCATTATATAAATAAACATATATATTCATTCATCCCAACTGATCTATGTTGGGCTTTTAACCCCTTGAATACTGTAGCTCACTAAACAGTGAAGTAAACATAAGGCTGTATTCAGGAAGCTAAGGGCACACAATTCTAGACCATAGGGTACAACTGAAATTTCCAATTATTTAAATGGGGTCTTTATCCCTCTGAATTCTAGAGCGATGTCTCTTCCAATTCTTTGCAATGCATTGGAGAAGTTTCTAGTAGTTGGGGATAAATGCTCCCTTTAAATCATTGGGAATTTGTATTTGACCCCTATGGTGCACTTGGTTCTCCCCAGAAATGCTTTAGTCCCTTTATAGTACATCAGCATCTCTGTCTAACGCTGCTCTGTACCCTTCCTTGTTTAAAACTAATAAGAATATCTCCTTTCTCATTTACAAAAATATTCTAATTCTGGTGACTCTGCTTTCAAGTTTCTGATCTACTTCTGAATAAAACATGTTGTTGCACAGAATAGATGCAGAGGTTTTTGCATATAAAAAGATTAAAATGCTTTGACTTTTTAATCGTTTGTTCTCAAATTTTAACACTCACTGCATAATTAGCATTGTTAATGTGACAGGGGTTAATAAGTGTAACTACTCATTTAATGGGACTTTTGAATTGGTATGATATTTAAATCACATTTCTCACAAACGCTATTTTGTGTTAACTCATGCAAGATACATTTTTTTAAAAAAAGTCACATATTTGGTACTCATTTAGAACTAGCCATCTGTAAAATGAACTGTGAATTATATTTGCATGCTCACAAAATTAACCTGTACCATCTGTGTCTGGATCTGCTATCCTCTCTATAACATGGCTAAGCCACCTCCTATCAGTGTGTCTCTGTTTTCATATAGTTTTCCTACTTCTGTTTCTTATAAAGAAAAGTTGCCTGTACCTTATGAATAATTTATAAACGGAATTAAGAGAAATCTCTTCATCCTACACATATAATCTTTTTCTGGCACCCACATGTTGCATTCTTCTGGAAAGTATAAATTAAAGAAATGCACAATTGGCAAATTAATAACCCACTGATTCGTAGCATATGAGATCATCACAAATAAAACAAGTTTATTCTTAATTCAAATCATTATTTTAATTTTTTAACATTTAGTAATGTTTATTTACAGGAGGTGAAACGTGGTATTAATGATTTTATAATTCTACATATTTGGAAATGCTGGAAACAATGATGGATTTTTTCCTTACCTGACAATTCCCTTTACTTCGGGTCTCTGCAGGTAACATACCTAGAGAGAGCCCTGCTCCTACTAGACAGATAACGTCTCTAAAAATACAAACTTCAATATAGGATTTCCCTCCTAATGGTTCCATAACAAAGCCAAACACACCAATCAATATGAAGAAGAAAAATGTATTATATAAAAAAAAGTTAACTAGGGAGGAAAATATGTTTGGTACCTGCCAAGACCAAAAGGAAAAATAATTGGCAGGTCAGGAAAAATTCCATAATTCCTTTAGGGTCTCCTTGGGAGCACAACGAGAGATATATGAAAGCTGAACAGACAGAGGGATTATAGAACTGCTTTCAAACTTTATTTCCAAATCTAGCCTCTGGAAAGTCTGGATGCTTCCCCAGGTTGTGGCCCTACAAATCTGGACCATGAATGCCTGAGCGTTGCTTGTGCAAGAAGTGGAGACCTTCCTTGTGGAATGAGGCTTAATGATTGCCAGGGGGATTAATTTCTGGAACTTCCAGGCTTCTTTGATGGCAATGTGAATCCATCCAGTGGGGCCTTAGAGGCCTTTTGCCCTTTAGATACTCCAAAGAAGTCCTGAAAACCTTTGTCCAGTCCAAATAAACCTACAGGCAGAATTTAGCATCCAGACAAATGAGGACTTGTTCTTCTTCTGACTGTGGATTGTGAAAGAAAGTGGGAAGACAAACTTCTTAATTTCTATGAAAAGTCAAGGAGATTTTAGGGAGGAATTCTGGTGATACCCTTAGAATCATGGAGTCCGGTTTAAATAGAAAAAATGGTTCATGAATTGATAGTCCTTTAGTTCTCAAACTCTTCTTTCCCATATTAGGGCTACCAGCAAAACAATCTTCAAATATTAAGAAACCAGAGGCTCAAAGGGTTCCAGAAGTAAACAACCACATTCAGATACCAGGGTTGGAAATAAGGGATCTATCTAAGTCTTAAAATAAAAGCAGACTTGTGGAATCTCTTAACCAGACTGAGATCTGCTTAGGGTTGGCTCAAAAAAACTTCCCAGGTCAGCTTCTTTCACCTTGTGTATGCTTGGAATTAATCCTTTATTTATTCTGACTGGAAATCCAACTGAACCCAGAACTGGGTGGATAAAGTGCATCAATATCTTGGCATCTATATTATATAAAACAGATTCTCTTCCATGAGCAAACCTATGCTGCTTCTTTGCTTTTCATCCTGGAATGAAGAAGGACATTAAAAACACCTTCAGAGACCTTGAGCACTCAAGATCTGGGCTTCAGCAGCCACATTGTTAACTTGAGGTTGTAGGGTGATGATAACACACTGGGCTCTGGCACATGAGACGTTCCCTTTCTGGGAACCTTATCTGTTTGTCTGCTACTAGCTGTTTCAGAAGGACAAACCATTCTCTCCTTGGTCAGAATGGGGCTATAAAGATTACTGTAGTCCTGTCCAGGGTGACTTCCCTCAGGGAAATTGGTATCAGCCTCAGAGGAGGAAATAAATAGACCAAGAGAAAATCCCACTTCTGTATCAGAGCATAAACAGTCGGAGGATGATCCCGGGGAAATAGAAAAAAACACAGGTACCTTGGAATTCCACATGGTTGCCATGAGATCTATCTGAGGAATCCTCCATTTCTCCAAAAGCGGATGAAGCACCCACTCGTCCTTCTGAATGGATCTGTGGCTCCGCAAATCCGCCCATGAGTTCTTCTCTTCTGGAATGTGGACTGCTGATTAAGCCAAAGGTTTGCACTCCACCCACTGAAGAATCAAACTGGACAAATGAAGGAGGGACAGGCTCCTTGTGCACCCTGGTGGACTAAGCAGGCCACAGTTGTAGTGTTGTCTGGGTTACTGCTTGGCCTTTGATCAAGGCAAAGGATACCTTCAGGGCTCACCAAACTACCAGTAGTTGCAGATGGTTGGCTTCTAAAAGAGACAAGACGCCCTGGAAGGATTGCTGCTGAATGACCTCTGCCCAACCATGAAGACAGGAATCTGTAGTCTCTTGGACAAATTCTTTCTGTTCCACCAGACCAAGGAGACTTTCACCTGGAGAGAAATGTGAACCTGATGAGAGAGAGACTTGGGGTTATTGTTCCAATTGGTAAGGATACATTTTTGCAAGGGTCTTATATGGAGATGTGCCCAGGGAACAGCATCTCTTACTGCCATCATAAGGCCCAAGATAGAAATCAGCCATTTCAAAGACTGACATTCTGTGGACCTGAGAAATAAAACTTGGTGGAGAATGATGTTTATCTTGTTGTCCGGATCAAAAGTCTGTGCCCCTACGGAGTCCAGGAGCATCCCTAATAACCTATCCCATTGTTCTGGGATAAGGCATGACTTTTCCTTGATTATCTGCCATCCTACGGTTCTTAGTGTTGTGATCACAATTTTCATGTGGTTCTGCAGACAGGATAGAGAATTGGTTTTGATCAGCCAGTCATCTAGATATGGAACCACAGCAATCCCTCTTTCAATCAGTAAAGCAGGCAACACCATTAGTATCTTGGTGAAAATTATAGATGTTAATGGCAGGCTGAATTGTAAGGCTATGAATTGAAAGTGTTTCACTGTATAGTTTTCTTTTATCACAATCCAGAGGTATTGATAGCTGCATGGATGAACAGGAATGTGAAGATAGGCGTCTTGAAGATCGATCGTAGCCATCCGTGCAGATCTTAGTACCTTAAACCCTTGGATGCTTATGCATTGCAAATACCTCTCTAGTATCCATGAGTTACTCAAACCAGTTTTAGTGTATATTGAAGACTTATTTTGAAAAAAATGGACAAATGGCATGGGCATTGTGAAGTACTACCTGGGGTTGGCGCTAAAGCTCCAGGTCTCATGCTTAAAGACTGTGGTCCTCTTACCAGCTTGAATCTTGTTCCAAATTGCTCTTCTTTGCTTTTGTGAATAAGACGCATGTTTGTTTTTTTAGAGGATCTTTTCCATCACTTAACACGCCTCAGATGTATGTTTGTCAATAAAATGGAGTCTGTTTTTATTACACATAGTATATGTATATATTTTTCTGTGTGCATATGTATGTGTATATGTGTGGATATATATATATATATATATATATATATATATATATATATATATACACACACACCATATGACCAAAAGTAAGTGGACATCCCGCTTAATTATTGAGTTTAGGTGTTGTTTTGGCCATACTCATTACAAAGAGGTGTATAAAATCAAACACATAGGCATTCCATCTCCATGGACAAACATTGGCAGTAGAACGGGTCATACTGAAGAGCTCACTTACTTTAAACATGGCACTGTCATAGTATGTCACCTTTTCCACAAGTCAGTTCATGAAGTTTCTGCCCCGCTAGATCTGCCCCAGTCCACTGTAAGTTCTATTATTGTGAAGTGGAAATGTCTAGGAGTAACAACAGCTCAGTCACAAAATGGTAGACCACGCACATTCACAGAGTGGGGCTGCCTAGTGCTGAAGCACGTATCGCATAAAAATCACCTGTTTCCACTGTAGCATCACTCACTCACTGTAGCAACATCAGCACAAGCACTGTGCTTCATGAAATGGGTTTCCATGGCTGAGCAGCTGCAAACATCCAAAGATCACTATGCACAATGCCATGCATCGACTGGAGTGGTGTGAAGCACACTGCCACTGGACCCGGAACAGTGGAAATGTGTTCTCTGGAGTGATGACTCTCACTTCACTATCTGGCAGTTTGATTGACAAATCTGGGTTTTGAGAATTCCAGGAGAACACTACCTACCGGAATGCATAGTGCCTACTGTAAAGTTTGGTGGAGAGCTGTTTTTCAGGGTTTGGGCTAGGCCCCTTAGTTCCAGGGTAGGATGAGTTTGGTGTGGAGAAACTCAAGTGACCTGCACAGAGCCCTGACGTTAACCCCATTAAACACCTTTGGGATGAATTGGAATGCTGACTGCGAGCCAGGCCTTCTCTTCCAACATCAGTGTCTGACCTCACAAAATTGCTTTTGGCTGAATGGGCATGAATGCCCACAGGCATACTCCAAAATCTTGTGGAAAGCCTCTCCAGAAGAGTGGAGCCTGTTATAGAAACAAAGTCGGGGGCCAACTCCATATTAATGCCCATGGTTTTGGAATGGGAGGTCCAACAAGCGCATATAGGTGTGATGGTCAGGTGTCCACATACAGGTGTCATATAGTGTGTGAGTATATATATATATATATATATATATATATATATATATATATATATATATATATATATATATATGTGTGTGTGTGTATCTAGATATATATAGATACATATTTTTTTATATATATTTTTTTAAACTTTGAGTGCCCGAGAAGTAGTCAATGCGGATACATATATGGCACGTAAAGGGTTAATTTACATTTTATTCATGTATATTATTTTAATTATGAGTCTTAAAATAGAAAGTAGTAAGACTGTTTGAAAAATTGCATCCTAAAAAAATACCCTTCAGAATTTTGAGTTATGTCCACTTTAAAAGATTTGCAATATTCAGCCCAGTGGTGGGCAACTCCCATGATCACCAGTCAGCCAGTTGGGGATGATGAGAGTTGTAGTTGCCAAAAGCCAGGAAGCCAAAGGTTATCTACCCCTGATTTACCATGCTAGTGCTAGAGGGATGTCCAGTGCATTAAGAAACAATGAGTTGGACACCCTTTAGCATTGAAAGGATTAGAAAAATAATGTTATAGCAACTGTCATATGTCACAGAAATTCCTACCTATAGGCATATAATTCTTGATTTTGCAAGAGGCTGTTACTATAATAACTCAGCTCTTTTCACTTGGCATTCTGAAAATGTGTAATGTAAAGAGAATATAATTTTTTTTGTAATCAATGATCCTGAAATGAGTTCAACAAATGAAGGAATTGTCTGTTCCTGCCTCATGACCCACGACAAGAAGCATCATATTGACTAAGTATATTAAAAAATGTATCTAATCATTTGGGTTCAGACTATCTATTTGTCATCGTTGCAAGCCATGTCTATCACACCTTCAAATTTGTGGCTTTGATTCTGGATATCTGTGGTTTTGTAATGTACTGTTTGTGCTTCCTATTCATCTTATGTAATCAACATATAGTACAGTACGTTGATTAAATCCTAATTCAGCTAAAAGGAGTGTGAATGACTCACAGCATATGCTTAACCTTTTTTGATACATTGTTATTATTAGAAATAATATTGTCTTTGAATTTATATGTGGAGTTGAGTAGAAGAATAGTCCAGAATTTTATGTGTACTATATTAATTACATGAAAACAATGAATTAAATGAAAATATTTTTCAGTGCCTCTTGAAATGCATTAAACTGGAAAAAAGTAGTGGAAAAATGGTTTGCTTTTCATCTGGTTAATTTGAGATAAAAAATATGTTGATGAATTGTGTTAAACTTGTGTTTTTGTACATTAACCCCTTAGGTTGGTTGCATTAAGGACCAGTGACGGTCCTGGCATGTCATGGAATTGAGGGGTCCCCACGAGACTGCACACCACTCGGAAACCCCTGAATCCGATTCACGAAAATAAATGCTTCCTTAACCCTTTGAGTGTTAGAGGGCTACGCACGTTGCGTACCCCTCTGGCACTCAAAGGGTTAAGGGGTTAAAAAAAGTATATATTTAGTAATATGTTTGAAATAACTACAGGGGTAAAAAGCAAAAAGAACTTATAAATGGCAATTATGAGAATTCTTTTTATAACATGACTTGATGACCCTACCAAAATTGAAGCTTGGGATAATATAACTAAATATCATGTTGTGTAATGCAGTTATGCTGAGATAAAGTGAATTTGTATTGTTTTGTTGCTCCTTTTTGACACATAACTAATTCTGTTTCATGAATAGAACACTTGTATTTCTTGCTTGAAAATGTAAGAATCTTAGTAAATAATATCAGACCACACTGTAAGCCATTAATTTCAAGCACTTCCCCGTCATCTATAACAGCTGCTATAGAAAATGCATACATAATTGCTGTGCAATCAAATTATTTTCAAAGTAGTAAAACGATCTTAAATGCTTTTAAGAAAAGGTCATCTTTGAGCCCTATGTTGAAAAGAAAAGTGGAACAGTTCTGGGGCAACACAGTTGTGTCATAGGGGACAAATATAAAAAATCCCATTGGTTTAAATAGGGCTTTTAATCATAGAGCTTTTGATCAAGGCCAGATTTCCCAATAAGAACAGTAAGCAGTGGCCTAGAGCTCCTGACACATTGAGAAGCCCAGCATGTCCTACATCATTTACATCATCATTTTGGTCTACAATTAATATTGAGAAATAAATCTCTGAAGTGTCTGTGGGTCTGAAAATTTGTTTGCGATTAGTTAATATTCCGCAGCACCCAGTATATCATACTAAGCATTCGTTTGAGTGCTGATCCTGTTGTTGTATCTATCTATCTATCTATCTATCTATCTATCTATCTATCTATCTACACACATATACACATGTATGTGTACATACTACATTTCAAATAAAAATGCTATTGTGAAGGCCCACAGCCCAGTATTGACAGTTTATTAAAGCAGATGCAACTGCTTGATAAAATATTCCAGAATTCTCTTCCTCAGCGGATGTGTTGCTGAGATCATAGTTTTGCATTTCCCAGATCATTCTATTTATGAGTGGATATCCAGTCTCAGATGAATCACTTATCAGTACAGGACCGTAGCTCCACAACATACCACAGTCCATAAATGAGCCTCTGGTGGTCAAACAAGGTCAGAAATTATTCTTGACATCAACAAATAAATAATGAATGTGCTCCATAGAACAAATAAGAATCCCTTGCCTTATTTAGTATGGATTCTCATACCTAAGACACATATATTCTGATAGATATCAGATAGACTTCTTGTCTTATTATTTAAACTAGTTGAACAGCCCGTTATACGGGCCACAGTGCCTCTGGCAGCCGGTCGCGGGGCAGTCGCGCACAGTGGAGACTGCTCCTTCGGAGCGCCCAGCTCTGTATCAGCCACTGTGCGGGCAGTCTCTACTGCGCATGACTGCCGCACGCGCAGCACTGTCTACTGCGCATGTCGGGCGTTACACACAACTTAGCGAATTATTATATAGGATTATGATTATTGAACTCCAACAATCACTTGCTCATGTACTTGTAGAATGTAATTCTAGTATGAAAACATAAAGTTTTTAAGGGGAATGTGCCAACTAGATGGGGTAGTAGATACAGCTAACATCTTCAAAATACGATTTGGGTCCAAAGCTGCGAAGCAGTGAAAACTTAGTTAATCTCCTTATGACCTTGAGCAAGTCACTTTTTCTCCCCCTGCCTCTGGCATCAAAAGCTTACAATATAAGACCTATGAATCAGGGACTCACTGAAGCTGATGTACTAAGAAAATCTGAGCAATTCTAAGTTAGGATATCCAGACCTATTGACATAAATTTGGCTTTTGAGTTGATTGCTTGTCAATGTGTTGGAGACCTTTCTAGCATTCAACTGGATTAAATGCTTCCTTTAAGCTAATGGAAAATTTGGGAACTCCAATTTGTTCCATATGGTGCAGTTTGTTTACCCTATAATTGTTCCATTTCCTTAGTCCATCAGCCTTGGTGTGCCTGAAATTTTCTGGTGTTCCACACTCTCTACAGATTGTTAGCTATTGGTCTAAAGTTATAAGTGGGGTGCCACAGGATTCAGTCCTGGGCCCAATGCTTTTAATTTGTTTATTAATGATCTAGAAGTGGGAATTTAAAGTATCGTCTCAGTCTTTGCTGATGACCCTAAGCTTTGTATGTAAATACTGGATGTTTTTTCTCTGCAGAAGGATTTAAATAAACTGAGTGAATGGGCAGAAAAGTGGCTGATGACATTTAATGTCGATAAATACAAAGTTATGCATTTGGGCTATAGAAATAAACATACTACATATACTCTAAATGGGAAAGGACTTGGGAAATCCTCATTAGAGAAGGATTTAGGAGTACTGATAGACAATAGACTTCACAGCAGTGTGCAGAGTCACTCAGCTGCTGCAAGAGCAAATAGGGTACTAACCTGCATAAAAATAGATGTAGATGCAAGGGATGCTAATGTTATCCTAGCTCTGTATAAATCCTTGGTTAGACCTCATCTAGAATATGATGTACAGTTTCGGGTGCCAGTTCTTAAAAAAGACATTGTTGAACTGGAAAGGGTGCAGAGACGTGCATCAAAACTGATAAAGGGATTCGAGGATCTGAGTTATAAGGACAGACTAGCCAAACTGGGTTGGTTTACATTAGAGAAGAGACGTCTAAGGGGTGATATGATTACCATTTACAAATACATTCAAGGTCAATACAAAGAACTATCCAATTATTCATGCAAGGAGCTGAGCTTAAGAACAAGAGGTCATCCATTAAGACTAGAGGAAAGGCGCTTTTTGATTCTTTGCAGTAAGGGCGGTAAAGCTATGGAATTATTTGCCTCAGGATGCTGTACTAGCAGATAATTCAACTGCTTTAAAAAAGGCAATGGATGCCTATCTACCATAGAACAATATTGAAAATTATGACAGATGGCTTCAGTGCACATTTGGAGTCAGGAAGTAATTTTTTTACCCACTTGGAGCTAAATTGAAAAAGGCTCCAGAGGGTTTTTTTTTCATTCCTCTGGATCAACAGGGGTGTTTTTGGTATGGGCCGGACTTGATGGATGCATGTCTTCTTTCAGCCTCATCAGCTTTGTTATAATGTTACTATGAGAGATCCGTGTAAATAAAATTCTTTGGTCTTGCTCTAAATCAGTGGTTCTCAACCTGTGGGTCGGGACCCCTTCGGGGGTCGAATGACGATTTGCCAGGGGTCGCCTAAAACCATCAGATATTTATATTTCGATTCATAACAGTAGAAAAATTATAGCGATGAAGGAGCAACGAAAATAATTTTACTGTTAGGGGTCGCCACAACTTGGGAAATTTTATCAAAGGGTCGTGGCAATAGAAAGGTTGAGAACCACTGCTCTAAATCATTTAGTCAGTTACACAAAGAGGTGTCAGTAGATCATGAAATAACTTAAACATTTTCATTAATGTCCTGCTTACCAGCCACACCCCCAGAAACACCACCTAAAACAGAAGCGTCCCTCTTTTGCCATTTAAAATGTTGGGAGGTATATGTTTTTACCATTGCTGCCTAGCAGAACAGAATCATATAGCAGTGGACGTGGGGGCACAAAACAGACACAGAGAAAGTCTGGTGACACTGTCCATAGGAGCAGAGAAATAAACAGTAAGAGAGGCTTAGACTCTCCAAAAGAGAGCTGTTTTAATGGCTGCATATATATATAAATTAGCATCTCTATATGCATTTTTTTTTTTTTTTTTACTTTGCCACCACTATGATAGGTGTGGTCATTCTTTGTACCGCTAGCCATTAGATGCTACAGCTCTTATCTCCAACCAGATGGGATGATGGGAGTTATAGTTCTCAATTGTAATGGTTGATTATAGCTTTGCTTTGGCTTTATGTCAAATAAAAAGGATGAAATTGGATGAAAGAAAGCTATTATAATTGGGATGATTTCATGATCTCAGTACATTTTCCCTATGGGAGTTTTACTAAGAAATATGTTGAGATGAATTGCGAATCACAGCTCTTGTACACAGTTTTATGAAAACAGATATTTTCCTTTAGTAAACAAATAGATGCCAAAGGGGTTAACTTGTAAGCCAAAGCAAATCCATAAAATAGGTGTTTGCAGGTTTTAAGCCTCCCTGAATTAGAGATTGATTTACTGCAGGGTTCTTAGGATGTATGACAGCACTGCAGTAAAAACTGACACGATTTGGTGATAAGAAGGAACACTCTAAATGATAGATTAATATTTATATTTATTACAATTGCTGTCAGAGTATTGATTTCATTATCACTATTGCCAATACCACATCTGGTTTGCAAACTAATGCATTTTACAAAACTGAGAAAAAGAGAAGTATGCAAAACCGTAGCATTGTATTTGCTGCCTAGAGGTTATATATGATTTTATTAACCCTTTGAGTGTGAGCAGGGTGTATATGAGCGTATGGGTTTGTATACATTGCTGACACTGAAAGGGTTAAAGTACAAACTATTGACATTTTGAACTGGTGCTTGTTTACCAGGATAAAATGTGTTATGTTTGAAGTTGCTTTGCACCATACGTCAATTATTTTAAACCAGGGCCGTCATTCGCAGTACAATTACGCGTGCTGCAGTCATGCGCAGTACAGACAATTACGCGTGCTGCAGTCATGCGCAGTAGAGACAGCTACGCGTAGCTGCAGTCATGCGCAGTAGAGACAGCTACGCGTGCTGCAGTCATGTGCAGTAGAGACAGCTACGCGTGCTGCAGTCATGTGCAGTAGAGACAGCTACGCGTGCTGCAGTCATGCGCAGTAGAGACTGCCTGTGCTGTGCCTGATACAGAGCGGGGCGCTCCGAATTCAGACCGGAGTCCTCTCTGCGCAGAGAGGACCACGGTCTGAATTTGGAGCACCCCGCTCCATATCAGCCACGGCCCGTCCGGCAGTCAGTACTGCGCATGACTGCAGCGCTGCTACTATTGGTCTGTGTGCACGGGCTTTAAAACTAGTAATAAGATATACTGTCAGCTAAAGAAAAGAAAAAAATGAATGCATGATGCAGTTTCATGAGACATTTAACCCTTTGAAAGCCAGTGTGTATGCAACACATTGCAAAGCAATGTGTTGTGTACCCCCTGGCATTCAAATTGTTAAAGTATACTCTAAACCATGCTCTTCATATTATCAAAATTTTGAGGGGGCAGTGAAAACCTTAAACTGTATACATTGGTCTTCGTTCTAACCTGAATATACCATAAAATCTCTGGTGTAATATCAACATTTTTACCCCTTTTCAGTGTATTTGACGTGGGGGGGGGGGGCGTATTATACACGCGAAAAAAAATTGAAATGCAGGTATATTACTACCCTTCCCCCGATCTCCTAACTCTGCATCTGTGTATCACTATCTGTGCCCACCTGCAGCATATCCGCCCGCTACCTCTGATTTGCCCTGTCAGGAGCTAAAAAGGTCCTCGTCAGCAGAAATGCTTGCGATACGTCTGCTGCCCATTGCCTCTGCGTTGCCCTGTCAAGACCTAAAAAGTTCCCCCTCAGCAAAAATGCTTGAGATCTGTCCAGCAGGTGGCACATTTGCATTTGCTGCCTACTACCTCTGTGTTTGTTAAAAAGATCATGGTCCTGACAGGGCAATGCATTTGCAGCCCACTGGACAGAACTTTTTAGGTCCTGACTGGGCAATGCAGATGCAGTGGTCAAAGACAGATATCAAGCATTTCTGCTGAGGGGGAACTTTTTAGGTCCTGACAGAGCAATGCAGAGGTTTCTGGTGGCAAATGCAAGAGTGCTGCCCGCTGGACGGCTGTATCCTGGATTTCTGTTGCGAGGGTCATTAGGATGGAGGTGGGCACAGATACCGATACAGAGTTATCAGAATGGGAGGGGGGGAATCAGATAACATTTTAGTGGTAGAGGGAGGAAAAGTATAGATATGCATTATACACATTATATTTAGTTTTTCCCTAAAATCATGAGTGTAATTTACATCTGTGTATTATACCCAGGTGCGTATTATACCCGAGATTTTACAGTAATCTGCAATAGTTTCTTTTATGCAGGCAGTATCTCCTCCTTTTCCCAAATGAACTGTTTTTATCATATGTAGATTAATCTAGAGGGGTAATACTGATGTGCTTATTTAATCAAGTGATAAATATTGAGTATAAATTTTGCATGTGCTAAGGTGTCATAGATATCAACAAGGCAAAACCCATTTTCTGTTTCATTGTTACACTGGTGTATAGTTTTATACCATGACATGGAACCATTCTTTCATTGTATCAATAAATGTGAATTGGCAGAGAGTAATTAAAGTGGGTGAAAACCCTCCATAGCACAAAGACTCATGCCAACAGATGTTTTAATGTAATTAATGTGTATGGTGCAGCACACGGGAACTGAGCAAACTGCAAATATAAACAAATAGACCCTGTCTAGCTTTATAAATAGTCCTCAATTATTGCTATATATAATGTCTTATCCACCATAAGTGTAATTAACTGTATGACTACTGGATTATCCTACATAATAGCAAAGAAAGATACATTGTTTATTCATTTATGTGTTTATTATTTTAAAACATGGAACTTTTATCTTTCTAACCAAAAATTACAAGTATTATAGGATTTGGGGAAAATGGTAGTTGCTGACATTTTTGATGTTTGGTTTAGGTACATTTTAACTTTGCACTTTGTCTGTTCTCCATATAAACATTTCATTTCATTTTGTTTGAAAACCAAGGGCATGATCCATGGATATCAGTGATGCTGAGTGTAGACATCTTTATAGATTTGATGCCTCTCTCTATGAATCAGAGTGTAATGAATAAATCTGGCACACACTGTATCTGCCTCCTCCACTGTCATTTAAATCCCACTCATTGCATTGTTCCTCAGTACATATTAGGTATTTTATTTATATTATGTATACTATACTGTATTTAATACTCTAATGTAGGCACATGTTCAAAAGATACAGTTAACATAAAGGTGCTCAACTTGTTGATTTAAGCTCACCCTGAAAAAAGTAAAAGGATAATCTATAAACAAGATGGTACACTGAGTCATATGATGTACATAGTTCTTCTTATGTAAATAAACATACAGAAATGTTTTTGGCACTGTTCGCTTAATACCTTTATTGAACTAATGGCATAAAGCTTTCATTTTCAACCCATTAGTCTTTGACCTATATGAAGATAGGTGGAAAGGGGCTGCTATTATTATTATTATTAAGATCATGAACATCATTATCTCTTATTTACAAGTACAGATACTTGTACAAATAACAAGAAATGTAAATAAGTGCAATTAGCTCCCTGCTCTTAAGAAAGGGAGTCCCATGTGTTAAACATCCCACTGACACTCAATGTGCTAAGGTTCAAAATGTAAACTTGAGTCTCAAGCACAGCAGGTGTGTTTTCTCTACTACATTGATGTTGATGTACAATGAGAAATGAAGCAATCCTGGAGTAAATAAACTTCACCAGTGCAGTGCATTGGATACCTCTCTATCACTGAAGAGTTGGTGAACTCCATTTAAATTATTGTCCCAGATTTGCTCTAACTCATCTTAGTACGTCAAGCTTACTATCTCAGAATTATTTGTTACCAATTACCATCCAACATAGAAGCGAGGAGATGCAAAAGCCATACTTAACATAGCGTTTACCTTATTAAAGAGACTCCCATGTTTGTGTATATAAAGTCAATAAACAGAGAGAGAAAATAAAGATTTATAAATTGATTTGATAACGCTGAAAAGTTCAACTTATTCCCTAACCAATACTCAATTCCCAAGTGGTCTGTACTAGCTTAAATCTCTTATTCCTGTCTTTTCAATCCAGGCATCTGCTAACAGGACAATGAGCTACTGTTCTTGTTGACACTTAAGTCTATAACAGTATAACATATAATACTTTTATAAATACAAAATTAGATTTTAGTGCATGATATCAAGTTTCCATTTGACTGATTTGTTTTTGTACGCATACAAATAACTAATTTAATTAACCCTTTGAGTGCCAGAGGGATACGCGACACATTGCAAAGAAGGCAGATGGTTTGGGATGAATGAGGCTGTCCTTGGTTTAGAACATATTATATATTATAGTGTAAAAGCCCGTATACATGGACCAGCATTCTGTGCTTTTGGGCAGTCTCTACTGCGCATGATTGTAAAAGCCCGTGTACATGGACCAGCATTCTGTGCTTTTGGGCAGTCTCTACTGCGCATGATTGTAAAAGCCCGTGTACATGGGACAGCATTCTGTGCTTTTGGGCAGTCTCTACTGCGCATGATTGTAAAAGCCCGTGTACATGGACCAGCATTCTGTGCTTTTGGGCAGTCTCTACTGCGCATGATTGTAAAAGCCCGTGTACATGGGACAGCATTCTGTGCTTTTGGGCAGTCTCTACTGCGCATGATTGTAAAAGCCCGTATACATGGACCAGCATTCTGTGCTTTTGGGCAGTCTCTACTGCGCATGATTGTAAAAGCCCGTGTACATGGGACAGCATTATGTGCTTTTGGGCAGTCTCTACTGCGCATGATTGTAAAAGCCTGTGTACATGGACCAGCATTCTGTGCTTTTGGGCAGTCTCTACTGCGCATGATTGTAAAAGCCCGTGTACATGGACCAGCATTCTGTGCTTTTGGGCAGTCTCTACTGCGCATGATTGTAAAAGCCCGTGTACATGGACCAGCATTCTGAGCGTTTGGGCAGTCTCTACTGCGCATGATTGTAAAAGCCAGTGTACATGGACCAGCATTCTGTGCTTTTGGGCAGTCTCTACTGCGCATGATTGTAAAAGCCCGTGTACATGGACCAGCATTCTGTGCTTTTGGGCAGTCTCTACTGCGCATGATTGTAAAAGCCCGTGTACATGGGACAGCATTCTGTGCTTTTGGGCAGTCTCTACTGCGCATGATTGTAAAAGCCTGTGTACATGGACCAGCATTCTGTGCTTTTGGGCAGTCTCTACTGCGCATGACTGTAAAAGCCTGTGTACATGGACCAGCATTCTGTGCTTTTGGGCAGTCTCTACTGCGCATGATTGTAAAAGCCTGTGTACATGGACCAGCATTCTGTGCTTTTGGGCAGTCTCTACTGCGCATGATTGTAAAAGCATGTGTACATGGACCAGCATTCTGTGCTTTTGGGCAGTCTCTGCTGCGCATGATTGTAAAAGCCCGTGTACATGGACCAGCATTCTGAGCGTTTGGGCAGTCTCTACTGCGCATGATTGTAAAAGCCCGTGTACATGGGACAGCATTCTGTGCTTTTGGGCAGTCTCTACTGCGCATGATTGTAAAAGCCCGTGTACATGGACCAGCATTCTGTGCTTTTGGGCAGTCTCTACTGCGCATGATTGTAAAAGCCTGTGTACATGGACCAGCATTCTGTGCTTTTGGGCAGTCTCTGCTGCGCATGATTGTAAAAGCCCGTGTACATGGACCAGCATTCTGTGCTTTTGGGCAGTCTCTACTGCGCATGATTGTAAAAGCCCGTGTACATGGACCAGCATTCTGTGCTTTTGGGCAGTCTCTACTGCGCATGATTGTAAAAGCCAGTGTACATGGACCAGCATTCTGTGCTTTTGGGCAGTCTCTACTGCGCATGATTGTAAAAGCCCGTGTACATGGACCAGCATTCTGTGCTTTTGGGCAGTCTCTACTGCGCATGATTGTAAAAGCCCGTGTACATGGGACAGCATTCTGTGCTTTTGGGCAGTCTCTGCTGCGCATGATTGTAAAAGCCCGTGTACATGGACCAGCATTCTGTGCTTTTGGGCAGTCTCTACTGTGCATGATTGTAAAAGCCTGTGTACATGGACCAGCATTCTGTGCTTTTGGGCAGTCTCTGCTGCGCATGATTGTAAAAGCCCGTGTACATGGACCAGCATTCTGTGCTTTTGGGCAGTCTCTGCTGCGCATGATTGTAAAAGCCCGTGTACATGGACCAGCATTCTGTGCTTTTGGGCAGTCTCTACTGCGCATGATTGTAAAAGCCCGTGTACATGGACCAGCATTCTGAGCGTTTGGGCAGTCTCTACTGCGCATGATTGTAAAAGCCCGTGTACATGGACCAGCATTCTGAGCTTTTGGGCAGTCTCTACTGCGCATGATTGTAAAAGCCCGTGTACATGGGACAGCATTCTGTGCTTTTGGGCAGTCTCTGCTGCGCATGATTGTAAAAGCCCGTGTACATGGACCAGCATTCTGTGCTTTTGGGCAGTCTCTACTGCGCATGATTGTAAAAGCCCGTGTACATGGACCAGCATTCTGAGCGTTTGGGCAGTCTCTACTGCGCATGATTGTAAAAGCCCGTGTACATGGACCAGCATTCTGTGCTTTTGGGCAGTCTCTACTGCGCATGATTGTAAAAGCCAGTGTACATGGACCAGCATTCTGTGCTTTTGGGCAGTCTCTACTGCGCATGACTGTAAAAGCCCGTGTACATGGGACAACATTCTGTGCTTTTGGGCAGTCTCTACTGCGCATGATTGTAAAAGCCCGTGTACATGGACCAGCATTCTGTGCTTTTGGGCAGTCTCTACTGCGCATGATTGTAAAAGCCTGTGTACATGGACCAGCATTCTGAGCGTTTGGGCAGTCTCTACTGCGCATGATTGTAAAAGCCAGTGTACATGGACCAGCATTCTGAGCGTTTGGGCAGTCTCTACTGCGCATGACTGCATTGACAGTCTCTAAAGCACATGACTGCATTGGACAAGGATACATCTGGCCTTTTATATTATAGGATCTGTTTTGCCTATGACGATTAAAGGAAGAAGGGAAGTACTGTATTTAACCACCTGGAATTCTGGTTCCCAAACCTTTACCCTTTACATGCACTTTTATATTATTATTCATTAGCATTTTATATTATAATTTATTTTGAAGAAGTCAATTCACTACAAATCCTTTTTTGTGCATCAGGCATTTTTACAACCATATATAGACTCCTCAACAAAAGTTTACATATTACTAGTGCAAACAGGGCAAACTGTGCTGTTCATAACTGTCTTTGAACTAGCATTTCCCAAATATGATCACTTTTTTCACAATTCTGGTACTATTTTTTTTACATAGCAAAACAGAATTTTGTCTTTGAATCAAAGCTTCATGTCCAGCTGAAAGCTCCTCATTCCCTCACAGAGAGGCATAACCTCCACTGCCCCCAGTTTTTGGAGTCCCTGACTTGACTGATAGTGACGTCACCAACACATTAATTTGTATTGTACTGATGATGTCTATATCATCCAAGGGTTTAATGACATCCTAAAACATATTTGTACATTTGGACCTCTTTTCAAAATGTTTCCAGAGGACACAGATGTTCTTATAATGCTGTTTAAAACATAATACTTTGAAGTAAAGTACCTCTGAGGTCTACAATTACATAACGAGGGAACAAACACACACTCATATACATTGTTTTTGTTTTAAATACAGTAGATAACTGCAAGTACTCAGGATGTTTATAATCTAATTTTTATTTTTGAAAACTATCCTTACAATATTGTTTGGTAATACAAAATAATTATAAAACAAAACAAATGTTGGCTTTTATCTCTAGAGGTAAGGAGTATGAACGTATTGAATGAATCTCTGTTTATTTCAGATCTCATCTGACCTTTAAAATGGCCCCTTTGACCTGAGGTTAACATCTAGCAAGAGCAACAGTGTCAGATGATAAAATTAAAGGGCTCTAAGATCAACCACACATTAACTAGGGGTTTGAACTGTCAGGTGTTATAGTTTTGTTTAGTTTCATATTGTAGTGAATAGGTACATAAATAATGCAATGCTAGCCATAAAGGAAGTGAATTGGTTTTAGGTATGGTTCTAACAAGAGCACTGTTTTTGGATTATTTGCTTGTCAGGTCACAACCAGTTCATTGAATGGATGATTCTGATAATCATAAATGTTTTCTTTTCAATTTGCATTTAACTATATGTAGTATTACTCGTAACCTAGCCAAAAACAAACAATAATTAAAGATGGAGATTGTCTGGAACATAGCATATTGTATAATATTTTCCACAAGGCTGCCCGAACTCTATTGCAATTTTGTGTCAAACATCTAATGTATATTTTGAACCATATAATGACTCTAGATCAAAATAAATAATTTTTTTGTCAAAGCACACCAACATGCAGCTAGAAAGGTTTGTGGCACATTTAACATTTTAATGCCATCTGTCAAGCAATTAATGAAGGGTACAGATACATAAATATATAGTTTCAATATTAGAATAGCATAAACAAACACACAGAGCATTACAATTTCCATAAATATAATTTTAAAGCTCAACATCACATTTTTGTCAAAATCTTAACCGTTTAAAGAAGGGGCACCCTAAGTGAATGTCCATGGTACAATAACGTGCTACTTCACCCTGGTTCAGAACCTCTGTTCTAGATCCATTGGAATGCCACACAAATTGAAGTTATTGGGTTATTAGGTGTGGGACAAGGCCACTCATTGCAGGGGACAAATTCTCACTGAGTTAACCCTTTAAGGATGAGAGGGGTAGGCAATGTATTATTTTATGATATACTGTGTTGTGTATCTCTCTGGTCCTTAAAGTGTTAAATTGGGTGTTTAACCCGCATCGTATACTAGACTGGTCTCCAGCTTACTGTGAAGCAAGGCAATGGAGACCTAACTAGCATTCAAGGGGTTAAAGCCCCATTTAAATAAACGGGAAGTTGGGGAAGTTTTTTATGTGCCCTGTGCAATGTATTGCGTACCCCTCTGGCGCTCAAAGGGTTAAACGTACAAATTGGATTTTTTTTTTTGTTATAAATTATTATTTTCTTCAGAAACAGAAATATGTGTAATTCTAATATTGTGATGACACTTTTGGAAAACGTCCTCCCGCACGAGTGCTGTGAGCACAAAATAAGTGATATGCCAGGATTGTCATTGGTCCTTAAGGTAAGGACACCGGTCGTGATCCTGACAAGTCGCCGGTCCTTAAGGGGTTATGCATTATTGTGTTAGAAATCTCTACAAGACTTAAATTATACTATGGATCCTCCTTTTCAACTTTCAAGGACCTTAGTGTATGGGTTTCATAGAATAACATGGGAACTGGAATTTTCTCTCACAGTGAATTCTGTCACAGTTGTCCATCATCACCCCCCCCCCCCCCCCACACACACACACACACACACACACACATGTTATTTCTGGAGTTGGTAAGGGAAACTTGTGGGTCTTCAAGTGGGAAATGCACTAAGGTAAGAGAAATTCCCCAACAAGGTACACTTCTAGTTCCTGTGTTATTCTACGGAGCTATGTAGTAAGATGTCTTTGCATGAAAGCGAGGCTCACTAGAATAACAAACGGATTTGGAGAATTTATTTTATCTTTATTTCACCTTGCTGCATAAACCTCCAACTGTTGGAAGGCAGCTATTGGCTGTCTAAAAATGAGGGTTATTGTAGTGTACCAGCTGGAGACACATTTTCCACCCCTGATTTTGAGGTAAAATGTTCATTTAAATGTAGTACATAGCAGAGCTCTGTTACAACATTGTTTTTCTGTCCAGACATTTCTGTACGTTTGTGGTAATCACTGTTGAATTAGTTACATTCAGTAATATATAGAATTCATATAATCTGCAAAATGATAAACTATGTTAATATGAAAAATATAGATTATTTAGTCAGGCATGTAGTGACAAGTATTAAAGACCCAACTCTTGCTACACTAAATAGGCCTTCACTGCTTGCTATTCTTGCTGTAGAAATCAGCTCAAATCTGTTATTAACTAACATTCTAAGACAATTTGCACAAAGCCAAAAGTAGAGCAATTCTGGGGCAAACCATGTGATTCACAGGAAGCAAATGCACATTCTCCAAATGCCCATTGATTTAAATGGAAATTTTAATCCTTTAAATGCTAGAGTAGTCTCCTCAGCATAGCCTTGCAATGTGTTTGAGGCTTCTCTAGCATTCAAGGGGCTAAAAGCCATGTTTAAATGAACGAGATGTTTTATTTATCCCCTGTGGTGCTGTTGGTTTGCTCTAAAAGTGCTACTTTTTTGCTTTCTGCATGAGGCCTTACCAGCATAGTAACAAAAGTGGAGCAATTCTTGGGCAAATTAATGGAGGACAAATATAAATTCCCAGTTGATTTAAATGATGCTTTTAACCACTTAAATTCCAGAATTGCATTCCAGATAGACCTCTAATCCATAGCTTAGCATCACTTTGGAAACCTCTCTACCACTCGAGATGAAAAATTCTCAAATAAATGCTTATTTTTATTCCCTTTTAACCCTTTGAGTGCCAGACATGTATCCAGTGCATTGTGTTGCAATGCATTGGGTGCCTCTCTGGAATTCAAACAGGTAAGACTGGCCCCCCAGTGCGAGAACACACACATACATCCATCTGTACTTATTGTCCATGATTTTCTTATCTCTAACTGTCAGTGTTAAATAAGCAAAGATCCCTATGGATGTTAATGGAAGTGGATTACCCGGGCAAGGTGGCTTAACCCAGATAAAAGACAGTTAAGGACGGCTACATCTGTACAGACATTACACATGCCAGAATTGGTCCGTTTTTTATGGTTAAACTCCAGACCTGGCATACATTTTTCTGAATTTATAACAGAATCTCCAAATCATTGACACTCTTCTAAAAGTGTCATGCCTATCTCACTGCAGGTGCACTGTGGTCCCATGTTTCTGTGCTTGATGCTAGGAGTAACTATTCAACATTATTCTTATTTAGCATTCAATCCTCTTCATGGCAAATGTCCAGATTCTGATTAAATTGTGTCATCCAATCTTGATTGAATCAATAAGCCAACATATATCACTCCACTACTTGGTTGATTCCAGTAAAGACTGAAATAATGGACAGCAAATATTGTTTACCAGTGTGATTGTGTCAACAGTTTTTTCTGTTCACAGTCATTTAGGGCCATATTTATCAAGCTAAAGCGGTGCAATTCTGGAGCAAACCAACTCGTACCATAGGGAGGGAGATGAAAATCCACATTGGTTTAAATAGAGATTTGAACCCTTTGAATGCTAGATAAGTCTCCAGCTGATTACTAAGCAATATGATGGATACCTCTCTGACATTCAAGGGGTTAATAGCCCAATTTAAATCAATGTGAATTTGCTGATCTAGCATGTGTCCCCTATTGTGCAGTTGAATTGTTCTAGAATTAGCTTGATGAATTAGGCCCTTAATTCCAACACATGATCATATGTTCGAGTTGTAGTCAATCAATGCTTTAAGAACATATTGATTTGGATAGGTATACACAAATACCATAGGTTATTTCTAATTTAGATAATGCATTTGGGGGTAAAATCGTGTATAATTATCATACAGGAATTCATATAATCAGAAACCAAAGGGTGACTTGCTAAAAGAAGCCAATATTGCCTTAAGGAGCAAGAACTGGTTTCTTGGCAACTGTGACACAAAACTGATTGCTATTGCAGTTTTTTTCTCTCTATATATTATATATTATCAGTAATGGAAAAGAAAAAAAATCAGAGAAGGCTATAGCTTTCCAAAATGAACCTGTTTTAGTGGGTTATCTATGGCATTACTAGGTGGAATTCTGGAGCAAACCAACAGCACCGCCAGGAGAGGGGATCAAAATGTACACATATTCCCTGTGATTTAATGTGACTTGTAACATAATGACTGCTACAGATGTCTTTAATTGGTCAAAATTTCCATTTAAATCAATGTGAATTTTCATTTTCTACTGTGGTATATATGTCATCTGTTTGAGATGCAATGTATTGGAGACCTTTCTGTTTAATGGGATTAACTATTGCATGCTGAAATAAAGCAGTTATTACATAGCAACATACTGCAGCTCCCCCATCACTGAGGGATTAGCTGGAAATGTCACGCATTGGCATATTATTCCTTGAAAATACAGGCTGCATTGTTAGTTCTCTCTCTGTCCATGCTCCCTGTATGGCTTCCCACACTGATGGATTTGTAGTAAAATTGTGCGTGGGAGAGACTTCTTTTTTATACATTACTTAGCAAGCTTATGCTATGTGTAATAACTCTTAATGTTCAGCCACATAAGCACTCTCCTTGTGTCCAACAGCAGGTTAGAGCTATCTTTGCATCTGTCAGAAATGAGATGGAGAGCAGGAAACATACATACTTTCAAATGTGTCACATGCACAGAGACGGACTGGAGCAATTCAATAGCCAGTCAACTGCACCACCACATTGATTTAAATGGAGCTTTTAACCCTTTGAATGCTAGTGTAGTCTCCAGCTCATTATAGGTTGCATGCAATGGAGACCCAAGGGTTTGAAAGCTCCATTTAAAGTTATTTTTTATTTCCTATGATGCAGCTGGTTTCCTCAAAAATTGCTCCAGTTTTCTTGTGGACATATGGCCTTATGCTTTACCTGAAAGCTGAGGTTAACCCCATAAGGACCAATGAACTATGCAGTGCATTGCACGTTGTTGCACACGCTCCTGGTCTGTAACCCTTTGAGTACAAGAGATGTAGCAAACACATTGCAAGACCATACATTGGCTGCCCCTTTGGCACTTAAAGGGTTTAATTAACATATCTTTGTCAGTGTTAAACCATTTGGGTGCCAGAGGGGTGCACATCACATTGCACACTTCTCTGACTTTATAAAAGGAAAGAATACAGGGTTCACAACAAGGAAGTTCTGATCTTCCAAATGGTGTTTAAACAAGTGCAGTAAACATCACTTAGCAGTCATGGTCCTAATTCTCTTCTGTGATAGAAGTTTTGTTTTTGAACGAGAGAGTATGCTGGGAATTTGTGTTTGCCATTCAAGACTAATATGTGTATTGCTTTTCAAGTAAATCCTATCTCCAAGCACGCTGCTTCTCCCAAGGGGGCTTCTGACTTAAGGCTTTTGTGTTGTCTTCTTAACCTTTCGAGTGCTGGTGGGAATAATAATAATGTTTCCCCCACATATGCAAATAAAAGAGGTGGGATCACCAAACATGCATGATTAGCATCTTATTAATAAGCCAATATTCTATTTGCAAAATAACAGCAATGGCAATAAAAAGACTGATATAGAAAATGTTACATTTTGCTTTCAGGCAACACCGGCTGTAAGTAAATAAGGAATTCTCCAGTTAATGCAAATCTTTTATTTTTAATTTACCATGCATCAATTGTAACTGCATTAGCAAAAGATGCATTCACACTGTTTCTTTAGACTGGCAAGAGGATATGTTTTAAGGGAAGTCATTTACCACAATCCCTAAGATGAAGCCTGGCAGCATTCCAGTAACTGTGTGTGATATGCCCATTCAGCCTCGGTCAACTCTGCCTTTGTATCCTTGAATACATTGGAATTGTTTAAACAACCCCCCCCAGTCTTGTTTTAACGCTTTTCATGCCACAAAGGTGCCCAACACATTGCTTCACGAAGTATTAGATCCCCCACTGACATTCAAAGAGTAAATGGTTACAAGACAGAGACTGTCTATTCATTTTTATGTATAATTACATAGGAAGCAGAAAATAAACACCCTTCATTTCTGGCATTTAGATGCTACAGTATTGTATATTACAAAAATAAACCTAACATAGTTATTTGGAAAACTACATCCTCCCCATATGTTTTTTTCATTGGTCTGGTTCTCTTATAAAATACAATCATTTAACTTGGTAAATATGTAAGGAAAAAAGAAGAATACATTAAAGGTACAGATAGGATGCAATTCAACTTACCCAGCAGCTGCTTGCATATCGTTAGATCATCTTGACATTTTTTTTATTTCTGGCTACAATACACTAGCAAAACCAGGAAATAAATAGTGGAAATTTCTACTTTGATGCATATGCATATATCATCCAACAGGAATGGAGCCTCTTGCTAATATCCTTTATATCTGCCAGTGCTTTGTTTCTCTGTGGCTGACAATCCAATACAGAGATGTTGCTTGTGTAGCCTGTGCCCTTTTTCTCTCCTCCTTTCTGTGGTGGTGGTGCTGGTGGTTAGTGCTGCATCATTCACCCGATCAGTTGTCACACTGACATGGTGCTGCCTGCTCAGCGATCATTAATGACTGAACACTCTCCACTCCCCAGAGAGGAGCCAATAGCTTCAGAGTGCCAAGATACAGTACTCACAGATGCTCTAGTCTGGTTGGCTGAAACAACATGCCTATTATATGACATTGCCTCTTAGGTTCAAATAAAAGAACGCAGCCTTCCCCCCATTTCTAGGCAAGATTTTCTTTGTGTGGGTAACAGTGTCCTAATTCATTTTCCACATTCTTCTTTATGCTCAATTTTTATTAAGATAAGATAATGTACTCTACCTTATTGAGGTAAAATAATATGGATATTAATTAAAAAAAAAAAAAAAAAAAAAAGGAATTCTGCATAAGGGCTAAAATATTATCTCTGTTGAGATATATTTTTACATATTTGGAAATTTGTGTGATACTTTGTGTATCATTCCACCAAATCAAAATATTGTTATTAAATATACCAAGTAATTAAATGGTTTGGCAATAGTGAATGCAGAATAAAATAATTATTTCATCAGGCCTGACTTTCTGCTGTAAAATTGAATTGCAAATTTAACATTTCTTCCACTTAGTTCTTATAGCAAATCAATATGTATGATTCGTAGCACTGCTTTAAGGTCACAGTGTCCTTAAAGAATCAATTTCCTTAACCCATTTGGTGCTGGATTCTTTTGCAGATCCAGGAGATAAATGTTAACACCCGTTTTATCAAACATTTTCCTATTGAAGTCTATGGGGAAACCTGGAGATAAAAGCAGTGATAAAATTAGCATCTGTAATAGAATCTTAGTGCTTGAGACATCTCACACTGGAGAGCTCACTGCATCCCAGGGGTTAGAATTAGCTTCATTGTACATTACCTTGGAATGCAGTAGAGTTGTTCGCCACCTAATGATCACTAGCATCCTATATAATAATTCGCTAGGATGTTTGTCAGAAGCCATCATGCGCAGTAGAGACTGCCCGAACGCACAGAATGCTGAGATGTCTATGCTGGGAGCATTCTGTGCGTTCCGGAAGTCTCTACAGTGCAAGACTGCGTCTGCGGCAGGACGCAGAGCAGGACCGTCCTCTTAACCCTTTGAGTGCACGAGGGGAATGCAACACATTGCAAAGCATTGCATTGCATACACCTATAACAATCAATGGTTTAACATCATCTAGACCTTGGCCCGTGTACGCGGACTTTTACACTAGTAGAGCATAAGCTGCTAGACACCACAAGGATACCAAAAGGATCAATTTTCCCCCTTAACTCCAACAGTAGATGCTTTTACATACGTCATTAAGATTCACATTTGCCTGTATTATTAAAAATATATACAATAGTCTTTGGACCAAGAGTTTTTGGAATATGTTTCACATTAAGGGCTGTTTGTTCAAAAGAAAAGTGGAGGTGTTCTGGTGTAAATCATTTGCACTGTAGGGGAGAACTAAAAAATGCCCCAAATTTCCATTAATTTAAATGGGGATTTTAACTCCTTGAATGTTAGAGAGGTCTCCAAAGCATTGCTTCGCAATGTGTTGGTGAATTCTATAGCATTCAATAGCTAAAGGGATAGTAATGTCAGAAAAAAGTATTAACTATATTGTAGATACAATTAAAAGAGAGTACTTGACTTATTCAAATCTCTCAAACCATTATGGTTTGTGAGATATAGGAAAATAAAGTTCTCTGCTCCCTCCCCTTTCTGCTTGACGAGATATAAAGTTGTCGGAAGCAGATTCTGGTTCCTAGATCAGATGGTGGCTCTTCAACAGCGCCGACATACATATATATACTTCATCAGAATGGTCTACAACTTGTGTCTGGTCATGTGACCAGAATCTGCTTCTAACAGTTTTACAGCTCGTCAAGCAGAAAGGGGAGAGAGTGGAAAACTTTATTTTCCTGTCTCTGGTTTGAGAGATACGAATAAGTGCAAGTACTCTCATTTAATTGTATCTACCATATAGTTAATACATTTTTTCTGACATTACTATCCCTTTAAAATTCCCATTTAAATCAATGGGTATGTTTAATTCTCCCCTATAGAGGGAATGGTATGTCCCAGAACTCTTCCACTTTTCTTCAAAACATACTGACCATAATGTGCAAAATGTTCCAAAAAACACTTGGTCCAAAGAATTATTGTATTATCTTTAATAAAATAAAAACAAGATGGCTAGCATATTACACAATTTGAGGAAGCACAGCCAACTACTGTCTGTGCGGTTGGTGAACACTGTTGTTATTGAATAGATTATGTAAATTATTTTGTAAAATATGTCCTGTATAGGATTTTTCTGCTGAGTAAAACAAATGTAGTCCTACTACATGGAGATGATGCTTTAGGTAAAAGTTTTTACAGTTGCAAACTTCATTTTTCTGTGAACTATACTTAGGTCCAAAATATTTTATGGTGGTTGTGCTCCAGCTACTGCAGTGTGTGGAGAGATGTTCTCAGTGACACAATTCATCCATAGATTGCAATAGCAGCACTGCCCCCATAGAAAGGTCAAACCATGACTATTCTGTATATATTCAATGCTTAAAGGGATAGTAATGTCAGAAAAAAAAGTTTTAACTATATGGCAGATACAATTAAAAGAGAGTACTTGCACTTATTCATATCTCTCAAACCATAAGTGTTTATAGGAAAATAAAGTTCTCTGGTCCCTCCCCTTTCTGCTTGGTGAGCTGTAAAGCTATCAGAAGCAGATTCTAGTCACTTGACCAGATGCAGCTCTTCAGCAGAGCCAATATAACGATATTTAAAGGTAAATACTTCATCAGAATGATCTACAATTCTACATCATATGCTTGCAAACCAGGCACATATTGTAGACCGTTCCAATAAAGTATTTATTTTTAGGTATCGCTATGTGAGTGCTGCTGAAGAGCCGCCATCTGATCCAGGAATCAGAATCTGTTTCTCACAGCTTTACAGCTCATCAAGCAGAAAGGGGAGGGAGCGGATAATTTTATTTCTCTGTCGTCCAATACAGGTTACTGGTAACTCTGGGTATGCAATCCGCCCCTTTAAGTAGGCCGGAACAATTCTAGAAGTGTATGCAGAGAGTGGAGCCTACCTTCCTTCCTTGGCTGCAGCTGGCTAACCAGCTCCAGAAAGATTTGTTCCTTGGTGAAGACAACACCAGGCTGAGAACAGTTCTGCTATAGATTTAGAATCTTTTTTATTTTTCTGTTAGATATGGAATACCACCATTAGGCGGATTACCATGACTGACAATGCCCTTAGATGTGGCTAGCTCAGTATCCAGGTGCTTTTTTTTTGTGGACCTTAAGCTCTGAGGGGGTAAAATCTTGATTCCAAGTGCTTCCCCAGGAGTTACCCACTAAGGTTACTTCTTACTACATGGTAACCTGAAGACATGAGATCTGCAGGAAAGGTGAGCAACCCTTTGAGTGCTGCAGGTCCACTTGTCCCACAGTGCCCCTCTGCACAGGGGTGTATTCCTGCAGTTCCTATTGTACACTACTGCACTCATTGGGTCTATCTGTATGTCTGTTGGGTGTTTGGAGCAGGTTTATGTGCTAACTTAACCCTTTAGCTGCTGGTTTGGTAATTTTAGTGTGTTTTCTAACACTTTTCCTACTGGTTTGGTGTTTTTGGGTATTCTCACATGCTCTTTGATGTTTTGCACCATTTACTGTTTTGCTTTTAAATTTGTAAAATTTAAGTACTGCGCCTTTAAGGCGCACTTTACCGCATAGACGCCATAGCTCCATTCACTTCTATGGGACTATACTATTTGGGACGTATCTCTGCAACCGTTTAACCTAGCGACTTCAGAGATGGCTCATTTTACTTGTCTACCCTTGCTCTATCATCCAGTTCATGTTTCTAGTGTGTTGGGGGGCTCAGGGGGCTTCAGACACTGTTTGGGGTACTTTTTTGGGAAAACTAAATTTCTCATGAGCACTTGCTTCGCGCCCTTGTTTCTTATTGGCTCCCACTGCGGGAGCCATTTTGTGAGTGTTTCTGGGCGAGTATCCTACACAGGGTTTGGACTCTCCTTCTCTCCTCTGCAGATTAACCCTTCGCCTGCCAGATAAGCTTATTTTAGTGATTTCTGGGGTGAAACTTTAATCTTACACACTATAATTGGGTGATTTATTGTACAGTAAGGTTATTTGACACTGTGAGAATGTCTATAACACTGGAGCTTGTGGATAGACCCAAGACTAAGGAGGCTGGGGTCATTGTATCCCCCATTGCACATTGCTCTTCCTGTCACTCAGGGCTGCCTAGAGAATTCTCAGGTCATTTATGCCCAACATGTTCTGATGTCCCAGACAGCATTCCAGGGACCTCCAGCCATGCAATAGAGCCAGCTTGGGTGCAACAGTTCAAGGCTGCGGTTAGGGACCTCAGGTCCACATTGCAACTCTTTCCATCCCAGTTACAGGGGGCCTTTCAGTCTTGACAGGCCCCCTCCTCAGTCAAGTCTTTCCTGCCCAAACCTCAGGGAGTACCTGACGTGTTAGATTCCTCTGAGGAGGAACTGCTGGTGGATTTGGATGTTGAAGAGTGTTCTGTGTTGGGGTCCTCTCAGGTTTTTGGGGACCCTTTTGAGGCTGATCCTGAGCCCTCTGCTGAGAGCCTGATCAGGGCTGTCTTGAATACTCTTAACATTCCCTTAGTTCAGGAGGTTCCTTCTGACTCCTCTGATGTGCTCCAGGAGCCTGCAAAGCCCCTTACTTACTTTCCACCTAACCCCACACTTGACTGTCTTGTGTCTGAGGAGTGCAAATCCCCAGACAAGAAACCCTTTGTGTCCAAGAAATTTGCCAAGCTTTATCCCTTTTCTGAATCATTGCTTGCTCAGTGGGTTCATCCCCCCAAAGTGGATGCTCCTGTTTCCAGGCTATCTAAATCTACTGCCTTACCAGTCTCTGATGCCTCTGGTCGGATGGACTGGACAGACAAGAAACTTGAGGTTTCCCTCAAGTCCATTTTTGCCACTGCTGGTTTTACTATGTGTCCAGCTTTTTCCACAGCATGGGTGAACTGGGCCATTGTGGTCTGGACCTGGATGCACCTACTTCAGACAAGTTGCGCCTTCTTGCCAGCATTTCTGAAGCACAGCACTATGTTTTGGCTGCCTTATTTAATGCCATCTGTTTGGTGGCTAGGGTTTCCACCATGTCTGTGGTGACCAGACGAGCTCTTTGGCTCAAGATCTGGTCTGCTGACACTGCTTCTAAGAAAGCATTGATTTCCCTATCCTTCTTGTTTGGGCCGGATATTAAGGATCTGATCAGTGAGGCCACAGGGGGTAAGAGTACTCTTCTACCCTTGATTCCCAGGAAGAAATTGCCGCTTAAGTGTAACCGGTATTTTCGTTCCTTTCAGAATGAGACACGTCCAGCGAACCAGACAGTTCCCACAGCTCCACCTATCTCCTCCAAGCCCAAACAGCAATGGAAGCCCAAGGTCTCCTCCAAGCCCAAGGCTTCCAAGACTTCTTCAGCATGACTCGCTGAACCCGGTTCCGCATTCTGCTGTGGGTGGTCGTCTACGACACTATCACAGCATTTGGGAGTGCTCAGTGGTGGACCCATGGGTTTTACAGGTAGTGACGGAAGGGTACAAGATCCCTTTCATTTCTCTTCCTCCCTTTCGTTTTCGTCCTTCTCACACACCTCAGGGTGCAGAGAAGTGCAGTCTGTTCGATAGCGCTGTTCAGGCTCTTCTGGACAAGGATGTTCTATAGCCAGTGCCTATCCAGGACAGGGGTTTGGGTTTTTACTCAAACGTCTTTGTGGTCGCCAAAAAAGGACGGCAGTTGTCGCCCTGTTTTGGACTTGAAGGATCTCAATTCCTTTGTGACCCAGACTCATTATCACCAGGAGTCTCTACGGACTGTGATTGCTGCCATGTCCCCGGGGGAATTCCTTGCTTCTCTGGATCTTCAGGATGCATAATTACACATCGCCATTCATCCAGAGAGTCTGCAGTACCTCCGGTTTGCCTGCAACAGGGGACATTTTCAGTACTTGGCTCTTCCATTTGGTCTGATGACGGCTCCTCAGGTCTTCAACCATGTTCTGGGTGCCTTGATATCCGTCCTCCACCGGAACGGCATCAAAGTTACTCCATACATGGACAACTTGCTTCTGAAAGCCCCCTCTGCGGGACTTCTTCATCAGCAAGTTCAGCACTGCATTCAGGCTCTCACCAATCACGGGTGGATCATCAACTTGGACAAGTCAGATCATGTCCCATCCCAGTGTCTGGTCTTCCTGGGCCTTCTCTTCGACACTCAGAAGAGCATGGTGTTCCTCACGGACGAGGTGGCTCACCAGATCGCCCACAGGGTTTCTGCGATTCTGTCTCAAGATCCAGTTCCAGTCCAGAAGCTATCCTCTCTGGTGGAGAAATTCATATCCACCATAGAAGTGGTTCCGTTTGCCATGGCACACACCAGGGAGCTCCAGAGGTTCGTGATCCAGGTGTGCAAGGGTCAACTGGATCTTCTGAAGACGTCTGTTTCTCTTCCGCTTCATGTGGAAATGAGCTTATCCTGGTGGCTCGACCTTTCCAACCTACTGAAGGGCAATTCCTTCCTGGTATCCTTTTGGACCAAGGTGACGACAGATGCCAGCCTCTACGCTTCAGCGCTCAGGGCCGGTGGTCTCCGGAGGAGTCCCTCCTTCTAATCAGCATATTGGAGCTTCGGGCGATATTTCATGCCCTTCGACATTGGCCATCTCAATTGGAAGACTGTCCGGTCCGAGTGGAATCCAACAACGCTACTTGGTTAGAGGTCATGGCTATTTTGTCCTGGGCAGAAGAACACGTTCCTTCCATATCCACAGTGCACATTCAGGCGTAGACAACGTCATGGCAGACTTCCTCAGTCGACACACAGTGGACAGCAGAGAGTGGGAGTTGCACCCAGAGGTGTTCCACCTCATTGTTCAGAGATGGGGTCCTTCTTACATCAACCTGATGGCGACAAGACACAACAGGAGGGTTCCGAGGTTCTGTTCTCGGTGAAGAGACCCTCTGGCTCTAGCAGTAGATGCAGTGTCCATTCGTTGGTTGTTTCCTCTGGCTTACATCTTTCCTCCCCTCCCATGTTGCAGAGGGTGTTACGGAAATTACGGCTGGAACGTTGTCCAGATATTTTGATTGCTCCATACTGGCCTCGTCAGTCTTGGTTTCCGGAGCTCTTGGATCTGTCAGTGGCGGAGCCCTTTTGGCTCCCTTACATCCAGATCTTCTTCTACAGGGTTACCTGTGGAAGGAGTATGTTCACCGGCTGGCTTTGATGGCTTGGAAATTGAATCCTCAATATTGAAGAAGAAAGGCTTCTCTTCTAGTGTAGTGGCTACTATGCTCAGTGCCCGCAAGCCTGTTTCTTTCAAGATCGTGCCTGTTGACTTTTCTGTCTTGGTGTGCTGACAGGGACCTGTCTCAGGAATTTGATCTGGCTACAGTCCTGGCTTTTTTGCAGGACGGTGTGGATAAGGGTCTCAGTTTGAGTTCCCTTAAGGTTCAGACTTCTGTGCTTTCTGTTTTCTTTCAGAGGCACATTTCCATCCTTCCAGGTTTTCTTCCAGGGAGTTGCTCATACTCATCCTGTTTTCAAGACTCTCACTCCTCAGTGGGATCTTAACTTTGTTTTGGGAGTCCTTCAGCGCCCTCCCTTTGAGTCTTTGGCTACTATTCCTTTACGCCTGCTGACATGGAAAATGGCCTTTCTCCTGGTGAATGTGTCAGTTCGCCATGTCGTGGAGTTATATGCTCTGTCCTGTAAACCACCCTATTTGGTGTTTCATAAGGCGGTGCTTCGCACTTCTAAGGAGTTTCTACTGAAGGTGGTCTCTGAGTTCCACATCAATCAGGAGATTGTGGTGCCCTCTTTCTGCCCAGACCCCACCTCTAAAAAGGAGAGGGATCTCCACTTGTTGGACGTGGTGCATTGTCTTAAGTTTTATGTACATCGCACTGAGTCTGTCAGGAAATCGGACACTCTGTTTGTCATTCCTGAGGGTCCTAGGGCTGGATGACCTGCATCCAAAGTGACTATTGCTTCATGGATCAAGTCCACTATTCGTAAGGCTTATGAGCTAAGGAAGAAGCCTGTCCCTTTCAGGGTCATGGCTCATTCTACAAGATATATTGGGGCCGCTTGGTGCTTCCTTCACTTTTCAGCCCCGTTGGCTCTAGTACAGTGTGCAGTGTAACAGTTCCTGGGGTGTTGTTACCCCTGTTTAGTGTCCGTTGACACTTCATCTCTGATCTGATGGTTCATATCTGCACTGGTGACTTTGGGGGCCTTGCGCCTGGTCATTGCCTTCTTCCCACCTCTGGGAAACTTAATGGTTGGACATCCCAGAGTTATCAGTAACCTGTATTGGACGACAGAGAAAATAGGATTTTAGTCTGACCTGTTAAATCCTTTTCTCATAGTCCATACAGGTTTGGGAGGAAAATCCTGGAGGCAGTCTTGCCTGTCTAGGATTTCCTTCAGTTCTTGGTGCTTCCTTCACTTCTGAGACCCGTTGGCTCTAGTTCAGTGTACTGTGTAACAGTTTGGGGTGTTGTTACCCCTGTTTAGTGTCCGTTGACACTTCATCTTTGATCACTTCCTATATCTATCAAACCATAACGGTTTGAGAGATACGAATAGTGCAAGTACTTTCTTTAAATTGTATCTACCGTTAATACATTTTTTTCTGATATTACTATCTCTTTAAAGCGGAACTATCATCAAAGTTACATTTAGCTCCAAAAAGTATTTATATGTATATAGCTAACTTATTAATGATTTGTGGCTAAATGTAACTTTAATGATAGTTCCGCTTTAAATGACAAGAAGCTCTGACAATTGTACAGAGGAAAAAGGAGGAGTAATTCTGGAACAAGCTGTGTGACAAATAAACATTCCCATGAATTTAACCCTTTGAGTGCCAGAGAGGGTGTGCAACATACACCCCTCTGGCATTCAAAGGGTTAAATTGCACTTTTAACCCCTGAATTCTAGAGATCTTCAACATTTCGGGGGGGCGGGGTAAAAGTGTAATTTAACTCTTTGAGTGCCAGAGGGGAGTGCAACGCTTTGCAGCTTTGTATTGACCAGTGCAGAACTTTCTAGTTCTATGATTTTTGCTCTAGTTTTATGCCAGGTATAATGTTAGAACCGTATGCATTTACAATACATATAGTGATCCTACAAAAAAATGTTTGTTTAAAGCTGGTACTATAAATTAAGTACTAAGTTATTTAAAAGATAATACATTCAAGTAATAGATGATATTCCCCAGTAAGTGCTCCCAGTAATCTGAAAGGGTTAAACTTCTAGAGAGAGATCTAGATGTGAAATTAAATTAAATTTAGGGAATTTACTGTACCAGATATATATTTTAAAGGTATTTATTAAGCCTTTGACTTGACTGATGGAAAAAGTATGTTGAAAAAATATCATAACATTGTGAAAATAATAACAATCATTATTAATGTTGATAGAACCTTACATTGATACTTTTTTCACTGTTCTCAAATCTGCATGCCCAGATAAATAGTAACATAGTTGTTGAGGCTGAAACAAGACATACGTCCGTCAAGTTCAGCCCATGCCAAATCACCTCTTTGTATTGACCTCAAATGTATCTGTAAATGGTAATCTTAGATGGTTCTTCTGTAATGTAAACAAACCCAGAGTGGCTAGTCTCTCTTTATAACTCAGATCATCCAATCCATTTATCAGTTTGGTCGCACGTCTCTGCACTTTTTCCAGTTCAATGATGTATTTTTTAACAACTGCTGCCCATAACTGTATTGCATATTCTAGATGAGGCCTTACCAATGATCGATCGATCTATCTATGTATCTATCTGTACTCCTATATCTTTCTGTATTGAGGATTCCCCAAGCAATTTCCCATTTAGTGTATAACTTTACATTTATCTAAATTAAACCTCATCTGCCACTTTTATGCTCATTCACTCAGATTATCCAAATGTTTCTGCTTTTTATGTATTCCCTTACGCAGCTTAGTGTCATCAGCAAAGATTGAAACATTACTTTCAATACCTACTTCTAGATCATCAATAAACAAGTTAAAAAGCATTGGGTCCAGGACTGAACCCTTTGGCACCCCCACCTACAACTTTAGATCAATTTGAAAAGGTTCTATTTACAACAATCCTCTACCCTATACAATTTAACCAGTTCTCTATCCATGCACCTCCCCAACCAAATCCTTTTAATTTATGCAGTAACCTGTTGTGAGACACTGTATCAAAGATTTTTGTAAAATCCAAGTATACTACACCAACAGCAATTCCCTTGTCCAAATTACTACTTACCCGCTCGAAAAATGCCAGTAAATCTCTTCTTCATAATACCATGCTGGCTCCTACTAATAATATTGCTGGTCATCACATAGTCCTGAATACTATCAATTAGTACCCCTTCTAATATCTTACCCACTATGGAACTCAAGCTCACAGGTATATAGATTTCTGGTTTAGATCTTGCCCTCTTTTTGAAATTTGGTACTATATCAACTTTCCTCCAATCACAAGGACACTATGCCTGATGAAAATGAACCAATAAATATTAAGTATAATGGCCTTTCTATTACTAAAGTTTCTTAAGTACCCTTTAGTGTATGCCATAAGGTACAGGTGCTTTATTAACCATAACATTTTCCAGTCTCTTTTGGACTTTATCCTAAGTAAGCCATGTACATGATGGGGGAAGTTCTGTGATTTGTTTATGTTTGCCATTAGCCTGTTATTTTTACTTCCTTTCTAAATACAAAAGAAAATGATGTGCTTTCCTCTATAGCCTTATCCTCACTAATTAATTCACCCTTCTCAGGACTAATATCAATCTTTATATGCTGTTATTTATATACTTGTAGAATTATTTAGGATTTTTCTTGCTCTCTTTTGCAAAACTTTTCTTTTCAATTTTATCTAGCCTAACTGCTTGTTTGCAGATTTTATTATATTCTTAAAGGGATAGTAATACTTCGTTTTAACTTTATTTTACTTTGTAGGCATTAAAAAAAACATGAAGAATGATATAAGTCTTATCTCTCAAACCTTTATGGTTTAAGAGATATTCACAAGCAAAGTTTCCCCTCCCCGCCCCTTTTACCTAGTGTAAGCCATCTCTTCTCAGATGTGGAATCCAGTCCATAGACTGAACAGATAACAGCAGGGGACACTCTTCTTTCTATTAGAACAATGAAAGCCCTGCCCCCCTTGACAAGCTTTTCAGGTTTTTCCCTTATCTTAATTGAAGATTGTCCCTCTCTGCAATCTACCTGGGCACCTCCCTTCTGCTTTGGCTGAGCAGTGTTACATCAGTAAAAGGGGCGGGAGGGGGATACTTTGTCATTGAATTACTCCTGAACTATAACTCTGACAGAACTGAAATAACACTCTCCAAAGTCCAAATACTATGATGATTAATTAGAGCTGCTTTTATTATGAAACATTACTATCCCTTTAATACATGTGTCTGACCATTCTGACTTAACCCCTAGAGTGCCAGCTACTTATGCCGTACGAGTGGACACAGCTGTACCTGCTGTGCCACGCTCGTACGGCGTAAGAGTGAAATGCGGTCACTGCATGAGCCGGTATAACCGGCATGCAGTGGCCGCATTAAAAAAAAAAATCCACTGGACACCCCTGTGGCACCCAAAGGATTATTTTTTTTTCCCCTTTTATTTTTTATTTAGACCTCATTGTATGGGTTCTGAAGCCCCCAACGAGGTCTACACAAAAATATTGGGGGAAAAGCCCCAAAAAATGCACGTGCCACAGGGGGGGTCCAACGCAGTGCTTTGCAATACGTTGGACCCCCTGTAACACACACACACACACTTTTTTTTTTCATTATTCTGTTTTTAGACCTGGATGGGGGACACCAGGAATGTTCCTGATACCGCGTCCCCAACGAGGTATGAATACAATATAATAATTAAAAAAAACTCTTTGTGTGCAACAGGGGGTCCAATGCATTGCTTTGCAGTGCATTGGGCACCCTTGTGGCATGCACAAAAAATGCCTCCGATTCCCCCCCCCCCCCCCCCCCCCACACACACACACACCCACACACACACACATACGTACCGTATTCCCCTGCCTGGTTCCACAGCCATCTGGCAGTCCCATTCCCCAGCCTGACCCCCAGCCTGTTTCCACTGCCTATTGGTAGACTCAAATTACCAGTATGCACTGGATTCAGGCTGGGAATCAAACTTTGTATGAGGGGGACATACAGTGCACACTGGTAGTCACAGATCCCCCATACACACTCTCAGACACTGCCCCACCATCACCACCATCCTTGCTCCTCTGCTCATACCCACACACACTGCCTAATCCCTCACCCTCCCACACTGTTACACTGGTAGTCACAGGTCCGCGCGTACACTGGCTGACGCCCTAGCTTCTTTCATCTGTTATCCATAAAATCACACATATACTGTTTGCTTTCCCATTCCTGTTTTACTGGTAGCTACGCTCCTGTCACTCAAATTGGTATGTCAACCCACATCAGTTGAGTACCATTTTTCTTAGGCTGGCAAGAAGTCCTCCTAGGAAATCCCACGTCATTGAACCATTTTAGTATCTTTGAAGTGACTGAAGTGTAAAAGAAATGTTTGTTTGTTTTCCTGTAGCACCACATTCTGGAAATAGTTATGCCAACTAACTTAGGGGTAAAAAGGCAAGTGACCCCTCATTAGATGCGGCATGTTGTCTTCTTTCCAAAATGGTATAGTTTATCTACCTTTTCTTCACTTCTGAAGGTGTTATAGCCATTTTCATACAGGCAAGTCAGGTTTGAGAAAATGTTAGAAACATCAGAGTTTGTAGTAGGTGTAGTTTTCTACTTCTAGCACTCCCTAAGGTAGTTCAGCTCATACCAATGGGGTGTCGTTTGACTCCTAAGAGCACTAAGAAAATGCCTTTTTTTTCATTAGCGCCACCTTCTGGAAAGCGTTTGTGCATACCAGCCTTTGGGTATGAAGGCAAGTGACCCCTCATTAGATGCGGCAGGTTGTTTTCTTTCCAAAATGGCATTGTTTTCTACCTTTCCTGCATATCTATTATGGTTATAACCATTTTAGTGCAGGCAGATAATTTAAGAAACAAAAGTGTCAGGTTTACGTACGTGTTCCTAGCACCAACATATTGTATGTTAACCCACACAAATGGGCTACCATTTTTCTCATTTTGGTAGCAGGTACTGAATACAGCAGGAGATGTTATGGTTTTCAAAGATTTTAGTATCTTTGAAGTGGTGGAAATGTAAAATAAAACATGGATTTATTCCCATAGCGCCACCTTTTGGAAATATTTGTGCACTTCAGCCCAGGGGGTAGAAAGGCAAGTGACCCCTCATTTGATGTGGGAGAATGTCTACTTTCCAAAATGGTATACCTTTTATACCTTTCCTTCATGTCTGTAACAGTTATGAACATTTTAGTACAAGCAGCCATTTTCGAAGAAGCAAACAGGTAGGTGTAATTATGCGCTTCTGGCACCCCTAAGGTATGTCGATTCATTCCAATGGGGTGTCATTTTTCTCCTAAGAGCACTAGCTAATGAATACAGTTGAAAATTCTATGGTTTTCACAGATTTCTGTACAGATGAAGGGGCAGAAATGTAAGAAAATGCCATTTTTTTCCTATAGTGCCAACTTCTGGAAGCATTTGGGCACAACAGGCTTGGAGTAAGAAGGCAATTCACCCCTCATTAGATGCGGCAGGTTGTCTTCTTTCAAAAATGGTATGGTTTGTGTAGCCTTTCTTCACTTCTCTAGTTGTTATAAACATTTTTGTACAGACAAGTAATGTTTGAGAAAATGTTAGAAAAATTAGTGGTTGCAATAGGTGTAGTTTGGTACTTGTAGCGCCCCCTAAGGTAGGGAAACTCATACCAATGAGGTGTCATTTTTCTCCTAAGAGTACTAGCTAATGAATACAGTTGGAAATTCCATGGTTTTCACAGATTTCCGTACAGATGAAGGGGCAGAAATGTAAGAAAATGCCATTTTTTTCCTATAGTGCCATCTTCTGGAAGCATTTGGGCACAACAGGCTTGGGGTAAGAAGGCAATTCACCCCTCATTAGATTCGACAGGTTGTCTTCTTTCCAAAATGGTATGGTTTGTGTAGCCTTTCTTTACTTCTCTAGTTGTTATAACCATTTTTGTATAGACAAGTAATGTTTGAGAAAATGTTAGAAAATTTAGAGGTTGTAGTAGGTGTCTTTTTTCACTTCTAGCATCACCTGTGTTAGGTGAACCCATACCAATGGGGTGTCATTTTTCTCCCAAGAGCACTAGCTAATGAATACAGTTGTAGATTCCATGGTTTTCACAGATTTCAGTACAGTTGAAGGGGCAGAAATGTAAGAAAATGCCATTTTTTTCCTATAGTGCCACCTTCTGGAAGCATTTGGGCACAACAGGCATGGGGAAAGAAGGCAAGTTACCCCTCATTAGATGCGGCAGGTTGTCTACTTTTCAGAAATATATAGTTTTATATAGTTATTCCACTGTTTTAGGTTAGTTTTACCACAAAAATCCTAGAATGCGCATTTTAGTTTATAAAGTTGAAATGTCATTTTGCGCTGCTGGTGATTAGGGCTCTACAAATTTGGTATTTTTTTACTCGGGGGACTCGGGGCTTTTTCAAATAATTTAAACTTTTTCAATCAAGGTAAATGTTTTTGATACATAGTATGTGATTTTAGCAAAATGAGTAAATTTTCACTTTTTTTTGTAATTATGACATCATAGCTTTTTGCACAATGTAAAATTCTCTTCATGTAAGGTACCACAAGAAAGCACAATTCGTTCTGAAAAAAACAATATATAGTTTTCCATATTTAACTAAAAATCCCCAGAGGAAATCAAGCATAAACGGAAGGATAGCAAAAATGCTGAAAAAGTGTCTGGCCTGCAGGGTACAGGCAATGGCCCAAGCCTCTGGCACTGAAGGGGTTAAACACTGCTTCTTATTTCTTATTTCCCTGAAAATATCTTTATTAAGCTACTTTGGTCTTAATTTGTTACCTGCCTGACATTGAGAGTATTGTATTTTATGATAATCTGCATTCTCAATCTGTTAAGTACTTGGTGCATTTATGATAAATTATGATCATTAATAGTGCATGCATATTATGTTTAAATTCTAAAAGTATATACAGAATACATATGTGTAACACAAAATCAATCAATTGTCTGTTCTTTTGTCACAGTTTTTGGTCTGATATCTTGTTTGGGAAATACATTATTGCTCTTTGTATTCAAAGTATACCTTGCATTTTGAAAGATGAAGTGTCACGGTTTTTGTAAAGAACACTCAGTCAGGTAAGGTTAAAAGCTTTATTGAAAAATAATAAGCAAATGCCCCTCTCAGGTCCAGATAAGGTCCGTACCAAATACCTTCCAAATGTGATACAGGTCAGGGTGAGTATACACACAGTAGTAATAATATGAAATAACTGTGAAAAACTTGGACTAGCAGGCAGGATACGATGCAATAGGTGACACAAGCGAAGGGTAGCTGAAGGGCAATCCCCTAGTGGACTAGGGGTAGCAGAGGCAGCACAGACCAGACCCTGGCAGAGAACTGACCCTAGGATAGGGTAAACGGAGGCAACACAGACCGGACTCTGGCAGCAACTGGACCCTAGAATGCTAGGGTTAATGAGACAACACAGGCAGGACTTTGGCAGCGGCTTGACCCTAGAATGCTAGGGTTAATGGAGGCAACAGATACAGGGTTCTGGCAACGACTTGGCCCTAGCTTGCTAAGATATACTGAGGTAACACGGAAACAACTCTGGCAATGGCTTGACCCTAGAACACTAGGGTTAACAGAGGCAACACAGACAGGGATCTGGCAGCGACTTGGCCCTAGCATGGAGGTAACAGAAACCAGACACTGGCAGTATATGGACCCTAGACCACTAGGGTAAGTATAGGCAACTCGGGCAGAAGTCTGGCTCAGGCTGAACCCTACTGCTACAGGGTCTCCGGAGGCAACACAGACACTGGTGAGTGATTGGGCCCATGCAAGCTCCAGATGACTATAGAGCAATTAAGCCTGACCGGCGCTATGCGGTAAGCGAGCACGTAACATAGCCGGTCAGTAACCGGTGTAGCCCTGATCGGAACACAGAGATAATCAGCCTGTCCCATTAGCGACGGGAACAGCAACTCAACTAGGTCAGCACACACTGAGGATACAGCCAGTCTAGATGGACGACCAGATGCTAGCCCAGCCAGGTCGAAGTACACAGAGTAGTCAGCCAGTCCTAGTCGGTAATGGAATCAGATACTCAGCCAAGCCAGTTCGGTACACAAGGGGTTAGTCAGCCAGTCCTTAGTTGGTAACAGAATCAGATACTCAGCCAAGCCAGATCGGTACACTAGGAGTTAGTCAGCCAGTCCAAGGTAAGCAACGGAATCGGGCACAGTAGCATCGGGAACAAAACGTAGTCAGGCGAGCCATGTGATACACGGAAACAGGAACAAGAGCTTCTAGTCGCTAGATACGGGTACACCACGAAAGGGCCCTGATAGAATGACAGAAAGATGTATTTAAAGGCAAGCCCTGGGAGGAGTCACCATTACAGAGCCAATAAGAATAAGGCCAGGGTAAACCCGGAAGTAACAATGTCGCACAGCACAGATCACGGGCACCGTGATATGGTCTGATCAGTAGTTCAGTGTACCTATCTGCTGCTAGATGGTGGTAGGGGTAAGTATTTTGGTGCACGTACGCTACTAATTCCATATTGTAGACTAGCGTGGACTCACAATTCCAAATTGTAGACTTTTAAGTTTGCTGAAGGATAATTTTATAAATCTTGAGGTCTTCCATGTAGACTCATAAGCAACCTTGTAGAATCTTAAATCCAACTTTACGCATGAATATTCTACAATAGCTCTGTGAAGCTTCTCTCATTTACCTACTTTTTCTTAAGAGACCAGACCACTTCAGTGCTGTGTCAGTTTACTTTAGTTCCTCAGTTTCTGAATTCAGGTTTAAAGAGATGGTAACACTTAATATGTAACAAAATATTTATTGTTGGGTTTATAATCCTGAGTAAAACAAGGCAATCCCACTGCCGAGTGGTGTTTCTTTCAAAAGTTATTGAAGCTCAAACTTTAATCATTTACGTGCAGTATCTCAATGGCCTGGAATTTTACAGTGGCACTGTTTCTTCATCATCCTATGGAAGGGTCTGGTGAATTGACCATAAACTTCCATAGGATGGTGTAACGATAGCTTCTCTGTAAAATTTCAGGGAATTGAGATACTACACCTAAAAATGTAAAGTTCGAGGTGCAATCATTTTGACTAAAACACCTCTCAGCATTGTTTTACTCAGGATTATACTGTTATATTTGGTATGGAACAACAATGAGGTCAGAGTCCTCAGTTAGGCAGGGGCTAGAAATCGCTGTGAGCGGACACTGCTGGCAGGCATAAATTACCCAGCTGAGAAAGATAAAAACAGGAAGACATAGTACAAGCAGTACCAATGGATATAGATAAGGGAACTCCAGTAGGCAAGAAGCTGGGGAACGGTGTATAGAGAGCTCAGCTGAATGGAGTGGACTACCCCTACAACAGTTGTGTCCCGGCTGAAGCCAGACTAAACGTGCTAGTTGCAAGACTAGTTTTGTGCTGAGTAGTGAAGCTGGCCCACACTCAGGTTAACTGACTAGGGGTAGGATATGCCTACTGGGATAGCAATATATATGGACTACAATAGACACTAAAGGTACCACAGAGTCGAATCACTGATGCGCAGGAACAGTAGACATACTGATGATCAAAGAGTCGAACACGAACAGAGGCAGAAGCAGAAGACAGACTGAAGAGTAGAAAATGACTGAGCAGAAACAGTAGTCAAGGAGTTGAACACCAACTGAGCAGGTAGAGTAGTCAAATAGTTGAACACCGACTGAGGAGGAACAGTGAACAGACCTATAGTCAAAGAGCTGAACACAGAGGAACAGGGTAACACGGATAGTCAGACAAGGCAAGATTGACAACTGGAGGGCAAGACAGAGATAACAGAATCGACAGGCTGAAGGGAAGTCAATTGGAGAGCTTGAGTAAGCAATGGGAAGTCACAGCAGAAGGAAGAGAATCAGGAACACAGGAATCAAGGACTGGGAGAAACTCAATCACACTGGAATGCTAAGATCATGCACCAGTACAGGAGGCTAATGCCTAATAAAGGCACTAGAACATCCATAAAAAGGGATCCGGCAACTACTGTGGAGAAGCATAAATCCAGTAAAATATACATTTTACTATATATTAAGTGTTACTTTCCCTTTAATGTTATCTCACACATCGTTTGCTATATTGACCCAACGCATTAAGGAGTGTGAGCATTATCATTGTATAGGAAATGTAAATAGAATTGCACATCTCAGTACAGGCTATAGCCAGTTGCATAGACCATTAAAATGTTACTTTCTTAAAAACACAAAATATAAATCCATTAAAATATTGGTGTCCATACAAATAAAATACAAGATTGAAGCAAGAATATAACACAAACAAAAACACAATAAGGAGCCGATCTCTAAATTTAACCAAGTAAACTTCTTTTTTGGATTATAGCTACAATCAACTTCAAAGCATCCTAGGTTTTTATATTGTATGTTCAAACAAATCTATTTATATATGAGATGTTTACTTGAATGTCCTTCCTTTTACTTATTCTACACTGTGGTTCTGCATTATCTTATCTATTCGATATTTATACTTTTGTAGCATTCTTTCATTGTTCCTATATTTGTGCCAATATTCCCCATTATAATTTTCATACACTAGACTGTAGAAATATTTTTAGACTAGTTGAAGAGCCCGTTACACGGGCCACAGTGCCACTGCCAGCCGGTCGCGGGACAGTCATGCGCAGTAGAGACTGCCCGCACAGCGGCTGATACAGAGCTGGAAGCACCTTTGCAGCGTCCAGCTTTGTATCACCCGAGGCACGGGCAGTCTCTACTGCACGTTTGCGGCACGCGCAGCAGTCTCTACTGCGCATGACTTTGTTGTTACACACGTTTTAGCGATTTATTATATAGGATATGTTAGCAGTGTTTAGGCTATCAAAAGTAGCCAACTTTGGTCCCCAACAGCAACAGCAATGCATGTTTTCGGGTATCCAGCTGGAGCACAGGAGAGCTAATTACAGAATGAAATGCTAAACATGCTTCTGAGGTCATAAACCTCTACTGGGACAATAATGATTTATTTTAGCTTTTTATTTAGTTTATTTTTAAGTTTCTTTTTTCGTTATTTATGTACACACCTGGAATTATTTATTTCAATTCTTCTTTTTTCTAGTTTCACTGATCTGAGCACATGTTTCCTGCAGTGTTTACAACTAGTCTGTGACTAAACTATATCTGCTTAAGGTCTTCACCCTTTATCTGCAAAATATGTGGGCCTTACACATTGAATGTATTCATCAAGTTAAAATTAATTAATATTAAACAAACCAACTGCGCTATATGGGGAAAATAGCATACCCATTTAGTTAAATGAAGCTTATAACCTCTTAAAAGCATGCACTGGAGAACTCTCTAGCATTCAAGGGGTTAAAATACCAATCTAAATCAATGAAGATTTGAAATATTTTCATTGTAACAATTTTAGTTATTATGCTCAAGATTTGCACCCCTTTAGCTTACTACATAAAGCCCAGTATATAGCTCAACTGTATGTCCATATAAACTACAATGCCCTGTTCTCCATTTGCTTGCTTTGGCTGTTCCACTGAGCAGAGATTAAAGGGGAAATGGAGACTGAGGCAAACGCATATGAGTTGTTATGATCCTTTACTTACATAGTTGAGTCACAGACTCAAGTAATAGGAAATCATCTTGACTAGTGATGAGCGAGCACCCCAATGCTCGGATGTTCGGGTGCTCTGACCGAGCACCCCCTGAGGCTCGAGTGCTCGGCCGAGCATCCGAGCCCCATTGAAGTCAATGGGAGGACTCGAGCATTACACCAGGCACCCCCTGCTCTGATGAGGGGAGGGTGTCTGGTCCATAGGAAAAGGGCAGAAAAAGATGGAAACACTACAGAAATGGTTCAGGGACAGCATAGGGAGGATGTCTGGATGCATCTTGGACTCCAACATCGCTGCTGGGAACGATCTTTCGCCCGTAGTACGCCATTTTTACAGACTGACCGTAAAACACACAAAAAGGAAAATAAAAACGACTTTAGGCGAAAAATTGTTACCAAACAGTATTTGCTGTATATTTACTTGTATATCATCTGCAAATTCTCCCAAAAATTTCATCGATTTTCTGAAGTGAGGCCATGATTAAGAGGGAAACGTGCGCAGAGGCAAATTATCCCAAAAATTTCCTTGATTTTCAGAACTGAGGCCATGATTAAGAGGGAAACGTGCGCAGAGGCAAATTATCCCAAAAATTTCCTTGATTTTCAGAACTGAGGCCATGATTAAGAGGGAAACGTGCGCAGAGGCAAATTCTCCCAAAAATTTCCTTGATTTTCAGAACTGAGGCCATGATTAAGAGGGAAACGTGCGCAGAGGCAAATTCTCCCAAAAATTTCCTTGATTTTCAGAACTGAGGCCATGATTAAGAGGGAAACGTGCGCTGAGCTGACCATCTAAAACATTATGGGTGAGGGTCTGCTGCAGAGCTGACCATCCTAAACATTATATGCGAAGGCCCGCTAGTGAGCTGACGCTATAAAACATTATATGAGAGGGCCCGCTAGAGAGCTGACCCAATAAAACATTATATGAGAAGGCCCGCTGGTGAGCTGACCTATATAAAAATTGTCAAACAGGGCCCGCTGGTGAGCTGGCCCTATATAAAAATTATATCACAGGGCCCGCTGGTGAGCTGGCCCTATATAAAAATTATATCCCAGGGCACGCTGGTGAGCTGGCCCTATATAAAAATTATATCCCAGGGCATATGGAAGAGGAGGAGGAGGATGAGAACATTAAGAGTCAACCATATACCCGTTTTTGGGGTGGAAGGGGTGAATGGGAATACAGAGTATTCCCATCATTGTAAATAACATATATAAAGTGAGTTTATGTTCCCCCGGGGCTTTCCTCCAGTGGAGTGGAGAAGTCAGGGGAAATCCAGGCCTTGTTCATTTTTATAAGTGTCAACCTATCAGCATTGTCGGTGGAAAGGCGGATACGCTTATCTGTTATGATGCCACCAGCAGCACTAAATACCCGCTCAGACAGAACGCTGGCGGCAGGGCAGGCCAGCACCTCCAAGGCGTAGAGTGCCAGTTCATACCACGTGTCCAGCTTGGACACCCAGTAGTTGTAAGGCACAGAGGGATCATTGAGGACGCTGACACGGTCTGCTACGTACTCCTTCACCATCTTCCAAAACTTTTCCCTCCTTGTGACACTAGGCTGCGCATCAGGGTGAGGGTGCTGGCGGGGTGTCATGAAGGTGTCCCACGCCTTGGAGAGTGTTGCCCTGCCTTTGTCGGAACTGCTGTGTGCTCCCCTTTTCTCCCCTTCTCGGTTGGCCAAGGTAGCACGTACTCTGCCGCCAGCGTTGTCAGATGGAAAATTTTGGAGCAATTTTTCAACAAGAACCTTCTGGTATTGCACCATTTTGCTTGTCCTCTCCACCGGAGGAATGAGAGATGAGAAATTCTCTTTGTAGCGGGGGTCCAGAAGGGTGAACACCCAGTAATCCGTGTTGTCTAAAATGCGTACAACGCGTGGGTCACGGGAAAGGCAGCCTAACATAAAGTCAGCCATGTGTGCCAGAGTACCAACAGTCAAGATTTCGCTGTCCTCACCAGGAGGCTGACTCTCAATATCCTCATCCTCTTCCTCCTCTTCTGCCCACCCACGCTGAAGAGATGGAACTAAAGTTCCATGGCTACCCTCTGTAGCGGAGGCAACCGTGTCTTCCTCCTCCTCCTCCTCCTCCTCCTCCTCCTCCGCCTCCTCCAATTGTCGCTGAGAAGACGAAGTGAGGGTGCTCTGGCTATCACCTTGTGTAAGCTCTTCCTCCCCCATTTCCACCTCTTCCACATGCAAAGCGTCGGTTTTAATTGTGAGCAGCGAGCGTTTCAGTAGACACAGAAGTGGGATGGTTACACTGATAATAGCGTTATCGCCGCTCACCATCTGTGTCGATTCCTCAAAATTGCGTAAAACCTCGCAGAGGTCTGACATCCATTCCCACTCCTCACTTCTGATTACAGGAAGTTGAACGGAGAGGCGACGACCGTGTAACAGCTGGTACTCCACTACTGCCCTCTGCTGCTCACAAAGCCGGGCCAACATGTGGAAGGTGGAGTTCCAGCGCGTGCTCACGTCACACAGCAGCCGGTGAGCTGGCAATTGTAAGCGCTGCTGCAGCTTCAACAGGCCGGCCGAAGCTGTAGATGACTTACGGAAATGTGCACACACGCGGCGCACCTTGGTCAAGAGATCATGCACATTGGGGTAGGTTTTTAGAAATCGCTGCACCACTAAATTAAATACATGCGCTAGGCATGGTACGTGTGTGAGCTTGCCGAGCTCCAAAGCCGCCACCAAGTTACGCCCATTATCACACACAACCATGCCTGGTTGCAGGTTGAGTGGCGAGAGCCACTGCTCGGTCTGGTGACTAATCCCCTGCAACAGCTCTGAGGCCGTGTGCTGTTTGTCCCCAAGGCAGATCAGCTTCAGCACGGCCTGTTGACGCTTCCCCACTGCAGTGCTACACTGCTTCCAGCTACTGGCTGATGGGGGAGTGGCGGTGTGTGTAGAGAATTCGGAGGTGGAAACGGAGGAGGAGGAGCCAATAACGTAGGTGCTGGTGGAAACCCTGATGGAGGTAGGGCCCGCAATCCTCGGCGTGGGTAGCACCCGTGCCATCCCAGGGTCCGAGTCGCTCCCAGCCTCCACGACATTCACCCAGTGTGCCGTCAGGGAAATGTAGCGTCCCTGGCCACAAGCACTTGTCCATGTGTCAGTCGTTAAGTGGACCTTCCCAGTAACTGCGTTGGTCAGGGCACGGGTGATGTTACGGGACACATGGTGGTGTAATGCGGGGATGGCACACCGGGAAAAGTAGTGGCGGCTGGGGACGGCGTACCGAGGGACAGCTGCTGCCATCAGGCTGCGGAAGGACTCAGTGTCCACAAGCCTAAATGGCAGCATTTCGATGGCCAGTAATTTTGAAAGGTGTGAGGTTAGTGCTATGGCCTGTGGGTGGGTGGCTGGGTACTTTCTCTTGCGCTCAAATGCCTGGGGTAACGACATTTGGACGCTGTGCTGGGACAGGGAAGTGGATGTGGTCGCTGATGGTGCTTCAGATGGTACAGGTGCAGGGCGGGAGGTATGCGGGCCTGCGCCTTCGACAGGCGATTGGCCGGCACCGAAAACAGGGGAAGAGGAGGCAGTGGTGTGGCCTGCAGACACAGATGGGCGATCCAGGCGTTCCTCCCACTTACTACGGTGCTTGGATGCCATGTGTCGGATCATGCTGGTGGTGGTGAGGTTTCTAGTGTTCATGCCTCGGCTCATTCTGGTGTGGCACAGGTTGCAAACTACAAATCTTTTGTCGTCCGCACTTTCCTTAAAAAAACGCCATACCGCGGAACACCTACCCCTTGGCAAGGTAGATTTACGCAAGGGGGTGCTCCGTGGAACATTTGCGGGCCGGTTTGGTGCGGTCCGCCTTCTTTCTGTAGCCACACCACTGCCTCTTCCAGCCTGTTGCGGTGCTGCAGATGGCTCACCCTCAGGACTGCTGTCATCGCTCGGCTCTACACCTTCCCAGGTGGGGTCAGTCACCTCATCGTCCACCAAGTCCTCCTCCACTTCCTCACTCTGATCATCCTCCTCAAGTCTTGATCCCACCACATACTCGGTCATTGACAACTGTATAACATTCTCCTCAACAAGGTCTTGAGAAGGAAATAGTGGTTGATTTAATGGCAACTGTGTCTCATCATCATCATCATCATCCACTACTTCCTTTGACCTTAAATGCCGTTCACATCTGTCATCTTCTTGTGATTGGGTAGCCTCTAGAGGTTGTGAATCAGGGCACAAGATGTCATGTTCCTCTGCAAGCGTGCTTGGAGAGAGGGTCAAATGAAGGATTGGTGATGAGACGAGCTCATCACTATATCCCAGTGTGGGATCACTTCTTTGACCAGACCGTGTATGGTGGGAGGAAGGATGATCAGAGTGAGGATTATGTTGACCAGACTCTTGGCTACTGAGAGTGGACTTGGTGGAAGACAGGGTGGTGCTTAACCGACTGGAAGCAGTATCAGCTGTCATCCAACCGACCACCTGTTCGCACTGGTCGGACCTCGAGAGTGATGTCCTGCGACGCCCTGTGAAATCAGACATGAAGCTAGGTATGGTGGATGTCTTTCTTTCTTGTGCTCTGGCACCAGGCACAGTTTCTCCGCGTCCTGACCCGCGCCCTGAACTTTCAGGATCACGTCCACTTCCCCGTCCCTTTTTACCCGCCTTCTTCATCTTACACGATATATATGACTTTAATATATATGAGTTTGAAAACTTAACAGTATTTCTTACTATTCTGCAACTCTGCAGAGTACACAGAATAGGCTGCTAAACTGCGGTGACACACACTGAATGGAATAAGTGACTTTAATATTTGAGTTTGAAAAATTAACAGTATTTCTTACTATTCTGCAACTCTGCAGAGTACACAGAATAGGCTGCTAAACTGCGGTGACACACACTGAATGGAATATGTGACTTTAATATTTGAGTTTGAAAACTTAACAGTATTTCTTACTATTCTGCAACTCTGCAGAGTACACAGAATAGGCTGCTAAACTGCGGTGACACACACTGAATGGAATAAGTGACTTTAATATTTGAGTTTGAAAAATTAACAGTATTTCTTACTATTCTGCAACTCTGCAGAGTACACAGAATAGGCTGCTAAACTGCGGTGACACACACTGAATGGAATAAGTGACTTTAATATTTGAGTTTGAAAAATTAACAGTATTTCTTACTATTCTGCAACTCTGCAGAGTACACAGAATAGGCTGCTAAACTGCGGTGACACACACTGAATGGAATATGTGACTTTAATATTTGAGTTTGAAAACTTAACAGTATTTCTTACTATTCTGCAACTCTGCAGAGTACACAGAATAGGCTGCTAAACTGCGGTGACACACACTGAATGGAATAAGTGACTTTAATATTTGAGTTTGAAAAATTAACAGTATTTCTTACTATTCTGCAACTCTGCAGAGTACACAGAATAGGCTGCTAAACTGCGGTGACACACACTGAATGGAATAAGTGACTTTAATATTTGAGTTTGAAAACTTAACAGTATTTCTTACTATTCTGCAACTCTGCAGAGTACACAGAATAGGCTGCTAAACTGCGGTGACACACACTGAATGGAATAAGTGACTTTAATATTTGAGTTTGAAAAATTAACAGTATTTCTTACTATTCTGCAACTCTGCAGAGTACACAGAATAGGCTGTTAAACGGCGTTGAAACACACTGAATGGAATATGTGACTTTAATATTTGAGTTTGAAAACTTAACAGTATTTCTTATAATTCTGGAACTGTACAGAGTACACAGAATAGGCTGTTAAACGGCGGTGAAAGACACTGAATGGAATATGTGACTTTAATATTTGAGTTTGAAAACTTAACAGTATTTCTTACTATTCTGCAACTCTGCAGAGTACACAGAATAGGCTGTTAAACGGCGTTGAAACACACTGAATGGAATATGTGACTTTAATATTTGAGTTTGAAAACTTAACAGTATTTCTTATAATTCTGGAACTGTACAGAGTACACAGAATAGGCTGTTAAACGGCGGTGAAAGACACTGAATGGAATATGTGACTTTAATATTTGAGTTTGAAAACTTAACAGTATTTCTTATAATTCTGCAACTGTACAGAGTACACAGAATAGGCTGTTAAACGGCGGTGAAAGACACTGAATGGAATATGTGACTTTAATATTTGAGTTTGAAAACTTAACAGTATTTCTTATAATTCTGCAACTCTGCAGAGTACACAGAATAGGCTGTTAAACGGCGGTGAAAGACACTGAATGGAATATGTGACTTTAATATTTGAGTTTGAAAACTTAACAGTATTTCTTTATTTCTTATAATTCTGCAACTCTGCAGAGTACACAGAATAGGCTGTTAAACGGCGGTGAAAGACACTGAATGGAATATGTGACTTTAATATTTGAGTTTGAAAACTTAACAGTATTTCTTCCTATTCTGCAACTGTGCAGAGTACACAGAATAGGCTGTTAAACGGCGTTGAAACACACTGAATGGAATATGTGACTTTAATATTTGAGTTTGAAAACTTAACAGTATTTCTTATAATTCTGGAACTGTACAGAGTACACAGAATAGGCTGTTAAACGGCGGTGAAAGACACTGAATGGAATATGTGACTTTAATATTTCAGTTTGAAAACTTAACAGTATTTCTTATAATTCTGGAACTGTACAGAGTACACAGAATAGGCTGTTAAACGGCGGTGAAAGACACTGAATGGAATATGTGACTTTAATATTTGAGTTTGAAAACTTAACAGTATTTCTTATAATTCTGCAACTGTACAGAGTACACAGAATAGGCTGTTAAACGGCGGTGAAAGACACTGAATGGAATATGTGACTTTAATATTTGAGTTTGAAAACTTAACAGTATTTCTTATAATTCTGCAACTCTGCAGAGTACACAGAATAGGCTGTTAAACGGCGGTGAAAGACACTGAATGGAATATGTGACTTTGATATTTTAGTTTGAAGACTTAACAGTATTTCTTCCTATTCTGCAACTCTGCACAGTACACAGAATGTGCTGCTACACTGCGGCGAAGCACACTGAATGGAATATGTGACTTTGATATTTTAGTTTGAAGACTTAACAGTATTTCTTCCTATTCTGCAACTCTGCACAGTACACAGAATGTGCTGCTAAACTGCGGCGAAGCACACTGAATGGAATATGTGACTTTGATATTTTAGTTTGAAGACTTAACAGTATTTCTTCCTATTCTGCAACTCTGCACAGTACACAGAATGTGCTGCTAAACTGCGGCGAAGCACACTGAATGGAATATGTGACTTTGATATTTTAGTTTGAAGACTTAACAGTATTTCTTCCTATTCTGCAACTCTGCACAGTACTCAGAATGTGCTGCTAAACTGCGGCGACGCACACTGAATGGAATACGTGACTTTGATATTTTAGTTTGAAGACTTAACAGAATGTGCTCTAATCTGCAACTTTGCACACTAAACAGAATGTGCTCTAATCTGCAACTTTGCACACTAAACAGAATGTGCTCTAATCTGCAACTTTGCACACTAAACAGAATGTGCTCTAATCTGCAACTGTGCACACTAAACAGAATGTGCTCTAATCTGCAACTTTGCACACTAAACAGAATATATATATATATTTTTTTTTTTTTTTGTTTTTTTCCCCCCACACCAAATAACCTGCTGCCCCCACACACAGTAGTCCTAAAAAGGACTTTTGGTTCTTTTTTTTTCACAATTTTTGTTTTTTTCCTCCCTACACTGCCTTTCCCTTCCTATCCTCAGCTCTCCCTGGCTCAGACTGAGCCGAACTCGATGGTCAGGTGCTATACAGCACCTGACCACGGGTTCTGGCCAGCCAATCAGTGTAATGCCAGCAGCCAACATGGCTGCTGGCATTACACCGATGTCAGAGCCTCCCTGCACGTTTATTGGCTGCGCAGCAGCCGCAAAACGTGCGGGGAGGAGACCCGAACATGGCGGGCGAGCACATGCGGTACTCGTACGAGTACCGCCATGTGCCGAGCAGAGCGATGCTCGAGCCGATCCGAGCATCGGCCGAGCATGCTCGCTCAACACTAATCTTGACATAACTAGTTCAAAGTATGCAGACATAATTAATGAAAAGGTAACCAGTGAATTAAATAAATACATTACATTATACTACTATATTAAATGTTAGCTGTTAAAGGAATATAAATGGCACTAGACATATATTTTAGGTTGCATTTTAACCTTTTAGACTAATTTTCCATCATCAAATCCTCAAGGGAGTTAAGTGTTTCCATTTTACACAAAGTAATAATCACAGTCATTTCCGCAATTATGCTTTCAGACTTGCTGTTTGCATGTGAAAAATTGCATATCCTTTAAACAATCCTTTTCTTTTGGTAGGTCTAAGAATAAATCCAGTAGTAAGGACACTGATGTATGGATTAGTCCAGATGGAATCAGAAGTGCTTATAGATTCAGGAAAAGTAGTTTACATACATAACGTGTATACAGTGAGCCTGCATTTACTCTGAATAGCAACATAAGACATTTAAAAAGATATTATGATAAATGTAACTAATTTCATTGATAACTTAGAACTTTATTAAAAAATATGAAACATTATAAATGTGTTTTATTTAGCCAAAACACACACACACAGTGTTGGCACTACATCAATTGAAAGTTACCAACATCCTCAGCTCACATCAGATGACAGAGAGAGAGGTGGAGAGTGCTGATGCTGTGGGGAAAGTAGGTGAATGGGCAGTTTAACCTGGGTGGGGCTGGATAGGATGCCAGGACACAGAGAACACATGGGAAGCTTTTAGAATAGACAGAGAAGGTTTGCACTGGAGAGGGAAACCTTATGAACACTTTCAATTGCATGAAGTGTGCAGCTCACTGCACTGGACACCTCTTTGCTACTGACAGGGTTAACAGATGGAGAACAAGCTCTCCATTGTGAGTTCCCTGTCTATTTACACTGGTCTCCAGATGTAGCATACTCTGTTTTTTTAGTTTTAAAAGTAGGCAGGTGGGAGGAAGGGAAGACAGATGGGGAAAGAGAAGTTGGTACAGAGTAATCACAGAGTGGTAAAGAGAGGGTGGAAGGAGGAGATTCTTATATGCATTTAGCAAGCCATTCACTGTGTGTACACAAGTTCAAGATGTGTCTCTTAATAGATACATAACTCCTTGAAGTCATTGGTTTCATAAATTCATGCAGGTTTTTTGTACATTTCTGTGGGCTAGTGAAAGTTTGACCAGTAATGGCCATCGTTAGACATGTGGGGGCTCCAGTGCCATATGTCTGTTGCCCTTTGCCAGCCCCAGGGCATATTATAGAGGCAGTACAACGGAGGTTTCCATAACTTCTCTTTACTGCTGCTCTGAGGTGTGGCCTGCGCAATGGAGAATTTCTGTCATATGAAGGACTTCTTTAGGGAGGGCATCAGGAAGGGTCCCGATACCACTCCATTAGATGTGATTATTATTATTATTATTATTATTAACTGTACATAGGGAATGGGAGGAAGGACAGAAAATGATAATGTGGTGAACTGGATGTAGGTCGGAGTGTAATAACACTGAGAAAGGGAGGGAGGGCAGATAGTGTAGCAATGGTGAATGGGAGGGAGGACAGGAAGAAGATGAATGTTTGAGCAAATGACAAGTCCTTCAGGGATTTTGACAGGAACAGACAGAGGGGCTTTGACCTACTGCCCACTCCTATCAGAACCCCCCCCCCCATGAGTGTTCAAGCCCCTGTCTACTCCTGTGGAAATCATACCCCTATGCATGGACCTAAGGTAGCGACAGTTTGGAGGAGATTTTAATAACTCCTCCTTACTGCTGCCCCTGGATGTGTGTGCCAGGGCCACCAAATTTGTGTCACACGATATCTTCCACTTTTATTAGTATAGATATATACAAATATATACACACACACACACACATATGTTTATATTGTGAAACTTTTCACCAAAACAAACTGAGGTCAAAAATAAAACACAAAAGTAAAAATACAGATCTGATTTCTTTCCTCTTTAACACGCTTCTGTCCTATGAGACCCTGTATTTTTAAGTTCTCATAATGCAATCAGAAATATGGAAATGCCGGTTATAGTTTGGAGAGGAAAATTGCAATTCTGTGACAGCTCTTTTCCCTCATCGATTAAGTATTAAAAAAATAAAAAAAACACATTTAATGTTACCATCCGCATTTTGGTCTGAAACAAAATCCCAAGAAAGGTCTGTATGTTGGAGACCAAAATGTTATCTAATTAAATAGTTAATGTTGTGTGTTGCATATCCCTCTGGTTCTTAAAGAGTAACTTAACCCTTTGAGTGAGAGAGAGGTATCCAACGTATTACACTGCACTGCATTGCATACCTCTCTGGGGCTCAAAGGGTTAGATCTGCTCCTGCAAGACTTGTGAGCGCATCATCTTTCCTAGTATTCCTCATTCTTACGTGGAAGTTATTAAAGAAATCAGGTGTCATATAGATAGAGAGATGTTTATTATAGTGAGAGAGACTGCGATGGCAAGGTAAACTTGGCTGTGGTGCATGACAGGGGTCAAATGAGTAAAAAGAGAATGGGGGAGATTCAATAAGATGTGATAAAGAGGTGATAAAGTAGATATGACTTATCCAGTTTAACATGTATCCAGTTCCTCTGTTATTCTATATCTAGAGTCTATGCACTAAGATCTCCAAAGCTGAAGAAATCTTAGTGCATCCCCAGAAGTGAATCTTTAACACCACTTAGTGAATCTCCCCAATAGTATCATAGATAGCAGGGTAATGATCACCTTTCACAGGCATTACTGATACTATTTTAAAAGAAAGAGAGAGAGAGACGTATAAGGATTTCTATTTTTGACCCACATTTTTGGAGCCCCTTTAGTATTTTAAAAAAGTAATAATCTTTTTAAATCACTCCCTCATTAACATTAGCTTACAGTGGCTAGTGAAAGGGGTATCTAGTAACACAATATTTTAGACACTGATGAATTAGACTCATAGAAAAACAAAGGTAGATGAACCTTTCATGAATAACCCCTCCCCAATAAGTTACATATTAATAGATGACAGGGTTCATGACTTACAAAAAATAATCTTGGTGTACACAAATGCAAATAAACTGTGAAATTATTTTTGCATCGAGTGTTAGCAATGACATCACTCTCTGCATGACTTAATGCTTATATGTTGTATGATAGGAATGTATAAGTTATCTAATTAGGACAGAGATATTTGCTGGAATACATTTACACAATGTTAAAATACAGGCTAATGAATGTGTTACCTTTGTATTTGCTAAGTGTTTAAGCTGAAAAACATATATATACTATAGCTGCATAAAGTCAGACAAGCATAGCTACAATTCTCATTCTTCAACTACTGCTAATAAGGAATAGCTGCCACATACTCCCACACATTACCTAATTTGTAAGCATTTCTTTAACTCTTCATACTCTTCCTTTTTATTTTTTAAGACTACTGTGTATATATATATTTGTTTCTTGCAGGGATGAAGTGATGACAAAAGTTAATATATCATACGCTTCCAGAAATCTTTTTTCCCTAGGGATAGACAAAACTTTTTACTTCATAAGCAAAACATGAGAAAAATGACACTTGTAGCCTTCCACTGTGGCTCCCATGAAAAGTGTTTTTTTTCTGATTAATTGATATAAGTAATAATAATATATTAATGTACCCCACTGTGGTAAAGTATAAAAGGGGGGTCAGTGTACCACATGTTGTCAGTCTGTGTTTGCAAGAGAGATAGAGCAGCTGAATGTTGGTTCCTAGCTAGTGTAGGCAGACAGGCAAAGAGAAAGTGAGCTGGAATTGCTTCATATGAGTATTGGTGGTAGCTAGCTGTTTATGAAAGGAGAGAAAAGACATAAAACCTTTTTGGCTGATAAGTGATAGAGTCAAACAGGCAAAATATTCTTACTACCTGAACTGGTTTTGCCTGGGTTTCTACAGTGACTGATTCATAGATACTATGAAGACAGACAAAAGTACATCATACATTGAAGACAAGACAAACAGATAAATACATTATAACTTGATATACTTTATTACTTTCACACTCTCCTTCACCTGCAAGAACAAAAGGGAACACACATGTTGAGGAGTGGTGGTGCTGCACCAGCTGCTTTGTACTGAATTCTTACAAGCTGCTTCTTCTGTAGCCAATTTGCCTGCTCTGTGCTGTACTTTAGAAATTAACACTACAGTACCTGTGAGAGAAATAAAAAGCTGCTGAAATGTTGATATTAATACTGATGTAGAGGCAGTTGCATGGAGTGTGGTTGTGATTTGTAGACAATGACACTGAAAGTAACAATTTAAAAAAAAATAAGAATAAAATATTTTGTTTGAAAGCTGGCAGGCATTCAGGAATTCCTACACCTAAGATGACAGTGTCAGTGACAGACACTAGAGACAGAGAGGCACATTGTACATTATTTTCAGACTGAAAAGGAAAGGAATTGGAAGACTGCACGGACCTGTTGGTAGTAATAACAATGCATTAAACATTTTCACTGCGGTTTTGGTTACTGCATCTTGTTCAATAAATGTTGATCATCCTGAGGAGGTTGTGTGTTGTTTGTAAAGGTGACATGGAAAGTTCCACCAGTAGTAGTAGTACTTAGCCTTTTAACATTTAAAATATTGAGCCACTTTCTAGTGTTGTTGCCATAATGGACAAGGGTTTAGCAGTGAGACCAACTGCAGTGACACTCTGCCACAAGCTAGTGGTCAATGTTCTATAAATTCCCTTAAGAGCAAAACAAGCTACACAAATATGACAGTAGTAGAGAAAAAGTATTAATGATGATATTGATTTAATAGCCATTGACATAATGATGATATTGGTTTAATATCCATTCACACTCCTCCTGTTTCTTCTATAGATACAGTTGAAGCAGTATTTAGCAACCAACTTTCTATGTTAAGCAACTTTCATTGACTTACATGGGAATCTTTGTTTACCTAACACACAAAGTTGCAAATAAAAGAGCAAAATCATGAACAATAAATACAGCTAAATCTAAATAGACTAAGAATGATGATGATATTGCACATTATCTGAAAAAGCTCAGTCTTCCATTACTGAAAAGGGGCAATATGTCTCTTTAAGATATCAACTGGAAAGTCAATACAAGTAAACCTAAAAATAAAAAATAAATCTCAGTCATCATCAAGAGCATCACTGCTTCTAAGTCAAACCACCATCTAAACATCCAAAACCCTATCTGAGTGCTTCTGTTGCTGTTGTTTGAAGTGTAGGACTACTGAGATCTATTGCAATCTAGCCCCTGTAATAGGAATAGTAGTAGTCCCGCAGCAACCAGTCTAAGAAATCTGAAGGATGTAGGTACTTCATTCATGATCTACAACCATTCCTTACATGACCACCTGCCCTAGCACCACCTTTCAATGGAGGTCCCTGCCATCCTGCTAATAGTACATTCATGTTTTTGTTGCTGTCAGACTCAGATTGCTATCAGTATTTTCAAGGCTAATGTATATTGCCATAGAACTCAGGCTGCTAACACCTTTCATTATCAGTTTTGAATTTCCCCACTTCAGGACATAGCAGCAGTAGTATTGCAGTGGAATTGATCAGTGCCTTAGAAATCATAGGCAGACATTGTTTGGTGACAATAAACCTGAAAAAACAAACAAACTAGGCTTGTGCAATTCGGTTCGTCCACATTCGGATTTCGGACGAATAAGGGTGATTCAGACCCATTAGGACATGGCGAAAACCTTACAGCCGTTCATTTTTAGAAGTCGAATCCAAAAAATAACTGGGCAGAATTTCGTTACAATATTTGGATGACGTTCTCCCCGCGCGTGCTGCAAGTGAAAATCCTCAGTGTTCCAGTGTTAAATCTAAAAATTCAACTTAGGATTTTGTTTGAGTCATTTACAGGGACCATCTCACAGTTGTTTAGGGACTGGGAGGCCAACTACCTTACTGCCACCACAAGGGAGAATCCTCATTGTTCCAAAGTTAAATTTTAAAATTAAACTTAGGATTTTGTTTGAATAATTTGCAGAGTGACACAATATCACAGTTGTGTAGGGACTGGGAGGCCAACTACCTTACTGCCACCACAAGGGTATCACTGTGACCGTGATTGCCACCTATTTTACTTACAATTTTTCAAACATGACTTGTCTATACGGAAATTGTTGTAAAAACTTTATAGAAATTGACATGTAAAATTATCTTATTTATTAAAATGTGATAAATATTGTATGTGTAAAGAAATCTGTTGGACATGGGGGACGAATAGGAGTATTCAATTACTAATCATTCATCTATAAAACATAAAAATGAGAACATTTTCCTATAAAACAATGGCATTATGATCCTATTCTATGTTATCTTTAGTAAATCATGGCTGATACATTATTGTTAATTGTTAAATTATTTGAATATAGAAACTTGAAGCACCTCAAAATTGTAATAAAATAAGACTATAAACTCAAATAGTATAAGTTTAAAACAGATTGGGCTTGGTGCTAAATTATAGGTGAGAGCCATTATGTACTGTACAATAAACTAAAGGGGAGTAATTCTAGAGCAAGCCAACTACACCATAGGGGGAAATAATTATTCCCAAATTCCCCATGATTTTAAAGGGGTTTTTAATCATATCCATGCTCCTATCAATGCTAGAGAGATGTCCATAATATTTGCATTAAAAGTCCCATAAAAAAACCAGTAAACCTTATTTCTATACTAACTAGTAAGGGTGGCCATTTTATACTAGGTAAGGTAGCTCAGGGGTTAATACTTATCTAGTCATGCATCTGATCCTGTGTTGATTCCGGAAGGTTGGGTGAATGCCTTCTATGCTTTTTGCTTGATCTGTGATTGGCTCATGTGGGTTCAGAGAAGGGCAAAGTCAAAATCCTTGCTCTACACTATTGCCGTAGTAATATAGGGTTTAAGAAATCAGGAAATTTGTCCTAATCTGACTCCTTATGAACCATTCACCAGTCAAGCAGGAACGTTAACCCAAACCAACATGAATCTGCATAGGATCAGGTGAGAGAATAGGTAGTATGAACCCTTGAGCTACCACATTAGTTAATTGGTAGTCTGGGACACATGGCCAAATATTCTAGTTCAACTGGAAAATGGGTTTACCAACATTACTTAATTAATTCTTCTTCCCTAACACTTCTCCAAATGGAAAAAAGAAAGATTAATGCACGCAATACAAAATAAATTCAAAAGAAGCACAGGTTTATATTTTGTAATCACAATATTAAAGGGAACAACATTATGCACATGACCAGATATACAGATGTAGCCTTTGTTGTCTGTGATTTCCCTCTTTTAACAAAGATCCCCATGCAAGTCAATAAAAGTTGCTTATAAGATCAAGATGGCTTAACTGAGAAAGACAGCAGTTAAGGATAATGTAAGTTATAAATAGGTTGACATTGGTTCCTGTGGTTCAACATAGTGTCCTTTTTATCTCCTCAGTTTCTACTATGTCTGGTAAGACACAAATGCTAGGGTTGGTATGAATACATTTCAGGTCCAACCAGTGGGCGCTAGTCAATCAGCAACATAACTGAGCAAATTGTTGGGGAATTAACCATGGTTCTTATATTACAGGGTTTACTTAGTAGGCAATGTTGTTTCACATGCCACTATTGAATTCATTCACTTAAATAAAACACCTTCCTTTTACCATTAGGAAACACTAAATCCAAAGCTCTTTTCAAAAGAAATCTAATCACACAGAAAATGGGACCAGTGTCACAAGGAGGATCCTCCTGCTGGTGAACATAATCAGAAAATAAAATGTGCACCTTTATGAACTTGCAGTAGCCTTGGCATTTTGGCTTGAATAGAATTTTAGCTATTGACAAAAATAACAAAAGGATTACTTACAAAATTAGTAATACCTGAACAGAATACAATGCAAGCAAAGCAGCAAGCTTTAAACTTTTGAGTGCCAGAGGTATGCTCCGCAATGTGTTGTGTAGTCCAGTGGCACTCATAGGTTAAGGGGATAGTAATGTTTCACAAAAACAGCAGCTCCAATTAATATTCATAGTATTTGGACCATGGATAGGGTTATTTCAATACTGTCAGAGTTGTAGTTCAAGAGTAATTGAATGATAAAGTATCCCCTTCGGCCCCTTTTACCTAGTGTAAGCCACCTCCACTCAGATGTGGAATCTGGTTCACAGACCAGACAGCTCACAGCAAGGGACAATCTTCTTACTGCGAGAACAATGAAATCCTTGCCCCCCTTGACAAGTTTTTCAGCTTTTTCCCCGTGCTAATTGAATATTGTCCCTCTCTGCTATCCACTTGGACACCACCCTCCTGGTCTGAGCTGAGCAGTGTAAAAGGGGTGGGAGGGGGGATACTTTTTCATTCAACTAGTTGAAGAGCCCGTTTTCACGGGCCACAGTGCCACCCAGCAATGGCTGTGGTGCAGTCATGCACAGTAGAGGTGACACAGGGAAGTCACAGAACTCCCCTGCTTCTGTCCTACCCAAAACCCTCTCATGTCAATGAGCAAACCAGATTCCATATATATAAATAAATATATACAATGGTGTAAGGAGCACTCACGCGTGAGGAGCAAAGTGCATGGGGGCTATGATTCGTGCCATGCACGTGTATTGAAGTTTGGTTGAAAGAAGCACTCTCAGGACTTAATGATGCATGAGAAACAAAAAAAGTGTATAGAAAGATTAACGTTTCAGTTATCTGTCTGTAACCTTCATCGGAATACAAATCAAGTGAAAATACCTTCTATATGTACCCCTAGTGAGCGCCAAATTGGCGCCAAAATTGTGACAAGTGCTGACATCATTTACAGTGAGCAACTAACGTGATTGATATAACGGCTACCCATGATCCTCGGGATCAGCAGTAGAACTACTAAATGTAATATAGTCAGAAGTGATGAACAAACAAGCCATATAACAATACTATGATGGTACACCAATTGAAAGTCAATTAGATGATAAAAGTTAGTTTGACTTGACTTAACAAATGAGCGTAGAAACATAAGTAAGGGACAGTAATACATGCAGTTGTGTCAAGTGTTTACATATGTACAGATTCCACTTACTGTCTACCTATAGTACACTATGTTAGAATGATAGAGTTCGGGTGCCAGTGCATTGCAGCTCACGGTAAGAACTCTGTTCCGCTGTAACATATACACAAGTGTGGGATCTCAAGTGTTAACTACATTTGTAGCATGAATGAAGACAGACTTTTCCATATGATGGACTATAGAATTATATATCAATATGTGTGATCACTCTTTCTAAATAGAGATAGATCGGTATTAGTGTTAGAGTTAATCTTGCGGGACACCGTAGTGTTTTGTCTGGGCTATAAAGACACATCCAGTTCAGACTTTATTACCTTACTTAATTTTGTGTCATCTGCATACACTGATACATGGCTCCCTATTCTCTCTGGGAGGTCATTAATAAATTGAAAAGAAGAGGACCCAGGACAGATCCCTGAGGTACTCCATTTATCACGTTTATCCAACTGGAGAACTTGCCATCTACTACCACTCTTTGCATTCTATCTTTCAGCCAAATTCCAATCCACACACAAACATTTTCCCCTAGGCCTATTTCATTCAATTTGTACAGTAACCTCTTGTAAGTCTCAAAACTTTTTTTTAAAGACAACACAACTATGACTCCAACAGCTCTCAGACCTAAAACAACCTTTGAGCCTCCCATTACTGACCCAGCTATAAAAACTTTCACACGTAGACTACTGTCAGAAACAGCCACCGTAAAACCTAAATCTAAATACCAAAATGTTTCTGGCCCTGAGTCTAGAGCACTACAGAGTCTGTCAAAAGATCCCAACTTAGTAATCAGACCTGCAAAGGAGGAGCTGTAGTAGTACTCAACACCAGTAACTAGAAAACAGAGATCCTCAAGCAGCTTTCAGACACACACACTTATCTTACATTACCAAATGATCGCACTAATTCATTCAAATGTTTTATAGACAGCACTTTAGCAGTAGCTCATAACCAAGGTTTCCTCAACGATTCTTTACTACAATATATGACTGTATGACATCCTGTATGTCCTATTATCTACTGCTTGCCCAAGATCCACAAAAGCCTCACATCTCCCCCAGGCAGGCCTATTATATCCACAAGAGGATCTTTACTACAACCGATAGTAACATTTTTAGATAGGGAATTGCAACCCCTAGTTACCAGCATGCCCTCCTTCCTCAAGGACACTTCTGATCTTCTGATATCACTGAATCAACTAGCAGAGATAGGAACATCTGACCTTCTGGTCAATATGGATGTGGACAGCCGCTACCCTGTGATACCCCATGAGGGTGGTGTGGAGGCTGTTCAGTGTTTCGTCATTGAATTAGAACTCAGTATCCACTACCCAGTTGAATTCTTATGTGATCTTCTGACACTGACATTGACAAAAAATTACTTTAGATTAGAAAAAACGTTTTACCTTCAAGTGGCCGGTACCTCTATGGGTTCAAACGTTGTACCTGTCTATGCTAATCTGTACATGCTCCAATATGAACAGCAACACATTATTCATCCCTGTATCTCCTTTTATAGGAGATACATTGATGATCTGCTGTAATATGGACAGGCACAGGGGACGAACTCTTGGAGTTGATCAGTACACTGAACCAACTCAACACACACCAACTCAATACTATCCACTAACCCTCGACTTCTTTTTTTTTTTCAAACCCACCTCCAATGATAGCTTACTCTAGAGGTAAAACACTAAAGGATTACCTTATGCACACAGATATGATACCAGCTACACCAACACCAAAAACTAAGTTCACATGGCTGACAAGACAACCACAAACCAAGGGATGCTTTAGATGCGCCAACTGTACTACATGCAACAGCATGCTTAAGACCACTACCTTTCAGCACCCTCACAACAATAAGAAATTCATTATAAGACACAGACGTACATGTGATCTATCTACTAATGTGCCCATGTTCTAAAGTATATGTGGGAAAAACAGAGACCACCTTTAGAGAAAGAATGGCCAATCATCGCAGTTTCATCTGTGCAGCACTCGATTCGGGACATTTGGATGAACCAGTGGCCAGACATTTCATCGAACTTAAACATACAGTGGCATCCATCAAAACTGTCCTAATCGACCATATCCCAGGGGATCCTATGGGAGGGGATCGGGGTGTGAGACGCCTACAAAAAGAAACTTTTTGGATCCGAACTCTTGATACTGTATCTCGTAAAGGATTTAATGAAAAATGGAGCTACACAGCTTTCTATTGAAGAGAACCCTGACAAAACCTAATTAGAAAATTAGGCTAAAAGCCAGCATTCCATGATACCTAACATCCAAAGACTTGTGTTTGCCCAGCATGATGCTCAACTTCTCTGGCACATCCCCATCAAACTTGGCAGAACGCAAAATCGGACCTCCTGTCCAGCATTCACGCAACAGGTTCAAGACAATAAGGTTTAAACACACTGGCAGAGCATCATTAACCCAGCAGAATGCAATATGGGACCTCCTGTCCAGCATTCATACAGTTTGATCAAGACAAATACAGGACTGGATATTAAGATACACATATAACACGGGACGATACTAGTCCAGCATGTGAGTACAGACTTTGCCTACTTCAAAAGCCTTTACCTTTAGTGGGTGCATAATAGGACCCCCTGTCCAGCACTCCCGCATGTTGTACTATGATACTGAGATTCAAGATATATAATTTAAATACTTCCTCAAGTGCTACTTACAGAAAGCTGCGGGCGCATAATAGCACACCTTGTCCAGCACCCCCACATGCAAAAAACAAAACCATACACAAATGGAAGATTGTCACAGGTGTGACCAACACCGATTAATTTATGGAATACACAGACTGGAAGCTTTTGTCCAGCAACCGTTTAAGAGAATACTGTGCTCAATGAGAACAACAAAGGATTTCTATTGTTTCTATTGACCTCAATTTATATCTGTCTCACACACCCAACAGAGATTTTTCTCATTCGAACAGATCTTTCATCATATGGATCACAACATGGGCAAGAGCAACAATTTGTTATTCTCTAGCCAATGCAATGAACACTGACTTAACTCTTCCCTATCAGATTACTAAATGGTTAACTCTAGACACTCCGGTTATCGTGATGCTCAATATGTTTACAACCAGACGATATTCGGACGACTGCCATTTAGCCCAACTCTACATTTAATGTTCTAGGAACATTTATGTATGATGAGACTTTGTACTTTGCACCTAATAGAGACATTGCAACTGTAGACATTGGAAATGCCTGCTTGTTCGGTTAAAGGTGAACTACCACCCCGCAATAACTTTACATGTATTCAGTCTTCATCTGGCGACTAACTGCTTGGTAGCGCTAGTCGCCAGAAATATTACCTGGTTCCAAAGATTTTGCAGTTATTCCGAGGCTCACAGGAGCAGGAAGCATGGACATCTCGTCACAGTGACGTCCGTGCACCTGCTCTGTCAGTCCCCTGCACTGCACTGTAGTTCCCCTTTAACTAATTCATAGTGGAATGTAAATACACCTGCATCCCTCTATAAAATTCACTCATGCTTGATTACATTGTATCTTTAGGTCTACAATGTACACTGTAACATTACAGAACATTGACTATTCCCCTATTTCCCTAGTACGCTGTAGCCCAGACAAGACACTACGGTGTCCCGCAAGATTAACTCTAACACTAATACCGATCTGTCTCTATTTAGAGAGAGCGATCACACATATTCATATATAATTCTGTAGTCCATCATATGGAAGAGTCTGTCTTCAATCATGCTACAAATGTAGTTAACACTTGAGATCCTACACTCATGTATATGTTACAGCGGAACAGAGTTCTTACCGTGCACTGCAATGCACTGGCGCCCGAACTCTTATCATTCTAACATAGTGTACATAGTACGTGGAATCTTTATATAATGTAGACAGTAAGTGGAATCTGTACATATGTAAACACTTGACACAACTGCATGTGTTACTGTCCTGTACTTATGTTTCTATGCTCATTTGTTAAGTCAGGTCAAACTAACTTTTGTCATCTAATTGACTTTCAATTGGTGTACCATCATAGTATCGTTATATGGCTTGTTTGTTCATCACTTCTGGCCATATTACATTTAGTAGTTCTACTGCTGATCCTGAGGATCATGGGTAGCCGTTCCGTCAATCTCGTTAGTTGCTCACTGAAAATTATGTCAGCACTTGTCACACATGCTAATTTTGGCGCCGATTTGGCGCTCACTAGGGGTATATATAGAAGGTATTTTCACTTGATTTGTATTCTGATGAAGGTCACAGACAGATAACCGAAACGTTAATCTTTCAATAAAGTTTTTTTTGTTTTTCATGCATCATTAAGTCCTGAGACTTATATATACTCATGCATATATCTTTACAACCATGTTAAAGGAGCAGTAATGTTTCATTATATGTAATATAGCTGTATGGGACCGATTTCCAGAGGGTTTTTTTTTTTTTTAATTCACTTGTTCTCTCTTAAGTATTTGAGTGCAACCCATTTGCATACCCCTCTTGCATTCAAAGGGATAATACTTTTGTGAGATTATCAATGTATGTTTTTATTTTATTGAAAAATATAATACTTATTGGAATCAAAAAATTATCAGTTTAAAAAATAAAAGTGCATGCTATAATATTCATTAGGTACCAAGAAGTTTATAACTGTGTATATTTTTGAACTAGAATGCATTTTACTGTGGGAAGATGCCCCTCGTGACACAAATCACATTTTATGTGAGATTGATTTTCTGTGGAATTGAGCTGGGTATTGAATGTTTCAATAGGTGAAAGAAAAATGTTTTATTTAATGGTGTATCAAAAATGCATTGCTTGTTGTCACCTCTTGCTATTAATCATGGGTATGATATGAGCTGTATCATATTACACACTATTTTCATCCATGTAGGATCAACTAAAACCTCCAAAATCGTATTGTATGTAAGCATACACTCAGCTCACTGTTTGCATAATAAATATGCCAGTGCCATGCATATTTTTAATTTGAAGTAGGAGGTATAATAAAAAGCCCATATACGTTTGGTAAATTAAGATATGTTTTGAGAGAGTCAACTCTTTATTTTGTAGGATCTTTAAGCAACTTTTCTGAATCCATAAAAAGCCATTTTATAGAAAACAATTTGAGAAAAGTCAACAGATCCAGGGAAGTCTTGAATGACAAATTGAGGCATAAAGCGATCTAGACCGAATTTTACATAAAATATTTTATTATTCTAGAGTTATCTGTGTTTGAGACATCCCCAGATCCCAAGGGATATTCTTCAAAGCAGCAACTTGGTATTTCCTGCTACAATTTACCACTTTTATAAAAAGATACTCATGCTGCATTACAAAAATCACTACTATTTGTGAGACTTTTGGGATTGTTATCAGGGATGATTTTCTAATATCAATGAATACATTTAGTTTGCCTGCCAAGGTAATTTACACCCCTATTTAATGGATGCATTTGCTTCCTGTCACATTGCACCACTAGTCAATAATTTGTTTGAGATCAAAACATGTATATGTTATATATTGATGTCTCCAAGCAAATACATTTTTCACATTGATGTGAGACTCTAGGAACGGTAAGGTAAGGAGCCCAACTGTACACAATAATATGTTATTAACATAATGATGTGTATTACATTAGGGTAGCATTGCGTTCCACTATTTAATCACAAAAACAGATCATTATGTGATACGAAAACAACATAGAACCATTATGTGAAAGAGTCAGAACAGCTGCATCATTATAAGTGTTCAGTTTTTTAAAAAACTGTCCTGTCTGTCACTGTCATTGTCTAGTGTCTGCAAAGAAATCACACGCACACTCTCTGAAATCACCAGCAATGACTCCCCCTCCCCGCATTACAGGCTTGATTCTATTAGTGCCACTAAATCCTTCATTAGGGGTGCAAGGAGTTCTGGGCGGTACACACACACACACACACACACACATACACACAGTTGTACTGTCTGAATTATATTGCTTTGCCAAGATCCACCATAACAAGCGTTGGTCAAAATAACCGATGTTGTGGCCTAATGCACGTTGCAGCTTCTTGTTCCCACAACTGAATAGTGGTAACACAAAAGGAAACTAGCTAAAACAAGCTAAAAACACAGTCAGCCTCCCCCCCCACCCTCCTAAACACTAGTCCTAAAAGCACCCCCTGGCACTACACTACACCTAATATTAAAAATAACCACTGCCGCCACCAATTCCGCAGTCATAAAAGAAAAAAAAAACAACACATTGTTCTACCTTTCTGGCCTTTTCCCAAGCCAAACTGAGTAAAATTTGGACAGACTTCAATGTGGGGCTACGCATGTTGTGGAACGTGCCCTACAGTAACCATGCCTCTCTGCAAATCTGCTTCTACCTGGAGGGATCACAAATGTGCATTTTTTCATCCCTCCAGCTAGCCAATCATTGAATCAGAGAGTCCCTTAGCTGCCACAAAGACTGCTAAAAATAAACTCCAGCTTTAATCTCTGCTTATCTCATCAGGAATTCAAGGGAGACTCTCATTGAGGTGCCAGGGGATTCATTCTTATCATCGATTTTAATGCAAAGGGGGGAAGTTTCCTGTACAACCATAAGAGTTTGTCACCTCTTTTGAGGTGAAATATTTTGCACATCTCGACTCATGCCATTACATGAAAAAAACAAAAAAAAAACAAAAACATGATGGAACCAGCAGACAGCCAGTTATTAGGCAAGATATCCAAAACATTACACTGTTATATGAGGAGGGGGATTGGAAGTGGATTGGGGTCCAATCACATATTGATTAATATATTCTGATATGCAAGCACACACAGGCATGTAAAAACATAACATAAAATCACACATAAGGGAGAAGGAGAGAGGTAGAGGAGGTAGGATGGGAGAAAAGAGGCAGGATTGTTGTGGGAGAAAGCAGAGAATAAGCAGGTTAAAAATGAGGTAGGGGAGGTGCAGAAGGGGGTATCCTATTAAAATATCGCTCTCTAGTTGGCAACTATCAAAAGGGTGAGATCATAACGTCGCCCAAATCAAAAGGGCAATATCAGAACGCTGGCTGCCTGCTTAAGGGTCACAAACTAGAGGGAGATATTTCAATAGTAAGTATGTGGCACGTTTAACCCTATGGGTGTCTGAGAGATATCCAACGCATTAGTGATGTTGCTGTTGCTGTACACCTTACAAGTACATACTCTTCACATGACATACAACAGTCTTGCCTCTTGCTACTCGGGTCGGTCCTCCACTTCCTCTCCTTAACAAAAGGTTAGACAAGTGTCTGGCAACCAACACCATTAACCCTTTGACTACCAGAAAGGTATCTGCATTAGACACCTCACTGGCCTTCAAAGGGTTAAGCTTCTGTGCTATCTCCCTCACCTCTGTGTTACTCGGCCCCTACTTAGTGCCACATACTTACTATTGAAATGTCCCCCTCTAGTTGGTGAACCCTGTTGATGTGGGCGACATTTCAATAGTAAACCGCAGGAAAAAAGAGATGAAGGGGTGTAGTGAGAGAGAAGAAAAAGAGGAAACAGTGAAATAAGAGAGGGAGTGATGATGAGATGAAGGGGTGACTGAAAGGTGGGGTGAAGAAATAGTTGGCAGACACTAGTGAAGTGATGGAAGTCAAAGGATGGTGGTGTAATGGAAGATCTGGAATGGTGGAGTGATGAGAAACAGGTAACTGGTGTTGAAAGTAGGTGCAGTGGTGATTGGGTCCATGAGATGGTGTGGTGATGATGAAAAGACGGTGGGATGTAGATGATAAGGTACGATAAGGTGTCAATAATACGTGGAAAAACGTTCTACCATGTACAAGTGGACTCTCTGACCTTTTTTTCTAGTGATTCACTGGCATCTTCTCATTGTGTCTGTGTTCTCAGATACTCTATTAATCCTTCTCATACCCAGACCTGGAAGTTGGATGTGAGAGTGGCTTACCGATCATCTGATGAGTGTTAGGCACCTGTAAATGCAAGAAAGATTGCTGGATACCTGCAGCTATAGTCAGAAAGGCCACTTGTATATTAGAGTTCTTTTTATTGTCCCCCAGCTCCTGCATAATCTGAAGTCATTACACCTGCTGCCAGATATTTGTGAATCTTTGAACATTTTTTAACAAAAAAAGGAGAAAAAAGGTTGATCTAACATAGCACAACACTCTATCACTAAAGGAGTTAAAATCCCCATTTAAATCATTTGTCATTTTTATTTATCTCCTTTGTTAGGGTCTTATAAAATCAGCCTCATTGACTTGGGTTGTCAAAGGTGAAAAATAATTCAGGTAAGATTAACACCTTAATGACCTTTGACGGTCATAGCACGTCATGGGTAGATCTGACTTAACGACCCATCACGTACTATGACCGTCATGGAATTCTGGGCTCCCCCCGTGGCTGCACGCCGTTCGTGGAGTCTGGAACCGGAAACAAAGAAAAAAAATGCTCCGTGGTCCTTAAGTGATCGCCGCCTGTGTGCGTGGCCGGTCCTTAAGGGGTTAAACAAAATTGTGAAAGATTTTGTGTTTATTAACTTGAGATGAACAATTCAATAGAAAACAGCAAAGATATTTGTAGATAAGATCTTGGATTTATCAGTTATAATCTGATATTTAAAATCAGTATCAATGTATAACAATAATTATTCTAATTATTGCTAGTAGTATATTTTATAATTCATATTTTATTAAACTATATGTATACCAATTGCTAACTCTTTCCTGGATTCTATTGTTAGTGATGAATACTGTCACTGGCTGTATCTCACTTATTTTTCTTATAGTCTGCTGGGAAATTTGGAGATCAAACCAGTGACAAAATTGTTACCTGCAATAGAATTATGAACTTTGGTGGAAAAAAAGAAAATAAAAATATCCACCTTTGATCAGTTTTAATCTTAATATTGTAGAATGGGTGAAATAGTGTATTATTTTTTTTACTAAATATTTTCATCTGCTATATGCAGTAATTATATGTACAGAAATATTTTCAAAAACTTGAAGTGGTTTCATTTTATACTTTTGCTTCCAATGGAAGCATGGCGTTGACTGTTTGAGACTTGTTTGTGATGTTGGGCAGAGGAGGAGAGCCTAAGAGCTGGAGGGTGGAAGAGAAGAGCAATACTGGCGAAAGGTAGAGAGAGGACAGCAGGTAGGATAAATAGGAGGGCGGGAGAGGTCTTCAAGAGTGGAGAAAGGGAGGGTGAGAGAACAGCAGGCACTGGGAAAGGGAGGGCTGGCAAGGAGAGCAGGGGGGAGATTCACTAAGTGGTGCTAAAGAGGAGATAAATTGGTGATGACCTCACCAGTTTATCACATCTCCAGTTCCTATGTTATTCTCTGAGCCCTATTCACTAAGATCTCCAGGGTCGAAGAAATCTTAGTGCATAGGCTCCATAGAATAACATAGGAACTGGAGAAGTGATAAACTGGAGAAGTCATCACCCCTTCATCACTTCTTTATCACTGCTTAGTGAATCTGCCCCAGGAGTGGTGAAAGGGCAGGGTGAGGAGAACAGATGGGGGAAAGAGAAGGTTGCAGGGAGTAATAACAGAACAGCGAAAGGGAGGGAGGACAGAGAGTTGTGATTAGTAAATCCCTGCAGGTACTGATTTGTTAATGCATGTAGGCCTCGCCCATTCCCATTCAACCCATTCCCTGTCTCTACATATATTCAGGACATGTTTGTGTGTGTGTGTGTTAATGTGTATGTAACTTCCCTATGTGGGCTTCACCTGCATGTATTTATAAAAACCTTTCCCTGTCTGTACATTTCTGTGGTCAAGTCAAAGTTCCTATGGCAATGACCATTGTTAATCATGCTGAGGCACCGCACCTGCAAGTCTAACAATGCCCATTATCAGTCCCAGGGCAAGGCCTCTATCTATCAAAGGAGAGAGTATGGAGGAGATTTTATGGGCATCAAAGCAGGGCAGTTATGCAATATAACACTATCCTTGCAGCACTGAGTGCTCTGTATGATACTGTATTTTTTTTTTTTTTTACTTGTTTCACTATATCTTCTTTCAACTTCTTTTTGTACTTGCAGAATATGGAACATAAAAGAATAGGGTTACTATCCCCCTAATCTTTTAAATGTTAGAGAAGTCTTCAACTCACTGATAAGCAACCGCTCTCTAGCACTCAATAATTCAATAGAGTAAAAGCTTCTTTTTCAATCATTGTGCATTTTAATTTGTCCCTTATGGTACAGCTAGCTTACTGTGTGTGGATATAATACATATATATGTGTGTGTGTGTGTGTGTGTGTATATATATATATATATATATATATATATATATATATATACACAGACATATACACACATATATGTAATATCAACTGGTGAGGACAGAACAGGACAGGACAGAGGCAGATAGATGGGGAGTAAAAGGAGACAGAGAGAGACTTGGAGAGAAAGAGAGCCATGAAGGGGGAAGGCAAGTGACTGGGGACAGAAGGAAAACTGTGGGCTGACTGACAGACTGGGAAGGTGTGAGCTGGGTGAATAGGAACAGAATGTAAACAAATTCATAACCTCACATACACAGTCTGGAATACCATCTTTGTTCCCCTGGTACTCGCAGGTCCACTCACATATTGTATTTGACATTTTTCATGTATGTAGGGGAGCCACACCTGCTCTATCCTCAAATCAAGGAGCCGTTCCACAATCTGCACTCCCAACCCAATACTTTCGGGTGACACTGAGATCACTTCAGTATAATCTGGTTGTATCAGTTAGAGAACAGAGCAAGTAGAATGCTGCAATGGCATGTTTGTGGGTGCCCTAAAGCTTTCAGTCTGAAAGACACAGGTTTAATGATTCACTTTATAAAATATGAAACTCACTGATTATAGTAATTTTCAACAACAGATCGATAGAACAAAATCTCGTTAGCTTGGAGAATTATAATTATAGGATGCTAAGACTATTAAGTTATAGTGAAAACACAGAGATCTATGCTGTTGATTTAGCTAGTACTACTACCTGATGGGAAGCATAATTGCGTCAGAAATACTTTTTTGAGCTGAATATGAAATCAGCATCAAGTGTGTATATAAATGTTACACAAATAGGCAGTGAAGCTGATGTACTAAGTCGAAATGGAGACATTTTGGGGAAAACCAACTGCATCACAGAAGACATATGAAAATATCCAATAATTGAAATGGTGCTTTTAACCCTATGAATCAGAGAAGTCTCCAATGCATTAGGAAGCAATGTATCTGAAAAAACTCTAGCATTCAAGGTGTTAAAAAACATTTTGAATTAGTGGGAATTTGGGGAATTTTTATTTGTTCCATGTGGTGCAATTGATTTGCTCCATAATTGATCCAATTCTTCTTAGTACTCCAACCACAATGTTACTGCAGCCAATAAAAAAAGGTTGTTCTCCCTGCTATATTGTCATCATCTGCATCCATTGTGTAATGTGCACACAAGCCTTGTAGGCATCAACACTGAACACTCTCATGTGATTGGCTGTAACAACATAGATTTGATTCATGTTTATTTAAATATGTCAGCAGTAAAGTTTTTTTTAATTTTTTTTTGTTTTTTTGTAAAAGCTTTATTGAAAAGTATGTACATACAAGGTACAGAAATACAGCGGCACAAATCTGTACATGACTTGATGATAATACAGTAACAGAAATATAAGCTAAAAATGAATGAACCAGAGGGTAGTAATAGATGCAACTTTTAATATATGGATCAATATATCATGTAGCTATGGAGGACAAGCACAAAAGAGAATATGCAGAGAGAGGTGGGAAGAAAAGAACAAGAAGATGTGAAGAGAAAAAGAGATATAAAGAACAGGTGTCCAGACTGGTCCACAGGCAAAGCCTACAGTCCAAAGGGAAGGGGGGCCAGCAACAGTCAGTGGAATTCCAATGAATGGACAAATTTACCAAGGTATTAATAAAGAATTCTCAGTACAGTTCAACTAGAGATCTATGGTCCCAAAGGTATCAAGACTGCAGTAAGCTCTTAATGTTGGCAGATCTGAATCCATGCATTCCAGACACGTCTGAAGGATTGCAGATGGCCCAGTACCAAAGCATGCTGACGTTCAAATGTCATCACATTATCCACTCTAGTATGCCATTCAGAGACAGACAGAGGGGTAGATGATTTCCTATGCACTGGTAAAAGCTGTGGAGCTGCATTCAGCAAGAAGGTGAACAACCAGAACTAGTCCGAGTTAAATCGTACACCAGAAGGAAGAACCTGAAATAGCAATACTGAGGCATCTGCAGGTAAGCGAGAGTTGAAAACTTTGTTAATAGTATTTCGAATGTCAGACCAGAATGTTCTCAATCCATCATATGACAACCAAATATGAAGCTCAGAGCCAGTATCCACCCCACATATCCAACATAACAGGGAGCACACATTAAACATTTTAGTGTATAATGCCACCGTACCAAGAATTTATAGTTAGCTACTTTAGATAACACATCTGGGGTACTACTAATCAATATATGGAACAACCTGATCCAGGTCTGCATGGACCATGAAACCTCCATCTCCACTTCCCATTGCCTCAAGAAATCAGCCTTAGAAGACAAAGGATCTACTACTAGCTGCTTGTTAAGTTTTGCTATGGAGTGGGAGAACAAGGAGCCATTGGAAACTGCAGATTCAAACAGCGACAGCGGTCTTGAGTTATAACCTTGTGCAAGAATATCTGATAGATAATGGAAGAGTTGGCGATATTGCCATGCATGCGAGGGAGGCAGATAGTAATTATGGCACAAAGCCTCAAAGTTTATAATCCCTGAATCATCAATCAAGATCCATAGGGTGTGAATGCCTAGTTTTTGCCAAGTCCTAAATTGGCTTCCCCCTGACCGGGTGCAAAATCTGGGTTACCACAAACAGATAAGAGGAGATGGGAAGGAAGTTAGATAAGTGTGTAGACACAGTATCCCATACTGCCAAAGCTCGACGTGTAATGGGGAAGTTGGACAAAGCTGATTGTCTAGAATCCTTATATATCCAAGGGATATTATATAGTATAGCTGAGTCTAGAGAAGTCAGAACTTGCAACCACAACCTGGGCACCTCACTAATACAGTCCAGTAGTGATGTTAAGGAGGAGGAATCGTAAAGCTTCAGAATGTCTGGTATTCCCATACCACCTGTCCGAACTGTGTGAAATAGCCAGCTTGCCCGCAACCTAGGGGTTTTAGAGCACTATACAAAAGAGTTTAACAGGGATTGCAATTTCACTAACTGAGAGTGTGGAAAAGGAACTGGCATAGTATTCAACAGGTAAAGAATCTGAGGAATAGCAATCATCTTTACTAGGTTTACGCGACTAAACCAAGAAATAAACAGAGGGTTCCTAGAGCGAAGTTCAGTAGTTAAAGGATCAGTAAGTTTGAGTAGATTACATTGAAGAGTGTCCGAGAGCAAAGAAGAGAGCAAGATACCCAGATTTGTAATATGGGAAGAAGCCCAGTGAAAGGAGAATATAATAGTCCCATTTCCAGTAGTCTCCTCCTGACCACCGATTGCAAGAGCTTCCGATTTTGAATAATTAATCCGAAAGTTAGAGATACCACTATAATCAGCTAAACTCTCCATAAGGGGAGGTATGGAGGCCTCTGAATCTGTCAGGAAAAGTAAAATGTCTTCGGCAAAACATGGCAATTTAATCTCCCCAGAACGTAATGGAATGCCATGTATACCAGGACAGTTCCTGACAACCTGAAACAAGGGTTCCAGGGATAGTACAAACAATATGGGTGAAAGTGGACAACCCTGGCAGGTTCCATTGGTGATCAGAAACGGATCTGATAGAAAGCCATTAATGATCAAACGCGCTGAAGGAGAATCATATAGGCAATGGAGAGCTCTAGCTCTAGCCCCAAATAGCAGAGAAGGTCTTCCAAACACAACCAGTGCACCCAGTCAAATGCCTTCACCGCATCCACTGTCACTAAGGCAGTAGGGATGCCCAATTGACTAATTAGGTTAATAAGAGCTACAGCTTTGGTAGTATTATCTCTTGTCTGTCAACCGGCAGCAAAACCAGACTGATCTACGTGGATGTAGGTAGGCAAAATTTTCTTCAATCTATCCGCAATTAGTTTGGCAAAAAGTTTCATGTCCTGTTAATTAAAGAGATAGGTCTAAAGGTGGCACAGGAGGACAAGTCCTTACCTGGTTTTGGAATCAGGGTAATGTGAGCCATCAAACTATCTGATGAGAATGAATGACCCTGGCCAAAGGCATTGAATGCATCAAGCATATGTGTAACCAAGGTGGCGGTGAAATGTTTGTAGTACACTACTGGGATAGTGTCCGGTCCTGGACATATGTGCAAAGGGGCTTGTTTCAAAATCATTGGTACTTTGTCCGTCGTAACAGGTGCTTCCAGGTCATTGATTGCTGAATTCAGGAAACATTGGGTACCCAACATGTGTAGGAAAGAATTAACTAGTTGATGGAAATCAAGAGCATCAACCAGCGGGCATGATGTTGCTAAATTATATAAAGAGTTATTATATTTAAGGAATTCAGCGGCAATATCAGGGAAAGTACGATGCAAGGAACCTGAATCTCCTTTAATGTGAGTTATATAATGTGCTTTTCCCTTAATTTGTACGGTTCTGGCCAAGAGCTTCCCACATTTATCATGAATATATCTGTCATACCTTTGCTAATGATATGATTTGAGTATACGGTCTCTGTAAACTTCCGCCAGTTCAGTGCTACATATAGTAAGAGCGGTGATATCTGCCAGGGCTAGTGTGCTTTTATGTTTGGCATCTAAAGAGGCAATTTGTGTCAAGAGTGACTGAATTTTCTGACGTTGCAATTTGGATTTATAAGCCCCAAGTTTGACAGATTCACCTCGTATTACATATTTGTGTTCATTCCACAATGTAATAGTGGAGGACACACTATGTACATTATCCTTGAAATAATTTTGCAAGGCCAAAGTAATAGAAGCTATACCTGAGGTGTCAGATAACAGGGTATCATTAAGTTTCCAAGTTGGAGCACCTGGAAGTCTCAACCCCCAGTCAACATCTACCCAAGAAGGGCCATGATCAGACCATGTAATTGGTTCAATGGATGCATCTACAATGCAGTGAGCCAGGTATTGCTCCAAAAATATAAAATCGATTCTAGTATATCTGTTGTGTAAAGGTGAGAAATAGGAATAATTCCTAGATGTAGGATGAAGCAACCTCCAAACGTCAATCAGGTGGTTGGAGGAAAAACAATCCCGCCAGTTACTGGTTGAGCAGTCCAGTGTGGTGTCAAGTGGGATGTTGAAATCCCCCCTAGCAAGAGACGGCCTTCCTTAAATTGCATCAAGGCATTAAGAGCTTTAGAAATAAAGGAAACCTGCTTTGCATTGGGGACAGGGGATACCAAACAATAAGCCTTTGACAAAAAGATACCTGCCATCTTTATCTCTACAGACGTCCTGAAGTTGCCAAGAAAGAGACTCGTGGAGTAGAATGGCTATTCCACATTCCTTCTTATCAAGCCGTGATGAGGCAAGCCATACAGTGGAATAATATTTATTAATAAGCGAAGGAGAAGCAGATCTCAAGAAATGCGTTTCCTGTATCGAGACAATATGAGCTTTCAACCTATGAAATTCCCTAAGGGCCAGAGATCTTTTCTCGGGGACATTCAGCCCCCTGGCATTAATCGAGAACACTCGTAGAGACGAGTTTCTCTGTGTTCTAGGTTTCGAGTTGGACATATTAAAATTATGAAGATTATGCTGTATAACCCCAAACTCTGTCTAACCCCCATCCATCCAGCCAGCCACGCTAAAATAAATAAGAGGGAGAAACAGAGAGGACACTGGAAAGGAAAAATATCTATGCCCAAGAGAGTGCACAGAAGAAGAAATATAATAACGTGAACCACCTCAAAATGTAGGTCATGTATCAGGGAGAGTTGACAAGCAAGTTAGTAGCAACCAAGCCACCAAGGGGTACAATGAAAAGCTACAAATTACTAATTCCACACTGACTGCAGCCACTGAACATTACCATAATTACATACCAAGCCATAATATGGTAAACAGGAATAATAACTTACCGGTTAGCAGAATACCAGGCCTACAATCTTTATTACAGAAAAATCAGCTGGGAGATCAGTCTGAAATGCACACAATGAAGAGGCATCACAGCAGACCCGTGATAAGGGTGTGTGGGCTGACAAACGATCAATAAGGCCACCCCCCCACACACCGTGCACGTTAAAGAAGGCACCCTGGATATATATATAATGAGAGGAGACACTTCATTGATAACATACAACAAGAAAAACTACAAATATTAGCAAAGATCAGAGGAGCCCTCCCACCAAGCAGCCTCTGAACAACCAGGGAAGTCGCAGAGTGGAGATGGACTACCTGATCCCCCCCAAACCCACCCAGCCCTAGAGAAACAAAACATGTGACTCCCCAAGCTGGATTCTCTATTATTCAAAGTTCACACCCAACACAGTTAATCCTCTCCCTACCTGAACAAACCACCCCCATCCCACCCCCCACCCCTCAAGAAGCGTGTGCAGAAGTACATCAACTAATTTACACCAAGGTGTTTAGGACATCCTAAGTAAACTTTCAAGATAGTAACACAAGAATAGCATGTAGAACTTTTTCAGGGGAACACATTTAACAAAACCACTGTGACCTGGATAAGGCTATCAAAGTGTCTCAGTCTACCCTGAGGGAAAGTCCCCAGAGGGACTAACACACCCAGGCATAAATTAGAAGCACATACCCAACTGTAAAGCTAGGAGCAAAGTGCATGTATAAAGTGTCCAGGACAGAGAAAACATGCAACTCTCCATGGAACACTGAAGTGGAATGTAGCATATTAAGGCTAAATTAGGCTAACCCCCCAAACACATATTAAAAAAAAAAAAGGGGGAGGGAACGGAGGGGTATCAAGAAAGGGAGAGGGATACGAGTGACTTAGTATCCAGTGAGGAAGAGCCGAATGCCGGTAATCCCAAGCAACTGGATCAGCCCTTAATTGGACATAATCACCCCCACAACAGAAATAATGTTCAGCAATTAAATATACACCATATAAAAACTAGGCACATTTATCACCTGAGTGCAAGTAGATGACTGGGGTGCAAATGAAGAGGAAAATACAATTCAAAGACCATCTTTGCTAATAAAAAATAAAAAAATTAGAGAATAAAAAAAAGTCCTTGCAGGTGGCCCAGTCTACAGGCGCTGCAGCTTCAGGAGGAGAAACACCCACAGAATCTCTGCTTCTCCACGTCTTCGGACCTGGAATTTCCATCCACCGTGGTCTCTGCTCCTTAATACCTTTAGGTTTTCCTGGGTCACCGCCCTCTCAGTTGTCTTGGGCTTGTGTCAATGCAGGGACGGCAATCCCTAATTCTATGCAGAAGGAGGGAATCTCTTCAGGAGAGCGTGCAGAAATAGGATATCCCCAGCGATAGCAAATGTTCAGGTTCCGAAAGTGCTCTGTTAGAGGTTTAAAGGCCCTTCATAGTTGAAGTGCGTATGGTGATAGGTCCTGAAAAATCTGGAGGTTAGAGCCCATATAATCAATTTCCCCCATCTCCCTGCTCTTACGAAGTATAGCCTCCCTGTCTTGAAATTGCAAGAGGCAGCATACCACATCCCTTGGTGGATCACTGTCAGATTTCCGGGGGCGGTAAGGCCGTATGAGCCCTTTCAGTTTCAATTGTGGTAGATTTTGGCAGACCCATTACGTCACAAAAATGGAGAGCAAGGTCGGGATTAAATCTTTATTCTGAATATTTTCCGGTAGACCTCTAATTTTAAGATTATTTCCCTGGCCTCTGTTGTTGAGGTCATCCAATTTACAAGTCAAAAGATGTATTGTGTCATCTTGTTGGGCCAATAACTGCTCCAAATTATGCTGATCCTGGTAAAGGTCGTCTTGGCCTTTCTCTAAGTGGTAAATCCTTGATCCCAGCTCTCTTTGTGAAGGTCAGCAATTGAGGCTTTGACCACAGATGTGATCTCTGTGGCGAGTTTCCCCAGATCAGCCTTAGTAACTGCATCAGCAGTAGGCGTAGTAAGCCTAGATAGCTCAGCATGGCCTGGGTCCCGGGGAGCCAGATCCAGATTATTTGCTTCAGCACCGTGGGACATTTCCCCAGGTAAAGGGTGAGAGAAATCCAAATGATCTTGGTAGATGCAACCCTATGAGGTTTAGATCTCTGTTTCTTCATTTGTGTCAGAGTGTGGGTATAGGGTGAGAAAAGCTCCCACTTAAAATCCAAGTTAGCATATTTAAAGGTATGTAAAAGCTAAAAGTAAGTTACTGCAGTGCGGAGCAACTGGCTCAGCTGGCTGTAGCTCCGCCCCCTCCAGCAGTAAAGTTTTTTTAACCATTTGAATTCTAGAGATAACACCAGTTCTTTTCATTACAATGTGTTGAAGTCATCTCTGGCATTTAAAGGGTTAAATGACATGTTATAAGCAAAAATATGGAAAAAATATGCTCAGGCAATTCTGGAGTAAACAAACTGCACCATAGGGATCAAATTTTAAAAAGTCACCAAATTTCCATTGATTTAAACATCAATTTACCTCCTTAACCCTCTGACTGCCAGTAGGTTGTCCAATGCATTGCTTCACAAGACATTGGACACCGCTGTAATACTTAAAGAGGTAAATGTTAGGGAGGCCTCCAATGCATTGCTTCACAATCAGACTTCTCTAGAATTCAAGATGGTTTCAATGGTATAGATCAGTTTCTCCACTTTTTTGTACATCAGGGGCATGTTGTCAATTACATCACAATACTGGAGGGAAATCTTGCTAATTTCTTCTCTAATGGGATTTAATAAGATGATTTACACTAATAATGTTAGGCCCTTATGGAAGTTTTCCATCCACTCCCACTGGAAAAAATGAATCATCAGTGCGAGTGGGGCTCATGTTGACATTCTTTAACTAGGTTGAATAAGAGATTTTTAGTCACCAGTGGGGGAGATAATGGCCCTTGGTCTATTTTCACTATTTAGTAAATCATGAATTATACTTTCAAATCCTTGCTTGTACGTGATGTATCTTATTCTCTAGAGCAGTGGTTCTCAAACCTGTCTACACAGACCATCTAGGCAGGTTATGTATTAAGTTTTTCTCTCTCCAATTCTTATATTATTCTATTGACCCTCTTGTCAAGTTGGTGTGATCTTCATGCACAGGTTTCATAGAATAGCATAGAAATTTGAGAGATTGCCTCACCTAAGTGCATCTCCTCCTATGATTTTCCTGAGTGAGTTAATCAGAGGCTCAGTCATTTTGAATACCTCTCTTGGGCTCATACAGGGAACTCATCAAGTCCTAGTCTGTTATCCATCCCTGAAGACAGGTTTGAGAGTCACTGCTTCATGAGTATGTTTCTCCTGTCTTACTAATATAGGCCTATAATGATACTGTTACCTGCATTTGATATTTATCTCTGCATCCGTATATCCTTTGTACCTTTATTTCTGCTACACATCTTCTAACACGGGGTAGTTGATCTTTGGACCATCAGGAACAGCTGTCTATGAATCCCATCACCCCAAACTAGCAGTTTTCAGCAACTGTCTTTTGCTGTCATTTATCCTATCTACATACAACAGCTTCTTAATGACGGATGAGAGAAACAAAATACCCAGGTTAAATTAAAACTGTATATTAAAGACTCTATACATAGTGTGAAATACAAACATATACAGATCAGGCAATTTGTACAGAATTTTTTTGCAGCATGAAAGTGACATTGGTTTGTCCTGGATCATGGAAAAATAAATCACCTTACACCTTTGTTGTTAGAAAGCATGTAAACCATGGAGAGAGTAATAGCTCTCAGAAAGCTGCAGGGAAAAAGGCAATCATCTCTGAACATGTGCAATCATAGTAAGTGCAGGAACTGCAGTATGGTTCTAACAGAAGACAGGACATTGTTACCCTTAACCATCTGCATATTTGAAGTACAACTAAAACCACCTCCACCTACCTTGCCATGGCCATACAATCCTAAAGGTCCTTATAAAATGTTCACTTGCTCCTTTGTTCAAGAGATAACTTCAGTCAGTTCAGGATGCCATGTCCTTGAAGGCAGATATAACAGTTGCTAGTAGAAACACAATTATACTCTACCTACTGCACATGTTAATCTTAACCCTTTATGCACCAGAGGGATGTGTAGTGCATTGCTTTGCAATGTGGTGTGCACCTCCCTTGTCCTTAAAGGGTAAAACAGGTTTCTGCACTCTCCCTGCTTCAGCTGTCATGTCTACCTCCATGGGCAGGACATCCAGAACTAATTGAAAATATTATCTTTTGAACAAAAGCTTGATGGCAAAATGTATAGGCAATTTTTTGGCCATAGCAAAGTAAGTTTGGTTATTATGAGGTGTGCTCCATTTAAAAGGCCTCCATTGCTTTGTGAAATAATGTGTTACAATTGTTTCTAGTTCTTATATTAAACTACTGTAAAAGCTTGTGTACACGGGCCAAGATCCGGGTGATGTTAAGAGGCCGGTCCTGCTCTGCGTCCTGCCGCCGACACTGTCATGCACTGTAGACACTGGCCGAAAGCACAGAATGCTCCCAGCACAGAACTCCCAGCATTCTGTGCGTTCGGGCAGTCTCTACTGCACATGAGGGCTTCTGACAAACATCCTAGCAAATTATTATATAGGAAGATATTCAGAAGTTGTAAATACTATCTAAATTGGCATTCCAGCTTTTTGTAAACATTGCATTTCACCTTATCTTTACTGGTATTCTCAGTTCAGAACGCAGGTCCACATGGATCGTGACGAGGGACAATATTGTGTCAGCATAAGGAAAAACCTGCCCTCATTTGTCAAGGGAGGCAGGCTTTTCCTTACACTGACAGACACAGTATTGTCCCTTTTTGCGATCTGACCACCTTTCAGATCTGAGGGGAGTCTGCATGACATACTGAAAAGGAGTGGGAGGGGGAAACGTGTAACTGGATTTTTAAGCTGGACACGAAGGTACAAGATATTGTGAACATACTATTCATTATACAAAAAAAATACACTACCATCCGTTTAAGCAATTGTTTATCAGATAGATGTACCCCCTAGTGCAATATGTTCTCCTTATGACAAGATTCCCAGCTTTTCAATATACTGCTTCAAACCTTAGAAAGGAAAGGAACAGTGCAACAAACAAGTACTGTGTAGGTATGGTAAACATGGAACAGTCCGTGTTTAATTAATTAATAATCATTACAAACAGACAGAAGTAATCAAATAATATATATAATATTATTTCCACTCACATCATCCAAAAGAACTAGCCTGAGTGGCTGGCTAATGGGCTATACAACACAGAAAAGGCCCACACTCACAGGTCTTAAAATATGAACAAATGTACTTATGTCCAATGTTTTGGTCCAATAGGGACGTTTTGTCAAGAAAAAAAATTACAACGAAAATTACCTATATTTATACATAACAAAAAGGTGTACCTGCTTACCTGACGTGCATCCTCATGGCTAACAAAGTGACGTATGTGTGCGCCAAGAGTCCAGTGAGTGGCAAAATTAAATTTGTCAAGAGAGATGAAAGAACCAGCCCCGGAGGTAACATGATCCCTCTAATGCATCAACATTGTATAAATCTAAGTGACGTCTAATCTTTAATTCAATAAAGTTAAGTGAAAGATATCTTCAACCAAAGCTGTGATCGTGTGAAAATAGTGAAGTGAGAATAAAAAGAAAAAAAAAGTCATGCTGTTCCTCATAACATAGTGAATATATCAATCTATCTACAATAAACATTGAGTGATAGCAGATCATAAATAATTTAAAGGAGTATCCTACTATCTATATGAAATATTACCATATCAACAGTGCTACAATATATTATGATCATCTATATTGTGTACAGTGATAAACTTATCATTAATATTTAAACTGAGCAACATAAATATGCTAGAGATACACTGGTATCATGTCGCATAGAAACTATGATAAAATATATCATGTCCAAAAAAGCAGAACAGATACAAAATTCAAAACAGATCTCTTTTTTTGAAATTCTGTATCCAAAAAAACTCAATAGATGAAAAAATTATTATATTGATCTTAAAAAAAAAGTTTAACCAAAAAGAAAAAAAAATATATTTTGGTTTCAATCAAAAACCTGAAGAACCCCCCAAAATTTTTTAAAAAAAAATCTCAATTGGGTTTCTTTTTCTTTAGCGGTCATCCAGAAACATGGAAAAGTGGACAGATTCGTTCAAGCCCTTCAGTGTTACAGTGTTCAGACTCCTAATCCAATAGGTTTCCCTCTGTAGAAGCAGCTTGCTCTGATTTCTACCTCTTAATAAAGGAGAAATGTGGTCAATCAGCATCACACTAAAGGAGAGTGTCCCATTTGTAAAAAATGTTTGGCCACTGGTTTGTCGATGGAGGCATCCCTGTGTGCAACCTTGATTGCAGAACGATGTCCAGTTACCCTATACTTTAACATGCCATCCGTTTTGCCTACTAACTCAAGATTACAGGGGCATTTCAACAGATATATAACATAATCTATGCTTAATTTTAAATATTTTACTCGTATGTGGATGTTGGAAAAACACACTTGTCTTCATCTTTTTGCATGTGGCACATCTGTGCATTTGAACACTCTATCTGTAGACTTAGGAATACAATTGCATGTGGTATTTGTTGGACCAGTGGACATAGTTTTTACTAATAAGTCTTTGAGGCTTTTACCTTTTATAGCAAATAATTGGTTTCTCTCGAAAAGTATCTGATAATGCCACATCCTTTTGTAGAATGTTCCAGTTTTTCATAAATGTGTCATACACCACAGATGCTGCTGTATTAAATGTAGTCTGTAACATACCAACAAATACCACATGCAATTGGATTCCTAAGCCTAAGGATGGAGTGTTCAAATGTACATGATGTGCCACATGCAAGCAGATGAAGACCGTTGTTTTTTTTTTCAACATTCACATGAACGTAAAATGTTTAAAATTAAACATAGATTGACTTGCAGTACAGATTATGTTATATATCTGTTGAAATGCCCCAGTAATCGTGTGGTTATTGGCAAAACGGATGGCATGTTAAAGGATAGGGTAACTGGACATCATTCTGCAATCAAGGTTGCACACAGGGATGCCTCCAGCGATAAACCAGTGGCCAAAATTGTTTTCCAAATGAGACACTCTCCAACTTCCTTTAGTGTGATGCTGATTGACCACGTTCCTCCTCTATTAAGAGGTGGAATTCGGAGCAAGCTGCTTCTACAGAGGGAAACCTTTTGGATTAGGACTCTGGACACTGTAACATCCAAGGTCTTGAACAAATCTGTCCACTTTTCCATGTTTCTGGATGACCACTAAAGAAGACGAAACCTAATTGATTTTTTTCTTCAATTATCTACATTTTTTTATTTTGATTTTTTGATTTTTTTTTTTTTTTATTCTTTAGGTTTTTGATTTAAACCAAAATTTCAAAAAAAGAGATCTTTTTTGGCTTTTGTATCTGTTCTGATTTTTTGGACATGATATATTTTATCATAGCTTCTATGTGACATGATACCAGTGTATCTCTAGGATATTTAAGTTGTTTGCTTTTAAATATTAGGTTGTGTATCACTGTACACAATATAGATGATCATAATTTATTGGGGCACTGTTAGTATAGTAATATTTCATAAAGATAGTAGGATACCACTTTAAATGATTTATGATCTGTTATCACTCACTGTTTATTCTATGTATAATGGATTGACATATATACTATGTTGTGAAGAACAGCATGATTTTCTTTTTATTTTCACTTTACTATTTTCACACGGTCACAGCTTGGTTGAAGATGTCCTTCACTTAACTCTATTGAATTGAAGATGAGAAGTCACTCATTAGATTGATACAATGTTGATGCGATAGAGGGAGCTGCTTCTTTCAACTCTCTTGTCAAATTTAATTTCTCCACTCACCGGACTCTTGGCGCACACATATGTCAATTTGTTAGTCACGAGGATGCACGTCAGGTAAGCACGTACACCTTTTTGTTATGTATAAATATAGGTAGTTTTCTTTGTCACTTTATTCTTGAAAAAGGTCCCTACCGACCTGCAGGTCTTTTCTGAGTATATCTATATATAAATATATATGTGGCAAAATATACCCTCTATAGATTAAAGAATTTTTAATAATCCCCTGTGAGTCTAAGGTTTTTAATGCATAAAGGTTTAAGCATATGTTCAATAACCTGTTAATACAAATATCAATAAGAAGATTCTTCTTTTCCCTCCAAAACCTAACTGAAGCTTCAAAAATGTAGAAAGTTTAACCCTTGCTTGCTCATGTCTCACTACTCTACTTGTGTGTGGTGGAAAAGAAGACACACCCCAGAGATGCTGTATAAGATAAGATGGGTACCTATAGGTGCTTATGTGTAGAAGTGATTGAATGGGAATAACATTCTAAATATGCTTTTACATTAAAAGGATAGTAACATGTTACAAACTATATATTTCAAGGTTTATCCTCCCGAATAAAACAAGGGTTCTCCCATTGCCAAGAGGGGATTTATTCAAAAGTTATTGCAAATCAAAGTTGAAATTGTTAATTGCAGTATATCATTGGCCTGAAATTTTACAGTGGCGCTGTTGCTACACCAGCCTATGGTTAACTGACCAGCGTTGTCCAAAGGATAGTGTAACAACAACGCCACTGTACATTTTTAAGCCATTGAGATATTGCACCTAAAAAGTTCAGGATATAGCTGCAATAACTTTTGAATAAAACACCTATCAGCTATGGGATTAACCTGGTTTTTAGTTAGTAGGATAGACCCATATATATTAAGTGTTACTATGCCTGTAAACACAAAATATATTACCCCATCAAAGTATTAACACCATTCTATGTTTTCAGACACACTTCAGACAGTGAATAGCCACATAGCCCTCATTCAGTAGTTAGAATCCCTATGGATTATGCACTTGCTTTCAAGATTTCTTGTATGTGTAACTTGAGTTGACTGGGGACTTCAACCGACCCTGCTAGCAGAATTATCATATTGTTGTTCTTGGACTCTCTCTAGTCCTTTCTGATCCTAGAACCATGTTTCTAGAATCAAATGTGTTTATAGACAGTGATGCTAGAAAATAAAAGTGCTTTCCTCTACACCTATGTCTGTCATTCCCATAGGTGGCAAGCAGTTGGAATTTGTGCCATCAATCCATCTATGGAATCAAATTTTACTGACTGATTTACACCCAATGAATGAAAGTAATATTGTAATTTGAAGTATTACGTATAACACAATATAAACATATTGCAAAATATAACCTATTCCAAACAATTGCAAATTAATAAGCAGCTGCTCATTGCATATTAATCTCTTGTCACAGAGTCAAAAATCCACACCCTTTGTCTATGATTTCTGACACCTATGGGGAGATTCACTAAGTAGTGATAAAGAGGTGATAAAGTGGAGATTACTTCTCCAGTTCCTGTGTTATTCTACGGATCCTATGCACTAAGATTTCTTCAGCTTTGGAGATCTTAGTGTATAGGCCCCATAGAATAACTTAGGAACTGCAGAAGTGATAAACTGGAGAAGTTTTCTTCACTTTATCACTGCTTAGTGAATCAACCCCCTAAAGTTTTTATGTGCTGACTAAACCTGATCTAATACGTCTACATACTTCTTGGTTTTAAGGCGCTTAATATGGAATAACAATAAGTATTTTAAGTTTCGCTTCAAATTAGTTTGTTATACAGTTTGAGGTTTTGTGACCTTACATACCCATTCATGGTGTCTATGATCTGAATAATTAGTGGACATAAAAAAAAACTTGTAGAACATAGTGTAGACTGCTGATTTGTTTAGTAAGGTTGACATTGGTCCTCTTAAGGCTGAGATGAGTGAATTAGGCTAGTACCATTATTCAAAAATGGGACAAGATCTAAGACTTGAGAGCTTGACTTCCATCGTTGGTAAGCTATTAGAAGGGTTACTGACTGACAATATTCAGGACTATATTAAGGCCAAAAATATTATTAGTATGAGCCAGTATGGTCTTATGAAGAATAAATCATGTCAAAATATTTTACTTGCATTTTGCAGAAGGGTAGGTAGTAACTTGGAAAAGGGAATTGCTGTTGATGTAGTTTACTTGGATTTTGCAAATACCTTTTATACTGTGCCTCAAAGAAGGTTACTGCAGATAGGAAAACATTGGGGAGTGATATATGTGCATGGATAGAGAACTGATTAAATTATAGGTGGCAATGTGTTGTAAATGGAGCCTTTTGAAGTTGGGCTTAAGTTGTAAGTTGAGCATCACATGGTTTAGTCCTATGCCCAATATGTTTTAATTTGTTTATTAATTATCTAGAAGTCTCAATTTGCTGATGACACTAAGGTATGCAATGAAATACATAAAGAGCAGAATGTTTTTTCTCTGCAGAAATATTTAGATAAACTGAGTGAATGGTCAGAAAAGTGATAGATGAGATTTAATGTACATAAATGTGAGGATATGAATTTGGGTATAGAAACAAACATTTTGCAAAAAACGCTAAATGGGAAAACACTTGGAGAATCCTCGTTAGAGAAAGATATAGGAATACTGATAGACAATAAACTTCACAGCAGTCCGCAGTGTCACTCAACTATTGCAAGAGCAAATATGGTCCTATCAAGCATCATATAGAGGCAAAAGATGAGAATATAATTCTACCTCTACATAAATCCTTATTAAGGCCTCATCTAGAATATGGAGTACAGTTTTGGGTACCAGTTTGTAAAAAAAAGCACTATTGAACTGGAACCTTTCAGAGTAGAGACGTGCAACAAAACTGGCAGAGGGATTGGAGCATCTGAGTTATAAAGAGAAACTAACCAAACTGGGTTTGTTAACTTCAGAGAAGAGACATCTAAGGGTGAAATGATTACCATTTACAGATATATTCAAGGCCAATACAAAGAACTCTTCATTGAACTATTTGCTATCTATTTATAAAAACAGAGCAAAGAACAAGAGGTCATCCATTAACACTAGAGGAAAGGCATTTTCAATTAAAACAAAGCCATGGGTTTTTTAAATTAACGGCAGTAAAATTATGGCAGTCTTTGCCTAGGTATGCTGTGATTGAGATACTGTACCTGCTTTCAAAAAGAGTAATGGCTAACTATCTAGCAAAGAATAATATTGATAATTGTGACAGTAGGCTTCAAAGCAGATAGGATGTTGACATATCCGACTGCCATTTCGAGTCAGGAAGGAATTTTTTTTACCCACTTGGGACTAAATTGGAAATGGCTTCAAATTTTTTTTTTTTATTCCTCTGGATCAACAGAGGTGATATGTCAAGGGATGCAACTTGATGTATGTATGTCTTTTTTTCAGCTTCATCAGCTATATTACTATTTTAATATGTAGAACCAATTAGCTCCTGGGCATATGGAGTGTGCGAAAATCAGATGTTATATTGTGTTTCAGTGTTGCTTTTACTTAAAAATATTTTGATACTTCTTTCGGTCTACTTAGGACCATTAAATACTAAGGATGGGAGATGATCCTACATATCAGTGCTATATTTTTTAGAGGTTCCAGTGAGTTTTCTTGATTTTAATACTGTCATTGTTAATTCTGATTGTTTTATAACAAGAATTTGTATATCTTTATACTCAGTGGTGTGTTCCACTTGTCACAATTTTTATCTTTATACTCAGATGTGAGCTCCACCTCTCCATCTCTTTTTTTATATTTCTGGTTTGTAATAATCCCCAAATAAGGAGTATTAGTACTTTTAGCTATACATTTATCATGTGTACTTTTATTTTGGTACAATAATGTCACAGTTGGATTATTGTTATATTGTGTACATTATGCTACATATTTATTAATCTGGAAGTAATAATTACTCTCAATATAGTCTCTTTCTAGAATCACCATTTATTTGTAATATCTTTAGTGTCACATACATATTTTTTTTGGTACAGCATGAGAGACACTGGGAGACACATGGCGACTTTCATAGTATAGTTTATGTTTCTCCTTACCGAACAGTGACAGAGTTCTTTTGTTACATATTTTTGTAGTTTTCCTAAATGTTGTCTCTTGCTTCATTTAAGAGCATTGGAATGGCTGTAGTGAGGGTTTCTCACCCATGGTTGACTATCTGGAGCTGTGTTGGGGCTGTGCAACACAGTCCACAGCTGTTTATTAAGTCTGCTCTCACAGGATAAGTTTACTACCATAGTTCTTCATTTTAATGCAGAACACTTATACAATTAAAACATACATGTTCCTGTGCAGTCCATCATAATTACATTCTAACAAGCATCCGGAGATGTGGTCTGCTTTCCAAAACATGATGATAGCCATTTTATATCAGTGGTAATATGCAGACTTTTCATGGTGCATTTGGTTTGCTCCAGAATCCACCATTTTAGCATGATGAATAAGACCCCTAGATTAAAATAACTTTATTTCAGTTTAGACATTAGTTTATCTTTAATGGTACTATAATTCGGTTGTAGACAAGACCTAGTATGGCATGATTGGGCATAATTGAGGTCTTACTAACTGCTTATTGATTTTTGAAAGCAAATAAAAAGTAGTGTTAAAAGACCATTTTATAGTATCAAGGTCATGCTGTCTATTGCCTTATTGATATGTTTGCTGTTTCTACTTTGCTTTCAAGAAAGATTAAAAGATCACAGCCTGATGCTTTAACATGACACTAATTGATCACTGCACTGAAATATTTCCATGAATAACTACCCTATAAAATAGTTTACTGTCACCAAAACATTAGCTCCGATAAATTACAGTCTATATAACTAACCTTCCAAGAAGGCTCTGTGCTAAGTTGGGGAAGTTCAATTTAATATATTTTAATTCACAGTTTTTGCAGTGTACATTGTATCTATTTTCTAAAGCATGGTAGACAACTCCAGTCCTCATATGTTACAAACTGTATATGCTTTCAAGAAGTGTCTGCATTAATAAAAGTTGATCAGTCATTGGCTTATTGCTTTAATTAGTTCAAGTGTAATCAAGTAGGGATATCCTGAAAATATGCACTGAAAGGCTGGGTTCACTTGGGCAACTTTAACAAGTCTTCTGTTCAGCCAAATGTATGTCACCTTTTTACTCCTCTGCTGTCTCCAGTAAACTCCTGATGATCCTCTAGTGTCAAGGGGCATCTCTAGGTTTTGGCAAAGGTGTGACTGGGGCTGGCCTGCATGAACATTAGTCTGGGTGGGTTGGCTAGCTATAGGAGGTTATGAAGGGCTATGCAACATCCAGTATCTATGCACGTATAATCTGCATGGTCACCTATAGAATGCTATGCAGATCAGGCATGCTGCATCTTGGATGTGTTCTGTTCTAAATACATTAAAGATGAAGCATGCTATATTCTGGAGCAGTCTGTGGGTACGAATAATTGTATATGTGAACAGCACCATAGAGTTCAATTATCTAATATCCTGCAAATGTGTAATGTAGCAATGTTGTTGGCTTTGTGAACACAGCCTTAATTTAGGTTTAGGTTTAGTTCACATGGTTGACTTTTATAGCTACAGTCATTTTCAACAGCAGCCTTGTTTTGTTGTACCACATTGCAACAAAGTTGCCCTTGTGAATCAGTTCTTTGTCACACTTGAGGGCGCATAGTCCCTGTCCCTGTACCAAAGAAATGTGTTGTACCGGTATACAATTAGTTGCATAATTGTGCAGAGCACATTGTGTAATTTCACAAATCAAGATGATTGCAGAACATATTGCTTAGGTCTATATTGGAGCTATATTCTAAAAACAATAAAGCATCACTATGCTCCAAATACATTATCAAATCCAGCATGTTTATCTACTGCCTAATTGATATTGGATGGCATTTAACACAGTTTTGACAATAGATAACAAAAATTACATTGACATTATTGGGTATTTTTAAAGAGCTATATTTAGTTTTCCCACTCCTTACTCAAACCAAGAAGTACAGACATGTAGCTAAGTGAAAATGAAAACTGAGCTGTGTTATTAATATAGGTTAGCCCCTATAAAAGCAATGGGGATCTGGGGAAATGGATTTCTACTCTGTGGCACTGCTGGTTTGCTCAATAATTGCTCCACTTTTTGACCATTTCATCAGCAAAAACAGTGCATTTACATTATATTTTGACATGGCTACTCCATTATTTGAGGCAGACGAGGTACAATGCTGAGTCAAAGAATTATTGCTGTGATTCAGATACTTGTGCTGTATTAGTACAACGTCTCTCAATCATGACTGTGATATTGTAATAATCTTTATCTTGCCCTTTACATACCCATTTGAAAGTGACCCATTTGAAAAGACGACGAGAGCAAGGAGAGAAAAAGGATAATAGAAAATGGGGTGCTGAGAAACCATTGGGAAAAGCAGATTGGCATGTGAGAGAAAGGGAGTATAGATTATGTTAGAATATAGAGAGCAGGTGGAAAGGTTAGATAAATGAACACATTTTTTCAAGGAAGAGGAGAGATTAAAAAATATTAAAGATGAATTATACTTTAGGTATAAGTTGTACTTAGTTAAAAAGAAAGATTTTTCTAGATAGCTGTCCTTCATTATGTAGTCAGATTTATCTACGTATATATTTTTGCACTGCTTTCTGTATTTTTCTAAATGTAACAATCTTAATTATAAGATCTTCAGTTTATCCTTATAACAAAAAAACAGTAGGCATCAAAAGTTGAAATTATATATTCCATAGAGAAAACTCCTTCTCATGGTTTTGAACAATGAAAATAGGTGAGAGACAAAACAAGTATGTATTCCTTCAGCTAGGGTATTGTGCTTGGGTGCATAGTTGGAGTGTGTTGATAGCCTCTGCTGCCACAGCCAAGTAAAGTTGCTGACAACAAGGACAGATACCAGTTATCAGTTGAGCCAATGTCTGTACAGGATACCTTACTGCAAGGATTGTGTAAGAAGAAATACTGATAAAACAAATGCATCTTCAAACAGAGGAAAACTAGGTGTTGTATTGAGAAGCAACAGCTGGTAGCAGAGAAGAAACTATGAGATCAGAGAACAATAGCAATGCCAAACAAAACCAGAGAGGACAGCAGACTGAGACATGAGAGAGCAAGAAATTATTACTGAGGAGGGTTAGTAAACTATATGGGATGGGCAGTGGAAGTAAGGAGAAAACAAGGGGAAAAAGAAAATGCCACCGATAGAGCTGCAAGAATTTACACCTCTAAGCAGTGGAAGTAATCCTAGTTGCAGTACAGAGGCAGATTACACAAATGTACTCAAAAAAAGCAGGGACACAACAGAGTGGGTCTCAAGATCGAAACAGCAGGAAAAGGAGAAATTCAAGCTGGCCAGGTCAAATCGAAAGAGTTGCAAGTAGAAACTCAAACATTGTCAATCTGGCCGAGGTCATAACATTGTTGGTAATAGGTGTCCTAGACAGCAAAGGCTGAGGTCAGGCTGGACAGGTCAAACTTGGATGAACAGATGTATCAGAAAGTTCACTCACAGAACTAGGCATTATGATGCCCACAGCAGCCTGTTTAAAGAATGTTTAAATAGATTTTGAGGAGAAAAAGAAATGCGTGACTGGCCTCACAATATTGATGCATACACACAAATACAGACTGCAATTACACAAGCTACAGATCACTTACTATGGCAAGGTTTTATTGGATGGCATTAGTAGGCACAGACTGCAATATGTACACAGTGCAAAACAGAAATACACATTTCAAAACATATCAAAGCATGTTACAAAAATGATAAAAATCAACTGAATTGTTAAAACTCCAAATTACCAGCTGCCTTTAACAATGCATTGCATACCCCTCTGGTCCTCACATGATTAATATTCCTACAAGGGAAGGCAATAGGAATAAGTTACTGCTTTATGAAAAAAGTAGGTGAACATCATTAAAAGGCATCTGGTGTGTCAGTGTTGGACTTTGTTATGTGTATAAATCTTTGCTTGCTTGGTTTTTGTTTTTAATGGCAGTTCAATAAACCTGGGCTCATATTAAAAAGACAATATAGTGGAGTTCCATAATGTAGAAAGAGAGAGAAGTAAGCTAGGCAGAGAAAGAAAGGCACTTTAGAATGGGAGATAACTATGGGGAATGTGTGACCTAGATACAGGTTGGAGGGATAAAAAAATAAACAGAATGGCTAAAGGCTTACATATTTGTGAGGTTATGTGAAACACTGAACAGAGAGAGAAGTGTATTGAGGATAAAAGCTAAGTACTGAGTGATCAATTTCCTGGTAATAGTTACCTAAAATTTTTGCCTTTAGTTACCAGTACAAGATAGCATTCATAAACATTTGCTGTTGATACTATGTTAATTGAGTGCCAGTGGATAATGCAACAGGAGGGGTGTGCACACAGCTATAAGGATGGGTGAAAGTTGTTGTGGTGTTCCCGCAAGAAATTTCACGAAAACCAAGTTGTTATCCGCTTTTTTGCTGGAAAATCTGCTTTAAAATTAGCGGTTAATATTTTTGCATCTTTTGCCCATTGGCCAAAATATTTCTCCATTTTTTCAATGGCTAAAAAATTTTCACCCATTGATTTACATTGTTTTTGCACTTCCGCTATAAAAATGTGATGTTTTAGCTGAAGGCAGACACAATAGAAGCAGCTACAGAGCGAGATAGATGTGCTGTGCTGTTCTCTTGTGATATTTAGCAAAAATTGAGGCAGGAGAGGCTCATAGTGACTCCTATCACTATGAGCAGCAAAAAGAGGAACTGGAAGGACCCTTATTATATGTCCACTGAGTCTGAGGAGGTGGAGAAGGAGGAGGAAGTGACTAGCAGTACTCAACCAATGCTGTCCAGTCCCCCTAAATTACCCCAAGGTATCTTGGGGAATTTAATAAGAAGGGAGGGGGGAAAGGGAAGGAAGGGAGAAAAGGGAAAGGGAAGGAAGGGAGAAAAGGGAATGGTAAGGAAGGGAGAAAAGGATCGTGAGAGCAGGACAGGTCAGCTGCCTATGCCTGCTGCAAGACGTGCTGCCCCTGCTGCCAGTGCCACCATTTTTGATCCTGCACCACTAGAGTTGTACCTGTTGCCAGACGTGCTGCCCCTGCTGCCAGTGCCACCATTTCTGATCCTGCAGCCACTAGTGTTGTACCTGTTTCCAGACGTGCTGCCCCTGCTGCCAGTGCCACCATTTTTGATCCTGCAGTCACTAGTGTTGTACCTGTTACCAGACGTGCTGCCCCTGCTGCCAGTGCCACCATTTCTGTAACTGCAGCCTCTAGTGTTGTACCTGTTGCCAGACATGCTGCCCCTGCTTCCAGTGCCACCAATTCTGATCCTGCAGCCACTAGTGTTGTACCTGTTGCCAGACGTGCTGCCCCTGCTGCCAGTGCCACCATTCTGATCCTGTAGCCATTAGTATTGTACCTGTTGCTAGTACTGAACCTGCTGCCAGTGCTGAACCTGCCACCAATACTTTGCCTGCTGCTAGTGTTTCTTGTAGTACTCGGGGGGGGGGGGGTAGAAAATGATGCCAAGTGAAACAGCAAGGGACCCTAAATCACACTTGCCATTTTCAAGCAGTCATGCCACTTCTAGTACTACTGCTACTAAGGTCCAGCAGCTTGTTAGCCTTAGGATATTCCTAGTGACTGTGAGACGGAGGAGGAAGACTCTGCGGCTGAAATTGATGTGGTTGGTGTTAGTAGTAACAGTAATGGTGAAGCAACCGGAGTGGTAGGGGAAACATTTTACAGTATCCAGACTAGCGATCAAGGGAGCCCACACCATTCTCCTGACCCTGAGACTAGGAGTTCTCCTCGTCTCTTCACTACAGTGTCTAGGTGGAACATGATCCGGAAGAGGCCAGAACTGGTGTTGGGGGAGGAGAGCAGGCTGAGAATTAATACCATCACCACCAGCAGGGGCACAGATCAGCTGTCTGTGCCTGCTGCTAGTACTAGTCTGCCTTCTTCATCCGGTCAAAAGGAAATGGCAAGTGTGACATTAGGGGACCCTCTGTCACATTGCTCGTCACCTCCTCCAAGCAGCAGTGAGATGTCTGGAATAGAGCAGCAACAACAGCATGTAGGGACTAGTGGTGGTGATGATGCTGGGGTGGAAGAGACTTTTATGGTCTTTTTTAGCAGAAACTGAGAAGGAATGTGAGACAGGAATGAGGATGGGCATCACCACCATCACTAGCAAGGACATCTTGGAATTAGAGGAATTTGCAACTGCTCCAATTCCTTCTGATGCTGAGATGCAAGGGCAGCAGGATGCTGAGGAGCAGGTTAGTGTGCCACAGACCATTGTGGACACAGTGGGAATGGGGTCAACAAGCGATGCGGGACTAGGACAGGTTCCACTTTCCAGCAGTAGCAATACTCCTGATCCTAGTTGCAGTGCTGACTCTGAGGCAGTAGCAGCAACAGCAGCAACATTATCTGCTGCCACAGACCATGAAGGGGAATGTGGAGGATAAGAAGAAAGAAGCCATTCTTCTCCACCTTTCCCCTTCCTTCTGAAGTCATCATGGGTGTGGGACTATTTTTCTGTTGGGGCAGGCACAGTGTAGTCATCAGCAACGGCACTGTGCACAATTTGCGACAAGTCAGTGAAAAGAGGAAAGGAGGGAACACACCTTGGCACAAGCGCCCTGATATCACATATGAAACACAGACACCATGACATTTACGTCAAACATGTTAAAGACAAACACCCACTACAGAAATCAAGCACGGCTTTTGCTGTTCCTGACTCTCCAGAAAGGCAACAACAGGCGAGGCGGAGATCAAAGAGGAGGAGGACTAGAACAACCCAGGCAGAGACTAGAAGTTCCAGGATGAGTGAAACAACTAGGTCACCATCACCTTCTAGGGTAACTACATCTTCTGCCAATCATCCTCGTTCATTACCTCCCCTGCCAATTGATAGCCACTTTTTTGATGTTAGGATGTGATAGTTCATCTCTACCAATTGCACACTGTGTGGTGCACTGACCACACATGCCAGTGTGGTGGAGGAGAATCAATACCAGGTCATCAGGTGACATCTGAGGAGATTCTATCCTGCCGAATATGCTAGGATTCTGGCAGGGAGGGTTCATCATTATTATTAAACTGTCAGCAAGTTGTCATGTGTCCTTAACGGGGTCTGGACAAGGGGTACAGTGACAGTGGCATAACTTGGTTTCGGGTGTCATGGTGTTTGGATATAGTTGTGTCCCCAGATGTTATTTACCTCACACATACACTGTGCATATTTGAGTTGGCATTAGGCCAGTAAGGCATTTTTATTTTTTTCTCGGGGCTTGTGTTTTGAAAAAATAAATAAATAAAAGAAAAAAAAAAAAACTAGTCCTACAAAAAATAAACAATTGTTGGGGGGGGGGTTGTTTCTAACAAGCCTAAGTCCTACAAATCAATGTTTCCTTAGGGATTGTGCCAAACTAGCTTAAGTCTTACAAATCAGTGTTTCCTTAGGGCTTATGCCAAACAAGCTTAAGTCCTACAAGTCAATGTTTCTTCAGGGCTTGGGCCTCTAATAAGTCTAAGTCCTACAAAGGCCTCTAACAACAAATCAAACAAATAATCCTCTACAAAATACTCTATCAAGTCAAGTATCAGTCCACCCAAGTGGCAGCTTATGTCAGTGGGTTCCTGTCTCTGCCACTTTAAATACAAATGTCTTATTTTATTTTATTGATAGTATTACTATCCCTTTAATCTGTAGCTATATTTGGCTATATCTGGTGTGAATCATTAAATTAACATTAATCATGGTATGGGACAGCACAGTACTATGCAATTTTTTTGGTAATGTTTTGTGCATACATTATAGATACTGCTACATAGTCGAGACAACCAGAAATATATGTAGTTAGTGAAAAATAAAAAATAGGTTCACTTGAACAAGTGTTGACATACTGAAGACTATGTAGAAACATTACCAATTTAACAATGATAAGAAGTTAACAATCACCTTATATGTATGCACCAACCCCACTTCTCACCAGGCCTCCAAGGCCTGATGGGCACATATTAATACCAAGCACCTAAGGTTGAGCATGTAAACCACCAGGCTAGGTCTTTCATATCCTTTCAGATCCTGACATCTACAGAGTATCAGTTGGTGGGGTGGAGGTAATGGAGGCCAAGGTGGTATGCTAGAGCAAGAGGGAGCTGAGAGTGGTGCACAAGAAGACTATGATGAACCAGATGTTATTTTCATGATCAAACTTCCAGGCTGGGATTCTCTTGTCTTCCTCTGGGATTTTGTTCCCCATGTGACATGGGGGTACAGTGACAGTGGCTCTTGATTTATTTTTTTGGATTTGGATTTCATGCAATGTAAATGTCATAGTGTCAATGTCATGTGCTTAGAGAAGGCAGATGTGCCAAGGTGTGTCCCCTCCTTTGCCCTTCACTACCTCATTACTCATAGTGCACATTGCAGTCACTAATGATTGCACTGTGCCTGGCACAAGATAGAAATATTCCCACACTCATGATTAAGTGAGAGGAGAAGTGGAGAGGAATGTCCTTCTTCTTCTCCAGATTCAAATTTACTGGCTGGGGCAGTGATGCTGCTGCTTCCAGAACATCATCACAAGATAGGACCAGGAATATTGGGGGGGGGCAAGGTGAACCTACCCTAGTCCCATATCACTGCTTGAAGAACCCAGTCCTATAGTAGCCACAGTGGCCTGTGGCACACTAGCCTATTCATCATCATCCTGTTGCTGTGAATGTCTGCATCTGATGAATGCCTGCATCTGATGACTCAACTGCAGGAATTGCAGCATGGCCAAGGTCCACAATGTCACTGCTGGTGGTGGTGCTGATGCCCATCCCGATTTTCATCTCTTTCTCCCATTCTTTATCATTGTCTTCCAAAAACGCTTTCACATTCTCCTTCACACCAGATTCTCTGCCTTCACTCTTAGTCACATCATCACCACTAGTCTCTTGCTGCTCTTTGGGACTGTTTGGGGATGACAAGTGTGACTGAAGGTTTCTTGCTGTCACACTTGCCATCTGCTCCTCATTAGAAAGCTCACTTGCAACAATAGTATCAGGCACAGGCAGCTGACGTGATGCTGCTGACACTGCAAGACAGTTCCACCTATTTTAGTATTCTTCCCCAGATGGACAATGCTGGTGGAGGACTTGAATTCAGGGGTATGTGGGCTCCCTTTTCTGCTGATGTTGATGGCTCTACTCTATGGTGTTAGCTAAACAGAGGAAAATCTATGGGTTTCTCTATTGGAGAAAATTCCCATGGGAAAGAGAAAATCTTGTTTTTTTCACAAAAATTCTAGTGTGAATAAAACAGGACTTTTCACTCATCCCTAGTAGATCAAAATAATTCTGGAAGGGTGTTATGAGTAAAATTTGTATTTTCCAGCTGCTGTGAAACAACTATGTAACTAATAAATTGAAACATAAGTACTAGTAATATTTCTTGATTTGTGTTAGTTTCAAGAAACATGGAATTTTGTTGTTTCTTTTTATATTAGCTGATGCTGAAGATCAGTCCAATATCATAATAATATTTGTATTGCTAGAATGAGACCATAGAGAGAGAATCATTTTCTCATTGGTGAGCATTTTAGATTGACAACAGTCTATATCAGTATTCACTGTTCACAGCTGGTATAAAATTTACCACTTTGTTACCTTTGAAACCTTTTTTCAACATTTGAGCTTCTGATAAAAACAAATATGTTTTTAATCTCAGTTCACTATTTACTGTATTATGAAGAAGCCATCATTGTTTTCGCAAATATAGCATAATAAATAATTGAGAATGTTGACTTAAGAAAATAAATGCTTACATTTAATATATGCTGGTGTATAGCAGTGTAAAGTAAGCACTATAGACTTGTTATCCTTTCTGCAAAAATCTGGGCATTCTTGTGGGGCACTAGAGATTTTTTGATATTGCTATGACACAGTATAATCAAACTATGTATTCAATAACTTATCAATCTGATTAATTTTCTGCTACAAAATGCTCACACAATGAACTTTGAACTTATGACATACTGCCTTAATCAATATTGATATTGGATTTGTGTCCTGACTCCACCACTTTGTGACAAGGGGATAACTGAAAAGGTAGAGTAGGTGACCAAGTAGCAGTAACTATCAGTGGGACCTATTCAGTATGTTCTGTTCTGTTAGCATATTGTTGTGAGTAGAGATCAGCAAAAAAGACGTATTGTAAAACGAATATTTTGTGTTTTGTTTCATGGTTTTTTCTTTTCTACTTTAACCAATCATCAGGAAAAGCAATCCTGTTATATCCAGAAATTAAAATAAAATACATGTTTGCTTACATTCAGACATCAATAAAACAAGTTGCTTTCTAGGCCAATCATCTGAATAAGTTATGGAACTTTTTAAGAGGGCAAGACTGCTGAATGACCCTTCCCCTTCATGTCCCCTCTGCTTCTTGCTGGCGTCTTCTCTGTTCTCATGCTCCCCATTGCTCCTTCTCTCTCCTTACTGATGCCTTCTTTTCCCATGCTTCCTTCTGTTGCTTTCACCTTCTCTCTCTCTCTCTCTCTCTCACCACATGCTTCCCTCCTCTACTCCTTTGTGTGGTGACTACTTCCTCTATCTCCCCCACTCTGTTCTGTCCATCTATAGTGTATTCCAGCATGTTCTATTTTCCTCTCTAGCCTTGTGCCTCTTTATCCTGCACCCAGAGATACATCCTTAATCTATTCAGACCAGAAATGTCTCCATGTACTCTGAAGCAATCCACTAAATGAATTGTGAAGGTTTTGCTTAGCTCTTGTTGATAGATGTTAGTATAAGGCATTATTACAAACTATCAGTGGACATCAGATGCTGTTCCACACTCATGATTTTAGTTGTTGGGGTCTCACTTGTAATGCATCATAGTTATTCATGGATATGTAACATAATTTTCAATGTGAAATGTTGTTACTAGCCCAATAGCCCAATACTCAACAAAGATTTTCTCCAGGATAATGGAACAAAGATATAATATTCTAATCTGTCACATTTTAAAGGGGAAAAACCTTTAATTGTGTTTAATCTTTGGGAGTTTCACTTATGTGAACACATATGGGAAACAGTAGTCCCATTTTTGCATATCTTGTGTAGAAAAGCTATTAGTCTGCAATATAGACCTCTCTTCAAAGAGGACGCCTAGCTTTTTCTTTGTATGCGTATAGATAATTGTACACTGTATATGTGTGTATGTGTATATATACAGTAATGTGCACATGTTTTAGGCAGATGTGAAAAAATGCTGTAAAGTAAGAATGCTTTCAAACATAGGCATGCTAATAGTTTATATTCATCAGTTTAAAAAAATGCATATTGAGTGAACAGAAGAAAATCAATATTTGGTGTGACCACCCTTTGCCTACAAAACAGCATCAATTCTTCTAGGTACACTTGCACACAGTCAGTGATTTTGTAGGCATATAGTCAGGTGCATGATTAAACAATTATACCAAACAGGGGCTAATGATCATCAATTTAATATGTGGGTTGAAACACAATCATTAACTGAAACAGAAACAGCTGTGTAGGAGGAATAAAACTGTGTGAGGAACAGCCAAACTCAGTTAATAATGTGAGGTCTCTGAAGATAGTTTAATGTAAAAAGTCATACAGCATGGCAAGACTGAGCACAGCAACAAGACACAAGGTAGTTATACTGCATCAACAAGGTCTCTCCCAGGAAGAAATTTCAAGGTAGACAGGGGTTTCCAGATGTGCTGCCCAAACTCTTTTGAAGAAGCACAAAGAAAGGGGCAATAATGAGGACTGTAGATGAAGTGGTCGACCAAGAAAACTTAGTGCAGCAGAGGAAAGACACATCATGCTTACTTCCCTTTACAATTGGAAGATGTCCAGCTGTACCATCAGCTCAGAATTGGCAGTAAACCGTTGGACCCTGGTCAGAAGTGGTCTTCATGGAAGACTTGCAGCCAAAAAGCCATATCTCCTATGTGGAAACAAGGCCAAGCTACTCAACTATGCATGAAAATACAGGAACTGGGGTGTAGAAAAATGGCAGCAGGTGCTCTGGACTGATTAGTCAAAATTTGAGATATTTACCTGCAGCAGAAGGCATTTTGTTCACTGGAGGGTGTTACAAGAATGAACATCTGCAGGCAACAGTGAAGCATGGTGGAGGTTCCTTACAAGTTTGGGGCTTCATTTCTGCAAATGGAGTTAGGGATTTGGTAATGGTATCCTCAATGCTGAGAAGTACAGGCAGATACTTATCCATCATGTAGTACCACCAAGGATGCATCTGATTGGCCCCATATTTATTGTGCAGCATGACAATGACCCCAAACATACAGCCAAAGTCATTAAGAACTATCTTGAGAATAAAGAAGAACAAGGATTCCTGGAAGTGATGGTATGGGCCCCTACAGAGCCCTGATATTAACATAATCAAGTCTGTCTGGGATTACATGAAGAGAGAGAAGCAACTGAGGCTTCCTAAATCCACAGAAGAACTGTGGTTAGTTTTCCAAGAGGTCTGGAACAACCTGCCTGCTGAGGTCCTTAAAAAAATGTGTTCAAGTATACGTAGAAGAATTGATGCTATTTTAAAGGCAAAGGGTGGTCACACCAAATATTTATTTGATTTAGATTTTTATTCTGTTCACTCACTATGCATTTTGTTAATTGATAAATATAACTATAAACATATCGACTTTTGAAAGCATTCTTACTTTACAGCATTTTTTCACACCTGCCTAACACTTTTGCACATTACTATACATATTATATACACAACAAATTGGGTAATTTCATCTACCCATCTCGTCTTTGGCCTTCCTCTTGGGCGTTTAGTATCAAGTGGAATCCATTCCAAAATGAATTTGGTCTAACTCCTATCAGATCTTCTTGCTATGTGGCCTGCCTATTTCCATTTCAGGCGTTTCGCTCTTTCAATTACAACATAGACCTTTGTTTGCTGACGAATCTACACACAAGTTTTTCAGTCTCTTTGTTATGTATATAATTCTTCACTCCATACTTCTCTGTGTAACCTTAAATTTCTGTATGGCTTTTGACATTTGGGGCAAGATGTTCAAAAAGTAGTCATAATGAAAAACTTGTCGGATTATGAGTTGGTAAAAGAAGGACAATATTTTCAGAAGTAAATACATCACATTTGAAAATACATCTAAAGAATTAAAAATGACGGTAAGAAGATCTCATTGAACATTACTGTTAAAAATTCTGATCTTAAAAATTGTCTTTGATTTTGTTTTTGAAACAAAAGGCCAAGTGTCAACTATGCACAAAAACACAGGGACTGGGGTGCAGAAAAATGGCAGCAAGCAGTCTCGACTGATGAGTCAAAATCTGAAATATTTAGCTGCAGCAGAAGGCAGTTTGTTTGCCAAAGGGCTGGAGAGCTGTACAAAAATGGGTATCTGCAGGTAATAGTGAAGCATGGAGGAGGTTGCTTATGGAGTTGGGGATTTGGTCAGAATTAATGGTATCCTCAATGCTGAGAAGTACTGGCAGATACTTATCCATCAGCAGTACCATCAGGGATGCATCTGATTGGCCTCAAATTTATTTTGCAGCATGTCAACTACCCCAAACATACAGCCAAAGTAATTAAGAGCGCAGTAATATATATAAATATATCACCACCACCAACTGGTTTTATTTGGCGATTTATTAATAAGTAGTAAAATATTGTAATCAGTTGGTACTTATTATTCAAGAATACATTATTTAACACTAAGACAACGCTATTTTTTATCTCTTTGTTGATTATTTTTGTGAAATTGCCATTTATATGACTATCTTCTTCACCATTTGCTTGTAAAGCAGAGTAACATCCTGTCACACATGTAAGTTTTATTTGTCTTTTAACGATGAACACCTGATATTAATCCTATAAAAATGGTCCTGCAAGTGCTTCTGTTACGTCCTTTGAAGAAGGGCATCAGTTGAAATACCTTTTGTAATCTTGTCAAATGATCTTATTGAAGCAATCTGAAGACAAGTTTTCCCCTGAGTGCTAAAAAATGTTCCCAGCACCAAATTGCAGCTCAGTTGAATATTTTGAATGGGGCAGTACAATGAAAACTAAAGAGATTTTCTGAAACTAAATAATTTTCACCCAAAGCAAGACCAGGCACACCACACCATCAGAAGGCCAGTGTATCGAGCTAACCAGCTGAACCAGGAATGTTAAAGCAGTCATTAAGAAGAATGGTAGTCATACCAATTTTGAGTTTTTTTATTTTCAGTATGAATTAACAAACATATTTTTTACTTTTATTAGTGAAAAGAATTTATTTTTGTGTGAGAAATACTGTATATTTTGTCAAACAAAGATTTTCAGAAATCTTGAAATAGAAGCAGATTGTGGTATTGGACTCAGGAATATTATAATTTTTACTTACTAATATATAAGGTATATAAGATTTAAAAAAAATGACAGATTCAATTTTATGAAATGCTATCTTATTTTTTTAGTTAGTCAGAGATTTATTTTCATTGCCAGGCTGTCTATCCCTTCCTATGTCTGATTAGATGATCATTTTGTATGTGAATGTGTATGTAATGTGAGAAGCTGAGGCACTGATATGGATGAATTAAGATTTTCAAGACCTTAGTTTAATTATTTCATTACATGTATAGAAAATGTACTGCCTGCAAGATGGAGTGCCAATTACTAAGGATTAGGACTCCACATAGGTCAGTATAATTGACTTGAAAAGGAGTGGCAACCTTTGACTCAAAAGCTGTAGTTTGAATACAGTTCCCAGCATTCTTTTATGGCAATTTGCTGAGGATTAAAGAAATGATTCTGTAAGTTTATTATGAACACCTTATGTAGCATTAAAGTGCAACTACCACCTATTTTAAACTTTATGACAAATAATTACCCATCTGGCGACTAGCTGCTTAGTAGTGCTAGTCGCCAGAATAATTACCTGGTTAATGAGAATTATACCCTGCTCTGGGGCTGACAGGCAGTAGAGAGTGCAGACATCTTTCTATAGTGACGTCTGTGCACCTGCACTGTCAGTCCCAGCCAGCTCTAGGAGGCATTGCTGGGAGCTATTCAGCTCCAAAAGGGACTGACAGTGCAGACGTCACTATGGAAAGATGTCTGCGCTCTCTACTGCCTGTCAGCCCCGGAGCAGGGTATAAATCTAGCGACTAGCACTACTGAGCAGCTAGTCGCTAGATGGGTAATTATTTGCCATAAAGTTTAAAATAGGTGGTAGTTCCACTTTAAATATATGGCTACATTTATTTCTCTGGCACCAGTAAGCATTCCAGGTGACCATAGCCCACCCCCATTCTTTTGGCACCTCATCACAACCTCTGCGATGAACAAACCTAAAATTTGACACATTTTTGCAAATTGTAATACACACTTGTTTGCTGAATTTAACAGATTGGGAAAAAAAAATAAAACTGAAAATGTGGCATGTGTAAAAGTTTGAACAGCACTCTTCCACTAAGGTTATTTTTGTATCGTCTCACACTTGTTAGACCTTTATCTAAGTTAGGTAATAAGTACATTTCCAGAACCTTTGCTGTGCTTACACTCAATAACAATCTGCTGCCATAAGCAGCTGACTGAATATCGGAAAATAAAGACTCTCGCAAAGCAGTAGAAGGCCGTAAAGGGATGTCTCAAACACTTTCTGCTTGAAATTACCACATTCCTACATGTCATTAAGAAATGGAAGTTCAGGGGAACTGTTGAAGGCAAAAGAAGATCTGAAAGACAAAGAAAAATATCTGGTATAACTGCTAAATATATTTCACATGATCGCTAGCTTAGCTTAGCGATCATGTGAAAACTGGACATGTGGCCATGGGTGGGGCTAATGACACCTAGACTGTTTTACTTATTGGTGCCATAGAAGTGTGCCATGCATTCAGTGGTACATACAATTTGTATTATATAAATGTTTTGGATTTGTTCACTTTTTCTTTTTTTAATCAGTGTTGGGGAAAAAAAAAAATTTAGCTTTGGAAAACCAGATTGATTATAGACCAACTAAATCCCATAAACAGAACTTCAAATAATATAACATGTGTAGTCTCTACTTTTATTTCAGTACTGTATGGTAGGTGGGATTCATGTTATTAGTTGTTAGCTAGTTTGTACATTTTAGTCATGTAGCTTTTTGTCTTTTTGGATTTTATGTACTTAATACCTACAATGATATATAGGCCTCCAATGCATTGAGATTAAATAATGTAGTTATACCTAATTCAATAATAAAGTTATTAGGATGATATAGTCATGCATTGCATATACGTTTCATACAGCAAACCTCACTGTTGAAAGTTGTGCAATTATTTGTTTGTAAATTTGTTACATTTTATAATTCAATAATGTTTAAAAATAGCGTTAGAAATTCAGCATTGTGAATAAGATTACAGGTCATTCACTGATTGTAAATGAATAGAGCTGTAGTATAATAACAGCTGGCAGCCTGTAGTTTTCCCAGTCACGATAAAATCATATGAGCAACAGCACAAAAAAGTTGTCATTACCGGGATTCCTGTAGTTTTGTATTGTGCCCTAATCTCTGCCTGTTATATTTGCACACAAATATATCCCCAGAAGGAAACAGAAAATGCTTCTCCACATTGTCTAAATAAAGGTACATCATTTAAAGAGTAATATTTCTTTTTGGTGGGCAATAATATGTATGAGGGCATTTTAGTCATTGTGTTGACATATTTTTAATCCTTTGAATGCTACTGTATTCTTCACTGCATTGCAAAGCAACTCAGTAGAGATGTCTCTATCATCGAAGAGTTAAAAGGTTAATTAAAAAAATTATAAGATGCTTTTCATTATGATTCCATACTTACTGTAAAGCTTTACTGTTTAGTTGAAGACCAGGGGAAAAAAGGTGATACCGGTTAGCCAGTACAGGAAAGGGGATTCAATGTACTTTTGCCACAAAAAACTGACAGTGATAAAAAGAGTGATAAAAGGTGATACCTTTTATTTGCTAACTGAGGGAATAGAAAATGCAAGCTTTCAGGACACTAAGGGTTAACATATAAACATGAAATAGCAATGCATTTAAATTTGCAGGATATGACATACATTTGGAACAAATTATATGTGTACCTATATAATTTGACCAAATGTATGTAATACTCGGTAAATATAAATGCAGTTCTATTCCAGCATTATTTGTTAATCCGTCCCTGAAGAAGGGACCTTAGTGTCCTGAAAGCTTGCATTTTCTACGTCCTCAAGTTAGCTATTAAAAGGTATCACCTTTCAACAAAACGCATCTTTTTGTCCCTTCCCCACTTTACAAGGAGATGGGAGCAGGACCTAGAGATTTCTTTGGATCAGAAACAATGGATCTCCATTCTCATATGCCCGGGACTCGAATACCAGGGAACTTAATTATAAATTACTTTCCCAGTGGTATCTGACCCCCTGAGATTATCACTCACGTTAACATAATCTTCCGACCTGTCCTGGAGGTACCAGATACAGACTGGCTCTATTTACCACATTTGGTAGACATGTTCACCTATGGAGGAGTTGCAATTCCTTAAATTCCTATTGGAGGGCACTGCTTGAGCGCATTTAACTGGTTCTCAACATTCAGGTACCTAGGGACCCACTACTCATCCTACTCGCTCATGACCTTAAATCCGTCCTTTACCCCTCTTCTCCCCTATCCTATGCTGCTAAAGGCCTTATCCCTCTCAACTGTGGCTCAGCCATCTCTCCCTCCTTATCCCAGTGGACATCTAGGATATCAGAATTATGCCACGCTCATAAATTTCATGCTTTCTCCTCCTAAGCCCTAGATTCAGTCAAAGTGACCTGGGATCCATGGTTGGCATCTCTAGGGTACACTTTTTCTGGGCTAAGCTTGGACAAAGCTCTGGTTGACTAACCAGTGCATCCCCTCCTGGATCCGGGGACGGGGGGTTATTGTCATAAACTCTCTATAATTTAAGTAGATAATTATGGTACATCCTTATGCATATAGTTGAACAAGTGCAGTTGTGGAGCAAATCAGCTCTACTGTGGAGTAAATACAAATTCCCATTGATTTAAACTGGGCTTTCATTTCCTAAAATGTTGCAGAGGAAGAGGTTGAAAGGCTAATTTAATTGAATTTGAATTTTAAGATTTTTTTTTACTCATACAGTGCAGTTAATATGATCCTTAACTGCATATATTTTGATTTGTGTATAAGGCCATACATGTTGTTTGCAAATGTCTGCAGTTCTCTGGTGAAACAACTGTATCACATGACACAATCTGTCCCATTAAAATGTTTCTTGCTATATAGGCTTAGGTATGAATGGCCTGCATTCCTCCATTTGGACCCATTTCCCAGGCTGTATTTTTATCTTACACATTGGGATTATTTTTCCTTAAAGGGATAATATCTAAAATGTAAAAAATAATATGCTGTAGAGTTTATCCCTCTGAGTAAAACAAAGGCACTCCTACTGCTGAAAGGTGCTTTATTCAAAAGTTATTACAGCTGAAACTTGAAATTTTTTAGGTGCAGTATCACAGTGGCCTGAAATTGTACAGTGTCATTGTTGCTACACCAGCCTATGGAGAGCTCTGGACAGTTGAGCATAAATCTCTATAGGATGGTGTAGCAACAGCGCCACTGTTCATTTTCAGGCCACTGTGATATTCTACCTAAAAAAAATCAAGCTTGAGCTGTAATAACTTTCAGCAGTGGGAGTACTGTTCTTTTACTCAGGGAGATAAACCCTATAACATATCATTTTTTACGTTTTAAGTTTTCCTATTCCTTTAAAGCAATGCTATTTGGCTGCATGTCCAGATGACTACTTTAAGAGGGTTATGTTTTTACTGCAGATTTAGACTATTTGATGTTTCAGTTTGATTCATTTGTTAGTTCATATTCCCTTATCTTTTGAAAATGCTAAATGGATTTACATTTAATACATATACATTTTAATAAACTATTTGTGCTCTGCAAGCAACCTTGAAAAACATAATAATACTGAAACTGTTGCTGGCCAGATACAGTTTGATAGTTGTAGAAAATGATTCAATACTTATGAAACCACTTACTTCATCTACAGAGATTAAGCAGGAATATTTAGAGGCTGTTGAGTTTTTCATTACCGATTTTTCTGTGTGGTCAGTGGAGTATATCTAAAAAGCTACAACACATTTCAAGTCATTTTTTTATATTTATGTGTGAGGAGAAGCAACCAGAGGCAAAACAACTGATATTACTTTCTATTCAACATGGATACGTGCCAACAAAATCAATTGCTAACTGAATAGTTCTTTGTTATAATATTACATCTTTTTTATGTTTTAATCTAATTCTGTATAAAATTGTAATTGTTTCTACGTTAGATTTAATACTGTTAGTATTTGCAATGTAAGACTTTAAACTTAGCTTCAAGTGATAATTTTAATGCAACCCAGATCATTTTAAAAAAGGTAGTAATCTTTTTTTCTGTCATTATATACTAAATATTTTGTTTACTCAGAATGTTATATTCAAATAAAAACTTAATCTTACAATGCGAAAGAGTAAAACAAATCAACACCAATATACTGCAAATAAAAACACATTGACTCTACAACATATCATTTTAAATAAATATCCTTGAGGTAAATTCAACAAATTATTATGTTACACAGCTGACAGGAAAATAAAATAGTTTCAGCTTCTTTTACATTCCTCAATTTAATTACACAGTAATTTTGTTTTAATTAGCAAAACAATCAGATGATATAACCCCCCCACCAAAAGAAACAAAATAAATGTAAATGTATTATTCACATAAATAGGAAGTATAAGTTATATAAATTAAGAAATGGACTTATACAAGAATATAAAAAGACAAGTAGTGATTCAGAAAAATATATTTTTTTACCCTTTGAGTGCCAGAGGGGTACACCATGCATCGCATATCCCCTCTAGCACTGGCTAGTAATAGTAATAAGGCCGTAACTGTCATGTTTGTTTTAATAATAATGTTATTCCCTGGGAAGTAACTACAGGGGCTGCACAGGGTACAGTTGTACTGGAGCTCAGCATCTGTGGGGACACCATCTGCTCCAGGGTCCCATAGGCTCTAGCTATGCCTCTGTGAAAATATTTTTATGTTAGAGGGCCCAGTAAATGTTTTCACTGAGGCCCTGCATTGACTTGTTATGCCACTGATTATTTCTGTTCCAGATTTAACCGTTTGTGTGCCAGGGGGAGGGGGGTATCTAATGCTTTGCAAATCAAAGTGTTGGATATCTCCCTGGTACTCAGAGGGTTAAAATTCCCTTGATCCCAGCTATTTGTAATCACTGAACCTTCAGCTGTCAATAAAATAGTACAATAATCAGAAAATATTAATGTTATTAATTTTAATGATTATCTCTATCGGGTATTGCTAATTCTTATTTTTTGATTGTGGGTGTCATTGCTACTTCTCAACCCTGAATCATAATGCACAATAGTTAATAGTGCATAAAACTCATGTTATGGTGTTTGTCATTTGAAGAGATAAAAAATGAGATATTTTCTTTAATAAACCAAACTATAAGAAATGTGAATGTAGTTCATTTACCATCTGAAAGGGAAAGTTCTGGCTATTCCAGGGGTGGGCAAATCTTTCCATCCGAGAGACACATTTAGAGTTGGATTTTGTGCAGGGGGGCCAGAATGATCATCTTGTGTGTGGACGGAGACACGCACACGCACACACACTCTCTCTCTGTGGTAATATCAGTTCATGTTTTCTGATGTTTTCTCATAAGGGAGCAGACTTATGGCTGAACTGTACAGTCCCACATGACTGCTGTTAGACATTCAGGGGGTAAGATGAAAAATGACCTGCTGACTGAAATACAACAGCCTCCATAGACTTGTGTTAGGCTTTCAAGCCCTAATCAGGATCTCTGGGTATTAAGTTGCTCCAATGAATAAGACTAACCTGCAATACTTCAGTATTGCAGTGGTATTTGGGGGGGTCTCTTTTCCTCTCCCTTGTTTGACCTCCAGGACTCAAAATGCAACACTGGCTACATTGGCAGGTCTGCTTACATAGGTACAGATCTTCCTACAAGGCACTGTCCAAGTGATAGTTGCCCTTTAAATATTTTAGTTACATTGGCCTTATGTATAAAGGTAAACCAGCTGCATCACAGGGAACAATGACATGCACTGGTTTTAAAAGCCCTGTTTAAATCAATCGGACGTTTGGGAATGTTTATTTGTTCCATATTGTGCAGTTGGCTTGCCCCAGAATTAATCCACCTTACCTTTATGTTTCATTATTTCTTTTTTAAGGAGCGATAATACATTTTGATCCATTGAGTGATCAAAATAACATCCATGCAGGTACTTGTATTGCTTTCTCAGTAAATGTAGTACACTGTTTTAGCCAAAATACACGTGTCTTATAATATAGTTTTGTTAGAAAAAAATGCCCAAACAGTAAATATGCCATATGTATACCAACAAATTTGGTAATTTCATCTACCCATCTTGTCTTTGATCCTCTTCTTGGGCTTTTAGTTTAGAGTGGAATCCTGTCCAAAATTAATTTGGTCCACCTGCCATCAGGTCTTCTTGCTATGTGAAGACCATTTCAGGCACTTTAGTCTTTCAATGACATTGTAGATCTTTGTTTGCTGACAAATCCTTGCACACATTTTTTGGTCTGTTTTTGATATGTTTAGAATTCGGCCATTCCATACTTCTCTGTGTCACCTTAAGTTTTTGTATGGCTTTGGCATTCAGTGTCCAAGTTTCACAGCTATATGTAAGGACTGGTTGAACACACTGGTCAAAAACCTTTCGCTTGGGGGGGCGTGTCTAGCTACCGATCATGATGGACGCATGAGAAGAGAGCTCCTAGGCCCAACTCTGTAACTGCAGCGGATATCCCTATGCTCACACCTCACTATACTCTGCATTTCCCTAAGGGGGATCCTAGCTACACTCTACATGCCCAGCAGAGGGAAGAAAAAATTGTCCTTTGGAGTTAACTCTCCTGTGACGTCTGGCTCTTTGGCGCCTTTTCTACAGCGGACACCCCGCCTTCATAGCTCCTCACAGGACGCCGAACTAGCCCCTTCTACAACACCGACGTCTCAACAGGGACGGCGAATGGCTGCTTCTGAGGCAGTGTCTCCGGCTATTACTCCGGTCATGTTAGAATCACTTACCACTAAGGATGATCTCAAATCTCTCGCTGACGACATCAAATCATCCCTTCAGGCTGTCATTTCGGAGCTGCGCCAGGACTTCCAGTCCCTGTCTACCCGCATGGATGCTATAGAGGACGCCAACGCAGAGCTATCTTCGGCTTATTCTTCTATTGAACAGCATCTCATGGCCCAGCAGGACGCTATTGATACACTTCAATATCGCATCGACGACTTGGATAATAGGGGACGCAGAAATAATCTGCGTCTTCGCAATGTACCGGAGTCAGTGCCTCAGAGGGACCTGTTGCCGTTTTTGCAGAAATTTTTTGCTCAACTCCTTCAGAAAGACGACCCGGATTCTACCCTTCTTGACAGGGCGCATAGAGCACTTAAACCCCGTACCCCAAATGATCCTCCGAGAGATATCATATGCCATCTCCATCTCCACTACTTCAGGGACAAAGACGCTATACTACAAGCTTGTAGGAATGGGGTCTCTACTACCTACGCGCGAGTTGATGTGCATGTTTATCAAGACCTCTCACCTCATACCTTGTTCCTCCGTCGGCAGTGGAGGCCTCTCACCGCACATCTGAGGGCTCTTAATGTAAAGTACAAATGGGGCTTCCCTTTTAGCCTTACTGCTTACCACAACAATTTATCAGCCACTTTGAGAGATATAGCGAATGTCCAGGAGTTTTGTGAGGAGCTGCAAATCTCTCCACCACCAGCTCCGGCACCCACTCCAGGTCGACATTCTCTTCCCCAATTGGAAAAGAATCAACGCCTCAGATGGCACTTAGTGGAGGTCTCACCCAAGCGCAAGAAACGTCGAGATGCTCCTGATTCCCAACCTCCAGCACCCATGCAACCTACTTGAAGTTCATATTGGTGGTCCATTGGAACTTTCACTTCTACTCCAACATCCTGAACTTCTTTCTGTCACTGACTAAGGGACAGGTCTGTCACTAACTTTTCCTCCCTCCACAGGTCTTCAAGTTTTTCAGTCAAAGTACCAGGATTGTGACTTTTCATTTTAGATGGAAGACTAGGGAAGTAGGGGAAAGAGACTATGGGGGTGGGCGAAGGAACGCAGTGAGGGGAAATGGGAGAAACGAGAGGGGGACATGGGGTGGAAAGTTTAAGATAAGAATGGAAGGGAGGAGGGAGAGAGGGGGAAGGGGAAAAAAAAAAAAAAAGCTTTTCGGGTTGCTATTGAATTTGAATGCTATTGACATCTATGCTTTTCGCATTCCCCCCCCTTCCTGTGGTTACATCCAAAGACTGACCTGACGAGTAGCACATTTATACTTCCAGTTACTGATACTTAGATCCGCTTTTTTGGCGGATGTACATGACTCGAGCTGCTAATCAGGCCAATCCAGCTTCTCTTATGTGGCTACTAGTGTTGAGCGAGCACCCCGATGCTCGGGTGCTCGGGTGCTCTGACCGAGCACCCCCTGAGGCTCGAGTGCTCGGCCGAGCACCCGAGCCCCATTGAAATGAATGGGGCGACACGAGCATTACACCAGGCACCCCCTGCTCTGATGAGGGGAGGGTGCCTGGTCAATGCCCCCCTTCATCTCCGCTATGCCCCCTTCATCTCCGAATGCCCCCTTCATCTCCGCAATGTCCCCCTTCATCTCCGCTATGCCCCCTTCATCTCCGCTATGCCCCTCTTCCACAATGTCCCCCTTCATCTCCGCTATGCCCCTCTTCCACAATGTCCCCCTTCATCTCCGCTATGCCCCTCTTCCACAATGTCCCCCTTCATCTCCTCTATGCCATAGAGGAGATGAAGGGGGACATTGTGGAAGAGGGGCATAGCGGAGATGAAGGGGGACATTGTGGAAGAGGGGCATAGAGGAGATGAAGGGGGACATTGTGGAAGAGGGGCATAGCGGAGATGAAGGGGGACATTGTGGAAGAGGGGCATAGAGTCTATGCCCCTCTTCCACAATGTCCCCCTTCATCTCCGCTATGCCCCTCTTCCACAATGTCCCCCTTCATCTCCGCAATGCCCCCTTCATCTCCGCAATGCCCCCGTACCTCCAGTCCCTGGTGGTCCAGCGGAGCGTCTTCAGATCTGTGCCTCTTCCGGCACAGATCCCCGCCACCCGAACATGGCGGGCGAGCACATGGCGGTACTCGACGAGTACCGCCATGTGCCGAGCAGAGCGATGCTCGAGCCGATCCGAGCATCGGCCGAGCACGCTCGCTCAACACTAGTGGCTACCAGTTTTAATCGTTTCATGCTCATATGATTTTAGCCAAGGATTATTAATACCAATCTCTGTAAACTTTCCCCGAACCCTCCACTGTGGGTCTTTACATGTCTTTACCTCCCTTTTCTCTCTTCTCTACAATATCATACACAGGCTTTTCTTATCACACATCTCCCGGTTATGGAATACTACTATGTTCCTATTTAATCTACTATTAGAAGCGTCTGTGTAGGGAGTAATCCTCAATGTTATTATTATTGCAGATTTTGAAATGTTTGTTTCTCAGGATACCTGCCTAGTCCTCTTTCCTATTGATGTATTATGGTTATAATAATTTGATTGTACTATTTACACCTTGGGAATGTAATTAAGGGACTTCATGATCTATCGTTTTGCTATAGTTTTTTTTTTTCTCTCTTGGCCCTTACCTTGCCAGAGCTTGAAACCCCAGACTTGCACTTCACTAGGGTTATCCCCCTCCCAAACTGCTTTCTTTTTAACGTTTATCTTACAGCAGTTGGTGCCTTACCCTCCCTTTTCTACTCCATCACCTCCCCATTACTACGGTTTATTTTCCGTACAGTTCTACTATTTTCTTGCTGAATAACCTTTAGACATCGCTATTGCTCAGATGCACCCTCCCCCCACCGCTAGTGGTGACAGCGTTATCTCCTTACCTCTCTCAGCGGAAGTAGAGCGCATAGCGGAATTCATCCCTTCCCTCTCTGTGTTTCTCTTACTCTTTGTCTCTTCACCTTTTTTCCTTCTCCCTATCTTACTGTCCTATGTTCTCTCTTCTTGTCCGACTCTATCACCTAGGACTTGCACCACTTCAACTCTACAGGTTATGGAGGTGTTCAAAGCTAGTTTCAACTGGATTTTTTGGTGCCTGATACTTAGATTGAGCCTTATCATAGAGATTCTCAGTAATATTATGCTGATATTTTACTTTCCTTGCCATTATAATTTGTGCGTACTTGTCACTCCATTCCATATATGGTCAACTCCATTATAAAGATTACCTCTTATAACGTCCACGGCTTTGATAGCCCTCAAAAGCGCTCCATGGTTTTTAGAGAGCTTAGTCGCTTCCAGTCTGACATTGTCTTTATACAAGAAACTCATTGTGCTAAAGATTCTCACCCCAAATTAAATACTAGACGTTTTCCCCTTGTTGAGATTGCTCCCTCCCTTGAAAAAAAAAGGGGAGTAGCAACCCTCATAGGCCGCAATGTACCTTGATCGCACCTGGAATCTCTCCCGGACCCTAATGGCCGATATCTCTTTATTAAAGGCACTCTAGCGAATGTAACATATACTTTAGCCAACCTCTATGAACCCAAAAAATCTCAACTGCGTTTCTTTCGAACAACACTTTCCAAGTTAGCTGACTTCGCTGAGGGATTCTTGATTATCGGTGGAGACTTCAATATTTGTCTTGACCCAAATATGGACGCATCTTCTCCTAGAACCTCCCAATCTTCTCAAGTAGGACAAAAAATGTCTAACCTTTTTAGAGACTTATTAACTATTGATATTTGGAGGACTTTATACCCCTCTTCACGAGATTACTCTTTCTACTCCCACCTCATAACTCTTATTCTCGTTTAGACTATATTTTTATCAGTCAAGCGAAACTGACAGACATAAATAGAACGGATATTGGCAGTATCTCTCTTTCTGACCACGCCCCAGTTTTTGTTTCCTTCTCCCTACAACCTACCCTCCCCCCGTCTTCATCTTGGAAACTTAATGACTCCTTACTGACAGATTCATGTGTGATCTCCCGAATCACTGCGGATCTGGATCTTTATTTCACAACTAACATCACGCCAGAAGTTTCTACTCCACTCATTTGGGAAGCACATAAATGTTTCATTCGAGGCTCCTTTATTTCTATTGACAGTTGGCGAAAGAAAAAGCAGCGGGAGCATATTAATTCTCTTCTCTCCTCTATTCGCCATTTAGAATCGCTGCACAAGATTTCCTTATCTCCTGCCTTACTTCGCAAACTTTCTTCCCTTCGCACCGAACTTTCTACTCTTTATCGTGCTAATTCCATTAAATCTCACATGTGGTATCGATATCAACAATATCTCTTCGGCAACAAATGTGGGAAGACTCTAGCGACCTTGATCCGCAAGGATAGGGTACGATCACATGTTTCATGTATTCATTCTCCAACGAGCCAGCAGGTATACTCTTATGACCTTATCGCAGATGCTTTTAGACATTTCTACCATTCCTTGTACAACACTCACGGTCGGGAACAACCTGCTCCCTGCCCTTCTCAAGCCTCTCTAGACTTTCTGCCTAGCATCAATCTGCCAAGCATCTCCACCGCTGACTCCGTGATGTTAGACGCTCCAATTACCATCGACGAGATTCGCCGAGTCTTGCGATCTACTCCCATCGGGAAAAGCCCTGGACCTGATGGTCTGACTACCCAATATTATAAATGTTTTTTTCCCACTCTATCCCCACATCTAGTAAATACCTTCAATTCCATTCTTGATGGGACTGCTTGGCAACCCACTTCCCTATTGGCTCATGTCACTGTCATTCCGAAACCAGGTAAGGACCCAACACATTGCAGTAGCTATAGACCGATATCTTTACTTAATACAGACGTCAAACTATACGCAAAAATTCTTGCTGATCGTTTATCTCGTATCCTCCCTTCTCTTATTGGAGAAGAACAATCTGGGTTTATTCGGGGACGTGAAACCAGAGATAATATTATATTGGCAATCTCCCTACTTCACGCAGCTCAATCAAACAACACTCCTGCCCTTCTTCTTTCCCTAGATGCAGAGAAAGCATTCGACAGAGTGGACTGGACTTTTATGACTGCTACACTGGAAAGATTTGGATTTAGCCCCCGTTTCTTACATGCAGTCTTATCCCTATACACATCTCCTACAGCGAGAGTTATAGTTAACGGTCTCCTCTCATCTCCTTTTTCAATCACGAATGGTACACGTCAGGGATGCCCTCTTTCACCTCTCCTCTTTGTCCTTACTCTTGTACCTCTTCTTGCCGCTATTAAGCAACACCCAAAAATTCATGGGATTTCTCTTGGCTCCTCTTCTATTAAACTAACCAGCTTTGCAGACGACATCCTGACTTTCTTGACTACCCCTGCGGAGTCTTTGGAAACTCTCTCGGCTCTATTATCCTCTTATGGGAGCATCTCAGGTATGAAAGTAAACTCTTCTAAGTCTGAAATCCTTGGATTCTCTATTCCAGCCTCACTACGGGCTTTCCTACAGGCTTCTTTTCCCTTTCCGTGGGTTGACACTTCCCTCAAATCCCTAGGGATCTATCTTACTCCTCAGGTCTCTGATCTTATGTCCTACAACTTAGAAAAACTTCTCTCCTCTGTCCGTCAGGACATTACCAATTGGGCTCATGTTTTCGTTTCTTGGATAGGACGTATTAACCTGGTAAAGATGGTCCTTTTGCCCAAAGTCTTATTTTTATTTCGCTCTTTGCCACTTCCTTTACCTTCGGAATCTCTCATATCCCTTATACGCCTCATACACTCCTTTATTTGGAACAAACGTCGACCTCGAATTCACCAAACTATACTAGCTAGATCCCCTCGTCTAGGTGGATTGGGCTTACCAAATATTCGGACTTATCACCATGCAGCCTCCCTCTTCACTTTGTTGGATTTGCTAAGGATATCTCTGGATAAATTCTGGGCACGAGTCTTACAATCTCTCCTTCCGACTACATCTCTCAGACAGCTCTTATGGATCAAACCATCTATTGTTTCCTCCTTAGTAGGATCCCAACCTATTTTACTTCACCTTTTTAAGATCTGGAAACAGTGGGGAACATTGGCTCCGACCCCCTCTCCACTATGCTCCATACTAGGTAACCCAGATTTCCCACCGGGATTACATATTTCTTCCTTTACACGATGGTCCCAATTGGGACTTCACGACCTTGACCACTTACTCCCGACCCGGATCCCCCCACTTTCACTTACCTCTGTTCGGAATACGGACTCCCGGTCTCGGAGAAATGGCGATATCTACAGGTTCGTCATTTCCTCACGTCTGCATCACGAAGGATCTATCGTCCTAGACCACTTACTGCTTTTGAGTCATTACTTCTTCGAGATTCGGTTATCCCAAAAGGACTTTCTAAACTTTATGATCTTCTTCTCTCTTCCTCACTCCTTCTTCGGTCCAAGTCTACTTGGGTACAGGAGCTGGAGGTTCCCATTACCAATTCTCAATGGCTGATGTCTTTCAAACGTGCTTGGACTTTGGTGTCAAACACGAGATATCGAGAAACTAATTACAAAATTCTTACTAGATGGTATAGATCTCCATTGCTCATTTCAAAATTTAAACCTGGTCTTAGTGCTTCGTGTTGGAGATGTGACTATTCTTCTGCCTCCCTAGCGCATATTTGGTGGAATTGCCCGTTAATATCTCCATTTTGGACATCAGTACACTCCACTATTTGTTCGATCTCCGGTAATTCTTTACCCTTTTCCCCTTTATTGCTACTTTTTAATATAGTCCCATCAGATGACACATCTAATGTCCCTCCTCTATCCGACCTCAAAACTTGGCTATTGCTGCTATCAGCGGCTCGCATTTGTATCCCTCAGCGATGGCTAAATCCTGACCCTCTGACATTGTCAGACTGGAAGCGGGAGGTTTCCTATCTTCTTAACATGGAGCGCCTATTTCATTACTCTCACAATACAATAACGTTATTTCATGATACATTTACCTCCTGGCTCACTTTTGTATCTCAGTCACCTCCTTCAGTATGAACATTTCCTCTCCCATTCTTTCAATCGTTTCGCTCATTCAGATGTTTTTCCTCTCATTTTTCTTGCATTCTCCCTAGGTGTTTCTTACCTTCTTCCCCCCTCTTCTACCTCTCTTCTCTTCCTTCTATTCCTATTCTTTTTCTTCCCTCCCTTTCCAATGTATCTTTCTCCCCTAATGTCACATCGTATTTTGTCTAAATTTCTTATTACCTTTATGTACAATTATACAATCAAAAATGTATCTTTGTCAGTATATTTGACTTTGTTATCTTTGACAATATTGTTAAATGCTTTATGCCTTACTTAATAAAGTAAGAGTGGTAAATTTGTCTTAACCCCTTCATGACCGCCCCGATCTGGTGCAAGGGTGGATGCTAAAGACCACAGAGCTTTATTTATTTATTTATTTATTTGTTTGCTCATATTATTCTGGGATGGCAGAGCAGTGCGCAGCAGCCATCCAAAAATTATATGACAGCTCCAAATTTTTGCTGTCCTGTGTAGATATATATATATATATATATATATATACACATATACATTAATGTGTAAAAGTTTTAGGCAGGTCTGAAAATGTGAAAAAAATGCTGTAAAGTAAGAATTCTTTCAAAAATAGACATGTTAATATTTTCTATTTATAAATGAACAAAATGCATATTGAGTGAACAGAAGAAAAATCTAAATCTAATCAATATTTGGTATGACCACCCTTTGCCTACAAAACAGAATCAATTCTTATAGGTACACTTGCACACAGTTTTTTAATGACGTTGAGATCAGGGCTCTGTGGGGGCCATACCATCACTTCCAGGACTCCTTGTTCTTCTTTAAGCTGAAGATAGTTCTTAATGACTTTGGCTGTATGTTTGTGGTCGTTGTCATGCTGCAGAATAAATTTTGGGCCAATCAGATACCTCCCTGATGATATTGCATGATGGATAAGTATCTGCCTGTACTTCTTAGCATTGAGGATACCATTAATTCTTACCAAATCCCTAACTCCATTTGCAGAAATGAAGCCCCAGACCTGTAAGGAACCTCCACCATGCTTCACTGTTGCCTGCAGATTCTCATTCTTGTAACACTCTACAGCCTTCAGTGAACAAACTGCCTTATGCTGCAGATAAATGTCTCAAATTTTGACTCATCAGTCCAGAGCACCTGCTGCCATTTTTCTGCACCCCAGTTCCTGTGTTTTCATGCACAGTTAAGTTGCTTGGCCTTGTTTCCACGTCAGAGGTATTGCTTTTTGGCCGCAAGTCTTCCATGACGACCATTTCTGACCAAACTTCTCCAGACAGTAGATGGGTGTACAAGGGTCCCACTGTTTTCTGCAAATTCTGAGCTGATGTCACTGCTGGATATATTGTGAAAGGAAGTAAACATAATGTATCTTTCATCTGCTGCACTAAGTTTCCTTGGCCAACCACTATGTCTACAGTCTTGAACTTTACATGTTATTTTGTGCTACTTTAAAAGAGCTTGGACAGCACATCTGGGAACACCTGTCTGCCTTGAAATTTCTGCCTGGGAGAGACCTTGCTGATGCAGTATCGCTACCTTGTTTCTTGTTGCTGTGCTCAGTCTTGCCATGGTGTATGACTTTTGACATTAAACAGTCTTCACCTTGTTAGCTGCATTTGGCTGTTCCTCACCCAGTTTTTTTCCTCCTACAGAGCTATTTCTGTTTCAGTTAATGATTGTGTTTCAACTCACATATTAAATTGATTATCATTAGCACCTTTTTGTTATAATAGTTTAATCATATTCCTGAATATTTGCCTACAAAATCCCTGACGTTGTGCAAGTGTACCTAGAAGAATTGATGCTGTTTTGAAGGCAAAGTGTGCACACACCAAATATTAATTTGATTCTATTAACATATTTATTTTGAAAGCAGTCTTACTTTTTACAGCATTTTTTTCACACCTGGCAAAAACTGTGTGCGTATATATATATATATATATATACATATATATGTGTGTTTTCTTTTGCATATCATAATTCACAAGGCTGATGCCGATGTCCTAAGAAAAACTGGAGTAATCTGAGTACATGATAGGGGGCACAAATACTCAATTAAATGAGATCGTTAAACCTTTGAAATGTGTTGTAGATATATCTAGTATTCAAGTAGATATATCTAGTATTTAAGCTAGTGAAATTTTAGCAACCTTTATATGTCACCTTTAATGCAGTTAGTTTGCCCCAAAATTAATGAAGGGGTTTGTAGTATACAAGCCTCATTGTTGCATTGTTTCTTTAATTGTAAGCAGAAATGCTTGCTGTGTATATATTACAGATGTAGCGGGAATGCTGCCACGATGTCTGGTAACAGACTGCAGAAAGGCTATATTAGGATAAAACTCCTCCAACAAGGGATAAAAGAGCAAGGTGCTGGGGAGCGACGCTAGTGGTCGGTGGAAGGGTTCGGAGGTTACCTATAGGGAATTGTGTTGTGGCCTAGCCATGTAAAGGTGCTAGCTGCGAAGTTAGATTGGTCCTCTTCAGTTGAGCTCAAGGAGTCCCCAGATAACACCCTATGGGCAAACTATACAACCCCTATCCCCAGGAAGAATACAAAGCTCCAACAGGAAACAGAAAAGCTAACTTACTTCAACCAGGTGAACTGGAAGCAAGAGGCAAGATGAACTCCAGCAGAACAGTCTCAGGAAGAGGTCAGAGGTGAAGTCTTGGTCTGGAGATACAGGATCTGATACTGGAGGCAGCACTAAAACAGAGGTAGAGTAGTTAGGGCCAAGAAGGGTCATACACAGGACAGGCTGCACAGAATCAGCTGGAGTTAACAAAGTTAAGGCCAAGCAGGGTCATATACAGTAAGGCACAGGCAGCAGCATAAAATCAGCAGACAGGAAGTGGAGTCAGGGTCAAGCACAGTAGATCTCAGATGGAGCACAAAATCAGTGGGCAGGAAGAGGAGTCAGGGCCAAGCAGGGTCAAAGACAGGTAGGCAGAAACTCAAATTGCAAGCAATACTATGCACTCTGGAGTCTCTATACTAATGCGTCCCAGAGCTGCATACCACTTCATTAAGTAGACGGCATAGGAGGAAGACAACGTGAGACCGCACAAGAATAGCACATGATGCCAAAACCCGGAAGAGACACGTAGCAGCCTGAGCATGGCGGTGGATGGGTGACAGTGTGTTGCATATATCAATAACTCAAGATGAAGCAAAAAATAATCTTATTGAGTTGCAGATCTAATAATGAAAATTATATCAAAAAGAACAAAGTGGTGACTGAGTTCAAACATTCTTCCCCGGTTTTTATCGGGTGTAGTTAAACCCAGTGACACAGAGATCAGTTCAGCTCCTTATATTACCACCGAACCTCAGTATGAGTGTTGTGGGCACTAAAAACAAGTATAATCTTTATTAATTTATTAATCTTGTCTTGATAAGTCTTGATTAAAAAACGCACATTGACAGACAGACCCCTATCATTTTCAAGTAAAACCAAAGTGATGTAGTAGAACCCAGATTAAAATGAGCTGATTCGCCCTTATGAACAGAGCCAAGATCGCATTAATCAAGAAAAAATCATTCACTGAAACGGTCTTGTAGGTGTGCTTAGAAACCAAGCACACATACAAGACCATTTCAGTGAAGGATTTTTTCTGCATTAACGTGATCTCGGCTCTGCTGCAGAGCCGCCGGATGACCTCAGGATCAGATTCCCCGGCAGTCAGCTAGCCACTGATGTCAGGGAAAGGGGAGGGAGGGGGAGACTTTGAAATTGATTTTCTCTCAAACCATAAAGGTTTGAGAGATGTGATTTGGGGCATTTCATGTTTTTTTGTAAGTTGTACAAGTTGGGGATTAGTAAATTTGAAGTGTTACTATCCCTTTAAATGGCAACTATAATGTAATTAGAGCTGTCTGGACAGATTTTCTTATCTGGGAGCAGACCTGTTGAGGAAGCCAGGTCTGCATTTTTTATCCCAGAGGATCAATTTGAAAGCTGAACAGGAGTCATGAAAGAGACCATGGTGTTATCTCACTGATCCCGCAATATTGACTGAACTCATGAAAATTCATGTTGGCACATGGCTACAGCTCCCATGGACTTCTAGGGACAGGTTTTGTCATTTATATTGTATTAAGTGCAAAAAATTATTAAAAATGAGTATACATTGAATGCCTTAAATTATATTACATATCACCCTATGTTTCTAAATCATAGACTGTCAAAACAGTTTGCATATTGCTATATACAAATCCAAGCCAACTCTAGTGCAGATGTCAAGTCCATAAACAGGAAATGGTTGATCCTCTCTTGAAATTATTACTCCCTTATTCAGTTTTCTCTTTAACCCTTTGAGTGCCAGAGGGGTACGGAATGCAATGCAGAGCAATGCATTCCGTACCGCTCAGGCACTCAAAAGGTTAAGCTTTCACGTTCTCAGGTGTAGCTGAAAGCAAAATGCACAGGTATCTATTTGCCCTTATATCTTGTTTCCTATATCTTTTCCTAAACTGGGCACTTGATATAACCAAGGTCATAAGACAGGAAGGCTCTAAATGGTAAGTAAGGCTTGTAGTTAACCCTTTGAGTGCCAGAGGGGTGTGCAATTCTTTGCAAAGCAATGCGATGCATACCCCACTGGCACTCAAAGAGTTAAAATGTGAAACCCATTCTTTCCTCTTCTGATTTTCCTCAAACCCATGTCACTTTTTTCTGTTCCCCATGTCCTTCTGGGTAACATACACTCATTCTTTTATGTCATATGGTATCTCCATATAATGAAAGGGAATAAAAAAACCCAGACACACAAGTTCTTTATAAAGAGGCACTCAACTCAAAGTATAACAAAAATATATATTTTTTTATTTTTATTAAATATATTCCACTAAAATGTTTAGCTAAAGACTCACATTTAAAACATCAGTAAAAACCACGTAACAGGCAGGAGGGTTATGCTGAAATACCATACAAAATGGGAGTTATAACATAAATGTATATCAAACAAATTAAATATGAGCAGAATAAATCCCAAAATTACCTATGATATATCTTAATATAAAGGATCTGGAGGAAGTAGAAGAGGATATATATATAAAGTACTCTCTTGTCCTAAACAATAAATTAAATAAACATATAGAGCCAGAAAGTGAAGGCTCTGACTAGTGCAGGCCTTCTCTTGTGTATGATATGGTATCTCCAGTCACATATCCTAACATACACATGTGATCTTTTACCTGCAAAATGACTGCTGACTTAAACAGAGTATCATATATAAAGTCTCCTCTGAGTTTCTGGAAGTGCTTGTCATGGTCTGTCATGTCAGAACAGATGCGGTGGTATCTGATGGCTTTGCTGTATATGATGGAGTTCTTTGTGTGTTTTGGGTGTAAGCTATTGTTTTTCAGGTAGGTTGGTCTGTCTGTTGGTTTGTGGTACAGGGATGTGTGGATGGAGGTGTTCTGAATGCTGATAGTTTTGTCAAGGAAGTGAATGTTTGTGCGTGAGTGACTGAGTATTAGGTAGATATTGGGGTGGAATGTATTGTAGTTCTCATGGAATTTATAAGTTCCTCTTCACTGACGGTCCAGATGATAAGAATATCATCTATGTAACAGACATAGACCAGGGGTTTTATCTGGCAGGTGGACAGGAAATCCTCTTCCAATTTTGCCATAAACAGGTTGGCATATTGTGGTGCCATTCGGGTACCAATTGCAGCCCCCATTTTCTGCAGGTAAAGGTCCTGTCCAAACTTGAAGTACTCCATCATATACAGCCAGGCCATCAGATACCACCGCATCTGTTCTGACATGACGGACCGTGACAAGCACCTCCAGAAACTCAGAGGAGACTTTATAAAACATGGTTACAGTGCAAGTATTATTATTATGACAGTCAGATACAGAAGGCTACACAAATACCAAGAAAAAAATCTGTTGAGCTACAAAGAACAACATAAGGGAAACCGGGTGCCACTGGTGGTCACTCACCACCCCCAGGTTGAAGTTCTACACAAAATATCAAGAGAACTTCAAACGAAATTACATACCAATGAAAGACCGAAGAACATATTCCCACAGCCTCCCTTACTCTCCTTCAGACAACCTCCCAATTTAAAACAAATGATGGTAAGGAGTGCCCTGAATAAAAATACAAAAAAATGGCACATCTCCCTGTCTACAAAAGAGGTGTGACACCTGTGCACACATTTACACCACAGACAAGGTACCCATACCAAACACCCAGTTACACTATAAGATCAATGGTACCGTCATCCAATGTAATATACCTCAGAATCGGTGTAAAATGCCCAACAGCTCTTTAAGTGGGAGAAACTGGACAGCCATATTTAATTCCCACAGATCCAGTGTTAACAACAAAAAGACAGAGACACCAGTGGGAGAACATTTTTGCCAAAATGGACACAGTGTCAGAGACATTAAGTTAACTGTATTAATGGGATTGATCTGCACTCAGAGGGAAAGAAAAGTAGGGGAGGTTAAGTTAATGTTAAAGTTTAATACTATTCATAATGGTTTAAATAAAGACAGGGAATTCCTCTCACATTATCACTTAGTGGATTAACGTTTCCAACAGGCCCACATTGTAAATACCTCTAAAGCCTAAGAGGTCGACTGCAATTTACCATTAACTGATCAAAGTGTCTGGATCTGGGTTGTGTTCTCTTACCTGATTTCCATTCTAAACAAATCAATGTATACTTGTATATAAGAGATGTTTTCATATTTATCTGTATAACATGCCTGAGGAAGAGACCTAAGGTCTTGAAAGCTTGCATTTTAAATCTAAAGCAACTATATTTGCCTCCTGTAAAGCTAAATAGATACTCACATTTATATCTACATCCTAAGAAATGTAACTATTGCTTTTATTTCATGTAAATTATTGTTTAGATATCAAAATAATAGGGCACAGTTAAAAAAAACAAATATCACTCATTGTTCCTCGGTTCTATATTACAGCTATGCAAACTAAATCAGAATGCCACTATGATTCTTTAGTTTAATTTCCCTGCTCAGTAAGATGGATTTATCAATGTTTAGTGCTGCCATGATAAAATCAGATGCTATTACTCTGCATTGCCACAGTGACAGTAATTGGCTGAAACATTTAATCATGGCCATTTTTAAATGGCCAAACTGTTATTTTCCCAGTCTCAAAGTGCATATTACATTGGTAACCCTATGAGTGCCAGAAAGGTATCCAGCGCATTGCGTTGTGATGCGTTTCATACCTCTCTGACACTCAAAGGGATTTATTAATGAAAACCTACATCTAGATATTTTTCTGATGCTGTCTCCATGCTTTATGAATACAGCCTGAATTAGTTAGCTTTGATAAATATACCACATACTACACCTCTGGTGCTCAAAGAGGCTTTGTAAGGAATTGCCTTTTATTCCTTCTTGGGCATCTTCTACTCCCTTACTTTCCTTTCCCCTCCTCTCTGTTCTTATTGGAGCACTTCAGTTTTTATACCAGCCTGCCCTGAACCTCAGTGCTTGATTATTCATTCCTGCTAGTGTTTTCTGTGATTGCCAGCATTCCTGACTTGTTTGTTCTGTGACTGACTCTGGTCTGTACAACTGACTATGATACTTGCTTGCTGATTTGTACTCCTGAAGCCCCCTGTGATCTTTGGCTTGTCTGACTACACTTCTTCTTATCCTCCGGTATCCCCATTTGCTCCTGGTGACCTTTGCCTGGTTTGACTTTGCTTATTTACTGTGCCCTGCAGTTGTTCCCTACTTGCTGTCTCTCCGAGATCTTACCTAGCCAGCCTCGCCCGCCTTTGCTACCATGCTGCTGCTGGTTCCTGCTTCCTTCTGCTGGTAAGTGTTGGCCTTCACTCTCTCCTTCAGGGTAGTATTGAGCTGTTTGGTTCCTCGCTATTTTATTCCCTGGTGCTACGTTTTCTCCCTGCCTCCTTTTACCTGGCAACGGTTGGGAAAGGCCCACATTGGGCAAGCAGTCTTCATTGGTGGCTGTTTTGGTGGGTTAATGCTCCTACAATGGGAAATAGATACTATTATATATATCTTTATTTGCTCAGTTGCTCTTGTGTACTTACCTCCCTGGTTAGTCTGTGGCCTCACTTGCAGGTTAGCATAAGCGGTCGTAACCCGTTTCCTAGGGGTGGCATTACAGGTATTATTCTTGCTTTGGCGATAGGCAGCGGTTGTGAGGCTAACAGGCCAGGTAGTCTTGTCCCTGTTTGAGCGATCCCTTTAGCTGACTCCTGCCCGGTACTACCTCGCAATTATTAAGAGCACAGGGTAATCCGTAGTAGGATTTTTAGCTTTATTGGCCCTCGTCTAGATCTCTGTTTGCAGGAGATCCTCACAGTATCTCGTGGTCTGCTGTATTTTTCCCTCTGTGGCCTCGATAGTCTCCTATTTTTGTACCAGTATCCTTTGAGTGCCCCTAACTGGTTACCCTATCTTGTCTGCATATTTTGATCCCAGTGACACCGGTTCTCAAGCTCCATACACTAGTGTCGCTCTCTAGGCTCTGGACCTGGACTTTGTATCTACTGAATGTTACAGGCTGTTGAACTAAAAAGAACTACATTAATTCTGAAGCAAACAAACTGCACCATAGTAGACCAATACAAATTCCCCAATTTTACATTGATTTGATTGGGATTTTTAACCTCTTGAATGTTATAGAGGTCTCAGATGCATTACAAAACAGTTGATTTGCCCCAGTTCTTACTGGTATACAGCCTAAAATACTTAACTAAAATGTATATGCTATATATTTTGAAAAATAAAATAGTATATCAGTATTATTTTTATTATCCTGTGTGTGCAGATTATGTTGGGGTTATGCTGCTACCATATGTAAAATATTAATAGAAATAAAATGCTGTTTTCATACTAGTAAAGCTCTATAGTGACGGATTGTCTTAGATCTGACAGCTTGAGAGTCTGATACTCTCATGAGAGTTTGAGACAAATGGAGCAATTTAAGATCCTCTTCATTTAGCTATTTCTAAGTAATAAATAGACAGCAAGGCAGAGTGGCAGACACTGTAAAAGATAAAACTAACAGTTTAAACAGTAGTGTACTTACTCAGGTACTTTTAAGTGACATTATAGAGACACCACCTAACAATGACACTTCAGTTGGCAGATCAGAAATATGAGATATTCTAAAACTTTAGCTTATACATCATTCATCAAACGCAGTTAGCTTATGACAGCCGTCTGTGTGTTCTAAAACTCAATAAGTGCTGCAGTATTTAAGGTAATATTTAAATTTCAGATACAAAATAAGTATTAAAAAAACAGAAAATAACAAATAATTAAAGCCTGGAGGCTAGCACCTTTAGACTGTTCTATTAACAATATGAAAAATTGTAAAGTCACAATAGAAAAACAAATTATACAAACAGATCCCAGTCTAGCAGATTATAAAAAATAAGCATCTTGGTGTCATTGCATACAAATGAGTGTGCAATCTAGTGAGTAAAGCACGTCAGTTCCTGCACTGCAACAATCTACATACTGAAGATGGTGATATTCCATGAACAAGCAAATTAAGTAAAATAAAAAAGAGATAAGCTCAATGATATTATTGTATGAAAACTAAGAAGATAAAATATAAAGTCAAATGAACATGCCCAAGAGCAGAGACTGTATACTGCCTAAAGTATTAACCACGTATACAGATGACCTGTAGCCCACTAGTTAGGCTTAGAGTCTGATGATGACCATCTACACTGGTGATTATTCCAAGCAATAGGGAAGTGGCACTTGACAAAAATCCCAAATGTCCTACCAGGGAGCCTTATGCACAAAAAGACAAGGGGAGCAATTCTAAAGTAGTCAAACTCCACCATAAGGGAGAAATAAAAATTACCAATGCATGGAGATCTCTCTATTACTCTTGGGTTTAAAATCTAAATTTAAAACAATGGTAAGTCTGAAAATGTTTGTTTGTCCCATACTGGTTTGTTTCAAAACTACTTATCTTTTCTGGAAGTCACAAACTCTACAAAAGTGTTTCTTTTTTTTTTAAGTCTAGGCACCCCTAAAACAGTTTTGTGTCCTAACATCCGTTATGCTAAATGTCAGTTGGACAGTTGAATACCGACCAGAAAATTTTATTTTGTCGGTCGGTATCCATTTTGTCCTACCAACATTTCTCTACTCCAACATTTGGATCGAGCCCTTAGTTTTTAACTATTTGAATGCTACCATTCAATGTGTTAAAAGCCTTATTGACATAAAATTGTAGCAGAATTTTAATTGCATGTTCTGCACTTGGGGGCATTATCCAATAAGCTCTCCAAACCTAAGTTCCCCCTCATTACCTTGGGGTTAAACAAGTGGGATCTGATATAATGCATTAACCGATACTCCAAATTCTTTTATCAGTTTCTGACAAAATTTCATTTCTTTATCTTCCATTAAACTACGAATTTGTAAGACCTTCTTAGTCTTTCAATTATTCAAATTAAAATCCTGCCCATTATATTCCAGTACCTTCAGTGGAGCGGATTTCCTAACCTTATCTTTCATATTAATCTTCCACTAAAGCTATCCAAACCGGAATACTACTACCCAATGTACAGGAATGAAACCCTTTGATCAATCCGCAAATTCCCTTTTGGCTTAACCAAAGGATACATTCCAAATTATCCATACTGATCAGTATTTGTTCTAATATAAACCAGTCCTCCATTTTTACAGAAGACACCTGAATACTATAAATATCAGTTCATATACTTGCCTGAGCATATCTAAATAAAATTGGAAGTCACACTTTCTCCATTCCCCTATTCCTATACAATAATAACCTTGAGACCCTAGTTTTTTTTATTCAACAAAATTAATTTTTCTATTGAGTCCTGGAATTGCTTAATCCAACTCTTGGGCATCTGAATAGGAATCATTCTAAGATAATATAACCATTTTGGCAAAATACATGCCTTTACTGTGTTAATTCTGCCCATCCAGGATACTTTCAGGCCTTTCCAATCAGCCAACTGTCTCACCAATTCCCTAAACAAGGAAGAGTAATTTACCTCCCAGTAATAACTTTTGAATGATACATTTTCGTTCAGCAAGAGCCCTATGCCATATATATTTTATATTGAAGCATTACTGCTCTGTTAATTGTAAATTTGTTCAAAATAGATATGGATGTCTGTATGGAACTAAATTGCATGCCTACATCCCACAAGTCAACCTTACTCTTCCTATTAAAATTATGTATCTGCTCCATTCTGGACAGTGGGTAGATGAAAATTGTAAGTCTGCAGAAGTAAAAATGTCTACTGAGACCAAGAGACATGCTAAACCTTAAAATATTCTTCTTTATAGTCACATAAAGAACAATGTGAGGAGTGAAGAAAGCGCCATTTCTTTGGTTCAAAGAATACCATTATTTTAAAATTATCCTTTTTTACTTGACTCTACAGAAGATTTAGTTTACTCTGTGGTTTTATTTATTTTTTAATGCTAATCCTGCATCTTTAATAGTTCAGTTCGGAATGATGAAAACTAGCAATATGTTCTTTTGCAGTAAGTCTGACGACAGCAGTTCCATTTGTATGATTTGCTACAATTCTGTAGGTTTCATTTTTATCCATTATGTTGGAAACTCAAGCAGTTTATCATAATGCTAAGGTAAAATGTTGCTAAGCTAATATTTGTGTAGATGAGAGAGTTGTTAGATGTGTGTTGAATGAATGCTTACAAAGTAAAAAAAATGCACTAGATAAAAGTACTCACTAGATAATACATTTTTATTTATTGGGTTTACTGTTAAATCAAAGCAGCATTGTTAGGTTAATGAAAATGTAACTTTTTGTGTATGTAGCAAAGATGTGTTGAATAGCCCACCATTTTGTCAAACCAAAATGGGATGTTTTAATCATTTAACTGTACTCAACTTTGGCAATTCTTTGTTTATGTTTAAAAATATATCAAATCCACCACCAGTTTATTAGTTTGTAATGTTTTAGTAACTGCTTGAAGGGGCAACTGTACAATTTTTTTGTATAAGCTTAGTTCTCGACAGCTGAAAAACAGTAGAATTTAACCGACTGAATGTTAGAGAGGTCTCTGGAGCAATTTCTAGCATTAAAGAGTTTGTGCTTGGACACAAATATGACAAGTAAACGTAAGACTTCAACTGACTGATATACCTGTATTGACATTTGTCTTATAACTGTTGATGTCTATGAAGGACTGAAGTTGTACATTTTTGCTGTAAGCAAAAGGTTATGTAGAACTGGGAAACATTTTCTCCTGATAAATAGTTGATTTGTTCATTTAATACATTCAAGCATAACATCCATAACTTGGGCTGTTACCGTAAGCAGACCAGATGGTAGACTTCCCCTGTGATGTAAAACACATATAAACAGATTATAGTCCAGTGCTACACTGGTTCCATCTACCTTGCAACATAATTTTTTTTGCAAATGTTTTATATTAAAGTGGAAATGGGGTAACTTATACAATTGAAATGGCTGAACAGGGCACAGGGAGAGTAGACACTGCCTAGAGTGTCACATTTGGTGGGGAAGCTTAGCTGTCTATGCCACATCCACCTTCTAAATTGTGGATGTGGCCAGTGCAAACTCAATGTCACTGCAACAGTTTACATAGCCCATTTCTGGCTATTGTTTTAACCCTTAGATTTTACAGAGGTCCCCAATGCATTATGATGCAATGTGTTTGAGCTCTATCTAACAATCAACCAGGTTATCGCTTTGCCCCCCCCATTGCATGATATAGGATAGGGATCATTTCTGTGCCAGTGAACAGTGGATGGGACTTTAGGTGGGGTCAAGTGAGGGCTGGGGGTGTAGTCATGTGTGGATCTAAGGGAGCATAGTTCTTAGATGAAAGACCAATGCAGACATTGCCATAATGCAAAATGTGAAACAATATGAATAAACACCTGAAATCATTTTAATAAAAGCCAATAAATAAAAAATCTAAAAATGTATTCATATTTAATGATCTTGTTCATTCCAGCCTAATCTATACTTCTTTGCATTTTAGAATGAAATTAGAAAGCAATTTTAACAGGCATAATTATTGTATGCACATTTATTGGGAGATTTTGCTTACCACTCAGGAAAAGGCAATGCTATTTCCAATTAGAAATACATTTTATCATTGCTAACCTTGAATTGTACCTGTCATTTGAAAAAAAAATTAAAGTAGGAATCTTGTTAAATATCCATTTATTCAAATAATATTTAATTCATCCGCTTTCATATCTATTGTGATAAACCCTAAACAGGCTTCCCCTGGATGAGCATTAAGCACAGTCTTCTAGGGTATCACACACACTATCACGGTCCCCGTGATCCTGTGTGTCACTCTTTGCTGTGCTGCTCCCTGATTGGCTGAGCTGTGTGGGCCCGCCCCTGGTTACCCTTTTTATACTGGCCGCTGGCACCAGTCTGGTGCCCTTTCATGGTGTTCCTGAGCCTTGCTGCTGTTCTCTGCGTTCCTGATTTCCGTGTACCGACTTGGCCTGCTTGAGACTCTCCTGTGTTCCTGCCCATTGCTGATCCGACTTGTTTACGAACCCACTCTGGTATCCGACCCGGCCTGGCTGACGTTCCTGCCCGTTGCTGATCCGGCTTGTCTACGAACCCGCTCTGGTATCCGACCCGGCCTGACTGACGTTCCTGCTTGTTGCTGATTCGGCGTGTCTACGACTCTCCACAGTTCCCGGTTCCAGTCTATCTACGTTCCTGCTGCTGAAGACTGGGCGACATTCTTATTCCTGGAGTCGCGCTCGTGCTCGAGACTGACCTTAACCCTTGAGTCACTGTTCACTGTCAAACGCTACTGAGCTATACTACTGCTGAGTCTCCTTAAGCTTGCAGAGCGATATCATCAGGGCGATTCCGATTGCTGAGCTGATTCCTTGCTGTGCCTCACCTCCTACCAAGTGCTTAGTTAACCCGTTCAGTGCTACGCTACTACTGCTGAGCCGGCCACTTAGGCCTGAGAGACGGTGGCTCATAATCCATCTATGCAGGGTAGTTGTTCCGGTACCGTACCGGTGGTCATCTTGCCCACGCACTTGCACTGGTGGAGTAGTTATACGCCCGTGGGGGCTACCTGGCACTATCTATTGGCTTCCGTTTACGCCCGAGGGGGCTTGATCCTGACACTTGCAGCTTGCAATCTCTGTTGTACTCCCGTGGGGGCTAACGTGCCTTGCTCTTGCAGCTTGTAGTCTCCGGTTTACACCCATGGGGGCTAACGACTCACAGTTCCAAAATACTGGTGGCACTTGTTACGCCCGTGGGGGCTATCCATTATTGCTCTAGCGTTCTGGGTCAGTTCTACCGTGCAAGTCGAGTGCTCTCCTACAGACTTGGTATTGACTCCTCATAATTATACAAATTTCAGCTACACCTTGGGCGTGCCTACACCACAACAAAGACTGATGAGGACTGAGTTAACTATTATGTGTCCCTGTCTGGGTTACCAGTCCTAGTATATTATTTCTTGTACATATATTCTACTCTGTCTGTTCTCAGTATACTGGCCTGTAAGGGCCTAAACACTTGTTCTTGTTTACCCTGTGTGCCTGTAGAGGGCGATATTGTTCATTAATTTATTTAATAAAACTACGTTTTACCATACCCTCTGTCTGAAGTGTCTGAAAACCGTAACAGTACGAAAGGGCCATGACCTCAGAGAGTAAGGGAGATACTGGCACACAGAATATCCATTGGCGAATGGATGGTCACGAGCAGCGCCTCGACCAGTTGGCACTGGCCTTGCAGACCTTACTTGAGCGTACGGTACACCTAGACAAACCTAATCAGAATCCGGTGGTCACCCCAGTTTCGACACCGGAGAACCTGCCTGTAGTTCCTACCACGCAGTCCAGAGGATTCACGGCGGTGGCGCCGTTACCGTTAATATATGATGGCGAGCCTAACCAATGCCGAGGCTTTGTCAACCAGTTGGAGATATTCTTTGAACTCACGCCTCAGGCATTTCCTAACGACAGAAGTAAGGTTGGCTTCATGATTTCTCTATTAACGGGCAAGGCATTATCTTGGGCGAATCCTTTGTGGGAGAATGCCAAACCCTGTACCCTGAACTTTAAAGAGTTCATAAGACAGTTCCGCAGAGTGTTCGAGATACCTGGCAGAACCGCCTCTGCTGCCAAGAGGTTGCTGGAGATGCAACAGGGCGACCTTACCCTGGGCGATTACGCTATTGAATTTCGAATCTTGGCAGCAGAGGTGGGCTGGAATAATGAGGCGCTAGTTGCAGCATTTGCACAGGGCCCATCAGACTCCATAAAGGATGAAATTGCTGCCAGAGACGTGCCTAGTGATCTGGACGAGTATATCGATTATGTTATGCTCATTGACTCCCGCATTCGCGAGAGACGCATGGCTAAGAGGGCGAAATCGAGGAGCTGTGGGCACGGCAGTCTTTTGAACCCACCCTCGCCACCCTGTCCTCCTGAACTTACAGCTGAGACTGGTGAACCAATGCAGCTCGGGTTCACCAGACTAACAAAGAAGGAGTGGCGCCACCTATTGGAAGGCACCAAGACACCAGTACTAATTCTGACAGACCACAAGAACTTGACATATCTTTCAGAGGCCAAGAGACTCTCCTCACGTCAGGCCAGATGGGCGCTCTTTTTGTCCAGGTTCAATTTTGTGGTTTCCTACCTGCCGGGTTCCAAGAATGTCAGGGCAGACGCCTTGTCCAGACAGTTTGTGTCAGACACTGAAAAGGATGAGGAGCCAGTACCGATCATTCAGCCAGATCGTATTCTGGCCACTATTCGCACTAGTATCACTTCGCCACTGGGGGAAGAAATTTTGGCCTCTCAGGTTAGGGCTCCTCCTGAAACCCCAGTAGGCAAGTGCTTTGTTGATGAGCCATTCCGTGCCCGTCTGTTGGAGACCTACCACTCATCTAAGGCGGCTGGGCACATCGGACGGGATCAGCTGTATTGGTCCATGTCCCAGTTATTTTGGTGGCCGTCCCTTAGGGCTGATTGCTCCGCATTTACTGCAGCCTGTGCCACCTGTGCCCGTGCCAAGACACCCACGCATCTCCCTGTAGGCTTGCTCCAGCCTGTCCCTAATGGCGACCGACCATGGTCCCATATCTCCATCGATTTTCTGGGAGAATTGCCAGCATCTAAGGGGTACACGTTCATCCTTATGGTGGTTGATAGGTTCTCTAAGATGGCTCATTTCGTGCCTCTCCCTGGTCTTCCATCGGCTCAGGAGCTGGCTATGATATTTGCTAAGGAAGTGTTTCGGCTGCACGGGGTACCCAGAGTGGTGGTGTCTGACCGAGGAAGCCAGTTCGTGTCCAGATTCTGGAGGGCATTTTGTGGGCAGATGGGCATCCAGTTGTCATTTTCTTCTGCCTATCATCCCCAGACCAATGGAGCCGCGGAGCGTGCCAATCAAGGACTGGAACAGTTCTTGCACTGTTTTGTAACCGATCATCATGATAATTGGGCCGACCTGTTGCCTTGGGCAGAGTTTGCCAGGAATTGTGCAGTTAATTCATCGTCCGGGACTTCCCCATTTCTCATTAATTATGGGTTCCAGCCCTGTCTACTCCCGGACTCATTCCAGGCACAACAGATTCCAGCTCTGGATGAACATATCGAGCAGCTTCGCTCCACTTGGGCACAGGTGCAGAGGACCCTCAGCCAGTCATTTCAGCGCTACCAGAGGCATACCAATCGTAGACGGTTACCAGCGGTCTCCTTTCAGGTGGGGGACAGAGTATGGCTTTCCTCCAGGAATCTCAAGTTGCAAGTGCCCTCCAATAAACTGGCACCTCGGTTCATTGGCCCATTCAAAGTTATCCGTAAGGTGAACCCTGTCTCCTATGCATTGGAACTTCCAGCTTCTATGCACATACATAATGTATTCCATGTATCTCTGTTGAAACCATTGGTGTGCAACCGTTACACTACCACTCCAGTAATTCCTGGGCCGCTGGATGTTCAGAGCCAGGAGAAATATGAGGTACAGAGTATCATTGATTCTAGGAGATTTAGAGGAAAGTTGCAATACTTGGTCCACTGGAAGGGATATGGCCCTGAGGAACGTTCCTGGGTAGATCAGAGGGATCTCCACGAGCCCAGGCTCTTGCGCAACTTTCACTCTAAATACCCTCAGAAACCAAGACCTCCGGCAGGGAGAGGGGGGTACTATCACGGTCCCTGTGATCCTGTGTGTCACTCTTTGCTGTGCTGCTCCCTGATTGGCTGAGCTGTGTGGGCCCGCCCCTGATTACCCTTTTTATACTGGCCACTGGCACCAGTCTGGTGCCCTTTCGTGGTGTTCCTGAGCCTTGCTGATGTTCTCTGCGTTCCTGATTTCCATGTACCGACTTGGCCTGCTTGAGACTCTCTTGTGTTCCTGCTCGTTGCTGATCCGGCTTGTCTAGGAACCCGCTCTGGTATCCGACCTGGCCTGGCTGATGTTCCTGCTTGCTGCTGATCCGGCTTGTCTACAAACCCGCTCTGGTATCCGACCCGGCCTGGCTGACGTTCCTGCTTGTTGCTGATCTGGCGTGTCTACGACTCTCCACAGTTCCCAGTTCTAGTCTATCTACGTTCCTGCTGCTGAAGACTGGGCGACATTCTTACTCCTGGAGTCGCGCTCGTGCCCGAGACTGACCTTAACCCTTGAGTCACTGTTCATTGTCAAACGCTACTGAGCTATACTACTTCTGAGTCTCCTTAAGCTTGCAGAGCGATATCATCAGGGCGATTCCGATTGCTGAGCTGATTCCTTGCTGTGCCTCACCTCCTACCAAGTGCTTAGTTAACCCGTTCAGTGCTACGCTACTACTGCTGAGCCGGCCGCTTGGGCCTGAGAGACGGTGGCTCATAATCCATCTATGCAGGGTAGTTGTTCCGGTACCGTACCGGTGGTCATCTTGCCCACGCACTTGCACTGGTGGAGTAGTTATATGCCCGTGGGGGATACCTGGCACTATCTATTGGCTTCCGTTTACGCCCGAGGGGGCTTGATCCTGACACTTGCAGCTTGTAGTCTCCGGTTTACGCCCGTGGGGGCTAACGACTCACAGTTCCCAAATACTGGTGGCACTTGTTACGCCCGTGGGGGCTATCCATTATTGCTCTAGCGTTCTGGGTCAGTTCTACCGTGCAAGTCGGGTGCTCTCCTACAGACTTGGTATTGACTCCTTATAATTATACAAACTTCAGCTACACCTTGGGCGTGCCTACACCACAACAAAGACTGATGAGGACTGAGTTAACTATTATGTGTCCCTGTCTGGGTTACCAGTCCTAGTTTATTATTTCTTGTACATATATTCTACTCTGTCTGTTCTCAGTATACTGGCCTGTAATGGCCTAAACACTTGTTCTTGTTTACCCTGTGTGCCTGTAGAGGGCGATATTGTTCATTAATTTATGTAATAAAACTACGTTTTACCATACCCTCTGTCTGAAGTGTCTGAAAACCGTAACACACACAGTCCACAGTTCTTAAAAAGATGTGCAGGATTATTTTGACATCACATCAAACACAATAAGCAGGCAGTGATTTACAAAACAAAATTAAAATGACACTACAAACAAAACCCTAGATCAATCTGAGCACTAACTTTACTTGTAGCAGTTTTCTTTTTTACTTTAAAGGGATAGTAATACTTCATTTTAACTTTATTTTATTTTGTAGGCATTAAAAAAACATGAAGAATAATATGTCTTATCTCTGAAACCTTTATGGTTTAAGAGATATTCACAAACAAAGTATCCCCCCCCTGTTCAACCAGATCAGAAGGGAGATGCCCAGGTAGACTGCAGAGAGGGACAATCTTCAATTAAGATAATGGAAAAAGCTGAAAAACTTGTCAAGGGGGGAAGGGCTTTCATTGTTTTCATACAAAGAAAATTGTCCCCTTCTGTTATCTGTACTGTCATACAACCAGACTCACATCTGAGAAGAGATGGCTTACACTAGGTAAAAGGGGCGGGGAGGGGAACTTTGCTTGTGAATATCTCATAAACCATAAAGGTTTGAGAGATAAGACTTATATCATTCTTCATGTTTTTTTAATGCCTACAAAATAAAATAAAGTTAAAACGAAGTATTACTATCCCTTTAAGGTACTAAACTAACAACATTAGCACAGGTGTAACCAAGCTTTTCAAATCCTGCTTTCTTGCACTCCTCTGCTCTGCACTTCTTGCTCAATGCAAGTGAAACTCCATTCTGTTTATAATCTCTGCAGCCTGGGATTTACAGGTTGCTGGACCTACTTATTGGGAACAGGTGAATGGGTAGGGGCTATATAGGATTCTGGGTCCTAAATACCTTCCTTTTACAATCATCTTATATACTTTGTCACAATATGTAACGCAACTTGTTTCCCAGTGACTTTGGGCCTTATCCACAAAAACACACGTAAGCAATTCTGGAGCATACCAACTACATCATAAGGAAGAAAGAAAGTTTCCCATCTTTAAACCCCTTGAATGGCAGAGTTGTCTCAGATGCATTGCAAAGCCAAGTCAAGGGGTTAAAACTGGCCTAAGATCAATGTATTGTTTTGGGAATTTTTATTTCTCCCCTATTGTGCAGATGATATACCCCAGAATTGCACCTTTTCTCTTTTATTAGTAAGTGCCCTTATTGTAGTAAAACAAATGGTTTAGACTTTCTCACAGACTTCAGTCAATGTATAAATGTTTCCCTATTATTAAAAATGGATATGGAATTTAGTCGCAAGCAATTGGTTCCAATGGTGGTCTCTAGGGAATCAATGGCAAAAGCACTATATTCTATTTAAAGTTATTTAACCCTTTGAGTGCTAGAGAGGTATCCAATGCATTGCATTGCAATAAATGTGTGTGCACAAACACAACAAGCTGCACACACACATATACATACACACACAATCATATACACATACACACACATACACTCACACACTTTCTCTCTCTCTCTCTCTCTCTCTCTCTCTCTCTCTCTCTCTATGTAAAAGTGAGAATGTGGAAGAGGGGTGGGTGGATGGAAATATAAGGTGTGCGGCTCACAAACAAATCAGTCTATGCTATAAATAAGAAAAATGGGAGGGTTATTGTGAGACAGTAACACAGAGACTGGTGGACCAGAGCTGGAAGTGGCCCATAAAATCTGTAAACCAGACCCAACCACACAACTGCCTTTAATGCATTTTTTAATGCATGCACTTAATATTTAACCCCTTAGTGACCGGCCGCACGCACACGGTGCTGGCACTTAACGCCAGAGGAAACCAGGTCATACACGCATAATCAGGAGCACAGGAGAACACACTTGCAGCCATAAACAAACACAAGGGCAAGGAGGAGGTGAGCCTAGATGCTTTAAATAACCTGGAAGGGGTTGGCTGATAACTGTCACGGTGCCCGTGATTGCCTCCAGTGTTTGATTGCTGTAACACAGTAATTACTATGATCAGTAGTCATGAAGTTTGCATGAGAATGCAGCATAGTCAAAAACAGACTAGATGGGCTGAATGATTCTTTTCTGCCATCAAATTCTTTGTTTCTATGTAACTGAGTAAATATCAAATTGTGCAGAATGACTGGTTAAATAAGAAGCTCAGAAAAGGAGGTGGTGGGAAATACTGAGGCTGATTCTTTGGAATGCAAATGGGGACAAGGCCATATAATGCTTGGTATTGGGGTGTCCTCAGGTAGTTGATAAAACTCACTGTGATAGTAGTTTGGCAGCAGAGAACAGGCAAGCTAAGTTTGAGTGCTAGTAGCAGACTGAAGCAATCGTCAGGTGGTCATAATCTGGCTGCAGAAAGTTGTGATGGTCATTTAACAGGCAGAGGTCATGGGCTTAGGAACCCTAGTCAGTATAAAAAATGGGACATGATGTGGAGTTATGCATAGAAGAACTCCCAGAATTGTAGGTAAACAGTTAGTAATACAAATCTAGGCAGGTTTGGAGGTCTGGCAAGGATTAAGAGAAGCAGTGCATGTTGAATATACACATGTACCTTAATTTGAATTTTTTTTAATTACCTGCAAAGTGACAAGAATTAGAGATGTCTTTGCAATTAATAAAGCATGCAGGTGGTTACTTGTTGTGTCGTATCCACATTACACCACTGAGTATGATTGATTGCTAGTGACCACATGTAAAAATGGCTTTACAATCATTGCTTGCTTTGGTCACCAATTTTTAACCCTTTGAGTGCCAGAGGGATAAAGAGTATAAACTCAAGAACTCATAAGATAATTCAGTTAGCCACAACCCCAGATCAGTTAATGCACATATATTTATAACTGATATTCAATTTAGACCTTTGTCTTCTAACAAATATCACCATACACCATACTCTAAATCTACATTTCATTCCCCAAGACTTCGCAACATACAGTACTTGCAAATTTTCTAGCAGCATGGTTTATAGCTTTTACCAGCAAAGGAATTAATGATCATAGTGCTTTAAGAAACGCAGCAGTATTTTCTTCACGCCAGATTGAATTTTTCTTTGTTGAAGATATGATGACTGAAAATTGTATCTGACAAAAGTGACATCATGAATTATAAAGGACACAGATTTTATCTCACATCAAGGCAGCTGCATCTGTTACTTTAATATGTCTTTGGAGAGAAACAAAGGAAGGCTAATTAATATACATATGCAAATTTGGCATATTACAATGGCTAGACCTGGCAAATTTCATATATTTATTTATTTTGCTTAATACATGTCTGGTTACAGTTGATTGAATTTTTCCCCCTGATTTTATTTCTGCTGTTTCAGTTTTCGCAGTTATATATTCTTCATACATTATTGATAGAGTGGAGCCATAAAGGATAAATGTTTTTCATTTAACCAGATCATAATTAGGTGATACGATCTTTGGATTAGCAACTCCTTTGGAAATATTGCACTTATATATATTTTAAACAGCTCAATCTACTGTATAGAATGTCCAGTAATTAGTTTCTTAGTTGGCAATCTAGCTGCTGAATCAGCCATTTCTATGTATATTTTTACATATGTGGTCCATTTATATTATGACTTTTAAATGGATTATGGACTGAATATCAGTGTTGAGTGTACAATAACACCTAACATATGTTTCTGATTAGAATGCTCACGTAATTACTTCACTTTTTAAATATATAATTAATGTTGTATCACATTTGATTTGGTTGCATATGAGCATGGTCAAGGTACCACTTATCAGACTTAACTCATTTTATATCTGTTGTCATCAGTGTTTTCCTCCCACTCCAAGTTACATTGGGGTTCCCCAAGGGACCCTTCTACTTTTTATAAAAACTATCTGCCTACGATTTGCAATGCTTCCACTGTGAACAAAGATTGTGATGAGCACCGGCCTAGAATGAACAAAATAAACTGTTTTGTTCTAAGACATGGTGGCCTCTCAATGGTGGTCAGGTCATGTTTTTCACTCCCACGTGCTTCTACTGTGCACACAATGGTTATGCTTGTGTAGTGTTCTCTTTATAGTACTCTTTGACACTTCTATGCCTACATCCTGGAATGTGTTCTTGACATTTGAAAAGGGGTAGTTCTTCACAATTGCAGGCATTCATCAGCATACCTGGGAACTCTCCGGATTTGCCCCGGAGACTCCGGTTCTGACAGAGCTTTACCGGGTCTCCGGGACAGAGGCAGATTCCTCCGGATGTGGAGAGTTTCTATTGAAACTCTACCACATCCACTTTTTCTCCACTGTTCCTCCGTCCCCAGCCTTGTGTGTGACACCTTTAACCCTCTGAGTGCCAAAGTGGTAAGGAATGCATTGCTTTGCAATGCATTCCGTACCACTCTGGCACTCAAAGGGTTAAGTCCCCACACACACTCGCGGTAAGCCCCGCCCCTTTTTGACGCGATTAGCGTCATTTTTGTCACCCACTCCTGAACAGAGGGCTACCCTCCGGGTAGCCCTCAACTGGAAGTTCCCAGGTATGTTCATCAGTCATCCACTACAGTATTCTTCCATGGCCTGCTAGATTATTTGCTATACATTCTTGCTTCTAAACAACGTACAACACAGCTGATTTTGACAAAACATAAAGGGTTTTGGCAAGGTCTCTGATTTATTTTTCTAAATTTTCATCCTCTTGATGTCCTGCTTTACTGGCATTGACATCTCTGTGCATTTCATATTGAGCAACAACTTCAACAGACACCAAATGCAAATGCCACACCTAGAATCACCTCTAGACCTTTTGTTATCTGTCTTATTAACTAATGGTATAATGACACAGACCTTGCCAAGAAACAGCAGAGCAGTCAATTGTCCAATTACTTTTGGCCCCTAAAATGGAGTAAACCATGTATAAAAAGGGCTTCAACTCTTACATGGTCCATAGTTTATGGATGTAAATACTTTCAAATTAAAACTGACAGGCTACATTTTATCCTCGTCATCAGTATTTAATTTCAAATCCAGCATTCTGGAGTTTAGAGCCAAAACAACAAAACTTGTGTTACTGTCTAAATACTTACGGACAGCAAAATTTTAGGTATTTACAAGGTATTTTTCAAGTTTAAATATTTCTGGGTAAATAAGAATGCAGATTTTTATTAAATTTTTTTGAAAGACATGTTACTGTTTCCAAAGTATCATGGAAAATAAAAATTCTGTTTCAAAATGGCAGTTTAAGTATATTGTATATTAAGTAAGTGTATATTGTGTATATTTTGTAATATTCAGTGAAACAGTGAACCTGAAAGTGTATCATTTATTGCTTTGTTTGCCAATGCAGTGTCATTATGAAAAAAGAAGTAGAGAGGAATTTGGAAATTATAGTCTTGTAAGTCTGACATTCATAGTTGGAAAATTAATTGAAATGCTGTTGAAAGGAAATATTATTGTCTAATGACATTCAAGATCCATAGCAGCTTAGCTTTACAACAGGAAGATCTTGCTGCACAAACGTTATTAAATTTATTGTTTATATTACTCATAGACAAGGCTTTGCATATTAGCATATATGTATTTTAGTAAAGTTCTTCATACTGTACCACACAGGAAACTGATTCATAGGATGCATAGTTTGGGATTCGACGCAAAGGTAGTTGGCTGGATAAATAATTGGCTAAAGGACAGGAAACAGCGTGTCATAACAAATGGTATTTATTCAGAGGAAAGATGGGTTATTATTGTAGGGCCAAAGAGGTCAGTGCTTTTCAATATCTTCATTAGTGATGTTACTGGGAGTATTCAAGGTAAGGTGTAACTTTCTGCAGATGACACAAAAATCTGCCACCGGGTTGACTCTCCAGGGGGCTATACCAAATGCATGATGATTTCTGAAAACTGGAGGAATGGACAAATGTACTGGATCTAAAATGTAATACTAAAATGATAATGCATTTATGATACAAAAACCCTGAGGTGAAATACAGGCTTAATGCTACTGTGTTAACAAAAACATCAGGGAAAAGGGACATTAGTAAATTTGAGACAGTTCAAAGAAAAGCTACCAAAATTGTGTAGGGTCTCATAACCCAGAGTACCAGAATAGACTCAAAGAACTTAAAGGGATAGCAATGTTTCACAAAAACAGCAGCTCCAATTAATCATCATAGTATTTGAGCAATAGAAAGTGTTATTTCAATACTGTCAGAGTTGTAGTTCAAGAGTAATTGAATGATAAAGTTTTCCCCTCCCGCTCTTTTATCTAGTGTAAGCTACCTCCCCTCAGATGTGGAATCTGGTCCACAGATCAGCCAGCTCACATCAAGGGACAATCTTCTTACTGTAAGAACAATGAAAACCCTGCCCCCTTGATAGGTTTTTCCCTTATGGTAATTGAGGATTGTCCTTCTCTGCGATCCACCTGGATATCACCCTGCTGCTCTGAGCAGTCTTAAATCAGTAAAAGGGGAGAAAGGGGGATATTTTATCATTCAATTACTCTTAAACTACAACTCGGACAGTATTGAAAGAACACTTTCCATAGCACAAATATGATATGATAGAAACCTTTAATTATTTTAAGAGATATAACCGTTGAGTTCCAGAATGGTATCCACAGCATTGTAATGAAATGCAGTGGATACCACTCTGAAATGTTAATATAGATCAGGAATAGTGTTGAGCGAGCGTGCTCGGCCGATGCTCGGATCGGCTCGAGCATCGCTCTGCTCTGCACATGGCGGTACTCGTACGAGTACCGCCATGTGCTCGCCCGACATGCTCGGGTGAAGAGGATCTGTGCCGGAAGAGGCACAGATCCGAAGACGCTCCGCTGGACCACCAGGGAATGGAGGTACGGGGGCATTGCGGAGATGAAGGGGGCATTGCGGAGATGAAGGGGGACATTATGGAAGAGGGGCATAGACTCTATGCCCCTCTTCCACAATGTCCCCCTTCATCTCCGCTATGCCCGTCTTCCACAATGTGCCCCTTCATCTCCGCTATGCCCCTCTTCCACAATGTCCCCCTTCATCTCCTATGCCATAGAGGAGATGAAGGGGGACATTGTGGAAGAGGGGCATAGCGGAGATGAAGGGGGACATTGTGGAAGAGGGGCATAGAGTCTATGCCCCTCTTCCACAATGTCCCCCTTCATCTCCGCTATGCCCCTCTTCCACAATGTCCCCCTTCATCTCCGCTATGGCATAGGAGATGAAGGGGGACATTGTGGAAGAGGGGCATAGCGGAGATGAAGGGGGACATTGACCAGGCACCCTCCGCTCATCAGAGCAGGGGGTGCCTGGTTTAATGCTCGAGTGCTCCCATTCATTTGAATGGGGCTCGGGTGCTCGGCCGAGCACTCGAGCATCAGGGGGTGCTCGGTCAGAGCACCCGAGCACCCGAGCATCGGGGTGCTCGCTCAACATTAATCAGGAAGAAAGCATTTAAAAGAAAAAAAAAGGAATACTAGAACAAGAGGTAATGATCTAAAGTTAGAGAGTGGAAAATTCAGTACTACTTTACATAAAAGCTGATGTACTCTTGGAAAAGCTTCCCTACAGAGGTGGTTGGGACAAATTCTATAAGGGAATTCAGATATGCCTTGGATAGACATAAGTCTACTCTGAAAAGTATGCATGATGAAGAATTGCATATTTTATTAGATAGGGAACTTCGCAGACCGAATGTGCCAGATGGTTTATTTTCAGCTGTCAAGACCTATGTTCCTATCTTTAACATGAAATGTGTTTCAAAATTACCTGCTTCACTGTTGCATGCCTAAAAATAAATTATACAGATGCATTTTTATTTTAAGGTTAAAATGTTATTACAGCAAATGTATAGTTCACATTATTTTGTGAACTGTCTCTTTAATAACTGGGATCATTGCTTGGTTCATATCCTATCTCATGTATTTATGTTTCAAATGTCTTCAAAAATTACACCTTTTATGATATCATGAAGGATGCATCACAAAATAGCAGGGATATGGGAAGTAGTGAACTGGAAAAAGTGCAGAGACATGCAACAAAACTGATAAAGGGTTTGGAGGATCTGAGTTCTAAAGAGGCTAGCCAAACTGGGTTTGTTTACATTAGAGAAGAAACGACTAAGGGGTGATATGATTACCATTTACAAATATATTCAAATTTAATACAAAGAACTCTCCAAGAAATTATTTACTCCAAGATCTGAGCTAAGAACAAGAGGTCATCCATTATGAGTAGGGGAAAGGTGCTTTCGACTAAAACAAAGGCAGAGATGTTTTACAGTAAGGGAGGTAAAGTTATGGAAATCTGTGCCTCTGCATGCTGTGCTTGCAGATACTGTAACTGTTTTCAAAAAAGTAATGGATACCTATCTAGCAAAGAACAATATTAAAGCAGAACAATCATATACATATAACTGACCCCCAATTAATTGTTAGCATACTGGTAATCATGGAAATAGTGTCATAATGTTTGTTAAGTGCCGGCATTATTAGCAATTAGAACTTACATCAAGACATCTTGGCGAATTGGGATTTGTGAGCCTGCACTGTCTGTCCCTGCCTGTACTGTATGGTACAAAGCAACTCCCCCTTTGGCAAATAACCTATCAGTGATGAGACAGGGGTGGACAGCGCAGGTGCATAGATAACATTTTGTCAAGATGTATGATGTCTTGATGTAAGTCCCACACGAAGTTCTGATTGCTAAAAATGCCGACACTTTTGGAACTGGAAATGGCTTCAGTGTTTGTATTTTTATTTTTATTTGCCTTCCTCTGGGTCAACAGGGGTGATTTGGCATGGGCTGCACTTGATGGACGCATGTCTTTTTTCAGCCTCGTCGGCTATGTTACTATGTTAAGTAAAGGTATAATTTACCTCATCAAGTTGCATAATGTAGCAGGTGTACAAAACATTCAGCTCCTTTACAGAGAGGTTGTGGGGGTTTGAAAGATTTTCTATAACTTATAACTTTGATTATCAAATTTTCTTGCACACAATTTATTCACCTCTATACATTATATATTTTAATTAGCAAACACAATTTCCCATTGTTAAATTCAGTGTATTTCTAAAGTATTAATATTTCCAGTTGAGTGAGTTGTTGTTTAATTGCTATTTTATGAAAGTAATTTACAAGAAAAACATTACATTTAGTTTACATTTGTAAATATAAGTTCAGTTTAAGGTGAGAAGGGTGTTTATTGCTCTCTAAAACTATTCCATTAATATAATTTGTTGTATTGCAATTAGAACTGGCAGTACAACATTATTGTATTTACAAATGTATGAGCAATCTAATAAATTCACGTTTCTACAGGTTTAAAAAAAATAGGTATTTTGTGCCATAAATTGGTACTCTAGGCCCTACAGATTATTAAAGGGGTGATAAACCTTAGAAAATAGTGGCTGTGATTTTTCTAGGTGGATGTCTGTCATACAGCAATCTGATGTAGCTGTTCATTTTTTCACAATAATCCTCACTTGTCTTTATCAGATTATAAATCAAACCCATCAGTAGACTTCCAGAGAGATCAAATGCAAAAGAGAGACAAATATATTGATACAACTGAATGATTTATTAAAGATACCTTCTATTAAACAAAGTGAGGTCTACTCATTCCAAGGGTATTCTTCCCCTTTTACACTGCTTGTTTCTGCTTGCACAAGTTACTGCATTACACACTAGAATTATGTTTCTCTTTGTGAACATTAAATACAAAATCTGATGCTATAGGGTAGTTTCCTTTTGTATTGGTTGGTTACATTTAATGACTTTTGAGGTCCTAATTACATAACAATTATATCAAGAAGATGTATGGCATTGAAGCTTACGTCCAGGTCTCTAATGCATTCACATTATTAAGGATTTATCACATGTTTTATAATTGGATAATTCTTTCTTCTTCATTTTCAGTTGTGTAATGACCCAAAACTATGTCTAAGCTTTTATAGCTGGTGTACATTATTGTCCATCTCATGAAAAAATAGTCAGTCATTTATTATAACTATGTTAGTATTTAAATATATATGATTTCCCATACTGACAAAATCATGTCTAGATAGAAAAATGTTTTGATCAAATTATTTTTGGAACTAGTGCATTTATTATGATTTTATTCTGTAGAAGCTTTTTGTGTTAAGAGAATAGTATTCTCAGTTGCTTTCTACTTTAGAGCTATTAATCCCAAGAAATATATATTTCAGGGTAGCAGGTCAAATATACAGAGGTCACAGTGTTTTTTACCCTCCTACTTTAACTAGTACCTTGGGAATGGAGGATTAAGGTTTGTAATAATATTTCTTGAAGGGAGATATTTCAGTATGTTATTAAGAGAAAAACCCTATTGTATTAGAATCTGACAATGTCTGTATTGATGTCACTCTTTGCTTTTTACTACTATTTAAAAAAGAACTTACCATAAAACTTCTTTTTTTAATGTTTCATTATTTCATTTTATACTTATATCATAAATTCACATCGTGATATCTAAGGCACTCATAAATTTATGTTTTGGGCAGTGTTGCTTAATGGTGCTAGTATATGTTCCTTTGATAATTCTTCATAATTCCCTTGCAGAAAGGCAATTAAACTGCATGTAAAATTAAATATATGGTTATGGTAATATTGAATGTTGTAATTCCCTGTACTATGAAGGGTAAAATGTAAATAAAATTAAGTTTATAGTATCAGTTTAATGTCAGCATACACAGATATAACATTTTTTAGATATTTAATGTTAGTAGACATTGATATAACTTTTTTAAACAAACGCCATTTGTATTGATGATTTTCTCTTGCACATTAGATTGTTTTACAGTTTGTGCTAGCTTACCTTTCAGGGTTAAAGAATTCAGGAAACTTCATTGTGCATGGCTATCATAATTGAGAAATACTCATTGGGACGAACGTAGAAAAATTAAGCAGTTTGGGGGCAAATCAACTACACCATAGCTAACACATAAATCATCAATATTCCCACTGCTTTAAATGTAATTTTTAACCACCCTGGTTATTTTTCTGAGGTACAAAACATTCTGCAATCATAAGAGATTTTCAAACATTTTAGGATCCATTAAATAATCAAGTTTTTTAATTCTGATAAAATTATTTTAAGGTGAACAAAATGTAATGATATAAATTATAACGGGTATGTTTAACTTTTCTTGTTTTTATTGCATACTAATGTGTAACATTCTACTGTAAATGCTCTCCAGGACAAATGGGAAATGAGAGAAATCTCAAGGGAGGAAATTCACTAAGCAGTGATAAAGTGGAGATAACTTCTCTAGTTTATCATTTCTCTAATTCCTATGTTCTATGGAGCCTATGCACTAAGATTTCTTCAGCTTTGGAGATCTTAGTGCATAGGCTCCATAGAATAACATAAGTACTGGAGAAGTGATAAACTGGAGAAGCCATCTCCACTTTACCAACTTTTTATCACCGCTTAGTCGATCTCCCCCAATGTATTCTTCCTGGTAAAATGTTTTCTAAATAATAAAAAATACAGGAATGCATACAAGAGTAAATCCACTTGAATAATGTTTCATTGATACTTGTGAATGTCTCGTATTAGAATGTTCAAGACTACTCAAGATTATTATATTTATTAATATTCAATAATTCCAGGAATAAATAGAAATGTCATTATTTTCTAAGTAAGGAAGGTAATATCTATATATATCATATTATTGATATACTCTTTGTGTGTGTCTTAATGATCTATTTTTGAAAATGTGCCATAGTTTATATGTACTCTAATTTCCTTCATTGTATGTTTTTTTCCCAGTGAATTTTACTATTAAATGGGCATTGTTACTTGGGTCAGTGAATGGAAGATTTAAGGTGTGCAAAAGCTGTTCCCATGTATATAGATATGTGTGTATGTGTGTAAAATGAGGCTACACTGAAACTCAACTTTACCAACTCATTTGAAGACACACTTGGATTAGACTGCTCACTACAAAGACTAGCTAGAGGAAAGTAAATGCATACAATAGTATGCAACTCACCTTTTCCATCATTAGACCTATCATGTCCCATAAAATAGTATTTATTCATCCTTGGCAAATACCTTGTAGTTCTTACATTGGCTCAGAGAGGGTAAGGCCACTTTGTACATCCACATTTGCCAGTGCTAGAAAGCAACAGTTTGTATAAAGTGCACATGTCAAGCTAAGACAATCTTAGTTTGCTTTACAGAGCATTAAAATCTGTCTATATATTGTAGTAGTAATTTTTTCCTCTAAAATAGTTTTTGCAAAATTAACCTTTGTATTTTGTTGTATTTATGCTAATTTTCTGTACAGTATGCTAGTTATATTTGTAGTCAAATGTATCACCCCAGTAAGTGGATTTTGTCTAGATCCTTTCATACCACACTATGTAGTACTATTGACCCAACATAAAAACTAATTAACATAAAGTGTCACACTGCTCCACACCATATAATTTTAATTTCTAGAAAACTATTTGTTACAAACAAGTGGCTAGAAAAACATTTAAGAAGTTTTTGTCTTTAAAATGTATTAAACCTCTGCTAGGGTATAAGGAGCCAAATAAAACAACTTCAGAGGTGAACCCTCATTATCAGCATGTTTTACTCTGACCCCTATGGTTGGGGAGAGGGTGCATAGACTGCCAGGAGAGGTGGGTGGACCTACAATACAGATTGAAGACAAAAAAAAGAAGAATCTGCTGCAGACAAAGGTGCAATCCAGAGAGAGCAATCTGCAAGCTTGATACAGAAATTTGCCTGATGAGTAATGTTCAATACAATGTGAAAGCAGAGTGTGATCTGCAGGCTGGTTACAGGGATTCACCTGGAGAGCAATGTCCATTGTTTTGTGTACTCCTCTGTCAGAGAGGATAATCAAAGGCTGGAAACAAGGTACAGAATCTGAAAAACTGAAGTGAAGTTGGACAGGCTGAGGTCAAGGGGCAGCAGAGTGCATTTAGAGTCAGTAAACAAACAGTGTCAAAAACTGGAGACTCTGTACTGGAATAAATTCACACAAGGTACAAAGCACAAAAATCAGGCAAAGGGGAAGTGGAAGCTGGTTCATAAAAATGCAGAGCAGCCAATAGAAGGAGGAGAGCAACGATGCAGGGAAAATGGGGGCAATACTGCAAGTTTACATGTCTGAAATGCAGTGCCACTGATACTTACTGCTAGTACTATTGCATCTTATATCCCCTATGAAATCTATAGATATATGTTATTTCTTGTCTTTGTAAAAAAATGTGAGTATGGGAAAGCAGGATCACATCTAGGCACATCATCAATGAGACCGTACTTGAATTCCAACCACAAGTCTGATTGGGAGAAAAACCAGCGGCACATCTGTCAAACAGTGATTAGCAAAGCAGAAGCATTTGTAAAAGTGCAAAGGGCCCGGGGCAAAGAATTTTAGTCTTGTAGATGTGTCAATGGAACATCATTATATTTTCTTAGAATAACTCCTGTGTCTGCTGCTGCAGTTTTGGAAATGCAAAACAAAAACGAGTATTGCTGTGAGATAGTCATAGTCATAGTCATAGAGTGCCCACAACTGCTGCAACCATCACCGCTGCCACTGGTTATGTTGCTAAAGCAATTACGCTACAAAGTTTTTCTTCTGTTTTCTCCCAAACCAAATATGTGTCGTACTCCATTGACATCAATCAATATGCATTATTTTTCAAGGAAGGTTGTGCAAGAGTTGGATAAGCAGGTGGTTATGTTGTGGGCAAAGGGCTGGAAACATCATACTGATCATACTGCAAGAAATTTCACCTAAAAAGATATGTGGATAAGTGATCAGAATACTAACTATATGGCTGTCACTACTCACTGGGTATCCTTTCAATTGTTGGGCAGCAGTATGCAGCCAAATCAGGTCCCACCAGTAGTAAAGACCAGTAGCAAGGTAGACCATTCCATTGGCATGCCACTTCAAGCATGAAAAGCTTTGAGAGACAATCCTACAAAATATAATGACTTGCGAGTATACCAGGTACTAGGAGCAGGGACAGAACAAAGCACTGAGATTAGTAAATAAGGAGATAGTAACAGACTCCTCCAACATGAAGTAGTAGTAGAAGATAGTAGTCAATGCTTAGGCATCGGGCTTGGGTACGTAGGTTACTTTTGAGGGGTTTGCACTGTGGCCTAGCCATATAAAGGTGCTAGCCACAAAGCTAGATAGCCCCCTTCAGAGGAGCTGAAGGTGACCCCAGATATCCCCCCTCAAAAATAAAATAAACACCACTGACCCCAGGGAGAAAACAGTTCCAACAGGAACAATAAATTACTTACTGGAATTCAGTAGGCAGGAACAGGCCAGGATGTCTACAGAGTGGAAACAGGACTGTAGGTCAAGAGGGGTCTCATACAGGACAGAGTCATATGCAGCAGGGTAGCAGACTTGACTTAGCTATCAAGATGGTAGTCTGGATAGAAGATGAAATACACAGCAGGGCAGTCAAATAAATTGACAGGCAAAGGGAGTAGTCACTGAATGCTAGGTCATACATGGCAAGGCTACAGTACACAGGCTAATCAAAAAATGGAATGCTTAGCTGTTGCACACAGAGCCCAGGCCAGCCAAGCTTATAAAGGCCAGAACCCTGAAGGACCATGGGAGCAAGAAGGAACTAGTCTCCTAGTAGTCGCAAAGAAGAACGTTATAGGCACGCAACAAATGGGGAAGAGTGAACAGACAAGCAGCACATACCAGAAGGAAGCGGAACAACCCACAGTGACGAGTGGTGCACCCGCAGCCTCACAAATCATGATACAAAGCTGCTGATGTGTTAAATAAACTGTAACATGTGATAGATAAATGGCTTGTACCCTGCTCCTTGAAAGCTGGCTTTGTGTTTGCTGAAAATGTTTCATTCATAATAACTGTCTTGAAACTAGATGATATGGTGCATGTACCTTGCTTCATCAATGTTCTAAATGTAGTTGTTACTTGGTCCTTTTCAGAATCTGAAGTCCTCAGAGAAATTCTGAATATTGTCCAGAGATTCTGTTGATGATTTAGCCCTTCCTATAGATTAGTGTCACCAACTTAAAGTGGAAGTCCCTACCTGGTTAAATTTGATATTGTAGATGCAGGAGTGTTTGTATGAGCATAACTGGAAGGCTTTGGAAAGGCTTCTAGTACCCTAGAAAATGACAGCTGATGTGTGACTTATGTGAGCTCCTAGAGCCTTTTGAGGAGTTTACCTTGCTGGTTAGTTGTGCTGATGCAGAAATCAATGAAATACCTCCACTAATATATTTACTACAGAAACAAATAAAGATAATAGCCGATAATTCTTGCAATAATGACAACACAGATATGGTGATTGACATGTTTGCATTCACTGAGCAGGATCTTAGCACAGTGCACATTAAAATCAATGAGAAATACATTATTGCTACATTACTGGATCCCTACTTTAAAGTTGATCTTACACCTTGTTACAAGTTTGCATATTTGAAAACTGCATTAAAACTGCTTATGTGTCATGTTAGCCAAAAGACCAGCAAACGTACAGTTAAGGAGATATTCATAGTTAGTACTGTGTACTAGTTGATGTCCCTGTGCAGTGCCTAGGACTTTTCATATACTAATTAAGCTTTTCAGTGCCATTTCATATGCTAATTAATGATTTCAGTGATTTTTTTCATACAGTTTATTAATGAAAGTTTTCAGTGATGTTTCATATGCTGATTAAGAAATAAAAGTGTGAATATTTCCTAAACTATACATATGCTGGACTTTTGGTTAACATGACACATAGGTAGTTTTCCATAAAGTTTTCAAATATGTAAAACAAAATCCAGGTGGCAGGTCCATAAAATGTCCACATTTGTGCCAAAATATGAGCAGCAGAAGAATATAAGAAGATTGCATTGTGGAGGATGAGAGAGAGAGAGAACATGTAATCATCATCATCACATTAAACAATTAATGTATCTCAGAGGTGGCCATCCAGCATTGTATTGCTGGAGGCACTGGCACATCTTTATGAGACTTGCTACCAGAATATGTCTTGGGCACATGAAAACAGTCTATCTCTAAGGAGTGGTTCCACTGCATGTGTGATGGTTACATCATTCTTAGTGGATAACAGTGTTACAGGCAGAAATGATGAACACAAAACAAGTGAGTAATCCGTCTCAGAAAAACCATGGTGGATAGGTCAAAGAGAAGCAATACCCATAAAATGAAGCACTCAGCTGGACATAGAAAATACAAAAATAATAATATTTTATTATGTGGTATTCAAAAATTGTCACATAAATAGAACATAAATACTACACCAATTAACAATATTTAAAAGAGGGAAAAAAAACCAAATGGGAAAAACAGGAGGGTAACCTGTATGAATATAAATACTCACATGCTGTATCAGTGTGCAAAAAAATGAAACCATAGATGGGAAAATAAGAACACATTGGTAAAGCATGTGAAATATATGCAGCTCTAAAGATACGTCAAAGATCACATGGCAAAGTTTTATTGGTATATACCAAACACAAGAAAATGAATACAACATTCATGCCAGTTATCATGTGGCCACTGGCATGAATTCTCACATTTTCATTATGAATAAACAGAAAGTAAACTATGTAGCTAGGAGCAGGAAGGGTGGTGGGCTGTAGTAGAGGCTATATGTTTACTCACCTGCATCAGGTCAAGATACTATAATTGGAAAGGTGATGGCCTCTACATTTTTCAGTGATACTTATGAGGGCGAATTAAGTGTTATACTTTATTGGGACTGAATAAAACTTTGGAGCATTCTGGGTTTTAATTCATTTCATTCTTATAGTACTGTATAGTATATATTTAGGCATTACCAAATCACTTGTTATTTTATGGTCAGTTTCTGATACCCTTCAAACTTCTTAACTTTTTTTGAGAGTTCAATATAAGAAATAAAGCCACAAAGGAAAGAAAATGATAATGTTATGTTGGATAGTAATAATTTCAGTAATGGATAAATTTAAAATCCTTAATAACCAGTGTGCTTGCTGCTCTTTCATTTCAGTTTACACATGCTCTTTGATTATAGTAGGCCATGGCACAGGCAGGCAAATGCATCTCTCTAAATTAAACCATGCTGTGCCAAGTGCCTTTTTTAATTATACATTGTAGTGTCCAACAGATTTATATTAGTTCATATCTCACCTAAATATTAATGTATGTCTGGGGAAGGAACCACAGAATATAATAATATGAAATGACCCTCGAGATCACCATAAAAAGCTGGCACCTAATCAACTGATCTGCGTTTAGGTTAGCAATTTTCAGATAATGTTCTAAAGTGTTCCTTGAGCTTGTGACAAGTTCTATATTGTCTTACTGCTTTCAGAGTTGTCATGATGAGGGCTAAATGAATCAAATAACTCCTGACAGAATAAAATGTTTCAAAATATCTAATGAGGTTTAACTGAATTTAAAAGAGAGTCTGAGAATGTCGAAACCTGTCTGATACATTATCTAGTAAATTACATCAGGCTTTATAGTGTCTGGTTTATTTAGTTGCATTCATATAGTTTGCCACTTCAGCAGGTTCCTATACTACTGCTACATATAAAGTATGTATTAAACAAACATTTCTATTAAATACCTAATTATTGCATATGCATTTAAAGTTTTTGCCTTTGAGCACTGTTTTCATGCTCTTTATAATATGAAGCATTAAAATGATTATTTAATATATACTTGAGTGAGGGACACAGATTGCTATTAGAAAGTCTGGGTCCCCAGAAAAAGTAATTCTCATCACCTTAAAAGACAGGACACTCTGCATCACAGACAAGCAAGGGTCATGACCTTCTGCTGATTATGCACAATAAACTTATAAGAAGTTTGCCAGTTAATAAAGAAACAAACTAATCCTATATAATAATTCGCTAGAAAGTTTGTAATGATGCAGTTATGCAAAGTAGAGACTGCTACGCGTGCTGCAGTCATGCACAGTAGAGACTGCCCGTGACGAGGCTGATGCAGAGCAGGACGCTCCAAAGGAGCAATCAGCTTTGTATCAGCCGCGGTGCGGGCAGTCTCTACTGAGCAAGACTGCACTGTGACCAGCTGGCACTGTATCACCCGTGGTGTGGACAGCTTCTACTGTGCATGACTGTCCCGCGACTGGCTGGCAATGGTACTGTGGCTCGTGTAACGGGCTCATCAACTAGTACAAAATAAAGTACTAAGTAATGCCAATTTCAATTTCTCTATACACATTTTTAGACATTTTAAGTCATTTTAAACATGTCATTTAAGATTTACACTGAAGCTATGATATATCCTGAGTAGTGGTATAGCCACTGGTGGACTTGTATGAGCCTTTGCTCTCTTAATTTGATGGTAGTCCCAGACAGACAAAGACAGATAAAGACAGACTTTATTGATGTTTCCTTTTAAAAAAATTTGAACCTTGGTAGGCATTGTGGCTATCCATGTCAACGTCGTGTAATTAAAAAAAAATGAAACCTGGGTGATAAATGTAAAGCAACATACTGAAATTATATCTGTATATATCAAAGAATATGCCACAATGAAACAATGAGTGTTTGATCTATAAGGTAGAATTGTTTTGTTTATTTACCCCACCTTTATTTTGATCAATTTAAAGCCATGTATATTGTTTACCCAGTGTAAGTGACATTTCACTGGCAGAATATTGCATGAGCACAGTTGGGCAATATACCATCACATGAGATCAGAAGAGAAATATACCATTACAAAAGATCATAAGGGAAATATGCCATTACAACAGACATGCAGGTCAGTACATAGAAACATAGAATAGAAACATAGAATTTGACGGCAGATAAGAACCATTCGGCCCATCTAGTCTGCCCATTTTCCTACTGTAAAAACCTCAAACCATTTTTGGGCCGTGTTCTTTTCTTACGTTAAGTACAGCCTTATGCCTATCCCATGCATGCTTACATTCTGTCACTATATTAACTTCTACCACTTTTACTGGTAGGCTATTCCACTTATCTACTACCGTCTCAGTGAAGTAAAACTTTCTCACATTACATCTAAACCTGTGTCCCTCTAGTTTTAGACTAGGGCCTCTTATCCTAACATTTTTACACCTTTGCAATATACTTTCATCCTGCACTTTGTTGAATCCCTTAACGTATTTGAATGTTTCAATCATATCCCCTCTCTCTCTTCTCTCCTCCAAGTTATACATGTTCAGATCCTTTAGTCTATCCTGATATTTCTTTTCCTGTAAACCAGTCACCATTTTAGTAGCCCTTCTCTGAATTTTCTCTATATCTATATCTATATCCTTCTGGAAATGGGGTCTCCAATACTCTACACAATACTCTAGGTGAGGTCTAACTAGAGATCTGTAAAGTGGCATGACCATTCCCTTTTTCTGCTACTAATGCCTCTAGCTATACAACCCAGTACCCTGCTTGCATTCCCCATGCCTTTTTTACATTGCCTGCCTAAGTCATTAGAAATAATTACTCCAAAATCCCTTTCTCTGTTGTCTCTGACAGCAGAGTACCCTTAATAGTATATTTATATATATTTATAGTATATTTATTTGTTAAACTGCATCTGCCACACTCTTGTCCATTCTTCTAATTTGCCTAAATCATTTGTCATTTGGCTTATTCCCCCTGGAATGTCTAAGCTATTGCAGATCTTGGTATCATCTGCAAAAAGACATACCTTTCCTTGAAGACCTTTTGCAATATCACTAATAAAAATATAAGGTACATTAACCTTTGTTACCATTTCAATATGTCAACAAAGAATACTTATGAAAAAGGCATACTTCTGGTCTGTATTGTAACGAATGCATCCCTTCATTCCCTTATTATTACATGAGATTGATTGAGAGGTACACCATACATGAAAAACAGATGGATACGCATAGATATAAATACTTACAGTGAATGAAATCTCTTAATTTCTTATATTACTCTATGGACCCTATTTACTTATGTGTCTGAATGATGTCCAACTGGAAAAAGAGGCGCCATGGAACAAAATACACTAGAATAGGGAATGAAAATATTTCTCTCACTAAAGTTACTTCTCCTGCCATATTGCAACTTCCCCTAGATTACCTATTACCACTATATGAGTAGATCATCTGTTGAGGTAAAAAGAATATTGTACCATTATGAAACCTATAGAATATCACAGAGTACACACACACACACACACACACACACATATAAGATTAAAAGAGCATTACATTATTATGAGTCCAACAGAGTATCATTTGAGACACTCAGAACATTGACTATTACATGAGACGTATAAAGCATCATAAGATAATCAGAGTATGATATCATTACATGTAGCAGGTAGGGCATTGCCCCATTACCATACCTGGGAACTCTCCGGATTTGCCCCGGAGACTCCGGTTCTGACAGAGATTTACCGGGTCTCCGGGGCAGAGGCTGAGTCCTCCGGATGTGGGGAGTTTCTATTGAAACTCTACCCACTTACACTCTTTCTCCCGCTGTTCCTCCGTTCCCAGCCTTCTGTGTGACATTTTTAACCCTTTGAGTGCCAGAGTAGCACGGAATGCATTGCTTTGCAATGCATTCCGTACCACTCTGAAACTCAAAGGGTTAAGCACCCCCCACTCAGTCAAGCCCCGCCCCTTTTTGACACGATTAGCGTCATTTTTGTCACCTCCTGCTGAACAGAGGACTCCCCTCCGGGTAGACCCTCAGATGGAAGTTACATTACATTACATTAGATGATGGATGGGGAATAGGGGAAGGGAAACACATAAAGGATATCTCACAAACTGACATAAATTTACTGACATGCAAATATTCACAGTATTCTCACAGTAAAAAAGGATAGTGAGTGAGAAAAATTTATGAAAAGAGAGGTGGTTGTTAAGGTGATGAGAGGAGTGAGAGAGGCAGGGTAAGTGATGGGAGAGGCAAAGATTCATGGGACTGGGTGGTGGAGGAGAAGAGGAAAACAGGGTGGCCTGATAGAGAGAAAGGCAGGGGTTGGGTTGATGGGAGAGATAAGGGAGCAATGATGGGATCAATGAACTGTAAGGGACTGGGTGAGAAGTTGGGTAGCAAATTCAAATAATCAAATAATGTGCCAGGACCAACATACAATTCCATCTTTTGAGCACAGATGGCTGGGCTTGTGTATGAAAGGTTATTGATCACAGCTCACCTCAGAGGCTGTACCTGAACACTCTAGGAGTAGAGCAGTCCATTCCAGATTACATGAGCAAATGGAGCCACATGACAAAGACAATGTAAGTAAAATTGCCTTTGTCATAGTTCTCTACCTCTCTCCTCTTCACTTATATCATGAGGCAGAAACTGTGCCTTCCATTGCTTCAAATGGCCAAAGAGGGTGGCAGTTTTGATTTAGGTGGTGGTTCTGTAGGCAGGACTGATGGGTAAAGCATTTAACATATATTTTAGGTAGCTTCCTGACCTATTGACATCTCCTTGTATAGCAGAGTTTAGAGCAAACTGAAAGTATTTTATTTTCACAGACTCATTTATAAACATATATTGAAATTTATATAAACATTAATGTGAGATTTATTGATGTGGAGCAAGGTGATACTTTTATATGCACACCACACAGTCTTATCTACTAAATGAAGGACACAGGGTAGGCAAGACGCACATAGAGATTTTTGTCTCAGTGGGACATTACCCCTCCCCAAATGGGACACTTGGTATGTATGAACAAACATTTATACCTTTTATCCAGTCCTTGTTAACCCTAGGAGTGCCAGAGAGTTACACAATGTATTGCTTTGCAATGTGTTGCATACCCCTCTGGCAATCAAAGGGTTAAAAATGCATGAAAACAAGTTAGCAACAGAAAACTTCTACAACATAGGGCATCAAAAGAAAGTTCTATGTCACGAGTATTACAGGAGAGATGAAATTTGTGAACCTCGCCATGGAGCATTGCATTTACATACTCTGTACCTGTGTTATGGTTACATCACTCACAGGGCATATCCCCATAGTCCCAGGATTTCCCCTTGTGACCAGATGGAGTGATTTAGGACACCTTTGGGGGAATCAGCATAGGGCACTGTGGTGACATTCACCTCCAGGACTATTAACATTTGAAGTATTGCTCATTGTGTTGTATATTGTGTGGTATAATGTAATAGTGTGTGTGTGTGTGGTATTATACTGTCAGTCATGCAAATGGACTTGACTGTGGGAAACCAGAGTGCAGAGAAAGCAAAGATTAAGCCCAGCACTCTGGCCTTGGTGTCATGCCCTTCTTATAGTATACTCCATGCTGTGTAACTAAACTTGGTGTATTTTCTGTGTTCCCCTGTATGCTCAGCTAACAGCTTTGCTGGGACAACAAAGGAATGGTTGGAATATTGATTGATTCCTGCTGTGCTTCCTTCAAGAGCATGGTTTGAAAAGAGGCAATCAAAGTGGACAGTAAATAACCTCCCCTGATTGTTCAACTATGACACCTCTGTTCCAAGCCCTTCTGGACAATGGCTGTTTTAACACTTCTACTGTCTTTGTGTTTAGCTATAATTTTCCTCTTACTCATTTAATGTACCCACATATATTACATACTGTTTTTCTTGACATAAGATGGGTTTTCTAAAGATACCATTATTTTCATAAAATTTCCTGTAAAAATATTTATAAAATATGATGGAACAAATGCATTTTTTTTTAGCTTTTGCACGAAAAATCTTTTATGCATCTACAAATGCTAACCCCCCCGCTAAATAGATTGTATTTGTCTTGATTTTAGAAATACCCAATGTTTACATGTTTTTCTAATGTTTTTGTCAAGTTATATGCATACCTGGGAACTCTCTCCGGTTTTGCCCCGGAGACTCCGGATTTCAAACTGAATTACCGGGTCTCTGGGGCAATGTGTGAATCACCGGGTGGGCAGAGTTTAAGTAGAAACTCTGCCCACTTGTGCTCCATCCCGCCCGGTTCCTCCCACTCCCCGCCCTCTTACCTCCATTTTGCAGAGGGTTTTTTTTGTCCCGCCCCCTCGCGACTAATCCCCGCCCTTTTTATGACGCAAATTGCGTCATTTTCCTCCCCGGTCGACACTGACAGGATTACCCTCCGGGTAGCCTTGCCTCAAAAGTTCACAGGTATGGTTATATGGCAATAACAAAAAAGTAGCAAAAATTGAGGTGTTCTTAAACTTTTGACCGCTCGTGTGGGATAATTCATTAGTAGAATTTTGGAGCATTTCATGCAGCTATTTTTCCCAAATCTGCGTCAAATTTGTGATAATATTCTGTTTTTTTTGCATTTTTCATATGTACATTACATTGTTGCTATGGATTTCAAGGACAGGATCTTTGCATGTGTAAAAAAATGTAATTAGTGTTCAGCTATACCTTGTGAGTGTGGAAATGCCCCTCACTTATAGGCTTATCATGTTTTGGGGAAGCTACTGGGCCAAATTTGGAACATGCATATTTCATTTTTCATACATGGAATTTTCACAGATTGCTTTACCTGTACCATTTCTCATTTGGATCAATTTTTCAGTTTTCCAATTCAAATTATCACCACAAATTTGAGAAGTAGACAACCCAGGGTTTAATTCTATCTGTATTTTGACTTGTCATGCAGCCACCAATATAAATCCCTTTAAAAAACTGCAGTAAGAAAAAAAAGTTGCTGTTTTGGTGGATTTCTTGTAAAAAAAAGAAATTGGTTACAGAAATCTATCATAAATTAGATTCTGCTATTTCTCCACTCAATGGAGATATCACATACATATGTAGGTTTCTCATCAACTGTGATAATTTTTAAGTCAAATTTTATAAGTGTTGGCTTTATCACTGGATACTGTAGCTATGGGCCTTTTGCTTGCCATTGCCTGCTAACCTATATTTATAACATACAGAGCCCCATGTACAGATTAAGAACCTCATCTACAGACAAGAAAAAAGAAAAAAAATTAAGCCTATTAATAAAAACACTTCTTAAACCCACCAGTAATAAAAAAATAAATAAAAGCTTAGCATGCATTGCTTCCCATTATATTTTTCATAGTGTTAGATCTAATTTGAGTTGTGTACTAAAAAATATACAAACATGATATTTTAAGGAAAAAAGTGGCCACTACTGCATTGCAGCAAAGTGATATTGCTTAAAACACTTGCCATTGCAGATCCCAGGTTGTGAAGAACAATCAGGACTGTGCAATGTAGTTTTTCTCTGTTTCCCATTGTTGTAGCATACTCTGCACCATTTCTATGGGTTTTCCTCAGTGCTGTTATCATGAATGGTGGTTAGCACGTACGCATCCTTTTTGTCTCTAAACTTAATCGCCAAACAGCTACTCTTGGTGCAAAGTTAAGGATGCATCCCATTTCAGCCAGGTATTTAGAAGTTACTTCTGGAACCCTTTACAGTTTTTTCTAACTGTGCCATAGGCCACTGTGTCTAAATAAAAAAGTAACATACCAGGACCATCATGAAATTCCGGGCTCCCCCCACGGCTGCACACCGTTCAGGGAGTCCGGAATCGGATTCAATAAAAAAAAAATGCTCTGTTGTCCTTAATTGACCGCCGAGTGTATGCATGGCCGGTCCTTAAGGGGTTAAATAACAAGGAGCTGGTATAAAAATTATCCACATATAAATGGTACCTTTTATTAAGTAATTGGTTAATGAAGTCCCAAATGAATTTTGAACTGGTTCTCAGAAAGTCTGGGCAACCGGACACAGCAAGCTTGAAGTCTTTGCCTTCATATAACCGGGAAGCCTAAGTATAACCTGTGGCACTCTCATAAACCTGGAGCATGTAGAGATAATGTTCTGCCTGAATCACAGTCTTCCCTTGTACTTCATCAGGGATTCATCATTACAGATACATTATCTTTGCAAATTTGACCCATAAGTTATAAGGGACACATTTTAAATAGCTTGTTATGCGAGGGATCTTTTTTAGGCAGGTACTGGGTATTGTTATTGAAATGCATGAAGCACGGGAGTACTTCACATCTTTCCCTGGTCATTGCTTGTGGAAAAATAGGGGTAGCACAGATGATATTTGTGCTCCAATATGATCAAATGGTAATTTTTAAATTATTTCCATATCCATTGTTAGGGCCCAGATTTTTTTTAACAAAATATCCTCCACCCCAAAGTAAATAAAAAAAAACTAAACAGGGTAAAACCTGACACATTCACTTAAATTCCTGGGTTGGCTGTGATTGCAGGAATTTCAGGAAAATAGCTAACTGGTAATACCCATTCCATAGGGTCAGGATCAGTGTTAGTACTTGGTGTAGTACTCAGGGTCTTGCATCATTGTTAGACGTATTGCTAAACTGCACTGCACTGCATTAAAATCCGATACAGAATCTATAATCTTAACCTTTTAAAGACCAAAGAGGTGTTCAGCTCAATGTTTTGGACACCATTTTGGTGCTTAAAAGGTTAAGCAGACTTGTGTATTCTGCCTCCTTTGATTTGAAAAACCTGCCAGCAACCGTCATGTCTGCCACTGTGGATATGACATTCTAGCCTAATTCAAGATGTTATCTCTTGAACAATGGAGGTGTTAGATCCCCTTTAACAATCACAATTGTGAATGTCTGAGAATGTATTTGCAAGTCTCACTACCTATGAAATTAGATTTCTTCTTTTTGCTCAGCTCTTACTTTCACAGCCTAGCTAGGGAATATTTTACCACATTCACTGTCCAAATATTCCTTATTTTTTTCTGTAGATGAGTGACATTCACTATTTGCTGTCAAGGAGTTATGAGCCCCCTGATAAAAGTAATTCAATCTCCTTATCCACATATCTTGTAGACATAGAACATAACACAGCTAATAAACCCCTCTGCACCATCATCTTATAGAAAATACCATAAAGAGAAACTAAAGGGAAACTGTATACATTTAGATATTGCTTATGATGTACTTAATGAACCAGTGATTTAAATTTGTAATTAATGTATAATTTTATAGTGAAGGCTTGCAAGAATTATACAACAATAGATAAGGCTTTGTATTACAAAGGGAAATAGAGTAATCCTGGAGCAAACCAACTGCACTGCGGGGGAGAGGTAAAACAATTTGCATTAATTTAAATCAGGCTTCTAACCCCTTAAATGCTAGAGAGATCCCTGTTGTAATGTGAAGTGATGTGTTGAAAAATTTTGCTAATATTCAAGAGGTAGCATTTTAAATAAGATGTCTCCCAAATCACCTGGATATACAATACTGTTCAAAAGTCTTAGACAGGTATGAATAAATTCTGTCAAGTAAGAATGCTTTAAAAATAGACATGTTAATTAATGTTTTTCAATTAACAAAATGATAGTGAGTGAACAGAGTCACTGATTTTGTAGGCATGTAGTAAGGTGTATGATTAAACAATTATACCAAACAGGTGCTAATGTTCATCAGTTTAATATATGGGTTGAAACACAATCAATAACTGAAACAGAACCAGCTGTGTAGGAGGAATAAAACTGGATGAAAAACAGCCAAATTATGCTAATAAGGTGAGGTTGCTGAAGAGAGTCATACACCATGGCAAGACTGAGCACAGCAACAAGACACAAGATAGTTATACTGCATCAGCAATATAACATATAATAAGAGGTGGCACTAAGCTGGGATAATGGGATAGCAGCTCATTTATTATAGCAGTGACAAGTATATCCACTAAATTTTGGGAGGAGATCAGGTTCTTATTGAACAAAGACACAAAGGTGTCTTAAATACCTATAGAGGTAGAAAGAGTATAGCAAGAAGCCATTCTACCAGGTGGTCAAAGAAATAAAAACGAATACAAAATAATTACAATTTAGTATCATTATTCAAAATATGTATTGAAGTTCATGTGTAAGTCCATCAAACTATAAAGTCAATCAAACTATGAAAAATTATGATAACAGAAAAGACTATTATGCATAGTAGAGCTCTCTATAATTCAAGGGGTCAAAAGCAACATGTATACCAAAAGCAAACACAATTGATGGTGCTTATTATCAACACCAAATATTTTGAGAAAAAACTCAAGGCATGATCACATATCAGTGTGACTGCACCTCTACTATGGACAATAGCACTAAACGTGTGGATGAAATTGACTCTGCCTCCACACAGATAGATTCAATGTGGCATTCAGCTAATCCCTTTGCAATGAGGAAACATACCTTTAAAAAGGACAACAAAGCCAGAATAAACAAAATGCATTTTCTAGTTTATGGTCACCACTTGAAGGTCTCCAACTGGAGGAACCCCGAACATGGGCTGGTCATTCCCCCTAATGGTGGTTTGCACAATATACTTTAGTGAACCAATACAAGCAAGTAAAATATTTAATTGAACATATTGCTCACCTTCGTTTTGCTTTGTCTTTTAAATAAAAAGGGATTTTGAGAATATTTGCTTAATCCCCATGGTGCACTTGGTTACCGCAGAATTGCTCAAGGTCTGCTTAGTACATCAGTTTGAACATATTTTCCTTCATCTTCAATAATAATCTGTGCAAATAAACATTAAATTATACACTGAGAATAAGTGGCAGTTAAATTGTATAGCAAATTGACTTACCTAGATAGGTGTCCTTCGAACAACAGTAAGTTATATCTATTTACTGTTTTTATTTGTATTTGATGTCTGTTATAGTCTACTGTCATTTGCATACCTGGAAACTTTTCATGCAGGGCTACCCGGAGGGTAACCCTGTCAGCGCCGAAAATGACGCGATTCGTGTCATAAAAGGGGCAGGGCTTAGTCGCGGGGGCAGGACAAAAAAACCCCTTCAAAATGAAGGTAAGAGGGCGGGAGTGGGAGGAACCGGGCAGGATGGAGCACAAGTGGGCAGAGTTTCTACTTAAACTCTGCCCACCCGGTGATTCACACATTGCCCCGGAGACCTGGTAATTCAGTTTGAAATCCGGAGTCTCTGGGGCAAAACTGGAGAGTTCCCAGGTATGGTCATTTGTTTTAATTTACAGACTGATAAACACTAGGGTCCCTTAAGAATAATTCACTTCTGCTGAAGTCATTTTTGGTTGTAAAGAGGCAAATATATTGCAATAAATATATAGATACACGTGACTGTTGTTTGAAGCACACCTATCTAATTATGTTGTGTTAAACAATTTGATCAATTTATTTATAGGACATTGTTCTCCTTTAAATGTATTGATTTGTATAACTGATAAAAGAAAGTGTCACTGTAGTATTGTAAATTACTTTGAACTGAGGGCAACACTTAACCTTGTTTGTTGCCTTTATATAGCCCCAACTGACATTTAAGAGATTTATTTTAGCCCCTCCATGACAGATTACTTCTAATCTAATAAAAAAATCTCTTTGGCCCTTGTAGCCTTTTGTCTTTTTATATCGTCTTCTATTCTCCAGAGCATAGCCATCATGTCAGATGTGGTGTGTGGAGATCATGACGTATTATGAGAAAACCTGTTGTCTTCTAAGTAGGAAGATATACTGTAGGTGTATTCATTGTTCAAGTTATTTAATACTGTTAGCTGACATATTATAAAGACATATCAGAATAATATAATTGTTTTTTGCCATTTGAAACAGTGCCCAGAACAATGTATCAATAAAAACAATGCTGTTCTAATTGACAGGTATTTCAGACTCTTAGCAGAACACATTGCAGCTAGAATTTGCACAGACTAAAGAAATTTTTCTAGGGAGCGAACAAATCTGGTATTTTTTCAGAATCAATGAACCTATGGTATTTTACTCTGAAAGATATAGGTCAGCACGTGATAACAGTGAATGATTAAGCAGGAATACATGAAGCATTACCATATAAGCAAGTACAAAGAAGTAGAGAGAAACGATGTGGCAAAACAGTTACACCATGATGAACAAATAAATAATACACACGACTTCCATTAATCTAAATAGGGCTTTTATGGCGCGATGCAAGAAATGTGCGCATCTGCTAAAGGCATTTTTGTGCGCAGATAGATTTTGCTCATGTTCTAATCCTGGAAGCTAAATAGCGAATGCTTCTTGAATTTCGCATAAAAAGTTATTTTTTACGACAACTCTACACAGATGTATAAATTCGTTCACAATAGCACATCCTGCATTAGGCACATTCGCTATTCCACACACATAGATTCGTTAATCCTGGCAACACCCACAAAAAAAATAAATATGCGCAGCTGTTCACTAATCTTGATTTTTCATGTGCAATTCAACAAAATCATGCACAAACCTATTCCCTAGTGGTTTTCACATGGGAAATAACAATTGCGCATGTTTCCTGCATTCCGCCATTAATCCTTTGTATGATTGAGAGATCCCTAATGTAATGCTTTGCGATGTGCTGGACACCTCTTTAGGATACAAGGGGTTAAAAGCCCCATTTATATCACTGGAAATTTTCTTTTATCCCTTATGGCACAGTTGATTTGTACCAAATTGTTTCCTCTTTTAGTGTATAAGGCCCATGCTGTCAATTTTCTTGCTTGTGAAATATTTTCTAAAAGAGACTTCAGAATATGCAGTTGCTATATACAGACTTTTCAGAGAGCAAACAGTGATGTCTCTATCTACCATCAGGGGTGGAGATACACTAAGGCATGATAAAAAGGTGATAAAGTGGAGATGACATCTTCAGTGATATCACTTCTTCAATCCCTTTGTTATTCTATTGAGCCAATGCACTAAGATTGGAGATCTTAGTACATAGGCTCTATAAAATAGCAATGGAGAAGTGATATCAATGGAGAAGTCATAGCCACTTATCACCTTTTTAGCACACATAACCCCCCCAGTTCTTCTTACTATGTGACCTGTATATTTCCATTTTAGGCTCTTTACTCTTTCATTGATGTCATAGACTTTGTTTGATATGTTTAAAATATAACACTCCAGACTTCTCTGTGTAACCTTTTGTATAGCTTTGGAATTTGGTGCCCATGTTTCCCAGTCATACGTAAGAACTGGGAGGACACATTGGTCAAAAACCTTTTGTTTGAGGCAGAGTGGAAGACTTGTCTTAAAGACAGTTCTAAGGTTTCCAAATGCATGCCATCCCAATTTTATTCATCGCTCAGTGTCCATCATGAATTTTCCATCTGTTGATATTTCCTGTCCAAGGTAACCATACCTGTCAGCTTATTTTAGTTCTTATCCATCTACTGTGATTTTCCTTGGTATGGTACATTTGTTAAATATGACTTGTATTTTTTTGAGATACATCTTCAGTCCAAAGATACTGTAGCTCTCCAATGTGTTCTTTCAGTTCTTCCAGTTCTTCAGGACTACTGGCACAGAGTATGATATTGTCTACAAAATGTAAGCAATGTAGGTAGTCTCCATTGATCTTAAGTCCTTTTTTGTCCTTATTTAATTTGTGGAAATTTTTTTTTATAAATAAGCAGAAAATAGTTTGGGGGAGATTGTGTCTCCTTTTTCGGACACCTTTTTCTGGGTTGATCAGGGCATTGATTATTGCTTGCTTTTTCAAAGGCCTTTTCGTAATCAGTGAAGCCTATAATATAAGGTTGTATTTTTTATCATTAATTATGCTGCTCTATAACTTGTTGCACTTTCTGGATATGGTCCATTGTACTGAAAACACTTGTAAAGCCTGCTTGTTCTTTAGGTTGTACCGCTTTAAGTATTTTGTCCATTCTTCTTGATAGTACCTTTGTGTAAACTTTGCAGACCACTGGCAATAGGCTTATTGGTCGTTAGTAGGATGATTCTGCATTTTTCCATGTTTTCAGGCACTTTTCTGAGTAGTAGGTATTTTTAAATTAGTTTAGCAAGGGCTTTGAACAAGGGTTGACCTTCGGCTTTCAGCATTTCAATATTTACTTTATCAAGTATATATATCTGTATAATATAAAGTACTAGGCTGCAAAGCTCCTTGTGTGAGTAACCCCACATGCGCAGTAGAGACTGCTGGAATGATGCAGTCATGCTCAGTACAAATGCTGTGATCCGGAGCATGGAGCTCTGAACGGCTCACCACCTGTCTCCACTCCCGGCTCCGTGGCAGCAGCCAGGGCCGCTGGGTGACACTTTAGCCTGTGTACACGGGCTTTCATACTAGTGTATATATATATTTACTAGTTGAAGAGCCCGTTACATGGGACATGGGTCGTGGGGCAGTCATGCGCAGTAGAGACTGCCTGCGCTTTGGCTGATACAGAGCTGGATGCTCCTACTGTGCATGACTGCAGCACACGCAGCAGTCTCTACTGCACATGACTGCGTCATTACACGCGTTTTAGCGAATTATTATATAGGATATATATATGTATATATTAAATTAATGTATAAATGAAAAAGAAATGCCAGTGCTCACAGTTGTTTACCATCACCAACATATTACTAAACAAGTGTCAGAGGTTCAGTGTGACATTTACGTTTTCAGGAGCATTTTCATCTAGGGGTAATTACAAGAACATTAAAACAAACATTTATACCACTTCCCCAAAAAAGTTTTGTATACATATATACTGTCCAATGTATTCAGTCAATAAATCACTGTCAGATCCAGTTTTTATTATCTCTTTTGTCCTTTATATCAGATTGTTAACCCCTTAAGGACCCTTGAAGGGCCATGGTACGTCATGGGTAAAAGTGACTGAACAACCCATGACGTACCAGGACCGTCATGGATTTCAGGGCTCCCCGCGAGGCTGCACGCTGTTCAGGGAGCCCTTAGTCGGATCTACAAAAAAAAAAATGCTCTGTGGTTCTTTAGTGACCACCGCGTGCCTGCGCGGCTGGTCATTAAGGGGTTAAGAATCTCCCTTTTGTCACTTCAGTGTTGGATTTAAACAAAAACAAACTACATCTGGTATCAGGATGTTGAATTAAATTGCACTTCATGGCACCATGGTGCAGTATCAGATTTTTCATCAACATTAACCCTATACAATTATTATGTACCATCAACATATGATTTCAAATATATATATATATATATATATATATATATATATATATATATATATATATATATATATATATATATATATATATATAAAGTGTATATATATATATAAATAACTTGATATTGATAGTATATATATATATATATATATATATATATATATATATATATATACTATCAAGTTATTTTTTTCCTAAATTTGGAAACTAGAAACAAGTTACTATTGAACTTATTTTCATGTTTGACCTATATAATATTAATGCATTGCGTTTAACCTTTTGAGTGCCAGAGGGGTGCCAGAGGGGTACTCAAATGGTTAAATACTAATTCTGTATAATAGTTACTTCCTTGTTTCTATATCATACAGGTTTTTATCTTTAAGTGCTAGGAGGAATCTATATTTCAGAGAACATATATCAAAATTACTAAATTATTTTGTGAGCTCTTTCTCTTCTGCATCATTGATCTATATTATATGGCAAAGAAACAAAATAAGTCTTTTGTACACCAAATAATGTTTATTATTAATTACATAGCTTTGCAATGCAATACCCCAAGTTCTATGTATTTTAAATATAGGACTGAAGTAAGTGTTCTTTAACTAAGACAGCCTGTAACATCTCTGCCTTGCTAATACAGTTGCAGTTAATTAACTATAGCTAAATTATACTACAGTTTGTTGCTATTAATGTACTTTTTATTCTATGATTATTACCAATTAATTATAACTTTAATCATACATTTTACATCAATGGCTTATTTTCATGCTATCTGGCTTTCCTGGACAGAGTAAGATCAGAACAGTAAATATAGATTTAGTCTGTGACCTCTAGAGCAGTGGTTCTTGACCCGTGCCCTCAGTGGCCACTAACAGGCCAGGACTTGGGAATTTCCCTGCTAGAACACAAGTGTGTTGATCAGAGACTCATTCACATTGATTAACTCACCTGTGCTCTAACAGGACAGGACTTGGGAATTTCCCTGCTAGAGCACAGGTGTGTTGATCAGAGACTCATTCACATTGATTAACTCACTAGTGCTCTAACAAGGAAAACCTCAAATCCTGGCCTGTTAGTGGCCACTGAGGGCACGGGCTGAGAACCACTGCTCTAGAGTGACCACAAGCAATCTGTGTCTACTGTCAATAACTCTATAGGTGCCAGAATCCACTTCAGCCTGCAATATGCAGTACTGCCATATGACATGCATTTTACTTTGAACCCTATGTACAAATATTAAGTATAGGAAGATGTCCTAATGACATACCTACAAACATATCATCTGAGAAGAGATACCAAATGTGCCTTAACCCCTTAAGGACTAGAGGCATGTGCAATGCATTGCTATGAAATTTGTTGCATACCCCTCTGGTCCTTAAGAGGTTAAGCAGATTTTAATTTATGCACACAAAGTCTTTAGCTTATGAATGTTTAGTTGTTTTTAATATTACCAAATATAGTTCATACTTATCCTTTTGTCAAACAATAATCTAACGTTAATAATAAATATCCCTAAATCTTAATGTATTTCTCTGTTCCTTTAAAGGAATAGTAGTTTCACAATAAAAGCAGCTCCAATTAATCTTCATAGTATTTGAGCCATGGAGAGCATTATTTTAATACTGTCAGAGTTGTAGTTCAAGAGTAATTGAATGATAAAGTATCCCCCTCCCACCTCTTTTATTGATGTAACACTGCTCACCTCAAGACTGTCCAGATGGACTGACATTATTTCACTGAGGATATGTTTGGCCTTTTTACCATTAAAAGAGAGAAGGGGCTATTAGTTACTAGGGAGCTAAAAGAAACATTGGGGAGATGCACTAACGTGTGATAAAGTGGGAATAACTTCTCCAGTAATATAATTTCTCCAATTCCTATGTGATTATATGGAGTCTATGCATTAAGATTAATCAAGAGGGAGATATGTTATTGCATAGGCTCCACAAAATAACATAGGAATTGAAGAAGTGGTATCAGTGGAGAAGTCATCTGCACATTATCACCTCTTTATCACACCTTAGTGCATAACCCCATTGTGCCAGACATACTGATACTGCTAAAACAGAATCAATTAGTATGACTTATTAACATACCTGGGAACTCTCTGGATTTGCCCCGGAGACTCCGGTTCTGACAGAGCTTTACCGGGTCTCCGGGGCAGAGGCTGATTCCTCCGGATGTGGGGAGTTTCTATTGAAACTCTGCCACATCTGCTTTTTCTCCCGCTGTTCTTCCGTCCCCAGCCTTCTGTGTGACACATTTAAGCCTTGTCCCCCCCACTTTCATCAAGCCCCATCCCTTTTTGACACAATTAGCGTAATTTTTGTCAACCCCTGCTGAACAGAGGACTCCCCTCCGGGTAGCCCTCAACTGAAAGTTCCCAGATATGCTTATTAATAAACCTCTAATAATATGTGTGTATCTTACCTCAATTAAAAACTAGTACCAATAGAAATATAACAACTGATTATTTCTACAAACTATTTTGTAATAATTATTTTAACTAGGCATTCATTACATATAAATTTTTCATTAGTCTTTAAACTTGGCTTTATTTGCTTTAACCATTCTAAGCCTCTACCCATTATAAATTGTGCAGTGAATTTCATCATTAAAAAAAAAATCTTAATTGCACTCTTTTGCTACATTCACGAGGCCTCAGGGACTAGACAGCATATATAGAGTTCTATAAGCCATCACTGACTCTCCCAAATGCTATACACCCAGATATATGTGCCCTCCTAAACTGTATTCCTGACATTTTCTTTTCTATTCCTCTAATACCGAAATTTACGCAACAATCTCAGGGATTAGAGGGGTCTAGTCATAGTGCTCCTAATGCCATTATTAAAATGTCCAAATGCAGCATCCCCTATTACCTATCCTACTATTAGATTTTGTTGGCTTTATGTTTAATCTCTTGTAGATTACAATTTATGTACCATTGCATTCCTTAATAAAGTCTTTAAAAAATAAAAGAAATAAAAGAACAATTAAAAAATAAAACAAGAACCTAGTAGATCTGAAATTAAACTGTATATTTACCAAAATATATCTCTCTGGTGTGATGAAAAGATTCATAACTTTTATTCTTTTGATGACTTGATATTTTATTTCCAGAACTAGTGTAAAAGCCCATGTACACGGGCCAAGGTCCGGATGATGTTAACCCTTTGAGTGCCAGAGGGGTACGCAACGCATCGCAAAAGTCAGGGTGATGTTAACCCTTTGAGTGCCAGAGGGGTATGCAACGCACTGCACTTCTGGCACTCAAAGGGTTAATAGGCCGATCCTGCTCTGCGTCCTGCCGCCGACGCAGTCATGCACTGTAGAGACTGGCCTAAAGTACAGAATGCTCTCAGCACAGAACTCCCAGCATTCTGTGTGTTTGGGCAGTCTCTAATGCTCATGATTGCTTCTGACAAACATCCTACTGAATTATTATATAGGATGGACACTTGATTGGGCTGCCAATTTATTTGTAATTAGTATTTTTGAAGATTGACTGTTTTTCTTCTTGAATCCTTTTTACAGTTGCAATATGTTGGCTACCTCTCTGGCACTCAAAGGGTTAACTGAGACATTTCTAGAGAAAATCAACAACACCAAATAGTTAACATTTATTTAACTTGTAATTGTAACTGTTTGAATAATACAGACAGGGATGTGTACAGACATTTTGGGGGCAGGGGCTCAAATGAAAAAAAGGGCACTTCTCATAATTATTATTATTATATATTTTTTTTTTGTTAAAAGGGCACAAGGGCACTTTGGACAAAAAGGGCAGGTTCTCAAGCCCCCCTTGGTGTCTATATGTGCAGGTGTCTGAATACAGAGGCATTCAAAGCACTGATTTACAGTGCAGTTGTTGTCTTTATATCATTAAGTGGGTTAAAAACTCAGTTTAAATCAATGGGGATTTGGATTTGTTTTTTGTTCCCTCTCGTACAGTTGGTTTGTTCCAGAATGAATCCTGTTTTTAATCAGCCTCATTGACATTCAGATTCATTAGAATAATAGAGAAATTGGAACGTGTTTTCTCTCTGGGTTCTTTCATTGCTTGACATATGTTCTCCATTGTTCACGATGGACATAAAGCCATTATGTAATTATGACTTTTTATTAAATCCCTCGGATGCTAGAAGGATCTCCGATGTATTGATTAGGAAGTGTCCTAGGGAAGATGTGTACAACTGGAGTAGAAAAGAAATGTCTGTAGAATTGTCTTCAAGTGACATAAGGATTTATATATATAAACATTAGCACTTTTCACTAAGTAATAACTGTAGTCAGTCAACTTTTTTAGAAAAGTGGAATAGAATTAGTTATGTCCAAATTAGAATAGTCACAATTTATGGATCAATATGCCAAAAATAAAGGCAGTTTTAGTGATTAAATCTCAATGCCAGGTATAAACTGTTCTTAATGGAAGTATATATAGTGACAACTATTTATGTGGAATAAAATATTAAAATTTGCAAATTTGCTGCAAATTTTCTCAGAATATTCGGAGACATATTTACAAACTTGACGTTAATTCTTTATAAATATGACCTGTTTGTTGCAAACGCTAGTGACAGTTCTTAAGAAAGCTTCTAGGGTCTTATTTATTGAGAGGTGCAATTCTGATGTAAACCAACTGTACCATAGAGTTGAAATGAAAATTCCAGAGATTCCATTTGATTTAAATTGGGATTTGAACCCATTGACTTCTAGAGAGATTTCTAACAGATTGTGTATTAATGCAATGGATACCGTTCTACAATGTAATTTTCTAAAATCCCATTTAAATTTAATTTCCTCTCTGTGGTACAGTTAGTTTGCTCCGGAAATTGCGTCTCCTTAGCTTGATAACTGAGGTCCACAGGGGAGATATATAAAAAGCCTTCTTAGTGTATGCTTAAGGATTGTCACTAAAATTCACAATGTTGGATCATATTTATAAAGACATAAAGTTTAAAAATAAGTCTATTTGAGAAAATTCTAACACAATGTGAATATTCTTTCACAAACATACATATCACTATATACTTCCATTAACAACAGGTTGTATCTGGCATTAAGATTTAATCGTTAAAACTGCTTTTATTTTTGTTGCATTTAGTACATTTCTTTATCATAAGTTGTGACACAAATCTTATCTGGACAAGACCGTTTCTACTCCACTTTTCAAAAAAGTGGACTGGTTTGTTAAATATTTTTATATATCCTTATGTCGCTCTATGACAATTTAACATACACTTTCTTTATTACTCCAGTTAATAAATCTTCATATGTCTCTAAACAAAAGCTTTATATATACTGTTACAGTAGGTTAAAGAGATAGTAATGTTTCACAAAAACAGCAGCTCCAAATTGATCTTTATAGTATTTGGGCCAGGGAGAGTGTAATTTCACTACTGTCAGAGTCGTGGTTAAAGAGTAATTGAAGGATAAAATTTCCCCCTCCCACCCCTTTTACCTAGTGTAACACTGCTCTCCTCAGATGTGGAATCCAGTCCATAGACCAGACAGATAACAACAGGGGACAATCTTCTTCCTATGAGAACAATGAAAACCCTGCCCCCCTTGACAGGTTTTTCAGGTTTTTTCCTTATCTTAATTGAAGATTGTCCCTCTCTGCAATCTACCTCGGCACCTCCCTTCTACTCTGGCTGAGCAGTGTTACATCAGTAAAAGGGACGGGAGGGGGATACTTTGTCATTGAATTACTCTTGAACTACAACTCTGACAGAACTGAAATAATACTCTCCAAGGTCCAAACGCTATGATGATTAATTAGAGCTGCTTTTATTATGAAACATTACTATCCCTTTAAGAGCATTGTTTTTCAGTTGTATGGTTTTCCCAAATGCACAATGAAAATGTTAATGCTGAAATGAGCTGCCTTCCTTGGCAGGTCAAATCTCCCTCAGCAGGTAAAATTAATTATTGTGCACAGTGCAATGCTGATATTTAGAGATGTAAAATATTTTTAAATTATAGCATTGTTAATGCATCCTAGGTGTTCATATACTGTGCATTTTTTTTCCCTGTGTGAAAGGCTAGTTAATAGTACTATTTTCTGGTTATGAGGCATTGCTGCAAAATAGAAGGTAAAAAAAAAATAAATCAATAGAGATTGTAACATTAGCTGATTCTTTTCAGAGTATACATTTGTTTTATTATTCACAGCAGCACATATTTTAAGATAGTTTATGAGTACTGCTTGAAAAGAACTACTATCATACATAATAAATAGGAACCGCTCTTTGAAAATCAGAAACGTCATTGGAAACAAATAAAAGGTAGTGAACAATGAGGCTGATCTCTTAAGAATAAGGTGTAAACTAACTGTACCATAAAACATAGAAAATCCCATTGATTTATGTGGGACATTTAACCCCTTGAGTGCTAGGGAGGATGCCAGTGAGGTGTTAGCAACCTATCTATCACTCAAGATGTTTAAAAACCCCAATCCAGCCGTACTCCACTTCTTCTTAGTTAATAACAATAGTGTTTTTTTTATAAATGTTATCTGAAAAAGGTACAGAAACATAGAAGATGCAATAACAAAGTGAGGCACTAAAATGGTGTTACCATGCTCCTAAATGGGAACACATTGGGGGCAGATGCAGTAAGTGGTGATAAAGAGGTGATAAAACAGACATGACTTGTGCCTATTCAGCCATCCATTGTATTACAGAGTCCTGTTCATATTCCTATTATGCTCTTATTTAGGCATACAATTGCTTCAATTTAGATGCACAGTTGCGGTTCACTTTTTAAAGGTCGCACGCAAAAGAGCGTGCAACCACATTTTGAATTAAGCATGTCGCAGTTATAAAAATGGTGACCTGAGAATCTTGCACTGCATTAAAGCTTGAGATTCCCAGGTCGCTCTGTGAAGCATCGCAATCAGCATTCCCTGTACCGCTCCTTCTCCCTCTTGAATTGTTCCCTGGTGATGAGCATTGCTTTGCCTCTCTCTCCACTCAGCACATAGTCTTCTGAACAGCTGAACAGGCTGATTTGCTTCCAGTACCACTCATCCCTTCACTCATCTGGAGGAAGCTGGTCAACTCTACCGAACCAATCACGCAGACTGACAGAGTGGAGAGAGAGGCCAGAGCAGAACTGATCAACATTTGGATAGTAAGCAAATCAGGCTGTTCAGCAGTATGCTTGCAGAGCAGAAAGAGAGGCCGGAGCAGCGCTCATCAACAGGGAATGATTCAGGAGGGAGAAGTAGAGGTACAGGGAGTGATGATTGCAACATTTCACCTGAGAATCTTGCGCTTTCGTGCACTGTGAGATTCTCAGGTCGCCATTTATATAATAGCGACATGTTTAATGCGATATGTGGTCACACACTCTTTTGTGTGCAACCTTTTAAAAGGATACCCACAGTTGCATACATTTTAGTGTATGGCATGTGCTAATCAGATATTGAACTCTGCTCAGGCTCATTAAATTGTCCTCCTATTTAGATACACAACATGCACCTCACACATTGACCTATACAGTACAATATTGTCATGTATATTGAAACTGAATTAACAGCTCAGCGATGTTTGTTTTTTACTTTGGCCAAAGGTATTTAGGAGGCCATTATCAATATTTTTTTAATTACAGACAGGTTTTTTTTTTGCTCCTGATACTTATTTAGAATACTTTATTTTTTTTTTTTTTTAGTTTTTCAGGAATTTGTTGGCACTCATTTTTAAGAGAAAAATTATTATATTCCATTCATGTAGAAATAAAATAAAGTGCATTCTGCAATATTCTGTGATCACAGTCTGTAGTACACATCACATATTTAAATATTAAGCAACTGAGAGTAGATCATAGAAACTAGATTACAGTATCGCTGTATAATGATTGTATTAATGTAAATTATTTTCCCTGTTAAAAAATAATCATTTTCAGTTTGAGTGGGCCAAGACAAAGGTATAATTAGCTGAACAAAAACATACATTATGCTGTAAACTATTGTTTCTTGATATATTTAGTTGTATTAATAACACAATTGGTTTCTTAAGAACCATTATAACAGAAATATATATATTTTATATTCAGAAGAGAATGATGGTTATTTGAAGAACATAACAGAATATGTGTGGCTAATGGGTTATACTGTCTTTTTGTGTATTATTTTATTTTTTACAACTTTGTGGCTTTGTGTTATAGGGCTTTTCTTGCTGAGTAAAACAAAGGTACTCTCACTGCTGTCAGTTGTTTTATTCAAATGTTATAACAATTTAGTGTCAGAAAGTGAATTACAGTGTGGTTACTTGCTGTAAGCGCAAACTGGCAGCCTAACTCAGCAGTTTCTATCACTTTCTGTGGAGAACTGTTTGTCAGTGACTTGCCTTTCCCACTGAATGCAACAGAATGACTAATTGAAATATGAGCTTTACATTGTTAATGTACTGATTGTGGAAATAATCATCTCTCAGCATTGAGGAGTATCATTTTTTACTGCTTCTTTAAAGCACTTATAAAAATAAATAACTTCTGATGCATTTCACATTTGAATGAACATGTAAAAAAAAAATATTTTTTTTCATACATTTTGTAAATCGGAGGCTGAATTAATTAAAAAATGGACATGAAATTGACACACGACAGCTTTATATTAAATGTTTGTTAGTTTCATACATTGCTTTTAATAGTTATATCGCTAATGCAGATTTTAAAAAATAAAAATCTGTGGATCAACCATCATTAAATTGTTTTTTTCATTGAATAAGGATCATGTATGAGGGTGATTATTTCAATATCTAGCTAACTTAATCAGTTGGCACAAATGAATAATAAAGTATTATTTTATTGTTTATTGTTTGATTTAGATTTTTTAACCATAAAAGATTGTTCTCACCACTAAAATCATTTTCAAATAATTCATAAATTTAGGCATAGTTTTAGATAAAGGGCATTTTAAGTTCTTGGTAAATTACACATTCTCTTTTCATGTGGAAAATTAATTCAAAATCAGTACGTGACATCATCACATACTGCATAATGTATAAATCTGTATGCATTTTATAATTACATTTTAATTGATGATGCAAATAATGTATGCCGAAGGTATGCAATATGGGTATATGTTCAAATTACTTTGATAAACTCGTTACATTTATTACACTTTTTTTGTTTTCATCATATGTCTGCTGCGAATTGTTAGTTGACAAAAATTAACATTGCCTCAAGCTAAAGTTTTTTCTCCTAACATATACCAAATATAGAAAAGGTGAGAAACAGGGAAGCAGATTTTACACATCTAATCATAAAATGTGATGGGTATCTGTAACGACTTTGTCCTAGAAATGTTACTCCAATGTCATCTCTATCTTCAGGATCTAGAAGAACCAGAGCTGCCTGACAGAGGACAAACTCAAATGCACATAAGGTGTACAATTGTTCCATTATACTACAGTGCTGTGTAATAAGACATAATGGGAAGGAGGGAATGTAATTTTATACCTCTTTAATCCAGGACTGAAGACCCAAATTAGAATGTTTAGTATAAACAACTTAATTGGGGGTGAGTTTTAATCAAAATATAAATGGTTACAATAGGAATAGTATATTCACCTAAGCAAGGGCAAAACAGACTTGTTCATGAGAGTAACGAAAACTATTCCATCAGTTATCATTCAAATCATCCTCCAAATGGAAAGAGATACACATTAGGAGACAATGGTCATATGGTTAAATGCTAATCTCATAAAATTAAATGGGGCTTTTAACTCTTTGAATGTTAAGAAATTGTTCAACACATTGCTTTGAAATTTATTGGAGACCTCGCTGTCAGTCAAGGGATTCAAATCCCCATTCAGATTAATGGCTGTTTGGAGAATTTATATTTTGCCTCTGTGGTGCAGTTGGTTTGAACCATAGCTGGTCTACTTTTCTTTAGAACATAATCATCATTCTGCAATGATACATTATTTTATGTTTTTTTCTTTATTTTGAATACATGCAGACATGTTTACGCTACCATTTAAAGTGACACATTAGGAGAACCTAGGTTTATTTGAAAACACTTTCCAAACAACGATATGTTATGTCATTTTTGGATATAAATAAGAATTTATGAGATATTTCTCAATTTATGTATGTTGGACAGATCTAGGTAGAACAGCCTTGTGCTAAATACTAACATTTCTCACTGCGCTACCTCCTAACTGTCACTGTTACTTATTTTAGTAACTGGAGAAAGGGGGAGTATAAGACAATTTATTTTTTATTCATTTAACCCTTTGAGTGCCAGAGTGGTACGGTACTGCTCTGGCATTCAAAGGGTTAAATGCTAGAGCATGAGATAGTGCCAAATGGGATGGAGAATAGTGAAGAATATTAGTGATGTTTAGCTTGCATAAACTGATGCATAAATAAAGTTAAAAACCAAATAGCTAACATGGTTTTGAAATCTCTTTCACCCTCTGAATGCTATATGGGTGTCCAGCGCATTGCAAAGCAAAGTGTTGAATACCCATCTGGCACTCAAAGGGTTAAGAATTCCTTTTTTTTATTTATATATATATATATATATATATATATATATATATAATTTTTTTTTGATTAGTATCTGAATTTCACTTAAATATTTAGAACTGCATTCTCTTATATTTGTTTGACATTTCCCTGTTAGGCAATGTAGAAATCTTCTTTAATTCAGTGTTTACCAGAGGGATGGGCAATGCTCAGCCTTGCACTGCGCCGCCCACCATTCTGGTCCTTTAGCGGTTAATAATCAGCAGTGGCTTTTTGGGACATGATGTTAAGAGGCTAGGTTGGGAATATAAATTACTTTTAGAACAGTACACCAGGAGCTAAACAGCTTTCAAATATGTAATAACATTAGCAGTTATGCAGATGTTAGTTACTGTGAGAAAAACAAATCAATAGGAAACTGTGAAAGAAGAAACATTCATTCATTGCCGTGTTTTGCTTTGTAGTCTAATTATTGCTTCATTTAATAATAATTATAAATCTGAACTTTTAGCACCTCAAACTTGATTAATTTTTCTGAGATACGGGGCCTTAAGGATAAAGCAATTATGAGCAAACTAACTGCATCATGCAGGAAACCATGGGGGGAATTGCAGAGATCTCCAGTGCATTGCTCTGGAGACCCCTCTAGCATTCAAGGGGTTAAAAGCCCAACTGGACTCATTTTGTAGTTTAGCTATGTTTACTTATCCTCTGCATTGCAGATGGTTTTCTCCAGAATTGCTGCAGTCTGCTTTTATACCTGAGGCCCAGTGAATCAGAGACATGAACGCATACATGCCTGGAAAACAAAAGGCATAGGTCCATATTCAATAAGCTAAAGAGGTGCAGTTCTGGGGGCAAACCAACAGTACCACAGGAGACAGATACAATGCATTGAAGACCACAATAGCATTCAAGGGGTTAAAAGCCCAATTAAAATTAATAGTAATTTTAATTTCTCTCCTGTGGTGCAGTTGGTTTGTTTTTATTTACAATTATAATGTGACCAGTAAAATTAAAGGATGTGCTGAATTGCTATTATCCTGCTTCTTGCTAGACGCTGTTGGTGTGGAGATGATTTTGTCTTATTGATTTGTTATAAAAATTATGTTTTATCCTTATGCTTTTTGGACTGTTTTTACCTACTAGTTTTACATGAGATATCATAAGCAGGCAAAGATGTGAAATGACACAGCTGTCACTTTTGTGTTGTAGACATGTGGAGCTAATGGTGCACCAAGGACTGTGTTCAATAAGCCAAAAGTGTACTGTTCTGGAGCAAACCACCTGTACACAGGGGAAAATAAAATGGACCAAACACTACTTTACACCTAGGGACCTGATACCTACAGTTAGGGAAAAAATTATTTGATCCCCTGCTGATTTTGTATGTTTGCCCACTAACAAAGAAATGATCAGTCTATAATTTTAATGGTAGGTTTATTTGAACAGTGAGAGTCAGAATAACAACAAAAAAATCCTGAAAAACGCATTTCAAAAAAGTTATAAATTGATTTTCATTTTTCTGAGTGAAATAAGTACTTAGTACTTGGTGGCAAAACCCTTGTTGGCAATCACAGAGGTCAGACATTTCTTGTAGTTGGCCACCAGGTTTGCACACATCTCAGAAGAGATTTTGTCCCACTCCTCTTTGCAGATCCTCTCCAAGTCATTAAGGTTTCAAGGCTGACGTTTGGCAACTTGAACCTTCAGCTCCCTCCACAGATTTTCTATGGGATTAAGGTCTGGAAACTGGTTAGGCCACTCCAGGACCTTAATGTGCTTCTTCTTGAACCATTCCTTTGTTGCCTTGGCAGTGTGTTTTGGGTCATTGTCATGCTGGAATACCCATTCATGACCCATTTTTAGTGCCCTGGCTGAGGGAAGGAGGTTCTCACCCAAGATTTCACAGTACATGGCCCCGTCCATCGTTCCTTTGATGCGGTAAAGTTGTCCTGTCCCCTTAGTAGAAAAACACCCCCAAAGCATAATGTTTCCACTTCCATGTTTGATGGTGGGGATGATGTTCTTGGGGTCATAGGCAGCATTCCTCCTCCTCCAAACATGGTGAGTTGAGTTGATGCCAAAGAGCTTGATTTTGGTCTCATCTGACCACAACCCTTTCACCCAGTTCTCCTCTGAATCATTCAGATGTTCATTGGCAAACTTCAGACGGGCCTGTACGTGTGCTTTCTTGAACAGGGGGACCTTGCGGGTGCTGCAGGATTTCAGTCCTTCACGTGTAGTGTGTTTCCAATTGTTTTCTTGGTGACTATGGTCCCAGCTGCCTTGAGATCATTGACAAGATCCTCCTGTGTAGTTCTGGACTGATTCCTCACCATTCTCACGATCATTGAAACTCCACAAGGTGCAATCTTGCATGTAGCCCCAGACCGAGGGAGATTGACAGTTATGTTGTGTTTCTTCCATTTGCGAATAATCGCACCAACTGTTGTCACCTTCTCACCAAGCTGCTTGGTGATGGTCTTGTAGCCCATTCCAGCCTTGTGTAGGTCTACAATCTTGTCCTGCCATCCTTGGACAGATCTTTGGTCTTGGCCATGGTGGAGAGTTTGGAATCTAATTGACTGATTGCTTCTGTGGACAGGTTTTTTTATACAGGTAACAAGCTGAGATTAGAAGCACTCCCTTTAAGAGACAATTTATAACTTTTTTAAAATACTTTTTTCAGTATTTTTTTATTGTTATTCTGTCTCTCACTGTTCAAATAAACCTACCATTAAAATTATAGACTGATCATTTCTTTGTCAGTGGGCAAACGTACAAAGTCAGCAGGGGATCAAATATTTTTTTCCCTCACTGTAGTTTATAAATGAAGTGACCAGTTGACATCATCCCCTTAGATATTCGAGTGGTCTCCAATTTACCTTGAATCAATATTCTCTAGCATCCAGTAGATTAAAATATTAATTTTTATTTGCATTTTATAGACTAAGGATATTTCTTTTGTGACAGACAATAGTGGATGTGGTGGGGTCATGTAATAATTAGGGTGTGACCTTAGTTGAACCTTACACCCTCAAGAAACTTTGTCATTGAAAGTATCTATAAAAACTATCTATAGGTTGTTACACTAATTTTTTAAATTTCAATACTTTACTAGATGTAGCATTTTAAAAAAAAAAAAGTTTTTTGCGTTGTTTTACATTTGTAGTGTGTGGCCCTGATACTAGAAACATTGTGTAGAGCTTGGCAGATAATCCGTTGTGTGTGCATTTACTGTGCATGCAAAGCCTGCCTTGGGGTGAAGGGGCAGGCTTAGAGAGGTGGATTGGCAGTTCCTCAGAGGGAGGTAGCTGACAATCATCCTAAACGTCATCAAGATGGAGGTGCTCTCCCTCTTACTACCAAACACAAATAAAGAAGAATTTAATCAATAATAACATAACGTGGATTTTAAGCTTGTTTTGGGGGGGGGGGTAGTAGGAATGTGACAGGCCCACTAGATGCTTTGTATGAGATTTAAGCTAATCCCTACATCAAGCATAGACCGAGAACCTTTTGCATCAGAAGAATGTAATTTGCTTTGCAATAGTTTAAAATTTAAATACACACCATAACATTTTTGGTGGGAAAATGGATCTCATTGTTTATTAATGCCTATTATCTTTTTATACGTATGGAATCCTTCCACTTAATGTGGCGCTCCTGAGCCATGTTGTCCTGGGATTGGCAAAACCACAGCCGGACAGTTACCTAGGTGAGAGACCTTTTACCAGACATTCTTAGTCCAAACCTTTGTGCCAACTGGTGTTGTGACTTGGTAAAACCATTTTTCCCTACAGGAGACAGTTGTCACCGAACCAATGACCTGAACTTAACCAGAACATTCAGGAATGCCACACCGGCACAGTGTCCAGGAGCACTGCACTTCTAGGCCTTTCATTAGTCTACATTTTTCTGGGAAGGTCTGTTGTCTGACATTGTTTTTTTTATTTTTTAAAGACTTTATTTAAGAAGTGAAAATACAGACAAAGATGATGTATAACAAATGTTAACAAGTCATCTACAGAATACAATTCAGCAGTAGCATATACATGAGCTCCAAAAGGCCATCAAGAATGAATGCCACAGTGTATACCATAAGTGAACAATTGTGTATTGTCCAACCTAATTATCATCACATATACCAAGTATGAGGAGCCAGAGTAAAATGACTCTGGCAGAGAAGATGAGAGAAAGGGTGGAATTAAACGTGTGTCAGAAAGGTTGCTGCCAGTGATGGAAAAGCAGGACAGAGGGATGAAAGACACCAGATGGATGGGAACTAGGTACTGTACCAAGAACAGGGGAGCAACAACTGCCACTCTCAACTAAAATTGCCATCATTGCAGGGACACCCCAGGAAGGTGACAATACCTTGAAGGGGATTGTGGATTTCACACACTCGGCCGCTATTCATGCACAGCCATCATACCACCCCTCCTCACTGCCAGGGGTCTGAAAGGAGATACTTAAATCAAAAGGACCAGCGCAACCTATAATGCCAGAGTGAATTTCAGCCAAGGGGACCACACTTTGGAAAAGGTTTCCTTTTCTCTGTAGCAATAGCATGTGTTCTTTCCATATCTGCAAAGAATCTCACCTGAGATTGACAAAAGTAGTGAGTGGCAGCACTCTTCCACTGGAGTGACAGCATACTTTTTTGATGGTCTTCAGTTTGTATGGGCGGGAGGGTCAAAACAAAAACAGTTATAATCTACAGCCCGCCCGAGCTTCCTGCCTGTTGTGAAGGCCAGACCCCTTTCTGTTTGTTCCAGATTTTTAATCAATGAGAAGAAAGCAGGAGGGCCTTCCAAAGTCTGCTTCTCCCTGCAGCTTTACATGTGTGCTCCACCAGATTATAAACAACAGTGGCACTTTTTTTGTCTAAGAATATAGATGCAGCTGTGATTGGGAGGGATAGAACTGCGGGATTTCTCTATTATAGCTCAAAAGTAATGACAGACTGTGAGTACTCTCTGCATTGAGCAAAGTAAAAACTTAATTCAAGGATTGATGAGAGGCTTCCTGCTTTTGCATTTAAATTCTACCCACCTGGGAAAGCTAAAAGGATTCCTTAGCAAACAATTGGACTAGAGACCACTTTGTCACATTTGTGGTAAATTAACATTTGCAAATAAAACATGGATAATGTGCAAAGGGTGGAGAAAACTGTATTGACAATACAAGTTAGAAAGACATTAAAGGGATAGTAATGTTTCAAAATAAAAGCAGCTCTAATTAATCATCATAGTATTTGGACTTTGGAGAGTGTTATTTCAATTCTGTCAGAGTTGTAGATCAAGAGTAATTCAATGACAAAGTGTCCCCCTCCCACCCCTTTTACTGATGTAACACTGCTCAGTCAGAGCAGAAGGGAGGTGCCTAGGTAGATTGCAGAGAGGGACAATCTTCAATTAAGATAAGGGAAAACCGTGAAAAGCTTGTCAAGGGGGGCAGGGCTTTCATTGTTTTCACTGTAAGATTGTCCCCTGCTGTTATCTGTCTGGTCTTACAACCAAATTCCTCGTCTGAGAACAGATGGCTTACACTAGGTAAAAGGGGCGGGAGGGGAAACTTTGCTTGTGAATATCTCTTAAACCATAAAGGTTTGAGAGATAAGACATATCATTCTTCATGTTTTTTTAATGCCTACAAAATAAAATAAAGTTAAAACGAAGTATTACTGTCCCTTTAAGTTGCCAGATTTAGTTTAAATGGAGAAAAATATCTTCATCACTGTGAGATGATTAACGGGGAAAGTGACACCATAAAACAGCACAGACTAGCTTATATTTACTTGTTCATTACACTATTGTAGTATTTACAATGCACAGGGAATCAACTAAAAGATTCAAGTGCCTATGATTTTCTTTCTGCTATATTAGCTAACTGCAGCAGCCATTTTTTTACCTTCACAATATAAGACAGAAAAAAGCTTTTTACTGCTCAGTAAAATATTCACTGTGCAGTAAGTAGTCATGCCTAAAACTATCAGGCTATGTCAGTGGTTGCAACATTATTAAGCATTTTTTATTTTGTGTAGGGGTTTGGCTTAAGATAAGGAGTCAAGCGGTTCACAAAGATGGCAGCTTCCTCCATTTTACAATTTTAGATGCCCAGAGCAGATATTCAATAGGTTACTTTTCCTTTAACTTAGATTATACCTGACTAACTCTGCTGAAAGGGTAATAATAAATAAATAAATATTTTGTAACGTTAAGGCTCAATAATCAGTGCTGAAAATGTGATATATTATTTTCTACACTAAATATAGTAACTAACCAACACTGTTGTCTGCTACCTAGAAGTGCAAAATAATGAATATTGCTCATGGATGTGACCTAACTGTATAAAATGTTTCTACGGATGTATAGCATGTGGTAATGTAACCAGACTCATATATACATAGTCTCCATTAATAAAACTATTTGAAATTTACATTTTAGAGGTTTTCTGTTAATGTTTTGGAATTTTAGAAAAGAATCACAAACTGCTGAGCAAATTTCAGTGACATTGCAAATGTGGAGGATATTATCTAATCACTTGTAATGTTAATTTTTCCTCGGTGTTGCAATCTGTTTGCTCCTGAAATGCTTTTCTTCTTTTGTTCACATGGTCCTAATAATGTGATTATGTTCACAGAAGGTTTTATGCACATACCTTTTAAAGAATTGTCTACAATACATATAAAGTTATTACTGTGTTTTAATGGAAAAGTATTGATAATTGATATCATACTTATAATTATTATTGTATTGATTTCTAGTGCAAAGCTCTGTCATCTGTTTTCCACATGTTACAAGAGATGAACCATAGAGAGAAATACACAAACATCCAACATTCGACACATAAATCAAAGTATTATTTCACAAAAAAATGACACGGACTTATTTTTTTGCAATTTGCCCCTCCACTAACACTATGATAAATGACATTCTTAGGCTTTCATTTTAGAGTGGGCCAGATATAGCAGCAGTAATGCAATGTTTTGAATTGAGAACCATAATGTTTCCATAAAATGAACCCAGGGAAATTGTAAAATGGAAAATGTCTAGCAATCATTACATGCAAATTAACTGTAGTTGAGCATGCATCTGAATCTAATCTCCTTTTTTGTACAATATTCTAAATATAGCATGTCATTCCCTTTTAACCATTGAAATATTACATCTGTCTGCGCTATTGTAACATTTTAATGCATCCTGAGTTTACTATAATTTTTACGATTTTGAAGAAATAAAACTCCCTTGTGTATAGTGAAAAAACACACTTAATCCCGTTTACCTTAAAAAAAAAAAAAAAAAAAAGTATAACTTATTAGGAAAATAATTATATGTAACATAGTCTTTCACGTGGAGAATAACAAAAGAAGTTCCTCTAGTGAAATATGCTTTGTTTAACCCTTTGAGTGCCAGAGAGGTAACCCCCTGGCACTCAAAGGGTTAACCATTATTGGTAAGCAACATTGGGTTTTTCAGATGTATTATTTCCATGGCCTATCCATTTTATAAAGGTGTCGTTTAGCTCTGTGGATGGCTATAACATCCTCACCATAAAATAATCCAGCCATCTAATGCCACAGTCATGGAATGCAGCACTCTTCTATAATAACTTTTAAATAAAGCATCTGATACTTTTCAGTTAAAGGTATATTAATGTTTCATAATAAAAGAAGCTCTAATTAATCATCATAGTATTTGGACTTTGGAGAGTGTTATTTCAATACTGTCAGAGTTATAGTTCAAGAGCAATTCAATGACAAAGTATCCCCCTCCAGCCCCTTTTACTGATGTAACACTGCTCAGCCAGAGCAGAAGAGAGGTGCCCAGGTAGACTGCAGAGAGGGACAATCTCCAATTAAGATAAGGGAAAAAGCTGAAAAGCTTGTCAAGGGGGGCAGGGCTTTAATTGTTCTCATAGGAAGAATATTGTCCCTTGCTGTTATCTGTCTGGTCTATGGACTGGATTCCACATCTGAGAAGAGATGGCTTACACTAGGTAAAAGGGGCGGGAGGGGGAAACTTTGCTTGTGAATATCTCTCAAACCATAAAGGTTTGAGAGATAAGACTTATATCGTTCTTCATGTTTTTTTAATGCCTACAAATTAAAATATATTTACAATATATTATTTCATATAAAAGCAGCTTGTACTTTAGTTTCTTTACAAAAATGCCTTTTGTTTTAGGAGATGTTTTATGCATAAGGATCGCTTATAATATATTTTAAAGAAGCAATAAAGTTCAAGTTATTGTTATGTAAAATATTATATTTTAAATGTTTTTATACATTGATAGAACATAACAGGAAAAATATCACTTATGATAAATACATGTGCACCGTTGCCTTTTTCAGTCTTTGTAAAATAAGGGAGTCTTTACTACTGGAAAATGCTTGGTTTAACCCTTTGAATGCTTTGCAATGTGTTGTGCACCCCTCTTGCACTTAAAGGGTTAAACACTTTTTCAAAACAAATCTGTACTCTATGAGTACAATACTTGGTAATATTACTGTGGGTCTCTTACTAAAGCATTTCTAAGGACAGCTGTTGTGAGTGACAAAAAACATCCACGGGTCAGTCAACATCATGGATGTACTTCATCCAAAAATTCAGTTTTTATGTGTAATAACGTTCAACAAAGCTTATTCCAGCAGATGAACTACCTACTTTTTCTCAACATAGAAAGCCTTAGTACATACATTTAATTTTCTAATAAATTATACTTGATTTATGCCAGGTAAGTCTTTAACACTGTATGGAGTGTTGAGGTATATCTACCATCAAGGGGTTAATTACAAAATATAATTGCCATTTTGCAGCACCATAGGGCACATTAGAATTTTTTAACACATTTAGAGACACATGAAAAGATTCTCCAAAGGGTTAAGTACACAATGATTTAGAAACAATAGAAAAAAGTGATATGTAAGATTCTTGTAATGTAGTACAGTTGCAAAAGTTGTATAAGGTCACCTGTACAGGCAGTTTAATTCTTTATTGATTTACATTCCCTGGGATAACATTAGTGTACTGTGCATATTGCAAACTACTGTTAAAATCATTAAATTGCTGCACTTACAAAGTACCAATAAATAAAGTGACTGTTCTGAAAGAAATAAAGCATTTTAAGTGCAAAAAGTGTAATCCAGCAGATATTAATTAGGGGCTTGAGTGCCCGTTTATCTTTTGATAATGTTTAGCATACAGAAACTTCTCTGATACATATGCACATTTGATTTCTCTATTTCATATCTGAAACATTTTCATTTTTTTTTGGCAAGCATTTCCATGAATCAGCATAATTTGTTTTTTTATTTATTGCCTGAGCCTGACACAACAAAAGGTTGTGATCGGGAAGCTAATGGGGTGTAGTCCTAGAGCAACCCAACAGCAGTGTAGGGAACAAATTAAAACTGTTAATGTGAATGGGGCTTTTAACCCCTTCAGTACTAGAGAGGGCTTATTGTTTTGTTTTTTTCCAAAAAACAGGGAGATGAGATGATCATCATAGTGGTTGGGATATCAATTCTCTTCTGGCTGCTAAATTGCAAGTAAAAGAAAACATGCTGCAATAAGATTATATTAGTCTGATGAGCCAGCTCTTTGGGAATCAGGACTGTCCAGGGTATAAAACACATCATAGATAGAGATTCATAGGCTGTTGTAACAGTTGATCACAGCTACTACCAAGGAGGCTGTCCCTCCACACCATGCAAGGATTTTATTGGCTATTCTGTGTTTCAGTCACTTCTGCTCTCTACACTCCTTCCCCACTGAAAGCATTGAAACAAACAAATAAATGACCGATTTAATCAATTTCAATAAAACATGGAAATTGTTATTCTATGATTTCATGTACCTTACAGTTAATTACAAATCCTAGCTAATTTTAAATTTGTTACAAAACAAATGCACATGATTAGTAATGAGCACCTGCATTAGCCAAGGTGAGAGTAGCTTCCAGATGCTTGAATGTTACCCATGGGTTCTTTGTGAATTCCATACTCAAATGTTTTGGTGCTGCACCAGCTGCTATGCACTTCATTCATGCCAACTGCTTATCCTGTAGTTAACAAGTCTATCCTGTGTTGTAAAAATTAACACTGCAGTCCTTGGTATAGAAAGCTGCTGAAATGTTAACACTAGCCACTAGCTTAGAGGCATTCATGCAAAGAAGGGTAGTTGCTTGCAAAGTGGGGTTATAATTTCTAGTCAGTGATACTAACAGTGACAGACAGGCACAAATTAAAAAAAAAAGAAGCAAAAACAAAAAACAGCTTTTGACATGTGACATACAGGCAGAATATACTAAGCTTGAGCTGAGACTGAAAGTGGTAGTGACATGTAGAGACATACAACATACATTATTTTCAGAAAAAAAACACCATTCCATACGCTACAACTTTTTTGTGTACTTTACAGAAAAAGTCAGCATTACTATCATTATGTCCACCAAACATTCTAGAGGCAGGGGCAAGGGGAAATGAGTAGGGGGAGCACATGGATGTATTGATGGTAGTAAAGTTGTAGTACAAAAGCTGACTATAGTCATTGTTGCAGCAATGTATGCAGTAAATGATGATAAGTCCCACCAATAACAGTAGTAGTACTAAACCATTTAATAAAACTGATGAGAAGTCAAATGCTAGTATTTTTGCCATGACAAAGGAGGTTTTAGAAGTGAGAGCAACTGCTGTTTCAAGCAGTGACAGTAACACCTCATTGCAAACTTTTGGTCAATGTTTTATAAATCACCCTAAGTAGAAAGTAAAAATAAACTTTTTCAGCCTTTAAAAAAACTACAACAATAATATAAAAGTAGTGGGGAAGAAGTAAATGCTGCTACTGATAACTTAGTAATGATGTTGATTTTTAATATATTTCCACAGTCCTTCCCTTCATTTGATACACATGAAGTAGAGAGTGAGAGTGATGATGGGCCAAAGAAAAGTAAAGGAAAAGGATCACTCTTCCACTACTGGAAAGCAGCAATATACTTGTTTAAAATCTCTAACTCTGAACAAGTTAACATATGTAAAAATACATAAACATCCTCTCATCATCATTATAATCAGGGTCACCCCTTCCAAACCCAACTCCCACCCAGTCATAGTCACTATTATTCACTAATAAGAAACACAGGTCAACATCCACAAATGTTCTTTCTGAGTTAAGTTATGTTGACCTGATAAGCAATTTCCATTGACTTGCATGTGAAACTTTTGCTTACTACACAAAAAGAGAGGAAAGCCATGGACCATAAGTATGGCTATATCTGTATGAGTGCTGCTGCTGTTTGAAATACAGTACCACTGACACCTACTACTAGTACTTTTTCAGCATCTAGTCCATGTAGCAGTAGTAACTTGGAGCCTCTTACTCTATGAAATCTCCATTATTGGTATACTTTACTCATGACCCAAAAGCTAAACCTGTTACTATGTGTTGTTGTCTATATATAAAAAATATATATTTGGACAGGAGGAAACCAGGACCATATCTAGGCACATGCTCATTGAAATTCCACCTGAAGCACAACCACAGGTCTGACAGAGAGACATACAAGTGACACATTACAGGTGCAATGACCAGCAGCAGTAGACATGGGGCCAATGGGCACATAATAGTAGTGATGTCTCAGAGAGTGGGACAATATTTTCCCCAGTAACAACATCCATGCTATTGTTGTACTAAGTACAATGACTCGAGTTAGTTTAAGATGACAAGAATCATTGAGTCCACAGCCCACACCATCCTTCACCACCACCTCCACCGCCACTAGTCACAATGTTAAAACTAAGTTACACAATTCTTCTTCTATGTACTGCCAAACCATGCTTACTGAGTTTGTAGAGAAATAAAGATGCCTATGTTATGGCAAACATGCCAATATGTTGGTGGTTGACTTGCTGCTGTATTCTTTGTCGAAAACAGAAGTTTTTTTAGAACTGATACCAAGCATTTCACCCTGCTGACATATACCAAGCTGCAGTTTTTTCAGCAAGTGGTTAGTGTTATGGGCAAAGTACTAGAAACAAAGTAAGTATTGAAAACATCCACAAAGATACAAATCAGGTGCTGTTGCTTTCATTGTGCTTCTCTGTTCCCAACCTCAGCCTGTTAAAATGTTTTCAGGGCTTGTATACGACTCGGCCTGGTAATAGTTCTTTCAAGGCTGATGTTGTTGCAGAGCTCAGCCTGCTAACAGTGCATTACACTCCATACACAAGAGTAACTGGTTTCCTCATCATCTTAAAATGGAGGTCCCTATCAACTTACTAACATTTTTTTCAAGCTTATTTTGCTATAGGACTACTCAGTTTTCTCAGTGTTTATCTTGGCTGTAGGCTTCAGCCTGCTAACAAACGCAAGGTTTATGCTGCTTTAGGACTCAATCTGATAACAATTTTTACTTTTAGCTGTGGAATTTTGTATTTATTTTTAGTTAGAAAAAATGTTTTACCTGGAAGATTGCATTTAGATTTCTCTTGTTTTTATGTTTGTACTGGAGTATTTACAGCAAAGAGTAGCATATCTTGTTTTAGATATAAAGAAGCAGTTATTTTTAAGGACTTTAGACTGGGAGAAGATCAGATATTATTTGGGCAGGTTGTTCCAGACATTTGGAGCTCTGAAGGAGAAGGCAGGTTGATCGGCTTCTTTCTTGTAGTGTGGTATAATCAGTGAGTTGTTAACAGTGAAGTGGAGGTTATAGTAAGTATGGAGAGCTTTAGTGAGCATACTGCTCAGGTAGTCTAGTAGTTTTCTGGAGTGGTTATAAACCAGGCAAGAAAGGTGAAAGGTACATCTGCATCCAAGTGCAAGCCAATTTAGTTTTCATGCATATCACAATGATGGGATGTGTAATTACATTGGAGGATAAACCCTCATGAGTTATACAGAGTGTCAAGTTTAGTTAGATGGATTAGTGAAGCAGGAGCAAATACTATGTCCCCATATGACTGACATTTTCTTACCGGGGACATAAACAGGATTAGTTTCTAAACAAAGCACCTATTTTGGGATAAAGTTTGGATGTTAATTTATCGATATGAGACCAAAAATGAGGTTGGGGTCAAGCCACATACCAAGAATCTGTAGGAGTCCAAAGGGGCCAAGATACGATTAGACTCTGTTACTGTGGATAGGTGGGTATTGCAGAGATTACACAGTTTGTGCTTTGTTTAAGAACACTTTGTTCTTTGCTATCCATTTTCCAGCTTAAAGGGATAGTAATGTTTCAAAATAAAAGCAGCTCCAATTAAGCTTCATAGTATTTGGGCCATGGAGAGGTTTATTTCAATGCTGTCCGAGTTGTAGTTCAAGAGTAACTTGAAAGATAAAGTATCCCCTCCCACCCCTTTTACCTAGTGTAAGCCACCTCTCCTCAGATATGTAATCTGGTTTTAAGACCAGACAGCTCACAGTAAGGGACAATCTTCTTAGAATGCACCCATTGACAGGTTTTTCAGGTTTTTCCCTTATACTAATTGAAGATTGTCCCTCTCTGTAAGCCATCCAGACAACACCCTCTGTTCTGAGGTGAGCAGTGTTACATCAGTAGAAGGGGTGGGAGGGGGATATTTTATCATTCAATTACTCTTGAACTACAACTCTAACAGTATTGAAATAACACTCTCCATGGCCCAAATACTATGAATAGTAATCAGAGCTGCTTTTATTTTGAAACATTACTATCCCTTTAAGAGAAATCATGTTGTAATATGGCTTCTAGTTAAGATACGTTTGAATTTTTAGCATAGATTATGGTGTCATCTGCATACATGCTCACAGAAGATGTTTTGCAAACTGTGGGTAGATCATTTATTAACAGAGAAAATATAAGCGGGCCAAAAATGGAGCCTTGGGAAACTCCACTTGTTACTTTGAGTGGAAGGGAAATATTGTCATCAATAGACATATACTGCATTCTGTTTCATAAATAGTTTTGGAAGCAGTTTATCAGAATACCGATATCAGAATACTGTGGTCTACTGTATAAAAGGCCTTTGTCAAATCTAGAAAATAGCTCCGGTGAGTTCATCGTTTTCCATGCCAGTCTGGATATCATTGGAAATTTTAGGAGGGCAGTGATTGCTGAGTGATTTGAACAAAAACCTGATTGAAGCTGGGTGAAAAAACTGGTCAGTCAGTAATATAATATATATATATATATATATATATATATATATATATAGTTGCACTTGAACACAGTTATCTAGAATTTTAGCTAATGTTGGGAGTAGGGATATTGGTCTGTAATTTGATACTACCTTTTTATTCCCACATATGTAGATAGGCACAACTCTAGCCACTTTCCAGGCTTTGGGCATATACTCGGATGACAGGGAGGCATTAATTAGGGATGCAAAAGGATGGGCAGTGAACAGTCACTGAGCTTTAATAGCATTGCTGGTAGTTGGCCAAGGTCAGTTTGGAATTTCATTTTTGGGTTAAGGAGGTGATCATATATATTTCACTATCATTTGTTGGTATGACATTTAATTCATTAACATTACTGGACCAGGCAATAGGTTCTATGAACGTTTCTACTTCAAAATTACTTTTGTTTTGTGTAATTAGGGTGGTGACAAATCCAACAAAGTAGATGTTATATGCATTATCTATTGCTATGGGGTACTGTTTTGTTTATTTGCCTACTATTATAATTGATGGGTGAGAATGGTTAGGGGTTTGTAGATTTTTTTAATAATCTTCCAAAAGTTGGCCGGTTTTGATATGTTATTGTTCAAGTTGTCAGTAAAATATTGAGCTTTTGTTAGTTATGTTTGCTTTGTGCAAATATTCCACAAATACCTATATGCAGTGTGATCATAAGCAGATCCAGTTTATTTAACTTTTGTCCATAAGGCAACTCTAAAACTGTATAACTGAAGCAGGTCAGCTGAGACCCATGGTAGATGGCCCCCCTTAAAATGATCATCCTTAGTGGGGCTTGGGTTTTACAGACCTATAAAAACTCTGAGTTAAAATGTAAATTGCTGAGTTTAGGTGTGGTATTAGGTGAACTCTAAGAAAGACTGGATATTACATTTTCTAAATTATCTAGTAATTATGACTTTGTCACATAATTTGATTGGTTTTATTTTGCAAACATAGGAGACTACTAAACACATTTGCTAGTATACCTGACTCTTGCATTCTGCATGGGCAGGATGAAAGAATCCAGTCTAGCAGAGTATGTGTGGATGTTTTAAGATTTATGCAAATAGGGGAGGAGATTAGCTGTCTTAAACAATGAACAGACTCTGTAATTCCTTGAGTCCAGCCAATTAATAATAAAGTCTCCAAGAACCAACAGCTCAACTTTCTTATTTTGAGTGGCAGTCTAATTGAGGTGATGGGTTATGTCCGCAAGGAACTCTGCTGGCTTACTTGGCTGCCGGTAGATGCCAACAATTATGATTTGTTTTGAGAAGGGAAGAAGAATCTTGCCAGCAATGCATTCATAAGAATTAGAGTTATAAGAGTCATTTAAAGTGAATCTATCGCCTCTACAAAAGTTATGCTTATTATGTAGAGGATATATACATAAGTAATTGATTTTTTTAAAAAAATGCTATTTGTGTTAAAAAGTTTATAGAGTGCCCTGCACCCTACTTCCTCCTAAACTTCTGTTGCCGCAGATGCCGCACTGCCCCTTCTCCCTTCCCATTACCCAGCCTCCTCCGATGACGGAGGCTGCCTGTCTGTAAGCTGGAGTGATCTCATTGGCTAGATATTGATCTCTGCCAATGAGATCGCTCCAGCTTCCAGACAGAAGCCTCCGTCATCGGAAGAGGCTGGGTAGTGGGAAGGGGCAGTGCGGCAGTGGAAGTTTATGAGGAAGTAGGGTGCAGGGCACTCTATAAACTATCGGTTTAACACAAATAGCGTTTTGTTTTTTTCTTTAGAAAATCAATAACGTTTTCACCCTTATGTATATATATCCTCTACATAATAAGCATAACTTTTGTAGAAGCGATGGATCCACTTTAAATATGTAACTTTTATAGACTCTTGTGTGTATATGATTACGCCTCTTCCTCGCTTTTCTCGGTCCTTCAATAGCAACAGCAGTATCAGCTATTTTAGGGCTTAGCCAGGATTCAGTGAGCATGAGGAAGTTCGGCTTGTACTCATAACACCACGCTTTTGTAGTTGCACAAAACAGAGACCTTTTTAAAGATTAAGTTACCATTTATTGCTGTTTGAGGGCAAGGGTTGGTTTCTATGTCAAATGCCAAGGTAAGTAATAAAATGCATAAAAAATGCTCCACTTCAACACTTTACAGCAGTAGTTTTGCGTCAGGAATTCTTTCTGCCATATAAATCATTGCTGGAAATTGGAAAGTTCTGGTGGGAATTATATGCATGTTCTATGAGCAGGAATTTCCTTGGGCAAAAATGGGACTTTCGCTCATCCCTACTGCCTGGGTTTCCTTATCTGAAATTGTAATATCAAAGAGTTTCACAATAGTATATTGCATTGAGGAGACAGACATTCATACGACTCTATGTTATTCTTCCTAGACATACTGCTCTTCCCCTATATGATATTATGTCAGCTCAAGAATAAATTATCCCTCAATGGCTCGAGCCGAAATGTTTGCTCTTTTTGCTCCATATCTAGAATTTTTTTTTTTCATCTCCAGTACTTTACCTACCTTTTATTTTTTCAGGTTATGCTCCCGTAGTTTCGAAAATCCTCTGGTTCTTATTCCCCAAATGCTCTCTTTTATGTCTTGTACATCCTTCTGCAAACATAGTGGTCCGCTGTGAGGCCACTATCTACTTCCCTCTCTGACCAACCTTGCCCTGACGCGACTCATATTACCCCTATCGTTTGGAGGGTGGGCGCTATCAATGCCTCCTGCTCCGAGCGTGAGTCTCTTGTTTTATGTAAATTATTATTATTATTTATTTATTTTTTTTCTCTCTCTCTCCCCTCCCTCCCACTTCCCTCCCGCAACTCAGCAGATCTTGCTCGACCGTTCCCAGCGGTCCCCTTTGTATTTCACATGTTTCTTTTAATCATTAATGGCTTCTCCACGCTATAAAGCTCAGACTCCCTTGCCTTCAGGGTCCTCCTTGACTTTGTTATCCTATAATGTTAAGGGGTTAAATTCTCCTATGAAGCGCTCTAAAGCTCTACATGAATTCCACCGCCTGAAAGGCGATGTTGTTTTCGTACAGGAAACACATTTTAAATGAACTGACACTTACTAATAAATTTTATTCACAGGCTTTTATGAGCTCAGCTCCTCAAAAAACCTTGGGGGTTGCACTGTTATTCCATAGGAGGGTCCCTTTTATTCTCTCTTCCTCTATTCGAGATCCTAAGAGTAGGTTCTTATTTGTCAAGGGCTTTATTGACTCTCAGCTATATACTTTCGCATGTCTGTACGCTCCTAATTCAGCTCAAGACTCCTTTCTATCCTATGCGTTAGATAAACTGGATGCTTTCAAAGAAGGGGTGTTAATTGTGGGGGGTGACCTTAATGTCCCACTGCAACCTTCTTTAGACTGTTCCTCAGGTTGCTCCTCTTATTCTAAAGCTCTTTCTAAATCTATTCAATCTACTTTACATCACCATAAACTGGTTGACGTGTGGCGTATCTGTCATCCAGACAGAAAGGATTACACCTTTTATTCTAACCCGCATCAATTGTATACACGGATAGATTATTTTCTTATTCCTCATGATTACATTACTCTTTTGGAATCTGCTGCCATTGGCCAAATCACGTGGTCAGATCATGCGCCTATTCGTTTGGATTTACGAATGACACACTCGGTTATCGTACCCCCGACATGGCGCCTCGATGCCTCCTTACTGCTAAAACAGGAAGATGTAGATCATGTCACTGAAGTTTTGACTTGCTACATTAATGAGAACGTAAACGACGAGACTTCTCCCCTTTCTATATGGGCTGCTCACAAGTGTGTTCTGAGGGGCGAATTTATTAAAATGGCGGCCACCCGCAAGAAGAGACGTATGTCCCAAATCACGCTATTACTATCGGATATAGCTGATCAGGAAGCTATTCATAAATCCACGGGTGATGACCAAACTCTATTGTGCTTAACGCAACTTCAATCTACTCTTTAGTCTCTTCTCAATATCCAAATGGAACGGCTCTTTTTTAAGACCAAGTGCTAATTTTTTGAGCATGGCAACAAAGTTGGCTCTCTATTAGCTCGTCAGCTCCGCCATAAATTTGCCTCCCACTTCATACCGGCTATTCTATCCCCCTCAAACTCTTTGGTTCATGATAAGTCATCTATTGCGGAAGTCTTCAGGGCCTATTATGAAGCCCTTTACAATATACAAGATCAAACTTCTTTAGATATGTGAACCGTCGACTCCCGAATATCCTCTTATCTTGATCGAGCATGTCTTCCCCAACTTTCTGCCTTGGATCGTGAGACATTGGAGGCTCTAATATCACAGGCTGAAATTCAAAAGGCTATTCAATCCCTACCAATAGGCAAAAGCCCAGGTCCGGATGGCCTCACAGATATTTATTATAAAAAGTTCCAGGTTCATTTGCTGCCCTTACTATCTAATGCCTTTTCGGCTCTTCCGACTGGGATAGACCACCACCTGGCTCTAGCGGAAGCGTACATCACCATTTTGCCTAAGCTAGGGAAAGACTCTCAGAAGTGTGAAAGCTATAGGCCTATCTCGCTTCTTAATTTAGATCTTAAGATTTACGCTAAAATTCTTGCGGAACGTCTTAAACCTATCCTACCCCTCCTGGTTCATACAGATCAGGCTGGTTTCGTTCCTGGTCGGGAAGCGCGTGACAACACTCGTAAACTCCTGAATCTACTATACCACCTGAGGACCACACACACACTCCATCGGTGTTCCTCTCCACAGACGCTGAAAAAGCCCTTGATAGGATTAGCTGGCGCTTCTTGGAACGTTCCTTACAGGCTTTTGGATTTGGACCAGCGATCATTCGTTCCATCTTTGCACTTTATCAGAATCCTAATGCTAGGGTACGAGTTAATGGACATCTCTCAATGTCACCTCCAATGGCACCAGACAAAGCTGCCGTCTTTCCCCTCTTCTGTTCGTTCTTTTAATGGAACCTTTTGCACAACATATACGTCTTAATGGGCTGATCAAAGGAGTTCAGGTGGGGGATAGGGAATTCAAATTGGCCATGTTTGCAGATGATGTGCTTCTGTCTGTCACCGACCCTGAGGAATCTTTGCCTCATATTTTGAGTGAGATGGACTCATTCGCATCTATTTCGAACTTCAAGATCAATCTCTTGAAGTCTGAAGCTCTTCCTATAAGGTTACCTGTTTCGCTCTTCCTGTCACTTCAGCAACAAATCCCCTTTAAATGGGCTAGCTCCCATATCAGGAGTCAATTTCTCCTCTTCTTTTGAGCCACTTTACCACCTCAATTTTCCTCCGTTGCTACACTCTATAAAGAGTGACCTGGAAAAATGGACTTCCCTTTACCTTTCCTGGTTTGGTAGAATAAATGTGATCAAAATGAATGTCCTACCCCGACTCCTTTACTTATTTCAAACTCTGCCAATCCATATCCCTTCCTCTTTTTTCTCACTACTTTATCGCTCTATTATCCGATTTGTATGGCTCAATCGCCCACCTAGATTGGCCGCACAATGCTTATTTCGACACAAACGGAGCGGAGGTCTAGGTCTGCCTAATTTACATAAATACTACCACTCTTCTATTATTTTCTCAGTCATTGATTGGTCTCATAATGAGAAGGCGAAAGCCTGGGTTTCCCTTGAAAGACGGCTAACGGCTGACTGTGACCCACTTACGGAACTCTTCTTCCCTAGCACACTCAGGACGAGATCCTTTTCTTCTCATCCTGTTCTCTCCAACGTCTTTAGAATTTGGTCTTGCTACAATAGTGATGGTTCCCTTGCTCACTCTCCCTCGCTGGCTTCTCCTGTATTTCACTCACGATCCACCCCATTTTCCCTTTTATGCTCGGAGTTCCCTAGATGGACAGCTCATTCCTGTATGAGGATAATAGATTTCATGGCCAATGGCTCAATCTGTCCATTTGATGATCTCTGTCACTCTCATCATCTCCCAATGTCTGAACTCTGGAGATTTCTTCGCATTAAACATTTCTTGGGCCAACATATCATTAAGGCTGTGTGGTCCACTTCCCCAACTAGATTTGAAACACTCCTGCTCTCTCATAAACTTCCACCTAATAGACTAGGAATGGTGTACTCCTTTCTTTCTTTACCCCCAGTCCCTGACAAACCTCGCTATGTTCTGTCTTGGGAAAAAGAATTTGAACTATCTAGACCTGTGGCGGAATGGGAAAAAATGCCTGTGCTTCAATTTCAGCGTCTATGCTAGAAACCCATTTCAAATTTCTTTCCAAATGGTACCTAACTCCTTCATGACTTCATACTTTTTCACCCTCTATTAGCTCCCTTTGCTGGTGCTGTCATATGGAGAAGGGAACCCCTATACATATATGGTGGACTTGCTCTAAGATTCAGTCATTTTGGAGTCAGTGCCTGGACCTAATCATGAAAAGCCTAAAAGTCCCCCTCTCAGGGGATGTCTGGCAGGTGTTGTTCTTTCTTGATCTCCCCCGTTTGCCATTTCTTTCTAAATGTCTGCTCTTTGCTATGTTGCTCAGTGCTAAAGTGCTCATTCCTAGACGCTGGCGTGATACCCATCCTCCCACTGTCCAGGAATGGGCAACTGAGGTACGCCTACATATATCCTCACTGAGAGTACATATTGCTTCTAAAGGAGGAGACCCTGATGCAGTGGATACCTTTTTCTCCACGTGCCCTTTCTAACTCTTTTGTTAAGGGTGCATCTTGTAGTTTGGGTGCCGCTGGACATGGCTTGCCGGATATGCTGATCTGTTTCTGCCCTCTCTTTACCCTATTACCCTTCCCCCCCTTTTTTTTTTCCCACTATCTCTGTCTGTTTTTCTTCAGTCTTCTTGGGGTTCTTTTACCCCCAACATACAGTATCAGTTCTACTGATTTTTCTTGTGCACTGAATGTTTCTGACCCTATTATCTCTAATTTAGGTTACTTGCACAAAATGTATTTTTTGGATATTGCTGTTTCAGAAGTTTTGTTTTGACATCAAGATGTTTGATGATGTTTTGCACCCCGGTGCACTTGTTTGTCATTTTGTTTCACACTCTGAATTTTAAATCTCTGTATATTGCTTGATTCTTCAATAAAGCTTACAAAAGTTAAAACAAAATAAAAAAACTAAAACCAAAACAACTAAAGAACAGTGCTAGTTGAATAACTTAACATTGGCTTAGCGGTTGCTGTGTTTATGTTTTTGGCAGGGTAAAACATTTGTGCACTGATTATCGAACTAGGATGATTATGCACTAAGGTGAGAGGTTATGCTGTTAAGTTTTCTGTGGAGATAATAGTGCATATGCTCCAAAAACAACAGGTTTGGAGAGAATTACTCATTGGATTGTCTTCTCTATTGCACCTCCCCCAGGAATGGGATAATTTAACTGTGGGCTGGATGTTGATGATAGTTCTGAGAAATCCATTGAGGTGAAAAAAAAAAGCTCAGTAGTCCTTAATGGCCACCCATGCATTGGATCAAGCTGTTGTCTTATTTGCTCATTAACCAAATTTGCCATTTGGAACAATTTCTTGTTTGTCTTTGACCAGGTAGCTAGTATTCAATATGTGTGTTACACTACAAAGGCTGCACTGTTTTCTCCAAGAGAAAGCTATGAAATAAAGACCACAGAAATTTCCCTTTCAAATATATTTTTTTCAAGCTCTAAATCAGTAACTTTTGCCAATGTACCCCTTTATAGCCTGGTATCAAATCCTGCTTTGCTTTATTATTAATGTAAAAAAAACCTGAACTTTACGTTAGAAGCATTATACTTTATTAATAAGTAAGTAATTCAAATATTGACTATTGTGGTGTTTTCACTATCTGCAGTTACAATCAAATGAAGGTCTGGATTCCACTGCATTTGAGTTCTTATCTACAAATTTCTCCATAAACTTCTATGGGAAATTGTTAGCTAAAACCCAGTAATAACACATCATTTAGAATATCATTTAAACCTAATATCTGAATGTCATGATATAGATAATTAATTTTTACACTATGTTCTTATTGTTACACAGGTGTAAATCAATAATATTCCTTCATATTTTTCATTTATAAGAAACATTTTAAATTGCAGTTAAAAAGAACTTAATTTCTGCATTTTTTAAATAGATTGTCTCATTGTTTAGCTTGACATGCCTAAAACTAGCTTTGGAGAAAGCCGAAAACATTTAAACGAAAGAGATTTATTTAGAATAATGTTAGAATATTATTGTTTGTTAGAGATAAAAAATGTTTCATTGCATACTTGTTATAATCATCTTGAAATTAAATTTGGATGCAATTTGCCTACATTTTCTGAATTACTGATTCAGTGTTTTAGAGTAAATTGTGTACTGGAATTTTCTAGCTATTTATATGTAAATAGCCCGGTCTTTTGATATTGGTAAAGGAATGGTGTGCGAGCAGCCCAAGTAATCCAATCTAAGTTGCATATTTTTTTTTCTGCCACTCTCCATTCATAATGGCACTTGAGGGCAAACAGTTTGATCCTTCTGTCAACATAATTTTCCTATGCAATAACAGAGAAAGAAGGAAATTTTGCTTCAAGGACTGAATGTTGCTTCTTTTTAAGCACTACAATTCTAGATATGACAAAACAGCTGAGCATGGGGAAGAGTGATACTGCTATTTCTAATGTTCAAATTTTGTATACTGTTTCATTCTAATACACAGCTGCAAGTGTCCAATCAAAAATGTAATTTTAATTAATTTATTTGAAAAGAAGTTTGGCACAAAAGCACTATTTCTGAGGTAGGTTTAAAGTATATTGTCCTACTTTTGCTTAATCTATCTTCACTTTGCAAGTTTACTGAGAAACTTTGGATTATGTAATTATAATAATTTAATGAAGGTTAAAATAAAAAAAAATAATAATTAACTGTGGTACACTTATTCCTACACTATGCAGAGTGAAAGAATTGTATGTGTTTTAGGAAGTCACCTATATATATACTAGTTGAAGAGCCAGTTACATGGGCCACAGTGCCACTGCCAGCCGGTCCCGGGGCAGTCATGTGCAGTAGAGACTGCCCGCTCCACTGCTGATACAGAGCTGGACGCTCCTTCAGCCTAGTCATGGGCAGCCTCTACTGCACATGACTGCAGGATGCGCAGCAGTCTGTACTGCACATGACTGCGTCATTACACACGTATTAGCGAATTATAATATAGGATATATATATATGTGTGTATGTGTGTAAATCTGTAGCTCTGCAATATTAAGTTATTAAAGAAATAATATCTACAGATATAATGATAGATATATGAAAAGCCTCTCAGATGAATTGTCAGAGACTAGTACCTATTCTTCCAGACCCTATAGGGGGTATCTGGCATTCTAAGCTGCATAAACAAAAACGCTTTAAAAGAATACATACCACACACACAAACACACACAAATAAATAATCTTTAGAAATCTAAAGAAAAGAATAAAATCAGTTCTGAAACAGACAAACTGTAGGAGAAAACATAAAATTCCCACCATATCCATTGATGTAAATGAGGAATTAACAATTAGAATGCATAGGCAAACTATGTAGTATTCAACAAGAATGTTTTAAGTTTTCCCTATGGTGCATCTGTAATAATAATAATAATAATCCTTTATTTATATAGCGCACACAGATTCCGCAGCGCTTTACACTCATATTGGTCCCTGTCCCCATTGGGGCTCACAATCTAAATTCACCTATCAGTATGTTTTTTGGAGTGTGGGAGGAAACCGGAGGAAACCCACGCAAACACAGTGAGAACATACAAACTCATTGCAGATGTTGTCCTTGGTGGGATTTGAACCAAGGACCCCAGCGCTGCAAGGCAACAGTGCTAACCACTGAGCCACTGTGAATACATATGTCATTTGGTGGCAGGGAAGAAGATGTAAATGTAGGACTCTTATGAGTGTGTAGAAAGGGATAGCAAACAAGTTAAGCTTTTGTCTGTTGCTCATCATCAAGTAAACTCTAACACTTTGTTATCTCTCCTCATACATTCATGACAACTGAAGACAGCACATGGAAGATTGGATGGTGTCAGGATTTTAAGGCAGCAGATCTGAACCCTTGTGACCTCACTGAATTGTTTAGAGGAAGGGGTGGGGGCTTGTGAGGTGAAATATAATATTATCAGGTAGCTTTTTCAAATTTAGCCACTTCTCTGGCTCTTGTGCTGTATTGCACCACTTCAGTCTTAATGCTGAGCAGGAACCATCCTTGGCATTTCATGCCAGTACTATACTGCACTTCTGCTTTTACTCCGTTTTCATAGTTCAGCCTTAATATTTCACTGTAGCTATGCATGATAGATTTCATTTCCCTCTCTGCCAGGCTATCACCAAAGTTAATTAGCATTAGCTGTAGTGAAGTATACAGACAAGAATGCTGAAGGCATACACTTCCTGCTTACAATAAAGCATGTAGGAAGCATCAATGCTGGAGTGAATGGATGGTTTTGAAAATACAAATATCTGCCCTTCAAAAGCTTTGGCTGCATCTCTTTGTGTTAGGAGTGAATCCCAACATGTCCAGCATGGAACACCATTTGATAATACTGTACTTCAGGACATTATGATAGTGCATTGAGAGATTCCAACAACAAGCCATAATCAAAAATCTAGCACAGTCTTCCACAAAACCCTTTTCATGAAACATTTTTTGCTGTATTTTTTTTTTTTTAGTGAAAACATAAGTTACCGTTTTTTGCAGTCTTAACTTGATGATTTCAGTTGCAGAATCTGTGATTTATAAAAAGCATAATGACAGTACTGTAAATGCAGAATTTGGGGGTTGTACATGTAAGGGGTAATACTGGCCATTTGTGTTCAATCAGCAGTCCATTTTAGGTTTTTTTCCTGTATATAATTTATCTGTTTTGTTGCCATCTCTCTCTGACTAGTAGTCTCAACATACAGCCGTTTTGTCAGCTAAATAAAATCACTGCTTTCAACTGGAGCAGTTGTTTATAAATAGTATACCTAGTAGCTATGTGGGCTGAGGAAAGCATGCATGAAATGTTTATGTACCAGAAGCATAGCTGATTTCTTGCCAGCAATATAACAGTACTCTATAGTTTTTGACTGCTCACATGCAGTATATATTACTAAGAACACTATAAATTATCTTTGCAAGGTGGAAGCACTGTTTATTTTATCAATTGTCTTGTTTATTACGAATATTTTGTGTGCCTATTTCCATTCAATCTGTTTTATCCAAAAGATGACTAAAAAAAGCAAGCCATATATATATATACACATGAATATATTAAATTTATAGTTGTTATTACTGTAAAACTTTGAAAGTTGCCAGTATTTCCTATTTTACTGGGAAGAATGTTTTAAAAGATTACATGTGCAGCACATAGTGATATCAACTTGCATGCACAAAAGGATGTCTTAGAATTTGACAGCAGAAAGGAACCAGTTGGCCCATCTAGCTTGCCCATCCCTTTATCTAGTTGCTCAGTTATTTTATTCTTAGAATTACTGTATATGTTTTCTAAGAATTAGCTTACTAGTTTAGCCTCAGCCACTTCTACTGAGAAGCTACTCCTTTTATCACCCTACAGATAAAGTCGTTTTTTCTTATATTTTCTCTTTTTTTTTCTACCTTCCAATTTTAAGGCAGGACCTCTTGTTCTATTATTGTAATCAATGAATCCCACCTGAACTTTAGTAAAGTCCTTAATATATTTGAAGGTTTAAATAATATCACCCTCTCCCTTCTATCCTCCAAGCAATACATATTAAGATCCTGGGGTCTTTCCTGATATGTTTTGTTTTTGAGCCAGTGCACCATTTTAGTGACCTATCTTTTAATAGTCGCAAATTTACTGATGTCCTTCTGGAGATATGGTATGCAAAACTATATACCATACTCTAGATGAGGTCAAACTAGTGATCTTCACATTGAATCTCTGCAGTTTGTGAGAAAGTGATTGGGCAGATGACAAAGGGATAGAAGGGTAGGGAAAGTGGCAAATGGGATGGAGGAGGGGTGGAAGAGTGCCAAACAGGATGGAGGAGTTGGTGGCAGAGTGGTGAATGGGAAGGAGGAGTGGCAAAGTGGTGAATGGGAGGGAGGGGGGGAATGGCTGATTTAACCAAAGTTAAAAGTAGTGAAAGTTAAACCTGCCATTGAATTTAATGGGATTTGCAACCCCTTGAATGTTAGAGTGGTCTACAATGAATTGCTTTGCAATCCTATGGTTATCTCAACAGCATTAAAGGGGTTAAAGCCCCATTTAAAACAACAGAAGTTATTTGTTCCCTATGGTGCATCTAGTTTTAATCAGAATTGCTCCATGTTTGCATTTACAAGTATGCCTCAAGGTATATTCCTGTGTGGCTAACAGACAAAACATTTTGGGTATTGTAGGGCTGGTATCTCTGTTGTGTTTCAAATGTGTTATTTTTGCTGGACACAAAAAGGTTTATTTTACATCTCAGGTACTGAAGTCTGCGTGAATCCTCTCTACTCCCTCCTGGGCAAGTGAGGAAGCAGAGAGGACATTCTCAGACTTCAGGTTTGTTGGACACCTAGGGATGGGCGAAAATTTTCACCTCAAACTGAAATCAGCAAATAACGGTACTTTCCGCTTTGCAAATAATTTCCTGTGAAAAGTGCCGTTTTTACGCTTTTTCCTTACTTTTCGCCCATTTAAATCTATGGGAAGTAAAATATTTCTCCACCACATGAAAGTTTTCTACAGGCTGTTAGACTCTCACAGCATGTCATTTTGTGTTTGTGAGAGGAGGGAACAGTATGTTTTTTGAGCTGGAGACGACAGAGAGGGGAATTTAAGTTTTGTTCAGGGAATCTTTAAAGTAGGACATTTGTTCTGTTAGGAGGATCAGTGGGGCACTCTGAGGAGAAGAAGGGAGGAAGGAGGTGGCCCCAAATACTCTAAAATTCCATGTGACTGGCAAGACACGGGCAGATAGGGACCTATTTGCTTGCTGATATTGCTGTTATTGTCTCTGTGCTGGGTGGGGAAGTCTGGGGAAAGAAGTTGTGGATTTTGTTTTTCAGTTATAATTTTTTTTGGACAGACTGTGATAAGATAACAGTTTGGACAACTTAAAAAAAAATAATATAAATAAATACTTAAAAAAGAATAAAGAACTAAATATATTAGACGACAGTGACAGACAGCTGACTGGGCTTAGGCATTGGGCAAGGCATCATACAGCTCCATTAGTTATGTTGTGTAAGTTACAGTAAAGAAACACAGTGTAGTTGCATAATGTCCAGCAAACGCACAAGGGGAAGGGGGAGGGGGAGCAGTGCAGGGACATGAGAGTAAATTAGTAGTTCAAAAACTGACTGCAGTCAGGGCCGGATTTCCCGTAAGGCAGAGTAGGCATCTGCCTACAGGCGCACCCTACGGAGGGGCGCCTGTCACTACAATTATTATTATTATTATTATTTTTTTTTTTTAACTTGGCGCGGCTTGTCATGCCGAGCCGCGCCGAGCACCCACCCGCCGCCTTGTAGGCTGTGAGCTCTCCCGGCTCTTTAGCAATGCAGAGCGCTGGGAGATAAAATCTCCCAGCGCTCTGCATTACTAAAGGGAAGGTCGCTCGGGAGCTCCAGCAGCATCATGTCTGTGCACAAGCACAGATCTCTCCAGCCGCTGGACCACCGGGGAGTTAAGGAAAGGATGAATGAGGCTTAACCCTTTAAGTGCCAGAGTGGCACGCAACGCATTGCAAAGCAATGCGTTGCGTACCACTCTGACACTCAAAGGGTTAATCTGGGGATAATGGGAGCAATGTGAGGTCAATATGGGGATGATGGGGGGCAAGCAATGTGGAGCTGATGGGGTCAATGTGGAGCTGATGGGGGTCAATGTGGACTGATGCTGATGGGGTCAATATGGAGCTGATGGGGGTCAATGTGGAGCTGATGGGGGTCAATGTGGACTGATGCTGATGGGGTCAATGTGGAGCTGATGGGGGTCAATGTGGACTGATGCTGATGGGGTCAATATGGAGCTGACGGTGATGGGGTCAATGTGGAGCTGATGGGGGTCAATGTGGAGCTGATGGGGGTCAATGTGGACTGATGCTGATGGGGTCAATATGGAGCTGATGGGGGTCAATGTGGAGCTGATGGGGGTCAATGTGAGGGCAATGTTGAGATGATGGGGGCAATGTGAGTGTGATGGGGGGCAATGTGAGGGCAATATGGAGATTTGGAGCATTGTGGAGATGGCGGGGGGGGGGGGGGGCGCTTCAGGTATCTGTGCCTACAGGCTCCTGAGATGTAAATCCAGCCCTGACTGCAGTAATGGTTGCTGCAGCGTGTGCAATCAATGATTATGATCCCTCTACTCCAAGGGAGGATGCAGTTTGTCAGGGTCCCAGCAAAACTAGTTCCAGCACCACCAGTGCCAGTAGAAATAAAGAACCACATAAGAAGAACACTGAAGATGACAACAGCTGAACCGCCTGCTGCATCATATAGTGAAACAAACAAACACCAAAACACCCATCCTCAAAGTAGAGACCTCTAAAAGCTTAGAGGAATATAAGGGTAGTAGAGGGCAAGAATTGTCAGGTGATGCTGATGCTGCTGAGGATGACCTAATGATGACTTATGATGATGCAGATCTAGAATATATCCCTCCAACATCCTTCTCTTGTTCAGATACGGATGAAGTTGAGAGTGAGGGTGATGACATGGCTACAAGGTTAGCAGAAACACAAAGGCTGAAACTTCCACCACTTTTAAAGAACACTGTGCCTATCTATAAACTGTTTGAGAAAGCCATTGGAAAGTCTGACCCTGGACAAGTACAGATGTCAAAAAGCACACAGTCACCCTATCAGTCTTCTTCAGCATCATTGCCTCTTCAAAGGCCAAGTCCCACTCAGCCACACACACCTGTTTTGAGTACACAGCAACAGCAACACAGGTTAACATCCAAAATGTTAGATATGACGAGTGCCTCAACATCTAGCCCAGTAATAGTAGTAGCAGCACCACCACCTCCAGAACCCCTCATCCCATGAAGTCCACACTATGGAGATACTTCACTCAGGATCCTCAAGCTAAACATGTTGCTATCTGTTGTCTGTGCAAAAAGCACGTGAGCAGGGGGAAAACAGGCTCACACCTAGGCACCTCTTCTATGAGACCCCCCCTGAAAAATAACCACAGAACTGACTGGGAGACACACTATCAGCAGGCCACAGGTGTCACAGCTAGCAGCAGCAGAATCACTTTAAAAAGTTTCCAGGGCTCTAGGGCAGAAAAAAGAAGTAATGAAGTTATTTATGTGTCAGAGAGTGTGCTACTGCCAGTGCCAACAGTTAGTTTGTTCCAAATAACAGCTATGGCTCCTGCTGCAGAGGAGAATGACAGACAAAGCCAGGACAAATATATTAACATCAGCACATATGAAGAGATGGAGGAGGGATGTAAAGAAGGGTTTCCACCATCTGTCCCACTTGGGAGCACTGCTATGAGTGTCACTAATCTGAGAAGGAGGATGGAGATTTGATGCAAATATGACAATAGTAAAAACTATATACATACACAAATCACACCATACCAGCCAGTCCCCCACCACCACCACTACAATACACATCTGCCACATTGTAGGTTATACTTTATTTTCTTTATTACTTGACATCATCATGAATATGTGCCGGTGTCACTTAAAGGGATAGTAATGTTTCATAATAAAAGCAGCTCTAATTAATCATCATAGTATTTGGACATTGGAGAGTGTTATTTCAATTCTGTCAGAGTTGTAGTTCAAGAATAATTCAATGACAAAGTGTCCCCCTCCCGCCCATTTTACTGATGTAACACTGTTCAGCCAGATCAGAAGGGAGGTGCCCAGGTAGTCTGCAGAGAGGGACAATCTTCAATTAAGATAAGGGAAAAACCTGAAACATTTGTTAAGGGGGGCAGGGTTTTCATTGTTTTTATAGAAGGAAGATTGTACCCTCCTGTTATCTGTCTGGTCTTACAACCAGATTCCACATCTGAGAGGAGATGGCTTACACCAGGTAAAAGGGGCGGGAGGGGAAACTTTGCTTGTGATTATCTCTCAAACCATAAAGGTTTGAGAGATAAGACTTCTATTGTTCTTCATGTTTTTTAATGCCTACAAAATAAAATAAAGATAAAACGAAGTATTACTATCCCTTTAAGCAGGAAATTAGTGTTGTGGGCAAAAGACGCATGCATTCTGCGTGCTAACACATTTTCATGCCATATTTTGCTGTAGGACTTACAACCTTGACTTTCAGCCACTTATTTCTAAACTTCAGCCCTCAGAAGAAGTAATATTACAGTGGGAAATGTAGTAGCTATAGGAAATATAGGCAACAATGTGTTAAAATTGGTGGAAAATTTGTTAAAATAGAGTAAAAAAGAATTATTTCACTGAAACGGTCTTCTACGTGTGCTTGCAAACCAACACGATCTCGGCTCAGCTGCAGAGCCACAAGCCTGTCGTACGACAGACTTCCCCTGCAGTCATTACAACGTTGACTTCAGGGAAGGGGGAGGGGGGAACTTTGCATTCTGTTATCTTTCAAACCATAATGGTTTGAGAGATGAACCTGGGGGCAATTCAATTATTTTTGAAATGGCTACAATATGGGGAATAGTAATATTAAAGTAGTACTATCCCTTTAAATACGTCTCTTGCTGCTGATGATAATATAGGATAGAAATCAGAGAGGACTAATTGTGGTTTAGTAAGCCAATTGAGGTAGATATTACACTACTAAAATCGTACTCCAAAAATAATTGTTTAAAGTAAATTGTAATGGATGAAGCCTCTTAGCTCTGATACGGCGATTGTCATTAGATCAGTAATGGGCTTCATGCAACATGTTCTATCTAGTGGATGAAGTCTATTAGTACTGATGCGGCTTGAGGATTCTGTTGTTCAATCAGAGCCTGCTTCATGCAAGGAGATTTGAAGATCTGCCTTAGAAGCTAGCTTCAGTTCTCACGGCTTTATAGTATCATATTTTTGGATCTAGATCACCCATTTATATTTAACAACTTAAATACTATATACAAGTTGTTTTTGAATCAACAACGCTATTTATGCTGTACCTAAGCCAGGAATTGATTAAACTTTATTGTTTTCTAAATCAGCTTGTTATACCAGGTATTGGATTCATCAATTTAAAGCTCAGTTAAGACATCTAACAAGACAAACTATATTTTGATCAGATAGAACTCATTATATTGATAATCTTTATAGTCTTTAAGATAGATTTGCATTAGAGAGAAGTATTGTCCGTAGCATTGCCCTTGATTAAGTCCCCATGTAGACACTCATTGTCTTCCAGGTATATGAGTTAGTATGAGTGTAATATCCCTCTTGTTCTAAGGATCATATGCACAAAAAAATGTAGTAATCTTGTGGTAAAAAAAAGCTGCACAACATGGAGCAAATAAAATTTCCCCAAATCCCAAATTATTTAAATTGGGCTTTTAGGGCCAATGCATTACATGTACCATTTAAATTAATTATAATGAAATTAATGATAATGATGCATTTGCATTTCTCCAGAATTGCACCATTTTTGTTTTTGCTCATATTGTAACATAGAAACTTAGTTGATGACCCTGAAAAAATACCTACAACATATGACCTTTAGAATATTATTGTCTTATCAACAAGCTTCTTCAATAGCTATTGCTCAATGATTACTCACATGAAAAAGTGAGTATACAAAAATGATTTATCTTCTAGAAAGTTAATCTTTCTTGCCAATAACTGGGATGCTTTTTATGTATGAAAATCTTATCACAATCTTCATTGTGATCTTTATTGCGCAAATGATTCAACGAACAAGTTTAGTAACATATCTCCACAATATATATCAAAAGAAAAATGTAATTTCTTTAACTGATCCACCCTTGGAATGATACAACATTGGGCTCATCTAGGGCTGGATTCTAGTGCAGGTGCTAAATGTTAACACCAGTTTTAGCAAACATTTTCCTATTGAAGTCTATGGAGAAACATGATGATAAAAGCAGTGATAAAATTAGTACCTGCACTAGAATCCAGACCCTACACATTTCATTATGCAACTTATGGGGTTGATGTGATTCTCTTCTCACCTTTTGTGTGTATTCCTGGACCTCCATCTCTGACTGAGAATCAGTCTACTTACTCATGCATATTTTGGTACAAGATGATTCATATCACCCACACCAAATATGCTGTGATGTGTAGTTGGTGGTAAAATACCTTTATTACTTGGACTTTGAGTTCGATGACTACCAAATATAACTCCAACCTCTTTGGGAAAGTGGGGAGGGAGGGCACTTGTTCTCACTGCCTTCCTGCCACTTATAAAATAAAATTCATGTATAGTTTATTTTATTCACTACAATGATTTGTAGTTGATGGTGAAATACTTGTATTACTTGGACTTTAAGTTGGTTGGTCACCAAAAATAACTACTACCATTTTGCGACTGTGGGGTGTGTGACACCTGTTCTCATTGCCTTCCTGGAACTTAAAAAGTTACCTTAATGTATAGTTTATTTTATGCATTACCATGGACAAGGGACATATATTTTATTGTATTATAAAACTTTCACCTGCTGTAACTGCATTCCTAGAGGGCCATGTTAACTGAAAATCACTGAGCAAATGCTTGACATATGTGCAAAAGCATAAATATCCACAAAAAACTCACTGTCTTGGCCATCTAGGAATGCAGTTTCAGATCTCAGGTGTATAGCATTTATTAGCTGCCACATATGAGTCACTGGGATAATCTATTTATGTATTATTTTATTATTATAAGCAATGAAAGCATTTATGTGATGTTAAACTAGTTGTTTTAGGAACTATATATCAGACTATATATCATCGTGTACCCACAGAACCATGTGTATATTTAATTGAGTTTTCCATTCTCATAAGTCTGCGGCCTTTAAAAAAAAGCTTTACAGCTTTGTGGAGAAAATACATATAACTCAAATCAGTTTTGTTTCCCCTGGAGCAAAGTTACTGTCGAATTTTTGTTTTTGTTCCATTGACCTACAAATTCCCTCAAAATCAGAGGCCATGCTTGGTTTTCTTTTTGCTTGAAATCATTTTTTTCCAGTGGTTTGTACCAGAAAACATCATAGACAGTTAATGGAAGTAATGTTTCAGTGACTAACAGAGGATTTGTTTCAGTAGACTCATCTTTTAAATGCTGCATCAAGCATTAAAGCAAATGGAAGCGCTCTCTGGCTAGGTTGACATTTCAATAACTGGTCAGTGAAAAAGAGATGTACTAATCTTGATTCTCAGCATGCTTAGATTAAATACAGATCTGACAAGCGTAAAAACAAATTAAGTTGTTCTGAGTAAAGAGCTGTTTATTCTTCTTTCAAACCTGGTTTTGTCACAATTACTACATTTGTTTTACCATGTTATCTTTTTTTGTCCTTTCAAAGTAGAAACCGTCTGTTGTATCAAGGGTTTCACATGGCTTACAGTCTTATTACTTGTTATAGGGAAGTTACACTTGACTAGGATTTAGCAAGTAGTGTTTTATGTCTCAGTGGTACAGAATGATTTAAAAAATAGCAAGAAAGAGCAAAAAAAATGTGTTTCCTTATATATTATGTACCATCAAAAGCAATATTATTGTTGTTACCCACCTGAGGACCAGAGTGGTGTATAATAAATTACTTTGCATTGTGTTGTGTGATGCTCTGGTCCTCAATGTTTTAAATAGTGAGACTGATGAACTAAGAAGTGTCAAGCCAATTGCACTTTAGGGAACAAATTAGAATTACTATTGCTTTAAATTGACTTATAACCATTTGAATGCTAAACAGGTCTTTAATGTTTTGCAGTCCTCTCATGCATTCAAAGACCTCTTCAGCATCCGAGAGTTAAAAAGTAAAGGCATTTTATGTTTTCTAGGATCACTGTATTACGGTTACTCATTTAAGTCGAATCTGCTTCCTTACATTAAAAAAGCAGCAGTCTGATGATGTTTTAATGTGTAGTCTTCCCTGTTATGCCTCAGCATCAGTGGTTATCTACTGGAAACTCTAAAGTGTGATTAACAGGAATTAAATAAACCAGAGCAAGGTTAACTAGAACAGCCTCAACTATATGTGTCCACCAGTTTAGCTCATTTGCTGATCTACTCTCCTAAATCCATTTCTTGTACCTATACTTATGTATAGACACTTTAATACATAATGAAGTACGCAACTCCACCAGCTCATAATTAGGGGTGGGCAAAATGTAAAAAAAATGTCCCATATGACTTTACGCAAAAACAGACTATTCTTAGCTTTTTTTTGTGAAAGTTTTCTCCTTTTCGCCATTGAAACATTTTTTACCTTTTCACCACTGCCAACAAATTTTTTCCTATGCTGCAACATTTGCTGCAACATTTCGTACCAAAACTGCAGTGGAGAAATAAATACCTAAAAGTCAAAGTTGTGAGTCCTACAGCAACATATGCCATGCAAAATGTGCTAGCATGCAGAGTGCCTTTGTCGTTTGTCCACAACATTAACTTCCTGCTTAAGTGACACTGGAACATATTCCAGCAGGATGCAAAACATGACAGCAGTAATGTAAAGCCTCTGTTTTCAACAAAACGAAAGGGCAGCATGATGTCAAGAAATTAAAAAAAAAGTACAACCTACAATATGGCAGATGTTTATGGTAGTGGTGGTGGGCTGGCGTGGAGTATATATATTCCAAGAGCAGTTTTTACCATTATTGTGTTTGTGTCAAATGTAAGCTATCCTTATGAGATTACTAATATACTTTACCTATTGATCATAGCAGTGGTCCTGTAATGAAACAAACAGAGTAGGTAGACATGAATGATAGACCCCTTCAACAAGAGTCAGTTGTGCCAGGTGCTAGGGAGCAACACTAGGGATCTGGGCTGGAGAGTGGAGGTTGCTGCGGCCTTGCTGTATAAAGGTGCTAGCCACAAAGCTACAGTGAGGGAAAAATTATTTGATCCCCTGCTGATTTTGTATGTTTGCCCACTGACAAAGAAATGATCAGTCTATAATTTTAATGGTAGGTTTATTTGAAGAGTGAGAGACAGAATAACAACAAAAAAATCCTGAAAAACACATTTCCAAAAAGTTATAAATTGATTTGCATTTTACTGAGTGAAATAAGTATTTGACCCCCTATCAGTCAGCAAGATTTCTGGCTCCCAGGTGTCTTTTATACAGGTAACAAGCTCTGATTAGGATCAGTCTCTTAAAGGGAGTGCTTTTAATCTCAGCTTGTTACCTGTATAAAAGACTCCTGTCCACAGAAGCAATCAATCATTCAGATTCCAAACTCTCCACCATTGCCAAGACCAAAGAGCTGTCCAAGGATATCAGGGACAAGATTGTAGAGCTACACAAGGCTGGAATGGCCTATAAGACCATCACCAAGCATCTTGGTGAGAAGGTGACAACAGTTGCTGTGATTATTTGCAAATGGAAGAAGCACAAAATGACTGTCAATCTCCCTTGGTCTGGGGCTACATGCAAGATCTCACCTCGTGAAGTTTCATGAGCATGGTGAGGAATCAGCCCAGAAATACACGGGAGGATCTTGTCAATGATCTCAAGTCAGCTGGGACCATAGTCACCAAGCAACAATTGGTAACACACTACATCAATTGTTTAAAGCAGGGGTCCAGCAAAGTGGCAAGAATGTATTCTTCATTGCTTTTAATGGACATATTTATATAGTGTTATCATATCTCCTCTAAGACACCGTTTCTCTAGTGTGTACAAGTTTATCTTTTCTAGCATTTCTTCATAACTAAAACTTTCCATTCCCCTTACTAGTTTTGTAGTCCTCCTCTGCACTTTCTCTAGTTCCATAATGTCCTTTTTTCAGAAAGGGCACCCAGAATTGAACAGCATATTCTAGGTGGGGTCTTACCATGGACCTGTAAAGAGGCATAATAATATCTTCCTCCCTTGAGTCAATACCCCTTTTAATACATACCAATATCTTATTGGCCTTTGCAGCTGCCAGCTGGCACTACATGCTACTGCTAAGTCTATTGTCTACCATTACTCCCAAATCCTTTTAATTTGTAGATTTCCCCAGAGAAACACCATTTCTGATTGTGCCATACTGGCCTTGACAGGCTTGGTTTCCGGAGCTTCTGGATCTGTCAGTGGTGGAGCCATTCCAGCTCCCTTCCCGTCTGGATCTTTTTCTACAGGGTTACCTTTGGAAGGAGGATGTTCATCGGCTACCTTTGATAGCTTGGAAATCGAATCCTCAATATTGAAGAAAGTTTTTTTCTTCTAGTGTGGTGGCTACTATGCTCAGTGCCCACAAACCTGTATCTTCTAAGGCCTACCATCGTGTCTAGTCGACCTTTCTGTCTTGGTGTGCTGATAGGGACCTGTCTCAGGAATTTGATCTGCCTATGGTCCTGGCCTTCTTGCAGGACGGTGTGGATAAGGGCCTCAGTTTGAGTTCCCTCAAGGTTCAGACTTCTGCTCTCTTTGTTTTCTTTCAGAGGCGCATTGCTATTCTTCCTGATATCTTTTTTTCTTCCAGGGCGTTGCTCATACTCGTACTGCTTTTAAGAATCCCGCTTCTCCATGGGATCTTAACTTGGTTTTGGGCATCCTTCATGGCCCTCACTTTGAGTCCTTGGCTACTATTCCTCTATGCCTGCTGACGTGGAAAATGGCCTTTCTCCTGGCGATCGTGTCTGTTCGCTGTGTCGCGGAGTTGCATGCTCTGTCTTGTAGATCACCCTTTTTGGCATTTCACAAAAACAAGGCGGTGCTTCACACTTCTCAAGAGTTTCTCCCTAAGGTGGTCTCTGAGTTCCACATTAATCAGGAGATTGTGGTGCCTTCTTTCTGCCCTGACCCTACCTCTGACAAGGAGAGGAATCCCCACTTGTTAGATGTGGTGCTTTGTCTCAAGTTTTATGTACATCGCACTGAGTCTATCAGACAATCTGACGCACTGTTTGTCATTCCTGAGGGCCCCAGGCCAGGAAGACCTGCATCCAAAGTCACTATTGCATCCTTGATCAAGTCTACTATTTGTAAGGCTTACAAGCTGAGAAAGAAGCCTGTTCCCTTTTGGGTCACGGCTCATTCTACTAGATCTATTGGGGCTTCTTGGGCTTACAAGAATCAGGCCTCTGTTGATCAGTTGTGCAAGGCTGCCACTTGGTCATCTGTGCACACCTTTTCGAAGCACTACCGTGTTGATATGCTGGCATCGGCTGACGTCAGTTTTGTGAGGAAGTTCCTGGAGGCAGTCTTGCCTGTCTTGGATCTTCTTTGCTTCTTTGGTGCTTCCTTCACTTTTGAGCCCTGTTGGCTCTAGTTCAGTGTGCTGTGTAACAGTTCAAGGGGTGTTGTTACACCTGTTCAGTGTCCGTTGACACTTCAGTTGTTTTGTTGGGCTATCTCTGATCTGATGGTTCATATCTGCTCTGGTGACTTTGGGGGCCTTGCACCTGGTCCTTGCCTTACGTCCCGCCTCTGAGAAACTCAATGGTTGGACATCACAGAGTTACCAGTAACTGTATTGGACGACAGAGAAAAGAGGATTTTAGTCTTACCTGTTAAATCTTTTCTCTTAGTCCATACAGGTTACTGGTCTCCCACCCTGTCAAGGGACCATGTTTGGCTCTCCTGTTGCAGACGGTGGGGGTCCTTTGGGGTCATGCTCACAGGAGTCTTCTTTCCCTTCTACTATCTAGTCAATAGTTAGTGTCTCAAATCTTACTGGAGCTGGTTGGCTAGCTGCAGCCAAGGAGGGAAGGTAGGCTCCACCCCCTACATTCAATTCTAGAATTGTTCCTGCCTAATTAAAGGGGTGGATCTTTTTATCTTGGACACTATTATGCTGCATGAATGAAACAAGGCATTATTTCCAACACCATTTCAAGAACCCCGTCAATGACAAAATATTCAGCCAGGTGAGAGATGTACTATGGTGAGATAAATTCTCTAATTCCTATTTTATTCATGGGAGCTGATGCCTTGAACTGAAACAGAGGCTGTGTAGTATAACATAGGAACTGGAGAGTTTAACTCACCTTTTTCTCACATCTGTGTATATCCCCCAAACCCGAGGAATCACACATGTTTTTGCTGCAAATTTTTAACATTACCATTTTTGCAAATATTTGCAGACTTATTATTTTTTATCTATTTATTTAGAAAACTAGTGTAAAGCCCATGTTCATGGGACAAGGTCTGGGTAATGTTAACCCTTTAAGTACCAGATGGTCCTCATGTTTCCCATTGGGCAAAAGGGAAAAGAGGAATCCTGTGCTACCCACGGTCAAATTGCACGCTCACTGTCCATGGGAGAAACAAGGTATCCCTCAAAGAGAAAACTTCTATCCTTTTTTCTGACAGGGGCACCATATCATTTCTTGGCTTCTATGGAATGAGGACTTATTGCCTCTCCTTTTTTTTATGAAGTCAGACTTTGGCCTTGGTTTAGCTTTGCTATAAGTAAACCTGAAAGGAGGCAGAGTTGGATAGGGGTAAAGTAGGACTGAGAGGTAGCCTAACTGCTATGAAAGGTTAGCTTCTACTCTGCTTCCTAGTAGAAGGACGACAACCCCACGGTCTCTGTACCCCCAAGGACTAAGAGAAAAGGATCCATCAACAAGCAGCACAAAATCATCTTATTTCAATATTGCAGTTAGGTCATTCATTTTTCTCTATCCTCTCCGTTTCCATTATTTCTTATTAAAGCAGATATATTACCCACTCAGCTCTATGCCATAATGAAATAGGACTAGACCAATGCACTTTTCTGTGAAGTTCAAAAATATTTATCTCAAGAAATAGGAAGCGTTTAATTTTTTAAGACAGAATATTTCAGTGCTGTGACACTAATTATTACAGTATGTGAGACTGGCAGCAATTTTGTCCTTTATTACTTTCTGTACTTTGTAAAATACTTTAGACTTTTTCAAAATGGAATTTTTTTTTACACATTATGCCAATTTCATTGACCTCTAAAATGATGTCCTTAAAAAATCTAATAAACGTTTGTTATTTTATAACCATTGTTATAAGTTATTGCTTTATGTCAGTCAAGCTAAATCTGTATATATAAGAAAGTAAACTGTCGTTGAAGTCTTATCTTTTGAACCGGAACATTTCTTTTTTTCATACATTTTAATAATTGCTTTCAGAAGCTTAAGTGTATAGCCATTTCCTCATCTGTAATTTTATTTATACTGAACAGGTGAAAAGGCTATGGTTCATCATCTTCTTCTGCCCTGCTCACTGGCAAAAGCTGATGTAATAACTCACTGTAGATAAAGCTTCCTGTAAGTCATATGGCTGCTTGCTCATCTATTAAAGATAGGGTTTGCTATAATTAGCTGTTAATACCAATGGAAAAAAATGTGTGTTGATAACTTGTAATGAGCAGATCCTTAAATTAAAATAAATTGCATATATTTTTATGGTAATTAATGATTTGGAGAATAAAAAAATACAAATTAACCATAATATTTTGAATAATGCAAATCGTAGACAAAACTTTGTATGGAAGTAGCATGCAGAAATGGGCTAAAAGAAATGTTTTGTTATCAATAGAATTTTCATGGGACAAAAGCACAATTTGATTATTTTTCGACAGAAATTGCTACACAATCACATAGAAAATAAATAAAATTACCAGCTATGAAAATCCAGTGAGAACTTTGCTGTTTTGTGCCTATGCTTTCTGTGGCTGTGAGAGTTCCCACTGCCCTTTGCCAATGACACTAACCACTTGCTTATACAACTATGGCACAGCCTTTCATGAGAAATAACTGTGCAACTTCATTGTTTTAACAATATGACTACTGGTGGTAGTGATGGCTGGCTTGGTGGTGTGTGGTGACTTTATGACACTCTGCTTTACATTTGCACAGTAGCAGCAATAGGAAATATGAGTGTTATTATTCATGGAAAATTTTGTCCCACTCATTGAGAATTCTACACCTGTCATCTGCCACCTGTTTTCTGCTGCTGTTAGTCATTACATCTGTGTTTGCCATTCAAACATGTTGTGCTTCAGGTAGGCTCTCAATGGGAATGTGACTAGATATGATCCTACTTTCCTCCATATCACATTTTTTTACAGATAACAACATGTTCATCTTTTGGATCATTAGTAATTCCTTCTCAAGGTGGAGAGCACTATTTCACGTTTCGGTTTTGCTGTGAAAATGTTCACTCATCCTTAGTGGCATATACAATATAATGGTCAGGAAAGAAACAAGAAGATATCTGATGAAATAAAAGATCAGGGGGGAGATTCACTAAGCGGTGATAAAGTGGAGATAACTTCTCCAGTAATATCACTTCTCCAGTTCCTGTTATTCTTTGGAAGCTGCAAAGCTGAAGAAATAACATAGGGACTAGAGAAGTAATATCACTGGACTGGTTATCTCCACTTTATCACCTCTTATTGAATAACATAGGGACTAGAGAAGTAATATCACTGGACTGGTTATCTCCACTTTATCACCTCTTATTGAATAACATAGGGACTAGAGAAGTAATATCACTGGACTGGTTATCTCCACTTTATCACCTCTTATTGAATAACATAGGGACTAGAGAAGTAATATCACTGGACTGGTTAAAACTGTTATTGAATAGATCCATAACCCTTTGAGGACCAGATGTCTATGCAACACGTTGCATTGTGTTGAGCACTCCTCTGGTGCTCAAGGAGGTTAAATAGCTATTTTCTAGGGCTGTCACACAAAAGACAGCAGGATTGCTCCCTATTTCCACCAATAACATTAGTAGAACCCTAAGGGTTTGTTAAAGGACTTGTTAAAGCTTGCTTTTGTACAAATCTAGATGTTTCTTTACAACTGAACAACAATTATAACATTTTTATTTGCTTATGGTTTCAGCCAGTAGGATTGCAGGAGAAGATAACATAAGATTTACACACAAAACAACGGAGTCCTTGTTCAATTCTTTGTAGCTTGACTTTTGTTAGTAGACAGGTTCATTAAGTTATATTGTATGTATGGATGTATCTGTGAGATAATGACCTGGTGTAGGAGCCCAGTAGTCAGGGAGGCCACATATATACAATATTACACAGACTGAAGAGACTGCTCCAGAAGAGAGGAATATGTAAGCAGACTGGAACAGTAGTTCCAGTGTTGTTGCAGCTTTTTCATACAGTCACTTCCTCAAACCCTGCAGTATGAGTTACTATAGAAGTATATAGAGACATGAACAAATATGGTGATAACAAAGAAAAACTAAATGAGAATCATTATGTTTAGACTCAATAGAGAATTCACTAAGTGACAGAAAAATATCCTTCTTTTGATATACAATTCTATGAAGCCTCTTTATCAACGCGTCTGAAAACTCTCTATCTTGACAGGTTTTGTCCACGGGAGAGTCCATTCACCTTAGTGTATCTTCTAATATAGAGTAATATTAAAGTGGAATTATACATCTATAAATGTGTTTTAATTTGATCAAACATTTCAGTGCCAGAGAGGTAACTAACGCATTGCGTTGCAATACGTTGATTACCTCTCTGTTACTGAAAAGGTTAACAGAAGCACTTACTTAGGTAGCTAGTAATCCTATATAATAATTCGCCAATATATGTTTGTCAGAAGCTGTCATGCACAATACAGATGGCTGCGCATGCAGCAGTCATGCGCAGTACAGACCGCCCGTGCCACGGCTGATAATTGTTATCAGCCACGGCGCGGCCAGTCTCTACTGTGTATGACTGCACCGTGGCCATTGCTGCCGGGCACTGTGGCCCGTGTACACGGCTCCAACTAGTATTTATATATTTTTGAACTGGAACAAATGAAGTCTATAGTCAGACAATAACATGATATTGTCTGAAGAGACTTTCAGTGGAATATGGAAAATGGGAAAAACTGAGCAATTCTGGGGCAAACTAACTGCACTATTTAACCCCCATTAAATGCTAGGGAGAGTCCCAGTGCATTGCAAAGTAAATCAACTGGAATTTGAAAACTGCTGTGCGTTTTTTTTTCCACAATTGCTGCATTTTGCTTTTATGCATATGCCTCAGAGTTCTAAAGAGCCATGGCGGCAGCATTTTTCTCTAAGAGTTCTTAATAATGCTGTTTAACACTACTCTTGTCTTCAAAAGGGTTAAACAAATTAAAAGATGCATTCATATAAATATAGTCATATTCTTTAGCTGCCTGTCCTTATATACCATAATAAAACTTCCTGTAGCAGTATTTTTGTTTCCCTGAGCTTATTATTTAATGAAGTCACAGTTTTTTCCTGACTTTCCACTGAACCAAGTACTAAAGTAGAACATAATTATCTACAACACAGAATTCACTTGGCCCTGCTCCATCTCATTTTAGTTTGCATTTTTTTAATTCTTTGACATCTAGAGGTGTTCCAATGCATTGAAAAGGGTTAATATTGTATCTCTGCCATATTCTTATGTATACTTAGGACAATTGTTTAATATATAATTTAATTTTATCATGCTTTTATGAAGCAGTAACATATTCTATAGAGCTGTACAATAGGGAGACTGGGGGAACGTATTAAGGGCTGATGCTGTGGTGATGCATGGCAAGCACTTTGCCTTAACAGTGATATATATTGCCATATGCACTAAGGATTAGGGATGCAAGGGGAGGAGGCAGAATCTCCTCATTAGCATGGAGGGTTGTTGAACTGCTGACGTTGTGGAAGGGATGTCATCTCTTACACATTGCCAGCAATTTGACAACCCTGAAGTCTTAGTGCATTATCTTTGCCCCCACTGAGAGTGGGAAATCATAAAAATGTCGAAGGCATGGCAGATTCATGGTGGTGAGGGCAGATTGACCAGGAAATGATGGCAAAGATATGTGAGTGCAAATTGACAATGTGTCTCTAAGACAGAGTTGACACAATTTTGCCATCCTGAGCCCTTATCAAACCTTAGTATATCTCCCACCAAGATATGCAAAGATTGCTAAATATTTAACAAGCCGAAAAAGATAGATAAGAGAACTTTGTTCGCTAGAGCGTCAGGAAAGTAATCAATGTTTGGATTTGCAGACCTGATTGATGTTTAGATAGGTATTTTACCATTGAAGTACAGGAGGGTGTTCATTTATTGCTTCTCAGTGTATAGCACATTTCTCTCTGGTTGTTGAAGGATTTACTGATATGTTATGGCATCTTAGGTGAGCATGAACTACAATATTGTCACGGTTTGGCTAATCTGGTCTGGTACTCTGCTGTTTGATTACTGCTGCCTTTCATTCCCTATCTCTGACTTACTCAGCTGTTATATTAGTACTGTCCATCATTCTCTGTTATCATGGTTACCTGTCAGTTAGCCAGCCCTTTCCTTCTGTGCTTTGGCTATTTAGCTGCACAGCATTTTCTGGGTTTCGCTACTTATTATAGTAAAATCATTAAAAATTTTGCATCCATAGTGAAACACATTTTGGTCCTAGCAAAAGGAAGTGACCCTCTCCATTGGTCACCCAAGGCCATATGGGCGTTTGATACCCTGAAACAAGACTTTGCTGCGGCACCAGTATTAGCTCATCCTAACCCTTCCCTGCCATTTATACTCGAGGTTGATGCGTCTGAGACAGGAGTAGGTGCCTTCTTGTCTCAATGTCCTGCTCTGGAAGTTCCTTTGCACCCGTGTGGGTCTTTTCCAAAAAGTTATCCCTGGCAGAGTGCAATTACGAAATAGGTGACAGAGAATTACTGGCCTTCATTCTGGCTTTGAAAGAATGGAGGCATCTGTTGGAAGGTACTAGCACTGCTGTACTTATCCTGACCAACCACAAAAACCTCACTTATCTATCAGGGGCCAGACAGTTGTCACCCAGGCAAGCTAGGTGGGCACTGCTTCTGTCTAGATTTAATTATATTGTTTCCTACCACCTTGGTACAAATAATACCAAAGCCGATGCAGTCACATCAGTTCTCTACTCCCTCCAAAGAGGAAACGTTTCCTGTGCCAGTGATTCCTCCTGATCACATGCTGGTGACTATCCGCACGAACCTCACCTCTCCCTTGGGAGAAGAGATTCTCTCTGCCCAGACCCAAGGCCCCCCAGAGAGGCCTAATGGGAAGTGTTATGTACCTGATAACCTCTGCATAAGACTCATGCGTACATTTCATAACACCAAGGCTGTGGGTCATCCTGGCAAGAATCAGATGATCTGGTCTGTCTCCAGTTTTGGTGGCCTAGTCTCAGATCAGATGTGACCTCATTTATGGCCTCTTGTTCTGTCTGTGCTCAGAACAAAACTCCCCAGCACCTTCCAGTGGATCTTCTACAGACTATACCTAATGGAGAGCTCCCCTGGACTCACCTGTCTATGGACCTTATAGCTGACCACCCTCCTCACATGGCCATACTGTAGTCCTCATGGTTGTAGATCTATTCTCTAAAATGGCGCAATGCATACCTCTGAAAAAATTAACCACGGCTCAGGAGCTTGCTTCCATCTTTGCGCAAGAGGTTTTTCGTCTCCATGACATACCGAAAGTAATAGACTTGGATCGAGGGAGCCAGTTCGTTTCCAGATTTTGGGGCAACATAGCGAGATAATAAAGCTCTAGAACAATTTTTGCATTGCTTCATCTTGGACCATCACAACAACTGGGCCAACCTGCTACCTTGGACAGAGTTTGCCCACAATAGTGCACTCAATGTTTCCTCAGGGTTATCCCCATTCATGGCTAACTATGGGATTCAACCGTCCATGTTGCCTGAGATGTTCGTGCTACAGGGCATTTCCACGTTGGAGGATCACTTAAGAGATCTCTGTCCCGCTTGGGTGATGGTTCAGAACTCGCTCCAACAGTCCATGCAACGTCATAAGACTCAGGACGATCGTAAGCACCTGCCTGCCCCTACCTATTATGTTGGGGAGAGGGTTTGGCTGTCTTCTCGCAACCTCAGCCTTCAAGTGCCATCCCAGAAACTTGCTCCCCGTTATGTTGGTCCCTTCCGCATTCTTCGGCAGATCAAACCAGTGGCTTATGCCTTAGACCCGCCCGGTATGCGCATTTCTAATGTGTTCCACATTTCACTCCTGAAGCTGCTGGTGTGTAACCGCTTCACTACCTCATTGCCTCGTCCTGGGCCAGTACGTGTGACCAACCATGAGGAATATGAGGTTTAGAGCATTATCGATTCTCGTGTGTCCAGGGACCGCTTACAATATCTATTCCACTGGAAAGGGTACGGTCTGGAGGAGCGATCTTGGGTTCCCACTGCTGCTTCCATGCCTGTTTCCCCAATAAACCTGCTGCGGGAGAGGTCGTTGAGGGGGAGGTACTTTCACGGTTTGGCTAATCTGGTCTGGTAAGCTGCTGTTTGATTACTGCTGCCTTTCATTCCCTGTCTCTGGCCTACTTAGCTGTTATATTCTATGGCTTCTGTTACTGACGCCACTGCTTCCTGTGTTCCTGGTTTGGCTTGTCTGACTACCTGCTGTGGCTGTGACCCCTGGCTTGTACTTTGACTATGATTCCGGATTGTGCTCTGCATTCAATTTGACTATTTTCTGTTATTAATAAAGGTATTTTTATCTACCAGCATCTCCTGTTTCCGTCTGGTTTTCTGGGTTCCCTGACAAATATTTAACCTTGTGAATATTACAGAGGTCTGAACTGCATTGCGAAGCAATATATTGGAGACCTCTTTAATATATATAATAGTTTAGTCATTTTATTGTTTTAGTATTTAGAAACCCTTTAGTCTTATAGCTCTTGATACACATATGTACATAAATTAAATTATAAATTAAATTGTGTCTATATGGGACACTGTCACTATTTAGGTGGTGGCATAAAGGAATCTTTTGTTTTGGAACATTTTCCCTTAGCATTGAATAATCAAAATCATTAGTTTATTTTCATTTCCTAAAGCAGCAATTCTCAATTACTATCCTCAGGGCTCACCAACAGGTCAGGTTTTCAGGATATCCCAAATTAAACACAGTGACTAAGCCACACTTCCCTGTGATTAAGAAGGGCTATCTTGAATACTTGATCTGTTGGTGTTCTCTGAGGACTAATGTTGAGGAACACTATCCTAGATCCATGCTTACAAGGCTCTAAAGCAATGCAAAGAACTCCAATGGAAATTATATGTATAGTAATGTCATAAACCAACTTACATACATACAAATTCCTATCACAGAATGGACATTTGTATATACATGCTAATAAAGCAAATCCCCATGTAGGGGATTTCTAGATCTTGTCCTGTAACATGTTTATGTTGCCAGAATTCTCTCAAGCACATCCAGGTAGTAGAGCTTGCATAGCAGAATCCCATCTTTAGATGTTACCTTAGTGGCAGGACTCTGGTGCATTTGAGAAAGTAGGTGCTCCTTTCTCAAGTATATATTGCACTACAAACAAGGGGAGTTACTAGGTTCTCAAAAGACCAGGGTCTTTTCCCAAAAGACCATAGGCTTAGGCCATCCTAACACATTATTAATGCACTACCCAATCCAATATCACCATGTAATAATGACTGGTACCATTTCATGCCTTAAGCTAGCAAAGGTACCTTGAATTTTAGCCCTGTAAAACAGTAACAACACCACTGCCAGTAACAAATCCTATGCTCAATAATACCATGGAATACTGATTGAGATACATCATCAAAAACAAAAAATATATAATGTTGAATGGTAAATAAATTATATATAATTTTATATACAGTAAAAATAATTCAGTACAGTAAAGAGGAGTTTGAATTAAAAAAAACAAAGTTATTTATATATTTTTATTTAAAAATATATTTATTTGCCTCTTAAAAAAAACAAAACAAAAAAACCCTGGTACCTATTGCATAAATCAAAAGATCTGTAGCCTTCTAAGTGAAAGCATCCTATTCTAGAGGTATTGTTAGATGGTGTCCTGTCAGTGGCTTTATTGTTCTTTTTCCTTGTGGGTCACTTTTCAAATGTTTTATAATGTCTCAGAACATTATATGCCATTTCCCTATTATCTGTTTTCCTCTTGTGTCCTATAAATCTTCTGTTTAGGCTTCTCTTGGTAAAATCCACTATATTGTATCTTACAGGGACACTCTAAAAGATACATTAACCATAATTTAAATAGCAGTTGATCTTAAAATGCTGTCCTGTATTATTAGAAATAAAGGCAGATGTATTTATTCTTCCCAAATCCAAAACATCCTCTGGAGGAGAGAAAACTGGTGTTCTGCATAATTCAGTTTTATTTCCTCTATTTTCTTGGAGCGATACATTTTATGTTCGTGGGCCTCTCAACTTAAAAAACAAACATACTTGATTTAAAAGGACAAAGGCACATATATAGCCCATATCCTATATAATAATTTGCTAGGATGTTTGTCAGTGCATGACTGCGTTGGCAGCAGGACTCAGAGCAGGACCGGCCTCTTAACCTTTTGAGTGCCAGAGGGGTACGCAGCATTGCTTATACTACTATGCTTATATATTTTATATAAACTTTATATACTCTATACTTCTCCCATATTCAGTTTGGATTGCAAACTGAAGAACAGGTATACTAAAATTGTTTCAGTTTGTAGAATACTTGTACAATACAGACACTGTGTTGCCAGAACTTTAAAATTAGAAAGTTCTGCATGTAATTGTGGTGCTATATAACTAAATATATTAATTCATGTATTCAGTCAGTACTGAGACAGATCTACCAGCAGAAGAATAGGTACAAGAAGTCTTAGGACTGATGTCTTTGGCTCAATTACACCTCATATTCCTATTATAGTCCTGCTCAATGGCACTTTTCATAAATCTGCTAACATATTTTGCATTATAATTCTTTGGAATTTGTTTAATAATGATCTAGAAGTGGGAATTGAAAGTAGCATCTCAATCTTTGCTGATGACACTAAGCTATGTAAGGAAATACATACAGAGCTGCATGTTTTTTCTCTGCAGAAGGATTTAGATAAACTAAGTGAATGGGCAGAAAAGTGGCAGATGTCATTTAATGTAGATAAATGTAAGGTCATGCATTTGGGCTGTAGAAACAAACTTGCTACATATACTCTAAATGGGAAACAACTTGGGAAATCTTCATTAGAGAAAGATTTAGGCGTACTGATAGACTGTAGACTTCACAGCAGTGTGCAGAGTCACTCAGCTGCTTCAAGAGCAAATAGGGTACCAGCCTGCATAAAAAGATGTGTAGAAGCAAGGGATGGTAATATTATCCTACCTCTGTATAAATCCTTGGTTAGGCCTCATCTAGAATATAAAGTACAATTTTGGGCACCTGTTCTTAAAAAATACATTACTGAACTGGAAAAGGTGCAGAGGCGTGCAACAAAACTGATAAAGGGATTGGAGGAACTGAGTTATAAAGAGATACTAGTCAAACTGGGTTTGTTTACATTAGAGAAGAGATGTCTAAGGGGTGATATGACTACTGTTTACAAATACATTCAAGTTCAATACAAGGAACTATCCAATTAATTATTTACCAAAGAGCTGAGCTAAGAACAAGAGGTCATCCATTAAGACTAGAGAAAAAGCTCTTTCGACTAAAACAAAGGCAAGAATTCTTTACAGTAAGGGCAGTAAGGCTATGGAATTCTTTGCCTCAGGATGTTATGTTTGCAGATAATGTAACTGCATTGAAAAAAGCAATGGATGCCTATATAACACAGAACAATATTGAAAATTATGACAGATGGCTTCAAAGCAGATAGGATATTGATCCGGGGAACTATTTGACTACCAATTGGAGTCAGGAAGGAATACATTCCCCCCCACACACACACACTTGGGGCTAGATTGGAAATGGATCCAGTGGGCTTTTTTTTCCTTCCTCTGGATCAACAGGGGTGTTTTGGCATTGGCTGGACTTGATGGACGCATGTCTTTTTTCAGCCTCATCTACTATGTTACTATGTTACTATATGGAAGAATAGGGGGTGATAAAGAGGAGATAAACTCTCCAGTGTGATAAACTAACTAATTCCTATGTTACACTATATACAATAAGATTCCCCCAACTTGGCGTTAGAGCGATATCTCTGGTCACACATTCTTGCCCCAGAAGGATCAAATCAGCCTTACATGCTTTTGAGGGGTACCATTGAGTTAAGTAAAGAATGGTGAGTTTCCATGTGAGGAAAGTGCATTAGGTTATTATTATTATTGGAATTGTAGTCCAACAACAACTGGAAAATTGCAGTTTAGGGATCTATAAATCTAAAGGCAAAACATAGTATTAATGGTACAGTACTGTCAGCAACTACAGAGGAAAGGGACATATTTTTTTTCTGATGACTTAAAGGTAGGCAGACCATGTAAAAAAGAGGTGGGGAACACAAGCACAGTACTTGGTGTACAGAGGTATTAGTATATTAAAGAGGGAGGCGATGCTGGCACTCGACAGATCTCTGGTCAGACCTCACTTAAATTATTGTATTATTGCAGGATAAAAATTATTGGGAAAGACTAAATAATCTGAACATGCATAAGTTGTAGGGGAGAAGAGAGTGATGGGATATGATAGAAACATTCAAATACATAAAAGGATTCAACGAAGTACAGGAGGGAAGTACATTTTGATGCAGTATAGATGATAGAAGTCATACTCAAAAACTACAGGGCCAGAGGCTTAGATGTAATGTAAAAACATTTTGCATCTCTGAGAGGGTGGTGAATAATTGGACTAGCCTACCAGCAGAAGTGGTTAAGTTTAATACAGCTGACAAATTTTTGCACTGACTATCCTGAACAAAAGACAAGATCAAAGACTAAATTAAGCGTGAGGTCTTTGCAGGAGGAAAAAATGGACAGACTAGATGGATTTAATTGTTCTTGTTTTCTGACAAATTCTATGTTTCTAAGTGCATATGCTCCACAGAATAACATAGACATTTAAGAAGTTATCTCCTCTTTATCACACCTAAGAGACTCTTTTTTTCTTGTTTTTCCTTCCTTCCTGGCTAGGGATTTTTATTTCATTGAATGATTGTTTGCTATCTTTCTCTGAGGTTAATATTGGGTCTCCGCTATGGAATTTCATGTACTCAGTAAGTGTATCCAAATTCTTCAAGCTTTTCTTTGTTACTAACGTTTCCAATGCCAAATTTAACTCTATTTAGATACCTATATATTATCCATTGCCATATCTGGAATTTATTGAGGCATACCTTGAAAATATTGAGGCATATCTGCCAAATTGTTATTGTGTTATACTGCAAATGAAATGTAGTGCTCTCACAATTTAGTACATCTCATTATTTCTAAATAGCCTCTTTAACTTGGTACTTCTGTTGCAAAACACTGTCATAAAATCAAGGATAATTCACTTAAAATGAGGTGTGGATTTATATTTAATCATACATAGTAATCACAGATTTGCAATGTTCAACATTTTACTGGTACAGTGACCTCATGGAAACAACAATTCAACTTTCTAAAAGATATCTCTGATACAAAATAAGGTGACATTACAGGGGTATTTATCCTAATTAAATTATTTATAACTTTGTTATTAATTTTTTTTAATCAAAGAATTAGTTTTGCTGTACAATTGCATGTAAAGCAGAGAACACCAGAATCTATTGCAAAAACTGTACCACCTCCCAGTTATCTCTTTAGACATTTGTTTACCAAATAAAGTGTATATGCGTGAAAACAGAGACTTCAAAATGTCAGGCATTTAAAATGTCATCCTAAACATGTTAAAATCTAAGTACCCTAATCTAAGACCTCCACAAACTAACCCCCAAACTAACTTAAGTACCATAATAATTAACTTAAACTACCAACAAACCTAGAGAGATGACGTCTCCAGTTTATCACTTCTCCAATTCCTAGGTTGTTTTATAGAGCCTATTCACTAAGATTTCTTTAACTTTGGATATCTTAGTGAATAGGCCCCATAGGATAACATGGGAACTGGAGAAGTGATAAACTGGAGAAGTCATCTCCACTTTATCGCCTCTTTGTCACCGCTTAGTGAATCTCTCCTATTGACTGTAACTTCTGACCCAAAAGATACTAATCTAAACTGGCAGATACTGACCTGGAGACATTCTAGAGACTCTTTCTAACCTAACAGAAACAACTTCCAAACCTAATAGTTAATGACCCTAACTTAACCTAACAGTTCCTGGAGACTTTTTAAAGCATGACCTCTTGCAGGTGCCATAAAGATGGTTTCGACATTGTGAGCTCACTGTAATGAAGCTCACCATGTAGTCTACATCAATAGGATACCAAGCTACTAGTAACACAGCCTCACCAAATGTATTACTCACTCAGAACCAATATTCCTTGAAAGCCATGTGTGGGCAGCCTGCAGTTGCAGACTATGAATGATGGACATTGTGGTCCAGTAATAGCTGTTGGGATGCAGATTGCTAACCCCACTTTTTACCTCTGCTAGGTGTTGATTAGCATCACAGAGAATGCAAAAAAACTGTATGTGGGCTCCTCCTTGATACCTCATTTGTTTTCACATCTCAGTCTTATCAATTTACCAACATCTCTGACCTTTTGTGAAGCTTGCATTATTGCTACATTTGTTGCACAGGAGCAAAACCATGAATTTCAGAGGCGTCTACAAAAAAGTTGAAAACTAGTATGAAAGCAATACTAATGTTTTGCTTTCACATCAGTGCTGTTGCTTTTGCATTAGACAAAGTTGAAAAAAGGTAATCGCTGATTTAACTGCAACTCCAGTTCATAATCAGAACTATAGATTAACAACAAATGGAATGCTGCAGGGGAATCTCCTTTTGTATAGCCATATGCACAACAGCAACAAACTTTGTCATTATTGGGTGCAAAAGCTATTTCACTCTCTCATCAGAAAGGGAACAGTAGGTTTCAGGGGAGATGGCTCAGGGAAACTTTAAATCTTCTCTCAATTTGCACTTTTTGTATTACCCCTTTTGTTATATTGTCTGCTTTGTGCTGAATACACTGAATTATAATTTAACAATGAAATATTTACAAATATTTTACCCCCACGCTTAAAACTTTCATTCACATAATACCACTATAGTATACATTTTCCAGGACTTCTTTAACAATCCATTCTAATCATTCAGGCTTAACAGCTGTCAAAAAGGAAACTAAAAGTTGAAACCTCTAGTGTAAAGGTTATAGTCATGAAGAAAAGAGGGTCTTTTAATAGTTTCAAGAGAGAGTGATAAAGGTTAAGCAGGAAGCTTAAACAGCAAATAATTAATAGAGTGTCTCTGTTAACATAAAGGAGGTCAAGTACACGTAACTCTACTAACAGTGTTTGCATTCTAAATCATGTTGTAATGCAACTTCAAAGTTACTTGTTGAGAAAACAAAAATGAATGGACTTTGAAATGTGATGTTGAATAATAAAACAATATGTTTTGATTCTTTAGCTTTCACAGATATGGATTACAGTAAAATGGAGAAGTAGTTGTGGGGCCAACCAACAACATCACATGAAACAAAAAGTACTATTGACCTTAAAGGGATAGTATTACTAATTCCTGTATTAAAGTCCTATTAAAAATAAATGTATTGTCCCCAGTGGCATCTCTCAGACCTTTATGGTTTGAGAGATGATCGCTCCTAAAGTTGCCCTTTGATACAAAATGTCGAATGCTCACCTATTTTGTGTTACTGATGTATCCAATTCATTTAAATCAGTGAAAGGTTCATTTTTAAATCTTTAATTTAACACTATAATTAAATTACTTTAGCTAATCTCACATTAAGCCCTTTAAAAGAAGCATAATTTATGTATAAAATGTTACCCTGGAGCGCCTTTGATAAATCAACGTTTTAAATGTACAATATTACTATTGGCAAAAAGTGACCACTCTGTGATTGAATGCTCTCAACCCAGATTTAAGCTGATGCTCATTGAAGGTCATTACTGTTATTGCTGAGTGGGTGTGAATTAACACTGAGGTCAGTAATTAGCTTACATATTATACATGCTAATGATCTGGAAATGCTTATGGAAAGATTTTAAAAGACCCTGTTAGATAATGCAGTAAGCTATAAAATTATTTTATAGATAACTTAAATATTACACTCTTTATTTTAACTTTGGTATACACTAATGTGAGTACATTCTGTACATAGTATGGAGGTCAAACACAAACTCTAACTGATGTCAATGGATATAACAATAGGGTTGCCATTTCTTCTGTTTATGGCTTAAACAAAAAGTATATGCTGCATTGATTCATGGAACCATTGCTGCCCAGTAATAGTTCAGCCCTGTAGCATACATGCTATATAATAATTCGCTAGAATGTTTGTCAGAAGCCGCCATGTGCAGTAGAGACTGCCCGAATGCACAGAATGCTGGCAGTTCTGTGCTAAGAGCACATAATGCTGGGAGTTCTGTGCTGGGAGCATTCTGTGCTTTCGGTCAGTCTCTACAGTGCATGACTGTGTCGACGCAGGATGCAGAGAAGAACCGCTTTTACACTAGTTTTTCATAAATGTCCTGCTTTAAAGGGTGGATCTAGAAACGCTACTTATCAGGGGATGCACCTGGTTTTGTGTGTGTGTTTTTTTTTTGTTTTTTTTTAAATCTCTTGAAAACTACAGGGTTATGCAACACATTGGGAAATAATGAGTTTCCCATCTCTCTGGTCCTTAAAGGGATAGTAATACTTCGTTTTAACTTTATTTTATTTTGTAGGCATTAAAAAAACATGAAGAATGATATAAGTCTTATCTCTCAATCCTTTATGGTTTATGAGATATTCACAAGCAAAGTTCCCCTTCCCGCCCCTTTTACCTAGTGTAAGGAATCTCTTCTCAGATGTGGATCAGGTTGTATGACAGGACAGATAACAGAAGGGGACAATTTTCTTTGTATGAAAACAATGAAAGCCCTTCCCCCCTTGACAAGTTTTTCAGCTTTTTCCCTTATCTTAATTGAAGATTGTCCCTCTCTGCAGTCTACCTGGGCACCTCCCTTATAATCTGGTTGAATAGGAGGGGGATACTTTGTTTGTGAATATCTCTTAAACCATAAAGGTTTGAGAGATAAGACTTATATCATTCTTCATGTTTTTTTAATGCCTACAAAATAAAATAAAGTTAAAACGAAGTATTACTATCCCTTTAAGGGATTAAGGATAGTACTGTAAAAATGTGTATGTTTTCTATATATTGGTGATTTTTAATGGCATATTGCATATTTATATACAATGAAGCTTAACTCTTTGAATACATTGCTCCTCAATGCTTTTGGTAAACCTCTTTATCATTTGAGGGGTTAATACAAAATAATTCTGGTTTGTCAATGCAGCCTAAACTGGATTGATGCAATGTCAGCAAGGGCTTGGAAAAACTGATGACTTTAATAGTGTCTACCTTTTTTGATGTTTTTTTTTTCTTCATTTTCTTCCAACACACTATAAATCACTGATTACACATCCTTGTCTCTCTTGTTTTTTTAGGTCTCCAAAGAACCCAGAACAGAAGATCATTAAACGAGTGATTGCTCTTGAAGGAGACATTGTAAAGTAAGTTTTTAAACCAAAAAATAGATATGAATCAAAACATTTTCACATTATAACAGATTTACAGCAAGTATTTATTACAATTGCTTCTTCTAGAATCGTAACAGTGTTTAGGAATATGCAAAGCAATATGGTACATAAGAAAAGAACCTGTGTATATACTGGCTATAAATTTAAAACAGCCTGTTTTGCTGTTAAAGGTACAGTGTCACATTAATAAATTAATCGTTAGGGGCTTTCCCAAACACTACTAAATGACATCAGAAACTATAGAAACTGTGTTTTCACCATTACCTCAATGACTCGGTTATCTATAATGTCTGGTATCTTACTCTTTCTGTCTTTTTCTTCATTTAAAATGCCGCTAATATTCAAAAAGCCAATCGGCTGAACTAAATTTGAAAGAACGGCCTGGGATGAAAGGACTAGATGAGATTTCAACAGCTGATTTTACCAGAATAGAAGACATTGAGAGAAAAACCTTTCCTCATTAAACTGTGTTTAATAAGTTTTGTGAATAAGATATGTGAGGACAACAATAACACTGACCTGTTTTATTTTATCTCTTTAAAATGTTACTGTTCTACTCTCAGTTTTGTTCTAGGAGGTGCTACCACTTTAATAAAATATATTCTTTCTCAGTGATTAAAAAAATCAGTTGTACACTGTGGTGCATGGCATTCCCTTGGAAGCGAGAAAGTGGGTGTTCCCAAATTACACAAACTCTAACCTGTAAATCCAGATCCTAGTTTTTGTAAGAACATTCCAATAAAATGTGAGGAACCCTAAAGATTATTAACATTGGAACTAGGGGTAGTAGGTACTTGAACCAGTCAACGGTGGACACATGCAAATATAAACTCAAATCCTGGTTTTGGCAAATACACTCAAAGACAAATATATTGAAATAGCTGGAGTAGAATCAAAATAGCTGGTGTATAAGTAGTTGTCATGGTGCAATAATGATCAGAATAGATTCTAGAGTGCAAAGCTTGAGAGTGGATCTAAAGGCTGGAGCCAGTCACAGGAGTCCCCTTGCTGTGACTGAAGTGGGAGCTAGAGTGACTGGTTGTATCCTGATAGTAGTCTAGGATCCTATGCAGAACAATGGAGAGCAAGTTAAAATGAGGAAACTGGTACTACACCAACAGCAGTAGTCTCTAAGCGGCAGTAAGAGCCGTAACAATGTAACGCGGCCATGAGAGACTGAACAATAGAAGGAGGTCTCAAACTACAGATCTCTAGTGGAGACACAAGCCACAAAAGCAATGGATTAAGAGCTTCAAGGAGACCCTCAAAGTAGAAGTCTTTAAGCAGTGGTAAGAGCAGCAACAATAGAACATGGTGGTGAGAGGAAACAGTGCAGCAGATATAAGACACATCATTCTTACTTCCCTTTTGCAGTCAGAAGATGTCCATGAGTGCCATCACCTCAGAATCGGCAGAAAACAGTGGGATCCTGGAACACCCATCTACTATCTGGAGAATTCTGGTCAGAATTAACCTTCATGGAAGACATGCTGCCAAAAAAGCCATACCTCCAACGTGGAAACAAGGACTACCAACTGAACAGTGCACAAAAACACAGGAAATGGGGTGCAGAAACATGTCATCAGGTGCTCTGGACTGATGAGTCAAAATTTGAAATATTTGGTTGTATCAGTTGGCAGTTTGTTAATTGAAGGGCTGAAATTGTAAATCGTAACCTTACTTAGGAGCTGAATCTTTCCTTCTTTATAATGTCCATAAGAAAATCAACATGACACCTGCAGGGGAGATACTTGAATCAGTTGCTGCTAGTCAAACTTCCAAATATTCAAATTCAGCTCTAATTTTGGTAAACACATTGCAATGCATATGGATAGCTGGAGTTCAACCAGATTTGACCAAATAGCTAGAAGTTGTCACCACATGGGGAACAGGTACCTGTGTGGGGCCGGCACTGGTTCTGCGGCTAGGGAGTGATGCTTGGGAGAGAGGCTAGAGAGTGCTGACAGCATGCCAGGCACTCCTGTGCTGCAGCTGAAGCTGGATAAAGGTGCTGGTCACGAAACCAGATTGTTCCACTTCAGTTGTGCTGGGGTGCAACCAGGATAGGAGTGCCCTGGGAACCATGAAGAACCAGACCAAGTGTTAACATGCATTGTAATAAGCGACACTAGACTCCAAAGCATTATAGCCTATTTCACTCACCACTTGAAGCTGATGACACGGTGCAATTGTGGATGGATGAGCCGACACACCCGTATATCAAATATGCAAGAGATCTCCACTGCACTCAATGTTTCATCGTAAAAACACCTTCTTTATTTGAACATAGAAGACAAGACACCAGGGGTTACAGTCTCACGCGTTTCGCATCTCCGTGCTTACTCATAGACCTATTACGCATTACAACAACACTTACTTTATACATCAAATTCTAACGTTCTTAATTCAAACCATCCAATTATCCATCTCTATCAATTAAGCCAATTAATTAATTGGTGCTGACTCATATAGATTAATTACCCCTTCCTTTAGGTGTATATCTATTCTCAACTAAAGAAATTAATACTTTATTGACGGTAAGCTAACATACTGAAGTGTCAATAATTTTAGTTAAGTTCTATTATTTATGTATAAAGGAAGAAACATATTAATACTCAATGTATCACATCTTATAAAAACAAAATAAACATATATGTTTTAAAAGATAATCACCATAAATTACACATGACAAATGGGAATTCATTTATAAATCATCTTGTTCTTTATACTGGCTGTTTCTTCTTTATGCATCATACTAACCAAATATCCAATATTTTTGTTAACCATAACAGACTTAAATGAACCTTGCAATTAATTGTAACCCTTAACTATATAAAGGCTGTGGAATAAAAATATCGCTCTGCTTATCTATACATTCCAAATGCAATTATAATTCAACAGACTTCCACATGATCCCCTCCATACTGGAAGTCCCGTGTACAACTACCCGCTCACCTGTTGTTATGGTTCAGTACACTCAGAAAAGGATGGTTTTGGTAAAATACATTTTTATTTGCACACAATGAATAACAGTAAACCTCGCGAGTCCAGCATACAGATAAACGATAGACTGACACAGGACAGGTTACAATGATATGATTAACCCACACGGGTCCAGTATGTAGATAGAATATACAATACTGACACAAGTCAGGTAAATCGCATATGATACAGTGTAAATATGACAGAGTGATACTTATTAGGTCAAGGCCAGTAGTTGGCCCTAATAGTGGAAGGCCAAATGTAGCTCTCTATGCAGAGAGTAACAGCAGCGACTGGAATTATATGGAACAGGTGAAGCCAGAGTAGAACTCGCTAAGGCACCATAGGAGGAAGGCTGCCAAAGTGAACGCCCACCGGAGACTGCAAAGATATCATGAGCCAGTGCTTAGTGCCGTAAGGAATAACGTACTCCAAACTGAGACTACAAATACTGATACAAATGCCCAGCACCGCCCCTGAAGGGGTTAACGAATGCTCCGGTCTACAGATGGGAAATAGCCTGAGGCGCCCAACTGAACCCAACCTCAGGAACGGTAGTAACAGACCAAGCGAACGTGGTGCAACTGGGGTCAACCCGAAAGTAGCACAGGCACTATGAATGAGCGGATCATGGGCTGGACTACTGTACAGAACCGAGGCAACCGGAGGTCTGGCAAGACCACTGAAGCATGAGCAACAGCAGAAGCAGGGTGACTAGCAAACAAGAACAGTGCAGGAACAGGAACTTCAGCCCAGCCGGGTCGGTACACAGAGCAGGAACGTCAGCCAAACTGGGTCGGTACATGGAGCAGGATCGCCAGTCAAGCTGGGTCGGTACACGGAGCAGGATCGCCAGTCAAGCCGGGTCGGTACACGGAGCAGGATCGCCAGTCAAGACGGGTCGGTACATGGAGCAGGAACGCCAGCCAGGCCGGGTCAATACACAAAGCGGGAACGTCAGCCAATCCGGGTCGGTACCCAGAGCAGGAATGGTAAACAGGCAGAGTAGTCAGACAGTTCGGGTCATACACTGGTATCATAAGAGAGTAACGGAACAAGAGCTAACAACAGAAACACCACGAAGGGGCAGCGCATAAGTGAATGCCCAAGGTATTCAAAGGCTGTCACTGGGAGGAGTAAAGACAGCGTAACCAATAAAGAGATATCAGGAAGTAAACATGTCAAAATGTCGCTCGTATATCACGGGCATCGTGATACCCGTACATTCCAGACACTGTGTGCTGTGCCACCACACACTGCATCACACGTGCACCAATGTACACATGCAATGCAAAATATTGCAGAGTGCCTCAGAGCAAGCTCCCCAACACACGCAAAAAAACGGCCCACCACCACCTGATTCCAGCATGGACACGATCGTGCCATATACTGTATATTATTAACCATTATTTGAGGATAAAAAAAAGGGCTATCCCCCAATCATATAAATAACATATTGAAAACTGATATAAATCTCCGAATAGTCTCCGCGTTGCACACTATGCCCAGATATAAACCCCCTTGGCCATGAAGAAGATAACCGCATTCAATATTATGAAAAACTCTATATAGCTATTATACACATGTTTAAAAGAATATTCACACGTATCCAATGTCATATATAGCCATGGATAAATATAAATATAACCTCAACTTTAATCTCCCATTCAACTCACATAGTGGTATACATGACATATATTTCCAGTTTAGTAGTCAACTCAAAGTATGTTTTAATCACCATTTATACCCAATAAAGTGGTCAACTCACAATATATTCTTATGGTGTATATTACATATTTTTCAATATAATGGTTAACTCAAATGATATTATGTTTACTATGTATACCCAACCCAATAATCATCTAATATTATATCATATATATCAATTGTGTCAAAATAGAACAATCAATACAGTGCCATAATTAACACAAACTACAAGAGTCATTTCTCAATCTATAACTATCTCCCTATATTTACTGGCCTTAAAAATATTGTTATATTATATGATCTACCTAAACATAGATTATAAATCTATCTAAGATCTTATTCCATCCTATCGACTAACTCATGAATAAAGATAACAACCAATGCACCTATTCTGTCTTATCTACTCATTCAATATAAATTGCAACCAATGTGCCTCACGATACTACCTTCCATGTTCTTGGCCAACTCCGCTCCATATCCTTGGTCCACTCCCCTACCTTTCAACTTCTTGGTCAGATTCCCTACCTTTCATCTCTTTGGCTGACCTCATTCACTACCTATAATTTCTTTGTCCTGTGTTCTTCCATTTTCTTGGCCTGCTCCCCTCCCTTTGCCATCTACCTCCCCCCACATGCTGTTGGCCTACTCCCCTCCCATCCATGTCCTTGGTCCACTCTCCACCTTTTACCTCCTTGACCTGTTCCCCTAACTCTCATATCTTTGGCTGCCCCCCCTTCTCTACTGTTCATTTCCTTGTCCTTCTCCCATTCTTTCCATCTGTTTGTCCCAATCCCCTCTCTTCCATGCCCGTGGCCTGCTTCCCTCCCTTACATGGCCTGCTTCCCTCCCTTACATGTGTATAGCCTTCTCCCCTTGTCCTCCAATTGTATCCCTGGCCACTTCACTCATCAATAGTTTCTAACAGCTGATGGTCAAAAGATTAACTACCCCAACTCTATTGTCTCTTCCTTTTTGTTTTGTTTTGTGCAATATTAAAAAAATGCACTTTTACCTACCTGAAATTGAACAGTGTTGCTAAAGAGACTGCTTTTGATATTCAGTTTGTTGAGAATGGGCTATATATCAAAGTGGAGCTGAACATCACTTGCATTAGAAATTGAGCTGCCAACTTTAAATGTATTGGTGTATTATGTACACATGGCTTTACAGTATGTTTTAAACAACTATACCAGAAGTTGTTGTGTTACTAGAAAGATATATATTGACACAGCAACTCTTATGTAGTAAGAACTGACACAATTTTGGGGCATCATAAGAAACAAATAAGAATTCCAGCTGTTATAAATAAACAACTGATTTAAATTGTTTTTTAACCCAGTGAGAATTTTGGGGATTTTTAACTGTCAAGTAGGCTTTAGTCTTTTTGGAACTACTCCAATTCCTTTTGCACATCAGCCTTAGCATTTATAAAAAGATGTGCACTGCTATACAATTGAGTCTGTCTGTTGCACTATAAAGAGCATATTACCTTTTCAGTGTTTGTAAATGCAATGCAGTTTATGTCAGTGTTTTAAACATCTTCAGCTGTTATGAGTCACATATTTAATTGAAAACACTGCACTGCTAATGGGAAGTGATTAACTCTTTGATTGCCAAAGGGATGAGCAGCAAATTGATTAACAATGCATTGCTGACTATGTGGCACTTAAAAGGTTAGAATGTTGCACAGTACGGAGTGGAATTGGGTGAAATGTATACGCTGTAAAAAGTTTCCTACTGTCAATAGGCGTGCCTAGTGATGATTACCTATGTTTTATTCCACAAACATCCTTACTCACCCCTTATCCATTGTTTTGAATCCATATAAATTATGACAGTAGTGTAGGAAGATCTACTCACCAGTTATGTTGGAGTGGATGGTGCAAAACTTGGATTTGTGAAATCTGTATTGTCAATTAGTTCACTTATAAATTGGGTAGATCTAAGCCACCTTTATTTATATGTGAAACATCATTGATTGAGAGGATTAAATCAAAGTTCAAATGCCTTGATGGCACATTTAGTTTTATACCTTCACATCCAGTTTTTACATCCAATAAATGGTGTTTTATTCCATCATGTATTCAATTCTAGTTTTTATTGTTCTATATATGGTAGTATAATTATGAATATATATGTTTGGTCTATTGTGTACAAAAAACAAACGAATGTGACGAACGCACACTGAGAGAGCAAAATAGAGTGATTTGCTCAAGGCATGTGTAGCCCCTCAGGTGCTGCTCAAGTCACGTTTTTTGCTCCCATGTGCCATTGCAGAGAGGAAATTTCCATATTCATATCAGTCTGGTCCCACCCTCAGGCAGTCCAGCCCCAAAATGTCAGGCAAATCCTCTCTGCACGAGAGAATCAGCACAACCCCAGAGGTATGTTTCGGTCTGTGTGGACCTCGTCTTGTGAATTCGGGGGTACTAGCTCTTAACATATATAATGAGTACCAATGAGATGGCAAAAATATTGGGTCAATGGACGCTCTTACTGTTTCTCAATACATTTTGGGAAATACAAGGGTAAAGGCCATGGAATGCTTATTTTAATCAGTGGATTTTGTTATATAAAGTTCTGCTACAATTAATCATTATGTATGCTTGTATTATCTAGACTCGTCTGTTGTTTATAAATCCCACCTGATTTCCATGTAGATTTCCTTTTAAAATGTTGCATTTAAAACATTGTGTGGCTACACACCGCATTAAGCATGTCACCATGATGAAATGACATGAGAATCTCCCCCTGCATAAAAGCTTGAGATTCTCATGTTGCATCCTTAAACGGAGCCTATCTCCATAGCAAAATATATGTTTATAATAGTTATGTTTATAAAACCTTTATGTCCGGGGGGGCTGTGATACCTCTCACCATGTGAATCCACAGGCTTCATTGGGCCCTTGCCCTCCAGTTGCTCATCCTACTCTAGCTCTGTTGTTGCCCAAGGTGTTGGCCATGCATGACACTTGGGTGGGCAAATAAGTAGCAGCATAATAAATCATACAGTTTGTCAGTAGCGATCTTTAGGTCATGACAAGCAACATTGGACTTTACAGCTGTAGCATTGTTATACCTTTCAGTTCCAGAGAGGTCCCTAATCATTAAGAACCTATCAGGCACTCAAAGGATTAAGCTACATATTGAACATATCCAGGATTTTTAGTCCTTTATTCAATATGTAGCTTAACCCTTTCAGTGCCAGAGAGGGGTTCACAATGCTTGCCATGTGAGCCTGTGTAGGTATCACAGCCCCCCCAGTCATAAAAGTTTTATAGACATAATTATTATAAATATATATTAAACATTTTTTGTTAGTATGGAAATAGGCAATGTATAAGGATGTGACATGAGAATCTCGTGCTTTTATGCAGGGTGAAATTCTCATATTGCCCTTTTCATCATGGTGACATACTTAATGCGCACAATGTTTTAAATGCAATGTTTTAAAAGTGAACCCTTGATGTATGTAGGTATGTTCACTGTACTTAATGCAGGTAGAATCAGTGGACAGTATTTGCTTCTGTTTTTTGAAAATGAATTCATGTCTGTATACAACATCAGCTTTGAAGTGAGTCTGTAGTTGCCATGACAATTCAGGTCTTCTTTGTGAATTATTGCTAATTTGCTTGCAACATTTCTGATGGAAATGAACCTGCTTAAAGAATTTCATTGAATAATGTGTCAAATGTTTCAATAGAATTTGGCGAAGTCCTTAGAATGCTTGTTACTCAACCAATTTGGGCCTGCTGTTATAATTTTTCATTTACTTACATGCTTCTTTAATTTTTTCTTCTGAGATGGTGGATTCAAGCTTCTCAGCCAAAGTGGGAATTATGTAGGTCAACATGCTACTTTCTCTGTCGTCCAATACAGGTTACTGGTAACTCTGAGTAGGCTCCAGAAAGATTTGTTTCTTGGTGAAGACACAGGCAAGAGAACAGTTCTGCTATAGTTTTAGAATTTTTTTTTTTTTTTTCTGTTAGAAATGGAATACCACCATTAGGTGGATTACATAACTGACAATGCCCTTAGATGTGGCTAGCTGAGTATCCAGGTGCTTTTTGTGGACCTTAAGCCCTGGGTGGAAAATCTTGGGTTCAAGTTCTTTCCTCAGGAGTTGCCCACTGAGACGACTTCTTAATACATGGTAATCTGAAGACAGAAGATCTGCGGGAAAGATGTGCAACCCTTTGAGTGCTGCAGGTCCACATGTCCCACAGTGCCCCTCTGCACAGGGTTTTTTTCCTTTGGAGTTCCTATTGCACACTCCTGCAATCATTGAGTCTATCTATGTATCTGTTGGGTGTTTGGAGCAGGTTTATGTGGTAATTAACCCTTTAACTGCTGGTTTTGCATCTTTTGCCTTTTTTTTGACACTTTCCCTACTGGTTCAGTGTTTTTTGGGTCTCCTAACATGTTCTAGTTATGTTTCATGTATTTTTATTACACTGTTTCAACTTTGTAAAATTTGAGGCGCGCTTTACCGCATAGGCGCCATTGCTCCATTCACTCCTATGGGACTGTACAGTTTGGGACATATCTCTGCAACCGCTCCACCTAACGACTTCAGAGATGGCTCATTTTTATTGTCTGCCCTTGCTCTATCATCCAGTTCATGTTTCTAGTGTGTTGGGTGGCTCAGGGGGCTTCGGGCACTGATGGGGTACTTTTTCTGGGAAAACTATATTTCCCATGAGCAATTGCTTCGCGTGCTCGTTTCTGATTGGCTCCAGCCGTGGCAGCCATTTTGTGCCATTTCCAGAACGAGTTTCCTATGCAGGGCTTGGATTCTCCTTCCCTCCTCTGCTGATTGACACTTTGCCTGCCAGATAAGTCTGTTTTAGAGATTTCTGGGATGAAACTTTAATCCTACACACTGTAATTGGGTGATATCAATACTGTAACATTTTTGACACTGTGAGAATGTCTAATCTGTTGGGGCTTGGGGCCAGACCTAAGACTAAGGATGCTGGGGTCTCTGTATCCCCCATTGCGCATCTCTCTTCCTGTCATTCAGGGTTACCTAGAGAATTCTCAGGTCATTTATGCCAAGCATGTTCTGATGTCCCTGGGAGTCTCCCAGGGACCTCCAGCCATGCATTAGAGCCAGTTTAGGTGCAAGAGTTCAAGGCTGCTACTAGGGACCTTAGGTCTACATTGCAACTCTTTCCATCCCAGTTACAGGGGGTCTTCCATTCTTGGCAAACCCCCTCCTCTTCCCTGCCAAAACCACAACGAGTACCTGATGTATCAGATTCCTCTGAGGAGGAACTGTTGGTGGATTCAGGTGTTGAGGAATGTTCTGCTGTGTGCTCCTCTCAGTTTTTTGGGGACCCCTTTGAAGCTGATCCTGAGCCCTTGGCTGAGGGCCTTATCAGGGCTGTTTTGACTACTCTAAACATTCCCTTAGTTCAGGAGGTTCCTTCTGATCCCTCTGATGTATTTCAGGAGCCTAAAAAGCCCCTTACTTGTTTTCCACCTAACCCCACTCTTGACCGCCTTGTGTCTGAAGAGTGGAAATCCCCGGACAGAAAACCTTCTGTTTCTAAGAAATTTGCCAAGCTTTACCCCTTTTCTGAGGTGGCGCTTGCTCAGTGGCTTCATCTCCCCAAAGTGGATGCTCCTATTTCCAGGCTAAGTCTATTGCCGTGCCAGTTTCTGATGCCTCCACTCTGAAAGACTGGACTGACAAGGAACTTGAGGTTTCCCTCAAGTCCATTTTTGCCATTGCTGGTACTGCCATTCATTCCGCATTCACTGCGGCATGGGTTAACTGGGCCATAGTGGTCTGGACTGAACAACTCACCCTGGCTGTCCGTCAGGGTACTCCTACTTTGGATATTTTGTGCCTTCTAGCCAACATTTCTGAGGTCCAGCATTATGTTTCTGCTGCCTTATTTGATGCCATCCGTTTGGTGGCTAGTGTTTCCACCATGTCTGTGGTTGCCAGATTAGCTCTTTGGCTCAAGATCTGGTCTGCTGACACTGCTTCCAAGAAAGCCTTGCTCTCCTTGCCCTTTCAAGGCACTTCATTGTTTGGGCCAGATCTTAAGGATCTGATTAGTGAGGCCACAGGGGGTAAAAGTACACGTTTGCCTTTGGTCCCCAGGAAGAGAGCAACTCACAAGCATAATCGGTTTTATCGTCCCTTTCAGACTGAGATACGTCCGGCGAACCAGGCGGTTCCCTCAGCTCCACGTGCCTCCTCCAAGCACAAAAAGCAGTAGAAGCCCAAGGTCTCCACCAAGCCTTAAGGCTTCCAAGCCTTCTTCGGCATGACTCACTGAACCCAGGTCCCCACTCTGCTGTAGGTGGCCGTCTGGTCACTACCACAGCATCTGGGAGGATTCAGTGGCGGACCCGTGGGTTTTACAGGTTGTGACGGAAGGGTACAGGATCCCTTTCATCTCTATTCCTCCTTTTCACTTCTTTCCTTCTCATATGCCTCAGGGCACAGAGAAAAACTGTCTGTTCAACAGAGCTATCCAGGCCCTTCTGCACAAGGATGTCCTAGAGCTGGTTCCAGTTCAGGACAGAGGTATGGGTTTTTACTCAAACCTCTTTGTGGTCTCCAAGAAGGACGGTGGTTGTCATCCCATTTTGGACTGAAGGATCTCAATTCCTTTGTGATCTGGACCCATTATCACCAGGAGTCTCTAAGGATGGGGATTGCTGCTATGTCCCCAGGGGAATTCCTTGCCTCTCTGGATCTTCAGGACGCGTACTTTCATATTGCCATTCATCCAGAGAAAAAGTAGTATCTCAGATTTGCCTGCGACCAAGGGCACTTTCAGTTTTCAGCTCTTCCCTTTGGTCTGACTACAGCTCCTCAAGTCTTCAACCGTGTCCTGGGTGCCTTAGAGTCTGTCCTCCACTGCAGAACTTCTTCATTAGCAGGTTCAGAACTGCATTCATGCTGTCACTCATCATGGGTGGATCATCAACATGGACAGGGCCAACCTTGTCCCATCCCAGCGTCTGGTCTTCCTGGGCCTTCTCTTCGACACTCAGAAGAGCATGGTGTTTCCCACGGACGAGGTGGCTCACCAAATCGGCCACAGGGTTTCCGCTATTCTGGCTCAAGATCCAGTTCCAGCCAAGAAGCTGTTCTCTCTAGTGGGGAATTCATTTCCACCATAGAAGCGGTCCCGTTTGCCATGGCTGACACCAGGGAACTCCAGAGGTTTGTGATCCAGGTGTGCAGGGGTCAGCTGGATCTTCTGAAGATGTCAGTATCCCTACCTCTTCATGTGGAACTGAATTTGTCATGGTGGCTCGACCTCTCCAATCTGCCGAAGGGCAAGTCCTTCCTGGTATCCATCTGGACCATGGTGACAACGGATGCCAGCCTCTCCAGCTGGGTTGCGGTCCTGGTTCGCCTGAGTGCTTAGGATCGGTGGTCTCCGAAGGAATCTCTCCTTCCTATCAATGTGTTGGAGCTTAGAGCGAAATTTCATGCTCTTCGTCATTGGACATCACAGCTGAAAGACTGTCCAGTCCAGGTACAGTCCAACAATGCCACGGTCGTGACTTACATCAACAAGCAGGGTGGAACAAGAAGTCTCGCTGCTTGGTTAGAGGTCAAGGGTTTTTTGTCCTGAGCAGAAGATCACGTTCCTGCCATATCCGCAGTGCACATTCCTGGCATAGACAATGTCATGGTGGACTTCCTCAGTCAACACACAGTGGACAGCAGAGAGTGGGAGCTGCACCCAGAGGTGTTTACCCTCCTTGTTCAGAAGTGGGGTCTTCCCTATATCGACCTGATGGCGACAAGACACAACAGGAAGGTTCAGAGGTTCTGCTCTCGAATGAAGGACCCTCTAGCTCTGGTGGTGGATGCTATTTCCATTCCTTGGTTATTTCCTCAGGCCTACATCTTTCCTCCCCTGCCAATGTTGCACAGGATGTTACGGAAATTGCGACTGGAGCGCTGTCCAGTCACCCTGATTGCTCCATACTGGCCTCGCCAAGCTTGGTTTACGGAGCTTCTGGATCTGTCAGTGGCGGAGCCATTCCGGCTCCCTTGCCGTCCGGATCTTCTTCTACAGGGTTAACTGTGGAAGGAGGATGTTCATCAGCTAGCCTTGATGGCTTGGAAATTGAATCCTCAATATTGAAGAAGAAAAGTTTTTATTCTGGTGTGGTGGGTACTATGCTCCGTGTCCACAAGCCTGTTTCTTCCAAGATCTACCATCGCGTCTGTTCGACCTTTCTATCTTGGTGTGCTGATAAGGATTCGTCTCAGGAATTTGCTCTGCCTATGGTCCTGGCAGTTTTGCAGGACGGTGTAGATAAGGTCCTCAGTTTGAGTTCTCTTAAGGTTCAGACTTCTGCTCTCTATGTTTTCTTTCAGAGGCGCATTGCCATCCTTCCTGATGTCAAGGTTTTCTTCCAGGGCATTGTTCATACTCATCCTGCCTTCGAGACTCCCGCTCCTCTGTGGGATTTTAACTTGGTTTTGGGCATTCTTCAGCGCCCTCCCTTTGAGTCCTTGGCTAATATTCTCCTACGCCTGTTGATGTGGAAAATGGCTTTTCTGCTGGCGATCGTATCCATTTGCCGTGTCGTGGAGTTACATGCTTTGTCCTGTAAACCACCCTATTTGGTGTTTCACAAGGACAAGGCGGTGCTTCGCACTTCTCACGAGTTTCTTCCAAATGTGGTTTCAGAGATCCACATCAATCAGAAGATTGCGATGCCTTCTTTCTTCCCTGACCCCACCTCTGACAAGGAGAGAGATCTCCACTTGCTAGATGTGGTGCGTTGTCTCAAGTTTTATGTACATCGCACTGAGTCTATCAGACACGCTGTTCGTCATTCCTGAGGGTCCCAGGGCAGGAAGACCTGCATTCAAAGTTATTATTGCTTCCTGGATTAAGTCCACTATTCATAAGGCTTATGAGCTGAGGAAGAAGCCTGTTCCCTTTTGGGTCACGACTCATTCTACAAGATCTATTGGGGCTTCTTGGGCTTACAAGAATCAGGCATCCGCTGATCAGTTGTCCAAAGCTGCCACTTGGTTGTCTGTACACACCTTTTCGAAGCACTACTCTGTTGATGTGCTGGCATCAGCTGACGTCAGCTTTGGGAGGAAAATCCTGGAGGCAGTCTTGCCTGTCTAGGATTTCCTTCGGTTCTTGGTGCTTCCTTCACTTTTGAGCCTCGTTGGCTCTAGTTCAGTGTGCTGTGTAAAAGTTGGGGTGTTGTTACCCCTGTTCATTGTTCTTTGACACTTCATTGTTGTTGGGCTATCTCTGATCTGATGGTTCATATCTGCTCTGGTAACTTTGGGGGCCTTGCGCCTGGTCCTTGCCTTATTTCCTGCCTCTGGAAAACTCAGTGGTTGGACAACCCAGAGTTACCAGTAACCTGTATTGGATGACAGAGATTTTAGTCTTACCTGTTAAATCCTTTTCTCTTAGTCCATACAGGTTACTGGTCTCCCACCCTGTCAAGGGACCATGCTTGGCTCTCCTGTGGCAGATTGTGGGGATCCTTCGGGGTCATGCTCACAGGATTCTTCTTTCTCTTAAACTATCTACTTAATAGTGTCTCAAATCTTTCTGGAGCTGGTTGGCTAGCTGCAGCCAAGGAGGGAAGTTAGGTTCCACCCTGTGCAATCACTTCTAGAATTGTTTCTGCCTACTTAAAGGGGCGGATTACCTACCCAGAGTTACCAGTAACCTGTATGGACTAAGAGAAAAGGATTTAACAGGTAAGACTAAAATTCTCTTTTTAAATCTGATAATATGCATTCTTTATGTCACTTTTTTTGCTAGTTTCCTGAAGAAAAATATACATGTTCCTGGCAAGCTCAAAATAGCATTTATTAATAGTATTCCAATAGTCACATATTTATTATTTATAGCAAGTCACAGGTTATTTATTTGTAAAGGTCAGGATCTGATGTACAAACTTTCCTTTAGTCTAGTTTACAGTTAGGTCCATTAATATTTGGACACTGACACAATTTTATTTTTATTGGCTGTGTACGCCACCACAATGGATTTGAAATGAAACAACTGAGATGCAGTTGAAGTGCTGACTTTCAGCTTTAATTCAAAGGGTTGAACAAAAATATTGTATGAAATGTTTAGGAATTGCAACCATTTTCATACATAGTCCCCTTATTTAAGGGGCTGAAATATAATTGGCCAAATTAACACAATTTTAAATAAAATAATTGGCCAAATTAACACAATCATAAATAAAATGTTAATTTTTAATACTTTGTTGAGAATCCTTTGCAGGCAATGACTGCTTGAAGTCTGGAAAGCATGGATATCACCAAATGCTGTGTTTCCTCCTTTTTGATACGTTGCCAGGCCTTTACTGCAGCTGTCTTCAGTTTTTGTTAGTTTTTGGGTCTTTCTGCCTGAAGTGTTGTCTTCATCAAGTGAAATGCTTGCTCGATCGGGTTGAGATCAGGTGATTGACTCAGCCATTGCAGAATATACTTCTTTGCTTCCTGGGTTGCTTTCACAGTATGTTTTGGGTCATTGTTCATCTGTAAAGTGAAGCGCCGTCCAATCAATTTAGCTGAATTTGGCTGAATCTGAGCAGACAATATATTCACTTCAGAATTCATCTGACTGCTTCTGCCTTCTGTCACATCATCAATATACACTAGTGACCCAGTGCCATTGGAAGTCATGCATGCCCATGCCCTCACACTGTCTCCACCGTGTTTTACAGATGTGTATGGTTTGGATCATGAGCTGTTCCAAGCCTTCTCCATGCTTTTTTTCTTCCCATCATTCTGTTACAAGTTGATCTTAGTTTTATGTGTCCAAAGAATGCTGTTCCAGAACTGGGCTGGCTTTTTTAGATGTTTAAACTGGCCTTTATATTCTTGAGGCTTACGAATGGTATGCACCTTGTGATGAACCCTCTGTATTTGCTCTTGTGAAGTCTTCTCTTTATGGTAGACTTGGATATGCCTACCTCCTGGAGAGTGTTCTTCACATGGTTGGATGTTGAGAAGGGGTTTTTCTTTACCATGGAAAAGATACTATGATCATCCACCACTATTGTCTTCCATGGATGTCCAGGCCTTTTTCTGTTGCCGAGCTCGTCAGTGTGTTCTTTTTTCTCAGAATGTACCAGACTGTTGATTTAGCCACTCCTAATGTTCCTGCTTTCTCTCTGATGGATTTTTTTGCAACCTAAGGATGGGATGTTTCACTTGCATTGAGAACTCCTTTGACCTCATGTTGTGGGTTCACAGCAACAGCTTCCAAATGTGAATGCCACACCTGGAATCAACACTAGACCTTTTACCTGCTTAATTGATGAAGGAATAGTCCACACCTTTCCATGAAGCAGCTTTTGAGTCAATTGTCCAATTACTTTGGTTCCTTGAAAAAGAGGGGGCTATATATTAAAGAGCTGTAATTCCTAAACCCTTCTTCCAATTTGGATGTGAATACCCGCAAATTAAAAATGAGAGACTGCACTTTAAGCCCATATTCAATATTTAACTGTAATTTGAATTTATTTTGGTAAGCAGTGGAATAAGAAAACTTGTGTCAGTATCCAAATATTTATGGACCTAACTGTATAAAGAAAACAGAGAGCTATTCAGAAGGTTATGTCTTGCATGAAGTAAAATGGTTAAGCAATTGCATCTGTAGGCTCTGACTTTAACAGAAGGAGTTTCCAGAAAGTGGTTTGGTGGTTCAAAAAACAATACGCTCCACATTCCATTAACCAGTTCTCTATCCATGCATAGATATCCCACCCCAAGCCAAAAATGTATGTAGTAACCAGTTAGGAGGAACTGATTCAAAGGATTTTTGTTCAATAAAGCTCTTTTAAAAAAAGCAAAACATAAAAAACAAAACAAAATCAAATTATATGAACATCAACAGCTATGTCATTGCCCAAGTTACCACTTATCCTTTTATTAAATGCAAGTAATTCAGTTTGGCTTGATCTGTTCTTCATAAAACCATGCTGACTTTTCCTAACAATTTTGATTGTTGTCACTTAGTCCTGAATACTACTGGTTAGTAATTTTTCTTATATCTTACATACTACAGAAGTCAAGCTCATGGGTCTATAATTTCTGGGTTTAGATATTGCCTATTTCCCCCTTTGTGACTAACAGTACTACATCTGCTTCCCTCGAACCACAGGGCACTATGGCTGTGATTCAATTATCTGACCTAAAACAGCCGGTAGGGTAAAAATGGATACCGGTGACCATAAAATTTATCTAAGTCAATACCCAATTGCCCTACCATCTGAAAGCACATCTGACGTTAGGCCACAGAAAAGGACTCTTGGCCAAACGTCTGTCTTGTCTGTTAAGTTCCCAAAAATCACGCTAATTAATGGAAATCTCAAAGGAATAAGGTAACGATCAGTGCCTGGCATACTTTCAAGCACTGATCATTAGCTCATCTGTATTACACTAACCTGTCACCCACTGTCCTTCTTCTTCTTTCCTTTTATCTTCTTTCTTCTCTCTTCCTTCTTCTCCATCTTCTTTCTTCCATGTTCTCATCATTTATCTGTAAGAAAAATCAAGAGATATTAATACATATTCCAAAAAAATGCACATCTATGCACAGTTTAACCCCTTGAGGGCCAGGGGGTACGCAACGCATTGCAGAGATAAATGATGAAAAGATGATTTCTCTGTCTCTGTGTGCGGTGCCGGTGGTGGCATAGAAAGTGTGTAAGAGCACACCTCCCCTGTGTACCTTACGGGCCGATGTCCATTTCATTGTGAAGATATTTGAATAGAAACTGCCTTTATATATGGGCAGTTTCTGTTCATAATACCTCACAGCCATTGGCTGGGATGTGTGCTTATGCACTTCCCAGTAAATCAGTTTCAAGTGGGGGATTGGAAGGTCCCTTATTTGATATTAAGAGCTAACGAAGTCAATTGAATGGCATTTTGCAGCATTTATATTATTTTCTATGGGTGAAAATGCCTCTGACTTTATCACTCAGCAGGTTTTTTTTCTTGGCATTTTTTTCAGAGCACTGGTAATTGAATAGCTTACCATGCTTGAAAAAATGCTCTCAACTGTTTTTTCAGCCGTCAGACCTAAATGAATTGAGGTCTATGTCTGATGAGAGTGAATCAATTATATTAAGTGTAATGGTCTTCTATAACTGAACTAAGCTCCTTATATACCCTTGGGTGTGTGCCATCAAATCTATAATGCTTTATTCACCTTAACCTTTCCTAGTTCTCAGTAAGGCATGCACATGATGGAGGAAATGCTGTGATTGGCCTTATTTACCCAAAGCTTGCCATTGCTGTTTTCTTTGGAGGTAACAAAGAAAATAATGTGTAGGGTGTCAACTGTCTCAAAACTTATCTTAGTTTTAAAGGGCCCAATGTCAACCTTCGTTGTTTTGCTATTTATTCATAGTACTGTTCTTAGTGACATTTCTAGGATTTTTCATTATCTCTTTTGTATTTATTTCCTCATCTAACCCTTATAAGCGTGCTTATAATTTCTCATGTACCTGAAAACATCTTTATTAAAGGGATAGTAATTTTTTTTCACAAGAAAAGCAGCTCCAATTAATCTTCATAGTATTTGGTCCATGGACAGTGTATCACAGCCTCCCTTAGAGGCCTAAGCTATCCTGTGCTTCCTTCCTCTGCTTGGCTGGCATGATGTTTCCGACTTCTGCTCTTGTGTATCGTTGTGACCAGTGACTGTTTGATTACTCGCTCCGTGTATGAACCTGGCTTGTCCGACTATTCACATCGTTTCTGACCTTTGGCTCTGGCTGACTAATTCACTCCTTGTAGTCCTTGGCTTGTCTGACTACCCACATTGGTTCTGACCTGTGGCTTTGGCTGGCTATTCATTCCTAGTAGTCTCCGTCTTGTCTGACTACCCACGTGGTTCTGACCTGTGGCTCTGGTTGAGATATCTGGTTGAGATATCTGGTGAGAGAGCTCAGTGGTAATGTCCCTGACTATGGAGCCTATTCCAACTGCAAGGTTGCAGGTTTGAATCCCAGCAGGGTCAACTCAGCCCTTCATCCTTCCGAGGTCGATAAATGAGTACCATTGATTGGGTAATAATAACATCTACTATTTCAGCTGCCGATTTGGTTAATTCCGAGAGCGTGCGCTGAAAGCGCTTTGAGTCCCACTGGGAGAAAGGCGCTATATAAATACTAGTTATTATTATTATTATTATTATTATTATCTTGCTCCATGTGGTCCCTGGCTTGTCTGACTACCCAATCAGTTCTGACCTGTGGCTCTGGCTGACTACTCACTCTGTGCATTACCCAGTGTTCCTACCATTCACACCTGAGCTGCGCTGCTCAGTCTTGCTCACTCCCTGTTGCCTCCGGTTGCAATTTTTGTTTGAGACGCTAGCCTTGTCTACAGGCTCTCAGTGGAGGGACTTTCCACAATTCCAGTACCCTGCGTTTAGCACAGTAGTCCAGCGCTCGGCACAGCGTGCAGCTCCGAGTACTAGACTGGAGATTATAGTCTTGTGTTCTGGGGTTGTGTGGGCATTGGCATTCGTTACTGCTTACTTTAATAAAGGTGGTTTTACATTATATCTACTGTGTCTGTCCTTCTTTTATGGTGGGTACCGTGACACAGTGTTATTTCAATACTGTCGGAGTAGTAGTTCAGGAGTAATTGAATGATAAAGTATCCCCCTCCTGCCCCTTTTACCTAGTGAAAGCCACCTCCCCTCAGATGTGGAATCTGGTCCTGGGACCAGACAGCTCGCAGCAAGGGACAATCTTCTTACTGTGAGCATAAGGAAAACCCTGCCCCTATTGACAGTTTTTTCTGGTTTTTCCATATGCTAATTGATCTGATCCATCCGGACAGTCTTGCTGCTCTGAGGTAAGCAGTGTTACATTAGTAAAAGGGGTGGGAGGGGGATACTTTATCATTCAATTACTCTTGACCTACATCTCTGTCAGTATTGAAATAACACGCTCTGTGGACCAAATACTATGAAGATTAATTGTAGCTGCTTTTATTTTGAAACATTACTATCCCTTTAAGCCACACCTCTACATTACACACAACGTGTAATTTGGACAAGCTCATCAGAACACAGAACCATTGATGTTGATGGCAGTTAAGAACCTAGTGGCCTAGTTAGCAATTTCTAGTATTCAGTTTTACATAATCTTAACAATCATTGTTTTTTTGAGATTCTTGTATTTATTCCCCAGTATTACATATTGATGTGTATTTATTCCCCAAAGCATTTTGAACAAATTCCATCTCTCTTCTGCTTTTTTCTCTAGAAGACTGCATCCCATTTAATATATTCTAATACTGCTTTAGCATAATAACATTAGTCTTTTTAAAGTTGCATAAATTAGCTGAACCCTTGTTAACAGGTTTCCCATAACAAAATTCAAAGCATACCATATTATATTTACTACTGCCCATATGCTCCCTTACTTGTGTATTGTATACCATTTAAGAATTATTTGAGACCACTAGTTCCAGCAAGGCCTCATTTCTAGTTGGCTTTGTCACTAGCTGGGACATGAAGTTATCATTAAGCTTACTTATTTCCATTTGTTGTGCTGGAAGGCTAATTTCTCTAGTCACTTTCAGGCAAGTTGAAATCGCCCATCATGATTATATATTTCTTTACTGAGAAGCGTTGTGATATTAATCTGCTCGCTCACATTTGATGCTTTCTTTTCTCATTAACAAGTCCATCGCACAAATATAACAGAGCTGTTCTTCCATTTAAATCTATTGCTATATGACACACAGCTCCTGGTATGTTGTTATAAAGGTTTATAAAAAAAATAGTTAAAATCTAGAATACTGATGCTTTTGCTTTTCACTAGTGTTGTGTAGTTATTGTGTTTTTTTCTTTGTTTTTCTTTACAGAATGATCATTTAATTAACCTCTTGAATGCAAAGCAATGCTCTAGAGACTATTCTAGCAGGGTAAAAAAATACAATATTTAAGAAAAGACATACACTCGGACACCTGTTAGTAATGTTGCTCTTTTGGGTAAAGCTACAGTAATGAATGTGAATGTGACTATAATAATCACCATTAAGTGTTAGAGCTGGTTTTCTGCCACAAAGTTAATTTTGAAATGAGTTTTGATGGATCATATGTGAAGAACTAATCCAATTTTAAAACCGGTTTCACTCATGGTTATCAGATTCAGATAAGAATAAGAGCAAAATTACTTCTCATTTTTTCATTATCATGAATCTTACAGTGATTGACACCATTTTAGTATAGTAAACTAAATGGTATTAATGTTTTTAGGGTAGATATGCTGTAAGATACTAGATAAAGGCCTGAGTATGCTGGAAATTATAACAATATATCTTCTGTGCAATATTATTTAAACCAATATAATACAGATCTTGGGGCAGAAATCCGCTTCTTTTGATAATACTGGAGATAATTCCTATTTAAAAGTAGATATTAAGTTATATGGAAAAAAGGACAGCCATAATTGGGGCCATGTAATATTGGTTCATTATCATTATGACATTTACAGCACTGAATGTAATGGAGTCTTTCACAATTTTTTTTTCCTTATGTCCCTTTATCCCTTTGAATGCCAATAAGGGTATCCAATACATTATGAAGCAATCCACTGTATACTGCTTTGGCAACCAGAAGGCTTCACAGTGCTTCGTAGATCAAATGCATTGTTGTTTAGGAATACACATAATATTTATACTGCCACAAATTAAACAGTTATATTTTTAAATCAGAGCGGAGTATATATTGATTATTACTAATCAATGAATGAACTCTACAGCATTGGCAGGGTTTGGATAACAGATAAATAACAAATAGCATGGCTGGCTGCAATGCTTTAAACAATGGGAGGTGAGATACCGGGAATTCCTAAGCACCATGCTGCTCTGTGATTGGCTGAGAGACCTGTCTTTCTGTTTGCCTGCTGCTCACGAAATAAGAAGAGGATTATCAGGTTACTAAGGCAGAAAGTGAAGCAATCACTAATTTTGAAAGCCAGAAATGTATGAGCATTTGTGATTGCTCACGGTTTGATGTAAAAACATATTAACACCTTGATACTAAATAGCACATGCTCCTAAACAAATGGCAAAGTTAACAAATGCACCTAAATTAGTCAAATAAAGTTAGGGAATGTGCCTAAATTATTGGTAAAGTTAGCCATAAATTTGAAAATGTGCTCTAATTGCTTTACTTGATTTTGTGCATTCACTCATCCTCTCAGAAAAATGGCAGATATTTTAGCCATGGACACTTTTTGAAATGCATTCACAAAAAAAGCACATTCACTGATTTTGAAAAAAACATTTACAAATCAGTAACCTTTTGGTGCTAATCAATTTTCCATCAAAAGTACACAGTAAATAGCGATTGAGAACATTTCTTGCATTACGTCCTAAGAAACTATCATCTCAGACAAAGTGTTCTCATTGCAGAGCAGACACAGTTATGGCATAGCACCCTGTCTGAAAGTCAAAATATGACATAACACTACACAATGTTTCTGCTGAAGATATGTTCATAGGCAATACTGTGTATAAGACTAAAGTAGAGTCCTCTGTCAAGTCTTAGCTTATTATGGGGAATAATGAGTTTCCATTGACGAGAAAGTAACTATAGAAAATAATGAGCTTTCCGTGACAAGGCAACTTACTCACCTGTACAAGAAACTAACACCACTGCCAATGAAGAAAAATGAGACAGGGAAAAGGTATAGACACCAATGAATCATGATTAATCTATAAAATATTTTAAATAGGAAAAAATACATAGTTTGAATTCAGTGTCAATTTTGAAACATAGTGCTAATTATCATTCTTGGAAGTTGAGAACATTGGTGGTTCAGTGGAGTCCCTCAAAATAATTTGGGGTAAATAAAAGGGTGCGTAGTCTACATGATCCAATGTATAATTTATTTATAAATAATTTATTTATTATTAAAGCAAAGATTGTGCAGTAATGCTTTGTAGATATCATTAGCATCTAAGCTGTTAAAATGCAATATTTGAAAGAGAGGATGGGTCAGGGTGATATTATAGAAAATTCTAGATAATACCAGAAAAAGAGGACATGATCTAAAGTTATTTGGTGAAGACTAGTGATGAGCGAGCACCCCAATGCTCGGGTGTTCGGGTGCTCTGACCGAGCACCCCCTGAGGCTCGAGTGCTCGGCCGAGCACCCGAGCCCCATTGAAGTCAATGGGAGGACTCGAGCATTACACCAGGCACCCCCTGCTCTGATGAGGGGAGGGTGCCTGGTCCATAGGAAAAGGGCAGAAAAGGATGGAAACACCACAGAAATGGTTCAGGGACAGCATAGGGAGGATGTCTGGATGCATCTTGGACTCCAACATCGCTGCTGGGAACGATCTTTCGCCCGTAGTACGCCATTTTTACAGACTGACCGTAAAACACACAAAAAGGAAAATAAAAACGACTTTAGGCGAAAAATTGTTACCAAACAGTATTTGCTGTATATTTACTTGTATATCATCTGCAAATTTTCCCAAAAATTTCCTTGATTTTTCTGAACTGAGGCCATGATTAAGAGGGAAACGTGTGCAGAGGCAAATTCTCCCAAAAATTTCCTTGATTTTCAGAACTGAGGCCATGATTAAGAGGGAAACGTGCACAGAGGCAAATTCTCCCAAAAATTTCCTTGATTTTATTGAACTGAGGCCATGATTAAGAGGGAAACGTGCGCTGAGCTGACCATCTAAAACATTATGGGTAAGGGTCTGCTGCAGAGCTGACCATCCTAAACATTATATGCGAAGGCCCGCTAGTGAGCTGACGCTATAAAACATTATATGAGAGGGCCCGCTAGAGAGCTGACCCAATAAAACATTATATGAGAAGGCCCGCTGGTGAGCTGACCTATATAAAAATTGTCAAACAGGGCCCGCTGGTGAGCTGGCCCTATATAAAAATTATATCACAGGGCCCGCTGGTGAGCTGGCCCTATATAAAAATTATATCACAGGGCCCGCTGGTGAGCTGGCCGTATATAAAAATTATAGCACAGGGCATATGGAAGAGGAGGAGGAGGATGAGAAGATTAAGAGTCAACCATATACCCGTTTTTTGGGTGGAAGGGGTGAATGGGAATACAGAGTATTCCCATCATTGTAAATAACATATATAAAGTGAGTTTATGTTCCCCCGGGGCTTTCCTCCAGTGGAGTGGAGAAGTCAGGGGAAATCCAGGCCTTGTTCATTTTTATAAGTGTCAACCTATCAGCATTGTCGGTGGAAAGGCGGATACGCTTATCTGTTATGATGCCACCAGCAGCACTAAATACCCGCTCAGACAGAACGCTGGCGGCAGGGCAGGCCAGCACCTCCAAGGCGTAGAGTGCCAGTTCATACCACGTGTCCAGCTTGGACACCCAGTAGTTGTAAGGCACAGAGGGATCATTGAGGACGCTGACACGGTCTGCTACGTACTCCTTCACCATCTTCCAAAACTTTTCCCTCCTTGTGACACTAGGCTGCGCATCAGGGTGAGGGTGCTGGCGGGGTGTCATGAAGGTGTCCCACGCCTTGGAGAGTGTTGCCCTGCCTTTCTCGGAACTGCTGTGTACTCCCCTTTTCTCCCCTTCTCGGTTGGCCAAGGTAGCACGTACTCTGCCGCCAGCGTTGTCAGATGGAAAATTTTGGAGCAATTTTTCAACAAGAACCTTCTGGTATTGCACCATTTTGCTTGTCCTCTCCACCGGAGGAATGAGAGATGAGAAATTCTCTTTGTAGCGGGGGTCCAGAAGGGTGAACACCCAGTAATCCGTGTTGTCTAAAATGCGTACAACGCGTGGGTCACGGGAAAGGCAGCCTAACATAAAGTCAGCCATGTGTGCCAGAGTACCAACAGTCAAAATTTCGCTGTCCTCACCAGGAGGATGACTCTCAATATCCTCATCCTCTTCCTCCTCTTCTGCCCACCCACGCTGAAGAGATGGAACTAAAGTTCCATGGCTACCCTCTGTAGCGGAGGCAACCGTGTCTTCCTCCTCCTCCTCCTCCTCCGCCTCCTCCAATTGTCGCTGAGAAGACGAAGTGAGGGTGCTCTGGCTATCACCTTGTGTAAGCTCTTCCTCCCCCATTTCAACCTCTTCCACATGCAAAGCGTCGGTTTTAATTGTGAGCAGCGAGCGTTTCAGTAGACACAGAAGTGGGATGGTTACACTGATAATAGCGTTATCGCCGCTCACCATCTGTGTCGATTCCTCAAAATTGCGTAAAACCTCACAGAGGTCTGACATCCATTCCCACTCCTCACTTCTGATTACAGGAAGTTGAACGGAGAGGCGACGACCGTGTAACAGCTGGTACTCCACTACTGCCCTCTGCTGCTCACAAAGCCGGGCCAACATATGGAAGGTGGAGTTCCAGCGCGTGCTCACGTCACACAGCAGCCGGTGAGCTGGCAATTGTAAGCGCTGCTGCAGCTTCAACAGGCCGGCCGAAGCTGTAGATGACTTACGGAAATGTGCACACACGCGGCGCACCTTGGTCAAGAGATCATGCACATTGGGGTAGGTTTTTAGAAATCGCTGCACCACTAAATTAAATACATGCGCTAGGCATGGTACGTGTGTGAGCTTGCCGAGCTCCAAAGCTGCCACCAAGTTACGCCCATTATCACACACAACCATGCCTGGTTGCAGGTTGAGTGGCGAGAGCCACTGCTCGGTCTGGTGACTAATCCCCTGCAACAGCTCTGAGGCCGTGTGCTGTTTGTCCCCAAGGCAGATCAGCTTCAGCACGGCCTGTTGACGCTTCCCCACTGCAGTGCTACACTGCTTCCAGCTACTGGCTGATGGGGGAGTGGCGCTGCGTGTAGAGAATTCGGAGGTGGAAACGGAGGAGGAGGAGCCAATAACGTAGGTGCTGGCGGAAACCCTGATGGAGGTAGGGCCCGCAATCCTCGGCGTGGGTAGCACCCGTGCCATCCCAGGGTCCGAGTCGCTCCCAGCCTCCACGACATTCACCCAGTGTGCCGTCAGGGAAATGTAGCATCCCTGGCCACAAGCACTTGTCCATGTGTCAGTCGTTAAGTGGACCTTCCCAGTAACTGCGTTGGTCAGGGCACGGGTGATGTTACGGGACACATGGTGGTGTAATGCGGGGATGGCACACCGGGAAAAGTAGTGGCGGCTGGGGACCGCGTACCGAGGGACAGCTGCTGCCATCAGGCTGCGGAAGGACTCAGTGTCCACAAGCCTAAATGGCCAGTAATTTTGAAAGGTGTGAGGTTAGTGCTATGGCCTGTGGGTGGGTGGCTGGGTACTTTCTCTTGCGCTCAAATGCCTGGGGTAACGACATTTGGACGCTGTGCTGGGACAGGGAAGTGGATGTGGTCGCTGATGGTGCTTCAGATGGTACAGGTGCAGGGCGGGAGGTATGCGGGCCTGCGCCTTCGACAGGCGATTGGCCGGCACCGAAAACAGGGGAAGAGGAGGCAGTGGTGTGGCCTGCAGACACAGATGGGCGATCCAGGCGTTCCTCCCACTTACTACGGTGCTTGGATGCCATGTGTCGGATCATGCTGGTGGTGGTGAGGTTTCTAGTGTTCATGCCTCGGCTCATTCTGGTGTGGCACAGGTTGCAAACTACAATTCTTTTGTCGTCCGCACTTTCCTTAAAAAAACGCCATACCGCGGAACACCTACCCTTTGGCAAGGTAGATTTACGCAAGGGGGTGCTCCGTGGAACATTTGCGGGCCGGTTTGGTGCGGTCCGCCTTCTTTCTGTAGCCACACCACTGCCTCTTCCAGCCTGTTGCGGTGCTGCAGATGGCTCACCCTCAGGACTGCTGTCATCGCTCGGCTCTACACCTTCCCAGGTGGGGTCAGTCACCTCATCGTCCACCAAGTCCTCCTCCACTTCCTCACTCTGATCATCCTCCTCATGTCTTGATCCCACCACATACTCAGTCATTGACAACTGTATATCATCCTCCTCATCAAGGTCTTGAGACAGTAATAGTGGTTGATTTAATGGCAACTGTGTCTCATCATCATCATCATCCACTTCCTTTGACCTTAAATGCCGTTCCCCTCTGTCATCTTCTTGTGATTGGGTACCCTCTAGAGGTTGTGAATCAGGGCACAAGATGTCATGTTCCTCTGCAAGCGTGCTTGGAGAGAGGGTCAAATGAAGGATTGGTGATGAGACGAGCTCCTCACTATATCCCAGTGTGGGATCACTTCTTTGACCAGACCGTGTATGGTGGGAGGAAGGATGATCAGAGTGAGGATTATGTTGACCAGACTCTTGGCTACTGAGAGTGGACTTGGTGGAAGACAGGGTGGTGCTTAACCGACTGGAAGCAGTATCAGCTGTCATCCAACCGACCACCTGTTCGCAGTGGTCGGACCTCGAGAGTGATGTCCTGCGACGCCCTGTAAAATTACACATGAAGCTAGGTATGGTGGATGTCTTTCTTTCTTGTGCTCTGGCACCAGGCACAGTTTCTCCGCGTCCTGACCCGCGCCCTGAACTATCAGGATCACGTCCACTTCCCCGTCCCTTTTTACCCGCCTTCTTCATCTTACACGGAATATGTGACTTTAATATTTGAGTTTGAAAACTTAACAGTATTTCTTACTATTCTGCAACTGTGCAGAGTACACAGAATAGGCTGCTAAACGGCGGTGACACACACTGAATGGAATATGTGACTTTAATATTTGAGTTTGAAAACTTAACAGTATTTCTTACTATTCTGCAACTGTGCAGAGTACACAGAATAGGCTGCTAAACTGCGGTGACGAACACAGAATGGAATATGTGACTTTAATATTTGAGTTTGAAAACTTAACAGTATTTCTTACTATTCTGCAACTGTGCAGAGTACACAGAATAGGCTGCTAAACGGCGGTGACACACACTGAATGGAATATGTGACTTTAATATTTGAGTTTGAAAACTTAACAGTATTTCTTACTATTCTGCAACTGTGCAGAGTACACAGAATAGGCTGCTAAACGGCGGTGACACACACTGAATGGAATATGTGACTTTAATATTTGAGTTTGAAAACTTAACAGTATTTCTTACTATTCTGCAACTGTGCAGAGTACACAGAATAGGCTGCTAAACGGCGGTGACACACACTGAATGGAATATGTGACTTTAATATTTGAGTTTGAAAACTTAACAGTATTTCTTACTATTCTGCAACTGTGCAGAGTACACAGAATAGGCTGCTAAACTGCGGTGACGAACACAGAATGGAATATGTGACTTTAATATTTGAGTTTGAAAACTTAACAGTATTTCTTACTATTCTGCAACTGTGCAGAGTACACAGAATAGGCTGCTAAACGGCGGTGACACACACTGAATGGAATATGTGACTTTAATATTTGAGTTTGAAAACTTAACAGTATTTCTTACTATTCTGCAACTGTGCAGAGTACACAGAATAGGCTGCTAAACGGCGGTGACACACACTGAATGGAATATGTGACTTTAATATTTGAGTTTGAAAACTTAACAGTATTTCTTACTATTCTGCAACTGTGCAGAGTACACAGAATAGGCTGCTAAACGGCGGTGACACACACTGAATGGAATATGTGACTTTAATATTTGAGTTTGAAAACTTAACAGTATTTCTTACTATTCTGCAACTGTGCAGAGTACACAGAATAGGCTGCTAAACGGCGGTGACACACACTGAATGGAATATGTGACTTTAATATTTGAGTTTGAAAACTTAACAGTATTTCTTACTATTCTGCAACTGTGCAGAGTACACAGAATAGGCTGCTAAACGGCGGTGACACACACTGAATGGAATATGTGACTAATATTTGAGTTTGAAAACTTAACAGTATTTCTTACTATTCTGCAACTGTGCAGAGTACACAGAATAGGCTGCTAAACGGCGGTGACACACACTGAATGGAATATGTGACTTTAATATTTGAGTTTGAAAACTTAACAGTATTTCTTACTATTCTGCAACTCTGCACACTACACAGAATGTGCTGCTAAACTGCGGCGAAGCACACTGAATGGAATATGTGACTTTGATATTTTAGTTTGAAGACTTAACAGTATTTCTTCCTATTCTGCAACTCTGCACAGTACACAGAATGTGCTGCTAAACTGCGGCGAAGCACACTGAATGGAATATGTGACTTTGATATTTTAGTTTGAAGACTTAACAGTATTTCTTCCTATTCTGCAACTCTGCACAGTACACAGAATGTGTTGCTAAACTGCGGCGAAGCACACTGAATGGAATATGTGACTTTGATATTTTAGTTTGAAGACTTAACAGTATTTCTTCCTATTCTGCAACTCTGCACAGTACACAGAATGTGCTGCTAAACTGCGGCGACGCACACTGAATGGAATATGTGACTTTGATATTTTAGTTTGAAGACTTAACAGAATGTGCTCTAATCTGCAACTTTGCACACTAAACAGAATGTGCTCTAATCTGCAACTTTGCACACTAAACAGAATGTGCTCTAATCTGCAACTTTGCACACTAAACAGAATGTGCTCTAATCTGCAACTGTGCACACTAAACAGAATATTTTTTTTTTTTTTTGTTTTGTTTTTTTCCCCCCACACAAAATAACCTGCTGCCCCCACACACAGTAGTCCTAAAAAGGACTTTTGGTTCTTTTTTTTCACAATTTTGGTTTTTTTCCTCCCTACACTGCCTTTCCCTTCCTATCCTCAGCTCTCCCTGGCTAAGACTGAGCCGAACTCGATGGTCAGGTGCTATACAGCACCTGACCACGGGTTCTGGCCAGCCAATCAGTGTAATGCCAGCAGCCAACATGGCTGCTGGCATTACACCGATGTCAGAGCCTCCCTGCACGTTTATTGGCTGCGCAGCAGCCGCAAAACATGCGGGGAGGAGACCCGAACATGGCGGGCGAGCACATGCGGTACTCGTACGAGTACCGCCATGTGCCGAGCAGGGCGATGCTCGAGCTGATCCGAGCATCGGCCGAGCATGCTCGCTCAACACTAGTGAAGACTTATAAGCAATGTGTGTAACTATTTTATGAAAACGTTGAAAGTCTCATGAATTAGCCTTCGAGCTGAAGTGGTAATGGGTACTAAAATAAAGGATTTAGGAGTCCATTGGCTAGACATATTGATTGTTAAGATTATGTAAAACTGAATACTAGAAATTGCTAACTAGGCCACTAGGTTCTTAACTGCCATCAACATCAATGGTTCTGTGTTCTGATGAGCTTGTCCAAATTACACGTTGTGTGTAATGTAGAGGTGTGGCTTAAAGGGATAGTAATGTTTCAAAATAAAAGCAGCTACAATTAATCTTCATAGTATTTGGGGCACGGAGAGTGTTATTTCAACACTGTCAGAGTTGTAGATCAAGAGTAATTGAAAGATAAAATATCCCCCTCCCACCCCTTTTGCCTAATGTAAGCCACCTCCCCTCAGATGTGGAATCTGGTCTTAAGATCAGACAGCTCACCGCAAGGGACAAGAGAACAACTAAAACCCTGCCCCCCTTAAGAGGTTTTTCCCTTATGCTAATTGAAGATTGTCCCTCTCTGCAAGCCATATGGACACCACCTTTCTGTTCTGAGATGAGCAGTGCTACATCAGTAAAAGGGGCGGGAGGGGGATAATTTATCATTCAATTACTCTTGAACTACAACTCTGACAGTATTGAAATAACACTCTCTATGTCCCAAATACTATGAAGATTAATCAGAGCTGCTTTTATTTTGAAACATTACTATCCCTTTAAGAGGTATTTGTGGTATAAGCAGGACAGTTGAAATGAGCAGTAGGATTAGATGGGAATATGCAGTAATTGGAAAAACATCCAAGATCTATGTGCCCAGAGATGAAGACTTAGTCCCAAACAGCAAAGTGACAGATAAATAGCAGTAAATATTAAAGGCGCAGTAAACTTTTGTTATGCAAAAATATATATTCTGTAGGACATTTCATTAGTAACACAAGGGTACTCCCACTTGCTGAGAGAGGTATATTTTAGACTTATTTCAGTTTAATATCATGTTTTTTTTAAACATTAACAGTGCCCTCTCTCGTCAGATTCCAATTAGTTATTCAGTTCCATTTTTTGGGAGAGTTGAGTCACTGACAAACAATTCTTCACAGAATGTGATAGAAACTGTTGAAACATGCTGTAAAAACTTTCAGGTAGTATTCACACTGTAATTTGCTTCCTGATAATTTGAACTGTTATACCTTTTGAGCAAAAATAAATGACAGCAGTGGAAATACCTTTGTTTTACTTGACTGAAAAAGCTCTATAACATATAGGTGTTCATAAAACAGATTACTGGTCTTTTAAAGTCTCATTTGGCAGATCCAGAGAGTCTCCAGGTATCCTAATGAATCTAAATAAAGTTGAGAGCACATTTTTAAAGGTACACTACAAGAGTTATCCTATAATATAAAAGGCCAGATGCATGTTTGTCCGATGCTGTCATGCACAGTAGAGACTGCCCGAAGGCTGGCCCATGTACACAGACTTTTGCAGTCATGCGCAGTAGAGACTGCCTGAACGCACAGAATGCTGGCCCGTGTACACAGACTTTTGCAGTCATGCGCAGTAGAGACTGCCTGAACGCACAGAATGCTGGCCCGTGTACACAGACTTTTACACTAGTAATGTTATAAAACATAATATAAGAAATATGACAGCCCTGGAAAGCAAACCTGAATAAACCACATGAAAGAGGAGAATACTCTCTACCTTAGATAGAGGGAGGAAGTGTATAAGGAGACTCTAATTAACTCAGATACTGGTAACATATAGATCTGCATTTGTATAAAATGCAAAATAATTAGATTTATTTATATACTACTTACATTTTAACAGTATTTTGATAGTTCAAATATGTGTGCTTTCTTCTTTGCACTTTGAGTGCCAGAGAAGTATCCAGCGCATTGCAATACAATGTGTTTATATACCTTTATTATAGGTTAACGATATTTCCACTAGGAGGAAAAGTGTGGTTGCTAGCATTATATATTTTACTGTCCTATTTAGTTAGTAGTAGGAAGAAAATAAGATGTTAGCCAGAGAGAATATGGAATAAAAATAGGAACTACTCTAAGATATTTCGTTTTGTATGGTCTTTATTATTAAAGATGTATACAAGTCCACCACAGATGAGTTTAATACTTGCTTTTTAGGAAACAGTGCTATACCCAGAAGCTTTTCTATTTATCAGAGTTGGGCCTTTGTCACTAATATGGATTATAGGAATTTGCTTCCTGTTTTTTATGTGAACGCTTCATATGTGCAGAACATTATTTTATTATTATGTACTATTTTTTAGGTTTTCACTGTATGTTTGGACTTCATATTGCTTCAAATTAAAGTATTTTAGCATGCATGCTTCCATTTAATGACTTTCTACAGACAAATTATTATTCATTTGTTATGGTTAAGTAAGGTATTGTAAATGGCACTATGGGATCTGTACTACTGAAAGAGCTTTTAAAAGGATTTACAGTAATTGAATACTTAGACTTTGTAACCTTTAGTAAAAGATGGCACAATAATCTACAAATGACTTCGCAGAAGAACAAAATGCAAAAATAGATATACAGATTGTATTTTAATACTTTCAAGTCCAGTTATGCAGTAATACTTCAAGATAAAACAATGTCATTAAAGATGCTTGAAGCTATTAAATATACATGCAATATATGATGATATGATGTTTCACTGATTATATCATCCATGAGAATAATCAATTTGTCTAATTATTTATGTGATCTCTGGAAATGTACAATGCAATATGAGTTTTTGTTAAAGGCCATACTTCCTCTCAATATATGTCTACCTCTCAAGAAGCATCCTATGAATCCTGGCACAGAAAATACTCTTAATCTTTAACATGTAAACACAGAAAACTTAGAAATAAACTGGCCAGTTCACATTATGTAACTATTAAATTAACTGTCCAATAGGTCACATTGTAGCATACTGTCAGTGAATGTCTATGGATATGGTCAAGGTATTATATTATTTAAGTGATATGTTTGTATATAATTATTCAGCAGAGTAAGAGAGATAGGAGCAGACAATAAAAACCAAGTCAAGATACAGTAGTAAAACAAGTTACATGCAAACTGGCTCAGTTACATATGAAACAGAAAACTACACTTCATAATTTAAGTGAGTATATATAACGTATATTTACTAAACTACTTGGGCAGAAAATTCTCCTTGTTGTGCCAAGAGGAGAACAGTATGCAAGTATATGGGTATTTCAGGGCAGTCTATTTATCTGTTCTTTTTTCTTGCCACCATGTACTAACAAGGCAGTGTTTTAGACTTTCATTCAACTTGCTCTAAATAAAGTGGTAATGATAGTGGAGTATGTGCACCAGTGCGCACTGTTTTCATACAAATTTTGTACATACCCCAAAGTGTGGGGATATGATGTTTAAGTTAACATATAAGCACAGAAAGTCAGTTTCTTTCTTAAATTTAACTCCTCTTATCTCTTAAACACACACAAAATGTAAGGCAAATCTATCTATATATATAAAAGAATAAGCCTCATTGCATAATTTATGGTTCCTCACACACAGAACATAATTTATGTCTCCTCAGAAAACACACACACACACACATTGCACAGAATGCCTCGTTACATAATTTATGTCTCATCAAGAGACACAACTCCCATTGGGTGATTCAATGGGGACATTAGTGCTCCCATTGGTGATTCAATGGGGGCATGTTTATCATACAGGGAGTTGGCCTTCCCACTTCCAGCCTGTCCAACTGACAAAAAAAATATAGCTGCCACTCGCTTCTGAAGTAGGGGATATCAATAACTTCTCCCGGTCCACACACACACTCTCACTCAGGGTCATGACCACACAAACACACTGTTTCACCTCCCACAGATAATTGTAACCCTCCATACACTCTTGAAAAGTATCCTTTGTGGAGAAGGCGCTGCAAATTGTCTATTACTCTATATAGTTAGAGTTCACTATAACGGAGATCCAAGTAGCAATTGACTTTCTTTCCGAGGATTCACTGGCGCCTTTCAACTCTCAGGGCGTTGCAACCACCACGATATTTTCGCCCCACAAATCGGAATAGATATAGGCACTCGAAAGTTTGAGTCTGGCGCTTGTGAACTCTCAATAGCCCTTGAAGTCCAGAGGGGGGTACAATGCGTTCCTACTCATTGCAGTCCTCCTGCAATGAGTAGGAACGCATTGTACCCCCCTCTGGACTTCAAGGGCTATTGAGAGTTCACAAGCGCCAGACTCAAACTTTCGAGTGCCTATATCACCTCCATACACTCTGTTTCAGTACAAGGGTATAATGTTTCCATAAAATACAAACACTCAGGGATAAACTTAATAGCAACTCTTTTATTTAACTCTTTTCATCTCTTCAGTCAACCTCACTAACTGTCTGTTTTCAACTGTCACTCCTCCACTTCTTGCTTCCTGATTCCCACCCTTTCTCCTTAAAGGGAGAGAGATGCTTTGCTATATGTTACTGAGGGCAAACCTCAAACACCACTTTCTATTTGTCCCCTCAGCATACTGCTATGTTGCCTTAACTGAAGAGCCACCATGTTATATTGCTATGTGTAACAGTTTGTTTGACACACAGACACAGTAGGTTTGGATAAAACACAGTTTTATTGAACTATTAGAACCTTGCGGGTCCAGTAATATATCAGCAATATAGTACAGACACAGGAAAGGTTACAGTGAGGTATTCCCACACGGGTCCAGTATATGCAAGTAATACAGAATACAATATACTGACACAGGTCAGGCAGTTTACGTGTGATACTCAAGTTAGGCAGCACTGAATGGGTTACTATTAGGCCGGGAGGACTGACAGGCCCTAATAGCGCGAGGCCCTTTAAGAAGCTCAATCTTGAAGAGAGAGCACAATCTCGAGTAATGCCCAAGCAGTAACGGGGACCAGAGCAACTTGTGGACTGCCATAGCAGTAACGGAGACCAGAGCAACTTGTGGACTGTCGTAGCAGTAACGGACACCAGGCAACTTGTGGACTGCCATAGCAGTAACGGAGACCGGGCAACTTGTGGACTGCAGTAGCAGTAACGGAGACCAGGCAACTTGTGGACAGCCTTAGCAGTAACGGAGACTAGAGCAACTTGCCCAGAGAGGCACCCAACCGGGGACTGCACGGATGGAAGGAACACACAACAATGTCGCCTGGGCGACACTGATAACAACGGAGACTAGACTGCAGAGAGCAACTGTTTGGAGACAGAGAGGATCCTGCCACAACCCCAACTGGAGGCCGGATAAGGCGTAGCAGGAGGGATACACAATCATAGGGGCCCAGCCGGGCTGGGTCGGACACAAAGCAGGAACGTCAGCCGGACCGGGTCGGTACACAGAGCAGGAACGTCAGCCGGACCGGGTCGGTACACAGAGCAGGAACGTCCGCCAATCCGAGTCGGTACACAGAGCAGGAACGTCAGCTGGGCCAGGTCGGTACACAGAGCAGGAACGTCAGCCAATCTGAGTATGTACACAGGACAGGAATGAGATGCAGAATAGTCAGACAGACCGGGTCGGTACACAGGCAGGAACAAGATGCAGTGTCGTCTGGCAGGCCGGGTCGGTACACAGAGATCACACGAAATACAGGAACAAGCGCTGTTACGGAAACACCACGGAAGGGCACCGGATAAGTGACAAGGCCCAGTATTTAAGGACAAATACTGGGCGGGGACAAGTCACTTCAACCAATGAGAGAGATCACTAGAGGAAACTGACAGAATGTCGCCCGCATAGCACGGGCACCGTGATACCATGTTACCTCAGCTTAAGTAAGGAGGAGGAGTTACTGCTCCCATTGGGTGATTCAGTGGGGGAGTGATTTAAATCATGCAGGGAGTTGGCCTGCCCCCACTATCCAGCCCGCCCACCACTATCCAAGTGACTGAAAAAAACAAAATAGCTGCCATTCGCTCCTACACCACAGACTCAAACACATCAGACACAAACACACTCACACTCAATCATACTCACACACACTCACTCTCTCACACACTCAATCACACTCACACACACTTACACACACACACACACACACACACACACATACTCAATCATACACACACACACTCTCTCACACACACACACACACACACTCAATCATACACACACACTCAATCAAACACACTCATACTCACACTCACACTCACACACTCACTCACACTCTCTCTCACTCACATGCTCTCACTCTCACACTCATACACCCTCTCACTCACACACTCTCACTCACACACTCTCACTCAATCACACACTCACACTATCACTCACACGTAATCACTCACTCTCACACTCACTCACACTTACTCACTCTCACTCACACTCCCACCACAGGAGCCAGCATGTTCCACCTTCCACCATAGTCTCACTCACACTCACTCCCACCCCGGGAGCCAACACGATCCACCTTCCACCATAGTATGTGCAATTACCACATGCATTTCAACTACATGAATGAATGCCACTCACACTCACACACACTCACTCACACCTGGGAGCCAGCACGATCCACCTTCCACCATAGTATGTGCAATTACCATATGCATTTCAACTATATGAATGAATGCCACAGTGGAGGCATAAGTACAAACACAAAATCATTACAATGACACATAAGTCACGCCCTTATGACTCACTTCTGTGTGTGTGTGTTTCTAACTGTGTGTGTTGCATGTCTGTATCACACTCTATGTGTCTGCATGTTGTGCATTGTATGTATGTGTGTATGACTGTGTCGCTCTTTATGCATCTCAGTGCATGCGTGTGCATTTGCATGTGTGTGTCTGTGTGTGTGTGTGTACATTTATTTCCTATATAGCCTGACGGGCAGCGCTGTCCCACATTGCTAGTATTTAATATTTTGAACCTTCTATGAATTCCCACCTTATGAATGGTCAAAGACAAGCACATATAAAGGAAGGAGCAGCATTGAGCTGGGATTTTAGCAGCTAACATCACCAGAGTTAGGTAGTAGAGAACATTTTCCCTTGTATGTTTTAGTATAATACTTTATGTGAATAACTACATAGTGATAAAGATGAAAAAGCACAAGTCTTGATCTTGTGGTAAGCAAAAAAAAAACTGGACTGAAGCCTTTTTTAATTATCCCTCAAGTGCATGAAAAAAACAAACACTTTCTGATTTAAAAGGACAATTCGATTTCATCCTGGATCAACACTCTACTGATGTTAAAACCTGTTGCCATAACTATTTATATTGTTCTTAGCTAAAACACCATCTAATAGTATTTTAAATATATCCACATTATCTGCCAGTACAGCCTCCTGGTGTAGTCTACATTCTTACTCCCCTTACAGTAAAAACTATTTGCCTTTACTATTGTAGAAACTGCCTTTCCTCTAATCTTAATGGATGTCACATTGTTTCTTGTAAAGCCATTTAAGTAAATTACTCCCCAGATAGTACTTGTATTGACATTCAATGTACTTGTATATAACAACATGTCACTCATTATATGCCTCTTCTCTAATGTAAACAAACCAGTTTACTAGAATCATGTCTAATATTTCTGTTACCATTCTCAACTTTTTTTATTTTCTCTATCATTTTCCAGTTTAAAAATGTATTTTTTAAGAACTAGTACATTAAACCATACCATATTCCAGATGAGTTCTTACTAAGGATTTATAGAGGTGTAAGGGAATATATTCTAAGGGAATATATTCAAGAATTCTGCTGGAACAGGAATATCATTAGCAATAGCCAACATGGCTTTGTGAAAGATAGGTCTTGTCAAACGAACTTGATCGCATTTTATGAAAAAGTAAGTAATAATATAGATGAGGGAGAGGCGGTTGACGTGATCTATTTAGACTTTGCCAAGGCATTTGATACGGTTCCACACAAGAGGTTACTGTACAAATTGAATGAAATAGGACTAGGGCAAAATGTTTGTGAGTGGATTGGAAATTGGCTGAAAGATAGAATGCAAAGAGTGGTAGTAAATGGCAAGTTCTCCAGTTGGATAAACGTGATAAGTGGAGTGCCTCAGGGATCTGTCCTGGGTCCTCTTCTTTTTAATTTGTTTATTAATGACCTCCCAGAGGGCATAGGAAGCCATGTATCAGTGTTTGCCGATGACACAAAATTAAGTAAGGTAATAAAGTCTGAACTGGATGTGTCTTCATTACAAGAGGACTTGGACAAATTGAGTAACTGGGCAGGCAAATGGCAAATGAGATTCAATATAGACAAGTGTAAAGTTATGCATTTTGGGTATAATAATAAAAATGCAACATATAGTTTAAATGGTGTTTCTCTGGGGAAATCTACTAATGAAAAGGATTTAGGAGTAATGGTAGACAATAGACTTTGCAGTAGCATGCAGTGCCAGCTGGCAGCTGCAAAGGCCAATAAGATATTGGCATGTATTAAAAGGGGTATTGACTCAAGGGAGGAAGATATAATTATGCCTCTTTACAGGTCCCTGGTAAGACCCCACCTAGAATATGCTGTTCAATTCTGGGCGCCCTTTCTGAAGAAGGACATTATGGAACTAGAGAGAGTGCAGAGGAGGGCTACAAAACTAGTAAGGGGAATGGAATGTTTTAGTTATGAAGAGAGGCTAGAAAAGTTAAACTTGTACACACTAGAGAAACGGCGTCTTAGAGGGGATATGATAACACTATATAAATATGTTCAAGGCCCATATAAAGGGCTTTCAAAAGACCTGTTCATTAACAGAACAGTACACAGGACAAGGGGCCACCCGCTTAGACTTGAGGAAAGGAGATTTAGTCTACAACAGCGGAAGGGTTTCTTTACAGTAAGGACAATAAAGGTATGGAATGCACTTCCGGAGGAGGTGGTGCTATCAAATACATTAGATGCCTTTAAAAGGGGCCTGGATACTTATTTAAAAGAGCATAATATAGAGGGCTATGCACGTTAGTATTGGGATTAATATTTAGTTAGGGCTTGTTGATCCAGGGAGAAATCTGATTGCCATTTGGAGTCGGATGCCTTCTTTTGGGTCAGCGATGGTAAACAGGAATAGGAAAAGGGTTGAACTGGATGGACGCAAGTCTTTTTTCAACCTAAATTACTATGTAACTATGTAACTATGTAAAATTATAATAGCATCCTGTGCATCTATATCACTATTTGTAGAGCTCTAGCAGCTGACCGTCACTGTATACTGTTGTGAATTCTTGTCTGAAAGTACTTCCAAATTGTTTTCTTTTAATAAGTACCCAAGTAGTTTCCCATTAAGTGCATAAATAACTTGTGTAGGATTGTACCACCCATCTGTAACCTGGTTGATCAGAATGAATTTGGGTACATAATATCTAAGTTGATAACATTACTTAAAGTGCACTATAGAGAAGCTCAGTCCCTTTATGTATCAGTGATCACTTCCAAAAACAATATCACCTGTTAAAATAAAGTTATAGAAAATATGAGAGTCTCTAGAATAGCTTTCTTTCTTCTCTTGACTCTATATATGGTGCTTCCTCCCAACGTCAGCCGCTGGCACTCCCAATACATGTAAACTAGCCACTCATCAGATATAGAGTATCTCATTGGAGTTGATAAAGTGAAATATTGGGAGAACCTTTTTCATCTACTCTGGGTGAAGTGGAATACTTGTATCCTGTCTGGAGGAACAGTGGACGGCATAGGAGGAAGTGTCACAGGTACCCGCACTGGGGGTGATCCAGTGGAGTCTAATATACCGTGAGACGAGGGTTTGCCTTATGAACATGTGAGTAACCAGTTTATCTGCTCACAGGTGTTTATTTGGTGGAGGAATTCTTTTGGCTTTACAGTCTGCATTTAGAGAATGTGCACCTCTTTTTCTCTTTGTTTTATGTCTATAGAGAAGTAACCTTGTGGCTGCTTATAAACAAGTAGGTATGGGTATAATGGAAAATAAGCAATGGGGATGTGCTCCAATTGGACTAAATGGCTTCTAAATTGTCAGAAATATAATATTATAGAAGAACCCAACTGATGAAACACTTTCATTACTGTTATGATAGTGAAGAATTTGTGGGTATGCAATAAGACACACAGTTAGTCCTGTACAGATACAACCTCTATTCAGTGAGCCATCTGATAATATGGACAATGTTGTACAATCAAGTTAAAAAAGTGTCTTATGTATAATAACAATATATACCAATTTTGAGGCAAGCCAGCCACACTATAGGGGACAAATATAGATGCCCATTGATTTTAAATGGGCTTGTTAACCCCTTGAACTCAAGGTATTAAAACTGTCAATTAAATGGCCATTTGTTTAATGCATTAACTGTAGAATCTGTTCAAACCACAGGGTCACAGGTTATAGCCCCGGAAAGCTCTCCTCTAGCTCATAATCCAGGTTCTAGTCATAATAAGAACGTCATTTACACTTGGGAAGATGTGAAAGTAAGGTTCACATTCACTGCAAGATTAGACAACATTAAACTACCCTCCCATTCCTCTCTATCTTCTGGACCAAATTATAGATCTGCTGCTACTGTCAGCTGGCCCATCTTTGCTCTGGGGAATTTCAGACATCACAGGGCTGTCAGTGCTTTTGGCACTGGCAATGGTAGTGGTGGCACTGGTGGTGGTGGTTCTGGTAGCAATGGTAATGATAGTTGAGGCACTGAGGCACTGGTGATGGTAGTGTTCTGTGGTTGACTATTTGTACACGAAATCTTAGTCGTCTTCCTTGCTCCAACTTATTACTATTACCTGACCCCTCCTTATGGACTTGATGGCAATTGAACCTTGTTTTGGTAGGTGGGATGTAGAATTTGCCACTAGGGCCAGGATATTCACTGCTGCTGCCTACAGCTGGTAAAGGCTTTTGCTTAGAGGGAGCTGATGTACAGTGTTCATCTGACTGCTTTCTCATGGCCACCTGCTGGCACTGGCCACACCATGAAAAGTGGAAGCACATCCAGACTTTTCACTTGCTATTAACAAAGAAAGCTTTTATATTTAACTAGTGTTGAGCGAGCATGCTCGGCCGAAGCTCGGTTCGGCTCGAGCATCGCTCTGCTCGGCACATGGCGGTACTCGTACGAGTACCGCATGTGCTCGCCCGCCATGTTCGGGTCTCCTCCCCGCACGTTTCGCGGCTGCTGCGCAGCCAATAAACGTGCAGGGAGGCTCTGACATCAGTGTAATGCCAGCAGCCATGTTGGCTGCTGGCATTACACTGATTGGCTGGCCAGAACCCGTGATCGGGTGCTGTATAGCACCTGACCAGCGAGTTCGGCTCAGTCTTAGCCAGGGAGAGATGAGGATAGGATGGGAAAGTCAGTGTAGGGAGAAGAAAAGCAAATTTGTAAAAAAAAAGACCCAAAAGTCCTTTTTAGGACTACTGTGTGTGGGGGCAGCAGTTTATTTTGTGTGGGGGGAAAAAAAAAAAAAAAAAAAAAAAACTTCATATATTCTGTTTAGTGTGCAAAGTTGCAGATTAGAGCACATTCTGTTTAGTGTGCAAAGTTGCAGATTAGAGCACATTCTGTTTAGTGTGCAAAGTTGCAGATTAGAGCACATTCTGTTCAGTGTGCAAAGTTGCAGATTAGCAGCACATTCTTTTTAGTGTGCAAAGTTGCAGATTAGAGCACATTCTGTTTAGTGTGCAAAGTTGCAGATTAGCAGCACATTCTTTTTAGTGTGCAAAGTTGCAGATTAGAGCACATTCTGTTCAGTGTGCAAAGTTGCAGATTAGCAGCACATTCTTTTTAGTGTGCAAAGTTGCAGATTAGAGCACATTCTGTTTAGTGTGCAAAGTTGCAGATTAGAGCACATTCTGTTTAGTGTGCAAAGTTGCAGATTAGAGCACATTCTGTTAAGTCTTCAAACTGTAAAATATCAAAGTCACATATTCCATTCACTGTGCGTCGCCGCAGTTAAGAAGCAAATTCTGTGTACTGTGCACAGTTTCAGAATAGGAAAAAATTCTGTTAAGTCTTCAAACTGTAAAATATCAAAGTCACATATTCCATTCACTGTGCGTCGCCGCAGTTAAGAAGCAAATTCTGTGTACTGTGCACAGTTTAAGAATAGGAAAAAATTCTGTTAAGTCTTCAAACTGTAAAATATCAAAGTCACATATTCCATTCACTGTGCGTCGCCGCAGTTAAGAAGCAAATTCTGTGTACTGTGCACAGTTTCAGAATAGGAAAAAATTCTGTTAAGTCTTCAAACTGTAAAATATCAAAGTCACATATTCCATTCACTGTGCGTAGCCGCAGTTAAGAAGCAAATTATGTGTACTGTGCAAAGTTGCAGATTTGCAGCACATATTCCGTGTAATATGAAGAAGGCGGGTAAAAAGGGACGGGGAAGTGGACGTGATCCTGATAGTTCAAGTAAATATACAGCAAATACTGTTTGGTAACAATTTTTCGCCTAAAATCGTTTTTATCTTCCTTTTTGTGTGTTTTACGGTCAGTCTGTAAAAATGGCGTACTACGGGCGAAACATCGTTCCCAGCAGCGATGTTGGAGTCCAAGATGCATCCAGACATCCTCCCTATGCTGTCCCTGAACCATTTCTGTGGTGTTTCCATCATTTTCTGCCCTTTTCCTATGGACCAGGCACCCTCCCCTCATCAGAGCAGGGGGTGCCTGGTGTAATGCTCGAGTCCTCCCATTGACTTCAATGGGGCTCGGGTGCTCGGCCGAGCACTCGAGCCTCCGGGGGTGCTCGGTCAGAGCACCCGAACACCCGAGCATTGGGGTGCTCGCTAGGGATGAGCGAGCACCCCGATGCTCGGGTGCTCGGGTGCTCTGACCGAGCACCCCCTGAGGCTCGAGTGCTCGGCCGAGCACCCGAGCCCCATTGAAAAGCATGGGAGCACTCGAGCATTAAACCAGGCACCCCCTGCTCTGATGAGCGGAGGGTGCCTGGTCAATGTCCCCCTTCATCTCCGCTATGCCCCTCTTCCACAATGTCCCCCTTCATCTCCTATGCCATAGAGGAGATGAAGGGGGACATTGTGGAAGAGGGGCATAGCGGAGATGAAGGGGGACATTGTGGAAGAGGGGCATAGACTCTATGCCCCTCTTCCACAATGTCCCCCTTCATCTCCGCTATGCCCCTCTTCCACAATGTCCCCCTTCATCTCCTCTATGGCATAGGAGATGAAGGGGGACATTGTGGAAGAGGGGCATAGCGGAGATGAAGGGGGACATTGTGGAAGAGGGGCATAGCGGAGATGAAGGGGGACATTGTGGAAGAGGGGCATAGAGTCTATGCCCCTCTTCCACAATGTCCCCCTTCATCTCCGCAATGCCCCCTTCATCTCCGCAATGCCCCCGTACCTCCAGTCCCTGGTGGTCCAGCGGAGCGTCTTCGGATCTGTGCCTCTTCCGGCACAGATCCCCTTCACCCGAACATGTCGGGCGAGCACATGGCGGTACTCGTACGAGTACCGCCATGTGCCGAGCAGAGCGATGCTCGAGCCGATCCGAGCATCGGCCGAGCACGCTCGCTCAACACTAGTGCTCGCTCATCACTATATTTAACCTTTTACTTATTTTTACTTTTTTTTCTTTTCTTTACACTAAAATACTCACTAACAACTGTAGTTGCTGGAGATACTGACTCAGGAAAAACTAACATCTTTGCTGGAGACAGCAACAGTGTGTCAATCAGCTCAGTTACTTTTAATGTTTTTATTTACACTAAAATACTCAGGAACTAAAAGTGTCTGTGGTGGAGACAGCAGTGGCATCTCTGGACAGACACAGCAATTCATTTTGCTAAAAAGTTCAAAAAAATGTACTACAGGTACTTTAAATTTAGAGTTAATTTTTTGTTTGTACAGCAAAATGATTACAGTGGCAAAATGCACTTGATTCTTCAGTGACTGCTCTAACTCTGGTCACTGACTCCTGGTCCTTAGCTATCAATAAGACTACACGCATTGTGGCTGATACGGAGCGGGGTGCTTTGAATTCAGACCGTTGTCCTCTCTGCACATCTGAATTCAGAACCCTGCTCCATTATCAGCAGGGTTGTGGGCAGTCTGTAGTACGCATGACTGCAGCGCTCGCAGCCGTCTCTACTGCGCACGACAAAATATTATATAGGATGGTCTTTGTGAGTGTACAACATTTCTACAAGTTCTTTTCCATTTATTACAATTGCTTTTTATGGGAATTAAAATACAAAAGTAGCACCATATGCTTAAAGTGGAATAGTCAAGAATTTTGAACATTTGAACATTTTTATTCAAAACTCTAGTACAATAGTATTGTCATTGGTGTCAGTCACTTTCTGTAACAACCTTTTGTTTTTGTATTATCTCGACCCCCCCCTGCTTCTTAATATTACATCAGCTCCTTCCTTTCACAAAGGGCCATATGTTGAAAGGGATAACGACAAAAAAAGTTGTATGGAATACAATAATAAGTCGTATCCAGGAACAACATATTTTCTATAGAGTATACAGCCAAAAAATATTAATGCACATTGTGTACGACACAACTCCAGAATTGCTGGGGAAAGGGGCGGGGCAAAAGCGTGGCTAAACTATTATGCAGTGTCATATAGAGGAAAAGAAAATTTGTAACTAATGACAAAAAATGTCTTGCAAAAGACAACATTTTTACATTAAGAAAAAAGTGGAGGGAATGTGAAGTTCTGAATGTGAGAATTTTTGTCTTTAGTTAAGACATTTTTGTCGTTAGTTAAGACATTTTTTGAGACATTTTTGTCGTTCGTTAAGACATCTTTTTGTCATTACATACGACAATTTCAGTCAGGACAAACAACATATTTCTGATCACAACTGACATTCTCTGAAAACATTAACCCCTTAGTGACAGGCTGCATGCACACACGGCCATCACTTAACGCCCGGCTAACTTTTTTTTTTTTTTGGCAAATGATTCCAGAGTCCCCGAACGGCGTGCAGCCGCGCGGGGACCCGGATTTCCGGGATGTACCTGGTACGTTATTTCAGTTTGTGGCTTTGGGTGAATTAATTTGGCGCAAAAGGTTTCACAATAGAAGCTGTGTTAAAATCAAGGTAGTTGTGAAGAAACTGCAAACTCACAACCATGTGCTTTTTTACAAAATGGCATCCTCAACCATGTGGCTATGAGAACAAACATAGGCTGGGGGCCTAGCAAGATGGAGTCAGACCATGTGTTTGAACAAAGACAAGGCCAGGGTCTACAGCATGCTCACACAACACAGACCCCAACACAGCTATTAGAAAGAATATGAATTTGCCCACACCCAAAAAGTCAACCTATTAATTATAGGATATATCCAGAGAAATTTGTTCTAATGACCAATACCACAGTTAACACAATATCACCCCAATACTACTAATAAGCAATAATATTTAATAACAAACAATAATATTAACAATACACTGTATATTATCAAATATATTCTAGCTAAACACCTGATAATATTAACTAAACAATTACTTACTGCAGTGCAAATGAGCACAATATGCAACAACTATAACAGAAATGATATATATGTTGGTTACTAGGGTATTTTTCCTAGAAATATTATAGATAGTATAAAAAATAGAGAGATACTTAGTTTCTATACTCATGTATCTGAAACAATGAGTATGGTGCCGCAAGGAAAAAACAGGCCAGGATCCTGGAACAGTTTTTGGTGCCTAGTCAAGGCATGGCCGCCTTGCTAGATTTTGGGCCTCTGCAGCCCATGCTGCTGGTCACATCCTCCCATCCATGGCTCTACTCCAAGACTCCCAGACTCCAAGATTCCCAAAAAAACTAACTCCCCACTAGCTCAGGGTATAGGAATAAATAACCAATCCTAGCCCCTCTCTAGTTTCCCTTTTGTCTCCTCCTATGTTCCACCCACTCTCCACCCATTTCCTGTCTTTTGAAAACCTATGCCTTCCTCGAACTGGAATAACTGTTTTTCTACTGTTTTATGGCCTGGAAGAGTCAATTTCAAACAGAGGAAATTAACCATTCCAGTGCTGAAAACTAGCATTTAATCCAGGGAATATTTACTTAAGTGGTGACCAAAAAAAAAATCAATAACTTTAGTGAATTATGGTTGCAAAAGCACAAATCAAAATGTTACTTATTTTTCATGTCCATGACATACGTCCATTGTCACTAAGTGACAGTTTTTCCTAGAAATCCTGCTGCCTTCATCTCAGAAATATATCATGCTTTTGCCTCTTCTTCACTCAGTATTCAACCAAAACCCTAATTTATACTCTCATCATCTCCCATGTCGATTAATGGAACCCTTCCCTAACCATTCCTTTTTGTAATCTGTCTCCATTGCAAACCATTTTGAATGCTTCTATCAGGCTAATCTTTCTCACTCACTGCTTTACAAACACTAAACCCCTCTGCCAATCCCTACACTGGCTGCTGGGAGTAAATTAAAAATCCTGATTCCAACCTACATATCACACGGTACTACCCCTCTTTGTATTTCTATCCTTATCTCTAGATATGTTTCCAATTACACTGTGTCCATGACTTACGCCTCTTCCCCTCTCTAATTGCCACCTATCACTCCCTTCTACAGGACATTTTCGATTCCTGATTTCACTCTCTGCCTCATCTGTTACACTCTTCTCCAGCCACCAGACTTTTAAATGCCCCTGAAAATGCATCTCTTTAGGGAGGCCTGTCTGATAATGTAACACAGCCCCCAAACTTCCCAGTCACACTATAACTCTCTCTTTTAGCACCTGCCACTTTCCTTTCTTTATTGTATCACTGTCAATGGCTAGATTAGCTAGTGAGCAAAGCCTACATATCCTTTTTTTCCAATGTCTTTTAATTATTGTAAATGTACATGCATCTTGTATACTGTCTGTTGTTAAATATTTGTAAAATGCAGTGAAGTTTTTTGGGGGTTTTATATATAAATGGTAATAGTAGTAATAGGCTAATTCATAACGGATTGTTCTACTTAACCGTTACATACTGTATTAACAGCTACTTTATTGTTTATTATGCAAATCATACCATAGGGGATGATATAGAGTACTGTATATTAAAGCTATATGTTATATTCCTATTTCTAATTATGAGTGGACTTTTTATTACAAAATTAATAGCTAGCTGTTTTAATTAAAATCCTGTCCCTGGACACGCGTATGCACATTGTGTTTGTGCTTGGCATCTCATATCTGTTTTGAGCATGGACTTTCCATGATTTGTGCACATAATTTCCTCGATTTGCAGCTGTTATGAAGACTTAACTGATGTCACTGAGGCATCAATGGAGATGGCACAGACAATCAATGCTTTCAACCAGCAATTGAGTCAGCTGTCCCAATGTGTACTGAAGCTTCAGTGGGACTACACTCAGGTCAAAGCAAAATCACATAAACTGAATTCCACCTTTGCATCTAAGTTTAGGCCTCCAGTGTTCACTGAGAAAGAACTCATACTACACAAACTCCAGGTAACCAAATATGCTGATGATGGTGATTTATTTTTTTAAATTTACCTGGATTGGTGGGCCCAATGCACTATAAGATCTAGTATACTATTCATTCAGGATGATCAGCACCTACATGAGCTTTCAGATGAGTGAGTTGTTTCTAAGAGCACCTATGGGTGATTGCCTTGCTACCATAGCAACTTACAGTCCCTTACTTTTAATGTTGTTCCTGAGCCCAGGCAAATTGACCGAGTCAGGACAATTTCGTTGAAAGAAAGAAGCCCGAGGAAAACACCATAGCTGATCAACAGCTACATGAGCTTTCAGATGAGTCAGTTGTTTCTAAAAGCACCTATGGGTGACTGCCTTACTGCCATAGCAACTTATAATCCCTTCATGTTAACTTTGTGCCTGAACCCATGCAAATTGACCTTGTCAGGACTTCAGTTTTGTTGGAGGAAAGAAATCTGAGGGAAACACCATAGCTGTGTTCTTTCTGTGGCATACAAGAACATAGTCCTGCCTAGTATCACCTTGGAGTTCCATTGCAGGTCATGTTAGAATCATTCACAGCTGCATTAAGCAAATTCTGTCTCTGACTGTATGTTGCCTTCTCTGCTGCTGCATGTTCTCTTTCCATAGTCTCCCTTCAGTCCCTTCTATATCCAAGCAGGGTAAAGAACCTGCTAACCATCCAGTAGTCATCTGCCTAAACATATACTAAGAAATGCCTCTACTCAGAATAGACCAGCTTCAACCTATTACTGGGTTCCAGTTTGTGTAATGTAAGCCGTAATTAAGCTGTGCTACTCTTCTGGGACCTATAGACTCCTCCAATAATGAGACTGATTTGGCAATGGACGTTCTGGCTCAACTGTGGGTGAGTGATCAGAACCATTGTACAACTGGGAAAACACATGCACAAAACATCCATAGACATACCAGAGATTTAAAATGGTTCAGCAGGAAATTAGAACAGCACAACTGCAATATGGATACGCCTGTTCAGAGATGCAGCGATGACAAGTCCTATAAAATAATATTTTCCATGTAGGTGTGTAACGGATCCTACCCGTTACTTGAACCCTTGTCTGGCCTTAGAACTATTTATCCAAAAACTGTGGACATTTTTCCCTGGTTATGCGCTAAAAATACTTTGTACGCTGTATGTGAATGAGGACATGGACATTATTATGGCTTGCTTCCAAGGTAATAGGCAGTGAGGGGTTAATTACTTCAATATGTATTGCAGACCCCCAAGCCTTTTGCTTAATTATTCAACCCCTGGCCATTGTTAAGGGAATGTATATTCTAGCCACTCAAGTCCTTGTAGTGAGAACTGTCCTGAGACCCTCTGCTGTGTGTTAATCCATTCACGCCCCTCAAGTCTTTGTTCAGTCAAACCCTTTTGTATCTGAAATGTAATCCTGTCTAAGTTATTGTATCTGTTAAGACCATCTGCTGTTGGCCCTTTTGTCTACTGTGATATGATTGTATTAAGCCCTATTGTACCTGGTTTCCCTATAAGAGGCAATGCAAGATTTCTGTATAAATATCTGTGGTCTTTGCCAATAAAATGAGTTATGTTTGGAGTGAACAAGGAGTCCTGCAGTTTTGTATTGCTTATGGTCTAAAGTATCCACTCTGATACCCATCTGCGCCAAGTATCCTGAATCGTGACTGCCTGCTGCCAGTTTCCTGCGACCTAACTTCATGGACTGTCAGGCGGCGACGTGGACTCTTCCCTGCTTCCCTGCTTCCAGCGATCCTGTGGCTGTTTCCAGTGACTGTCCATACTTCAACTGGTGCATCCGACGGTGCTTATCTGGCATTGAGAAGGAGAGACCCGAGAACTGTGGCAGAAGTCGACGCGGTCCCTTCTCAGCTTCCGTTACATGTTGCATGACCCAGCAATAGATAAATCTTGTTATCTTGGACATTCTGGTCCTACTACGAGAGACGGAACTAGTATGAAAAAAAGACTAGAAGAAAATCCATATAGCTACAATATTAACTTGTTAACGAAACAATGGTTCAAAAGGTTAATCATCATAAACGTCTTCTATATGTTTGATGGAATCAAAATCACTCATATAAAAAAAAAATAAGTAATTTGTTTACTATTAAAGTTGGTTCACTTGGTCTAAGATTGTTCTTGGTGCACCATATTTAATTACATCTAAATCTAAAGCTGAAATAAGCAATGCAGCTGCTGTGAGATTAGCAAACAGCTTGCCATCACTGTATCAGAACTTTGGCAATTGTTTACTTATTCTACTGTCTGCATTCCACTAAAGGTGATAATAAATGAAGTGTATGCTGAAATTTATAGACAAAACCAATGAAAAAGTTATCACCTGCAATGAAATATAGGCTATCATTGACTGTTTTCTTGGTAAAAGCAATGAAATGTTCTTTGTTTTGTTGTGTTTTAAAAATGAATTAAAACAAAATTTAAAAAAGCAAACTTTATAGGGATAGTAATACTTTTATTAAATTTTATCTTTATTTTATTTTGTAGGCATTAAAAAAACACGAAGAATGATATAAGTCTTATCTCTCAAACCTTTATGTTTTGAGAGATATTCACAAGCAATGTTTCCCCTCCTGCCCCTTTTACCTAGTGTTAGCCATCTCTTCTCAGAGGTGGAATGCAATCCATAGACCAGACAAATAATAGCATGGAACAATCTTCTTCCTATGAGAACAATGAAGACCCTGCCCCCCTTGACAAGTTTTTCAGGTTTTTCCCTTATCTTAATTGAAGACTGTCCCTCTCTGCAGTCTACCTGGACACCTCCCTTCTGCTCTGGCTTAGCAGTGTTACATCAGTAAAAGGGGCGGGAGGGGGATACTTTATCATTCAATTACTCTTGAACTACAACTCTGACAGAATTGAAATAACACTCTCCAAAGTGCAAATACTAAGATGATTAATTAGAGCTGCTTTTATTATGAAACATTACTATCCCTTTAATTTGTGTCTGCTACAGAAAAGAAAAATGACCAAGACTGGCAAGAAAATTAAAAATAGACATATACATAAAAATACAGTAATTAGAATTTATAATCCCTACTTTTCAAGTTTTGCTTCCAGTTTATTTCTCTAGTTGATAGACGATTTATGATATTTCTTCATGTAAATAATGAAGTTAGAATAGTTACTTTGTAAAGTAAATTCTTTTGTTAAATATATAATTGAATGGTGTTATAAGAAAAGTTACCAATGAACGTCATAAAATCAGACAAATGTGCACTGTAGATGAAAAAGCTAATTATGTGAAACATGGCAGCAGAGCATTAATTTTTAAAAGCACTTCCAGCATATTTGTAGTAAATCTTGGCTTTGCTATTATATGTTACTGAAAAGAAATGATCCGCCTTTATAATTCAACAGTTTCCAAAGACTACTTCTGAAAATGTTATAGGTAAGACAATTTATATAAAGAACTTTGAAGATAACCTAATTAACCCCTTAAGGACTACATGACGTACTATGACCGTCATGTTCTTAAATACTTAAGGACCAATGATGGTCATAGTACTTCACATACTCTTTACTTACAGTGCTCCACCGGGAGCACTGTAAGTAAAAATGAGGCCTAAAATTGACCGTTCCAAGACTGGAGCGATCTCTTTCAGGACCCAAAGTGGCGTGCCAATACACGCAACAGTTCATATGTACCGGCGTGTCGGCAAGGATCAAAGCGGTCCTTACGGGATGGAAACATCCCAGGACAGCTGGTCCTTAAGGGGTTAAACAGTAGAGAAATATATACATATTTACATATGAGATATATTTTGGTTACACAATGCTTTACCAAAGAAAGTATATGCAATGGTAAATACAATGTGGCATATTCACTAACCAGAGAGGTCACTCCCGAGTATAACGAGTATACTTTCATATTATAAACTTTATTTTTAAGAAAGTCAACATCCTTGTTCTCAACAACCATTTATTTTGCTCCTTGAGAAATCACAAATTCTGTAGTAAACATTCTGTATTAATGTGAAAAACATAATTGCAGTTTTATTGTAGGAACTGTACATTAACTGTAGATTAATAAATTGCAATTATGATAACCATTTAGCTACTTTTTTACAATAGGTAAGCATATCTACTTTAAAAAGCAACTAATTATAAATAACACCTATATACTTTATCTCAGCTGAATATAACAAATATTTTATTAAAGAGAAACCATAACTTACTTGCACATCCCTCTCAACATACCTTAGATCTAACATACTGAGGAGTATATACATCTTGCAGGGGCTCATTTAGGACAACTGGGTCCTCCAAATAAGTAACCTTGAGTTTACTCCTGGTCAGTGGTCACCATCGAACACAGCATGTCAGACAAACCTTGACAAGCAAAAAAAGTGTAATTCAGAGTTGTAATACCTAAATATTACAAACATAGTAATAAAATGAAGAGTTGCTTAAACATAAGCATACTATGTTAGAAGTTCATATCATATTAAAGTTGCAGTCAAGGAAACATTTTTGTTTAACTTGTTTATGGCACAGTTTCTCCAACCGATACTGTACACAAACTGTCCAGAAATGATAACAGAAGGAAGCCCACAAACAGGTTATCCAGAGTGAGTAATACACTGTATATATATATATATATATATATATATATATATATATATATATATATATATATATATTTTTTTTTTTTTTTTTTTTTTTTCTATTATTATAAAATAATTAGGGTAGCAGGTAAAGTTCTGTTTGCCTAATGACCGTCGAATGGTTTTGTAATAACAATCAATAATGCAAAAAGTGGAATGGGCAAAAAGACAAAAAGGATTCAGCAGGAATTTTCACAGAAAATTAGCACTTTCCTGCATTTCCCATGAAAATTATCATCCCTGCAAAATGCATAAAGTTTCTACTTTTTTGCAAATGCCAATAAATTGTCCACAATAACTTTGCCATTTTTTGCCTATGCTTTCTATGATTTGAATATTTCCTGTCTCTGTACTACTGTTGCTGAGAGTTGAAGAGGAGAAATTAACAGCTGAAGGTAAAAGTTATAAGCAGGCCGAGTCCTACAGCCTCATATACCTTGAATAAAATGTTAGCAGGCTGAGTCCCTTTGTCCTTTGCCCATGACACTAGACTATCTGCTTGTATAACTCTGGCACAAGTATCCTTGAAACATAGCTGTGACTTTCGATATGCCAGCAATGTGTAACACATGATATCAGTTCTTTAACATCTGTTTCCAACAAAACAAAAAGTCAGCATGCCATCTCATTTTTACAAGTTTCCTATTCCACAGGTGTTAGAACCACCACAACTATCTATATGGAAAGAATGTTGCTCATTCCACAAAAGTAAAAAATAAATATAAAAGTAAAAATAAAAATAACCACTATGCCCAAAATGTAAGGCACTGAAAACCTATATGACAAGGTGTGTAATTATCTAAACGATAAGAACCAAAAAGAATAGAATAAAAGGAGTGCGCTAATATAAATTAGAACATAGTATACTTAGCCAATATCCTGATATACTAATGTCCCATGTAGCAATGATGCACAAATATTGACAATGAATAAGAATAGTTTACTAATAAAAATGACACATACAAACAATACCCATAAAACATAAAATATAATATAACTATATATATATATATATATATATATATATATATATATATATAATCAAAATACTGAGCTAAATATGCACTGTCTTGCATAATGAATGGCCTGCAGTCTGTAAAACGTTCTCTGGACAAGGCTGTGTATAAGCCAGCAGTGATAATGGACCTCTCCCGTCAATCCGGGTAATAAGACTGTATTACCTCCACCATCTGGTGCCTTCAAATCAATCTACAGTGAGAGGCCATCCCAAAAGTTGGATATGGAAGGCTATGGTGGGCTGCACCCCACCGATACACAGCTTGACTGTATGTAGATCACACCAGATGATAGTCAGGCAAATAACGGGATGATTTTGTCTTCTGCCATGCTTGCTGTTGTCTGTCGCTGGTCTTATGATCTCATGGACTGCGGGCTTTACTGCTTTAACAACATGACTTGTGGCAGTGGAGGTGGTGGTGGCGGCTCAGGTGTGGGCATTCACTCTTGGAGTCTCTTTCAATAAACTCAGTCATGCTGCTCCATGTTTTTCATTTTTGCAGTAGCATGAGACATGGGTGTCAGTATAAATAAATTCAATCTTGACACATGCTCGGATACATCTACAGCACTACTATTATGTGCCCCTAAGCCCCAGGTTGTGCTACTGCTGTGGTTGTGCTTTAGGTGGGGTCTCAGTGACGATTTGCCTTAGTAAGGATTTGCTATCTCCTTGCTCACATGCTTCTTCCACAGATAACAGATAGCAACATGTTTAGTTTTTGGATTACGTGTGAAGTATCTCCATACTATAGACTTCATAGTCTGAGGGGTTCCTGAGGGGCTATTACTACTACTGGGTATATATGTTGCAATTGTACTACTATTTGTCAATGGTACTGCACTTCCAACAGCACCAGAAGCATTCATCATATCAAGAGTTGTGGATGTTAATGACCTGTGTTGCTGATTACTCAACATTAGTGTTGCTGGGAGGAGAATGGACTTGCAAGTGGTGATGATGACTGACAGGGTGATTGTGTATTCTTAGGAATTTTTATTTGTCCAGAGTGAGACTTTCCAACTCATTCCTCAGACAGTTTTTCAATGAAGGAAAATTAAGCCTTTTCTTTTAAGTTAATTTGCTGGTCATGTCCTCATGTCTCTTACTCTCCACTTCATCTGTAGAAGAGGAAGCTGCTGCAGGATTTATTCTAGATTAACATCATCATTAATAATTAAGTCATTGTGAACATCGCCTACCACTTCTTTCCCATTACATTTATATTCCTCAAGGCTTTTTGAGGACTCAAACAATATCTTTTTACTTTTCACCTTAGAGGGATTTCCCAAATGTTTTCTACTACTTATAGGACTGATGTTGTACTTGGAGGAGCTTTTTATATCAGCAACAATGGCTGCAGTCAGTTTTTTAACTACCACTTTACTAACAGATTTCTACACTTCTCCTACTCCTTTACCCCTACCCCATGTCTGTTTGCTGGAAATTATACAGGTAGTGTGGATTTTAATAATATAGTACACAACAGAACTGTTTGTGTGTGATGATGGCTTTTCTTTACAAAATACTTTATCATATAAGTCTCGGTTTAAAACCTCTGTCACAGTCAGCCTAAGTAGTCACAGCTAATGACTGGGTCCCTGTCTCTGTCACCTACTAGTTAAAAAAAAAAAAAAATATATATATATATATATATATATATATATATATATATTTAGCAACTGTCCTCATCTACAAGTACAACTGCTTCTGCCACACTTTGCTTGTACTTAATGTCAAGAGGAATTCAGCAGCTACTTTCTCTCTCACTACAGCTGTAATTCGTATACTACAGAATAAGGATAATCCTTAGTCAATAATATTCTGGTCTCTCTTCTTCTGGCTGTTGTAGGAGTCAATGTCAGTTGTACTTGTCTGTCTCTTGGGTGTCAGCCTGTAAAGTATATCTGTCAGTGACAGAGGCTCAATTAGCTCAGGAAAGGATTTGGATCACCTGCCTTTTTCTTCAGAATTTGGAATATGTTTGGTAAATCTCCTTTCTCCCTTCACACTCTCCCAGACTACAGCTTCAAGGTATCTGCCTATTTACTCTAGCTCCCCAACTTGTGCTGCATTTGCTCTCTCTAGCGAATACAAAATGACGTGTTGGGGGTACCTTAGACTCCTTTTATAATATCCCTGCGGCAAAAAACTGAAACTTTGCCTGCAGGGAAAATCATTGACTTTGATTAGAAGTCAACTAGAATGGTGGACACACTTGGAAAATCTGCAATTTTTACAGGAAAAATCTTACTCAGTCGGAAGTTCCATGTTTTACCTATTTCTGTTTGAGGTTGAAAATTTGCTGATCCCTAGTAAAAGGATGGTAGGGTCTTTGAAGTCTGTAACAATACTTTGTATTCATTGTTTATAATAAAGCAGAATAATGCAACTGCACACTTCAAAGTGAATGGTGGCAAGAAAGGCTAAACATATTTTCCTTTTTAACCTTTAGAGTGCCAGTCCTGTATGCACTAGCTTGGACAGCTGTACCTGCTATGCCAAGCCACTACATTGTCACAGGGAAAGGCAGTCACTACATAAGTCAGTAAAACCGGCATACAGGGCCATATAAAATATATATACAGACCTTGCATGGTGCATTAGGACCTCTCCTGATGTCCCCCCAATTATTGATCTCCCAGCTGATTTTGCTGACAGATCAATAAAGGTGATGCAGGAAGCAACATGGCTCCCTGTTTCCATCCTACCTAAATGTCGGGGTAGGAGTGAGCAGGACAGAAGAAAGCCTTCCACATCATGTCATCATTGATGTGAAAGGCTTCCTCCATTGCTGCCCACTCCTACCCTGTACTTCAGGTAGGATGGAAGCAGGGGGGCCACTCTTCTCCCCTGCTTAGTCTTTATTGGTCTACCAGTCAAATCAGCTGAGAAAGCAGTAGCTCGGGTAACATCAGGAGTGGTCCTGATGCCCCCCCCATGTCTGAATTAACCCTTTGAATGACAGAGCAGTATTCAATGCAGTGGATACCTATCTGGTATGCAAAGGGTTAAAATACATTTAAAAATATAAATATAAAAAGAACTGTCTGCTCTCTCTCAGCCTGGTTTCACTGCCCACTATTAATCTCAGAAACCTGCATAAACACTTTGACCCCCACCCCCATCCTTGTGCAATTGGTAGTCACTGGATCCCATATATGTTCCTCTAGTAGCCATGCTCCTGGCACCCACTAAATAAGTATAATATATCTCTGTATCTTTGAAGTGACTGAAGTGGAAAGAGTTGTGCACACTAACCTAGGGAAAAAAAGCAAGTGGACCCTCATTTGATCTGAGTGAATGTCTACTTTCCAAAATGGTATGCCTTTCTGACCTTTTCTTCATATCTGTAATGGTTATGACAAGTTTAATGCAGGGAGGTTGTGTCACAAAAGAAAAGTGGCAGGTGTAGTTTTGTGATTGGGGCACCACCTACGTCATGTCAGCCCATACCAAAGGGGTTCCATTTTTAGTGGGCTGATAGAAAGTACTGAATACAACAGGAAATGACATAGCTTTGGAAGATTTTTCCCTATAGGACCAACTTATAGAAATAATTTTGCACACCTTCCTAGGGGTAGAAAGGCATTTGATGCAGGTGAATGTCTGCTTTCCAAAATGGTATGTCTTGCATACCATTCCTTCATATCTCTTATAGTTAAGGCCATTTTAAAAAAGAAAACAGGAAGTTTAATGTTTTGCTTCTGGCACCCCCTTTGGTATGTCAAGCTATACTAATGGGGTACCATTTTTCTTGGAGGTGTAGTAGCTAATAAGAATAAGTAGCTAATAAGAAATTACATAGTTTTCAAACATTTTGTTCATTTGAAGAGGTGGAAAGTAAAACAAAAAAAAACTATTTTTTGTATTCAGAAGGTTCAGGGCTGTTAAAACAATTCAAGGGTTAACAGATACTACCAAAGAAGAGATATACAGTGGTTCAGCTATGAATTATATTTTTTTTCTCAGAACAAATTTGTTATAAAACTTTAACCCCTTCACTGCCAGAAGCTTGGGGAATTTTCTGTACCCTGAAGGCCAGATACATTTTCAGCATTTTTGCTATTCATCTGTTTAGGCATGATTTTTGCTGTAACTTTTTTATTTATATATGGAAAACTATATAGTTTTTTTTCCGAACGAATTCAGCTTTTTCATGACATCTCATAAGAACTAAGTTTTGCATTGTGTGATAAACTATGATGTCATAAATAAAAAAATAAACAAAATAATGTATTTTGCCACTATCATTAATTAGATATCAAACACATTTATGCACATCTACATGGTTTGGAGGGAGTACAGGTATGGAGGCTGATTTACTAAGTAGAAATGGAGAACTTGTGGAGCAAAATAACTGCTCCATGGGGGCAAATAAATATTCTAAAAAGTCATATTGATTTTAATGAGACTTTTAACCCCTTGTATGACAGAGATATGGCCTGTTCCTTGAAAGAATTGTAATGGAGGCCTCTGTAGAATTTAAGGGTTTAAAAGCCCTGTTTAAATCAATGGTAATTATTATTTTAGCACATGGTGCTGTTGATTTGTCCCAGAGTTGCTTCAATTGCTCTTAGTACATAAGCCTCTTTGAGACCAGTTCTCCAGACTGTGTGTTTTCTCTGTTGCCTGAAGTAAATTGTTAAATTAATATATATATTTTTTTTTTTACAAATTAAGGATAAGGCTATGAACAATGAACACTGTAAACAGTAAACTTAACGTTTAATATGTCTCCTAAAATGCGTGGTCATGTATGGAGAATTGTAGGGAGTATAATCAGGCTTGCTGCCAGTGGTGTAACAATAGGGGTCGCCACGTGCCTGCAGCAACCTTTAAAACAGGGCAACATTGTGCACAGTTGATCTTTTGGCAGCCGGCGCTTTAGTGATGCAAAGCGCTGGGAGATGACAATCTCCCAGAGCTCTGCATTACTAACAACCGCGTGGGAGTTCCAGTCAGAGGTCATCTGTGCTGAATCTGTCATGTCACACACAGCTAGACCACCAGGGACCCGAGGTAGGAGGACGGTGGGGTCAGAAGGGGCAATGTGGAGATGGGGGCATTGTGGAGAATGAGGGGCATTGTGATGGGGGCATTGTTGAAGGGGCATTGTGGATAATGAGGGGCAGTGTGGATAATGAGGGGCAGTGTGGAGATTGAGGGGCAATGTGGAAGGGGCATTGTGATGGGGGCATTGTTGGAGGGGCAATGTGGAAGGGGCATTGTGATGGGGATATTGTTGAAGGGGCATTGTGGAGAATGAGGGGCAATGTGGAGAATGAGGGGCATTGTGGAAGGGGCAATGTGGAGAATGAGGGGCATTTTGGAAGGGGCAATGTGGCGATTGAGGGGAAATGTGAAGGGGCAATGTGGAGAATGAGGTGCATTGTGGAAGGGGCAATGTGGAGATTGAGGGGCATTGTGGAAGGGGCAGGGCATTGTTGAAGGGGCAATGTGAAGAATGAGGGGCATTGTGGAAGAGGCAATGTGGAGAATGAGGGTCATTGTGAAAGGGGCAATGTGGTGGTGGCCAATGTGGTCGGGGGAGGCCCATGGCAATTCTTGCACCAGGGCCTGGTGGCTTCTATTTACGCCTCTGCTTGCTGCTCAAGTATTAGTGACTGAACATTGCTAATAAACAGTAGATGAACAAAGGAGTGTTAATCAGTCTTTTAACCCTTTGAATGCCAGAGAGGTATGCAATGCATTGCAAAGTGTTAAGCAAAGCTCTTAGCCTTGTGTTTGTTCCAAACAGCATCATCTATGGCTAGCCCAATCAGTAAAGATGGAACTACACTAAAAAGAGTGTTTAAACGCACGTCTGTTTCATAATATGTAATAATGCCAGAGCTTATGATCCTGTTTGCCACTTGAGAGAATAAATGAGCAAAGAGAATAAATGACAAGGATGATGAGTGCTATCATTACTACTATTATGAGAATGACATGCGTTTAAATGTTCTTTTAAGAGTATTTATATAATTTTGGAAATTCTGTTAATGATTTCCTATATTGATTACCTGAAGATTGCTAGCTGCCCACAGAGGACACAGTGGTGGTGTTTATAAATCTCTAAGGATAGTAAAAAGGCAGGGGGTTAATTATACTCCTGATTAAACTGAGAAATTCAGTACACACTGAACAAGAAATTCAGTGCACACTCATTTTGCAGACCTACCTTTACTTGTGTAGCGATAACCTTAAATTAGTGGCTTTTTTTGTAGGTCTTGAGGTCACTTGGCATAGAGTATATACAGTTTTGAACATTTTCTTGATAGTTTGCTGTATTGATTACCTGAAGATTATTAGCTGCCTGTAGGATACAAATTAAAACTCCCATTGAGTTAAAGGGTGCTTTAACACCTTAAATTCTAGGTACCAACAGCATACTGGAAAGCAATTGGATTGAGACTGCTAGTGTTTTGGGGCTTTAAGGGCATAGTAATGTTTTTATGGAAACAAATACATATCTTGCACGGTTTATCCACATGAATGAAAAATGGGTACTCCCACTTTTGAGAGATGTTATTCAAAAGTTATTGCAGATCAAACCAGCAATTATTGGGTACAGTACTTCCATTGCCTGAAATTGTATGGTGGCACTGTTGCTACATCAATGTATGAACAGCTATGGTTAGTCAGTTATAAACCTCCACAGGATTTTGCAGCAAAAGTGCAACTATAACATTCCATGGAGATACTGCAGTAACTTTTGAATAAAATCTCTCTCAGAAGTGGGAGTACTCTTATTTAAATCTGCAGATTAATCCTGCGGTAGGTACATTTAGTTTCAATATTAAGCATTATTGTCCTTTTAAATTAATGTGACGTTTCATTTATTGCCCATGAGGCAGTTGAGTTGAATAAAAGTTACCCCATTTTTCTTTAGTGCATAAGGCCATCTGAGTAATGTGACAAGCTCTTTATGTTAAAGCAGGGAGTCTATGAAAAGCAAACTGCGCGGTTGCTTTGGTTCCTGTACAGTTTTCAAAGTGATATTGTCACATGTCCTGCAATAAAATGGGTATCTGGTCACCTTTCATTTGAGCAATATACATAATGTTAGTGTGATCAGATTCCCACTTATGACTCACTCATATTCCCACTCTGCAGGGTTGCTTGCAGTTGTTCCTCTTCAGTCCTACAGGATTAACCACTTGAGTGCAAGAGAGGTACGCAACGCATTGCAAAGCAATGCATTGCATACCTCTCTGGCACTCAAAGGGTTACATTTTCATAAGTATTCTTTATTAAAAATGTGTCACCTTTTGTGTGTTGTTTGCCCCAAGACTGCTTTTTGTATGCATGATACCATACCTCCCAAGTATCCCTCTTTGAGACCCAAATCACTCTGTCCCTCTTTCCCACGTTGGTGTGCCTCTTCTTTAGGAGATCAGACTGTGTGGTGTATATATAAAGTGTATCACATTGCTTCACAGCAATAAAACTCACATTATTGTTTGGATGGACTTCAGTATCCGTGTTTATAAATTAGTATGGGTAAATAACACACTTTGGTCTTGCTCTAAATCATTTATTCATTTACACTAAGAGATGTCAGTAGGTTATGGAATAATCTAAAAATTCTCAGTAATCCCCTGCCTACCAGCCACACCCCCAGCAAAAACACAAGTGTCCCTCCTTTGCCGTTTGGAATGTTGGGAGGTATGCGATACAATATATATTTCAATACTTGTCTCTTTGGATAGAATGTGAATATTTGGTTGCAGAGGCTACATCTATCTTTATACATTGATTAAAATAACCCCCGGGATGCAAGACATCTCCAACTCATTCCTTCGTAATGTCTTGTAGATATCTCTAGCATCCAAGGGGTTAAACGCATTAAACAATTTTGTGTGTATTTCTAAAAATGCTGTTTGATGAAGTCCACCCCTTGGATGCAGATTTAATGCTTTTGAAAAAATTCTTTTAGCTCCAAGGTGTTGTGCAACTCAAGTCAACTCAGTGCTTTGCCCCCCCCCCGTAACCATAAAGGGTTAAGAATACAAAGGAATATTTGTTTTATTAGGATAGGCTTGCTATGCCTTTTGTTTTTAGCATAATTTCTTATGCTAGTGCAGGCTTTTTCTTCTCTTCTGAACATTGCTGGATACTTTTCCCTTGTTACCAAAGCTACAAATAAGGTATTTGTGGAGCAGAGTAAAGGAGAATCCTCAGGAGGAGTTGCATGCTTAAAAGGATTACTTTCCTGTTTGAAGATTTGTGTTTTCAATTTTATTTTTCTGTTGAGTACATCGTGTTAAGCTTTGCTTCAACAAATACATGGGTGAGAATATAAAAGTTTTTCAGTTTGCTTTCCCTATATAATCTGATTGTGCATATTCTTTAAGTTATATAGCTGTTTCCAAGCTAAACCTGCTATGCAGTGGCACATATGGAAATGCTTTTAACCCCTAACTGCCCGAGTACGTACATGTACGTCCCGAGCGGATGTCCTAGGTGGGCAGAGGACGTACATGTACGTCCCGGAAGTCGTTTAACAAAATGAAAAAAAAGTTCAGTGGGCGTTAAGTGTCAGCCACGTGCGGCCGGTCACTAAGGGGTTAACAAAACCCAATTTTCATAATCTCACACTAAGATAATATAATGAAATCAAACCCATATTGCATGACACACTGATGTACTTAGAAAAATTAGCACAATTCTAGAGCAAGCCAACAACAGCAAAGGGGACAAGTAAAAAAATTCCACTAATTACCATTGATTAAAATAGCATTCAAGGAGTTAAAGCCTCATTGATTTCCACATACATGGTCACATTCTTCTTAGTATATCAGCCTCCTGATATCAGAGATAGTCACACAGGCAGAGGGAAACACACGCATATTCACACACTGAGGCTGATATAGTGGGGTGTTCCAGTTTATTGGAGTGAGGTGGAATACAGCTCAGAGCCTGCTTCTCCTCTTAGGTTCCCAGTCCTACCCTCCCTTTTGCCTCTTCTTCTTACCCTCTCTTCAAACCTTACAATGTTATGTTCTCACTTTTGCTACTTCATTTGCCCCACTCACACTGTTACTGCATTGCCCATCCAGCCCACACTCCATTTCACCAATGAGTGTGTCCCTAGCTGTATCCATTTGCCTCCTCTGTCGCCTGCACCTTCTCCAATCTGCCTCTCACTTTTGCTCCTTTTCATTAATTGCAACGTGTATTACACCACCCGCACACCCTCATTGTGAAGGCTGTATGGTTTGGCAGGGAGACACAGTGAAAATCAGGGAAAACACACATTGCCATACACAGCAGGGGGTTGCAGAGTAGTGTGGCATCTTTCAGCTGGGAGCATGTTCCACAGCTCCCTGTACAAATTGAAGATATGCCAGATCATCTGAGGTGCTTTGCTCTTTCCCTCCACGAAGCTTCTGTTTTGCATCCCTCCCACCAGCCATATCACCTCTGGTGCAGCACATGACTCAACACATGACTAACCACAGTTGATGTGCCACATGGTTTCTGGCTGAGGACATTGTAATATGCATCCACTACCTTCCCTTTCCCATCCCCTGTGCGCCTACGCCTTTAATTTGTCCCGGCACCTAAGTTAAGAAAAAAAAGAGAGGTGTGTAAGAGCTATTTCTTTGTTTATCTGTGTGTTTTTCTGTGTGTCTTCTACCCAGTGCCAAGCTGCTGCTATGCTGATGAACACAGTGTACATACTGATCTCCTATGATCTCCCTGCTTTGTGCAGTGTGTGTATCAATATATATTTACTCTGTGATCACTGTTCACTGTTGGTTGGTCTTTTATCCTTATGTTTCTCATTTCCACACAAATACCAAAACTGTTCCCAAGCGTCATGTAATAGTGTAACGGTGTAACTCTTATCTGGTTTTACCAAAACCACTACTTCTGATGCCCACTTAATAAACCCAATGAACCCTGCAAAGCAATGCGTTGCGTTTCCCTCTGGCACTCAAAGGGTTAAGAGGGTATCAGGAGTAGTAGTTTTGGTAAAGCCAGAAAAGAGTTATACATTGTCTTGCTGACAAACACAATATTATCTGTGCATGCAAAAGAACCCAGCAGGTACACTCTATCCTCCCACCTACTCTGTCCTTGCTGCCCACTACACATCCCATCCATTCTGTGGTTAGCCAACTTTCCTTCCTGCATGCCATTTCTGCCTCCACATCCCATTTCTCCCCTCTTTAACCCATGTTCCCATCTGGCCGACCATCTTGCTCACCCCCACACCAACACCTCCCTGCCCACACAATTTCTCCCCTTCTAAGCACATGTCCCTCTTGCGCATATTGGCCTCCATTCAATTGTGGATGGGGAAACAACCAACAGGGCAAAAATCGATACTGATCGGGACACACATCCTGTGTCACCAGAGTTATTCAATTGCCCTGCCAACAGAAACAACAATGAATGTTGGGCCAAAGAACCTGACTTTTGGCCAATGTTTGTTGTGTGTTTTTACTTCCCAAAACCCATGCTAAATAGCTTGAGAAATGGGAACATCAAAGAAACAATATTAGCCCTAACACTATCCTAACATCTGTAAACCAGATCTATAACATTTACCTGTCATCTTCTGTCATCTTACATCTTCTGTCTTCTTCTTTTTCTTCATATTAATTTTTCTATCTTCTGTCTTCTGATCTTCTTCTTTGTTCCAAAGATGTCCTTGAAAAGAATAAAAGATATCCAAGTTAAATATGCCCCCCAAAATATGCATGAAAGATATGCTGGCCTAAAATCTTTGAGTACCTTTCTGGCACTCAAAGGGCTAAATTGTTGCTGACAGTCCGATTGTAAATGATATGGTGCCAGTCCAGATGTAAACGATATGGTGCCAGGACAAATGTAAAATATATGGTGGTAGTCAAAGGGTTAAAGTAAGCTGCCGCTGCTATGGCCAGTGTCGCCGGTAGCGGCTGGAATGCAGAACCCCCCCCCCCCCAGTTACCTCTTGGTCCATTGTCAGTGTCTTTCTTTGGAAAAATTGAACAGAGACTGGCCAGTCTCTATTCAAAATGGTTTCCATGCTACAATTGGCTGGGATGTGTGCTTACGCACCTCCCAGCCAATAAGCTTCTAGTGGGTTTCGCCGTCCCCCCGCTAGAAGTTGATTGGCTGGGAGGTGCGTAAGCACACATCCCAGCCAATTGTAGTGTGGGAACCATTTTGAACAGAGACTGGCCATAGAAAAGCCAGTCTCTGTTAAATTTTTCCACAGAAAGGCACAGGCAATGGCCCGAGAGGTAACTCTGGGGGGGGGGGGGGAGTGTTTCTGCATTCCTGCCTCTGGAGACAACAGCTGTAGCTTACTTTAACACTTTTACTGCCACCATACTTTTTACAGTTGTACTGGCACCATATAGTTTACAATCTGACTGCCAGAAGCAATTTAGCTCTTTGAGTGCCTGAGAGGTACACAATACATTGCTCTGCAATTTGTTGCACACCTCTCAGCACTCCAAGGTTTTAGGCCTGCATATCTTTCATGCATACTTTTTGGGGGCATATTTAACTTGGATATTTTTTATTCTTTTCAGTGACTTCTTTGGAACAAAGAAGAAGATCAGAAGATAGGAAGAATGAGGATGAAGAGAAAGAAGATGGAAGATAACAGAAGATGACAGATTAACCCTGTAAGTGCCAGTGGTAAAGCAACTCTGTGCAATGCATTGCATACCCCACTGGTACTCATAGGGTTCATTTTTCTACCATTTCACACATTTTTGAGTAGTCTGGATGCTTTGATATGAGGCTTAGGGCCCCATATGCATGCAGACTACAGTCAGAAACTGTGAAGTTCATATAGTTCATTATGCATAATGGAAAAAGTGATTGGAATGTTCCTTTAATAATCAGAGGTTCTTATCTAATATCATGAAATATAAACTGAACATACACTTGAGGATTATCTAGCATATAAGACAGCATGAAATGAGGACATCTCTTCAACTCCTTTTCTTGCATGACTGCTTTCATTGCTCTGTTTTAGCTTTCATTCACAGAATAAAATGCAAGAGAGAGTTTATGCTACATGTACATCAGTTTATTCGTTCAAATGTCATTCTCAATTTAAGGGCAATTTGTTTACTGTGCATGTGCCTCAGACTGCATAATTTGCAATATAATATATGAACCTTGAGGTGTGCATTCATTTTTATGGCTGTGTTATAGTGCAGCCACAGCTAGGCCTCAATTCCATTCCCCCGTCACCAAAAAGAAAAAGAAACACCTGCTGGCATTTTTTTTAAGCAGGTAAGAAATCCAATTACCTGTGCTATGAAAAAATGCTGGTTAAAAAAACACCCATTGAAACGCATTAAAACTAGTCTTCCATTAGAATTCAATTTCATGTGTTAGGCATTGAAATGAATAAAGGGACCCACTCTAAGCCCTAAGCCCCATATTAATACATGAACAAAATGTGTCAAATATTAGTTGAATTAAACCTATGAGTGCCAGTGGGGTACCCCACTGGCACTCAAAGGGTTAATCCTACTAAGTTAAAAAAAACATCTCCTGACAAGAAACACTTATCTTTAATCCTGATGTCCAGTAGGGTCTTCAGCACCCTTGTCAGCTACTGTCTGTCTTCCTCTGTCATTTTCTATCTTCCTTCTTCTCCCTTCTCTTCATCGTCTGCCTTCTTCTCTTCTTCCTTGTAGCATATATGTACCTGTAAAGAAGAAAAAAGTAAACATCAAACAAGTTGCAAAATATGTGCAGTGGTTGCCAGAGGGGTATGCAGCACATTGCAGAGCAATGTGTTGTGTACCTCTCTGGCACTCAAAGTTTTAAAGTTTGTGTCTAGTCCTAGTTGAAAAACATCAGCATTGCCCCAAATCTAATAAAATGTTTTCAAATCCATTTAGCTTGAAATATTTTTTTGTGCCTAATGTTAAAGCAAAATAAATCCTATAGAGAGGAATTGCAACACTTAAAATGGCTTGCTGGCTCCACGCAGTCAGGCTGAACCCCCCTGGTTACCTTTCGGGCCGACTCCCAAGCCAGTGTGTGGGAAATTAGAACACAGACTGGCTTTTATAGATCAGTCTCTGTTCAAAAATCAGCTCCTAGTGGGGGATGTTGAAACCCTTGAGGAGCTGATTGGCTGGGAGGCACGTAAGTATACATCCCAGCCAATGGATGTCTAGGAGCCATTCTGAACAGAAACTCGCTATATAAAGATAGAAGATGACAGAAGAAAATGGACAGTGGATGACAGGTTAGTGTTACAGCTGTGGGTGATAGGCTAGTGCTAGGGCTAATATTGTTTCACTTCACTGTCAGGGGTAGTGTAGGTTAGAGTTTGGGAGGGAGACTGTGTTGAGCTCACACTCGCTGCTTGCCATTCTATTTAGCTGGGTTTTGGGAACTTAAGACACACAAAGGGCATTTGGCAAAAAGTTGGGTTCTTTAGCCCAGTGTTTGTTGTGGTTTTAGATGGCAGGGCAATTGAATACCTCTGGTGACATGGTGTGTGTACTGAAGAGGCCATAATGACCGAAAGGCACTTCTTTGTTAAATGCCTATATTCAAATGTTTTTGAGTGCAATGATGACATTGGCTGAAGTCTGAGAATACAGTCATTCCCAGTTCCTATAAAAAATTGGTATAAATCTGTTATATAATTTTTAAAAGCAAAATACCTGAATAATTTAGTAGTTTCTCAATGGAAATTATACAGATTTTGCCAATTATACCATCACAGATATTGCAGACTTACAGCAAATGATTGATATTGAACAGACTGACCAGATTTCACACATACATAGATATTATGGAATACTATTCACTTTCATTTAAAGTCAAATAAAAAGTTAAACCACTGCTATGATACTCAAGTCATAATTTTTCTTGTAAGATAGGTAAGCTACTTCATGGGCAGGAGCAGATCAGGCTTCTGTGACATGCTGGTAGTTGGTTTGTTAAATACTTTCACTGGGTCCTCACTAATTGATGCAGACACATTTTTCCTGGTCCCTCCATCACCTGGCTGCCATTATATTCTCCTTCTTTCCTGTTTCTCCCAGTACCTTTCCATCTCCTCTGTCCTCTGGTCCCCTCAGTAGACCTCTTCAACACCTCTCATATTACTGTGGTACAGGAGGAGTTGATACTTTTTGTCCAGCTTTATAGATAGTGGGTTGAGGTTTGTGGGACTCATGCATGTTTAGGAGATTATCACGGTGCCCGTGCTTTGCTGGTGACATTTTGACAAGAGCTACTTCCTGATACCTTTTTATTGGCTAACGTTATGTTGCTCCTCCCAGTGACAGCCCTTAAATACTCAGCCCTGTCACTTCTGCAGTGCCCTTTCATGGTGTTTCCATTTCTAGTGCTTGTTTCGTTATTTCGTATGATTCCTGTGTATGACCTGGACTGACTGACTGCTCTGCCTGTTTACGTTCCTGCTCTGTGTACCGACCCGGCTTGGCTGACGTTCCTGCTCTGTGTACCGACCCGGCTTGGCTGATGTTTCTGCTTCGTGTACCGATCCGGCTTGACTGATGTTCCTGCTCTGTGTGTCTTGTCCCGGTTTGCACTCCTTCCGGTGATCCAGTTTGGGGCTGTAGTCCGGTGCTCTCTCTCTGTCTTGTGCAGACCTCCGGTCTATATGATCTGGCAGTTTGTCCTGAGGTCGGAGCGTTCGTTAACCCCTTGCGGGGAGGTGCTGTGCACTTGGGTCACAGACTATTGCAGTCTCGGTTTGGCGTTACACTGCACCCCCGGTTGCAGTCTACCTCTGTTGTTGCAGTAGCCAATCACATATCCAGGGCTCCTCTTGCTCCTTTGTGGCTACAGTCGCTATTGTGTCACTCTCTGCGTAGAGAGTGTCTTGTGGGCCTTCCGCTATTAGGGCCTATCAGCTATTCCTGGCCTAATAGTACCATTCTGCCATTGTCTCACTGAATCATATGAACTGTAACCTGACCTGTGTCAGTACTGTATATTGTATCACATACTGTTCCCGTGTGGGTTATTGACATCACTGTAACCTGTCCTGTGTCAATATTATATTGTAATTATATGCTGGACCTGCAAGGGTTATTATTATTCTGTGTGGTTCAATAAAATTGTGTTTTACCGAAACCTTCCTTCTCTGAGTGTACATAAAACCGTTACAGAGATATAAAGAAAGGTGAACTGGTTCATTTATTTGTTTTGGGAATGGTGATGTGTCAAAATAGAAATGCGTTAGATCACATAAACAGTATTTAAGGGTCCTGTGTACAAAAGAAAACAGAATAAGTTCTGGAGCAAATCAATTTCCCCACAGAGACAAATACAAAATCATCAAATTCTAATTATTTAAATGGGATTTTAACCCTTTGAAGTCTACAAAGCAATTCTAGACAAGTGTTGATGTTGTTGTGTAACCATATCTAGTTATGTAAATACACATAAATAAATACATATTGTGGATGGTAAAAGGGTTGTAATGTTTAGAAATAATTTGTTCTTTGATAGGACAAAATTGGCATTTGTTTAAAAAAAAAAGATGAACACTACAGTTTTGAAGCTATTTTTATGAATTTCACCATGGCATTACCTTGAATTTAACATTTTATACTAAGTCTCTGACATCCAATCCAAATCCATGACTACTCACAACATCATATGTACATACAATACTGTATATCTGATCTCTCAGTGACAGAAGAGTACAACTGCTGATGGCAGTTAGTGGTGGTTTGGGAGGGTTTCTTTTCAACTAGAGCCCCCCCATTTGCCCTTGATATATAGGGGGGTTTTCATGATTAATCACTTTCTCATTTCAAACAAACTTCTGAATATAAAGAAAGAAGGAGTCATTCTGTGGAAAAACAGCTACACCATAGAGCAGAAATAAAAATATCCTAGGTTCACATAGACTTAGAGCGAGATGTTCAAAAAGTCATCAAATGAAAACATTGTCAGATCATGAGTTGTTGGTAAAAGAAGGACAATATTTTCAGAAGTAAATCCTTCACATTTGAAAATGTGTCTAAAGAATTACAATTTTTATGAACATTGCTTTTAAAAATTCTTATGTTAAAAACTGTCTTTAATTTTGTCATTGAAATGAAAATTTTCAAAGAAACAGACAATTTTTGTCTTTGAAACAACAAATTGCTTCTCACTCCTACTAACAGTACTTTAGTTTGCCTTCTCCAGGTTTAGACCATTTTTATTAGGAAAAATGACGTTAATCAGACCAAAAAGTGACGTTGAAACTAATATTTTTTTTCTGAAAATACCTTACACTATGACGGTTGATTAAACCACACCCACTTTTAAGACGGCTTTTTACCTTTGACGGAAATGGAGGAATTGGATGCCAAAAATGATGGAAACATGTCTGAGAATTTACGGATCATGGTGTAAGAACTTTTTTATTCTGATTACAGACAATTTCATTTACCACCACTTTCTAAACATCTCACCCTTAAAGTGTGCTTTTGACCTCTTGAATGATAGAGGTATCCATTGAATTGCTTTCTCTAGCATTCAGGGCATTGAAAAGCTCTTTTAAATCAATGGGAATTTATTTTTTATCCTCAGAGTTGCAACTGGTTTGCCCTAAATGATACAGAGATTAATCATCTGAATATATACCAACGGTTAACAAAGAGAATATTTCCACTTATCCAGATCCAAGAACAAACCTAACAGCACTTGTACTAATAAAGATTAGAGATACAATATTTTTGCACTCACAGAACGAGAAATGTTTGCTGCTGTTGTACCTATGTCTGTGCTATGGGTTATTTACCTGTAGACCGCCAGTGTATGGTGTGGCTGAGGATGATGAGATTTGTAGTCCAAACAACAGCTGGAGGACTGTGTTTGCCTAGAGAAGCACAGATTTGAGACATGGCCCTTTTAGAAATGTGAGTAACCCTTGAGAATCATTCTTACAACTAAGAGGAATATTCTTCCTCTCCAAGTGAGGGAATGGACAGAGACAGCTCTAAACTGTGAGAACTTCCTATTGACTTACAATGTTTATTTTTTGCTGCTGCTAAAACAATTTTGTTTATGTTAGAAAACCCCCTGGAACCAAAGAAAGCTATTTATCATTTGCACAAACTACTGTTCCACAAGATCCACATAGAAAGAGAGTAAATGGAGTAAGTTACTGGATTGAGTGCACACTGGGCTGACCCTAGGTCTAAACTTAGCTGTGGCAATCGAGGGGTAACACTCCTAGGGATAAAGGTATTGCATAAGTATTGCTTTTGTAAACATTTTATTATTTTTAATAGGACTGTCATCTCATCCCCTTATTACTTTGAGATCCAGAAGGTAACCCATTAATGCAGAGTAATATATTGGGCAAACTTTTGACACTCATAGGGTTAAAACATGACCCTTATGAAAAATGCATGCCGTGGAGATGCACTGATTCCCATACCACTGCAATGTTTACTGTAAGGCTGAATAGTTTTTAATAGGCTACAGTGGTTCCTATTCAGAAAAGACAAAATAGGGACCCAGTGGCTTGTGCACTCCTGCAGCATTCATTTTTCATTTGAGGATGGTGACTCTAAGGTTCAAAAGCAGAATGTGTATATAGATATATAGAGGGAGTCAGCTGCACCACACCAACAAGGCCCACACAGGCTAAAACATACATCTATGGTTTTGCTGGCACTCTTGTGCAGAGAAGATTTGCCTGATATTTCATAGCTGGACTGTCTGTGGGCAGGACCAGACTGATGTGGATATGGAAATTTCATCTCTGCAGCGGCACATGGGAGTAATAAAAGTGACTTGTAGCACCATTGATTGGCCACCATGCCTTAGAATAAGACACTTTATCTTGTTCTTTCTTGATCGGTGCTTGTCAAATTCTTTGTTGTGATTCCCATACCACTGTGACTTTTCCTGTAAGGCTTCCTATTCAGAAGAACTAAAATAGGGATCCAGTGGTTCATGTGCACTCCTGCTGCATTCATTTTTTATTTAAGGTGGTTACTCTAAGGTTCAAACTTAGGGAAAAGTTGAATATATTCAAAGGCTGCTTTATGCTAGTGTTTAACAGCCAGTTCAAGTTCTTAAAAGTGTCATATTAAGAAAAAGTGTGATATTAAGAAAAACACATTACGTGTGATATAAAAAAAAGTGTGATATTAAGAATAACACATTACATGACACATTGGATTGGAATAAGTAATTCATTTTGGAATTAACTATTGTCCATTGGTTAAACACTTGACAATATACTAAACAATAGTTTGTAATCAGGCAGTACAGAGTTAATTTTCTTCTATCTCTGGATGCATCAAATGCTGTGAATGGCTCAAATAATGAAGGTGTGAGATTTTAATGTGTGTCCTGATCATATGATTGCAATTGCACAAAAAACTAATGTAACTGTAAATAAGTCAGAAATTGTCTATTTACACCTTCTCTGTCTTCTCGCGTACCAAAGGTGTGTTGAAAAATACTGAAGCAGAACTGTTGATATGTCACATCTACATTATCTGTGTTTAGACTGAGAGGTGTTATTTACAGGTGTCCTTTTATATTAGCAGCTATGGAAAGAAAAATAGCCCTGAAACAAATAATAATAATACTTGAGTATGGGATTTTTTTGAACAACATAATCAGGCACGTGCACACAAAGACACCAAGGGGGGGCTTGAGCACCTGCTTTTTTTGTCCAAAGTGCCCTCGTACCCTTTTAACAAAAAAAAAGTTACCTCGCCGCCCGCACACTAACCCCCCCACCGCCCAGTCAGGTATGTACCTCCTTCAGGACAGACCTGTAGATACTGTGCTTCCTCGTCAGCTCTTTAGTATTACAGACCACTGGGAGATGACATCATCTCCCAGTGCTCTGCATGAAGACCGCGCGGGAGCTCCAGCAGCTACAGGTCTGTGCCAAAGGAGGCACATACAGACCTCTCCTGCCGCTGGACCACCAGGGAAGAGGTAGGAAATGGACACTGGGGGGCAATGTGGAAATGATGGGGCAATATGGATCTGATGGGGGGGGAAAGATGGAGATGATGGCAATGTAGAGATGATGGGGCAATGTATGTGAGGGTAATTTGGAGCTGATGGCAATATGGAGCTGATGGGGGGCAATATGGAGATGAAGGGGGCAATGTGAGGGTAAGTTGGAGCTGATGGGGCAATATGGAGCTGATGGGGGCAATATGGAGATGATGGGGGCAATGTGAGGGTAAGTTGGAGCTGATGGGGGCAATATGGAGATGATGGGGGCAATGTGGAGCTGATGGGGCAATATGGAGCTGACAGGGGACAATGTAAGGGCAATACGGAGATGATGGGGGGCAATGTGGAGATTAGGAGCATTGTGGAGGTGTCCAGTGGAGATGGCCAGTGGGGAGAAGGAGCTTCAGATTTCTATGCCTACAGGCTCCTGAGATGTAAATTCTTTTCTTTTTTTTTAAATATATATTTTGAATAAATAATTATGAGAAGTACCCTTTTTTTTCATTTGAGCCCCTGCCCCCCAAGATGTCTGTCCATGTCCCTGAACATAATTATTAATGTGTTAAACAATAGATGTAAAAAGGTGTGTACAATTTTCTGAACTGGTGTGTTGTTGCTGATTAAGCCCTGGTTTCCATTGTGGTGGATAACTTTAGCAAGGGCATAATCTACAAATTCCTTGATAGACTTCAATGAAATTCTGTAAGATAAAACTAGTGATAGAACTTATCAACTGCAATGTAATTTAGGCCTAAATTACACAAACAGAAAAACAAAGTGAACTCTGTGTAGGAAATAACCACTGTGCAATGCTGAAAATTAGGGACATCTCCACAAAGAAAAAGGAGTTATGGATGCTATGGATGACATTTGAAATGTACCATAATGACCATCAGATCACATTCTTGCACACTGAGCACCCAGACCATACTTACATAATCTTTGTAATTGAAACTCACAATATATTTATTTTAATTCTATCATAACATCACATTTCTTCAATGTTTCTCACGTACTGCACTGTTTTTTTCTAACCTGCTACCATAGTCCATCAGATTATTCCTCAAACTTTAAGGACTTCCTCAAAACAACAGAAAGGTTGTCACCCTGAGAATGAACCCTGTCTGTTTTCAGTGACCTCCATTGTGTTCCTATTCTTGAAAACATTAGCCCCTTAACGTCCGGTGGTCCTGGGACGTTTCCATCCCATAAGGACCGCATTGAACCACGTTGACGCACCGGTACACGTGACCTGTTGTGTGTATCGGCGCGTCACTATGGGGCCTGATAGAGATCGCTCTGATCTTGGAGCGGTCAATTTCAGGCCCTATTTTTACTTACAGCGCTTCTGGTAGAGCGCTGTAAGTAAAAAGTACGTTACGTACTATGACCGTCATCGGTCCTTGAGAATTTCAAGGACCGTGACGGTCATAGTACGGCACAAGTCGTTAAGGGGTTAATGTCCCCTGTGTGTGCATGTTTAGAGTGTGTTGGCTATTTACCAGTATTGAATGGGTTAGTTAGTATGTATGTTTGAGGTACAGCGGTATGGTGCCATGGAGTCTAGCTAACTAAAGAGATTGTGTTACCAGATAGCCCTCTGTGGGTCAGATAGAGGGGATAGAGGAAATATGTGAGTGGAATGTGTGTCCCTTCCCCTATACATCAGGATAAGCAAAATATATATTGTAATAGGTAGCTGTGACCTCAGATCCTCTAGGGGGTGGGTAGAAGGAAGTCTAAGAGAGAAACTCCAGGGGAAGAGAGTGGTGAGATGGGAATGTAGGAGGAGGGGAGAAGGCCTCCCTGTCAGTCTGGAGTTTGACTGGCCCACGTACTGGGGAATCTGGGACCGTTGTGCACCCTCACCACAAGAGTTAGGGTGAGTGGGCACTGAAGTGGCCGGTCCCCCTTCTAGTTGTGTGCTGTAAGCCATGCTTTGGCAGCTACAGCCACAGAAAGTGCCCAGATGTTCCCATAACAAGGATGGTGGCCTTAAAGCTAAACTTCGGTGGCTACGGCCCAAGAATAAGGAAAGCGACTCTTAGGATGCCTTCTCCAAAAACCTCTGTCAGGACTAAAAGGGACAAAGAAACTTCATGCAATCCAGAACCATGTGCAGCGGGCGGTCTGCCCCACTCTTTTCTCTTTTGGGACTGTGTGTATGCGCCATAATAAACCTAAAATGAAATGTGAGTTTTAAGTGGAACCCCTGGCAATCTGTACAAATTTGCTAGCATCCCAAGAAGAGACTGGCAGAAATGTATCGTTTTTATACTTTACCCTGTTTGTTTGCCTGTAGTTGTTGTGCTATGCTTGTGTGCCATGACCTCACTAATAAATGCAGTGTATTCTCTTTTTGTCTGGCTGGATAATCGCTTAACTCTCGGTTTAGCAAGCGGTAACCCCTGTTACCCATCACACTGGACTTTTTAAAGGATCTTATTCCCAAAACTAACAACATCACACCAACTAGTAAAAATGTTGTATTTGCATGAAACCCATCAACAACACTAATACTGCCTCAGCTTCAACCACTTTATCCTCTTCTAAATGATTTCCATCTATCTGTATGCCACAATGTTTTGTATATTTTACCCTCTAATATTATACACAGAATATGTTGTTGCGTTAGAAATGTATCTTAGTCAGAACAGAACCCATTATTTTCAATACTAGTTGAACAGCCCGTTACACGGGTCACAGTGCCTCTGGCAGCCGGTCGCGGGGCAGTCACACGCAGTAGAGACTGCCCCCACCACTGCTGATACAGAGCTGGACGCTCCTTCGGAGCGCCCAGCTCTGTATCAGCCGCGGCGCGACCAGTCTGTACTGCGCATGACTGCCGCACGCGCAGCAGTGTCTACTGCGCATGTCGGGCGTTACACACAACTTAGCGAATTATTATATAGGATATGTTCATGTTCTCACACTTTCTAAGCATCTAATGAATGCAAATGCACATATATGGAGTGCATCACTTATATTTTGAGGCTCCCCAATGTACACATATCATAAGTTCAGAGGCCTTGTTATATTTAAAACAAATATCTATGATTTCCTTTTCATAAAATATTGGAGCTTACTTTTTCTTTAAAGGTCTCAGCCTATTCCTGACATATTTATCATTACTTTTTGTTCCATTGTGGCCTTTAGCAATTATTTTCTGTCATTTTCATTTGCATAGAAATTCCATTTACATGTCAAGGTCACTGATACATTTCCAAATCAATTGACATTTATATGCCCTGATGCTTGAATGACAAATACTGAACAGTCTTATAAATAACCTTTATCAAGACATTATCAACATCTTTTCATCTTGATAACATGCTTAACTACTGAATGAGTGGAACAGTTCTGCACAAGATAAATGAGTTCTTTGAATCGCTGTCTTTTAATTTATTTATTGTGCTTAGCCTTTGTCCAGTAGAATACCAAGTAATTTGAAATGTCCATGGAAAATTAATAGTATTGAAGTCATTGGGTGAATCTCTAGATTTCTATTACTTGTGGTAACATTTATGATTATATTTCCCAGCTGTGTTATATCACCTTACCTAAGTGTTGGTTTAATATCATAACACTTTACAAGTTTGATATCACTTCAGATTCAACATAAGATCCATACCTGTAATTACAGTTAACTAGTGTTAAAAAACATTTACAAGCATCCCCCCCTCTTTTTACTAAAGACATGTATTATACATAATAGGTAAAAGGTATCACCTCATTGTTTTTCAAAAGGTTTCATTATATGTAAAGCCAATTCTAATGACAACCCTATGTCATTTACATGTATTCTCCTTTAATGCGGGGATGTCCAGACCTGTCCTGAAAGGCTGGGTATTGATTATAGATGGTGAAATGTTTCGCCACAAAAGCAAAACCAGGAAAAAAAATGGCACTCCCTGCCATGCATTAAATTCTTCATGAAAATATTTGATTTCCCACTTATTTCCTCTGTGTTCATTGCACAGTGGTAGAATTGAATCCCCCCCCCACGTGGAGAGTTTCCCTTGTATTTCCAGGTATCCTTTTAAAATGTTGCATCCTAAACAGCGTGCAGCTACATGCGTCATTCAGCATGTCTCCATGAGGAAAAGGGTGACATGAGATTCTTACCCTGCATAAAAGTGCAAGATTCTCATGTCACCTCCTTAAACAGTGCTTCAACTCAACACACAGCATCAGGATGATTCATATGTTATAACTTTGTGTTTTAAGCATTGGCTTCTTAGAAGAATAAAAAAATAGTTAGAACTTTTATTTTTGTAGTGTGCTGTAAGTCAAAGTTTGTACCGCTAAAACAACTATAGTAGGAGATGCCAAGCGCTTAGATGTAATATTCTTTTAAAGCCGCAAATATATGAAAGAAACAGAAAGTGTATATATCACCAAAATGATTTCCAATATATTAGAATAAAGTTTGATCATGAAAAGTAATGAAAAATAATGAAAAATGTTAAAAAAAAATAAATGATGAAAATAAAATAAAAAAATAAATAAAAATGGGAAGTGCAGTCAATAAATGGATGACTAAATCATAGTGCACTAGTATGGAAAAGTTAATAAGAATTCAAATGCAGTAGTTTCCAAGAAAAGTCAAATGATAATGATAATGGACTTATCTTGTGATGATTAAATGGATGAACATGGAAATTAAATGATGAAAAAAAAAATGAAATGGTGAATTCTTCTGAACAGTTAGTGAACAGAGTCTCGTATATTTCCAACCAAATCTTGTTGCAGCTCAATATGTACGTGTCCATGGGCACCCCAAAAGAAAAATGTATCTGGAAATATAGAGCACAAAACACAAGGAAAAGAGGAGAAAGGAAATCTTCGAAGTGTAGTAGTTTTAATATTTAGAATTACAAATCACAATGAAACAATCCTCCCCTCTCTCATTGCACTTACATTATGCCCATCTTGAGCTTTAGGCATCTCAGGGGGTCCCTACCCTTTGAACGCCATGTAGCTGTGTTCTGTCCTCAGATGAGATGTATTGGGATCCGCTTTAATGATGTTCCTTTTTTACAGGAATGACAGATTCTCCAAGTAATGGATTAAAAGAATGGTTCAGAGTTCAATGTTGGTCTAGTGCTGTCAGCCTTTTAAAAGCTGACCCCCATAAAAGCCGCCTGTGCTCTAATATGGGTAGCCTCAAAGCGTGTCCCCAAACCAAATTTGGTGCTACATGAAGTAGTTCTGTGGCACTGCACCAGAACAGAAAGATCTGTGTGGTTTGTTATTCTAAATATTAAAACAACTACACTTAGAGGATTCACGTTCTCCTCTTTTTTACTTGTGTTTTGCACTCTATATTTCCAGGTACAGAACTCTAAAAGTGTCCAAAGCAATGTGTTGAGTACCCCTCAAAGGGTTAACAAAAGTTGCCAGCTCCATGTTAGACTGTAATCCCTACCATATTTGCCAAATAAATTATGGACAATTTTAGAGTTCTCTTTTATTATGCTTATGCTTAAAACGCGAAGTTATAAAATATGAATCATATTAATGCTGAGGGTTGGGTTGAAGCTCAGTTTAAGGAGGCAGCATGAGAATCTTGTGATTTTCTGCAGAGTGAAAATATCATGTCACCCCTTTTCATCACAGTGATATGCTCAATGCAGCATGTAGCTGCACACTGCTTAGAATGAGTTGTTTTAAAAGTGAACTGTATTTCCATAAGGCTAGCATAAAAAGGGTGTTGGGTTCCCCCGCAGCTTGTCATTCTCTGGTTGTGAGAAAGAGAAAGGCAAATAAAGTGGAGCTGGAGTTTATTTTTGGGAGCTTTGTGTGAAGGTAATTTGTTGTCTGTGTGTGGGGGCTGTGAAGGGAGAAAGGATTATTACCAAAAGAAACACACAATCTTTTTTAACTGACATGTGAGACAGACAAGTTCCTTCCTGTGCTGGCTAAGCCTCTGTGACTGACTTACTGACAGATACTTTGTGGGCTGACTCCCAAGATGCAGACAGACAAATACATCTGACAATGGCTATCATAATAGCCAGAAGAAGAGGAACCAGAACTTTGACTGAGGTTTATCATTTTCCCATACTGTACAAAGTAATACTTCAATGATGATAGGGGAGGAAGAAAGCAGCTGCTGAAACTTTGTCACTAGCTATAGTTTCAGGGAGTGCATGTGTGTGTGTGTGTTATGTTTTTGTAGACTGTGATAGATAGGGACAGTAGATTAAAAAAAAAAGCAAAAAAAAAAATTAATAAAAACAAAACCTTTTGACTGATAGGGAACAGACATTCCTTGACTTGGCAACATAAGACAACAATAAGGCACCACAAGTGTTAAAACCATGAGCTGATTAGAACACATAATATGTAACCACTCACAAAAGTATTTTAGTCAAAGGCCAATTTATTATTGATATGTGTCAGTGCTCTAAACAATCAGATCCCTGCTACTTCAAATATCAGAGAGAAATCATCCATATAACCCATCCTGAATTGCTTAAAACACTAGTTTTTTTTTAAAATTTTTTTGGCTGAAAATAAAAAAACAGCAATAAACATTTGTTGGCAGCAAAAATAATAACTAATATTGTATACCAGCCCTAAAATAGAGCTTTTATGCATCTCGCTAAAAATGTAATATAAATAAAAAAAATAAGAACTACAGCAGACAAAATTAATCCTAATGATATCTACCAACCCTAAGAAGGCTATTGTCACTGCTGTAAATCTGTAACTAATTTTGTGTGAGCTAATCTGTGCTCAAAATATGATAGCACTTGGGGTGGGTGAAAAGTGAGAAAAATTTCCCACATGACTTTTCATGAAAAATGGATGATTTTTCTCTTTTTTTCTCTTTTCTCTATTCCAGCAAATTTTTTGCCTTTTCCAACACATTTTTCTCCTATTCCAACACATTTTTGTCTATTCCAAAAATTTTTCTCCTATTGTAACACATTTTGCTGCATTGCTGCAGTCAGTTTTTGTACCACCACTTTACTCCAACGTCCCTGCATTGCTCCACCTTTCCCCCTGTCGCTTGTGCATTTGCTAGACATTACTCAACTTCTGTGTGTGTTTTTACTCTCTACAGTACACATCTGAGTCTGATGTCTTGCCTTGGCCCTCAACAAAATTCTCAATGTCATCTGCTGTCTATCAAGTATGCCTCAGTCACAGTGCTCCCATCAGGCTCCCAGTCAGCTATCTTAATATATTTATTTGTTTTATTATTTATTTTTTTTTTTTTAAGTTGTCCACCCTATCTTATCACGGTTAGTCAAAAAAATATATATAACTAAAAAACAAAATCAACAACTTCTTTCACCAGACTTCCCCAGCATAGAGACAATAAAAGCAAAATCAGCAAGCAATTTGGACCCCAGCTGCCTGTGTCTTTCCAGTCAGTCACACCAAATTTCGGGGTATTTTGGGTCAACCTCCTTCCTCCCTTCTTGTCCCCCAGAGTGCCCCCAGACTCCCCTAATAACAAATGTCCTACCTAAATGACACCCTAATCTAAGCTTCAATTCCCCTTCATGTGTCTATCTTCTCTAACTCAAAAATGTGCTACTTTCTCCTCTCACAAACACAGAATGGAATGCTGTGAGAGCCTGACACCCTTATATATGCCTGTAGAAAACTAGAGAAAACTTTCATGTGGTAGAGAAAAAAAATGTTTCCCATTGATTTCAATGCTATGAGCTAAGCGAAAAAGAGGGAAATGGCACTTTTGCGTGATATTTTTTGTCAAGCAGGAGGTGCCATTTTTAGCCGATTTTGGTTTCAGGCAAAAATAGTCCCATCCCTACTAATGATGGCTGATGATTATGATGATGATGCAGAGCTAGAATTTATCCCTTCAGCATCCTCATTTGCTTCACATTCAGATTAAGTTGAGAGTGGGAAAGATGATGACATGGCCAGAAAGTTAGCAGAAAGGGCAAGACTCAATCTTCCACCAATGAAAAGGAGAACTGTGCCTGTCTATAAACCTTTTTGAGAAAACAATAGGAAGGTGACCATGGACAAGCAAAGATGGCAAAACGTACACAGTCCTCCTGAGAGTTATCATCTGCATCATGGCCGCTTCCAAGTCCAAATACCACTCACCACCGCTGCTATCATTTAAGCCATGACGGTCCTGGACCGTCATGGTTCCTTAAGGGGATAACAACCCATGACGATCCAGGACCGTCATGGGTCTGTAAGGGGTTAATATCCACAATCTTATCTAGGATGTGTGCCTCTGCTGCTTCTGGAAGTGCTGCAACTTTGCCACCTAGTAGATGTAGCAGTAGAATTGCATCAACATCTAGCCACAATAGTATTATTAGTCTCTCAGAAACCCCTCAGTCCATGAGGTGCACAGTATGGAGATAATTCACTCTGGAACCAAAAGCTAAACATCTTGTTATCTGTAGGCTGTACAAAAAGCATGTGAGCAGGACGAAAGCAGGCTCACATCTAGGCAGTAGTATCTCCTCTCTGAGATCCCATCTGAAGCACAACCACAGGTCGGACTGGTAGACACACTATTAGCAGGTCAGAGGTGTCACAACTAGCAGTAGCAGAAGCACTCCAAAAAGTTCCCAGGGCTCTGGGGCAGAAAAGGGAAGCAGTGATGTTTTTTATGTGTCAGTGAGTGTGCCATTACCAAAAGTTAATTCCAAAAAACACCTATGGCCCCTGCTACAGAGGAGTATGATGAGTCTGGGTTTGCTGTAGGAGATGGCAAGAGTCATAGATTGCCCACACATGCTATCTCTACAATCACCACCTCCTTCATGTTGTTAATGCAATAAACTTAGAGTGTTCTTCTGCCATGTTCTGCAACCCATACTAAATGAGTTCCTGGGAAGGAGTTAAAAACTTCACAAAAACAATCCCAGAGTATGTGTGTGGAATGACAAGGTTGTCAAGATGTCTGCAGTGGACATGCTGCCGTATTCTTTTGTAGAAACCAGAGGAGAACTGATGTCATATGTAGCTCCATTCTGGCATATCCCAAGCCGCAGTTATTTTTCCAGGATGGTTGTGCCTGAAATGTACAAGCAGAAACCAGGCCAAATGTATTAACAGTAGCATAGAAGAGGAGGAGGGATGTAAAAAATTATTGGTACCATCTAACACACTTGGGACCACTGCTTGGGACTACATTTGACTCAAACATGATAATGGTTAAAACTGCATTTGGGAAATTATATATATATATATATATATATATATATACATATATGGAACTGGGGATAGGATGGAGGGACTCACTCTAAATGAAATAAATGCCCAGGTGCACAATCCTCAAAATAATGAATATTCATACAAAAGATGGGAGTCAGAACCAGTGGATCTTGTTATAAATATTTATTGGGCAAACTGGTACATAAAAGGTCCTTTCATAGGACCGGAACGTTGACCCTTTATGTACCAGTTTGCCCAATAAATATTATTTAAAACAAGACCCACTGGTGCTGCCTCCCATATTTTATATATATATATATATATATATATATATATATATATATATATACAGATCACTCACACCAGTTCCCCACCAGCACTACGATACATATCTGCCACGTTGTAGGTTGTACTGTTTTTTTTAATCTCTTGACATCATCATGAATATATGCCATGTCACTTAACCAGGAAGTTAGTGTTGTGGGCAAAGGACAAAGGCACTCCGTATGCTAGCAAATTTTTCAAGGCATATGTTGCCGCAGGACTCACAACTTTGAATTTTAGCTACTTTTTTCTCCACTGCAGCCCTCAGAGGAAGTAATATCGTGGTGGGAAATGTCACACCATAGGAAACATAAGTTAAAATGTACTGGAATTGGCGAAAAGGAGGAACATTTTGTATGGACAAAGAGGAGAAAACTTTCATGAAAAAAAAGCAAAAAATCGTTAGTTTTTCATGAAAAGTCATGTGGGAAATTTTTCTTGCTTTTCACCCATCCCTACTGCAGAATAGAACGGTTCTTGTCTTTGGACATAGTTTAGTTGATAGCGTGCAAGTCACCAACTCCAGAATAAGCAAAGCATCCCCACACCTAAATATTTCCTGCATCATATTTCATTTTAGGTTTTACACACTGTGGTGTTAGCCTGTCATGGGGCCGTCTCCTCCCATGAAAGTTTTGAAAATGTATAAGCAAATGATAGCTTTCATTCTATAATATGCCTGACGAAGAAGTTGTCTTGATAGCTTGCATTCTAAAGGTATTAAGCCAATAAAGGTATCACCTTTACCACTCTCCAGCTTTTTAATGACAAGTACAAAATGTAGAAAAAAAAAATGTATTTTCCTAACATGAATGAATATAAAACAATAGCAACATTCATAATGATTTTCAACACCTACCGGTACACATTATGTAATGTTTTACATGCATGCATGGCCTACAGGAGTTCCAAATTGCCAGGAATGAAAAATGCTAATTTCAGCTTCACTTCAAATTTATGTATATCTTTATTTGTATGGCGCACAGTGTATGCAGTGCCTTACAATAGTAGCAGATTACAACAAGTAAATGGAGATATAAAAATGTCACAGTCAAAGACATATTCTTTAGTTTAAATGGTCATATGAATATACGTTTCCTGCCAAACAACCACAAAATCATTTGACACAAAACTATCAAGCAAGATATTTTTTTGTTAAAGCTTGTTTACTCTTTTTTTGCAGAAAGGTATTTAAAACTCTATACACCACAAAGAATATCACACAAGCTTATTATAAAATATAAACAAAAACTATGAAATATAAATACTTATACATACAAGAAAATGTTAAACTATAAATTAAATAAAGTATTGTAAATACTCAGCAATTGATTAATAGCAGTTAATCGTTTTTTAGCAGTAATTGCAGAAATAAGTGTTAATAAACACAGAAAACTCAATTTTGTATTCTAAGGCATACCAGTCAGTTAACATGGTAAATAGCTGATAAGATATAGATAACTGTATCATGCATAGTTAAAATGTAATGCGAGAGTACATCAGCCTCAATATCTCTAAGTGGTCTAAGTAGCCAAAGCAGCTATTCATCCATGTAAAAACAACATAGAAAATGAGAAACATACAAATAAGTGCTTAATTGTAACATGATAAGTTATATGGAAATTACTTGAGCCTCTGATTGCACACCTATTAACAAGCAGGTATACTTTGAAAACCTGTAATGAAGGTATGCCCAGAGTGAGGACTAACACTGAGAAACACTGATATAGCCATTTAAGAATTAGCAGAATATATGTGATAATTCATAAGTATATTTAGGTATTTATGAATGATCAAGGAGGTCTGTATAGTTTACACATGCAATGTATGCTATGAAATATTATCCCATTGGATGATAGCAGAGCAATGTGCCTGGAGACTTTTTGCCATCTAAGGGATTAACTGTACATTAATCCTACATTAATCCTAGGTATTTAATAGGATATGCCATCCAGGATCTGGCATATGAAAATATAGTATAACTACTCACTCACTGATAAATTATGCAAATTGAAGCACACAGTGAAATTCAAGAATGTTTCTCTTTGTTTGCTTTCACATTTTAATAAATTAAACACATAGGGCTGTATTCTCTAAGCTAAAGAAGTGCAAATTTTGCAGTACCTCAACAGCACCATGTGGAACAAATACAAATTTCCATTGGTTTAAATAAGTTCTTAAACCCGTTGTAGTTGATTTGCTCCAGAATTTCCCCTTTTCATCTTATTGCAAATTACAAACCAAGGGCTTAAGAAGGTGAGGCATTGCACTGGACTAAATGAGCTGTGCAATGATACATAAGATATAGCATAAGACAAGACAAGCAATGACTGAAGATCGTCCTGGTGAAGTGAGTGTCTGTCTTGCTATATGCATTGGATGATTCAATACATTTTATATAATAAATTATTTTAAATATTTTTATTTCCTACAATGACTCTGGGCATCTGGGACCATCTTGACTATATGTCATGGTTTGACTGATCTGCTCTAACACTTGACTGTTGATTACTGCTGGCTTTCCTTCCCTGAGTCAGCTGATGCATAACAAACTGCCTTGACCTCTCAGTTTCCATGGTTACTTACCTGACTGTTATCAGCCAACCCCTTCCATTGTATTTAAAGCAGCTATGCTCACTTCCTCCTTGTGTCTGCTTCTGGCTGCAAGTGTGTTCTTCTGAGTTCCTGATTATCTGTGCATGACTTGGCTTCCTTTGATGTCCCTTCTGGCTCCTGACTCCTGGCTTGTTCCTGACATTGCTGATCTCCGTATTCCTGACCCCAGCTTGTCTGAGTACCTGTCTTGGTTCCTGACCCCGGCTTGTCTTTTGGTTTATGCTCCTGGATCACAATTTTGCTTTGTTTGCTTTGGTTATTTTAATAAAGGTGTTTTGCATTTTACATTTTTGTGTCTGTCTGGTTCCTGGTCCCTATCACTGTCATGGTTATATGTTATTGAGTTTTCTCAATTCATGATTTGGTGGGTGGGGTTATACACCAATGGGGCATTTCCTTTTACTACAGTATTACCCTTAGTGGGCTTCACTGTCCCCTGTGTGGGTTCCTTTAGATATCCTAGCACAGTCTGGCAGGAACAGCTTCTGATATTCTTGACAATATACTTGAGTATGCCTGTGGAGGAAACCTTTATGGTCTGCTTATTTCCATTATAGAAAACTCTGGGCTATATTTTATTTTTAGTTTGAGTAAGAACCTGCACCCTAGATAGGCTTTATTTTCCATTCTGGTTCCACTATCAGAGGTTCTGCATGTTCCTTCTGACTTTTTATTTGTGCATTAGAGTGTGGAGGTATTATGACAGATGAGAGTTGGTACCGTGTTAGCCGTAGAAATACAGGAGGCATATATAGTTTTTGATACCTTTTATTGGCTAACTAAGCAGATTTAGAATGCAAGCTAAGCTTTCAAGACCTTAGGTCTCTTCCTCAGGCATGTTATACCAGGTCTTGAAAGCTTAGCTTGCATTCTAAATCTGCATAGCTAGCCAATAAAAGTATCAAAAACTATATTTGCCTCCTGTAGGTATTATGGACATCAATGGCAAACACCAACCTTGTAAACTATCACCTTAAGATTTGGGACAATATTTTTAAGATTTCTAACACAGACTTTTATTATCCGTATTTTATTATCAGTATTATTGTTTTAATATTAATATTTCATTTTATATGCTTGTATTTTCATGAAGATAGTCATGTGCCTTATGCACAAAGAAATTATCGGGCAAACCAACTGCGTGATTGAGGAGAAATGACTTCCATTGATTTGAATGGGTCTTTTAACACCTTGAATGCTAGAAAGGCAGTGTGAATTTTATTTTTCCCCTATGTTGCAGCTGGTTTGGTCCAGAATTGTTCTATTTTTCTTTTATTTATAAAGTCCATTTTGAGCCGTGGACAGAGAGTGACAGGAGCTAAAGGCAGAGAAGGGAGAGGTGTTTCACCTGAACAAAGAATGGCACTTTCTACTATACTACAATTTAGTGTGTGTTTTAATTTTGACATTGATGTCTTTTAATTAAAGATATGCACCCTTCTGTATGTTTATTAAAAAGCCCAGTGGTCTGACTCAATTCTTATTTCATAATAATGCCAGCTTTTAAAAATGATTAATTATTTGGCTGTCTAGTGTTTGGCTAATAGTCTTTTACTGAATAGAACCTTTTTGGATTGTAAATGCAGAGTGATTTGATGGATTAGGCAGTGCCAGGTTATATTGCTACATTCATCAGCAAAGTAACTAGAGCACATTTCTGATTAACTGTTTTGCTCTGTGGTTCAAATGGACCTTAGATCAAATTGCCACCTCACATGTTATAGAATATGCAATCAATAAAAGGTGACTGATATTAATTGTGAAAGTGTAAGTCAGTGATATTAAGATACCCAGTTATTTAAATAAATACAACATGTTTTGCATGTTTTCTGTTTCAATCAAATTTACTGTACTACTATTAAACCATTATAGATTCATGATCCCCTGGATTTTATACACTGCATACATTAAAGATATTATTTTTTGAACCTCAATTAAAAATGATATAAGACATATAATTATATGAGAATTGTGCAGCACAGAAGGTGCTATGAGCTCTTGAATTACATAAATGATTAACCTTCATTCTTGCATTTGTACACTTCCAGATATGATTGTAGGCGTAAGTTAGAACCAGTTGCTGGCTTAGTCATAGATATTCACACATTATAATTACTGCAGAACAGGATTGTATTTGGAAGACAGAACTGGATTCTAAGGGGCCTATTCATTGTGCTACAACCAACTGCTCCATAGGGGGAACATTAAAGTTTGTTGATTGAAATTGGAATTTTAGTCCCTTGTATTCTACAATGGTCTCCAGGACATTGAATAACAGTACACTGGAGACCTCACTAGCATTTAAGGGGTTACAAATAAATCCCCATTTATATTAAATGGAAATTTACAGAATTTTATTTCAACCATATGGTGCAGTTACTTTGCTCCAGAATTCTATCCCTTTAGCTTAATGAATACTACCCTAAGTTTTTTATATGTTTGGGAGGGAAGATGAAAGTGCAGAAATATTCTGTAGTTCTTTGCAATTTCGTACATGAAGGGAAAGTGTAATTCTGGAATTTTATTATCATATTTATATTTAAACTCAACCTAAAATCGTGTAGAACAGCGGTTCTCAACCCTATTCTCAGAGATGTGACTTTATGACTTCCCTGCTTGTGCACAGGTGAATTAATCAAATTAATGAGCCTCTGATTTACTCACCTGCTTTAACCCCTTAAGGTAAGCAATGTCTGGGGGTGGGGAGCTCTGGAGGACCAGGGCACATTTTTCTTTTTTGATAGGGAAGTGTTCAGTGATCTCTGTTTCTGGATTTTAACTCCTGGATAGGAATGACAGTCCTGGCACCTTAAACATACTTAAGGATTAAAGCAGATGTATCCAAAGGCCTAATTCACATGGATGACTGTTGCAATGTTGTTGATTGTAACAACAGATAAAATATCTTTAATTTCTATGGGATAGTTCACATGTGTTGATGAAGCAAAGTTCCTATTATAAACTAGGCCTAAAGACACAGCCTGTCAGTGGTTTCTGAGAAAGCATTGGAACTTCTGGTATAGAACAAAGATTCTATAACTTGGTCCTAAATCTAAACCAACAGTATACTATTTTAGGATTTCCATTTGTGAAAGGTTCAGTCACTGATATTTTAACCACTTTGCTGCTATGAACATGACTGTTCACATCCTCAGCATATCCCCAAAAACTGCTAAAGATGTGGAAGGTCACATTCATTACTACAGCAAAGTGATGTATAATGGGGACTGAGGCTTCTCTTGGTCATAGGCTTCAGTCCACAGTAGACGTCCGGCATGAGCGTGCATGTCATCTTGGCTTGCAGTAGGTACTGAGTACAGTTGGAAATGTAATGGTTTTCAAAGATATCAATATGTTTTACGTGGGGAAATGTGAAATACAGCCCTATTTTATCTATATTGCCACTTTCTGGAAATGTTTGCTCATACTAAACTAGGGGTAGAAAGTAGGGGTGGGTGGAATTTTTAGCCTCAAAAGCGAAAAACGGCATTTGACATCAAGCTGGAAATTTCCGGAAAAATGTGCTTATTTTCTGCTTTTTCCAACTGCAACCCCCCACTGCACTGAACATCACATACCACCCCCCAGCCATTTCCTACTGCACTGTTAGCCACATGCCCCCCCTCCCAACCTTGTCACACTACACTGGTTGTCAGGAAATCACATACAGGCTCACCAGCCTTGCCCAACATCTCTGGTAGAGAAAGAAACACTGACCCCCAGCCCTCCAGCTGCTGCTAGATTACAATTCCTATCATTCCCCCAGTCATCGGCTGGCAGAGAATGTGGGGAGTTGTAGTCTTGAAACAGCTGTAGAGTCTCTCTTTGCCTCTCATCCCAGCCTTATCCAAAGTTAGCATAAAAACACACATATTGACTACCCAGTCTTGTTCCACTGCAATGGTGGCCACAGAACCACACACACACACACTGACCTCCTAGCCTTGTCCACTGCACTGGTAGTCAGAGATACGCTGAGTCTGCATGACTGTGGGAATTATTGGAAATAGGCAGAAAATAGCAAAGTTCTTGCTGGAAATTTAATGGGGTTAGCAAAAAGGAGGACATTTTATGGAGTTTCAATGTGTGGAAAATTTCACAGGAAAAAGAGGACTTTCCCAAGAGAAAAAAAATCTGACTTTTTACCTATCTCTAGTAGAAAGGCAATTGACCCATTATTTGATGCGACTGGTTGCCTGCTTTCCAAAATGGTATGCTTTGTCTACCTCTTCCTCATTTTATTAATCGTTATGACCATTTTAGATCAGGCAAATAACATTAGAAAATACAAAAAAGATATGTGTAGTTTAATGCACCTGGCAACCCCATGTTATGTCAAACCATACCTATACCAATGGTATGAAATACCATGTTTCTTGGGCTGGCATTTGTTCTTACAGTTATTCAGGACTACTGGAAAGAGTATGATATTGTCTGCAAAACGAAAGTGAGGTAGGTAATCTCCATTGATCTTAAGTCCATTTTTTCCCATTTTAGTTTGCTTAAAATTTCTTCTAAACAAGAAGAAAGTAGTTTTGGGTAACTTGTATCTTCTTGTTGGATGCCTTTTTCTGTGTTGATCTGGACTTTATCACTGTTGGCCTTTATTAATGCCATTGGAGGATATTGATGTCAGTTCTATCTATTCCTTGGTTGATCAGGGGTAGGACATTTATTATTGCTTGTCAAACACTTTTTTGTAGTCATTGAAGGTTATGCATAATGGAAGGTTGTATTCATTATTAGGGATGGGCGAAAAATTTTGCCTCATAAGTGAAACAGGAGGAAAATGGCTTTTATAACTACCTTGTCTCTTATTGCTGTGCTCAGTCTTGCCATGGTGTATGACTTTTGACATTAACCTGTCTTCAGCAACCTCACCTTGTTAAATGAGCTTGCCTGTTCCTCACCCAATTTTATTCCTACTATACGGCGGTTTCTGTTTCAGTTAATGATTGTGTTTCAACCTACATATTACATTGATGAACATTAACACCTGTTTGGTATAATTGTTTAATCATACACCTGACTATATGCCTACAAAATCCCTGACTTTGTGCAAGTATACCTGGTTCTCAACTCCTGTTCTCAGGACCCACTAACAGGCCAGGATTTGATGATTTCCTTGTTAGAGCACAGGTAAGTAAATCAATGTGAATGAGCCTTTGATCACCACACCTGTGCTCTAGCAGAGAAATCCCTAAGTCCTGGCCTGTTAGTGGATCCTGAGGACAGGAGTTGAGAACCACTGACCTAGAAAAATTTATGCTGTTTTAAAGGCAGAGTGGTCACATCAAATATTGATTTGATTTTTCATTTTGTTAATTGATAAATATAACTATTTTTCACACCTGCCTAAAACTTTTGTACATTACTTTGTGTGTGTATACATATATATATATATATATATATATATATATCAAAATCCAAAGAAAGAATTGTACTCACAGGGCTTCTTCAAATGTGCTGGTTTATTCTATCAACATTTTGACCCTGTCCTGGGCCTTCATCAAGGACAGGGCCGATGGAGTAAACCAGCGTGTTTGCAAGTACAATTCTTTCTTTGGATTTTGCTATTCTATTATTTCTTGGATTAGCACCCAGGCTAGAGGCTTGATTATTAAAGTGAATGCACAAAATAAAATAGTTGATAGGTGACAGGGACCATGCAGTGAGCTGTGTGTATTGTAGAGGACCAAGGCAAGACATTACACTCCATCAGTTATATTGTGTTATTTACAGTAAAAACACACATATATTAATTGAGGGAATACACAAGGAGCAGTGGGAGGGGAAAAGGAGTAGGAGCAGTGCAGGGATGGATGAGCAAACTGGTAGTCCAAAAACTGAAAGCAGACATGGTCTCTGCAGTAATTGTAATACATTATGGTGATCCCTCTCCTCCCTAAGAGGATACAGTTTGTCAAGGCTCATCCAAAAGTTTCATCACTACCTCCACTGCTAGTACTATTAAAAAAAAAAAATCTAAAAACACTGAAGACGGCAATGAGTTGTATTCTAGTGTTGATGGCATTTTGGAGAAGGTGTAACAGCTCAATCAACTCCTGCATCTGACAGTAAGATAAACATGCACAATAATAACTGTCCTCAAAGTAGCAGCAAACATTGTGAAAGTAAAATGAAAAATACATTGAGACCTCAAATAGCTTAGCATCTTCCTCTTCTTCATATACAGATGAAGTTGAGAGTGTGAGAGATGAGGATATGGCCAAAAAGTTAGCTGAAAGGCAAATGCTCAATCTTCTACCACTGAAAAGGAGTACTGTGTCTGTCTATAAAGTGTTTGAGAAAGCAATTGGAAAGTCTGACCCTGGACCATCAAAGATGCAAATAAATGACTCAGCCATCCTGTCTGTCAACATCAGCATAATCAACGCTTCCAAGTCCAAGTCACACTCAGCCACTGATAGTGTTAAGTAACCAGCAGCGACACAGATTTATCAGCATCCACAGCCTTAGTTATTATGAGTGCATCTGTTGATATTGGATGTGCAGCACCTGTGACATCTACTAGTAATTCCAGCAACACCTAGCCCCAGTAGTAGTAGCAGCCTCTCAGGCATCTCAAAGTCTTTGAAGTCCACAGTATGGAGATACTTTACTCACCATCCAAAAGAAAGCATGTTACTATCTGTTGTCTGCATAAGACGTACGTGAGCAGGGAGAAAGCAGGCTCACACCTAGGTACCTCCACAATGAGATCCCACCTGAAACCAAACCATAGGTCTTACTGGGAGACGCACCATCTGGGGTATATAATAGAAGTGCTGTTGATGTGTCAGAGAGACACACATCAACAGCACTCCTGCTGCTGTGGATTATGACTCTGAGTTTGTCTTTGGATATGACAAGAGTCATAGAGTTCCCACAATACCACCCCCACTGTCACCAGCTCCACAAGTGGTGGCGTTAAAGCAATAAAGTTACACAGTTCTTCCACTATGTAGTGCCATCCCACACGTACTAAATTATTAGAAAGAAGTCGAAACCTGCACAAAATTAATATAAAAGTATGCCTGTGGAATAGTATACATGTTAAAATGTTAGTGGTTGACATTCTAACCTTTTCTTTTGTTGAAAACAGAGGCTTTAAAGAACTGATGTCATGCACCCTGTTGGAATATCCCAAGCTGCAGTTATTTTTCAAGGATGGTTGTACCAATGTTACTTAAGCAAAAAGTTAGTGTTGTGCAAAGGACAAAGGCACTCAATCTGGTAACAATATCTTAAAGGTATATATTGCTGTTCGACTCACAACTTTTACTTTCAGCTATTTATTTCTCCAGTTCATGCCTCAGAAGAAATAATATTGCAATTGGAAATCTTGCAGTAAAAGACAACATAGGAGAAAAATGGCAGCGTTCTCGCAGGAAATTTACTGGCAGTGTTGAAAATGTAAAAAGTTGATGTATTTTCTATGGGCAGGAATTTAAACAAAAAAAATGGTAAATCAGTTTTTGTGAAAATTCCTGTGGGAATTTTTTCTGACTTTTTGACGATTCCTATTCATTATGCTGCTGTATAACTTGTTGCACTGCCTGGATATGGTTCATTGTACTGAATCCGCTCCTGAAGCCTGCTTGTTGTTTAGATTGTACCATGTTAGGTATTGTGCTCAGTCTTCTTGACAGTATATTTTTGAAAACCTTTACAGATGACTGGAAATAGGCTTATTGGTTGGTAGTTTTAAAATCCACCTCATAACCTTTTCTGTGCAGTAGGATGACTTTTGCATTTTTCTATGTTTCAGGTACTTTGCAGAGTAGTAGGTATTTTGAAAATCGTCTATCTAGATCTTGGAATAAGGGCTGTCCTCTGGCTTTCAACATTTCAATAGTGACTTTATCAGGTCCAGCCGCTTTAGCATTTTGCATTGATTTTATTGCTGCTTCTACTTCTTCTACCAAAACATCTGGCAAAGCTTTAGCCTCTGGCATCGCATTCCGTTGTTCCTCCACTTGTTTTGCTAATTGTTGTTGAGTTTTTGCTGTTGTGCCATCTTCAAGCTTTGATGCAAACTTTTGGCACCTATGTGTAGCCATCTTTTATTTTGCTTTCTTTAGTCCTTGATTTTCTTCCAGTGTCCTTTTGATGAGCTCAAGCTGACCTTGCCCATTTCTTCTTTTATGGTCTTGCATATTTCTAAATATTCTATCTTGTTTCTAATATTACTGTTATGCACATGTGACGGAATGCCATCACATCAGTCATGAAATGCCGTGAACTCTGCATCGAGGTGAGTCTGAGTGGCACTAGCAGTGATCTCTGAGGCAGTCACGGAAGATAGGCTACTGGAGTGGATGACCCTGATTCGGCTAGAAATGTGGGAGGATGCTCTTGAAGAGTGGTACCTGCTCGAAGGCCCAACCCTGGTGACCTCAGAACAGCAAGTTGGGAGCCAGGTAAACAGGTGGCTCTACTTGCTCTGAGGGCTGTACCTGAGAGAAGAGAAAGCTGAACTGGAAGGGTTGGTACAGAGAGAAGTAGGGTTCAAGGATCGATACCGAGCCTTGCAGTGGTTCGCTAACAACCTGCAGCTGAAGTCAAACACAGCTTATTCTCTGGAAGAGAATGACTTAGGTGGGCCTGGTCTACTATGGGAGGCATTCGAGGAGAGGTGTTACAGTGGGGTATCGGTTCTGGGAAATCCTGAACAAACGACAGGAGATATTACCACCGTCGAAGGTACTAGTACTGGAGCCAGACCTAATTTGGCTGGCTTCTCAGGAGTGGTACTTCGAGATGACTACGTGACTTTGTTCGAATTTGGCCCCTTACTGGCGGTGGAGTCCACAGAATCGGGAGACAGGACACCTGGAGCAGATGGTGCAGATGGGACCATGGTCTCTGTACCTGGAGAGCAGGGAGTCGCAGTGGCTGACCCAGACCTGTAACAAACTGGGTTAGAGACCCTAGCCTCTGTACCCCCTGCCCAACAACCCTATCCCGAAATCAGGGGTCTAATAGACTGTTCCTGGTAGAATATCCAGTCAGCAGGTGTGGATGGAACCGAGGTATCCACACCCACACCACAGGAATGGTGAGCAGCCAGCCCAAATCCCAAGCCCCTTGAGGAGAGAACTGTTGCCATTCTATCACCACCCCAGCAACTGGATGTATGTCCTAGGGGGGAGCCGGAAGATACACTACTAGAACTGGTAGGCTGAGGTCAGTAGCAAGCTCCAGAACAAGCACAGCCACACAGTGTATCAAACACAGCAGAAAAGCTGGCATCGGGGCAGAGCACTGCTGACCTCTGCCCCCCCATCAGAGGCTCTTGCAGTAAGACTGTAGTCACCACCGGTGGTCCCCAGGGCTGTGGTGCAGATGGCTCAGATCCCCAACACTGTGTTGGAGTGTTCACCGCCACCTTGCCTTCTCCCCAGTAGCCGGAGGGAGAGATCACGCCCGATGATCTCCCAGGGCTGCTGGAGAACTTTGTGTTAATGAGGGCCATAAGGAAATGAGTCTGGGAGTGGAAGAGACATTTCTACGTCCAAGCCACTAGTGGAGAGGAGAAGTAACACATTCTTGGAGTAGGAGTACAGGTTGCATAGGGCAGTTGCTCGAGCTAAAAGGATTTTGTGGGATGGCTCACCTCCTCTCTGTGGGCGTTCCCTCACTATAGACTGGCTCCAAGACAAGTTAAAGCATGAGGGTATGGGGACCATGTCCTGTGAGATGTGGGCTGGAAAGGGACAACAGCAAAGCCCAACAGGCCCAAAATGGATAACTGGCAGTGATGATATAAACCCGTCTTCCCTCATGTTAGAGATACAAGAGACTAAAACAAACTTAGTGTGAGTCCATAGTTCCTCATGCCTGCCAGGGAAGCTAAGACTGTCAATCCTCTGGAGAGGCTTGGAGGCCGACTGCTTACCTACGGACTATGGGCCTACACCACCCCAGCAGGCTACCTCGAGCCCCACACTCCCAGTGGGGGTGCTTAACTAAACCAGCGGGCTACGTGGGCCTTGTGTGTACAGCTCGGACAGCCTCCGGCGAACCCGTTGGATCACTTCGGGTCTCCCAGATTTAATCTGGGGGAGCAGTGTGACAGAACGCCGTCACATCAGTCACGAAACGTTGTGACCTCAGGATTGTGGCTCCCTTTTGATTAGGGTGGGTCCTGATGGGAAGCGGCCATTCGGCCACACGGAGACATGGGCCGAGTTGCAAAATAGAGAAGGGCGTTGGCCAGATTCCAAGATGGCACAGGGCCTGAGACTCTATTGTATATTGGGGGTGAGGCAGTGGCTACCTGGGACAGTATCTAGAGACTGGGAGTCAAATGTCCTATTGCCTCACCCATTGTGTAAGGTGTTTACTGTGTAGATGCAAAGTAGGTTTCCTGGGATTATGTGTTTTTATTGGTTGTTTTGTGAAACCGATTGTATTAGGTCAGTTACTGATGTAAAGGTAATTACCTTCGCAGACCTGATAAAGGACTGTGTGTTTGTATTTTATTGTGTGTTAACGTAATTAAGTCTCAGTAAGATTGGCGGTTTTGTGAATCTTATCTGTCATTGGTTGACTGTGTTCCCAGACAGGTATATACGCCCTGTATTATCCTCAAGCATCATGTGTCATCTGATGGTCTTGGGGGAAAGGTGTTAGCGATTGAATCTTCGGGATCTCACTGACATTGGTGGTTTGGTTTGGGGGAAGAAGTTTTTTGGATGGGTGTGCCTGGTTGGGGCACAGGGTACCTGTCACAGCTTAATTTCTCATTACTTTTTCATAATGGCAACTGTTTCTTTTGATATTCGAGTGGCTTTTTCTTGGTTCACAGTAGGTACAGTGTCTCTTGTAGTCTTAATAACGTTATCATTGTGGATTGAAATGTCTTTGTCTTTAAGGTCTTGCAGCACACTGAAGCAATTAGACAGTGCTAACTCAAAATTTGTATGATTTTTCAATAGCTATCTAGCGTCAATCTTCACATTTTTTGGCTTGATCATTTTCTTCCTTTCTTGCAGTCAATTTAGATTTTTGTAAGTATGAAGTGGATTTCATTTGTATTACCATTTGGACTTTTCCATGTCCATTTTATCTAAGCCTTTTTCCTGTAGAATGATTTCATGATGTATACATTTTGCTGTTCTGCAAATTTGATCAGTTGGTTGCTGCTGTCATATCTTTTTCTAGTTCCATGTAATCAGATCAATTTATCACCATTCTGGATCTTAACAATTCTTGCATTGAAATCTCCCATTATAAATTTGTCTTGTCCTGTATGTAGAGGCGTAATACATCATCATAAAATTATTCATCATCACTGTGGCTACTTGAAGGGGAATAAACTTGAATGATTTGAAGAACATAGAGGCTATTTAGTTTGCTAGCACAGGAAGCAATTCTTTCAGAAATAAGTTCTACTTTTACGACTGTGCGTCAGTCTTTTTTTAAGTAAAGAATCTGACTCTTCCACACAGGCCCGGACTGGGACAAAAAATAGGCCCGGGCATTTAAGGCTAAGCAGCCCATTTTTAGTTTTTGAGCAGCCCATGGGGGGGGGGCAGGCGTTTGTTATTTATATAGCGCTGCATGGACACATGTTGATTGCCCGCCCACCAGGAAACTTGTAACAAGGTGGCCATCTTTCAGAAAGTGAAAGACGGCCCAAACTCATTTAATGATTAATTTTTGTTTTTAAACGCCCAGACCGACCCACCGGGCAAATGCCCGGTATGCCCGATGGCCAGTCCGGGCCTGCTTCCACATCATCCTTCATTGGTTTCATGAGTTTCACATAAGCCAATAATGTCCCAACTGATTTTATACAGTTCTTGTACTAGTGCCATCACCACTCCTGAGGATCCATGTGACAACCAAATGTATGATATGACAGTTCAAGTGAGAGCAAATGATTGCATACGCAACACAAAGGCCTACTTGGTTATCAATTAATTCAACAGTGTTGGTTATTTTGAGGCCTGTGTGTTGCACATACACCTAGTTAGTCTCAGTGGCACTGTGATGTGTGACCTGATCTATCTTTATTGAGATTCACTGAGCAGTGATGAAGGCTTGATGATGTGGAGGTGAAATGGAGATGATGACTTCTCCAGTGATATCATTTCTCCATTTCCAAAGTTTTTCTAGGGAGTCTATGCACTGAGATCTCAATAACTTGAAACATTTTAATGAATTTTCACCATAGACTAACATGGGAATTGGTGAAGTGATGATATGGAAGGGTTACCTTCACTTCATCATCTCTTTATCACCACTTAGTGAATATCCCCTATGGAGCATTTAATTGTAACCCTGTCAATTTGTCTTTGTTGTCGGTTAACCCTTTGAGTGCCGGAGGGGTTGCCAATTCATTGTTGAATGATGTGTTGATGATCCCTTTAGCACTCAAGGGTTATGTGGGTACATGGGTGACATTGTGGAGGAACAGTAATGATCTTTAACAGATAGCATATTGTGAAGCATGGTTTGTGTAGATTGTGTCTGATCAGCACAGCAACAAGAGGGTTGAACTGGGACTTGAACAGGATTGGGCCTTCCCATTTGTGCTTGTATTGTGTCCTTGTTTGAACCCTCAGGGTTCTGTGTTGGTGCAGCTGTGTGGATCAATGATGGCCATGTGTTGAAGTGCGACTGTGTTTCTGTGTGATGATGCACCTGCCGGTAGTGTGGAGGCTGCTTTCTTCCCCAGTGTCCGATCCTCCAGGGACCCCCTCAACAGTCATGGCTGACAGGTTCTGCCTCAGTATCTCCTCCCAGCTGTTCAAGGTGATGTGGGCAGGAGGACCACCTCCTGTGCCTCTGGCATTACAGGGCAACCTCCCCCATCTTTTTCTTGACCACTCTCTTGCAGTCTCCCCATTGCTTTTTTATGAAGTCTATGATCCGTCTGCAGATGGACACTGCATTCACACTGCTGCAGACTTGGTTCCAGGTGGCCTTCCTCCTAGCAGCCAGGCCAGGGACCCTCTCTCTCTCTAAGATAACCTCGATGAGGGCACTGTTCTTCTCATCAGTGTAACGAGGATCCCTCAGCCTCTTCTCCTCAGCTCCAGCCTGCGAGGTGTCGGAGCTATGGCCGGAATGTCCTGCCTGCACTGCACTGTGGGTGCTGCTTGACAAGTACCCCTCTTCCCACTGACAGTTCTGTCCATGTCCTCTGTGTGCCTCTTCTAGGCCGGGTCCCCTTCCGCCCCAACAACACCTAACCTCCCACTCCTACCCTGACCTGGGATGCCCCTTTCTCCTTCCTCCTCTTCTGCTACTCTCCTCTTCTGCTACTCTCCTCATCTCTCTCTCCTTCCCTCCTCTCCTCGCCATCATGCACCCACTCACACCCAGGCACTCACACAGGCCCTCACAGACACACTCGATCCCAGTCGCTCTCTGTCATTCACTGATTCACACTGTCAAAATAAAGGGTAAACAATTTGTAATGTCTAAAAAGCTATGTGTGTGTGTGTGTTTGTATGAGTGTATGGAATATGTGCCAAGGTGTATTATTTGTTGTTATGGTGTGCCAACTTTCTCCAACTGTCTCTCTCTCCAAACTCCTTCTACCTCAAGTGTACGCTTCTCGCTCTCGCTCTCTCTCTCTCTCTCACTCTATCACTAGCAGGGACGGACTGGGAATAAAAACCAGCCCTGGAAAAAATTGCTGACCGGCCCCATAGCATTGCGTCATTATACCAGTCCCATAGCATAATGGCATTTTTTTTCTTGTTTATAAAAGGGGAAAACATGCATTTTAAAAGACATCTGAATGCCACCAGAACAATAGAGATTTATATATATATATATATATATATATATATATATATATATATATATATATATATATATACACACACCACCTCTTGACTCTCGATTCCCCTCTTTTGCCTCTTTCTCCCACTCTTCATTCCCACCTTTTGCTTCGTTATCCCCCTCTTGACTCTTGAGCCACCTCCTTTTGCCTTTTTCTCTCCCTTTTGATCCCCCTTTCACCCCTTCCTTGACTCTTGATCCCACCTTTTGCCTCGCTCCCCTTCTTGCCTCTTTCTCCCCCTCCTGACCCCCCCTTCTTTTGCCTCTTGGTCCCTCCCTCCTTTTGCCTCTTGATTGCTCCTCCTTTTGCCTCATGATCCCCCCTCCATTTGCCTCTTTTTTCCCACTCTTGACCCCCCCTCTGCCTCTTTCACCTGGTCTTGATTCCCCCTCTTGTCAAGTTGCCTCTCTTTACCCCTCTTGATTTTTCTTTCACCATTCTCCTCCTCTTGATCCCCCTCTTTGCCTTAATCCAGCCTTGACTCTTGTCTTTATCCCCCTTTTGCCTTTTTCTCTCCCCCTTTCTTGATTCCCCCTTTTTGCCTCTCTCCCCCTTTCCTGATTCCCCCCTTTTGCCTCTTTCTCCCCCTCTTGACCCCCTCCTTTTGCCTTTTTCTCCCCTTCCCCCACTTTCCTCTCTTTTGATCTCCCCTTTGCCTCTTTCTTCCCCTCATTAACGCTTGATCCCCCTTTTGCATCTCTCTCTCCCCTTCTTGATTCCAACCTTTTGCTGCTTTCTCCCCCTTCTGATCCCCCCTCCTTTTTTTCCCCCTTTTGATCCCCCTCTGCCTCTTTTACCCGCTATTGATCCTTCTTTTGCCTTTTCCCCCTCTTACCTCTGTCTCCGCAAACCACTGTTTAGGTAGGAGCTGCCAGCCTACCCGTTGTGCAGACGCAGTGCTTTCCGCGCTGCGTCTGACGTCACTGGGTCTAGGCCCGGCCTGCCTCCACTCAGGAGACGGGCCGGCGGTTGCTCACATCTCGCGGCCGCGGATGATTGGAAAGATCATTCAAACTTTTATTGAAGAAGCCCCGGCCGGCCCCTGGGAAGCCCAGTGCTGGCGGCCTACCAGGATTTTTCCCGGTATCCCGGTAGGCCAGTCCGGCCCTGATCACTAGCCTCCGCTCCTGGGTCCTGTGCTCTAGCTCGCCAAAATTTAAAACACAGACAAGGTGTGTTCATTATTTTTGGGTATATATAGGTGTATTTGTCTGTGGGTTTCAATTTGTTTGGCCAGCAATCAGGGTTGCTAGATAACATCAGCCGTTATGTTTTAAAGGGATAGTAATGTTTCATAATAAAAACAGCTCTAATTAATCATCATAGTATTTGGACTTTGGAGAGTGTTATTTCAATTCTGTCAGAGTTGTAGTTCCAGAGTAATTCAATGACAAAGTGTCCCCATCCCTCCCCTTTTACTGATGTCACACTGTTCAGCCTGAGCAGAAGGGAGGTGCCCAGGTAGACTGCAGAGAGGGACAATCTTCAATTAAGATAAGGGAAAAACCTGAAAAGCTTGTCAAGGGGGGCAGGGATTTCATTGTTTTCATAGGAATAAGAGTGTCCCCTGTTGTTATCTGTCTGGTCTATGGACTGCATTCCACTTCTGAGAAGAGATTGTTTACAGTAAGTAAAAGGGGTGGGAGGGGGAAACTTTGCTTGTGAATATCTCATAAACCATAAAGGTTTGAGAGATAAGACATATTCTTCATTCTTCATGTTTTTTTAATGCCTACAAAATAAAATAAAGTTAAAATGAAGTATTACTATCCCTTTAACTTGACTTGTTTTAACTTGTGTTTTATCAGCTGATTGGGATGCACGGTGATGTGAAAGAAGGTGTGATGCAGGTTTGTGTGTTACATGTATTTGTTGGGCCTATGCTCATTAGCTATTCTTGCAGACTACCTCTCGAATACGAAGTAAATAATTTATTATTAGCGGCAGTTGGGGCTTTTTACATTAATGACAGTTTTAGCCCAAACCTTTAAATCTGGCCCTTAGAAGGAAAATACTGTTGAACAAAGCCATATACAAAAACATCAAAATTGCTCCAGTCCTTAAAGGAACAGTAAACTTTTTTTATGAAAACCTATATGCTATAGATATTTTCCTTCTGAGTAAAACAAGGGTACTCCCACTGCTGTTAGTTGTTACATTCAAAATTTACAGCAGTTGAAATAATCAGGAAGTGAATTTACTGTGCGTTTACTTCCTAGAAATTCTAACTACAGCATGACTCAGCAGTTTCTATCACATTCTATGGAGAACTGTTTATCAGTGACTTTCCTCTCAAATAGAATGTAACAGAATAACTCATTTGAATCTGACCATAAGAGGGCATTGTTAATGTAAAAAAACACAGATTTAAACTGTAATAACTCTGGAAGTATGCATCTCTCAGTAGTGGGAGCACCCTTATTTTACGCAACGGGAAAAAGCACTACAATATAAATATGTTTATTGCTCCTTTAAAGGTTGCATCTGAACAGACAATTAGGAATTCTGATGGCTTTTAGAGAGGCCCCAAATGCATTGCTTTTCAATGATCTGGCCGCCTCTCTAGTATTCCAGGGGTTAAAAGCTTAGTTTAAATCAATAAGAAATGGAGAGTTTTATTTCTTCCCTGTGGTAAAATTGTTTTTTATGTTGTTTTGGCCTAATTTTATTTTATATAGACAAATATACACATACATATGTTGTGCAACATGCTGGATGTGATGACGCGTAACAGTTATATTTGAAAAAATACGACCCATTTTACTAAAATCTGGCCACTCCTGGGTTAGAGGCATAGTAAACCCTTAATATAACATTGCATACTATGTGAGTGCATAAAATGTACATTCAAAAATTACTTTATAATTTTTCATCTTTAACCCCTTAGTGACTGACCACACACGCGGACGGCACTTAACGCCCTCCGAACATTTTTCTCATTTGTTTAAATTACTTCTGGGGTGTACATGTATGTCTTCTGTCCACCTGCGACAACCGCTCGGGAAGTACATGTTCATCCTCGGGCGGTAAGGGGTTAAGTTTTTTTTTATTATTTCTCAGACCAGCACCACAGATATCTGTCTGCAGTTTTCTTGTCTGTCGAATATCAAAGCAGGATAGTAATACTATGTAACATTGCAATATTAAGTGCTCTGTATGCTTTCTTTTATACATCATATCACTATACCTGCTTTCATTGTCCCTGACAGAAAGCTCTCTGTTAACAGACCCATAAGGAAAAAAATATAGGTCATTTAAGTTTACATACTATACATTCATAGACTATGTAACATCAAAATAAAAGGTTACCCTCATATCAGTGTAGCAAATATTATGGACCATATGTCCAAAAGAAAGCAAAATACTAACTCTGGCTTGCACCATGCAGCATTCTGAAATGTCATTTATTAAATAGTAGTGTAAAAGCCTGTGTACACGGGTCAGCATTCTATGTGTTTGGGAAGTCTCTACTGTGGATGACTGCATCGGTAGTCTCTATTGCGCATGACTGCAGAGCCTGTGTACATGGACCAGCATTCTGTGCGTTTGGGCAGTCTCTACTGCTCATGACTATGTTGCCAGTCTTTACTGCTCATTACTGCATCGGGCAAACATATTATAGGATGTAAATTATTGAAAAGATTCTAGTTTTGTCTTTGAATGACCCTGAAACCCATTCTGTCACTGGTAAGTGAGTAGTTGGCCAGTATATGAATGTAAAACACAGAGGAAAATCATATCATCAAATCATAGAATAATATGAATAATTAACTTAAATATGAGTATAGGGAAATAAAATACTATACATCATATTACAACTTTTATTGGACCAATATGTTATTGAAATGTTAAGTTTTATATTTTCAGGGATTTTCATGAATACATTAAAGAGATATATATTTAAACATTATTTTTGTTTGATCTGCTTATGAATATTTAAGAATATGAGTACTTGCAAAAATGAAGATAATGGTTTATATGGATAAACTAGGAATCATTGAACTTCAGGGTGCAAAGTGATGTTTGTATGCATCAAAGGGCCTTGAAGCCACTTTGTGCTTATATATATAGCTTACAGCAAGTTGAGAGAAAAGGTGCAGGATATGTACTACTTGACTGGAGTTGTTCTGCTGCTATACATACTATAAGGAGCCTGTGTGTTTGTATAGAAGCATATAACCTTATTGTGTACCACAATATGGATGCACACTATGCACTGTTACCAGTTTTTGCATATGCCCCTCAACATTTTTTTCTTTTAAGATCTCAGAGTTTTATTCTATGTAATGAAAAAAGCAGAATGTGTATATATAGCTTTGACCAAATAGTTCAAAATCATTGAGTAAAACTGCCTGATTATAATACAATTTGTATTGTATTTCTGACCATACTTGATTATTTTATGGACTTTTGGACAAATATACCTGCTAGACTTGAAGAACCATTATGGTCCAATCAAATAGGACTATAAGTTTTTCTGAACCATTGTTTTATTTGTAATGTTTGAAATGTTATTTATATGGATAGAGATGTAGCCTTTGTTTTGCAGGTTTCTTTAGAACTAGAAATTATAATGCATTATGCAAAACAGTTTGCAGTGTTAGACTGCCATTTCTTTTCATGTTTCAAGGCATGTCCTCGTGGCACATAAGAAAATGTATGACAGTATGTACGTTAAGATACAATTAATTTAGAAATTGGCAATAAATATGGTATTATTAATGAAAATCTGGTTCTTGGCAAACCAGCATGTTTTGAATCATAACCTGTTTACTTTTATCTTCATTAGAGTAACATATCTATTCCTAAATATTTGTCAGATGTGGAAATCCTACTGAGCCAACCCCACTGTCAAATCCATGAACATCTAATGCACTAGTATATAAAGCAGAAGTTACATTTGTAACATTTTCATTATACCTTGAGGCATGCATTGTTCTAAGATAAGGGGAAAAGGAATGAAGAATCCAAACTTTTCCATTTGAAATGTCTAGTCTTCTACTCCTATGTTGACTTCTTATCTTTATATTGGCATTCAGTATCCTAAGGGAAGAATACAAGAGATTGCCTAACATTTAAAAAAGAAGTATCACCAGGCAAGAAGTTAGAATGAGCTCAAACAAACTTGGCATAATACTGTCTATATATTTCATGTAAACTGAGAAATAAAAACACTCTCTAGTTTTGCTCTTTTATCCTTGTTTACTGTATCTCAGGTTATTTAAATTTCTGTTCCATATTGATTACCGTTAACAAAGAATTTTGTGAAACATCTGTACAATTCTGAGGCAAAATAACTGCACCACGTGTACAAAATAAAACATCACATTGAAATCTATATTCATTTTTCTTTGACAGATATGGTGTGGTTAGTTATCAGAGGTACTGCACATGCTTGCTTTTTTATTTTATTATCTATTCTTCTATCTTGTGGCTATTGTTGTATTACTGCATTCTGACCAGAGCTTCAAAATGCTGCTGCTGTTAAATATTATTTGTTGGTACCTTCACTTATGACACTCCACTTATTGTTTATACTGAGGCTATGGAAGGGTCCAGGGGCAAACATATCATATTATTCTTCGGTGCATGGGGTTATTAATATCACAATATGATGTATAGGGGAGGATTCAATAACTGTTGAAATAACTTGTTTTGTGTATTGTATTATAATTAATACTATATAGAAACATAAATAGCTGTGTTAAAACAACTAAGTACATACATGGCCATACATAATTACTTTTTCCTCTTTACATTAAGTGTATGGGTTTATATTTATATTATTCTAATCATTTGCACTGTATGAAATTCATTCTACAATTTTTTATGGGCCATGTAGGTTCAAGGTTAGAGCACATCAGTTTGAGCTCTGGTGCATAGAGCAGATCATTCTGTATATACAATACTGTGCAAAAGTCTTAGGCAGGTGTGAAAAAATGTTGTAAAGTAAGAATGCTTTCAAAAATAGTCATGTTAATAGTTTAAATTTATCAATTAACAAAACGATAGTGAGTGAACAGAAAAAAAAATCTAAATCAAATCAATATAAGATGTGACCACCTTTTGTCTTCAAAACAGCATCAATTAGTCTATGTACACTTGCACAAAGTCAGGTATTTGTAGGCATATGATCAGGTTTATGATTAAACAGTTATATCGAACAGGTGCTAATGATCATCAATTTAAAGTAACAGTAATACTTCGTTTTATCTTTATATTTTTTGTAGGCATTAAAAACCATAAATGATATAAGTCTTATCGCTCAAATCTTTATGGTTTGAGAGATATTCACAAGCAAAGTTTCCCCTCACTGACCGAAACGGTCAAGTCTGCCATGTAGCTGTCAGATTTGTAATCCGGTCCACAGACTAGCTGGTGGCTCTTCAGCAGAGCCGAGATCACAAGATATAAAAATAACTAGTTCATTGGAACGGTCTACAAAGTGTGCTTGCAAACCAGGTACACTTTGTGTACCATTTCAATGAAGTAGTTTTTCTTATATCTCGCGATCTCGGCTCTGCTGTAGAGCCGCGGCCGGTCTGCAGACCAGATTACAAATCTGACAGCTAGAGCAGTGACGTCAGTGAGGGGGAAATATTGCTTGTAAATATTTCTCAAACCGTAAAGGTTAGAGAGATAAGACTTATATTGTTCTTTATGTTTTTTTAATGCCTACAAAATAAAGTAAAGATAAAATGAAGTATTACTATCCCTTTAGTACATAGGTTGAAACACAATCAGTAACAGAAACAGATGTGTAGGAGTCAAACTGGGTTAGGAACAGCCACACTCAGCTAACAAGGTGAGGTTGCTGAAGACAGTTTAATGTCAATAGTCAGAAAAATGCGTTCCTTGATGAAGATAACACAGGCAAGAGAACAGTTCTGCTATAGCTTTATAAGTTTTTTATTTTTCTGTTAGAAAAAGAATACCACCATTAGGCAGATTACCATAACTGAAAATGCCCTTAGACGTGGCTAGCTCAGTGACCAGGTGCTTTTTTTGGATTTTAAGCCCTGGGGGAAAATCTTGGCTACAAGTTCTTTCCTCAGGAGTCGCCTACCAAGGCGTCTTCTTTAAACATGGTAATCTGAAGACAGAAAATCTGCAGGAAAGGTGAGCAACCCTTTGAGTGCTGCAGGTCCACTTGTCCCACAGTGCCCCTCCGCACAGAGGTTTTTCATTTGGAGTCCCTATTGCACACTCCTGCACTCATTGGGTCTATCTGTATGTCTGTTGGGTGTTTGGAGCAGGTTTATGTGGTAATTAACCCTTTAGCTGTTGGTTTGGCATTTTTTTGGGTGGTTTCTAATACTTTTCCTACTGGTTCAGTGTTTTTTGGGTGTCCTGACATGTTCTAGTGATGTTTCATGTAGTTTGATTTTACACTTTCAATTTTTTAAAATTTGAGTTCCGCTCCTTTAAAGTGCACTTTACTGCAGAGATGCCATTGCTCCATTCACTTCCATGGGACTGTACAGCAACCGTTTAACCTAGCGACTTCAGAGATGGCTCATTTTACTTGTCTGCCTTTGCTCTATCATCCAGTTCATGCGTCTTGTGTGTTGGGGGGCACAGGGGCACTGTTTGGGGTACTTTTCTGGGAAAACTACATTTCCTATGAGCTCTTGCTTCACAAGCTCGTTTCTGATTTCCTCCTGCTGCGGCAGCCATTTTGTGCTATTTCCAGAACGAGTATCCTACACAGGGCTTGGACTCTCCTTCTCTCCTCTGCTGATTAACCCTTCTCTTGCCAGATAAGTTTATTTTAGCGATTTCTGGGGTGAAACTTTAATCCTACACAGTATAATTGAGTGATTTCTTATACAGTAAGGTTATTTGACACTGTGAGAATGTCTATACTGCTGGAGCTTGGGGCCAGACCTAAGACTAAGGATGCTGGGGTCTCTGTATCCCCCATTGCGCATTACGCTTCCAATCATTCAGGGTTACCTCGAGAATTCTCAGGTCATTTATACCCAGCATGTTCTGATGTCCCTGAGAGTATTCCAGGGACCTACAGCCATGCATTAGAGCCAGTTTGGGTGAAGAATTCAAGGCTGCTACTAGGGACTATAGGTTCACATTGCAACTCTTTCCATCCCATTTACAGGGGGTCTTCCATTCTTGGCAAGCCCCCTCCTCCGTCAAGTCTTCCCTGCAAAAATCTCAGGGGGTACCTGAAGTGTCCGATTCTTCTGAGGAGGAACTGCTGGTGGATTCATATGTTGAGGAAAGTTCTGTGGTGGGCTCCTCTCAGTTTTTTGAGGACTCTTTTGAGGCTGATCCTGAACCCTCAGCTGAGGGGTCTGATCAGGGATGTTTTAAATACCTTAAACATTGCCTTAGTGCTGGAGATTCCTTTAAACCTCTCTGATGTATTTCAGGAGCCTAAAAAGCCCTTTACTTGCTTTCTATCTAACCCCACTCTTGACCACCTTGTGTCCAAAGAGTGGAAGTGTCCGGACAGGAAACCTTCTGTCTCCAAGAAATTTGCCAAGCTTTATCCCTTTTCTGAGGCTGCGCTTCCTCAGTGGGTTCATCCTCCCAAAGTGGATGCTCCTATCTCCAGACTGTCTAAGTCTACTGCCTTGCCAGTCTCTGATGCGTCCGCTCTGAAGGACTGGACTGACAAGAAACTTGAGGTCTCCCTCAAGTCCATTTTTGCCACTGTTGGTTCTTCCATGCGTCCAGCATTCGCTGCAGCATGGGTGAGCCGGGCCATTGCGGTCTGGACTGAACAGCTCACCCTGGCTGTCTGTCAGGGTGCTTGTACTTTGGATATGTTGCGACTTCTTGCCAACATTTCTGAGGCACAGCACTATGTTTCTGCTGCCTTATTTGATGCCATCCATTCGGTGGCTAGGGTTTCCACCATGTCTGTGGTTGCCAGACGGGCTCTTTGGCTCAAGATCTGGTCTGCTGACACTGCTTCCAAGAAAGCATTGCTTTCCTTACCTTTTCAAGGTACTTCCTTGTTTGGGCCAGTTATTAAGGATCTGATCAGTGAGGCCACAGGGGGTAAGAGTACCCTTCTACCCTTGGTTCCCAGGAAGAAAACGCCGCTCAAGCGTAATCTGTATTTTCGTTCCTTTCAGAATGAGACACGTCCGGTGAACCAGACATACCTCCAAGCCCAAACAGCAATGGAAGCACAAGGTCTCCTCCAATCCCAAGGCTTCCAAGCATCCTTCTGCATGTCTCACCAAACCCGGGTCCACACTCTGCTGTGGGTGGTCGTCTGCGACACTATCACAGCATTTGGGAGAATTCTGTGATGGACCCATGGGTATTACAGGTGGTGACAGAAAGGTACAGGATCCCTTTCGTATCTCTTCCTCCCTTTCGCTTCTTTCCCTCTCATACGCCTCAGGGCACAGAGAAACACCGTCTGTTTGATGGCACTGTTCAGGCTCTTCTGGACAAGGACGTTCTAGAGCCGGTTCCAGTTCAGGACAGAGGTATGGGTTTTCTGATGTCAAGGTTTTCTTCCACAGCGTTGCTCATGCTCGTCCTGCCTTCAAGATTCCTGCTCCTCCGTGGGATATTAACTTGGATTTGGTCCACCCCGTCGCGGAGTTACATGCTCTGTCCTGTAAGCCACCCTATTTGGTGTTTCACAAGGACAGGGTGGTGCTTCGCACCTCTCAGGAGTTTCTCCCGAAGGTGGTTTCGGAGTTCCACATCAATCAGGAGATTGTGGTGCCCTCTTTCTGCCCTGACCCTACCTCTGACAAGGAGAGGGCTCTCCACTTGTTAGACTTGGTGCATTGCCTCAAGTTTTATGTACATCGCACTGAGTCTATCAGGCAATCAGACACCCTTTCGTCATACCTGAGGGTCCTAGGGCAGGAAGACCTGCATCCATGGTGACCATTGCTTCTTGGATAAAGTCCACTATTCGTAAAGCTTATGATCTGAGGAAGAAGCCTCTTCCTTTCAGGGTCACGGCTCATTCTACACGGTCTATTGGGGCCTCTTGGACTTATAAGAATCAGGCCTCTGTTAATTATTTGTGCAAAGTGGCCACTTGGTCATCTGTGCACACCTTTTCGAAGCACTACCGTGTTGATTTGCTGGAATTGGATGACGCCAATTGGCTGATGTGGCTGATCGTTCAAATCTGCTCTGGTGACTTCTGGGAAACTCAGTGGTTGAACATTCTAGAGTTACAAGTAACCTGTAATGGACAACAGAGAAAAGAGGATTTTAGTCTTACTTGTTAAATCCTTTTCTCTTAGTCTATACAGGTTACTGGTCTCCCACACTGTCAAGGGACCATGCTTGGCTCTCCTGTGGCAGACTGTGGGGGTACTTTGGGGTTATGCTCATAGGAGTCTTCTTTCCCTTCACTATCTAGTCAATAGTTAGTGTCTCAAATCTTTCTGAGCTGGTTGGATAGCTGCAGCCAAGGAGGGAAGGTAGGCTCCACTCCCTGCAATCAATTCTTGAATTGTTCCTGCCTACTTAAAGGGGCGGATCGCCTACCCAGAATTACCAGTAACCTGTATGGACTAAGAGAAAAGGATATAACAGGTAAGACTAAAATCCTCTTATATATAAAATTATGCAATTAAACCTACTGTGCACACAAGGTTGTGTTATTTTATTTGTATTTGCCTCAAGACCATACTATACCTTCTGGAATGCTTTTGCAATGACATAATCATTTGGAATGTTACGGTGCTTTGAATTGTAATTTCTAAGATTTCTTTGCAAAATTCATACTGAATTTGTGGCTACTACTGTTTAATTTAGCAACAAACAACCAAATATCCATAAGCAAAGCAAACAAGGTCACTTTAACAGCTGATAATATACATAGATTATTGATAAACCCTATTCAGATGTACTAAGAGCAGGTTTGGCACATATTTATATGTCATGTGTGAAATTAAAACAGTTTATAATTTATTTTATGCATAGAAAATAGAGAATTTATTTTAGCTTTAAGGCCCAGTAAGTGTGTATGTGCTTGCAGGATTTTAAAATATATGGAGCTAGTTTGTATGTATAATTACAGCAAGGACATAAAAGCAAGAAATAAGAGACGTCAGTGCACAACATCACTCTTAAAAGTAAAGCACTTAAACTGTCTTATAACTTAAAGATATTCTAACTTGAATTGAAAACAAATATACTAAAATAGTTTCTTTAAACATTGAGGAGGTCATCACCTTACTCTTCTGTTCATTGTAAAGAATGCCCTGCCTTCAGCCCTCTATTCCTTGAACTTTTAAGCAGGGGTCTTCCACATGGGTGATGTTAGGGCTTTGTGTCTGTTCTCCACCCTATAAGCTTTGGACTTATCTATCCCAAAGTCATTTACATTTTGAGTATTCCATATGCCCCTTGGCCTTGTAGACATTGATGTAAAAGTGGGCTGCTTCAGTGAATCCATCCCACCTCAAGATCACCATGAATAAATCAAACTCTGGTAGATTCCCCAAAGAAATGACATCACAGTTACAAAAACATGTTGGAAATCTAGATTTAGCATGTTCATTGGCTTGGACATTTTTACCTTATTCGCTTGATATGGTGAGAGATCTCCTTCCACTAACTTTATAAGGACATATGCATAAAAAGTTGAACAATTCTGAGGAAAACTAACTACATCATAGGGGACAAATAAAAATTCACATTGCTTTCAATGCAGCTTTTAACCCTTTTAGTGCTAGAGGTCTGTGAAGCAGAGCATTGGCAAAATCGATAGCACTCAAGGGTTCAAAAGCCCAATTTAACTCTCTAAGGACCAGATCTGTGTGTAGAACGTTGAGAAGCAAAGTAATGCACAGCACTCTGGCTTGCCACAGAATTGCTCCATTTTCTCGGTGCATATAGATTGGAATCTATGAAATTCAAGGATAGCTTTGCTGCTTGCCATTTTTAATTTCGGTGGAAAATGACATAAATATGGATTGGATATAATTGGTTTCTTTGTGGAACATACCCTTGAACTGCTGTACTTGCTTACATTCTTAACCCCTTACCACTCGAGGACGTACATGTACGTCCCGAGCAGATGTCCCAGGTGGAAAGAGGACATGCATGTACTTCCCGAGCAGATGTCCCAGGTGGAAAGAGGACATGCATGTACTTCCCGAGCAGATGTCCCAGGTGGAAAGAGGACATACATGTACGTCCAGAGCGCATGTCCCAGGTAGAAAGAGGACATGCATGTACGTCCCGAGCAGATGTCCCAGGTGGAAAGAGGACATACATGTACGTCCAGAGCGGATGTCCCAGGTAAAAAGAGGATGTACATGTACGTCCCAAGCAGATGTCCCAGGTAGAAAGAGGACATACATATACGTCTCGAGCGGATGTCCCAGGTGGAAAGAGGACGTACATGTACGTCCCGAGCGGATGTCCTAGGTGGAAAGAGGACATACATGTACGTCCTGGAAGTCATTTTAAAAAATGCAAGGGGTTAAGAAATGGATTTATATAGCTACTTCTCCTTCCGATTTTTTTTTTTTTTTTAACTTGTTTTATTGAAAAATTACTTATTTATTTTTAACCTGCTACTATGTTATATAGCAATACCATGGATTATTTTTTTTTCCTTTACTAGTGATGGCCCTGCTTTCATACTGCATCCACTTCGACAAATCCAATTTACTACTTTTCAGTTGGAACTGGTATTTTGATTATGACATTTTATTTTTATATGGTGTGCACTTATATATTGAATGCAGGCCATCATCAGATGTTGATTGCAGTCCAGATTATATGCTACTCATATATTTATGCAGCCTTTTCTAGTCAAGCACATCCTCTTAGTACAGGATTCTTTTTATTTAAACACTCCTGGAATTTATATGTGGCCACTGCATTGATTGTTGATTTTCTTTATAGCCAATCATAGGATCAAAAAGATTCAGGAAAAAATGTATTCAGAGTGCTAACCTCTTTTCTAGCAGAGGTTTCTCAATTACAGATAAATAGATGTAACAGTTGAGTACTTAACTGTAGCTGTTCATTGTCCCTTTAAGATACCACCATTTTTTTTCTCTTTGGCTAAATTCTAAGTCAAACCTACAGCTTAGTTAATTGAGAGGTTAATGTGCCTCATTGGAAGTTAGAAATATGAAACAATTTGGAATGAATGATTTTGATAAAATTAAAATAATATATTTCTATATTTATTAAACTCTATCCCATTAAAACATGTCATGTTTTGAATTGGTTTTGGCACTTGCAAGGCAGGGGAGGAATCTTGAGGACAAACTTTTTTGTTGACACTTTTGAAGAGATCAGTAATGGAAAAAAGGATAAAATATCAAGAAACCAGAAAAATAACATGAATTGAATGTATTGATGTTGACTGTAAAAAACATAATGTTGCTTATAAATCAGTTAATAAGAAAAAAACAGTGATGGGATTGTACAAATCTGCTAATGCATCTATACTCACTAATAAAATGACTTTGCCTATGTTTATATACAAACACCTTTAGTACATATGGGTGTACACAACTTTAGCAGCACACAAATATAATGTGAGCAAGCCCTTAAAGGGGCATAATACATTGGATCATGGGAACAATGAAATGGAAAGCAATATCTCAGCAAGTAGTGAATGACTCTTATTAAAGGATAACACATATCTAAAATGATCTGGGATTATACTCACTTAAATACTCTGTACCCCATCCTAGCCTCTATTTATTTTCTGAGGCCTGAAATCTACTTTTACATTTGATTTGTGGGGGCTTCTTTTATAATAGCAATCTTCATAGAGCATCTAAGAATTGATTGTTCTGCTCTGTTGAAGTGGTCTGAGAGAAGGTAAGAACCTTTCTGAATTGCAGAACAGTGGGTGCTAATATCAACACATTAACAGTACTATCTGCCTAAACAATGAAATAAAATGTCTATATAGTATCATTAATGCATGATTTCAAAATGCAAGTTAAGAATGACATTTTAGGGATCTAGCATAAAATAACTAAATGTTACAGATGCTAGCTGGACATAACCTAGTTGAATGTTTGGGTGTTATTGTGCCTTTAACCCCACCCTTATAGTTAGCATTAGAAAAATGAAGAATTTTGTGCTTATTTGCTTTGTGCCATGTTAGCAGGGGCCTGAAACAGGTTGCAGTGCAATGGCATATGTAGAAACACCCATACATTCCCATGCAGTGCATCCCTTGGAGCTAATTGTCTGGTTTTCTGGAAAAAATGTTTGTACCAAGGCTGATGCAGTTAATCATAGCAGTTCTATGCATGTATTTTAGTACTGAGATCAACACATGAATTCAACTCAGTATGTATATCAGAGTCAAATAAGGGCTGTCGCTTAAAGGGATAGTAATGTTTCATAATAAAAGCAGCTCTAATTAATCATCATAGTATTTGGACTTTGGAGAGTGTTATTTCAGAGTTGTAGTTCAGGAGTAATTCAATGACAAAGTGTCCCCCTCCCGCCCCTTTTACTGATGTAACACTGCTCACCTCAGATCAGAAGGGAGGTGCCCAGGTAGACTGCAGAGATGGACAATCTTCAATTAAGATAAGGGAAAAACCTGAAAAGCTTGTCAAGGGGGGCAGGGATTCCATTGTTTTCATAGAAAGAAGCTTGTCCCCTTCTGTTATCTGTCTGGTCTATGGACTGCATTCTACATCTGAGAAGAGATGGTTTACACTAGGTAAAAGGGGCGGGAGGGGGAAACTTTGCTTGTGAATATCTCTTAAACCATAAAGGTTTGAGAGTTAAGACTTATATCCTTCTTCATGGTTTTTTTATGCCTACAAAATAAAATAACGTTAAAACGAAGTATTACTATCCCTTTAACAGTGCAGGTATAGTATTGAATCCTTTGTTCTTTAAAGCTAAATTGGAGAGAAATAAATTGTAAGAATTAATATAGGGTATATATGAACTTGCCAGTTAGGGATGGGCGAAAATTTCCGCCTCAAACTGAAATCTGCTTAGAGAAAAATCTCTCACGATAAGTGAATATTTTCCGTTTTTTTCTTCTTTTTTCACCTAGCTCTTTCCATTGAAATCAATGGGAACATAGAAGTTACACAGAACACATATCAAATATTATTTTATTTCCCAAAGGCATAGTGTAAAAGGGGCATGAAGGTGCCTGTGTTGGTGAGGTGTGGGGAAAGAATCAGTTGAACAGGGGATGATTTTTTTGGGTGGTTGTTTACTGGGATTGGGGGCAAAAAAGAAATCTTAAATAAAATAAAATAAAATAAAAAACCCATAAAATGTTATATAAAGGGGTCTGAGGAGGGTGCCTGTGTTGATGAATGAATGAATCATTTGAACAGGGAATTTGTATTGAGTCAGATTTCTTGACTGCTATTGGGGGTACAGTTAAAAAAAAATAAATCAGTAAAATAAAAGAAGACATTTGTATTGTAAAGTGATAGAGACATAAGCTGCCACTGGGGTGGACTGACACTTGACTTGATAGAGTATTTTGTAGAGGATGATTTGTTTGATTTGTTGTTAGAGGCCTTTGTTGGACTTAGACTTATTAGAGGCCTAGGCCCTGAAGAAACATTGATTTGTAGGAATTAAGCTTGTTTGGCACAAGCCCTAAGGAAACATTGATTTGTAGGACTTAAGCCCGTTAGAAACAAACCCCCCAAAAATTGTTTATTTTTTTGTAGGATTAGGTTTTTTTTAATTAATTTATTTTTTTTCAAAACACAAGCCCTCAGAAAAAAAATAAAAATTCCCTACTGGCCTAATGCCAGCAGGTCATGTTGGCCATTGGCCATTGTCAAATGTCCTCCTGAGTCCCGAGTTGCAGCTGCCGTTCGTACTGCTGCTGCTGAGTTGTTTAAGCAGTAGGATGATTAGGCAGCTGAAAGGGAATGGGATCAACAATAGCAGTAAGATGGAAGATGTATGATAAAGGTTCCACTTGCCACAACTGGATCCACTGATGTGCCTGAGGCAGTAGCAGCACAATAAGTAGCCCCCAGTCTATGTGGAGAAAAGAAGAAGTTGGCCATTAAATCTTCTCCACCTGCCCCTCCTCCAAAATCATGGGTGCTTTGTTATTAGAATATATATTTTTCCCTTGAGAACAGGAACTGTGGCTTCAATCAGCAACTGCAATGTGCACAGTGTGTGTGTGTGGTAAATAACATCTGGGGGCACAACTGTATCCAAACACCTGCCACCTGGTCTTGATTCTCCTCCACCACACTGGCATGTGTGGTCAGTGCACCACACAGTGTGCAATGGGTAGAGATGAACTGCCATATCCTAACATTAACAGAGTGGTTATCATTTGGCGAGGAGGTAACGATGAATGAGGTGGATTGGCAGGAGATGTACTTGTTACCCTAGAGGAAGAAGGTGATGTTGATGGCGAGCTAGTTGTTTCGCTCGTCATGGAACTTCCAGTGTCTGTCTGTGTTTCTTTATTCTTTCTCCTCTTTGATCTCCACCTTTCTGGAGAGTCAGGAGGTACAGTAACAGTGGTGCTAAATTTCTGTAATGGGTTTTTGGCTTTAACATGTTTGACATAAATGTCATGGTGTATGTGTTTCATGTGTGTTAATAGGGAGGTTGTGCCAAGGTGTGTTCCCTCCTTTCCCCTTTTCACTAACTTGTGACAAATTTTGCACTGTACCATTGTTGATGATGACTGCACTGTGCGTACCGGAAGAGAAAAATAGTCCCACACCCATGACTTCTGGGGGGAAGGATAGGGAACAGGTGGAGAAGAATGGCCTCTTTCTTCTTGTCCTCTACATTCCCCTTCACTTTCTGTGGCAGCGGATAATGTTGCTGCTACTGCCTCAGATTTAACACTGCAACTAGAATCAGGAGTATTGCTACTGCTGGCAAGTGGAACCTGTCCTAGTCCAGCATTACTTTTTGACCCCATTCCCACCGTGTCCACAGTGGTCTGTGGCACACTAGCCTGCTTCTCAGCACCCTGCTGCCCTTTCATCTCAGCAGCAGCAGAAATTAGAGCAGTTGCAATTTCCGCAAATTCCAGAAACTCATTGCTAGTGGTGGTGGTGATGTCCATCCTCATCCCTGTCTCCCATTCCTTTTCAGTTTCTGATAAAAAGGACATCAATGGCTCTTCCACCTCAGCTTCTCCAACACCACCACCACTAGTCCCTACATGATGCTGCTCTATTCCAGACATCTCACTGCTGCTTGGAGGAGGTGATGAGCAATGTGACAGTGGGTCCCCTGCTGTCACACTTGCCATCATTTTCTCCTTCCCCCCCTGAGTACTACAAGAAACACTAACAGCAGGCAAAGTATTGGTGGCAGCAGGTTCAGTACTGGCAGCACGTTCAGCACTGGCAGAAGGTTCAGCACTAGCAGCAGGTACAACACTAGTGGCAGCACATCTGGCAGCAGGAACAACACTAGAGGCTGCAATTACAGCAATGGTGGCACTGGCAGCAGGGTCAGCATGTCTTGCAGCAGGCACAGTCAGCTGACTTGTCCTGCTCTCACTAGTACTACCCTCCCTTCCTATTCCCTTTTCTCCCTCCCTTCCCATTAAAGGGATAGTAATACTTCGTTTTAACTTTATTTTATTTTGTGGGCATTAAAAAAACATGAAGAATGATATAAGTCTTGTCTCTCAAACCTTTATGGTTTATGAGATATTCACAAGCAAAGTTTCCCCTCCCCGCCTCTTTTAACTAGTGTAAGCCATCTCTTCTCAGATGTGAATCTGGTTGTATGACCAGACAGATAACAGAAGGGGACAATTTTCTTTGTATGAAAACAATGAAAGCCCTTCCCCCCTTGACAAGTTTTTCAGCTTTTTCCCTTATCTTAATTGAAGATTGTCCCTCTCTGCAGTCTACCTGGGCATCTCCCTTCTGATGTGGTTGAACAGGGGGGGATACTTTGTTTGTGAATATCTCTTAAACCATAAAGGTTTGAGAGATAAGACTTATATCGTTCTTCATGTGTTTTTAATGCCTACAAAATAAAATAAAGATAAAATGAAGTATTACTATCCCTTTAAATTCCCCAAGATCCCTTGAGGTGGTTTAGAGGGACTGGACAGCATTGGTTCAGTACTGCTAGTCACTTCCTCCTCCTCCTCAGACTCAGTGGACACATAAGGGTCCTTCCAGCTTCTCCATTGATTATTTTTCACCCTGCTCATAGCGATAGGATTCACTATGAGCCTTTCCTGCCTCAATTTTTGCAAAATATCACAGCAGAACAGCGCAGCACAGCACGTCTGTCTCGGTCTGTAGTTGCTTCTATTGTGTCTGCCTTCAGCGAAAACGTCACGTTTTTATAGAGGACGTACGAAAACAACGTAAATCAATGGGAGGAAACTTTATAGCCATTGAAAATATGGCAAAAGATTTTGGCCAATGGGCGAAAGATTAGAAAATTTTAAGAGCTAGTTTTAAAGCAAATTTTCCACGAAAAAGCAGATAACAACGTGGTTTTTGCGAAATTTCCCATGGAAACACGGCGACAACTTTCACCAAACCCTACTGCCAGTGCAGCTTACTTACTGTGCTTAGACACTGGCTTATAAACAATACAGCACAGTGAGGAGTGGGCAACAGCATATGATTACTTTCACGCGTACCAGTCCACACACTCCGCCATCATTAAGACATTAATGCGAGCAAGCCCTGAATGCCTCTCCTATAGAATGCTCAGTAAACTGTAATAATATTACACTGATTATCTCTGCAACTTGTTTCTAGATAGTATAGAGGAATGTAACATCACAAAATGCCCCATACACTGCCACACTGCTCTTTAAATAGCAGAAGTAGTATAAGAAGGAACATTTTTTACACAGCCTAGTACACAGTTTATAGGTAGCCTCAATATACAAAAATCTGTTGCAGCACCTAGTTTAGCATGGAATCAAATTAGGACATTTGTGCTAATCAGTTTTGTCAACTTCAGGTGAGTGGATAGACCGATGTAAATCATTAGAGACAAATGTGAGAGTTTATCAGAACATGGAAGAGGTAAATGCAATTAAAATTAGTCTATTGTCACAAAGTGGATAGGGAGACCAGTATTTAGTCCTTATGCTTAAAGCTAAGGAGAAGCAATTTGTGGAACAACCACATGCAATGAAATAAAAACATCCTGTTGATTAAAATGGGGCTTTTAACTCACTTGAATCTGAGAGTTCTTCGTTGCATTGCTTCACAAAATGTTGACGATCTGTCTAGCATTCAAGGGGTTAAATGACTAGGTATGCTATTTATTAGGATGACATAGATGAATTTACCATCCCACTAGGAGACACAGGGTATGATATAATACATAGCAAAAACCCACAGTGAATTAGAAAAGAGCCTCTACAAATGAACATCAGTCTAAAGCTGCTATAGATTACATTGCATATTACAAAAATAATAAATAACTCTTATAAACCATAGCCTCTCTTTCTTAGTAGATATGAGGACACCTAATCAAAGGTAGACCTCTCACACAAAAAAAGCTAAGAAACACACATGTAGGAATAAATCAGCAAGTAAATTGTGCTAAATTAAGTGGATACATATACAGTAAAACTCATAGACATTTTCATCCATATAAAAGGTTTAGTACATATTATGCTAGGAATAAATAAGCAGGACTGTTTGAACCCCGTCAAAAGTGAACATAGTTTTTAAAGTTGAGACCAAGAAGAAGATGCAGTTGTTACAAGGCTGCTTTTGTCTAGAAGGAGACTGTATGGTTCTTTGCCGAAAATCTTATGGCCATAGACATGCTTTGACAGAATCATGCAGACCACCACTGATGGAATCATTGTCTGGCCCTTACAGGCAAGATGATCATGGTGCTCAATAAGGTCCAGGTGAACTTCATATAGGACTTTCTTCCTGTTTCTAAGATTACTTAAAATCTTTATTTTGTACCCCTGGTACCACATTATAAAACAGCACTTATATTGCAATTCATATAAACTTCAAATACTTTCCTTTGCTAATTATCATGTCCTTTTTATGTTCCTAAGTAATTCTTCTCAAACTATTGATTATAGTATTGAATATGTTCATTTTTTCCCCAGCATCATATTACACAAAGTCTCTGTTGTAATCATTACATTGCCATAATTGCATTTAACCTCTTGAATGAGAGAGATCTCAATTACATTGTGGATCAATGCACTAGAGACTCTAGCCTTGGCGAGGTAAATGATGTCACATTCCTCACCATGTCTTTGTTTACAATCTATTTACATTTTGTGATAATTATTTTTACTTTTATAGTGACTATAATATATAGTCTCCCCGAGCTGCATTTAGTATTTACCAACTGCTTCAGTTGTTCTAGACCAGAGATTCTAAATGTTGATCATCAGAATGCACCAACAGGTCAGGTTTTCAGTATATTTTCTTGATCACAGGTAAGTAATCAGTGCATCACTCATTGTAGTTGATCTTCCTATATTTGAGTAGGGATATACATAGAACCTGACCTGTTGATGTGCCCTGAGAACCGCTCTAGACCCCCCCCACACACACACACACATATACATATACACAAGTGGCTTAGAAAGGCTCATTTCTGACACTTTTTTTTTATCAGCGTGTATGTTACAAATTGCTGTGACCCGTCTGGTCTTAAGACCAGATTCCACATCTGAGGGGAGGTGGCTTATACTAGGTAAAAGGGGAGGGAGAAGGATACTTTATCATTCAATTAATCTTGAACTACAGCTCTGACAGTACTGAAATAACACTCTCCATGGCCCAAACATTTTGAGGATTAATTGGAGCTGCTTTTAATTTGAAGTATTGCTATCAAATGTATTATATATTTTTAAGGATGATGCATTTGTTTTACAAATATAATAAAATGATCATCCATAGCAAGAGAAATTTTGTACAGTATAACTGACTGAATAAAATGTAACTGAATTTAGTAATTAAGGGACAATTCAAGTCACTGTTCTTTTTGTAACACACGATATGGAAACTTCTTTTTATTCCCTAAATACTATTTTCTTAAGAGAGAGGGGGAGGAAAAAAATAAATGATTTCCTGGCATTTTGATAGTGTAGAATTGGTTGTTAGAAGATACAAAAGTCACTCTGACATAAATTGAAAGTAAAAGCTTCTATTTTACTCTCTGCTCTGCAAGTTTTTTATAGCATTGTTACATTCAAACTATTGTATCTTTTCATTCTGTAGTCTACCAGTACAGACATTTTTTTAAATGTACAATATTGTCTAAAAATTGATGAGGTTCATACCCTTTTAAAATTTCATGCAATCCTAGTCAGCATTTGTAAAAATAATTTCTTAGGTGCATGAAACACCAAAATATGTTATAAACATGCTTTTCCTACTCCTATTTAGGCTGCTGTGATTTCACCCCATCTTTGTTTATACAAATGATAGGGTCAATGTAAGGCATGACTGAGGTAAGCAAATAAATAGCAATTTCAATTAACTGACCTGAGTGGGTTCTTATTGCAAAACAATTGTCACTTAATTGTTTTTTCATTCTAGTAACAGTCTTGATAAAAAGGACCAAAGTGGACACTTATACATATTATTTTGAAAGATTTTAGACCTTTCTCACCAAAGAAAAAATGTATACAATATTGGCTAGGAGTACATAATATTTTAGTGGATTTGAGCCCGTTTCAATTTCATTGGTGATAATGTCCCTTTTGTTACTTTGCAAGAACCTAGAAAAAGGATACAGAATGTTATTTCAATCACACAACAAGCTCAGTAAATCAAGAACAATCTTTAAATGTGTTGTCATTAAATATGGAGCAAATGCAAATGTAGGCTTTTGTGCATAAAGAGGATAAAACTAAATTACTTCACTTAAACAGCTGCATTTTTCACACAGTACAGCCTCAAAACTTCTGTGTTACTTGGTTCTGCATTAAAAAAGATGTTGCATCAAGGGACATGCTAATAGAGCCGATGGGGCATCATAATTACTAACTGTACTCCGTTTAAATCAGTAGTTCCAAAACTGGAGGGCATGTTCCCTGTTGGGATTTCGATTGCGAGTATTTCAGAACTAGTCAGTATCAGCACATATCAGTATTCATATTACTGAAAAGAGATCACATTTAGTAGTTTGACTAGTTCTAAGAACCACTGTGAACACCACAGTCTGCCATGTTTGTGATTCATGTATATTTGGTGAGATGATTGTGTACATTGGTTTATAGAAAGGTATGCAGCAAAGAAAACATATTAATTGAACTGGTTTCTTCAAAATACATTTAGGACTGGATTCAAATGCAGGTGCTAATTTTATCTCTGCTTTTATCTCCAGGTTTCCCCGTAGACTTCAACAGGAAAATATTTAAAGCCATGCATTCATTAAGCGCATGGTGACTAGCTTGGAAATCAAAGTCTTACCTTTAAAAAAATAGCACATTCTAAAGAAACCCTTGCCGTTTGGAGACTGATGGGCAGGTTAGTGTGGTCTGCACGCCTGCGCCATCAGTCCCTTCCGGTGACCATATGGTCATTGCAGTGCTACTCAAAGGAGACTGGGACTGACAGAGCAGACGTAAGACAATGTAACCTGGGTTCCGGTCTCCAAACGGCAAGGATTTCTTTAGAATGTGCTATTTTTTAAAGGTAAGACTTTGATTTACAAGCTAGTCGTCACGCGCTTAATGAATGCATGACGACTTAAAAAGCCACAATTCTTTCAACATACCTTGTAAAATATAAGTCCCATTTGTACATCTTGTTTTCTGCTGTTGCACTGTTGTAAATGCTGTATCTGATGTATTATTTGGTATGGAAAGATACCTTTAATAAAAAATATTTAGCAAAAGAAAAAGGCATGATTCATCTGAAAAAGTCTGAGAACTACTGATTTAAATGAGTGTGATTGTTTATTTGCTCAAAATGGTGTAATTGGTTTGTCCCATTATCCATATTTCCCAGTATGGTCTACTACACATATGCTTATAATGGAACCAAACAGCATTAAAATAATAATAGGAGTAAATGTTTCATATATGCATATTATTATTTATATTTGTTCTCTGTTGAAGTCCACTGCTCATTTTGTTTTAACTATTCTACATCTACATCATCATCAGTCATCATTAGGTCATCCTCAGCATCTCCCACCTCTTCTTGTCCACTAGTTTTATATACCTCTAAGCTTTTAGAGGTCTCAAACAATTTCTGTTTACTTTTAATTTCACAAAGTTCCTTACTAATTTGAGGAAAGGTGTTTTGGTGCTTGTTTGTCTCACTGTCAGATGCAGCAGTTGTTTGAGATGCTACAGATACTTCCATTATGCCACCATCAACACTAGAATGCTACTCATCATCTTTAGTGTTCTTATATGGTTTTTTATAGTACTGGAGCAGATGGTGGTGCAACTTTTGTCGGGACCCTGACAAACTGCATCATCCATGGGAGGAGAGAGATCACCATTATTTATAAGCTGCAGCAACCATGGCTGTAGTCAGTTTTTGGACTATCACTTTACTCACACGTCCCCCACTGCTCTTACTCCTTTCCCCCTCCCCCTTGTTCATTTGCTGGACATTACAATAAAAACACAAATGGTAGTTGAGTAAAGTACACAACAGAACTTATAGAGTGTGATGTCTTTCCTTGACACTCAACAAAATTCTTAATCTTGGCTAATGTCAATCAAGTCTGCATCAGTCACATAACTTGCATCAGGGTCCCAGTCAGCTATCACCTTATTTATTTTTTTATATATTTTTTTAAACTGTTGTATACCCTATCCTATCAATGTTAAAAAAAACACAAAACCTGTTAAACAACCTCTTTACCCAGATTCCCCTAGCACAGAGATAATAACAGCATATCTGCAAGGAGCTTGGACCACAGTTGCCTATGTCTTTCAAATTAAATAGTTCAGACAGAATGATGGGGTATTTGGGGTTAACCTCCTTTGCGCCCTTCTCACACTCCACCCAGACACTCATAATACAGAGAAAATAACAGCAAGATCAGCAAGGAATTTGGACCTCAGCTGCCTGTGTCTTTCAAATTAAATTGGTCAGACATAATGTTGGGGTATTTGGGGTTAATTTACTTTACTCCCTTCTAATTCACCCCGCCAAACTCCTCGAACACAGATATAATAACAGGAAAATCATCAAAAAATATGTACCCTAACTGCCTGTGTCTTTTGAATCAAACTGGTCAGACAGAACGTTGGGGTATTTGCTCCTTCTCACCCCCCAGACATGTATAACACTGAGATAATAGTAAGATGCAAAAGGAATATGGACTGCAGCTTGTGTCTTTCAAATTAAATCGCACAGACAGAATGTTGCGGTATTTGCGCCTCCTTTGCGCCTTTCTCACTTGCCCAGACACAGAGATAATAACAACAAGATCAGCAAGGAACTTGGACCTCACCTGCCTCTTTCAAATGAAGTCAGTCAGACAGAATGTTGGGGTATCTGGGTTCAACTTCCTTTGCTCCCTTCTCACTCACAACCCTAGACACCCCGACACAGAGATAATAACAGCCAAATCAACAAAGAAATTGGACCACAGTTGTCTGCGTCTTTCAAATCAAATAAATCAGACAGAATGTTGGGGTATTTGGATTCAACCTCCTTTGCTCCCTTTCTGTCCCCCAAATGCCCATTATAAAGAGAACAAATGTCCAGCCTAAAAGTTTCCCTGAACTAAGCTTCAATTCCGATTTATTATCCTGTCATTTCTAGCTACAAAATTAGCTGCTCTCCTTTCCTCTCACAAACACAGAATGATATGCTTTGGGAAAGTGCTCCTCTTTTATAGTATGCCTGTGGGAAAATCAGGGAAATTCACCATATTGTCAAGATCTTCCCTTTTTTTTCTTTCCTTTTTGTGATTCCTTGTCTGGTTTTTCGTTTGTTTTTTCCTTTTTATCTGTATCCTGGTTCCGTGACATGTCTTGTTTTTTACTCTGAACCTTTACAGAGTGTCAGCACTCTTGGGCTGATGCGCAATCAAAATATTCCAGTTCATGATCCGTAGTTCCAGTTTCGCTCCTGTGTTAACGCCTTGTATATTGACCCGGCTTCTCCTTTGACTTCCCTCCTGCTCTATGACTTGGCTCCATGTTCTCACGTTTCCTGTTACCATCTTTGGCTCCATTTACTCAACTTCACTTCTGCCTCTCCCCTGTTTACTATTTGGCTTGACTGGTTTCTGATCCTTGTTCTCTTATTCTATTCTTGTCTGCTGCTTGGTTCCATCTGTTTCAACCCTGGTGGATTTCCATCTCTTGTTCTCTCTTCCACCTATTGAGCACTGACCTCCTAGACTTCCAGTCGAAACCTTGTATAGTCAGTTCATTGTCATTTCAGGGTTCCTGTACAACAACTACAACTAATTCTGCTGGTAGGTTGGCTTCTCTGTTAATCTCCTCTAACTCAGTGGGTAGTCGCTGTTCTTTGCATTATCATCCCGTTGCAAGTCGGCTTTTCTGGTCTGTCCTTGTAGCCAGCATCTCTAACATGGCCTAGGCCACAGCAAGGCACTCCAGAGAGTAGCCACTGCCAGGCAGCTTCGAACCCTAGTCATTGCTCTTAAGCATCTGGCCCACTAAGGCCTACCTCTCAGTATATTCTGCATTGTGTTTCATTCTTCTTATCATATAAAATAGCAGTCTGTCACCTCTTTATGGGGATAACACTTCACAGAGTCTAACCAGTCATCTTAGATTGGGCTCTTATCTGTCAGATCATCACACATGTGCTTGATAGAAATTCTTCCCATTGATTTCAATGCAATGAGCTAGGCAAAAAAAGCAGGAAAACTTCACTTTTCAAAAATGTTTTGCCTGTCAGCGAAAAGTGTCATTTTGCCCATCCCTAATGAATAGATTTATGTAAATATCCCATACTTTTAACTAGCATATGTGAACATTAATTATTCAAAATTAAGTATCCATATTTTACATCTCAAAATATCATCTTAAACTTATTTTTAAATGTATGTGTACATCTTCCTGTTCAAGAAGCATTTCGTTAACCCCTTAATGAGCCTTGAAGGTCATGGCACGTAATGGGTTGTTTTGCGTTAACGACCCATGACGTGCCAGGATTCTGGGCTCTCCATGCGGCTGCACACCATTCGGGGAGCCCGGAACCATATACCAAAAAATTAAAGGTCTGTGGTCCTTAAGTGCCGGCCACGTGTGTGCGTGGCCAGTCCTTAAGGGGTTAATGATGTTTGTGTTGTTTATATTGAGGAATAAGAAGTCAGTTAATTGAATGTCATTAGTACCCACTGCTCTTGTATTCAGAAAAGCTGTTATCTTATATTAACCCATTCACAGATAATCCTAGACAAGTACTGGAGTCCTGGAAAAGACAATTACTGCTCCCTCAAACAAATGCAAGTCTAAATTGTAAGCCTCACAAAAGAAATGATCATTTATCAGAGTCTAACATGTAGTACAGAGCATATAAGCTCAGTTCATTTTAGGTGTTAGTGGTCTTTTAAAACAACGTGGAGAGAAAATAAATTGCATTACTTTGTATAGAGTATTGATTTTGGAAAATGAATAAAGTTCTTGTACCACAGGAACATTTTGACTTTGTTAGGGAAATGCCTTTGGCATTACATTCTCAGTATGTTTTTAAGAGGCATTCCTGCCTGTATACTGTCACAACAGGAATTCATGTACCTTTGCACCAGAAACATTAACTTCTTGAGGACCAGAGGAGTTGGCAGTGATTCGCAGTACATAGATCACCCCTCCAGCCTTCAAGGGGATAGAGCGTTGCTGAAGAAATGTTTTTAATATTAGATATTAAGATTCTTAAGTCTTATTAAATTTGCTTGGAGAGAGAGAGGGGGGGGATGATACAAGACAGAAGTTCAGAATCTGTTGGATAGCGGATTTTATATGTTAGCCCTTTTGATCCTCCATTACTAGTTACTTATATTAGGCAAAGAAGGCAGTGTTTAAACATAAAATACCTGTAACTAATATACTCATACTACCCATACAGTGCTGGTATTATTGGGTTCATTCTTACACACAACTGTGTCACCTTCAACAAAGAGACTTGGCTTCAATTTACGGGAACAGTTATGGGAACAAGGATGGCACCCCAATACGTCAATATGTTTTTATGCCATATCTTGAAGAAGGATTTTTAGCCACACTTGAATGTAGACCATACATATACTACAGCTTTACAGATGATATCTTCATTGTATGGACAGAGGGAGAGCAGAGCCTAAAGGAATTTCATAGCTCATCCAATTCATTTCACCCATCAGTCAAACTGAATATTTCCAGACACTACAGTGTCATTGAAGAGGAACAAACTTTACACATCTATATACAAGTAACCCACAGACTGATGTGCCTCCACATCTCCAGCTTCCACCGACCAGAGAATAAAGGACCATTACATGTAGCCAGGCAACCAGATGCCCCTGAATGTGTTCTGACACGGAGGATAAAATTGGAAGCCTTGAATCTGTGGCCGGATCATTCAAAGAGAGGGCTTGCAAGCCACAGACCATTGGCAGGGTAATCAATTCTGCACTTGGTGCACCACAGGAACACATACAGAAGTATAAGGGATGTATCATAGCCACATACAACCTGGAAGGTATATGAAAAATAATCAAAAAAGGCAGAAAATGTCCCTGTGACACTGACCATGCATTCAATTGGACAAAACCTTGCATTGTCAGTCACTGCCATCTTTACATATACATAAATCTAACATGACCATTCTCACCAAAGGGACATTCAGCATCACACAATCAGATTACTGCACATCCAAGAATGCAGTATGTGTGATTGAATGCTTTAAGTGCTGCCAGGGATACTATATTGGGGAAACATGCAAAAAGTTACAGGCCAGTGTAAACAAGCACACACACAAAAAACACACATATGTAGTTGCCTGCTTGCTAACTTTTTAAATGCCCTGCTGCCCAGCATTTATTTCCACCCTCTTGTCCTCATCCAACCAGCATCTGCTCTCACCCTCCTATCCTCAGCCTAGGGTAGGCCCCTGTCTGGTTTGCTTGCTTCTGTCTGGGATTCACTGGTCCTGAAACCCAGACAGAATCATTTGCATGCTACTTGCATCATTTTCTGCCTGCATTAAAGTAGTGGCTAGATTCTAGTAGACCTTTACTGATGTCACTACTTAGTTATGTGATTACAGTGTGCATGGAGGGGGGCCCACAGTAAAAGAGAGAGATTTTCAAGCTGAAGAGAGAAGGGATGAAAGTTATAGAGGTGCACAATATTTTGGACTTTTTATACCCAATTGCTGTGACTTGTGTCTATGGGTACTAGGACAGATTATTCTTGGCACTTTATACCAGAACAATGTGGGCTCTATGAATCTGTCCCTGTTGTTAAGTTCTGTAATACCAAAGGTCTGAAGTGCTAAAAAAAAGTCACAGTTCTAGTGCAAACCAAATGAACCGAAAGGAGTACATACAAATTCCCATTGATTTAAATGACACTTTTAACTCCTTGAATGCAAGAGAGATCTCCAATTCATCACAAAGCAATGTACCTGTCTAGCATTCACTGGGTTAAAATTCCCTTTTAACTCCTTGAGGGACAGAGGGTTGCACAACGCATTGAAAAACAATGTGATGCATACCCCTCTAGCACTCTAAGGGTTAAAGCAATGGACATTTATATATATATATATATATATATATATATATATATATATATATATATTGTGCACTTGGTTTCCCCCCAAGATTGCACCCCGTTTTCTTAGTGCATGGCTGTTCAAGTTTGATCCTCAAGGGCCATCAACAGGCCAGGATGTAAGGATTTCCCTGATTAATCACTGGTGAGTCAGTCACAATGAATGAGATACTGATTATCTCACCTGTGTGTAATCAGGGAAATCCTTACATCCTGGCCTGTTGGCGGCCCTTGAGGACTGAACTAGGACTCCCGTGCCTTAGAACATCAGCTTTTATCCTCCACAAAACAAACAAACTCAAGCTAAAGATGAGTCATTCTGGAGCAAACCAAATTCACAATGGCTCTTGTTGCTCTAGACTGGGCTTTTAACCCCTTTAATGATTGTGAGGTCTCAACTACATTGTGAAGCAGTGTGTTAGAGAACTTTCTAGCACTCAAGGGGTTAAAAGTCCCTTTTAAGTGCAAGGAGTTTTTATTTAACCCCTATGGAGCATTTGATTTATCCCAGAATTGTTTAGCTTCCTAGATTTCAAAGCACTTTATTGGGAGTTAGTAATTAGTACTATGTACTTTTAATTTTTGTATGTGGGATGAATAGGTTTATATATTTGGACCAAATAAGCATGTACTGGTGTCTCCTGAGTCCTTAGTATAATAGCGCGAGCTCCAGGATTCGGCCATGTGATCGGTTGAATATGCTATTTCACAGAACATAAACAGATTAAAGCTCAATTATTGTGTAAAAAATGTAAAACTTTATTTTGATAATATTCCAAATGTATTAATTGTTAAAATAATAATAATTAGTGGAATATTAAAACATTAGTGGATGCAGAAACACAGCATGCTAGTATAGCCTGCATATATGATATGGTAGGATATATTTCTAATTGAAATACAGCAAAAATATGACAAAACAGAAAGATTGAGATGCTAAAAAAATCAATGTTCAGTCTTTGTGTGTGGTGATTTTACATATGTGTGTATATATATATATATTAGGTTGAAGCTTGTCATTCAACGGGGTCTAGGTGTGAGGGCTAGCGCATGGGTGCCTGTCAGCTGAGGAGCTCAGAGCTGCTCTGACAGAGCCGCCTTACAGGTAATGGCCTGGCACAGTGCTGATAGCTAGCGCCCAAGTGCCTGTGGACAGAAGATGCAGCCTGACACTCAGTTCTTCTGTTCTTCCACATGGCGGCAGGGGAGGGGGACAGCGGCGGTAATGCTGTGATCCCCTGTGCGTGCTGAACATGAACATTTACTATATAATTATATATATATATATATATATATATATATATATATATATATATATATATAAAAAATTCAGTGTTCAGTCTTTGTGTGTGTGGATGTGTGTATATATATATATATATATATATATATATATATATATATATATATATACATACACACTTTTTTTATTCAGTGGATATATATTGGCATTATTTAAATAGTAGTGTAGCTAAAGTTAATAGACTTTTACAATTTATAATACAGTTGTTTCAGTATATGCTAACCCCTGCATTTGGCTATTTTAAATTTCAAGATGGTTGCCTTTTTGTTTTGTGAGACCTGCCCCTTTTAGCAAGAATGTCTACAAACATTAAACCACTTTGCAATAACTGAAAGCTTACTGTGAAACTAAATGTTCTAGATTTATACAAATATACATTTTAGACTATTAATATGCTGTTAAAGTATACTTGCACAATGGAATAAATATATATAGACTGTTTTTTTCATCAAAATACTCTTATCGCCAACATATGTAATTTACCCCACAACAGTTAACAGCATATTATGTGTGTGAATATAATGCCATGTAAGCTAGCTCCAGGCTGTCCAAGTTCAGGCCTCAAGGGCCACCAATAATATAGGATATAAGGATTTCCCTGATTAACCCTCTGAGTATCAGAGGGGTACGCAATGGATTGCTTTGCAATGTGTTGTGTACCCATCTGCCACTGAAAGGGTTAAGCACAGGTGATTCAGTCAAAATGAATGAGCCACTGATTAACTCACCTATACCACTCTGGCAGTCAGAGGGCTAAGTCCTGGCCTGTTGGTGGCCCTTGAGGACTGAACTTGGACAGTTCTAATCTTACTAAAGAAAAAACACTGAAATGCTTAATAAAACTTATGGTTTACTACACTAAATTGAATAATTTATTTTGGAAAGGATATCATTTCTAAGATGGCAGATTTTTCTTTGTCTGGAAGACAAAAGCGAATGGTTATGCCAACATACAAAGGACAAATTCCATCACTTTATTTTAAAATAATTACAGCACTAATTTTACCTTAGTGATTCTTTGAGTAAATTGCAGTCACAATTCGCATACTTAAATAATTGGTATTTATCACAGAACCTCTGAAAAGAAGCTCATCTTAATTTGAGAAACAGATACGAACTTTCAAGATAACCTGACACAGAGTTAGCATATTAGACACAAGGATCAATATAGCTATAAATGACCAACTCAGAATTTCTCCTCTATGATCAATGCAACGTGCATTTTTATATACATAAATATATATATATAATTTGCCGCAATATGCCAAAATTGAATATCACACAACATATATATATCCTAATACACAGACTCACAGATGCTAAATCTGTATCATAAGTTACCAGATAACTTCAGTCTAAACAATTATCTCAAATGAGCTCACATTCACCATTCAAAAATTCAGCAATGCATCTTTATCCTCCTTCAGGAATGGTTTTCAATCTTTAGAATATTACTAGATTCTGCCCCTGACTTCACCACCAAAGAATGTAACTATAAACTGATTACCATATGATACAGAAGCCCCAGCAATTACACAAATTCTATCTTACCTCATCACTAACCTGCTGGCTTTGTGGCTCCGGCCTGGGATCCATGCTGTATATCTGCTGGTCTTATTCACTGATTTCACCTTTTTTGGGTCACTCTATGCTCTCAACTGGGTCAGATCTTTCAAGTACGTTTTGTTGGCTCCCCCATGTCATTATTATTTGGTCATGACCTACCTAATCCGATTGCCAAAAATAAATTTCTCCACTTAACAAATGCAGCCAAAAGGCTGATTCCATTACATTGGTGCAAAAACTCTAGAACTGTCTGAATGGAGACAATTGGTGAATCTCACGTGTGATATGCAGAGCTTATATTATTCAGATAAAGGGAGATATGACCTCGCATTGACCTAATGGTCACCTTGGTTGGCTTACACCACTGACCCTCATCCCCGCCCTGTGTAGCGAATGTTTTTGCGAGATCCTTAGCACTTTGGCAGGACTGTTGCGGTCTCCTACTCTAGCTACCGACACCACTGTGTACATTCTTCCCTGTTTTTGATTCCCCCTTCCTTGTTTCACTTTTGTGTTTCCAATTCTATCTTCTATCTCTCTCTCTCTCTTTAAGGGACATCTGTGAGACTCTATGGTGTATTACACCTAGGACCTAGACAGCACTTACTATTTTGTGTGACAGGGTTGTTAATTGCATTATTAGTTTTCACTGATCTTTGATATGGCTTTCTTGATAAATGTACACTAGCTCTGTAACATTTATGTTTTATGATTATTTATGTTTGTATTTATACCCACAATCTTTGTTATAACTATGGCTCGCTGTTTTCTATTATTGTATTGAACTTTAAATAAATAAAACTTTTTTTTGGAAAAACACAAAAAACCAATTCAGCAACACTAATTTACTAATATATATTAAGTTAGATTGTAGATTAATTCTACATATAGATTGTTTACATATCTTTTACTGACACACCTATCATGATCAACAAATGGAAATCATACTGTAATTAAAGCAATATCTCAATCTAGCATACTATAGTGGATATTTAACTTTAGAGAGACATGGGTCCATCGGAAATTCACTAATCTGCTCCTTGGATGAAATATCAATAGGGTTTCCAGATGTTTTACAATAAAAATCATAAAATATATATTTCCCAGTTCTCAGGTTACATTCTGATCTGCTTTGAATGACAAACCAAAATCAGTGTTACCTTCTATCACTGTGCCCGTGATCCTTTTCTACATGGCGACATTGCTACTTCCGGGTTTCACCCTACACAGTTCTTATTGGTCACTGGGTTCTGACTCCACCTAGGGCTAGCCCTTTTATACCCGGTCCTGTCATACTTTCAGTGCCCTTTCGTGGTGTACCTGTACCTAGCGTTTGAGTTGCTGCATGATCCTAGCTCCGTGTATGACCTGGCTCACCTGAATACGCTTCCTGTTTGCTCCTGAGTTGATTCCGCCTCTGTTGCTGACTAGGGCTGGCTGACTACATCTGCTTGTACTGAACTGGCTGTGGCTGAGAACCCGCTTCCATTGATGTATAGGACTGGCTGACTACCTCCGTGTATACCGAACTGACTTTGGATGAATACCCGCTTCCGTTGCTGACTGGGACTGGCTGACTACCTCTGTGTGTACCGAACTGGCTTTGGCTGAATACCCGCTTTTGTTGCTGACTAGGACTGGCTGACTACCCTGTATGTACCGATCTGGCATTCTGGCTTCTGACCCCTCTTTGGGCGTTACCTTGAGCCCCATTAACTCTCGCTCTCATTACCACTCAGCAGACTTCCGTTACAGCTCCAAGCATCCTGTAGTGCTGCACCCTTGCTCTTGCTGTATCTTTTGTCTGCAACTCACTAGCATTCTAGGGAGACTGAGTTGCGAGTAGTTACCGTTTTTGCTTCACCCTAGCATTCTAGGGTTCCGGTCACTTGTCAGTATCCTGTCTGTGAGTTGCCTCCGATTTTCCCAAGCATACTAGGGATCCGGTTCCTTGCCAGTAGCCTGTCTGTGAGTTGCCTCTGATACTCCCTAGCGTTCTAGGGATCTGGTCACTTGCCAGTATCCTGTCTATGAGTTGCCTCCGATACTCCCTGGCGTCCTAGGGATCCGGTTAATTACCGGTAGCCTGTCAGTGCGTTGCCTCCGATACCCCTAGCATTCTAGGGTTTTTGTTGCCTGCAAGTCTTCCAGCCTGTCTTTGCCCCAGCCTCCCTAGCGTTCTAGGGAATTGCCTTGTAGTTACCTGCCACTAGTCTCCGTGTGCCTTCCCGCAGCCTTGGTACTACTGTGGTTTGCTCTGTTCCAGCGTCCAGTCTACGGACCAAGACTTCTTATTTTGCCTTTAGTATTGTCTTACATTTGTTTAGTATCTCTGTTTCCATCCTGACCAGTGACAGATTTGGGAAGTACCACGGTACTGTCCCTATCTGGGCCAGAGTAGGTTGTTACACTTCCTTGCCGATCATTTATTTTCAATAAAGCTGATCTTAACCTTGCCATATTTGTCTGAGTGTTCTTACAAAACCGTGACACCTTCATCCTTTTTCACTGAATTTCAGTTTTCTCTGTGTTCCTTTCCTCCTTTTCTTAAGCAGTTCCCTTCTCACTCTTAGGTTTTGATTAAACTTACTTGACTTATCTGACAACACCACCTGTCACAGTGATTGCAATCAATCATAGGATATTTTTTGTGTAGAGTTAATTAAGGGTCTGACTAAGTTTTGTTTTAGGTTTTTTAACTCTTTAGTAGAAAACTTTTCCTTGAAAACATTTTTGCCAGTAGGTAGCACTAAAAGAACAAATAATTTGAGAAAGTTTTCCAAAATATCCTTGAAAATGAGATGACCAGATGGGAAAATTCTTATTATCTTATATGTTGTCCTCTTCATTATTTATGTAACAGTTTTATGACTCTTTACTTGACATGTTGGCTATTCTTTTTTACAATTACTGATTAGACCTTGTTACTTCGATTAGATAATAATTTCCACAACCTAACACTTGGTTTTAGTTTTCAACATCCAAAAAGGCAAATAGATATTTCTTTCTAATACCACTAACATATAACATGGATATAATGTTCCATTGATTTCCTTGCATAATAACAGATACATAATATACATTTTTAGTTTTATGGTATCTAGATAAAAAACAATAGAAAGGAGGTGCTCCTTGTGCAATATTGTTAGATGGAATAAAATTAACACTTCCCTTCACCATTGTCAGAAGTCAATTCACAAAGTTAGTGTTCAGCAAAACACATATGTGATCACTGAAAACCAAGCAGGAGGGATCTCTATACTGCCCCAATCACAGTATAGATGGTCAACTGGAAAGACTGGGAAAAATAAAAAGCGCAACCACAACACCTCTAAGTTGATCAAGCGTTGATTATTACTCCTGAGGAAGTGATGCCATGAAACGCGTGGAGCAATACGTTTTCCCATTGTGGGTAATATATATTGAATTTTGATGTGATTTTATTGTCTTTTAGCAATATATTGCAGCTTTTTTATTGCTTTCTCACTTTGGAAATTGGTCCAAACAATTGTTAGCATATAGGCTATTATAGCCTTTCTACATTGTGAGATCTTTATTTCCTTAGGTATAAAAAATATTTTTGTATGTGTTTTTGGTGTTCCTATAATCCCTATGATATGTTAGGGTTATATACTCCAGCTTTTTAAATATATAATTCTGTATGATTAAATAGTTCCTAGTGTGGTCTACATATTGGACCTCCATATGTGGTAAAACACTGGGAACAACATTTTAAGAGAAAGGAGAAAATCCTATATACTCTTTGGAGCCAGTGAAGGAGTCACCAGCCTGGCATGACACTCCTAAAATCCAGTGCAAGTCCGTCTATCTGACAGGTAGGTTACACCTCTCTAGCATGTCAGTAAACCCAGTGGAGGGAAGGGAACATTGTACATACTATCACTGATAATACTATACTTAGAGGTGTTGTGGTTGCGCTTTTTGTTTTTCCCAATCTTTTCAGACTAGTTACATTGTGACCAGGATTGTGACTTGTGAAATCCTACACAACAAGCAGCATCCATCATTGGGGTAAGTGTAGATTGACTATTTTTGATCCTTTATCAGCTTAGCACATAACTTATTGACCCTTTGGGAATATACAGTCTTCTATTTTGAACTGTCAACTGGAACACTTTTATAAATGGGCCACTCCTCAATACATCCATCCAGAAGTGGAGTACATAGGGAAACACACAATAAGAGGATGTCTAATAGTGCCTATTATCCAGATAAATAGTGTATAAAATATATTTGTATATACATAGGTATATGTATTCACAAATCTGGTGGTTGAAAGGAGGTATTTACCATCTCCCAACAGTAAAAGCTTGCAGAGAAAATATATCTGTCTCTGCTAAGGGCTCCAGGGTAAGGTTCGTAGAAAAAAACAGGGTGCTGCTTCAAATCTTCATGTAAAAGATATATCTAATGTAAAATACAAAAATAATGTAAAATAGGTAGACCTTAAAAGCCATACAAAATGAACATTTTACAGTATAAAACTCAAAATCTGATGACTAGCATGAATAGCATCAAAGATCAGGAAGGAACTCGGACAATAGCTTCCTGTGTCTATTCAATCAGTGACACAGAATGTTGGGGTATTTGGGGGTAAACCGCCTATGCTCCCTTCTGTCAACCCCAGACTTCCCAGCACAGAGATAATGACAGCCAGACCAGGAAGGAGCTTGGATCCCTTGAGAGCAGGAACTGTGCCTCTCATTAAAAATTCACTGTGTACAGTGTGTGTGGTAAATAAGATCTGGCACAACTGCAGCCTATCACGGTCCCCGTGTTGTTGCTGTCAATCTTGGCTGTATACCTATGCATTGGAGGAAGCTGATTGGCCCGCCCAGGATGTTCCTTTATATGCTGGAGGTTGGGCACTTGTCAGTTGCCCTTTCGTGGTGTTCCTGTTCCTACACTTCGTTGCTAGTTCCAGTATCTCCTGTGTACCGACCCGGCTTGCCTGACTACTCTGCGGTTCCTGCTCCGTGATCTGACCCGGTTCTGGCTGACGACCCTGCTCCGTGATCTGACTCGATTCTGGCTGACGACCCTGCTCCGTGATCTGACTCGATTCTGGCTGACGACCCTGCTCCGTGATCTGACCCGATTCTGGCTGAAGACCCTGCTCCGTGATCTGACTCGATTCTGGCTGTGGACCCGACTTCGTGATCTGACCCGTTGCTGGCTGCCGACTCTGCTCCGTGATTGACCTGCTTCTACGTTTGTGTAGTCTGCTGCCGTCCGGTTCCTGTTCCGGTGTTCCAGTACTCTGCAGTCGCTCCTGCGACATTCTGAACTGTATAGAGACTCACTGTTTCTCTCTCTCTGCAGTAAGCTGTGACCTAGGGTACTCTGCCTTATGCTGGTTGTTGTCACTCCTTCTCATACCGAACCAATTAACCCGTGCGCTGCCATCGGCCTCCGTGGTGTGCCTTCCGAAATATTCAAGTATATGGTTAACTGCTGAGCCACTTATTTGTGTACCTCTCAGCTACAGTAGTAGCTGCCCCGGAGGGGTGCTCTGGCTCCGGCCTATTCACGATAGAGGGTACGCTTTCAAGCCGCACTTCCAGTGCGCTGGCTCCATACAGCTTGTGCAGTAACCTTCACTGTGGAATCCAAGGGGTGTCCAGGCCCCATCTGTTTGGCACTCGCAGGGTTATTACGTAAACTAGTAAGGGCGTTTATGGTTCTGGTTTCCAGCACTGGCAGTAGTATTCCCAGACAGCCCACGGAGGTGGTATTGGTTCAGCTTTGGTCATAAGGGCGCAGTTCTATTCTACGTGAGAGTGTATTCAGTCAGACACCTATTCTATCATTACTTGCTAGAGACTGTTCGATATATCCTGGGCGTTGGCCTATCCAGATCCTATTCCGCTGTAGTGCACCTATTAACCCTTAGGGGTTATTCTCCATTATATCATTGTGTACATTCACTTGTCAGTTTTATCATTACTGTTATTCTTTACTGGCCCTTAGGGGCACTATTTTACTATCCAGTTCAATAAAACTGTGTTTTTACTTCATAACCTGGTCTGTGTGTCAGAAAACCGTAACAGTACGAAAGGGCCATGACCTCAGACGGGAAAAGTGACTGTAATACACAGAACCTCCACTGGAGGATGGACGTTCACGAGCAACGCCTAGACCAATTGGCATTGGCCATGCAAACTTTGCTTGAACGTACGGTACACCTTGATAAACCGAATCCGGTGGTCACCCCAGTTATGACACCGGATAATACTACTGGGCAATTACTGGCTCCCCCCAGAAGTTTTACGGTGGCAGCGCAGTTACCGCTAAGATATGATGGCGAACCCACACTGTGTAGAGGTTTCCTTAATCAACTTGAGATATTCCTAGAACTCACGCCCCATGCTTTTCCGAATGACCGTAGCAAGGTGGGGTTCATGATATCTCTGTTAACGGGCAAAGCCTTGGCATGGGCTAATCCTTTATGGGAACAGGCTAAACCCTGTACGTTGAGTTTTAACGAATTTGTTAAACACTTTCGCAGAGTATTTGAGATACCAGGGCGAGACAGCTCTGCGACAAAAAAATTGATGGTATTACAGATGGGCGATCGTACTGTGGCGGAGTACGCTATAGAATTTCCGATTCTAGCAGCTGAGGTGGCCTGGAATAATGAGGCATTACTGGCAGCCTTCGCACAAGGCTTATCCGACTCCATTAAGGATGAAGTCGCTGCCAGGGAGGTACCTACTGATCTAGATGAGTACATAGAATATATGATACTCATTGACACTCGCATGCGCGAGAGACGCCTGGCTAAAAGGGCTAGTTCCAAAATCCATGGGCACGACAGGCGTTTTGACCCACCCTCTCCTCCCATTCCTCCTGGTCAGGCACTCGAAACAGGGGAGCCTATGCAGATTGGCTTCACTAGGTTAACTAAAGAGGAGAGGGCCTATCGCAAAAGACAAGGGCTCTACTTGTACTGTGGGCAAAAGGGGCATTTACTACGCACTTGCCCGGTACGTCCGGGAAACGCACGCACCTAGGGTACCTTGGGGGACAGGCCCTAGGTGGTGTACAACCGTCCCCAGATCCTAGTTCCAAAAAACCCACCATACCGGTGAGTTTTCTCCTTGATGACCAAGCTGTGGAGGTATTGGCTCTGGTAGATTCTGGCGCAGCAGGCTATTTCATGGATCGGGCGTTTGCTGAAAGATACGATATTTCTCTGTCTAAAAGGGATATACCGCTAGCCATTGAGGCTATTGATGGCAGAACTCTTGAACCAGCCCTTATCACCATGGAGACTATTCTCATCACTATGTCTGTTGGGGTCCTCCACAAAGAGGAGGTGTGCTTCCAGATTATTCATTCACCCCATCATGCAGTCATTCTGGGGTTCCCTTGGTTAATGATGCACAATCCCCAGTTTGACTGGCAAACGTGTGAAATTAGGTCATGGTCTGACTACTGCTCTGGTCACTGTTTATCTTGCCCAGTTAAGATTATGTGTAACTCTCCTTCTGTGCCAGCTGAATACTGCAAATTCAGTGACATATTCAGTAAAGGTAAGGCTGGTGCATTGCCGCAGCATCAGCCTTATGATTGCGCTATTGATTTGCCCCCGGGAGTGGTGCCACCGAGGGGTAGGACATACCCATTGTCCTGTGAAGAGAATAGGGCAATGGAGGAATACATTGAGGATGCCCTTACACGAGGGATTATTCGTAAATCATCCTCTCCGGCAGGTGCAGGCTTCTTTTTCGTGAAAAAGAAGAGAGGCGAGTTACGACCATGTATTGACTACCGTGGACTCAATAAGCTAATGTCCAAAAACGCCTACCCCATTCCACTCATCACCGAGTTATTTGACAGGTTGAAAGGGTCATCTATTTTCACGAAACTCGATTTACGTGCTGCTTACAATCTTATAAGGATAAGAGCCGGTGATGAGTGGAAGACGGCATTCAATACTAGGTCAGGCCACTACGAATATCTGGTTATGCCATTTGGGTTATGCAATGCACCTGCCGTATTTCAGGAATTCATTAATGACATCCTCCGTGACATGTTACAGTCCTGTGTGGTTGTGTACTTGGACGATATATTGATCCATTCTGCTAATTTAACCCAGCACATCCAGAATGTTTCTGAGGTACTGCTTCGATTACGCAAGAACAAATTGTTCTGCAAACTAGAGAAATGTGAATTTCATCGTTCCCAAGTATCCTTCTTGGGCTTTGTTATATCTACTGATGGCTTAGCTATGGATCAAGAGAAGTTGAATGCTGTCTTACAATGGCCACGACCCAAGGGGTTAAAAGCCATCCAAAGGTTTCTAGGCTTTGCTAACTATTACAGAAAATGTATTCAAAACTTCTCTACCATTACGAAACCTCTTTCTGACCTGACGCATAAGGGCGCTGATCCCTCTCAATGGTCTGAGGCAACTGAGATGGCCTTTGAAACCCTTAAAAAGGCATTTGCTTCTGCTCCTATACTTTCCCACCCTAATCCCACCCTGCCTTTCACGCTAGAGGTCGATGCCTCCGAGGTTGGGGTAGGGGCAGTTCTCTCCCAACGCCCCAAGGAAGGGGGTAACCTGAGGCCGTGTGGATTCTTTTCCAAAAAACTGTCTAGTGCCCAGAGCCATTACGAAATTGGTGATAGGGAGTTGTTGGCTATCATCTTGGCATTAAAAGAATGGCAACATCTCTTGGAGGGCACAAGAACCCCAGTGTTGATCCTCACGGACCACAAGAACTTGATTTATCTATCCGAGGCTAAAAGGTTGTCATCTCGCCAGGCTCGATGGGCCCTATTTCTGTCCAGATTCAATTTCATAGTCTCATACTTGCCTGGTTCTAAGAATATTAAGGCAGATGCTCTGTCTAGACAATTCTACACAGACATTGAGAGGGATGAGGCCCCTGTCCCCATAATTCAGCCAGATAAGATCTTGGCTACTATTCGTACCAGCATCACTTCGCCACTGGGAGAGCAAATCTTGGCGTCACAAACTCGGGCACCTCCTGAAACCCCAGTCGGCAAGTGTTTTGTGGACGAGTGGTTCCGTACCCAGTTGCTTGAGACCTACCACTCATCTAAGGCGGCGGGGCACATTGGCAGAGATCAGTTGACATGGTCATTGTCTCGAACATTCTGGTGGCCTTCCCTGAAGGCTGACTGCACCGCATTTACTGCTGCTTGCGCCACCTGTGCCCGGGCCAAGACTCCCAGACATCTTCCGGTGGGACTGCTCCAACCAGTGCCTAATAGTGATCGTACCTGGTCCCATATTTCTATTGATTTTTTGGGAGAGCTGCCGAGTTCCAAGGGCTATACATTTATCCTGATGGTGGTGGATAGGTTCTCTAAAATGGCTCATTTCGTGCCCCTCTCTGGCCTCCCTTCGGCCCAGGAATTGGCATTAGTTTTTGTCAGAGAAGTATTCCGCTTGCACGGGGTTCCCAGAGTGATAGTGTCTGATCGAGGGAGTCAATTCGTGTCGAGATTCTGGAGGGCATTCTGTGACCAGATGGGCATTCAATTGTCCTTTTCCTCAGCCTACCATCCCCAGAGCAACGGAGCCGCTGAGCGTGCCAATCAGGGACTGGAACAGTTCCTACGCTGCTTTGTGACTGATCATCATGATAACTGGGCCGACCTGTTGCCGTGGGCGGAGTTCGCCAGGAACTGTGCGGTTAATTCATCATCTGGGAACTCTCCATTCCTTGTCAATTATGGGTTCCAACCCTGTCTACTCCCAGACTCATTTCAGGCCCAACAGATTCCGGCTCTGGATGAGCACATGGAGCAGCTCCACTCCACTTGGGCACATGTGCAGAGGTCCCTCAGTCAGTCCTTCCTCAGACATCAGAGGCATGCCAATCACAGACGGCGGCCAGCGGTTTCCTTCCAGGTTGGGGATAGGGTATGGCTCTCCTCCAGAAATCTCAACCTGCAAGTGACCTCGAACAAACTGGCTCCCCGGTTCATTGGGCCATTTAAGATCATTCGCAAGATCAATCCTGTGGCATACGCATTGGAACTACCTAATAATATGTGTATTCACAATGTGTTCCATGTGTCTTTACTGAAGCCCTTGGTTTGCAACCGCTATACTACCACTCCGGTGGTTCCTGGGCCGGTAGATGTGCAGGGCCAAGAGGAATACGAAGTCCAGAGCATTATTGACTCCAGGAGATATAGAGGCAAGTTGCAATATTTGGTCCACTGGAAAGGGTATGGGCCAGAGGAGCGCTCTTGGGTTGACCACAGGGACCTCCATGCTCCACGTTTGTTGCGCAACTTTCACTCTAAATATCCTCAGAAACCAAGACCCTCCAGCAGGGGAGGGGGTCTTTGAGAGGGGGGTACTATCACGGTCCCCGTGTTGTTGCTGTCAATCTTGGCTGTATACCTATGCATTGGAGGAAGCTGATTGGCCCGCCCAGGATGTTCCTTTATATGCTGGAGGTTGGGCACTTGTCAGTTGCCCTTTCATGGTGTTCCTGTTCCTACGCTTCGTTGCTAGTTCCAGTATCTCCTGTGTACCGACCCGGCTTGCCTGACTACTCTGCGGTTCCTGCTCCGTGATCTGACCCGGTTCTGGCTGACGACCCTGCTCCGTGATCTGACTCGATTCTGGCTGACGACCCTGCTCCGTGATCTGACTTGATTCTGGCTGACGACCCTGCTCCGTGATCTGACTCGATTCTGGCTGACGACCCTGCTCCGTGATCTGACCCGATTCTGGCTGAAGACCCTGCTCCGTGATTTGACTCGATTCTGGCTGTGGACCCGACTTCGTGATCTGACCCGTTGCTGGCTGCCGACTCTGCTCCGTGATTGACCTGCTTCTACGTTTGTGTAGTCTGCTGCCGTCCGGTTCCTGTTCCGGTGTTCCAGTACTCTGCAGTCGCTCCTGCGACATTCTGAACTGTATAGAGACTCACTGTTTCTCTCTCGCTGCAGTAAGCTGTGACCTAGGGTACTCTGCCTTATGCTGGTTGTTGTCACTCCTTCTCATACCGAACCAATTAACCCGTGCGCTGCCATCGGCCTCCGTGGTGTGCCTTCCGAAATATTCAAGTATATGGTTAACTGCTGAGCCACTTATTTGTATACCTCTCTGTATCTTACGAGCTCCCTCTGTGCACCGACGGCCGGTGCTCGGTGTCTGTTTGCCCGCTCGCTACAGTAGTAGCTGCCCCGGAGGGGTGCTCTGGCTCCGGCCTATTCACGATAGAGGGTACGCTTTCAAGCCGCACTTCCAGTGCGCTGGCTCCATACAGCTTGTGCAGTAACCTTCACTGTGGCATCCAAGGGGTGTCCAGGCCCCATCTGTTTGGCACTCGCAGGGTTATTACGTAAACTAGTAAGGGCGTTTATGGTTCTGGTTTCCAGCACTGGCAGTAGTATTCCCAGACAGCCCACGGAGGTGGTATTGGTTCAGCTTTGGTCATAAGGGCGCAGTTCTATTCTACGTGAGAGTGTATTCAGTCAGACACCTCTTCTATCATTACTTGCTAGAGACTGTTCGATATATCCTGGGCATTGGCCTATCCAGATCCTATTCCGCTGTAGTGCACCTATTAACCCTTAGGGGTTATTCTCCATTATATCATTGTGTACATTCACTTGTCAGTTTTATCATTACTGTTATTCTTGTACTGGCCCTTAGGGGCACTATTTTACTATCCAGTTCAATAAAACTGTGTTTTTACTTCATAACCTGGTCTGTGTGTCAGAAAACCGTAACACAGCCAAACACTATGACACCAGAAACCAAGTACTGCTCCGGTCACTATGCCCCTTGTCCATACACCGCTATGGACACATGATAAATTGCTGAGAGTTTAATAGTATTGATGAACCCACCCTGACACCAGCTTAGGATATTCTGTGGGATGGAATCTCCTCAGATGCCCTTGATTCTGCTTGATGCCCTACTTGCAATTCTCATCCACCACACTGCTATATGTGTTCAGCGCACCAGACAGTGTGCAATGGGTGGACACGAACTGCCACATCTTAACGTCTACAGAGAGGCTATCATTTGGTGCGGGATGTAATGTTGAGTGAGGTGGATTGGCAGAAGATGTAGTTACCCTACAGTAAGAAGGGGGTTGCGAGCTAGTTATTTCGCTTGTTATCCACCTTACAGCCTCTGGCTAGGTCACTCTGTTCTTCCTCCTCTTTAATCTCTGCCTTGCCTTTCTGGAGAGTCAGGGGGTACAGCAACAGAGGTGCTCGATTTCTGTGGTGTATGTTTGGCTTTAATATGTTTGACATAAACATAATGGTGTCTGTGTTTCATGTGTGTTATCAGGGAGGTTGTGCCAAGGCTCGTTCCCTCTTTTCCCCTTCTCACTAACTTGTCACAAATTGTGCACAGTGCCATTGTTGATGACTGCGCTGTTTCTGCCCCAAGAGATAAATAGTCCCACACCCATGACTCCAGGGGTGGGGATAAAAGGTGGAGAAGAATGGCCTCTTTCTTCTTCTCTCCATATTCCCCATCACTGTCTGGGGCAGACGATGATGTTGCTGCTATTACTGCTACTGCCTCAGAATCAGCATTGCAACTAGGACCATGAGTACTGCTGCTGCAATAGTCCTGCATCACTTGTTGACCCCATGCCCACTGTGTCCATGGTGGTCTGTGGCACACTAGCCTTCTCCTCAGCATCCTGCTGCTCTCGCAATGCAGCAGCAGCAGCAGCAGGAAGTAGAACAGTTGCAAATTCCTCTGATTACAAAAGCTCACTGCTGGGGGAGATGCCCATACCCATCCCTGTCTCCCACTGCTTCTCAGTTTGGGCTAAAAAGTCCATCAGTGTCTTTTCCACCCTAAGAAGCAGCTGATCTGTGCTCCTGGTGGTAGTATTATTGTTGATACTGACAAGCTGCTGAACCTTCTTAGTAGTAGTACTAGCACTGGCGGGACTACTTGGGGATGGCAAGTGTGACTTTGGGTCCCCTGCTGTCACACTTGGCATCATCTTCTCTCCACCTCCTCCTGAGAATTACAAGACACACTGGCATCAGGTTCATCACTGATATCAGGCACAGCACTGGTGGCAGCAGGGGCAGAACCTCTGACAGCAGGCACAGGCAGCTGACCTGTCCTGCTCTCACTACTACCCTCTTCTTCCTTCCTTGATATTAATTTCTTCAAAACCCCTAGAGGTGGTTTAGAGGGACTGACCAGCACTAAGTCTGTATTGGCCACTTCCTCCTCCTCCTCAGACTCAGTGGACACCTAAGGGTTCTTCCAGTGCCTCCTTTTATTATTTGTAAACTTGCTCATAGTGATAGCAGCTACTATAAGCCTCTCCTGCTTCAAATTTGCTAAAAAGATGACACCAGAACAGCACAGCACATCTGTCTCAATCTGTAACTGCTTCTATTGTGTTTCACTTCCTGGAAAACGACACATTTTTATAGCAAAAGGCGATAAATGTGTTAATCAAAGGATAAAAACTTTCTAGCCATTGAAAAAATGGTGAAGAATTTTTGCCAATGATTTTAATTGCTTTTTTTAAATCAGATTTTTCCCATGAAAAATCAGACCACATTGTAGTTTTCTCTGAATTTTTTGTGGTAACATGACGGGACCTTTCTGTCACAGTTTTTTGATGAACACTCAGACCAGATTGGTAAGGTTAAAATGACTTTATTAAGATAAAGTACATACACGTAGTTAGGCCCTTGGACCCACACAGACAGAACATAAATATATACAGGTAGATGAAGTAATAGCAAGCCAGTAATAGAAATGTATGATGGAATGGAAACAATCACTGGCAACGAAGGTTCTGGCTTGAACAGGACAGGCAGCAGTCAACGCAGTCCGAGAGCCGACCACAGGACCTTGATGACAGATGGTCCAGGAGTAGATGACTGGCACAACTCAGACGCCTGGGAGGCACAGAGCCCAGAGGAGCGAGGCAACACTACTGGCACGACCCAGATGCCTGGGAGGCACAGAGCCTAGAGGAGTGAGGCAACACTACTGGCACAACCCAGATGCCTGGGAGGCACAGAACCCGGAGGAGTGAGGCAACACTACTGGCACAACCCAGACGCCTGAGAGGCATAGAACCCAAAGGAGTGAGGCAACACTGACTCTGGCACTGGATACAAATAGACCGAGCCAACCCTAATAAGCAAACCCTAGAATGCTAGAGGTGGATCGTAATACTAGTATGTATATATATATATATATATATATATATATATATATATATATCTCAAACAAGAGCGAGCGAAGGAAAGCACTCCCAGGAAACTTCTTATGTTGCAAACAATGTGGATTTATTGTTGATCAACGTTTCAGCCAACACTTAGGCCTTCCTCATCTTGCAAATATATGCGTTGGTGACCTTGCTAGCATTCATGGGGTTAAAATCCCAGTTTAAATCAGTGGGGATATGTGGACTTCTCTTTTCTCCCTCTATGTTGCAGTTGGCATGCTCTAGCAGTTATTTAGCATGATGAATAAGGCTCACAGGGGGACATTTCTAAAAAGCCTTCTTAGTGTACATATAAGAACTGTCTCTAAAGTTCATAACTTTGCATCATAGTTATAAAGAAATGAAATCAAGTTTATAAAACTGTATATCAGAATATTCTGGGAAAATTCGCAGCTGAGAATATTTTTTCACATACATACAGATCACTTTATACTTCCATTAAACACAGGTTATACCAGGCATTCAGATTTAGGGCTCGATCCAAATGTTGGAGTAAAATATGCTGGTAGGGCAAAATGGATACCGACTGACAAAAGAAAATGTGTTGGTTGATATTCAAATGTCCTACCGGCATTAAGCACAAAGGACGTTGGACCATAAAAATTGTGTTGTCCAAAAGTCAATTTTGTGCATTAAGTTCCCAAAACGCAGCTAAATAATGGTAGTTTTGGTAACTTAACATACTTGACATACTGCCAAACACCGATCATTAACTAGAGTGTCTTACACTTACCTGTCATGCACTGTCCTCCTCCTTCTGTCTTCTCTTCTTTCTTCTACTCCTTCTCTTCTGTCTTCTCCTTCTTCCTGTAAAATAAAACAATATAAGTATTAAAAAGCATTAACGTTTATATAAGTTAACCCCTTGAGTGGCAGAGGGGTACGCAACGCATTGCAAAGCAATGCATTGCGTACCTCACTGGCACTCAAGAGGGTTACAGTTTATTGTGCCATGAGTATTCTACAAAGTAATTGCCTCCATGTATTGTCGCAATGTGTAAAAATGACATAGAAATAATATATATATATATGAATGAATGAATGAATGAATATGTTTATTTATATAGCGCCACAAGTGTACGCAGCGCTTTACAATCTCAGAGTTTAAACAATACAGGGTTACAGGTGCTTTTTGTAGAGTGAAACATTGGGTGCGAGGTCCCTGCCCGAAAGCTTACAATCTAAAGTGGTAATGGGAGACATACAGAGTACATTAGGGTCAAGTGCTGAATACAGTGCTAGTTTTCATGATAATAGAGGACATCAGTAATGTAAATAATTTATATGAACATTCATTGTACAACATCAGTGCCTTCTAGCATGTTGAGATTTTATCCAAGAGGTGCATATATATATATATATATATATATATATATATATATATATATCAGACAAAATTTAATGCAGCAATGATAAGTAAATTCACCTAGCATATATGGTGAAGTCTCATCCCAGCCAATCAGTTTAAAGAACAGGCACTCAAATCTGATTGGCTGGGATGTGCGTAAGAACATTCCTGCCAATGGCTGTGAGGGAAATGGAAGTGAGACTGCCAATATATAAAGGCAAGCTCACTTCCAATTCCCTCAGTGTGCAACGGGCATTGGCCTGTTCAGGACTGAGGGCATTGGTGCGGCTGGTCTGTGTCTCCACATATGCTAAGTGAATTTACTTAGCATTGCTGAATTAAATATTTGTCTGCTATGTACATATGTATATATATATATATATATATATATATATATATATATATATATTTCTATGGCATATTTACACATTGGGGCAATACATGGAGGCACAATAAATACTCATGGCACAATAAATGCTAACCCTTTGAGTGCCAGTGAGGTACGCATTTCTCAAAGGGTTAAATTATATAAATGTTAATGCTTTGTAATACTTATATTGTTTTATTTTACAGGAAGAAGGAGAAGAAAGAAGAGAAGACTGAAGAGAAGGACAGAAGATGACCAGGAAGCTGAGGACTCCTCTGGACATCAGGAGTAATAGTAAGTGTTACTTGTAATGCAATGTTTTTTTTTTACTTAGTTAATTATACCCCACTGGCACTCACAGGGTTAATTATACGAACATCTGACACATTTTTCATACTTTGGATGTATTAATACGGGGCTTAGGGCCCCATATCAATACATCCACTGAGGACTTAGGGTTTTTTTTTTTATTCAAGTTTCTGCGTCGGCTGTTTAAACAGCCGATAAGGGACTCAAGTTAAAAAGAAAAAGAGAAAAAAAAAATAGAGGTGTTAACTTTCCCGTGATAACTTGAGTCCCTTATCGGGTTTTCATAGCTAACGCAGACATTTGAATTGATATTTACAGGGTTTTCATAATTTTCTATGGATGAAAACACCTCTTAACTTTATCACACGACGGCTTTTTTTTGCCGGTACTTTTTCACAACACAGACATTTGAATAGCTTACTGTGTGGGAAAAAATGCTGTCGGCAGAAAAAACAGCCGTCTCCAACATTTGGATCGAGCCCTTACTCACTAAAACTGTCTTTATGTCTGAAATAAATATGAGCCACAATTCTTATTTGAACAAGACCATTTCTACTCCACTTTTCAAAAGTCAACTGACTGGATTTAGTACTTTAGTACTCCAATTTTATAAATTTCCCCCAATGTCTTTTATTAATAATGAAGGTGAAAACTAGGTAAGCTAACAGAAAAAAAAAGAACGAAAAAAGTACCTTATGTAAATGATCAATTTATCACATGTTGTTGCATTCATAGTTGAGTGATAACTTGTAATCCTAGTGCAAAGCTGAGGTCTGGAAATGCTAGACCAAAATCAATATCCATTCTGAAAAAGCATCAGATAAGATCCCAAGGCATAGATTAGAAACTAGAAAACAATAACATAAAACGCATTCATCAAAGATAAATTATCTGTCAGTAAATGTTAATATAAATGTTACCTTATATGTATTGATATGGTATATTTTTAACTTTAAAAATATCTTGTCTAGTTGAAGATATCTGTTTACATTATGAATGCATGACAGGATGCACATAAAGCCACACAATGTTTCAGCTTTTCTTGTTTTTAAAGATCAATCACTATACTTTTCTCTTTACATTTCAGTGTGACAAATGAAGAAACACATTAACCTTTTGAGTGCCAGAGGGTTTCACAATGCATTCCAAAGCAATGCTTTGGATACCCCTCTGACTCTCATAAGTGTTACCCTTTGCGTGCCAGAGGGATATGCATCACATTGCAAAACAATGCAATTGCGTACTTCTCTGGCACTCAAAGGGTTAAGCAATACAGTAGAATTTTTCATGTAAATATGATCTGTATAATGTCATATGCTCCAAAGCTTAACTTTAGTGGATAATTTCTGATGAAAATCTGATATGTGTTGTGATAGCATAACCCAATTATCACATCACTAGTTGAAAAGCCTGTTTACACAGACCACAGTGCCGCGGCTGCAGTCATGAGCAGTAGAGGTTACCCACGCCATGGCTGATACGGAGTGGGATGCTCCAAATTCACACCGGAGTCCTCTCTGCGCACCTTCCTGGGACTGCTTGGTCCCAGGAAAGTGCGCAGAGTGGACTCCGGTGTGAATTCAGAGCGCCCCGCTCCATATCAGCCACGGAGCGGCCAGTTTCTACTGCGCGTGACTATAGCATGCACAGCCGTTTCTGCTGTGCATGACGGCTTCTGACAAACTTCCTTAGCGAATTATTATATAGGTTTTGCAATTGCGTTACAGTTAAACTTATTTCTACGTATGTATGTATGTATGTATATCTTTATTTATATGGTGCCACACAGTGTAAGCAGTGCCTTACAATAGACGTAAGTTATATTAAATAAGAGGGGATAAAATAAGTGACACAGTCATAGAAACATTAGGAGAGATGTTCCTGCCCCAAGAAACTTACAGTCTAAATGAGATGAAAGGCTGAGTTGACATTACTTGGGTTTGAACCTGTGACCCGAGAACGTAAACAAGTTCTATACAGGTGTATTAACCAAAGGAACCACCTTACCAGCTAGTAATTCAAACCTGAAAGCGAAATCTATCCTTCAAGTGGGCCCGTCTCCGTAACCCTCTGAGTGCCAGAGTGGTACGGAATGCATTGGTTTGCAATGCATTCCGTACCACTCTGGCACTCAAAGGGTTAAGATAAGTTTAGTTATGCTGTACTAGCCATTTTTCTGTAAAATGGTTTTTGAAAAACTAACCTTTACGTTTTGGTGACATGGCAATTTATGCTAATTTACTGCACAGTGTGCTAATTGGTTATGTTTGAGGCCAATTGTAGCTCTCATTTTTTGTATGGGCTCTACAATTGTTTATAGCACAATGTGTGGTAATGTTGGTTAAGGATGGATGCAGGAGAAAAACGGCACTTCCCACTGTGCAGGGAATTTTCAGCAAAAAGTGGCATTTTCTCACTTTTTCCACGTTTGTCATTGCATTAAAACCAATAATCTATATAATTTAAGTGACACTTCTTCCCATGGCTCACAACAATTAACAACAATAATGTACCCTCCCTGCCATGTCCTTGGCATAATCTGCAATATGAAAGGTCTGCAGATGCTTCCTGATCCCATGCATTCTATTGGCCGCCTCCACATTGCGATTTGTGGTTAGTGCATCACACATGGTTCAGTGGGGAAAAACATATTGCAAAATATTCACATCTGCAGATTCACTGTTGGCTGGTGGGGGTAGTAGCAGCAACAGTGACAGTATTGAGAAACCTTCCCCGAGGGAATAAGAATCCAGACCCTTAATTTTAGATCTGGGGGAGGTGGAGAAGAATGTCCTTCTCCAGATGCACCTCAATGGCTGCTGCAGACACTGGTTTACAATTCACTAAATGTTTCTAATGGCGACAGGTCCACTTTAAAGTTAGGCCTAACTTCATAACAAACCTCTTGCAAGCCAATGACTTTAGTTGCTCAATAACTTCTATCAATCAATTACAGTTCCTTGCTGGAGCTGCAATTACCCTGTGAGCTGTCCCATGGTACCACGGAATAATGGTACTAGTGTGGACAAACAGTGCTGTCATATGAAAGTGTGGGCAGGACGCACAAACCAGTATTAACAGAGAAAAGAGAAATGCTGGTCTTCAGATGAAACAGGATGTTTCATTGTTCTACATAGGTATATAAGGGGGAGATCCTAGAACAGGAGCAACATGTCATATTTTAAAAAAATGCCAAGCACATAATCAAAAACGTAACGAAAGTTATTCCAGAAATCTTAATGACAAGCAGACAATGCAGTAAGGGCTCTTTCATACGGACATGTTTTGTAGCATGACTGTTTTGTAGCAAGACTTTTTTATAACAGCTGGAAGTGGTGCATATTTTAGTGCTAGAGTGTAGCAAGGTTTTCTAGCATCTTATTCTCTGAATATAAACAGAAGTGCGAAAAATGCAAGGAAAATGTAGCTACCTGTTTTAGTTGTGCAATTTCAATCTGATTACATTGAAATGCATACTACAAATTTGTAGCTGCTTTATCTTACTGCCTGAGGAGAGTTGCAGCAGGGTCCATCTTTTTACGACAATTGCATTGCATGATTCCTGTGTGGAATGCACCATAAGGTATAATGAATCACATTTTTTTTTTTCATGCATTGCTTAAGCTGCAGCAACGTTGCCCATGTGAAAGTTGCCTAATCCTTTTCTGGATGTCTGCTATCATATGTGAACTTCAATACAATCATGTGGATAAAGTATATTGAAGGAGACTAGAAATTAAACAAGCTATCTATGTTTATATTTTCACTTTGAAAGGAAATATTCCAAAGTGTATATGTATATATAGCTATATATAGATATATATAAATAGCAATATTGGCATGACTTTGCCCATGAGGTTAATAAAACAGACACATTGAAAAAAAATCCCATGCAACTTTATGACTAAATAGGAATGTTTTATAAATGAAGACAGACACTACAGAAAACATCCTAAACAGGAGTAGCCATTATGTGTTATCCACCGCACTGCAGCCCGATGCATTGGATATGTGTCTGGCACTAATAGAGATAAAATATTAAAAGTGGATTCATGTGTAGGACCGTTTTCCCCTGACATCCTGGTGACTTGTTGAATTTTCCGTGCTTAGCCCTTACAGCTTCAAAAAGGTGTGCACTGCATTTCACAATGAACAGCATCTTGCATACAGCGTTTTATGTATTGCATTTAGTGTACTGTGATTTAGCATATTGTGTGTAGCGTATAGTGTATAGCGTATTGCATATACTAAAACAAGGAAGTGTATAGATGTACACCTGTAGCCCTCCACACACTATGACTTAAATAATAAATAAAAAATATATATGGATAGTCTCTGGGTTGCTGCTGTATTCCCTGGTGTCCTCAGTGGCACCTTTCACTTGACGTAAAACTGTAGAAAGACAGGATGGGAAAAGCGCACACCATCTGAGAACAATCCGTATAAATGGAGACAATATAGGAAGGTAAATGATTCTACTTACAATATCAATTCTTGTAAGTCAGCCCGTATACAAGGCGATGTGAGTATCCGTCCCAAATCTCAGTTGTCCCGTTTGTCCTAGGAACTTGGCATTAGGCTTGTCAAAATAGGATACACTGTGTAATGCTATATATAAAACACACAAAAGAGGGGGCGTGGCGTGGCTGGCCAGCAGACAAGATGGCAGCTTAACTTTCTTGCTCCGCTCCGGCCTGGTTGACTTCCTGCTCCGTGACCTGAACCGGCTTGTTACAGAGACCTGCTTTGTTCCTGCTTCCTGCTGCTGGTGTCGCCGTGGCGACATTCTGACTTCCGCTGAGCTCGTTTACCGGGCTGATCGTGTTGCCTCTTTAACACTTGTAGAGCTGTGTCTCCAGTGCTGAGTCTCCGTTATCACTTGCAGAGCTGTGCTTCTGTTACTGAGCCTTCCTTGACACTTGCAGAGCGATACCCACTATTGCTGAGCCTCCGATCCTTGTGCCGCTATTAACCCTTGCACTGCTGTTGTCTCCTTATCTGAGCCTTCACTTACACTTGCAGAGCCTATGTGTAACGGTTTGTTTTGACACTCAGACCAGTAGGTAAAATAAAACAACGTTTATTGAATGGAAAAAGTACAAATGATCGCCCTCTACAGGTGACAGCAGCAATTGCAAGTGAATACACAATACACATAGATTCACTATAATGGATAGAAGGCACACACAAAGTGGTACAGATAATAGGGAACTGGTCCCTAAAGGGTAAATGAGAACAATCAGTCCGTCTCAGCTGTGGGGTTTGGCACGCCCGAATGGTGTAGTGATAAACTGAGCAAATGTGCACAGCACAGAGTTCATGCAATGATGGATAGTAGATGTTCAGTGACCAACATGAGCTTAGCAGAACAGTGACCCAAAATAGCCCCCGCGGGCGTTCCCAAAGAGACCACTGAGACTGCAAGTGCAAGAGTATGTAGCCCCCACGGGCGTAATCGTAGACTAGCCTGAGATGCAAAGCTGGCGTTTTAGCCCCACGGGCGTATAACCGGAGACCAAAGTGAGCACAACACGAGCCAATAGCCCCCACGGGCGTAGACCTTCGGATCCTGCAAGAGCTTGGAGCCTAACCTTGCTACCTCTCAGAACCAATAGCCACAATGGATACCTCCGGTAATTAACGTGATACCGAGAGCCTAGGGCGCCCAACCGGACCGACAGGACTTGACTACTCTGCAGATGTAAATCGGAGTCACCGTCCAAGTTAGCGGCCAACTCAGCAGAAGTAGACTTACAAGGTAGAGGCTCGGTAAATAGAATGGAGGTTCGGCAAGAGAGAAGCGGCACTGCAAGGGTTAAAGGATACGTTTAAATCTCCCAGGCTCGGTATGGTAACTTAGCTCTGCAGCGTATGGAGGCTCGGTACAAGGAGCACAGCTTATGCACGTCAGCAAGGAACTCTGCACTAGGAGATGAGTTACACCGGAGTGTAATGGTCACACTGAGTCAGCATAGCACCGCAGTAGTCAGAATGTCGCGGCGGCGACAACAGGCAAACGCAGGTCGCTGGAACAGGCCGTGGTCGATCACGAAGCAGAAAGTCAGCCAGCCGGGTCGTAGCACTTAGGAGTTTCTCAGACAAGCCGGGTCATAGCACGTAGAAGGTTCTCAGACAAGCCGGGTCGTAGCACGTAGGATGTTCTCAGACAAGCCGGGTCAAACACGATCAGGAACACTGGAGCGTAGTCAGGACAGGCCAAAGTCGGTACACAGGAATCCAGATACAGGAACACAGCAACAGCAAGACTGGCTAAGAAACACCACGAAAGGGCATCTGACAGATGTGAGAGTCAGGTATAAAAAGGTCACCAGGGGGCGGGCCAAACCAACTCAACAAATCAAAGTATGCCACAGATGAGAGTGACAGGATGATCACAGGCACTGTGATACTATGCTATTGATTCACTACATCTGCAGAGCCAGCTGCGTTGTAAGCTTGGTCTAGACGGCGGCTCATCTTGTCACCAGCAGAGTAGTCAATTTACGTTACCGCACCCGCGAGTGACCTGATAAAGGGATTGGAGGATCTGAGTTACAAAGAGAGACTAGCCAAACTGGGTTTGTTTACATTAGAAAAGAGACGTCTAAGGGGTGATATGATTACCATTTACAAATACATTCAAGGTCAATACAAAGAACTATCCAATGAATTATTTATGCAAAGAGCTGAGCTAAGAACAAGAGGTCATCCATTAAGACTTGAGGAAAGGCGCTTTCGACTAAAACACAGGCAGGGATTCTTTACAGTAAGGGCGGTAAGGCTATGGAATTCTTTGCCTCGGGATGTTGTGCTTGCAGATAATGTAACTGCATTCAAAAAAGCAATGGATGCCTATCTAGCACAGAAAAATATTAACAGTTATGACAGATGGCTTCAAAGCAAATAGGATATTGAGCCGGGGAACTATTTGACACACACACACACACACACCTACACTGGAAATTGCTCCAGAGGGCTTTTTTGTTGCCTTCCTCTGGATCAACAGGAGTGTTATTGGCATGGGCTGGACTTGATGGACGCATGTCTTTTTTTCAGCCTTATCTACTATGTTACTATGTTACTATGTTACACTGCAACTTCTCTGCAGACTCTACCACTATTCCAGTACTGCCTGCAGCTTTCTAGCCTTAAGAACTTTAGGTGTTGCATTATATACACCAATAGCTGCCTGATCACCACCTTGGGCATGCCAAACACCACAACAGAGACTGACTGATTATTGTATTTAACCATTGAGTATTCTTGCTACTGTGTGCCTGTCCTGAGACAGTATATGTGATACTTATGCTTCTGTATACTGGGCCTGTGAAGGCATAACTGTCATTATATCGCTATTATTTTGTGTTGCCTGTAGAGGGCGATCTTTACTCTTTACTCAGCTGGTCTGAGTGTCTTAAAAACCGTTACAGATTTAGGGATTTGAGGATGATCCTCGTGCCTTGAATTGGGTACTACTGTGATTTATGCACATTAATAAGTTTTAGACCTGTTACCTTGGTCCGCGCTGGGTCTACCAGAGCGGACTCAACGGAACGAATCACACTTACTGTATTTTGTTGTTTAATTTTTGTGCTGTTAGTGGAATTTGGGCTTTTTGTCACTGGTTCCGTTGCTCACCCTCACGGAGCATCAGCGTACTTTTTCTTTTTCACCCGGGGCGTCCTGCCTACTTGGCGGCACTCTCCGTGTGGGACGTAGTGTTCCACTGAGTGGTGGCTGGTATCTTTATAGGACTGGGAATATCCTGGTCACTTTCTTTCTTTTCTTGAGTATATCTTTTCTGTTCTCCCCTCCCTGACTCCCCCTACTTCTTGTTACTTTTCTCATATACCTGTTATTCACTACTTCCTACTAGCTCTTTTATCTAGTCATGTCTGTAGCACCTATGCCACTCACGCTCTACTTACTCAATGTATGGGGTCTTAATGTACCTGAAAAATGGCCCAATTTGTTTAGGGACTTGCACTTTCATCGTGTGTCTGTGGCTTTCCTTCAGGAGACACATTTTGTGGAGCGAAAGTATCCCTCTTTGGCTAATTCTCATTACCCCTTGGCCTTCTATAGCAATAATGCACTCTCCAAGTCTAGAGGTGTGGCCATCCTGATATCACGGGCAGTCCCTCTTACTGATGTTGAAACTTTGGTGGCTGGAGAGGGCGCTACCTGTTTGTCAAGGGCCGGATACTGGATCAGATGTATACCTTTGCTACTGTTTATGCCCCTAATGTTCGATAGGTGACGTTTCTTACGTCAACATTGACAAAGTTACAGGGGTTTCAGGAGGGAGTGCTGGTGCTAGGGGGTGACTTGAAAGTGACCTTAGACCCGTCACTAGATTCATCTTCTACTATTTCACATATTCCTGGTACCCTTCTGAGGAAGCTGCAAACCTCTTTGACACGTTGTCAGCTGATAGATTGTTGGCGGGCTATGTACCCGACAACTCGTGATTATACCTATTTTTCTGCCCCCCATGGGACTTACTCCAGACTTGACTATTTCTTCCTTTCTCACAGGGATTTGGACTCTCTGGTCGCGGCGACTATTGAGCCGATGACATGGTCTGATCACTCCCCGATCAAGGTTCAGCTCTCTTCAGCTGTCTTACGCCCGACCCAGGGGTCTTGGCGTCTTAATGAATCCCTTATGCTAGACCCGCTGCTCTCATCGGAGACGTCGTCGGTCCTCAATGCCTATTTTGTGGATAACCTTTCCTCGGGGGTACCTCTGCCAGTAGTATGGTAGGCTCACAAGTGTGTAATTAGAGGGCATTTCATTGCGCAGGGGGCGGCTCGAAAACGGGCCAAGACACAACAGTTGTTAGTTAACCCTGGCGGGGGAAATTGAGCATCTTGAACGGACCCATAAGGTCACTTTGTTGTGTACTGATTACCAGGCTCTTTTATTAAAGCGGAAACAACTTGCTGATATACTCAATAATAGAAATCGCCTGGCACATCAACGCACAAAACATTTTTCTTTGAAAATAGTAATAAATGCGGTAAGCTCTTGGCTTGTATGTTACGCAAGAGGTCCCAACTTACTCATGTCGCTAAAATACGGAACAGGAATAATGGGTTAGTTCGGTTACCTACCCAGATTGCTGCGGCCATCAGAGAATATTATGCTTCGCTCTATAATCTTTCCACAACGACGTCGGTTGAACATGCGACCACACGCTCGGAAAATATCTGCCGTTACCTGGCGAAGCACATCTGCTGCACTCTCTCCGCCTCCGTTGTTTCTTCTTTGGAGGATCTTATTACTGTTGAAGAACTTGCGGTGGCAATTAAGTCCTCCCGAAGGGGTAGGGCGCCAGGCCCTGACGGACTCCCACTTCGGTACTACCAGTCCTTCCCCAAGGAGCTGTGGCAGCATTTGGTGGACATGTATAATTCTTTGCTTCAGAGCACTGCATTTCATGCTCAGACGTTGCGCTCCACTGTGACGGTCATTCCAGATGTGAAATTGTTAGCTAAAATGCTTGCTCTTCGTTTGACCCCACATCTGCCGGGCCTTATTCACCAGGATCAGACGGGCTTTGTGTATGGACGGGAAGCTCGTGATAACACGAACAAAGTTTTGGGCCTCATGAGGCTCATGAAGTCTAGGGGGACGCCCTCTCTGCTCCTGTCCACTGATGCCAAAAAGGCATTTGACAAAGTGGACTGGGAATTTCTGATGACTACTTTGGAGTTCACGGGACTGGGCCCTAATATGAGGTCTTGGATCTCTGCTTTGTATTCAGGACCTTCGGCGTGTGTCTGGGTGAACAGTCTCCTCTCGCAACCCTTCAATATTAAGAATGGGACCCGGCAGGGGTGCCCTCTCTCTCCCTTACTCTTTTTGCTGGCACTGGAACCCTTTCTGAATGCTATCCGGAGCAATGGGGCCATTCATGGGATTTCTCTGAAGGATTCGCAATATAAAGTGGCTGCGTTTGCGGACGATATGCTGTTTTTGCTGACTCAACCTGTTGTCTCCTTGCCCTCTCTACAGGGTGAATTTGCTGAATATAGGTCCCTATCCAACCTTAAGATAAATATGTCCAAGTCTGAAGTGCTCAATATTTCTGTGCTGAGTGATATGCAGGCTGGATTGTAGGGTTCCTTCCCTTAAAAGTGGTGCCCCCACCAGCTTCGGTATTTAGGCGTTTGGCTTACTCCGGACCCTGATGATTTATACCGAGCTAATTTTCTCCCATTGCTGTCTCGGCTTGGTGCTGATTTGAAAGCTTGGTCCTTCCCTCATATCATGTGGACTGGGAGGATCAATGTGGTGAAGATGAATGTACTTCCTTGTTTGTTGTACCTTTTCCAGACGTTGCCTATCGCCTTACCGCATTTGTTTTTCTCTTCTCTGCGATCGGCAGTCATGCGCTACATCTGGCATGGTAGGCGTCCACGGCAGAAGCTCTCACAACCCAAGATGAAGGGGGGCATCTTTCTGCCTGATTTCCAGGTATACTACCAAGCATGCCATTTTACGCCGGGTGGTGGACTGGGCGATGTCCCCATGGCACAAGCAGTGGGTATCCATTGATTGTCATAGGACTGGGGGTACACTCCAGTTGGCTCTGTGGTTGCGCCCTGATCAGAGAGACTCCGGTCTCAGACATTGCCCCTTCATTCAAGCGACATTGACAGTGTGGACTGTGACTGCGATCAAGTACTCTTTAACCTCCTTTCCTTCACCCATGACTCCCCTGATTCATAACCCCGACTTTTCACCCGGTATAGCGGGTAGCTGTATTTTCCCTATGGCTCCTCTGTCCTCTTCACGTCTGGGTTGCGTCAGGGGATCGACTACGACCATTGACAGACATTTTGGGTGGTGCTCCCCTGATATTTCTTGAGGAATATCGTTACCATCAATTAAAGCATTATGTGAACTCCATTGTTCAGCGGCACCAGATCACCCAGCCTTCGAAAAGGAGTGTGTCTGTGATGTCCCCTTAAGTCATGGAGTATCACGCCTCTATCTGCTGCTGTTGAACAGTGGACAATCGCGGACTCCATCCTATGTGGGAAAGTGGGAGGAGGACTTGGTAACTACCTTTACGGACCAACAGTGGGAACAGATGATGTATTTGACCCATCATGTCTCAATCTCTACGAAGTTGCAGGAGTCTGCTTATAAACTTCTATCTAGGTGGTATTTTACTCCAGTAGCTATTGAAAGGATCGATACATCCAGTTCCGGCCTCTGTTGGAGGTGTAATCAGGCCCCCGGTACTCTGCTTCATATTTGGTGGGACTGCCCGCTGATTGTCCCCTATTGGAGAACAATTTATACGGTCATTCAGCATCTCTTGGGTAATCCCCCGGCCTTCAAGTCTGAGCATCTCCTCCTTCACCACACTCTGATGAGTCCTTCTAGGTATAGGAAATCGTTGCTCCCCCAATTGTTAGTAGCAGCTAATGGTTTGATAGCACTGTACTGGAAGAGGCAGATTCCCCCTGCTCTTTCTGTTTGGGTGGAGAGGGTCGAGGAGCTCAGATCAATGGCAGATTTAGATTCTTCCTCCCAGGCAGCCATAGCTCGATATTCTGAGATCTGGATGCCTTGGATGTTGTTCCTGGAGGGACCGGAGTTTCCCCGGATATTATCTTTAAGGGGTGCTCCCCCCTGAATCGGCCTCTTCCATCCTGAGTATATTGAGTTACCTGATTCATTGGTGGGTGTACTTTTCTTTACTTTACCAATGACAAAGTAAGAGGAAGGTGGAGAGTCCTAAAAGGTAATTTTAGGGATTTAGGCAGTAAGATTAGGAACTGGATCTCCAAGGTAGTATTCTCAGAGATACTACCTGTGCCATGCGCTACGCCAGAGAGACAGCGGGAGATTAGGGAGCTCAATACATGGCTGAAGTCTTGGTGTAAGAAGGAGGGCTTTGGGTTTTTAGAGCACTGGGCTGATTTTGCTTTGGGGTACAATCTCTATAGCAGGGATGGATTGCACCTGAATGCAAGAGGGTCTCAAGTGCTTGGGGAGAGGATGACTAGACGGTTGGAGGAGATTTTAAACTAGGAAGGGGGAGGGGCCAATAAATACTGGAATAGATAGTATAGAAAGGGAAGGCGATGTAGTTAATAACCAGGTGGGAGGATCTGGGGGCGGGGTTAGTACAGATGATAGGGAGAAGCCTATAAACCACATCAAAACTAAATCACAAATGGAACACAGCAGTGGCATAAATTGTATGCTTGCAAATGCCAGAAGTTTAACTGGTAAAATAGGGGAACTGGAGCTGGTAGCTGAAATTGTAAACTATGACTTGATAGGCATAACAGAAACATGGTGGGATGACACACATGATTGGTCAATCAATTTGGAGGGCTACATGTTATTTAGAAAAGATAGGTCAAACAAAAGAGGTGGTGGGGTCTGTCTGTATGCCAAACCAGCATTATTGCCTCAGTTACGGGAAGATATATGTGATGACAGTAGTGAACATGTGGAATCCCTGTGGGTTGAAATAGTCACTGGGGGTAAAACTGCCCAGAAAATATTAGTGAGTATTTGTTATAAACCACCAAACATTGGTGACCTTCAAGAATCAAAGCTATTAATGCAAATAGAAAAGGCTTCTCAAATAGGGAGAACTATAATTATGGGGGATTTTAATTATCCAGAAATAGACTGGAAAAATAGAACAGCTAATTCTGCTAAAAGCAGCAAGTTTCTGAACTTGTTGAATGACAATTTTTGTCACAACTAGTGCAGACCTCAACCAGAGGGAATGCATGTCTGGATTTAGTAATAACTGACAATGAAGAACTTATCTCTAACATCCAAGTAAGGGAGCACTTGGGGAATAGTGACCATAACATGGTATCTTTTAAGATTAATTCAAAAAAGCAATTTGGTATGGGTTCCACCAAAGCACTGAATTTTAAAAAGGCCAACTTTAGCAGGTTTAATTCATCCCTTGGTCTCGTTGACTGGGATAAAATATTTTCAGGAAAAAACACAGAAGGTAAGTGGAATGCCTTCAAAATAACATTGCAAAAATATACACATAAATTTACCCCTGTTGGAAACAAATACAAAAGAAGCAAATTAAAACCAGTGTGGCGAAATAAATAACAAGAAAGCAGCATTTAAACATTACAAAGCTGAGGGATCAGCAGAGGCATTTGCAGAATACAAAAATGTCAACAAAACCTGTAAAAAGGCTATTAAATTAGCTAGACTGGAGAATGAAAAAAATATTGCTAAGGAGAGCAAAAGAAGCCCAAAAAAATTATTTAAATACATTAATGGCAAAAAATTAAAGTCTGATAATGTTGGGTCCTTGTTATCTGAAATGGGTTAGATGGTCAAAGGGGACAGAGAGAAGGCAGATATTTTAAATAATTTCTTTTCTTCTGTTTTTACCAAGGAAGATCCAATGGACAAGAATCTGCAAGCTACTTTTACAGAACAGTCACAGCAAGCATGGGACTGGTTAACACAAGAAAAAGTGTTAAAACAATTGAATGGTGTTAAGGTAGACAAAGCTCCGGGGCCAGATGTTATACACCCACGGGTACTTAAAGAGCTAAGCCAGACCCTGGCCAGACCGTTATATTTGATTTTCAGGGATTCTTTTATTTCAGGTATGGTACCCATGGATTGGCGTAAAGCAGATGTGGTGCCCATATTTAAAAAGGGATCAAAGTCACAGCCAGGAAATTACAGACCTGTAAGCTTGACATCTTTGGTAGGGAAGCTGTTTGAAAGGTTGCTAAGGGAATATATTCAAGACTTCTGCTGGAACAGGAATATCATTAGCAATAGCCAACATGGCTTTGTGAAAGACAGGTCTTGTCAAACGAACTTGATCGCATTTTATGAAAAAGTGAGTAATAATATAGATGAGGGAGCGGCAGTTGATGTGATCTATTTAGACTTTGCCAAGGCATTTGATACAGTTCCGCACAAGAGGTTACTGTACAAATTGAATGAAATAGGCCTAGGGGAAAATGTTTGTGTGTGGATCGGAAATTGGCTGAAAGATAGAATGCAAAGAGTGGTAGTAAATGTCAAGTTCTCCAGTTGGATAAAAGTGGTAAGTGGAGTACCTCAGGAATCTGTCCTGGGTCCTCTTCTTTTTAATTTGTTTATTAATGACCTCCCAGTGGGCATAGGGAGCCATGTATCAGTGTTTGCCGATGACACAAAATTAAGTAAGGTAATAAAGTCTGAAGTGGATGTGTCTTCATTACAAGAGGATTTGGACAAATTGAGTAACTGGGCAGGCAAATGAGATTCAATATAGACAAGTGTAAAGTTATGCATTTTGGGTATAATAATAAAAATGCAACATATAGTTTAAATGGTGTTTCTCTGGGGAAATCTACTAATGAAAAGGATTTGGGAGTAATGGTAGACAATAGACTTAGCAGTAGCATGCAGTGCCAGCTGGCAGCTGCAAAGTCCAATATAATAAAGGCAATGTAATAAAGCGATGGGGAATGCAAGCAGGGCACTGGGTTGTATAGCTAGGGGCATTAGTAGCAGAAAAAGGGAAGTAGTCATGCCACTGTACAGATCTCTAGTTAGACCTCACCTAGAATATTGTGTACAGTACTGGAGACCCCATCTCCAGAAGGATATTGATACTCTAGAGAAAATTCAAAGAAGGGCTACTAAAATGGTGACTGGTCTACAGGAAAAGAAATATCAGGATAGACTAAAGGATCTGAATATGTATAGCTTGGAGGAGAGAAGAGAGAGAGGGGATATGATAGAAACATTCAAATACATGAAGGGATTCAACAAAGTACAGGATGGAAGTATATTTCAAAAGAGTAAAAACGTCAGGACAAGAGGCCATAGTCTAAAACTAGAGGGACACAGGTTTAGATGTAATGTAAGAAAGTTTTACTTCACTGAGAGGGTAGTAGACAAGTGGAATAGCCTACCAGCAGAAGTGGTAGATGTCAATACAGTGACAGAATTTAAGCATGCATGGGATAGGCATAAGGCAGTCCTTAACATAAGAAAAGACCAAGGACCAAAAAAGGTTTGAGGGTTTTTTTTTTTTTTTTTTTTTTTTTCACAGTAGGAAATTGGGCAGACTAGATGGGCCGAATGGTTCTTATCTGCCGTCAAATTCTATGTTTCTATGTTTCAATAAGATATTGGCATGTATTAAAAGGGGTATTGACTCAAGGGAGGAAGATATAATTATGCCTCTTTACAGGTCCATGGTAAGACCCCACCTAGAATATGCTGTTCAATTCTGGGCGCCCTTTCTGAAAAAGGACATTATGAAACTAGAGAAAGTGCAGAGGAGGGCTACAAAACTAGTAAGGGGAATGGAAAGTTTTAGTTATGAAGAAAGGCTAGAAAAGTTAAACTTGTACACACTAGAGAAACAGCGTCTTAGAGGGGATATGATAACACTATATAAATATGTTCAAGGCCCATATAAAGGGCTCTCCAAAGACCTGTTCATTAACAGAACAGTACACAGGACAAGAGGCCACCCACTTAGACTTGAGGAAAGGAGATTTAATCTACAACAGCGGAAGGGTTTCTTTACAGTAAGGACAATAAAGGTATGGAATTCACTTCCTGGGGAGGTGGTGCTATCAAATACATTAGATGCCTTTAAAAGGGGCCTGGATACTTATTTAAAAGAGCATAACATAGAGGGCTATGTACGTTGGTATTGGGATTAATATTTAGTTAGGGCTTGTTGATCCAGGGAGAAATCTGATTGCCATTTGGAATCAAGAAGAAATCCCCCCCCCCCCATTCAAGGCAGAATTTTAAATTGCTATATTGAGGGTTGTAAACAGGAATAGGAAAAGGGTTGAACTAGATGGACGCAAGTCTTTTTTCAACCTAAATTACTATGTTACTATGTTACTATGATCTTATATGACTGTGATTTTATATGTCTGTGTATTTTATATGACTGTGACTTTATATGTCAGTGTATTCTATTGGCATTGTTCCCCCTTCCCCTCCATTCCTGTTTCATTTCTGTATCCCCTCCTGATCCTTTCCCTTTCTTGGATCTTTTCCTCTTGTACTCGTGTTATAAAATTCAATAAACTATTATTGACAATAAAACACACAAAAGAGACTTCCTCTAAGCATAAAACTGCGTGATAGTTTCTCCCAGATTCGGCCCCTTAAAGTGGAAAGCACTCAGCAGATGTATGCTTGCAGTGTATACATGACCAAAGCCCGACCCAGCTTGATATCAGTCAAAATTAGTCAAGATAATATGAACAGGACCTAGTGGATAAATAAAATTCTTTATTGTATATTGCCCTACGCGTTTCGTGAAAGTATGATTCACTTTGTCAGGGGATCAAGTACACATTAAAACTTGTCTGATATTTATACATTACAATAAACACGTAAAAATCAGTCAATAGATGTACCGTGGTGGACATGAGCCGCATTCTCACCTACAAGCGCTAACCATAACGAGGCTGGAGCTGTAAGTACCGGTGGCTAGATTCATTCCTCACTCCGGTTTCTCTGCCTCGTCCTGGATATTACTATGGTGATATTAGCGACCTCCTGTCCAATGAGTGACGTAGCATTGCACTAAAAGAAGAAAGAATGTATTAAATTGATACTGTTGCCATCTATGAGCTGTCATTTCTTCACAGTGCAATGCTACAAGTCTTCCCCAAACTTTACAAATCTGTTATAATTAAAAAGTAAGTTGGATATACCCTATATAGATGATTTTTGGTTTTAATCTTGGAGGAAGTTGCTCACCTCCAACTCTTCATTTAACCCTTTAGGGGATAATGTATCCAATGTGTAGATCCAGTATGCTTCCCTTTTGCATAATGTTGAAAATCTGATAAGGTTAGAGACTGGGATGTGTTCTATACCTGTGATTTTAAAATTGCTGATCCCTCCTTCTTTACAGTTATTAAAATGTCTCGATATTGAGTGTTACTTAGAGTTCTTACTAATCAAGTATTTATGCTCCCGGCTTCTTTCTCTTAGTGCTCTAGTTGTTCTACCCACATACTGGGTCCCACATCCACATGTTATTACGTATATAACGTAGTTGGTCTCACAGGTTTTTAGATGTTTAATTTTGAAGATATTCTTATTAGTGAAGCTCATTATTGTGTCTGGCACATTGTGTTTGTCATATAACATTTGGTGTATAGCATTTGGCATATAGCTTTTACAGTTATGTACATAACATTTGCTGTATAGGATTTGGGGTATTATGGTGTTTGCAGTATAACATATTGCATAGAGCATTTGGCGTATTGCACATAGCGTGTGTGAAAGTATGGGTGTATGGTGTTTTGTGTATAGCGCATGGCATATTGCGTTTGGCATACAGCATATTGCACATAGCGTTTTGCATATAGGTTTTTCCATATAGAGTCATGCATATAGCATTTAGCATATTATGTTTTGTTTTTGCCATGTTGTGTTTTGCTTTTGGCATATTGCATTTGGCGTATTGTGTTTTGCTTTTGACATATTGCATTTGGTGTAAAGTGTTTGGAGTTTAGCTTTTAGCATTATTTCATAGAGCATTTTGGTGTATGGTGTTTTGCCTCTTTTGTATAGCGTATTACATATAGAGTATTGCAAATAACTTCTTGAGCATAGTGTTTGCTTATAGCATTTTGTATAGTGTGTTTTGCACCTGGCATTTTATGTATAGCATTTTGCATATCCTATATAATAATTCGCTAAATGTGTGTTTGTCAGAAGCCATCATTCACAGTAGAGATGGCTGTACTCATGCGCACCACAGACTGCCTGTGCGGCAGCTGATAATGGAGCGGGGCTCCGTATCAGCAGCGGCACAGGCAGTCTCTACTGTGCATGACTGCACTGTGGCCATTGCTGGATGGCACTGTGGTCCGTGTACAAGGGGTCTTCAACTAGTTACTTATAAAAGTTTATCATATAGCTTTTGGCATATCTCATTTGGTGTATAGCGTTTTGCATACATTGTTTGGCATATTATGTATTGCATATTGCATTTGGCATATAGTATATTGAGCATGCCATTTTGCATTTGGTGTACAGGGTTTTGCATGTAGGGTTTTATGTATAGTGTGTGTACTGTGTGTGTGTGTTCTTGTACATGTGTGTGTATGCGTGTTTTCACTGTAGCCTCTGCATCTCCTTACAGAGATTTTGATAGTAGTGGCCATAGGGTGTAGCTTGTCAAAATCACACCCACATGGCTGAACCAATGGGACAAGCAGAATAGAGGAGTTTTACATAACTCCTCCTTACTGCCACCCCCGGGTGTGTTTGTCCTCTGTCAGACATACATTAAGTCGCATGATGCTTCCTAATATATATATGTGTGTCTCTGTGTGTGTGTGTGTGTGTGTGTATGTATATATATGAGAGAGATGAGATATGTATATTTACAAAAATATATGTCCGTAGAAGTTATGAAGTAAGTGCAATATATATGGGTGTATATTTTCAATATGTTAACATACTCCGAAATCAAAATTGCATGGTCTGTTTCGAAAAAGCACCCGTGAATCCTAAGTAATGTCCTGAAGTCTCTGAGCTGTATAGATATCCATGATCTGCACAGCAAGCCAGGTACAAATGGATGAATTCTATGCTATGGTCTGTTATCATCTGTTTGCAATCTATGTAAAGACATTAGCAGGACTTGTTATGAGATAGCAATATAGAGGAAATTACTGGAATAATTAACCTTTGGTCTTAAGTCTATTCAAGGACTAGGCACGCAGCAAATAGACACCTACAGTAAAGCACTGGTTACGTAGCTTGAACTTGAAAGGTGAGTTGAATTATGAGGCCCTTTTTGACACCAGCTGGTGGTCTAGATAACATTATAAGGTATAATAAATGGCTAGAGGTGAGATGATTGTTGCTTGCAGGCTTAAGATGGCATAAATCAGTTTGTTGATAGAGGGTCACTTGGGAGGCAAGCATAGCTTTAGCTGGAAAACTGGCTAAGGTTACCATGCAGGTGGCTTGCAGAGCATAAATCTGGGTACAATAACTTTGGTGTGTGGCAGACATAGCACTAATCAGTTAGCTAGCAGGGGTCACTAGGCAGGCAGCAAACAGAGCATTAAAGGGATAGTAATGTTTCATAATAAAAGCAGCTCTAATTAATCATCATAGTATTTGGACTTTGGAGAGTGTTATTCCAATTCTGTCAGAGTTGTACTTCAAGAGTAATTCAATGACAAAGTATCCCCCTCCCGTCCATTTTACTGATGTAACACTTTTCAGTCAGATCAGAAGGGAGGTGCACAGGTAGACTGCAGAGAGGGACAATCTTCAATTAAGATAAGGGAAAAACCTGAAAAACTTGTCAAGGGGGGCAGGGTTTTCATTGTTCTCATAGGAAGAAGATTGTCCCCTGCTGTTATCTGTCTGGTCTATGGTCTGCATTCCACATCTGAGAAGAGATTGCTTACACTAGGTAAAAGGGGCGGGAGGGGGAAACTTGTGAATATCTCTCAAACCATAAAGGTTTGAGAGATAAGACATATCATTCTTCATGTTTTTTTAATGTCTACAAAATAAAATAAAGATAAAACGAAGTATTACTATCCCTTTAATCATAATACATGCTTTGTCACTTTGTCAGGAGGCAGACAGCAATAGTTGATAAACTGGCTAAGTTCACTTGGCAGGTGGTGGTTAAACAGATAAGATCACAAGACAAAAAAGTTAAACTGGAAGATAGTAAGAATATAAACACACTATGAGGAGCTGGAAGTGTGGGTTTTTAAAGCAGTGGGAAATGTGTCTTGATGAAACTGAAGAGGCACACATAATCAGAGAAAATACTCCCTGGGACAGAGTTGTTACTCAAGGCATTGATTAAATCAGTTGTACTCAAGCAAGAAAATCCTTAAAACATTTTCTGCGTTATTTAGCTTGTCTTGTTGTACTAGTAGATATTGTCCGTAATGTGTGGAGACATCAAATATCTCTTTTTTTTATCGATTGCATCCATCTTCAGACTTTCTGGTTTCTAATATTTTCTCATTTGTGTCCTCTTTACACAATTTACATCACATTTGTTTTATTAAGATCCATTGCTTCACATTTTTTTCTTTTGCGTTTTATTTAGTATGCTTGTTAACAATTACCATCTGTCTGAAGAAGGTAACTTAGAGTTCAAACCTAACGTCAGCTACCCCCATCCCCTCCAACACTGCAGGTTTTCAGGGTCTCCACACCTGAACACAGGTGAATCAATTAATGGCTCAGTCATTTAGAATGATGTGCTTGATGTCATGTGTGTTAAATTAAGGATATCCTGATAACATGTACTGTTTGGGGGGGTTGAGGACAGGTCTGAGTGTCCTGGTTTTAATGTCTTGAAAACTTGTATTGCCATTATCTTTCACTTAAGGCTTCTCCTTTAAAGGGATAGCAATACTTCGTTTTATCTTTATTTTATTTTGTAGGCATTAAAAAACATGAAGAATGATGTAAGTCTTATCTCTCAAACCTTTATGGTTTGAGAGATATTCACAAGCAAAGTTTCCCCCTCCCGCCCCTTTTACCTAGTGTAAACCATCTCTTCTCAGATGTGGAATGCAGTCCATAGACCAGACAGATAACAGAAGGGGACAATCTTCTTCTTATGAGAACAATGAAAGCCCTGCCCCCTTGACAAGTTTTTCAGCTTTTTCCCTTATCTTAATTGAAGATTGTTCCTCTCTGCAATCTACCTGGGCACCTCCCTTCTTCTCTGGCTGAGCAGTGTTACATCAGTAAAAGGGGCGGGAGGGGATACTTTGTCATTGAATTACTCTTAAACTATAACTCTGACAGTACTGAAATAACACTCTCCAAAGTCCAAATACTATGATGATTAATTAGAGCTGCTTTTATTATGAAACATTACTATCCCTTCATATTGCTTTTTTTGTATTATTACAAAAGAATGTTATTATTTAATGTACTACATGGCTAAAATTGTACCATCCATCTCCTGTGCCTGCTGCTTACTAAATAGTGTGCATTACTTGCAACACGTATCTCTTCTGTGTTTAACTATACAGTGGGCTTGCACCACTTTCGCTTCTTACCAACTGCAGTTTCTTTGTCTGGGGTCTTGTTTAAATTGTTTGTTTTTTATTTCTCATTTTATCATTTTAACCATCATTTAGTTAAAAGCTATTAATTAGTTTACATACTTTTGGATTTCTCCAATATGCAACTAGGATAACAAATGGTGACTCAGATTATTCTTTTTTCCTATGTTTGCTAAAACTAAGTAAATTAATGAATAAATAAAAATTGTTCTTGAAGACTTATTGAAAAAAATGTTAGAACTATTTGATATATTTTGTTATTGAATCAGCAATAAAAACTGATGATGTCAGCCTAAGGCAATTTCTCACACATTTAAAATGAATTTATCATTGCACATCATTCCTATTCATTATATATTATTGGAATATAGCACTTATCATTGAACAAAATTGCTACTGAACTTTATCAGAAAAGCAGCCATAGTACAAAAGAAAGCTGTTATCATCATCTTGATGCTTTAATGATTATACAAACATAGCTGAATTAGAATGTAGTTATATGAGTTTCTCACTCATAAATCATTTTATTCTTGACATTTTGAAATGAGAAATACTTGGAACTTCTGCCAACCGTGTACAATGTGAAAAAGGTCTGCTATTATAGAGCAGACATTGATTGCCCAGTAGATGAACAATCACCTCTGATATGATCTGACATTGAAATCCAGATTCACTATAAAGGATAAAGGGACATTGTTGGATAAATTCTCTGGTGCACAGAAATCAACACAGAGGATACTCTCCTTATTATAGCTACAAGTGAAACATTTTATTAAATACAGTAATATAGATTGAAACCATTGAATTTGGTCAGCCTTAAAATTTCCAATTAAGCTTAATGCAACAAGCTATTGCTATCCCTGAGCTTCTCAGCATACAAACTGCTGAAAGTACCAAGGGCTTTTTAAGGAGGCTTGTGCTGTATAATCAGGGCACATTCTGACATTAATACAACATTCAGAGACTGACCCTATATGCAGGGCTGGATTTATAATAAGGCAGAGTAGGCATCTGCCTACAGGTGCACCCCACTGAGGGGCACCTGTCACTGGGATTTTTTTTTTTTTAATTTGCTGCATAGTGGCGTAACAATATCCCCCTCACCCAGCACCTGCAACATGGTGAGGTCTGTGCCTTCTTCGGCACAGACCTGTAACTGCTGAGCTCCCTCGTCAGCTCTTTAGTAATGCAGAGCGCTGGGAGATGACCTCATCTCCCAGCATTCTGCATTACTGAAGAGAAGACCGCGCAGGAGCTCCAGCAGCTACAGGTCTGTGCAGAAGGAGGCACAGACCTCTCCTGCCATGCTACTGGACCACCAGGGAGGTAGGAAATGGACACTGGGGGGGGCAATGTGAAGACAATATGGAGATGACGGGGGGCAAGTTGGAGCTGATGGGGAGGCAATGTGAGGGCAATATGGAGATGATGGGGGCAATGTGAGGGCGATATGGAGATGATGTGAGGCAATGTGGAGGTGTCCAGTGGCGATGGCCAACGGAGGGGGGGGTGCTTCAGATTTCTGTGGCTACAGGCTCCTCAGATATTAATCCGGCCCTGCCTATATGCCATTGTAGGTTATTTTACTTACACAGGATGTTTAACCCCTTAAGGACCCATGATGGTCCAGGACTGTCATGGGTTGTTATCCCCTTAAGGACCCATGACGGTCCAGGACCACCATGGCTTAAATGATAGCAGCTGCTATCATTAATTCCAGGCTGAGAGTGAGCTCCCCGAGACTGGGGCGTTCATTCTCAGCCCTTCTTGCTTGTGCCGGTTCATGTGATCTCCGTAGCAGCGATCACATGTACCGGCATAGTGAGAGACAGAGGCAGCACAGAAAGCATGCTGTCTCTGCGTGTCTCTTCTACCTCTGTCTCCTATCAAAGGAGGACAGTGGCCACTTTAAACTGCACATTTTGTAGGTATCACTGACCGGTCATACCTTTCATGCAGTCGCCATAAAAATGTAATCCTTTGTGCACAATTGATCCCAAGAGAAAAAACAAAATTTTTTTTTTTTTTTTTTACCTTTTTTTTAATTTTAATAAAGTAAATGGTGGGTTACCCATATAAGTAGCCCTATTTGTGCTTAAAAAAACAGTATATAATTTATGGGGGTGGAATAAAAGCCTAAGAGGGAAAACACTGTTGAACAAAGACAAAAAGGTCAGAATTGCTCTGGTCCTTAAGGGAAAACGACCTCAGATTTTCCCAGTCCTTAAGGGGTTAAAGAACTATTATATGACTTAGAAGATGCTACATATCTGTTTATATGATTTAGCAAAAGAATGATTGTAGATGAACTAGAGCTGTCAATCACATCTCACATGAGTAGTTCTGAATATACAGAATATGTCCACCATCTAGGACAGAGGGTAGTCTGCGATCTTACTGTACATCAGGGGCAGGTAGCCATTTAGGCCACTTTTGAGACTGAAAGAAAAATGTTATAAATGCCAAATATGATTTTCATCTTAATTTGATTTTCATAGCTAAAACCTTTGAAAAAGTTACCAACTGTAAATAATGCAGGCCTCAATGCAGGGCTGTATTATGGGGCTTTTGGACTTGGAACTGAAGGTTATGATAACAAATTAACAAATTAAAATATTTATATAGCAAAATAAGCACTGCTTGTTTAAATAATAATTCTTTATTAAAAATTGAATTCCAGATTATGTAACATAAATCCAAACAAGATCTGTACCCTTTGTGCCACCTACCACAAAGTTTAATAAATCATTTACTTATATAACAGAGTCCAAGCTCTTTAAAGCTGACATTGGAAGCTTCTATAACTAAACCACATTGGTGTCTTCAGTAAAGGGATAGTAATGTTTCACAAAAAAGCAATTCCGATTAACCTTCATAGTATTTGGGCCAGGGAGAGCATCCGTACCAGTTGTAGTTCAAAAGTAATTGAATGATAAAGTATCCCCCTCCCACCCCTTTTATTGATGTAACACTGCTCACCTCAGAGCAGCAAGAATGTCCGGATAGATCGCAGCAAGAGACAGTCTTCAGTCAGTTTAAGGAAAAACCTGAAAAACTTGTCAGGCTGGGTAGGGTTTTCATTATGCTCACAGTAAGAAGACTGTCAATTGCTGCGACCTGTCCAGTCAATAAACCAGATTCCACATCTGAGAGGATACGGCTTACACTAGGTAAAAGGGGCGGGAGGGGGATACATTATCATTCAATTACTCTTGAACTACAACTCTGACAGTATTGAAATAACACTGTCCATGGCCCAAATACTATGAGATTATTCAGTGCTGCTTAATGTAGGCTTTTTAAATGTTTTGCCATTCAAAAAACTACTTCTACTAATAAAAACTAAAATGAGGGAGGTCATGAAACCTCTATGAATTCTCAGGCCCTTCTCCCCCAGTTCAGTTATTGATTATGTGCTTTGTGGGTACTGGTTGCATCTGCCTCCATTCTTAAAAATAGTGCTTGTTATGTTATTCTCCTCAAAGACTCTCAAGGTGCAGAATTCTATATGTTGGAGATGAATATTAGATTTATACACAAACCAATACTTAAGAGCAGACAGTTGCCATTATCCAAATTGCATAAAATATACCCTTTCACTAGTTCCACCATTTGAGAAGCAATTGCAGCAATAAGTTTGACTTTCTAGTTTAAAAGTTTAAAAACATCAATTTCTGGAAAGAGAGTATTAGAGGATGCAGCTGTATAAAAAACAAACAATCTGGATTGGGACACTGTATCAAAGACTAAAAGTAGGAAGAAAAAATATAGAAATGCTGATAAATAGATCCATTTGCTCATTACGCAGTATAATATTATAACTATAAAAATCAAGAAGATACTATCCAAACACTGAAACATAGTGAGACAGGACTCAATTTTTATGGCTTTCTTGGGAAATAAAGCACATAATATCTTTAAAAAGTAAAAAAAAACAAAAACAACAACAACAATCTGAGGCTACATAACTCATAGACTGAAGAAAATTGTATTCAAAATGGATATTTAGCTTTACAATCCCTAAGTGGAACATCACATGTCCAAATACGAAATGCCTAAAGCTGGTGAGCTAGCTCAGCTGTAATGTACCACCTGTAGAATCTGTTCACAAATTCTAGTCCAAGTGAAGTTAACTCAGCTTTTCATCCTTCTGAGGTAGAAAACATGATGTATGATGAGTTCAGGCTACTACTCTCACTAGTCATGTAGAAAGTCAGAACTTTGTGATGAAACAACTAATCACTTACTGTGACCAGATGGAGTGATTTAGGACTATACCACTTGGAACATTGATCACTATGTTGTACATTGTGTGACATAATGTAATAGCTTGGCTGGTGTATTACTGTAATTCATGTAAAGGGATATGATAGTTGGGAGCCAGAGTGCAGAGTAAATAAAGGTTATGCCCAACACCCTGGCTTGTTTACAATATACTTCAGATCTGTGTAACTTGGCTAGAGAATGACTGGAATGTTGATTGACTCCTGCTGTGCTTCCTTGACCAATCAGGGGAAGTTATAGTGGTCCAGTCAAAATGCCCTTTTTTCAAACCCTACTTTGTATTCTTATCTTGATAAGAGTGACTGGAAATGTAGGCCATTATCTGACTGGTCAAGCATAGCAACACAGTCCCAAGCACTAATTTACATTCTAATCTTGATAAGAGTGTCTGGAAGTGTATATAAGCAGTGTGTTTCATCAGTAAAGCTGTTCTGTTCTACCCTCCTTAATACAAATCTTGGCTATATTTCTGGAGGGGACTTGGGCTGGGGATTCTCACCTTAGCCACTGCAGGAGCGAATTCACTTGCCTCGCCGGTCTACTGGCGTAGGGTCTCTGGAAACCCCACCTAGGATTCTGCAGTTAAATTCATTAGCCTGCCAGTCTGCCAGGGGGCAGCATCCAGTTGTTTCTGCCTGAGTATCCAGGACCTCCAGACCACCAGGAAGCAGCAAGGCTCCAGCCGGCCGTGGAAGAGGGGCAGCAGCAGCGGCAGTTCAGGAACAGATGACCCGAAAAGGGTCCGGTAAATCCTGGTACCGACTTACAAAACATATTTTGTTGTCTATCTCATTAAATGTGGTTGAGGTACTTTGTATGTGGGCAGAGCCAACAAATTTAACATAGTAACATAGTAAATTAGGTTGAAAAAAGACACAAGTCCATCAAGTTCAACCTTTGCCTCATAACCTAGAGAAATAAGAATTATATAGCTTTCTTTCTACCAAATAAGTTGGTCTTGATCAGACCTTCTTGATTTGCCTACTAATACACAGTATAAACCTGTATGTTCCGTTTTGAAAGAAATGTCTCTAATCTTCTCTTAAATGTATCCATTGCATTTGCCATAACCACATCCTTGGGCAAGGAATTCCATAATTGAATGGACCTTACTGTAAAAAAAAAAAAAACTTTTCCTCTGCTGAAGTTGAAACCTCCTTTCCTCTAATCTCAAGGGGTGTCCCCTAGTTTTTTGATAAAGCCTTGGAATGAATAGCTCACCAGAGAGATCCTTGTATTTGAAACTGGTCACTGTTTCCAAGTCTGTGGTTTACATGGATTCCCAGGTCTTTCTCTAGCAACCAGTTCCCTAAAATGATTCCATTAATTCATAAGTATCATTGGGATTTTTTCTTCCCAAATGCATGAATTTACACTTTCCCATATTAAACTTCATATTAAATTTGGTTGCCCAGTCTGCCATTTTATGTAAATCCATCTGTAGAGATCAAATATCCTGTTCTGAATGAATTAACCTGCATAATTTAGTGTCACCTGCAAATATTGATATTTTTCTTTCTATATCTATTTCCATGTCATTTAAAAACATGTTAAAAAGCAGTGGATCTAATACTGAATCCTGAGGTATTACACTCTCAACTTCAACTGAATTGGAGTCTGTCCGTTTACAACCACACACTGCTGTCTATTCTTCAACCAGTTTTTTACCCAATTGCAAAGGTTATCCCCTAGCCCCAGTTTCCTTATTTTATACCCCATCCTTCTGTGTGGCACTGTATCAAATGCCTTTGCAAAATCTAGATATACTACAACAACTGTCTTACCATTATCTAAGTTGCTACTTACTTCTTCATAGAAGCTGAAAGAGGAAGAATTGTTGAATGTGTATGGCTAGTGAGACTCATATCTAAGGAACATTTTGTACCAAGACACTTCTCTACTCGTTCATAAGAGGGTCTAAGGAGATATTGAGTTTCAGATCTAAAACATAATTATTTCAATGCATCAACTCTGCACAGCCCAAAGGATTAAATGAGGAATTGAATGTTAGTAATACTTCTTAAGTACAATTAGGAATTGTGTGTGTGTGTGTGTGTGTGTGTGTGTGTATATATATATATATATATATATATATATATATATATATATATATATATATATATATATATACACACACACACTCTCACTCACTCACGCACTCATATTACTTAGGTAGATGCCTGGGTGCTGTATAGAGTATTTCACATATTGATGAAGCATCAGCACTCACAGGAAGCTTATGCAAGGTAAAAACAAATGATAAGTTTTTTCACCTTGAATATGCATCTTGTGAGTGCTGATTCTTCATCAACATATATATATATATATATATATATATATATATATATGTAAAATATGAGCGCCCTGATGAAGTGGAAAAGTTTCACTGGGTGAATATGGTTTTAGCATTTTAATTTTATTATCTATTAAATACAAACATTTATTTAGTTTTCTGGTCCTATTGGAGTCTACCTTGTCTGTTTCTGGTGGTATACTCATTTGATATCAAGAGGCCTTGCTTGGGGCTTCTTTCAAGCTAAGTTTCTTATCCCGGTGGCAGAACATGGCCTCCAGTTCTAGAACATACCTGATGTTTTTTTAGGAAGGGACCTTTGGTATCTCTTAGTTTTACTCTTAGAAGTGTTTTTGTGATACTTTTCTCCCTTCCTAATTTCTAAACAGCATCTGGTAGTGGATAAAGAAAACATTTATACAGTGACTGGTGGAAACTATTCATATACATCAGTGGATACAGGCAACGATGAGAGGTCTATAGTAGACAATCCAGGAACTCCAGTTTATTAAAGAAACCATGCCTAGGCCTTAAACAAGCAAAGCATTTATTCTAGATGCCCATGACATTTGTAAGTGAATGACTTTGTAAGCAGGGAATATTGTATACACCAATATTACACATAGAGGTTGTCTGCACTCTCCTTTTCTTCTTCTTGCTTGTTCAGTGACAGAAGGTGTGAGACATCATGCGAGAACAATGATGCCAGCAGAATGACTATCTTAATAATATCTTAATAATCTGTCAAGTTCTGTATTATGCATAAAAGGTCCACCATTCACTGGTTATTCACATCTCTTTTCCTGGTAGGAGTGCATTGTGATTTTGTTTTTTTCTCTTATCCTCTTGGTTGAACCCCAGTCATTCACCTGTATTTGCAATTCAGTGTTAGCTCTGACCTACTGTTCTTCCATATCCATATGGACCCTGAGTTGCTCTACATGGAGGGTCTGTTCAAGGGCACATGGTCCTTATCTCACAGTGACCCAGAACACACCAGGGGTGACCTGCTATCTCCCCACTCTAACCCATAAAATCTCCCACTACCCACAGAGAACATCAGACAGGGGCATTTACTCTAAAATAATGTGGAACCTTAAGATAACAGCCACACGACACACTGTCATGCTACAATCTGTCATAGGGGTCTCCATGCCTAGTCAAAATACTTGAAGGTATTTCAAGGATACCCAAGAGAAAGACAAACTAAAGATGATGAATGTTTTTGGAACCAAAGACGCTGGTAGGGCATTTGAATATAGACTTAGACATTTTCTTTGTCGGTTGGTATCCATTTTTGCCCTTTAGATCGGGTTATTGAACCAAGCCCTTAATCTGGTGTGATCTACAGTTTATCAGTTGGTGTTTTCTTAACTGATGTATTGCATGTCTTATCTGACTTGGATGCTTAATTTTGGTAACTATTTGTTTGACTTAATAAGTCTAGAAAAGCTCTTTGTGAAAACTGAAAGTTAGTCCAATAAAAAAGGTAATTTGATATATTGCTATATGCACAGTTAAGCAGTCCTAAGAGTTAAGCACAGTTAAGCAGTCCTAAGAGTGCTCATTTTCTTATACTATATATATATATATATATATATATATATATATATATATATATATATATTTATATATATATATATATATATATGAGTGTGTGTATGCATGTATGTGTTTTTTATTTTTCATTTGAAGAGATGAATATTGTATACATTATTGTATATATTTATTTTTGTAGAACTGCTGCTTACTCAGCATTGATGTATCTATGAGATTGAATATTTAAAAAGCCATTTACAAGAAGATGAGAAAAAGTAATCAGATATGCTTAAAGTACAATTTTACACTTGTGGGCAAATTGGATGATATATTAAGATACATTATGGACTAGTAGCTAATAAACTGTATCTGCAAAGAATGCATAAATTATTTCCTAATAATCTAAGTTTCCTGTTTTTCACTTCCCATCAAAGCTCTCGAACAGCCATCATTATTTGATATGATGAATTATTCACAGTTTTACCTTCATTGTTGTTTGTACAAATATGAGCATTATTTAAAATAACCCTGTTGACATAAACATCTGTTGTTGGTAAGATAACTTGGTAAAAAGGGTTATTCTCTTGTTTTAACCCATTTATTCTGATTTTTCATATATGGTAAAACAAATCTGTTTTATGGCAGTAACATAATGATAGCATGTCTGAAATCCAGATTATTACAATGTTAACTCCTTGAGGACCAGAGTGTGCAACACATTGTTTCACAATATGTTACACACCCCTTCGGTTCTCAAGGGAATAAGTAACTGCCCCTTACATAACCATAAATCATCAATTCATATTTAACATTAGGAGATATGTGTTTTGCTTTAAAAGGGGACTATACCTATAGAACAATTGTCTTAATTTTTTTAACATAATTACTTATTAAGGTTAAATTCCTTTATACAACAGTCAGGCATACCTGTTTAAACATTATCTACAGTTGCCAGTATTTGCTGATCCCTGTTTTTGTTCTCACCCTAACAATAGACTTTTTCAGTCACAATAATGAGTTCAGCCATAGTGACATCTATGACCCTTTCAAATCACTTAAAGTGAACCTCTTATTCTAAGATATGTTTGATTAATTTTAAAGAGAATCAGAAACTGTGTATATGTTGTACTGCAATTAAAAACCTTATTTGTTGGTGTTATAGAGTTTATGCTAACTAGTTTATGTGCTGGACCAATATACCGCACAGCATGCTATCAATGAATCTACGCAGAGTCCACACTATGGGAGTTTCTAACAACACAAGAAGCAGCAATAGCTTTTTCTTTCTACAGGACTAATTAGAATACTGTGAGGGAAATTAGCATAAAGTCCTATACTTTGCCATTAAAATAGAAGGGTTAATTTCCCAAATCTTAATTTCCCATGCCTAAAAAAGCATATTCCCACTGCTGGCAGTTGCTTTATGCAAAAGTTAAGTCACTAAGTGGTAGAGCTGTTACCATCACTTTCTGTGTATAACTATAGCCAGTTGCAAACCTCCGCCATGGAATGTAATAGAATAACTGTCTGGACATTAGGCAAATGGTATGAGAACTGTCTGGTCACTTCAGAGATTATGCACTAAGGTATAAAAAAAGAGGAGATAATTTCACCTGTATGATCACTCTTCCCATTCCTATGTTATTGTAGGAGTCTATCAACTTGAGAAATCTTAGTGCATAGTCTCCATAAAATTATATAGGAATTGTAGAAGTGATATCACTGAATAAGTTATCACCTATTTATCATCACTTTATCACACCTTAATGCATCTCGCCAAGGTGGCATTGGTCATATAAAAAAGTTTAAAATGTACTACATTTGAAACAAAATATATCACAGCAGTAATAGTACTCTAGTTTTACTCAGCATTCAGCAAGAAAATACTTAAATATATATATATATATATTTCCATGTAGGTTTACTACTCCTTTAAAAAAATGTGTATTTAATTTTTATAACTCACATTTTAAGCATAATTACAGAGTCACACCAATAATATTTAGAACAGTAATACAATAATTGAAAATAAATACTAAATTGACATAATATATACAGTTTAATGAAAACAACTCTAAAGAAAAAAATAATTATTAAGATGCCATGCATTCATCAGTCACATCTATTTAAATATGCACAACTGAAATAGAGAAACATAATATTTAATTCCCTTTATCTACCTTTCCAATGCATTCTCTGGAGAAGTATTGAAAATTATGAAACACAAGAACATTTTTGATCTAGATAAAAACAAAATGTCTTAAGAGATCCACTTTTCTTTTCTCTCGCATGCAGTCAGAATGTAAAACTTATTATTGTTTATATCATTTCGAAAAATGTATTTAGAAATAATTAATAAAGGGCCATATCATTACTGGTTAGAAAAGTGACAGGCATATTTGGTCCCCAAGTGCATCAAAGAGCAGCACATTATGGATAAAAATTCTAAATAAGGGTTGAAATTATCCCATTGCGATGTGTTGGAGACCTTTGTAGCTTCCACAGGGTAAGTGTAAAGGGCAGTATTCCCCAAGTACAAGTAAGGAAGATCTGGGGGTGATGCACTAAGGGGCAACAAGGAGTGAGGATGGCGTTATGGGTGTGCATTAGTACATGCCATCAATATGCCAGTAATATGAAGGTGTCTTAGCCAACTTATCCCTGAATCTGCAACCAATCCTCCACAATCAGCCAATATTGCCATGAGTTCGCCATGCCTTCAACAGGTTTTTAATTTTACATTTAACACACTGACTGGCTCATTTGCAGATGTTATTCTCGCTGTTCACCACATGACTTAAACTCTCATAGCTGCCTCTGCTGTTAGAGTTCACAGTTTCAACTTTACCAACATGAGGTTGGTGATGTTGGGATTCTTGGGATCTCCCGGTAGCACTGTCTGGACAGCTTGCTGTCTCTACTGGATAGCATAGACAACAGCTGCTCTCCTTTAACCCTTTCAATGTCAAAGGCATGTGCATGGCACACCCCTCTGTGACACAAATGGTTAACCCCCTGAGTGAGACTCAATGTGTAATCTACAATTTTTTAACCAAAATCGGCTGCCACCTGGTAGAATGTGAGGGCTACTTGGTTGAATGTGAGTGTCACATGTGCTGCCTTTGGGATGAATCACCTCTTACTACACTGTGAGCATCATTAATAATTTAATATAGCTCTCAGAGTGCAGAATAATAAGAATATTAATGGTAGAATGATAACAGGCTCTTTTGATTAAATTTACCTGGCGAATAGACTCGCTAAACAAAACTTATATGATAATGTGTACTCAGAAATATGGTGTGTGTGAATGGCAGAACATGGAGTGGGAATGATAGGCACAAACCATAAGAAGGTTTTTCTTATTGAAATCAATGGTTTTAACCTTCCAAAGTAAAGTTTCACCAGATTTTCTTGTCCATGGAAATTTCTATTTAAAAAAGAAAACGTTCTTCCATTCCTTATAAATTGCACTATTCTCCCATCCCTATCATCTTCCTTTGTCCCACCTGTCTCTTTCTGTCAACCACTATTGTCCTTGCATCCATGTAACATACACTCCCTCTACATATTATCCCCTACCTCCTGCACTAGCTGAATTTGATATGCATACTGTAAAGACTACTCAGGTTGGGCATAGCCTAAAAAGTGCATCCAATAGCCTTCAATAGAACATGTAAAATGCTTTTCTACATTAAGGGTAACAAAATCTGCATCATGCCAAAAGTTACAAGCAGACTTGAAAGATAAGGTAACTGGATACTGTGCATAATGCGTGATTATTATGAATATTGTCTGCATTTCTGTGTCTGACATATGATAGAGCTTGAATTAATTTTCATGCTCTTAATATTGTTTTATATTAATATTTCTTATTCTTATATTTTCAAGATATGTATTTCTCCATGCATGCATTTCATGATATATTGCTTAATATTTGGTTTAATAGGTTAAGAAATTCTAAGTGTATAATCTTAAACACATTTTCACTTTTGCAGGCTTTCTGATTTAATTATAGCTTAATTATCAAAACATTGTGAATCATTGAGCTTTCTAAAGCAGCTCGCAAAATACAATTTTTTATAAGAAATTTTATGTGGAAACACAGCTCCAGAAAAACATAAAAACTATAGGATATGAATATGTATTGCACTCATCTCTGAGAAGATATTATTTTACAGCGTTTATCTTTATTAGTAATTGGCCAGAGAACCCACAAAACTATATTTAAAGATAGAGTAATATAATACTTGATTAAGAAATGCTTAATCTCTTTTCCCAAAACTCTTACCATCATTTTAGTTTTCATTTGTTTTATAGGCTCACTAAATAGTTACAGGAGTTATGTTTTCCAGGAGATAAACACAGGCTATTCTATTGACCTTTGCTCTGATAAATGGGTTGTATTCATTATATGTTCAATGCTAGCCCGATACAGCAAGTTAAATTTCAGGGCACCGAATCAAAGATTTATATATTTATTTAATAGTTGTTAGTTGTTGCATTCTCAAATCCCAATGAATTAAGTATCTATGGAACTCTAACACCTCCTAATAATAAACCCACACCTGCTGTTATCTAGGCAGACAATGGCCACTATAGCCATTCAACTTGTATTTGTTCTTCAATCCATGCAGGCATACATGATTCTTTTTGTAGGACTGAAATACTTTAAATTCCTCCCACTGTTCTTCCACTTGTACAAGAATGGGTTGAGACAGTCAATGATCAAGTATCTCTTATTAGAGTGGCATTGCTATGTAAGGGGATGGATCCTGACTTTATTAATTCATTCTGATCAGAGGTCTTATTGACTCTGTCTGCTGGATAGACCTGAATCCACTGTGTGTTCCCGCAGATGGCTGTTGTGAAATGTATTTGATGACTTGCTGCCTGGGGGTTAATTCTATTCCAGCACAGAGACCTCATTCCCATCCTTTGCCCCATTTCCTTAGTCTCCCCCTCCCCCCCTTATTATACAATTTTGATTCTCTCTTTCCCATCTATTTCTCTTTCCTCTCCTTTCTCTGTCCTTCTCTTTTCTTTTTTTGTCTTTTCACATCTCTCATTTTGTTGTTAAGATCTGCTGACTGTAACAGGTTGTGATTTGTGCGGGGACCTATTCTTTTGGATTATAGGAGTACTTTTACTTGTAGTTTCGGAGGCCTTCAACATATATTTTTCATAGGCCTGTATGCTTATTTGACACTACGATTGTACATCCTGTGACATTGTTATTTCTTGTATGTCTTATAAAATCCTATAAATTAAAAAAAACTCTTTATATATTTAATGAGCAATTGTGAACTTTTATCATCTTCAGATCAATTAATGGCAGTTCCTCGTTTCCTTCAGCATTGTTACAAATGTAAAGTATAATAAAGGTGCACTAGTCTACTTTTAACTGTGTATCTCTAAATTAAATAAATACCAGTTAAACATAAGGACATCAACCAGTCCAGTTCACCAAAAAAAATCTAAGCAGTTGATTTTGAATCTTGAAAATAACATTAATACTATTCTTCGATAGACTTGTACTCTGAATCATCGACGCCTGACCATGTTTGTGGAAAATGTATTCTAAACAAACAGAAAATATTTTTCTGTAGATTGTTTCTCCTTGTCAGATGCCTTTTTCTATGTTGATCAGGATTTTATCATTGCTGACCTGTATTGATGCAATTGCATTTTCATATATTGATTGGAGGCTATTGATGTAAGTTCTATCTGATCCTTGGTTCATCAAGGCATCAGTTAAGGCCTTTTTGTAGTCAAAGAAGGCTATGCATAATGGAAGGCTTTAGTCGCTATATATAAAGTAGACTTTTAGGAGTTCATTGTACTGAAACTGCTCCTGAAGCCTGCTTGCTCTTTAGGTTTTGCTGCATTAAGTATTGTGTCCATTCTTCTTGATAGTACCTTTGTGAAAACCTTGCAGACCACTGGAAAAAAGCTTATTGGCCAGTAGCCTGATCACCTTTTTGTGCAATAGGATGACTTCTACATTTGTCCATGTTTCAGGCATTTTTGTTGAATATTAGGCATTTTAAAATAGTTTAGCTAGGGCTTTAAATAAAGGTTGACCTCTGGTTTTCAACATTTCAATAGTGACTTTATCATGTCCAGATGCTTTGCCATTTTTCATTAATTTTATTGCAGCTTCTACTTCTTCTACCAAAACTTCTGCCACAGCTTCAGCCTCTGGCACTGCATTCAGTTGTCCTTTATCCTTATAAACACCCTTATATGTTTAAATAACATTATTCCACTTGTTTTAGTATTTCTTGTTGAGCTTTTGCTGTTGTACCATCTTCAGGCTTTAATACAAACATTTGGCTTCTATGTGTAGCTACCATTGTTTTTGCTTTCTTTAGCCCTTGATTTTCTTCCAGTGTCCTTTTGATGAGCCAGATATTGAACTTGTGTGTTGTTCTTTTATGCACTTCCTTATGGTCTAGTACATTTCTACATATTCAACCCTTTTCGTAATATTATTGTTTTGCTTAATTTCTCACCATTTTTTCATCATGGCAACTGTTTCTTTTGATATTCGGGTTGCCATTGAGCTGGTCTTTCCCTGCCATAGGAAGTAGCTTGCAAACCTCCAGTGAATGATAGTCATTATTTCTGTTGTGAAGCCATACTGACTGAATGGACCATAATCTGCCACACTGGTCCAGTGTGGGTTGGCAGATTTTGGATCAATTAACTTTGGTATCTTAGTTTTGATCTGTCCACGTTGGATGACCCAGCCAGGAGTATATGCTCCCACTGGCATAGTTCTCGGCTTCACTGACACAGGTAAACACTCTCTCCATTTTATTATTAGGCTAATATTTCCTAATAATGAACCCTCTTTTACCAAAATCTGAGCAGAAATCATATTATCCACTTTAAAACAATTTTGTGTGGATTGGTTTTCCAAAGGTCGACCTGTTACCTAAATAGGTTTTAGTCTAATTAACTGTATCTATTTAAACTACCCATATTTTGTGTGGGTTTTTTTAAAATGTTAATATTTTTAGAAATATTTTTATTTAGTAGTTGGGGAATCTAATCTTGGCAAAGCTAGCTTCCCTAATTTGGTCAGATAATGTATAATTAATTACTCACATATCCAGAAAATAACCTCTTACCACCTTCTTAGGCTCCTAAAACTTATCAGTGTCCACCAGGGGAGTAGAATAAATTAATAAGGATGAATAAGCATGCAGATCCTTTCAGCAAAGAATCTCCCACAAAATAGAGGATTAGAAAAGATAATAAGTCCTCTTTAATCTGAATGTCATGTCCAAGGGAGAAAACATGATTCATTTTGCAAGGCTCCTGAACTGAACTCCTCCCACTGAATCCTTCTTAGGAAGCCTTCAGCAGGAGGATGTTTTTGACTTCTAGAGGTCCCGCAACAAAGAATAATGTCTATCTTTGTCAACACGATATTTAGTACTAATAAAAAATTCATTTTTTGGAAACCATCAACACAGAATTGATTAGGTTTTTCTGTCCATATTAAGGTAAATTCAGGGGAGTTTTATTATTCAGAGGTGTTAGTGTACCTTTAATACTGACTGCTTCCGAAAGACCCATCCTGCAGGGCTGTGTATATAAAAAACTGAGGCCCTAAAGCAGGGATTGGCAACCTGCTACCATCTAAAGTTAGTTGGACTATAAAATCTCATTATCTTCAGCTAAAAACATAGGAACGGTAGTCAACCAATGACTGTACTCTAGGGTTGTAATTGTTCCTGTGTAGCTCTTCAGTAAATGCAATGCAAGAAACGTTTGCATTGAATAAAGGCATTTTTGTGCGCAGATAGATTTTGTGCATGTTCTAATCCAGGAAACTAAATACCGAACGCTTCTTGAATTGCGCATAAAAAATTCCATTTTACGACAACAATACACTGACGTATAAATTCATTTGCAATAGCAGTTCTTGCATTAGGCGCATTCACTATTCCACTCACAGATTCGTTAACCTTAGCCACGCCCACAAAAGATAAATATACGCAGCCGTTTGCTAATCATGAAATTTCATGCGCAATTCAACAAAATCATGCGCAAACCTATTCCCTAGTGGTTTTCACACGGGAAATGGCGATTGCGCACGTTTCCTGCATCTCACCAAAAATGACAACCCTACTCCTTACCTATTATTATCCAGTATATAGCTGTCAATTCAACAAGGGAACACTAAAGCCAATAACAAGAATATCAGTCCCACACTTAGTCAGACGTTTTGGGGCCTTAATATTTCTGTGATAATGGGGCTATGTGATCTTCAGTGTTTCCCTTACCATACATCACTGGTTACTGTGTTATGATTATCACAGAGGCAGAAGACAGCTTCACCTGACACTAGTGTAAAATCTGTGGGTAGAAATAAATTATAGCTTTGAGGACCAGAAGCATGTAAAGACAAGAAAAATAATGCACTGGAGCACTGACTAGTCAAGTCATCCATGCTGCTTATTAATGAACACACTGTAACTCATGCAACTGTGCACCACTATTTACAAATACACATTATTGAAATAGAGGTAAAAAATATTTGAAAATAAAGTTGATACTCTACAGGGCACATGATGAGACATATGTAATGAAATCATTGTCACATAGGTAAGAGTCAGGGAAAGTAATAAAAACACAACAGTTTTTAATATAAATTACAATGTATTTTAAAATATTTTCTCCACCAAAAATTATACTTAACAGTGGGGATATATGCTGAACTTTAAGCAAAACTAGTCTACCAAATATTACATAAAGGACAATGAAGTCACAGTCCCCAAACATTAGTATAGAATAACAAAATCTGTGAACAACAGAATTATGTAGATAGTGTAGATATGATGGATGACTAGTATCACAGCATGAAAATAGATTGAAAGAGTTGTGTAAAGCAAGATGCTAATTGTATCATAAAACAAAACCATGTAAGACATATAAATAATAGAAAACAAGAGTGATTATTATGTTAAAATAAATGAGAACAAAGCAATAAACTAGTAAGTTAGTATGAATATACTAGGGGGCCTATACCTCACACTAAAGGCAGGTAGCTCCTATACTAATGTATCATCGAAATGTGACATACATAAATAATCTTGATCACTTAATTGGCTGCCAACAGTCAAGGGATGCAAAAAATAAAAACACATGGTATATCATATAAGGTAAAGAAGAAAAACTAGCAGATCGTATTACATTATGGTGTTGCAGAGAGTACAAAAAATGTACCACTACCATTACCAGAGGGGAAAATTGATAAAAATTTTCACTGAACAACTGTTAACCACCTCATAAAGAGAGGAATTAAAAGAGCATATGACCCCAAAATAAGAATCGTCAAAGAGATTATTAAAATGTAAATAAATAAATCTCTCTATGTCTCTCACAGTGACTATTGTATTGTATAATCTGACACTGATGTATGTTTTGCCTGACCAGCTTTTTATGACGATTCTTATTTTGGGGTGATATGCTCTTTTAATACCTCTCTCTGTTTACAAAGTGATTCACTGAGATGGATTGAGCTATTCTGGGGCAAACCAACTGCATCCTAGGTGACAAATAGAAAAAAATCCACAAATTCCCACTAATTTTCTTGGGGCTTTTAATCCTTTGAATTCTAGAGAGCTCTAATGATTTGCAAAGGAATACGTTGGAGACCTAGATAGCATTAAAGGGGTTAAAAGCCCAGTTACTGAATTTCCTCTGCAACTTGACATACATTTTGCTAAACACAATTAAGTGGAAAGGAACACTTCAAAATACTCAGTTATTCCTCACTCCTCTCCCCTTGGCACAGGAAGCGTTAATGATAGAGTTTCACAGTAAGTAGCTTAGTAAACTGATGTTGAGCAGGCGTGAGGCTAGAAAATCTACTCCAGGACTTAGTTTACTGTTGTATTGTATTGGAAAATCTTAACCCTATGTGTATCAAATGATTCAGTCAAGTGAAATGTAATGTATTATGCAGATTATGCAGTGGAATCATTGACTATATCAGTAATTCTCAACCGGGATGCAGTGGCACTTTTGTGTGCCACAAGCATCCACTTAGAATACCCACTTTTTCCATGAAGATGTGATTGTTGACTTTAAAATATATATGCACAGTAGGTTTGCATTCTGTTTGTGAGTAATTAGAATAACTATGTATACTTACTTGTAATCTTCATTACCTCCTTGATAAATTATATATATATATATATATATATATATATATATATATATATATTAGTCTGTATGATTTGAGTGTAAATATAGAGCTAAAATGCATTAATGCTATTTCTTTACCAAGCTTTTTGTGCAGTAATACCTTCAATTACCCTGTGTCCTATGAGGCATCTACAACAGCAATCATGATATAGCACACATATCATCAAGAGAGCTCATTTAAATTTTAATGAGCACATGTTGTGTCAGGTTGTGTGCCCAATTAAAGCTTTGCCATTGGGATAGCAAAGCTTTTTTCCAGGGTATCTATTTCTCTACAGTGCTGTGCACTTTGACTGTATGTATCTAAACTCAATAATCTCATGACTGTTACCTACAAACTGCCAGCATGACAAAGACACATTAACTTAATATATTAAAGCTATTTTCGAATTCACTACCGTGAGTTCTATTAAACACAACCTGCTTTCCTCCCCTTAAAAGTTCAATAAATTCCTTGTTAAACAAATGTTTATAACAAGATTTTAACATTTCAGATAATGCTATGGTTACCACTTGCCAGATCCCTATAAAAGGGAAATTATGGAAAACTCATGCCCTATTTATTGCTGGGTTACAATTCTTGCATTGAATCCATGCACCATGCATTTTGCATGTTTACCTTTTAAAGTTATGTCCTAACAACCCTAAAAATTACATAACGTTAACCTTTCAGATGCTAGAAGGATCACCAGAAAATTGAGAATTACTGCATTGTCAACCTCTTTAGCAGTCAACAAGGCTGATGTACTAAGAACTGGAATAATTCTGAGAAAAGGCAACCATATGGGACAATGCAAAATTAACACATTTCCCATTTATTTAAATGTAAACTTTGAATGTTAGAATAGTTTCCAATATGTTCCTACACGCACTTTGGAAATATTGCTAGCCTTTAAGCAGATAAAAGCCCCATTTAAAATAATGGATTTATTTTTATTTTATCTCCTATGGTGCCGTTGATTTGCTCCAGAATTGCTCTAGTTGTTACATCATCCTCAATGGCGTGAATGGATTCTCCAATAGATAATAAGGATTATTTTTCAATCTGTGAAAAAGGCAGCATATTTAGTATACTGTATTTCACATATGATAATATCCTATATAATAATTCACTAGGATGTTTGTCAGAAGCCGTTATGTGCAGTAGAGACTGCGTGCATTCAGGCAGTCTCTGCTGTGCATGATTGCATCTCGTGAGTGAGGCGACGCAATATTGCATTGCATGGAGCAGTGATGTAGTGAATGCAATGCTTTGAGTACCCCTCTGGCACTCAAAGGGTTAACATTAGCCAGACCTTGGCCCGAGTATACGGGCTTTTACACTAGTATATGATATTTGATAAAACATTTCAATATTTAGCAATAATCAAATGTATGGAAATTCAACTAAGTGAGAACTTATTTTGTATATTTATGCATATGTCTACATCTCTGGCAAACCTATGATATATCAGCCATGAGCTGCAGAACAGAATTTGTATAACATATCCTCTTCAATAAATGATGAAATCTCAGATACAAAAAATTTTTATCCACTGATAATTTTCAAAAGCCTAACATACAAGTTACTAGGTAAAGCAGATTAATCTACCTCTTTGTATTGAAAGCCTTTCTTATTTATATTATACAAACGTGAGTGACTGTATACTTTTGTTGAAAGGATATTTTATGCACAGAATACAGTAAAACATTATGCTGTCTATTACATGGAGGGGCATAGTTAAGTGTTATTCGAATTCTGACAAAAAATAAATTGCGAAATCTGTAAAACCTGCACACATTTCTGAAAACTTGTGATATTGACAAATTTATACAAAGTAAATTGTATAGGAAATTAATCAAGAAAAAAAATATATAAATATAAATTACTTTACTCTCAATATATACACATGGAGAATTTCTCCCGCATATTCCTGCCTTGCTAAAGTGTAGTGTTGAGCGAGCGTGCTCGGCCGATGCTCGGATCGGCTCGAGCATCGCTCTGCTCGGCACATGGCGGTACTCGTACGAGTACCGCCATGTGCTCGCCCGACATGTTCGGGTGAAGAGGATCTGTGCCGGAAGAGGCACAGATCCAAAGACGCTCCGCTGGACCACCAGGGAATGGAGGTACGGGGGCATTGCGGAGATGAAGGGGGCATTGCGGAGATGAAGGGGGACATTGTGGAAGAGGGGCATAGACTCTATGCCCCTCTTCCACAATGTCCCCCTTCATCTCCGCTATGCCCGTCTTCCACAATGTGCCCCTTCATCTCCGCTATGCCCCTCTTCCACAATGTCCCCCTTCATCTCCTATGCCATAGAGGAGATGAAGGGGGACATTGTGGAAGAGGGGCATAGCGGAGATGAAGGGGGACATTGTGGAAGAGGGGCATAGACTCTATGCCCCTCTTCCACAATGTCCCCCTTCATCTCCGCTATGCCCCTCTTCCACAATGTCCCCCTTCATCTCCGCTATGGCATAGGAGATGAAGGGGGACATTGTGGAAGAGGGGCATAGCGGAGATGAAGGGGGACATTGACCAGGCACCCTCCGCTCATCAGAGCAGGGGGTGCCTGGTTTAATGCTCGAGTGCTCCCATTCATTTGAATGGGGCTCGGGTGCTCGGCCGAGCACTCGAGCATCAGGGGGTGCTCGGTCAGAGCACCCGAGCATCGGGGTGCTCGCTCATCCCTACTAAAGTGTAAATGGCATTGACAGATAGAGGCACATCATATATTGATAAACTATAAATGACAATGACAGATAGACACAGATCATATATTACTTCCAGACAGATAAACATCATTCCATCTGCTAACAACTCTGTCATATACTTTGAAGTAAAAAACAACACCACTAGCATTATGTTCACCAAATGTGCTTGGGGATAGGCATAAAGGGAAAGGAGAGTGAGGAGTATATGGAGGTGTTGTTGATAGTAAAGATGTGCTAAAAAATGACTGTGGCCATGGCTGCCCCAACTTTTGCAGTAAGTAATGATTATCCTTTTCCTCCTTTGAAAGTCAAAATCTGCACAAAAATTATTCAGATGTACACCTGTGTGTAGAATAACAAATGTATGGCTTTTGACATGTTGACCTATTCTTTTGTTGAAAACAGAGGTTTTAAAGAACTAATATCATGTGTTGTATGCCTTTGGCATATTCTAAGCCTCAATTATTTTTCTAGGAAGTCTGTTCCAGACTTGTACAAGCAGGCTGTTAGTGTTGTGGGCAAAGGAATGAAAAATAATTCAGCAAGATTTCTTGACAATTTTTCTATCATTGTGCTCCTTCTCTGTCCCCATGTTGCCATTGGCTTCATCTGCTAACAAATTGCCATGGCTTATTTTGCCATAGGTCTCAGCCTGCTAACAATGTGTTTCAAAACTGTTGCTTTTGGACTCAGTTTGGTAAAAATGCAAAGCATTTCTTGCAAGGGTGTAACTACCTGCCCCATTACCTTCACTTGCTTAAAATGGAGGTCCCCACCAGCCTGATAACAGTTTTTCAAGGCTGTTGCTGTAGGCCTCAGCTTGCTAATAACGTTCATTCTAAACAGTGGATTTCTCCATTTAGCTCTGAGTAGTGGTAGTATTACAGCAGGAATTTTTGCTGCCATAGTAAGCATATGTGGAAATTGACAAGTTTCTTGTGGGTATCTCATTGGCTACAAGCAAAAAGGTGAAAGTTTTACATATTTCATAGTAATAGAAATTTCCCCAGAAAAAGCAGAAAATTCAGATTTCCCTGAAAACTCCCTCAAAAAAGGGACTTTTATACAAACCAATTTGTGCAGCACTTCAGTACTTACTCTAGGCCAAGGGTGTTGAACTTAGGTCTTTGAAGGCTACAAACAGACAGGATTTAAATGGATTGTAATACTTCATTTCATCTTTATTTTATTTTGCAGGCATTAAAAAAACATGAAGAACGATATAAGTCTTATTTCTCAAACCTTCATGGTTTGAGAGATATTCACAAGCAAAGTTTCCTCTCACTGACAAAACGGTCAAGTCTGCCATATAGCTGTCAGATTTGGAATCTGGTCCGTGGACCGGCCATGGCTCTTCAGCAGAGCCGAGATCGCAAGATATAAGAAGAACTACTTCATTTGAATAGTCTACAAAGTGTGCCTGGTTTGAAAGCGCACTTTTTAGACCCTTCCAATGAAATAGTTAATTTTTTTCTTGTGATCTCGGCTCTGCTGAAGAGCCACCAGTTGATCTGTGGACCGGATTCCAAACCTGACAGCTAGATGGCAGACTTGACCATTTTGGTCAGTGAGGGGAAACTTTGCTTGTGAATATCTCTCAAACCATGAAGGTTTGAGAAATAAGACTTATATTGTTCTTCATGTTTTTTTTAATGTCTACAAAATAAAATAAAGCTAAAACAAAGTATTACTATCCCTTTAAGGATTTCCAAGGTGATAAGTCATAATGAAAAGGACACTGATTAATTCACCCATTTTTAATCAGGCATATACTTAAATTCAGAAATGTAAAGGCTCAGAAAGTCATGTGACTATATTGCAGTATAACTTTTGGAGAATTAATTAGTTGCTCCCTATGAGGTAATCTACATGAATACCAAAGATGATCATCTGCAATTACTGTAAAATCTCGGGTATAATATGCGCCTGTGTATAATACACAGGTGTACATTATACCCAAGATTTTAGGGGAAAACAAGAGTGCCTACATATAATACACACCCTTGTTTTTCCCCTGTCACACACACACAAAAAATCCCATTGCCACACTGCTTCCCTCCCTCCCAGCTTACCTATAGGTCCTCGCATAGCTATGCGCATTGGATCTATGGTATTGTGGTCCTCACAAGACATTACCATTAGCAAGGCAGAAGTGGTCCTGACAGGGCAATGCTGTAAGCAGGCAGCAGATGCAAGCATGCTGCCCATCTGTGACCCTGTCAGGCTGCCGAAATTGGACAACAGAGTGGGACAGGAGGCTATGGGTATGCGAGGAGAGGAGTAGTGCTGCAATGGATTTTTTTTTCCTCCTGTATAATATGCACCACCCACTTCACATAAGTTGAAGAGGGGCAAAATTGTGAGTATTATACGTGAGATTTTACAGTACTGTAGCAGTGATCTACTAATAAAACACATAGGTTCAGTGGGACTCAAGTTAACAGAATATTTTCCATAGTAGACCAACACCAACATTAGGACAGGAAAGTAAGAGGATCAGGTGTTGGCTCAGTGAGTATGTAGCTAGCAGAGAAATGCAATATTGAAAGACAGTCTAAAAGAGATACCTAAAATGTGTGTGTGGGGGGGTGAGCTATATAAGGTTGAAAACCCATACCTATTCTGATACTGGCTAAATAGAATTGATACATGTAAAGAAACAGTAAACCTTATATACGATGCAAGACAGAAAATGCATATAGCTGCACTTGAGAAAGCAGTGAGAAGTGATAGTGATTCTGCCCTAAAATTGGAGCTGAAATTTAGGTTTTGGTGCAGTGTCTGCCTGAATCTCCCTTTAACTTGCTTGCTCCAAGGAGAAGACAGGGTGGGAATCTATGTGTGCTCTGGGATGTTCTGTTCTTCTAATCCTTTTTTATTGCTATGTACTTAAAAGATGCAGAGGAATTTGGTATAAAATTAATCCATTGTCCCATGCATGCTATAGTGGTGGCATTCAGGCCCTTTTCTTATTAAAATATTGCATGTGTGCACTAAGGTGTTGGTACATACAGATAGTTAAAGGTACTGGAATTGTATCTATTGTGTAGAAAATTAACTGTGCTAGTAGATTTGTAGAGTACACGTATTTTCAATTATGTGATACATGATCAGAAACCCATACCTGTGAGGTCCTCATTAATTTATTATTGATACTAATGGTGAATTATAGTTTATCTATTTACAAATATACAATTGGTCATTGGTAATACTAAACAGCATAAAAAAGTTAACTCATCTGTATTTGTACAAACGTACATATTTATAAGCCTAGTAGTAGTAGTCAGTGATCAAATGAATGGGATTTCTGATATTTATCAACTGTTCTTGAACTGTACTGTAGTGGCTGGCAACTGGTTGGGCCTAATTGTGTAGAATAGCTAAATAGGTTCCAATATGTTTTTGTTATAAATCTCAGACTTGCCACACCCTGGTGATGGGGCATTGTATTTGACCCTCTGTATCTATATGTTGAAATCCTTCTCCCATGTGTTAGACAAAATAAGAAGCAATATTTCCTAGGGTATAATTCCCTTTATCATTTCAGGGATGGGGTGGGCAAAAGGTCCCATTGTGTTAGCGTGTTTGTCTACTTTTTCCTGGAAAAAAAAAACTAAAATTAAGCCATTACAATATTTGCAGTTTTCATCTGCCAAAATGTTTTCACTTTTTTTTATTGGTACATTGAGGGTGCTAGGCTACTTTGAAAATATTTATTTAGCAAAATTAAGGCAGCAGAGACTTAGACTGTTGGCTAACAGGATGAGCAACAATCTGACAAAAAAAGGGAGGAGCTGGAAGGACCTTGATGCATCTAGCTGGTCAGAGGAGGTGTAAGTGACCACCACCACCACCACCACCAGCATAGAAGGGTCTGAGAACCCTGATTCCACAGACCCAATGATGGCCAGTCCCCCAGCATCTTCCCTCGGGTTCTGGAGGAAATGTATGTGCAAATCAGGCACATGAAAAATTGAGTAGCAGTCTGAGCAGGACAGGACAGCTACCTGTGCCTGCTTCCAGTGTGCCTTCTGATACTCAGAAAGAGGAAGAAATGCCATCCCCAAGCATTCCCACTAGTACCACACAGCAGCTAGAGAGTGTTGGGGGTGATGATCATAAAGGTGATAGTGAAGCAGCTGGTGGTGGGACTAGCATGACCACTGTAGATCCTCCTGCTGAGGTGGAAGAAGAAGTGATGTGGAGCACCCAGACTAGACAAGGTAGCCCACAATATTCCCCTGACTCTGTGATTCCCCTTCCCTAGCATTATGCCTCTGGGCCCTGATGCTGAGGCAGAAGTTGCAGTGGCTAGCAGCAGTTTTAGCATCAGCACAGATCAGCTGACTGTGCCTGCTGTTAGTGCTACCAGTCTGCCTTTTTCACCTGTAAAGATGGCAAGTGTGACAGTATGAGACTCCCATAGAGCAGCAGCATGGAGGGACTGCCGGTAGTGATGGTGGTGATGATGAAGGTGACAGTGGAGCAGCTGGGGTTGAAGAGACATTAATGACAGATGTGCAAATGGGGATAGGCATCACCACCACTACCAGCAATGAGACTGTTGAATTTGTGGAGTTTGCTGTTGCTGTGTAGTTCCTGCTGCTGCTATTGCTGAGTTGCAAGGGCAAGAGACTGATTAAGACCAGGCTAGTGTGCCACAGACCACTGTGACCACTGTGGGAATGAAGTCCAGCAGTAGTTGTGATGCGAGACTAGGACAGGTTCCACTTGCCAGCAATACTCCCAATCCTAATTCTAGTGCTGATTCTGAGGCATAAGCAGAAGCAGCATTATGTTCTGCCCCAGACAGTGAAGGAGATGGTGGAGGAAAAGTAGAAAGATTCAAGTCTTCTCCATCTATCCCCCACCCAGAGGTCCTGCATGTGGGGCTATTTTTTTGGGACAGGCAGAGTGCAGTCATCAGTGATGGCACTGAGCACTTTAAAGTTGTAATAAAAATTATTCACCCCATTGCAAACCAGGTTTATTGTCAAAATTTATAGACTTTCAGCTGTTTGCAATGAACAAATCAAGCAAAAGCAAATGAAATAGCTCAACACAACGAATGCTTCAAGTGGTTTCCCCAAATTCAACTGAAAATGCAACTTATAATGACTCCAGTCTCAAAATTATTCAACCCCTACATGGCAAACATCGTTAGCACTTAGTAGAGCACCCTTTTGCTGTTATGACTTGCTGCAAACAAGATGCATAGCCAGACAGAAACTTCTGGCAGTGTTCATGAGAAATCTTAGCCCAGTCCTCATGAGCAATGGCCTCCATTTCAGTAATATTCTTGGGTTTGCGTGCTGCAACCTCCTCCTTCAAATCCCACCAGAGATTTTCTATGGGGTTCAAGTCAGGTGACTGTGATGGCCACTGTAGTATCTTCCATAACTTCTTCTGCAATCAAGCCTTGGTAGAATTTGAGGTATGCTTGGGATCATTGTCCTATTGGAAGGTCCAATGATGCCCAAGCTTCAGCTTCCTCACAGATGACATGATGTTTTCTCCTATGATTTCCTGATACTTCAATGAATCCATCTTGCTTTCCACACACTGCAGGTTTCCAGTGCCAGAGGATGCAAAGCAGCCCCAGAGCATCACCGAGCCACCACCATGCTTAATTGTAGGTAGAGATTTCTTTTCAAGTATTCTTCATTCTTATTCCACCAGACATACCGCTGATCCATTAGGCTTAAAAGTTCCAGTTTTGTTTCATCGCTCCACAGAACAGAATCTCAAAACTTCTGTGGTTTATTTATATGATTTTGAGCATATTTGTGCCGACTTTTCTTGTTATTCTGGGGCAGTAGAGGTGTATGTCTTGGCATTCTTACATGGATACCTTCTGAGTTTAGTACGCACCTCATTGTCTGTTGCCACCAAGTCTTGCTGCAGATCGTTTGCAGTCACTCGAGGGTTTTTCTCAACCTGCCTTCTCAGAAATCTGGTTGTAGCCATTGATAGCTTCCTTTGTCACGTCCTGACGAGAAGTCCAGTAAGATGCTAGGGTGCGACGCTAGGGTGCGATGCTTGGGAACGGTGACAGCGACACTTACCCCCTTGCTGTAGCCGAAGCCGAAGGTAAAGGCGCTGGCCGCGAAGCCAGATATCCGATCCCGGTTGAGCTGGGACCCTGACCTGGATAGGGGCAAGTGACCACTGTACTCCTGGACTTCTGCCACCAGCTGGATCCAAAGGCAGAGACAAGGAACCCCCAGAAGGCTGAGGAATCAGAATATTCCAGACTGGAATAAACAAGGAGTGGAGAGAGAGTCTAGAAGATCCACACAGGCAGAGGGAGGTAGGAGATCCCGGGAAGGGCACTGAAGCGGAGAGGGACCAACCCCAAGGCTACCCTGAAGGAAACCCAGAGGAGTCTAAAATATAGAACTCAAGAACCCCCAGACCTGGTGTAAGACTAGTCCAGCAACAGAACCTAGACCTCCTCCCAAAGACTAAGGAGCGAGTAGCACGGCGGAACCCACAGGCTAAGACAGGACTAGGGACGCCAGCACTACTCAAGAGGCTAAGGGACACAGCAAGCAGTACCCTGCACCCCTACCTCCAGAGGAGACAAGATCCCCACCTCACCTGAGGATGAACCAAGAGGCGGAGGGAGGACACAGAAGCCGTTGCACAAGGTAACCGCTACAGAGACACAAGAGAGGCTCCCCCACGGCGAGGGTCTGGAGGATCCGCCAATAGTATGAAGCTTAAAGCGGGATCACACTGACGACTCAACTTGGATGCCAGCCCCACTGCAATCCTGACTGTACCGGTACTGAACAGACAGGATGCGACGAGGTCCGCCACTAGTACAGCCACAGGAGGGGAGCTCAGCCAGAGGTAGGGCCAATGAACCGAATCCTCCTCCGCCGCCCGTCACCATACAACAAGCGGAAAACGGCCAGGAGGAAGGCGAGGCGGGAACACAACCAGGGGAGAGGCCGGAGCTAAGCGCAACCTGGCAGAGTGAAGTGAGGTGGGAGATCGAGACAAGCCAGGGAGCCGAGAGCAAACAGGTCAGAAGCGGACAAATAGCAAGGTCAAAACACAAGCCAAGGTCTTACCGGGAGCAACTGGGACATCCAAGGGCAAACCAAGAGAGAGATCCAAGAACAGGCCAGGAATCAGGAATAGCAGGAACCCAAACGGCAAGAAAAATCGCTGACAGGCCAGGATCAGGAGACACTCAACCGGAACCACCAGGAACAGCTCACAGGCACGAATAATCGAGCAACGAGCCCCAGGACCGGCTAGCAGATAACTAGCCGAGCACCAATCAGCAGCACCAGAAGGAGGGAACATATAGACTGACATCCTCTAAAGGTACATAGCTGTCAGAAACCCTTACATCCTTTTTCTGCACTGTCCAGGTAGTGTAACCACTGTTTCTTTGACTTTGAACTCGCAAACTATGCTTCCAACGGTGTCTCTAGGGATATTCAGTACCTTCACTATCTTTTTGCATGCTGGTCCTTTTTTGTGAAGGGCGATGATCTTGTCTCTTAAAGGGATAGTAAAGTCTGATTTTATTAAACTCTGTGTAGCTATTACAATAATAAAGTAAGTGATAAAAGTTCCATCTCTCAAACCTTTATGGCTTGAGAGATATAAGAAGATAAAGTTCCCCCATCCCTACCCTTTCTCTGAGATAAGCTGTAAAGCTGCCAGACAGAGATTCTGGTCACACGGCAAGACGGAGGATCTTCAGCATGGCCGAAAAAGCAGCTCTGCTGAAGAGCCTCCTTCTGCTCCCGGGACTTGGATATCCTGCAACCGGCTTTATAGGTGACGTCAGGGAAAGGGGAGAGGGACGGTGAAATGTATCTTCTTATATTTCTCAAACCATAAATGTTTGAGAGATGGAACTTTTATCGCTTAGTTTATTATTGTAATAGCTACACTATCAGAGTTTAATAAAATCGGACTTTACTATCCCTTTAACTTTTTGGACTATTCTTTTGACTTAAAGTTGATCTATCACATATAGAAAGGTAACGCTCATTAGTTAGAGCATTTAGCGAAAAAGTTAAACATGTTACTCGTTTTTGACAAAACCCCATTACCTGCATAAATTTATGTTTAAAAGGTACCCAGCAGTCTACTTCCGCTTGCCACACAGAGGCAAGCTGCTTGACGCATAGAGGCAGCTCCCGTCCCACTACCCAGCATCCTCCTATGATGGAGGTTGTCTGTCTCTAAGCTGGAGCAATCTCATTGGCTAGATATCTATCTCCCAATGAGATCGCTCCAGCTTAGAGAAAGAAAGCCTCCATCATCGGATGATACTGAGTAGTGGAATGGGAGCACAGGGAGTGCTGCAAGCCAGAAGTAGGCTGCTGGGCACATTTTAAACTTGAATTTTTGTGCAGATAACGTTTTTTTTTTTTTTTAATGAATAACATATTAAGCTTTTTCGCCAAAATGCTCTATCCAATGAGCATTACTTATCTATATCTCTAACATGCAGTCAATCTTGAGACTCAACAAACCTCTAGCCAGTTTAGGTATTTCATGTGTTCCAGCTCAAGCACACCTGGTGCATCTAATGAAGACAACATCTGTTTTGCATATTTATGCTGTTGTGAGGGATTCTATTCAGGGATTGATAAATTTTGAGACTGGAGAAGTCATTATAAGTTGCATTTTCAGTTGAATTTGGGAAAAACACTTGAAACATTTGTTGTGTTGAGCTATTTCAATTGGTTTTGTTTGATTTGTTCATTGCAAGCAGGTGAAAGTCGAATTTACAATGGGGGTTGAATAATTTTGATTACAACTGTATGTGACAAGTCACAACCTTTCTGATAACACATATTAAATACAGACACCATGGCATTTATGTGAAGCATGTTAAAGCCAAACCCCCACAAAGGAAATCGGGAGCCACTGTTTCTATTCCCCCTGTCTCTCTCCAAGGGCATCAAGAGTTGTGGCAGAAATCAAAGAGGAAGGAGAATAGAGAAACCCAGACTGAGCCTAAAAGTTAAAAGGCAAGTAAAACACCTGGCTCACCATCAGCTTTTGATGTTAGGGTCTGGGCAGGTAAAGACATGGCAACATTTTCTGGTGATCCACCACTCTCATCATTACCTATTGGTAGATTTTTAGCTCTACGAGAGTGAAAACTTATCTGTAGAAGCTGGTAGGGCCATCAGTCCTGTAGGCTATTTCTGTATTTGCGCCACTCTGGTTGGTAATATCTTATCATTACCTCCCTCACCAGCTGATAGCAATTTTTGTAGATGAGAGGATGTGGCAGTTCATGTCCTCCCATTGAACACTATATGGTATACTAACAAAATATGGTAATGTGGTTGAGTATATTTGGAGATATGGAATCAAGCAGCATCTGAGGAGGTTCCATAGTGCAAAATACACTAATCTGGTGGCAGGGAGGATTCATCATTATTATTAAAACTGCAATAATGACTCCAACAAGTCAGCACTGATTCCTCAGGGCTTGTGACTCTAACAATCCTGAGTCCAAAAAAACCATCACTGATTCCCCAGGGTGTGTGACTCTAACAAACCTGAATCCAAAAAATCAGCAGGGCTTGTGAGTCTAACAAGCTTGAGTCCAAAAAATCATCACTGATTTATCAGGGCTTGTGCGACCAAATGTTTCCTTGGGGCTTGGGCCTAACACAACATTTCCTCAGGGCTTGGGCCTACCACAAGTCAAAGTCCTACAAATCAATCTTCCCTCAAGACTTGGGCCTAAGAAATATAAATCCTACAAATCAATTGTTCCTCAGAGCTTGGGCCTCTAACAACAATTCTAAGTCCTACAAATCATCCTCCACAAAATACTCTATCACATCAAGTATCAGTCTGCCCCAGTCACAGCTTACATCAGGGTGTCCCTGTCACATATGTACCAATTTATTTATTTAGCTGCCCCCCAATCCCAGTTAACAACCCCCCTCAAAAAATTCCCTGTTCAACTGATCCTTTCCCCAGACTCCACCAACGCAGGCACCCGCAGACCCCTTTTATACTATGCTTGTGGGATATAAAATAAAATGTATTGTGTTGTGTGGAAATTCAGTCTTCCCATTGATTTTAAAGCAATGAGCTAGGCAAAATAAGTGGAAAAGCTGCTCTTTTTGCTGGAAAGTTTCAACTAGGCTAGAAAGGCCATATTTTGCCTATTTTGGTCTGAGGCAAAAATTTTTGCTCATCCCTATTCAGGGATCTTCAAGTGGAAATTTTTTCTCCTTTTCAGAACAGTTTAGGATTTTGGTGTAATTTTGGCTTGTTTTGGTTTCTGTTTTATCAACTTTTCCTGTGTAGTAATCGCTCTGCATAAGCAACCTTTAGCAGTACTTTGTTGCTTGTTATGTTGAGTTAATCATGTAGATGGGGTGAGAAGCTTGCAACCCTCTTTCTGTGTCAGTGCCATGTTAAATATTATATACTGATCATGCAGGAGCAGCTGTAAACAATATTGTTTTTATTATTACTAAAATATACCGTAAAACAGTGTTGATTTCTAAAGAGCTTCCAAAATCATCTGTTGTGTTAGCTATTTGCATTTAGAAACCTAGCTTTTGACATATTTAGATGAATAGATTATGCAAATGCAATAATTTAATTAGCATAATCTATAGAGCTAAACAACTAAAAACCATTTTTAAAATAAAAAATATTTCTCACTTCATCTTTTCTACCTACAATTCTGATATATCAATTTATATGTTCATTATGACAACCCTAATTCTGTTGCCACATTCATATCAAAATGGGACATTGTTTAAAATGAATTTGTTTATATAAACATATCCTTTTTTTGTATGATATAAAGCAATGCATAAAGACCTATATATAGCATCCAACTGGCGAAAGACTATTTGATATGCTTGGGAATAAAGTGACTGACTAGTACCATATAGGTTATTACCTTGCATACATGAAATGCTAGAAATATGGTCATATTTTTGTTGATTTTTGCATGTACAATTTTATGACTTTAGATATGCATACTTTTTAAAGTGTGCATCTTTCTATGCTACAAATTAAAACAAATTATTTAATAAAACTGTAAGGTAGAGACACTGTACAGTGTAAGTTATAACAATGAATCTTAAGCAATCTTTAATCAGTTCAGGATCTTATCAAATAAATTATTATGTAGCCTTTCATTACTAAGTGAGCAAATCAAAATGTTATGGGAAGTACACTGTCTTCTGAATTCTGTCTACCAAGCTTATCTATAGCCACTTGTGCTGATTAATGTGAGCCTACTTCCTTGACAAATAACTGAAATAGAATTATGATGCTTTGTATGTGAATTTATTGAACTATAAAGCTTATAATTTCTAATTAAAAAAATGCTACTTTTTGTAATTAAAATCTAACACTAAAGTAAATGAAAATAGAAACATATCACCTATGGGCAGGTTTGTATTTTCATTTCAGGCACCTCTAGGCAAGTCTTGCTAGGAACAATCCTACAGGGCTTTAATCTCTTTTGTCGGAAAACACCTATAGCCAAAAACATACAACTAGTCATTACAGCAATGCATAAAGTGGTGTAGGTGTAACAATATGCCTTGTCATTGTGGGGTACACCACAGCTAAACTGGTCACTGAACAAAGAAAGTGCATTATACACAGGAACGGTGAGTTACAGCCACCAACAGTAGAACACAAGGTAGTATGCAGCAAAATATGTAAAGTTATATACAAGGGCTCCCTTATGAAGGGTTCCCACCAACAAGTTCAGTTTACAGTTAAAACATAGCCCCAAAGGTGTATACTTACAATTCCAGATACTCTAAGGGCTTGAGCTGGAGGGTTACTCACTCCCTGAAGTTTAACTGGAGTGCTGTGGGGTGGATATGGTCAAAGCTCAAAATTTTTCTTGTACTATTTTTATATATCTAAAGTTTTAAAGTGTCAGTGGCTACATGCTATTTATCAAGCTGTGCTTTGTGTTTCTCCCAAGGCTTTTGCATTTGAAGACTACAACTTTTTTATTCTGTAGAACTCCTGCATATGTATTCAAGCTCAAACCGTTCTGGGCACTTAATTTCCTGGACAATGTGTGTGTGTGTGTGTTTGTGTGTGTCTGTCTGTGTATGTATGTGTGTGTGTGTGTGTGTGTGTGTGTGTGTGTTGTAGAGCTCTGCATGTTGTTAATTCTGTACTGATGTGAGGGTGGATATACTAAGAAAAGTGGTGAAAATCTGGGACAAAACAAATGCAAAATGTCCATGTTTTAAATGGAGTTTTTAACCACTTAGATGCTACACCTCTTTAGCATCAAGTGGTTAAAGCTCCATTTAAATCTATGGGAATGTGTGGTATTTGTATTTATAGTCACAGCATTTGCATTGTCCAGGTAATAAACTGTCCACAATGATCTGATCTTGAACCTATTTGCCTAAGTTCCACAATATTTGAGAATAAAACAAACATGTAGTTTTCAATGAAACAGCTTTGAGAAGAGACAAAATACTGTTTAAAAAAACAGCATGTAATCATTGAAACTTTCAAAATGTATCTAAAAAAGGTACACATACAGATGCAGTTTATAAGGTAAAAAAGCATAAACAGACACTGTATTTACTACAGTACTACAGTACAGTTGGAGGGGATGTACTTCTGTCTTCCATCCACTGCCTTAGCAGTCCGTGTGCTTGAATGAACTTATACCCTGTAGCACTGATTCCTCCTGCATCCTAACCTACTTTTCTGTAGACTGCAAGCTCATATGAACAGGGACATATTATCCTTTTGCATTATATTTTATTATTTTGCTGTCCAGTGGTTAGACTCTGTTGCAGGTTAACACCCGTTTTATCAAACATTTTCCTGTGGAAGTCTATGGGGAAAACCGGAGATAAAAGCAATGATAAAATTAGCACCTGTAATAGAATCTAGCCCCTGATTCTGAGTATGACTATTACTTATTGTACAATGCTACTGAATAACTTAGCGTTTTATAAATAAAGGGCATTATTATTATAAGTATTCAATGGTTTAACCCTTTGATGCCAGTGGAATATGCAACACATTGCAAAGCATATCCCTCTGGCACACAAAGTGTTAAAATTCCATTTGCAACGATTTGGAAGTTATGGAAATTCTATTCATTCCCTGTGGTTCCATTGGTTTCCTTCAGAATTGCTAAACTTATTCTCAGCCTTACTGTATTCATAAAGTGTTTGTTCTAACAGTAATAATTCTTGCCAATATGGTATGTTCTTTTTTGAATGCATACACATTAAATTGCTTGGAAATAATCTATATTCAATGCCCTGCAAAATTATTCAGACCCCTGCTTTCTTAGCTAGCCTTCCGTTTTATCTCTTATCTCTTAGTATATGGTGCTGCATAATCAAACGCCCATTAGGTGCACTCATATTACTGGCTTTCCTAGTCATAGATTGTTCAGTGCACAGGTTTGTTTTTACAGGACCATAAACCTGTGGCGGTAGACTTGACTTCTCAGTCTTTCCTTACTATAACTTCCTAAAAGTTTATGTTATTACAATGGGAGCCTGAAGAATGAAGATTTCAGTTGTGTTAGCTTTTTTGAGTGCCAGAGGTCCTACTTGTGTTTCCTTATTCTCTGGCATCCACTTGTATCTGGTCTGTTGCCTGCATTGCTCTCTCTATTCCCTTCAGTATGTTATACTGTCCACTAGCATACGCTTTGACCACTCACAGGGAAGGAAGTGAGTTCAGTGATTTCTGTGTCTTTGTAGGGCTATTAACCACTGCACTGCCTTTCCACAACTTGGCCACTTTTTGACATGTGCAAAGAATGTTCCTTTATGGGGCTTGGTTTTTCTATTGATTTACTGTTATTTCAGCCTTTTTTATGCTTATTTGGTACATTTATCAAATTTGGATGTGGATTCATAAATTGAACATCTGCAGGACATATCTCAAGTCCAGTTGCAGCTAGGAAGTTGCAGGTGGCCTCATGGTGCTCCTTGCTAGACATAGTATCTAGTAACCTTTAATGGGACCCACTTCCATTATTGAGAGCACCATTTTTGAATGGCTACAGAGCCACGTCACCATTTTTACAGGAAAAACTACATTTCCCAGAATCCCTTGCTTACTGGACTTTCTTTTTTGGGTTCTGCATGTTGTACAGAGGCTGGTTTCTCCCTCCTACTTGCCAATCAAACCCCTTTAGTCAGATAAGTACTTTTGCTTTCTTTTAGGTACTTTTATGCTGTTTTCCTACTATTTTGAATTCAAAAGGAAAAAAAAAGATAGATATATCAAAGCAATTTACATATAAAATGTGCACTCACAGTAACATGATGTTGAAAGACAGGCATGTACCTGCAATCAACCAACTAGGTATGCAGGAACACTTTACCCATGCCTGATTGGGTATCTGGTCTTTAATGGACCCTTTGTGGCAGTCAATTCACAGAATGTCTGTAAGGTCACTATTATTGGTTTTATGCAATAATAATTTTTTAATAAATATATACATCTATTTTTCATTGGAAGATTTTCATCAGAAGAACAGCTTTTATGTTTTTGTAATTAAGTTTAACAGTGATTCTAGAGATTCTGTGGATTGACCGCCAAGGAGAATCCATTAGCAATTGGATCCCCAAGCAGGGATGGGTAAAGTATCCCTGCATGCCTAGTTGGTTGATTGCAGTTATATGCCTGTCTTTCAACATCATGTTAATATGAGTGCACATTTTATATGTATATTGTTTTGATATATCTATATGGGATAAAGTACTATTGGTGCCCTCCTACTTTTTTCCTTTTGCATATCTTCTTCCACTGAGTGGATGTTTGGAGTGGAGCTACCTACCACAGTTTGTAGAGACACCTGTTATACTGCTTAAGGGGAGCAGTCTTACCATTCCCCAATGCATTTATGCTAATCAACACATATGTGCTGTTTCAGCCACTATTTGTGTGAGTAGAAATCCTTTGGTGATGGTGTGGTGATCATCCTTTTGAGGCTTAAGAAGTTGTACAGTGTACGACTCTGAGATTGATGTCTAGCCATGGTCAGAGCCAGAAGCTAGTCAAAGGTTGATGCACAGGATGTTGAACACTGAAGGTGAAGCAAGTGGAGTCAGAGGTCTAGTGAGATATTGAACACAGTCTAGGAGAAGGCAGGAAGCAAGGTAAGTCAAACCAGGTTGGTACACAGGAATGAAGATTAGACACTGAATCAGAAGAGCAGACTGGAGACAAGGTCAGACAAGCAGGGTTGAAGCGCAAAAGATCAGGAGACTCTCGGAAAATGCTTACATAACAGACACATAGAATGAGCTTCTACCTGCCGACAGTACAGGTAGATGAAGGATGCAGCAACCAATTGGGTAAAGAGGGCATAGTTAGATTCAGGTTGTCACAACCATGCTTCCCGGAGAGTATTCTGGTACATGATGTCCCTCCTGCACATACATCACCTCAGGGGCACTCATCTGCTGACCAGGTACCAGTTGGAGTTAAGGCTCTTATCTATTTAAGGGTCCTCAACCCTTGAGCCCTGTATTTTGGGGTGACATACATGTAATTGGGGATTCCTCTGCTAACAAAGGATGCACTGAACATGATGAAACAGACTCATCTCTTTCCTTGTGTGATTATTATGAAGATGACTCTAGCCCCTCATCAAAGGGGCTTATTCAGGCAGTCTTGGAGATGCTTCATGTCTTAGAGGTCTCAGATTCCAGTTACTCTTTGCCTGAAATTGTTAAGAGGTGCATTAAGGAGGTTCATATATTCCCTTCTCACCATTCCAGGTTATCTGGTGTGGAAGATGCTTAATATGAGACTGTTCCCTAATCAGTACATTTCTAATCTGTATCCTTTTGTTGCTGTAATCTTGCAGTGGTCTACCCCTCTTAGGGCTGATCCTCCAATTTCTTATCTTGCCAAGAATATGACACTGCCACTGGCGGATGCTGTGGCCATTAAGAATTAGCTTGATAAACACTTAGACTAATTTTTGAAAGTGAATTTTGTGGCCTCTGGCTCTGACTAGGACCATGCCACTGGGAGCAAGAGTACTTTGCTGCCTCAAGTCCCACCTAAGCATTCCTTTTTTTCCAAAGGAACATTCATCATTTTCTTTACTTCTGCCAGTTAAGGTACATGTCGAAGGCACCAATTTCTCAAGCAGCACAGGTGCATCCTCCCACAAAATCCAAGAAACCTTGGGCAGCTAAGAAGACTGCTTAAAAGCCTAGTGCTGACAAGTCAATTTCTCCATATCCGTCTCTGCCTATAGGAGGCCACCTTGACTTTTTCCACAGCATTTGGGTCATTTCAGTGACAGCTCAGTGGGTTTTGTGGGTACTTATGTAATTGTATTGTTTACACTTCAAGTCCCTTCCTCCTCACTATTTTTTCCTGTCCAGAGTTACTTAGTATCCAGTTCAAGGATGTCTTTTCCTGGATGTGGTTTCCTTCCTCATAGACATGCATGTGTTAATCCCTCTTCTTTCTCAGGATTGTTTCACCAGATTTTATTCAAACCTTTGTAATTCCCAAAAAATATTATGGATGCCTTCTCATTCTGGACTTATAGTGCCTCAACCATCCTTCATTTTTCAGTATAAGAGTTGATATCCTCCAAGAGAGAGGGTGTTTCTTCCAGACAAGATCCAGTCTGTCGCTTCAGGTCTCCTCCAATCCCCTATGATTCCCATTGTGCTGAGGAAAGTCAGGATGGAGTGGACTCATGTCATCTATTTTCTACATTCTGGGACCTGGTTTTTGGATCTTCTCAGTCTGTCTGTGGTGGTGCCATTTTGTCTGCTCTTGAGTCTGCAACTTCTAACAGAGGAGCCATATTGCCATCCTTGGGTGGAAAGGCTAGCTTTGTTGGCCTGTCTCTTAAGGTCAGAATCATGAAAAAAAACAGGTTTTCATATTCTGTCATTTTTAAGACCTATCATAGGGTTTGGGCCTTCTTCTACAAGTGTTGTGCAGACTAAGGATCATGGCACTGGCCTTTACAACTTATAGTAGTTTTGCCCTTTGTTCTGTTAGGCAGATAGACAAACTTCAGGACTCCCTTCCAGGTTTTTCACCAAGACAGGTTGGTTTTGTGCACACCTATGGTTTTCTGCAAAAGGTTGTTTCAGATTTTCACATCATCTAGGACATTGTTCTTTTTTCTATCTGTCCTGTTTTCACAGTACTTTGTAGCGCCTCTGCTTCTGGAGATGGTCACAATGATGCTGCGGCGTCATTTCCACAAATGATTGGATGCATCAATGCTAGATGCGTCATCTGCAGGCACAAGGCTTCAGCATGCTGCAGGCCTCTGTTTTATGTGTTTGAGGCTTGTAGTCTCCTCCTACCTACTTCCTCCCACTGAGCTGCTCCTCCTACCTACTTCATGAGGAGGGGTTTAAAGGGCAGACTGAGTTCTGACTCAATTACCCTTACGTTGTTGTTCTGAGCAGTTCATTTATTTGGTATTCCTGATTCCTGTGCATGACCCGGCTTGTCTGTCCATCAATTCTGGTGTGGACCTGTGGCTTTGTCTGACCATTCTCCTTGTGCTTTCTGATTTGGCTTAGACATCCTTTCTGGTGCAAACCTGTGGCTCTGGCTGACTACCTGCTCCGTGTATGACCTGGCTTGTCTGACTACCCTCTCTGGTGTTGACCTGGGGCTCTGTCCACTGCACATCCAGCATACTAACACTTCAGTGGATATCCTATCTGGTGCAAACCTGTGGCTCTGGCTGACTACCCGCTCCATGTGTTCGCTCCGTGTGTTGGTCCCATTCCATAGACAGCCTTCCTAGTACTGACCTGGGGCTCTATCAGACTCCTAGCTATTGACTGCAGGCATGAGTCAGTAGTCTCTGTGGTTGCGTACGATATTGAGACTCCTCTCCTAGACTGACTGCAGGCTGAGTCAGTGCTACCTCTGGGCGTTACTTTTTACCACAAGACTCAAATGGGCTGAGGTCTAGTCTCTGATAGAGTGGTGGATCTATTGGAAGACTGCTATTTCTGATCCAGTGCTTGCCTCTTTGATCACCCTCTGTGTGTTATTTGTTATTTGCATTACTGTTTATATATTTCTAATAAAAGTGATCTTAAATATACTCCTTGTCTTGCTTGCCAACCATAACACGTGTTCCTTCTAACAAATAGAAACAGGGACTTCATATGTTAGAGGTGGTCAGGTGCTTGAAGTACTATGTTCATCACACGCAGACTATTCAGAAACCTAATTCAGTTGTTGTCATTCCTGAGGGCCCTCATTTGGGGCAGGCTGAGTCTAAGGTTTTTGTAGCTTCTTGGATTAAGGCAACTATTCGACAGACATTTGTCCACATGAAAAAACTGCACCTTGTCATGTCACGGCGCATTCCACCAGATTGGTGTGCACATCTAGGGATATAAGAATTGGGCCATTGCTGAGCAGGAGACTACGTGGTCATCTATGCACACCTTTGTCAAACACTAGTATGACAATGTTCTGGCTTTGGCTGGACCCAGTTTGGGCCAGAATGTTTTATAGTCTATGGTCTTTCTGGGTTTTTCTGAGATCAGAACCTTGTTGGTTTCTGGCTAGGGTTTTCAATTATTTGGTGTGCAAGTTTGGTGTCCGTTGACACTTGAGGTTCATCTTGTATCAGTTTAGCCCTGTGAATACTAGTCTGAAATTGAGAGTTTTTTCTCTTTTTCCATATCTGTAACCTTGGTAGATAGCTTTTGTATATCTCCATGGTTTCTGTGTTCCACATTGCATTTGTGTTGGACAATATTTTTTAATAAAAAAATAAACAACTGAAATATGTTGCATGAATAAGTATTCAACCCCATCTTATGAAAGATATTCCCCTAAGGAGGAAGAGGACACCATTAAAGCTGTTAAAGGATCATTGGTCAGGCTGTAGATAGGGATGGCTGAATGTTTTCACCTCAACACAGAAATAGGCAAAAAAAATGTCACTTCCCGTGTAGCGGGAAATTTCCTGCAAAAAGTGCCATTACACTGCTTTTTTTGCCTAGGTCGTTGCATTGGAATCAGTGGGAAGACTGAATTTTCTCCACCATGGCAATTTTCTCTTCTTTTCCTGCAGGAAGAAGAAAGGATGTCAGGCTCTCACACCATCTGTTCTGTTTTTGTGAAGAGAAAGCAGCACATTATGAGCTAGAGAAGGTAGGCAAATAAAGGGGAGTTGAGGCTTAGTTTAGGGAGTCTATCAGGTATGAAGTTCGTTCTCTGTATTAGGGGAGTCTGGGGGCACTCTGGAGAGAAGAAGGGAGAAAGGAGATTGACCCCAAATACCCCACAATTCGGTGTGACTGGAAAGATACAAGTAGCTGTGATCCAAGCTACTTCCTGATCTGGTTGTTAGTATCCCTGTTCTGGGGGAGTCTGGAGGAGTGAGAATGGAGCAAAGGAGTAGTCCCAAATACCCCAACGTATTGTGTGACTGATTTACTCGGAAAGACACAGACAGGTGTGGTCCAATTTCCTTACTGATCTGGCTATTATTTTCTCTATGTTGTATGTGTTTGGGTGTGTGAGAAGGGAGCAAAGGAGGTTCATCCTAAATACCCCACCATTCTGTCTGGCTGATTTGATTTGAAAGACACAGGCAGAGGCGATCCAAGATCCTTTCTGATCTTGCTGTTATTATCTCTGTGTTAGACATATATGGGGGTGTGAGAAGGGAGCAAATGAAGTTGACCCCAAATACCATAACATTTTATCTGACTGGTTTGATTTGAAAGACAGAGGCAGCTGCGGAACAAGTTCCTTGCTGATCTTGCTGTGCTGCAGAAGTCTGGGGAGATAAGTTGTTAATTTTTTTTTTGGAACAGTAATGAGTGGACAACACAGTTTAAAAATAAAAAAAATATTAGGTGACAGACAGCTGAGTGGGACACTGTCATGAGTTTTGTGACTAAGGCATACTTGATAGATAGCAAGCAAGATTGAGTATGTTGTTGAGGGCCAAAGCAATTCTGTTGTGTACTTTACAGTAAAAAACAAACAAACGTTAGTTGAGTAATGTTCAGCAAATGCACAAGGGTGAGAGGAAATATAAGGGAAATGGTTGATGTTATTGATGTATCAGAAAGTGTGCCACTTCCAACAGTTTGTTCATTCTAAATAACACCTATAGCTCCTGCTGCAGAGGAGCGTGATGGCTCTGACTTGGCTGTAGGAGATGCCAAAAATCATACTGTGCCTACACATACCGCCACTACCCCCACCACCTCCACAAACGATGGCATTAAAGCAATAAAGTTGCACAGTTCTTATGTACTGCCATCCCACACGTACTAAGTTCTTAGTCAAAACCAGCACAAACATAATGCAAAAGTGTGCCTATGGAATAGTAAACTTGCCAAAATGTTGGTGGTGGACATGCTGACCTTTTCTTTTGTTGAAAACAGAGGCTTTAAAGAACCCATGTCATGTGTTGCACCCTGCAGGAATATTCCAAGCTGCAGTTATTATTCAAGGATGGTTGTGCCAATGTTAAAGCAGGAAGTTAGTGTTGTGGACAAAGAATAAAGGCACTCAGCCTGCTAACAAGGCATGTTTACTTGTAGGACTCATGACTTTGACTTTCAGCTATTTATTTCTCCTCTTCAGCCCTCAGAAGAAGTAATATTGTGGTGGGAAATACTGAAATCATAGGAAACATAGGGAAAAAAAAATATTGGCAGTGGAAAAAGGAGACAACTTTTGCAGTGTTGAAAAGGAGGAAACGTTTGTGATAAAAGCAAAAAAAATCATAGTTTTTTGGCGAAAATTCATGCAGGACATTTTTCTGATTTTTCGCCCACCGCTAGTTGTAGATCTGAAGAAAATGAAGTGTGTGTTGTATTCAAGTTTGACACATTAATAATAATATTCTATGAATGTTTACTATTATTACAATATATGTGTTAGCTCACAAATGTTGTCCAACTTAGTGTCTGTAATTCTGAAGTTTGGAACCCAATGACAGGTGATTGAGGTCCATGCAGGGGCTAATGTTTGCTCCCTGCATTGGAGACTGAAAGGCTGTATCACTACCATTGGTCAAAGAAGCAAGTCCAATGCACAGTGCACAAGGACAAACGATAAAGGTAGACATCTCTTGTGCAGAGTCAAACATGCAGTAGATTCGGGCTGACAGCAATTAGGAGGAGTCAAAGGCAGATCATGTAGTCGCGAACTGTAAAATAGCTCCAAGTAGCATAGGGGCCAAAACAAAGAGGCACTGTTGGACTGTGGCTTTTTAGAAATTTGCTTCCAAATGCAGTGTCATTTGTATGTGAGTGCTTACTTGAGCTGCAATCTCCTGCATCTTGGTTATCCCTGGGTGACCTGTAACTAGAGTATTATAACATAACTGAATGACTTCCAACTGTAGATACCATTTTCAAAGTGAAGAAACTCCTTACAGGAGGTTGAAGAGTTTGATCAAAGTTGGAGTGAAGACAAAAAGTTGTCGTATTTGTTAATTCTGAGGTTGGAGAAAATTTAATTTTTTTCAGAGGCATTTAGATTGGAAGGGAAATGGCAAGAAAGGGTCTCTGCTTTGCCATTACGGGAGTCAAGAAGGGTTGGATCTGGAGGGTGGAGTATAGGGGCCTCAGTAAAAAATGTCTTGATTTATTTAGAAAGCTGGATGAGTTTGAGGGAATTTTCTTACTGGTCAGCTGAGTAAGCAGAATCACCAACATGAACTTGCAGTAGGATTTGGAGATCCCGATGAAGCTTTGAACTCCTTTTGTCAGTGTAGTTCAATCGAGGATAACAGGAACATTTTTGTGATCCATCTGGATGCCTAAAAATGCAAATGTCAGCTTTAGCCAAAATCCTCAGGGATTGGGCCCAACAAGTCTAAGTCCTACAAATTAATGGTATCAGTCTACCCCAGTCACAGCATATGTCAGGGGGTCCCTGTCTCTTTCCCATTACTTATTTCTTTTTACATTTTTTTAAATTATTTATTTCTTTTACTGTCCCCCCAATCCCAGTCAACATCCCGCACTCAAAAAAAAATCCCTACTCACCTGATTCTTTCCCCTGACTCCACCAATACAGAAACTCTCCTCAGACCCCTTTTATACCATGTTTATTTATTTATTTTATTTATTTATTTATTTTACTGTCCCCCTAATAACTGTCAACAACCCCCTCCTCCCTCCAAAAAATTCCCTGTTCAGTGGATTAATTCCCCACACCAATACAGGCACCCTCAGACCCGTTTTATACTATGCCAGTGGAAAAATAAAATAACATTTGCTATGTGTTGTGTGTAAATTCAAAGTTCGCATTGATTTCATTTCAATGACCTAGGCAAAAAAGCAGAAAAATTGCACCTTTTGCTGGAAATTATTCACCATACAGTGCAATAATTCCTTGATTTTGGGATGAGGTGGAAATTTTCACCCATCCCTACTCATCTTCCCCAAAAAATATTTAATATCATCATAAACAAAGTAAGTATACCTGAGGATCAATGCTTAGAAAATGATATCCTGTGAAAGAGGCCAGTAAGTTCCATCCCTGGGTATTAAATGATATTAAAAGGGCAGCAGTCTGTTTTCACATTTTTCAACATGTTTTCAACATTTCCTTTTGTTGATTTTATATAACTTATTTAAAATTGTAAGTACCATTGTGCTAAAATAAACAATGTACATGTCAGTGTTAAGTATTTGTGGGATTTAAAGATCCATGAATGGCAATCCAAATAATTATTATCTTTCAAAGGAGAACTGCAGCCAACATATATTGGTGACCATTATAACTTGTACAGTAAATCTTAGCAACTGAAACCTCCAAGGAATAAACCTGGAGGATTTTTGCAAACATACTTTTTATTTGATATAAAAATGTAATGGAATTGACAGTAACTGTTCTTCATTCTTATAATCCAAACAGGACAAGGGGACACAAAAACAGATATGTCAAAGTTCCTCGCGGTCATATCTGGGTAGAAGGTGACCATCATGGACATAGTTTTGACAGTAATGCTTTTGGACCAGTAAGTGGTTATCTTATTTTCATTACCGATATTACAGTTTTCAATTGTAAAGCTGGTGTTGAAGTTAAATTGTATATTTTAACTGTTTTTAGGATAGTCAGGAAAATATGCCTTTCATGTATTAATTGATCTGTCTCAAATAGCACTGAAAAATCAATGTATACAATGCTTCCATTACAATTGATGAGTCTTGTAGTGACATGCAAATCACCATTCACATTGTTTCTACTTTTTTTCTATCCACTGAAACCCCTATAAACCTGGTCCAAGAAAGTAAGAATGTCAGTGTAATTGTAGTCTCCTACTCATATATATTTTACCTGACTCTTGAGATTGGAAACTGTTTTTTTTTATACCGGATTCATGTATATAGTGGTTATTAGAAGTGATTAAAAATCTTCCTCTATAAGATGAAAAGACATATTTGAACACACTTCAAGTTTGTAATGCATAAATTTGCTTTTCTGCATAAAATCTACTGCATAAACATAATATTCTGTTAAGTAGATTAATATATTTGTAGGTGTATGTCATATCCCAACATATTTCTCTCATTAAGGCTATACACATCAAAGTCTCAAACTGTATTCTTAAAGAGACAGTAATGTCACCATATAAAGTTATATTCAATTGTTCATTATAATGTTATATAATGCATAGTACCATTTTCAATGTCCTTATATTTTTATAGTGCTTGTAATTAGCGTTGAAAGTTTCCTTCTCTCAGTCAGTCATAGTTCTCTCAGATCTGAAAGCTGGTCATTGACTGGATAGATCACAATAAAGGACAATATTGTGTGTATGTATATAAGGAAAACCCTGCCCCCCTTGACAAAGGGAAGCAGGGTTTTCCTTATGCTGACACAATATTGTCCCGTGTTGCTATCCGTCCAGGCTGGCTTTCAGATATATCAAACTATGTCTGACATAGTCAAAAGGGGCAGGAGGGGGAATTTTCAACTCAATTACAAGCACTATACAAAGATAATGACACTGAAAATGGTACAATGCATTATATCCTATATAATAATTCACTAAGGATGTTTGTCAGAAGCCGTCATGCTCAGTAGAGATGGCTGCGCGTTCTGCAGTCATTCTCAGTAGAGACTGTCCACGCCACGGCTGATACGGAGCGGGGCGCTCCAAATTCAGACCAGAGTCCCCCTCTTTGCACCTCTTGGTCCCAGGAAGGTGCGCAGAGAGGACTCCGGTCTGAATTCGGAGTGCCCCCCTCCGTATCAGCTGCAGCGTGGGCAGTCTCTTTTGTGCATGACCGCACCGCGACCATTGCTGGGTAGCACTGTTCAAAAAGTCAAATTATGATGAACAATTGAATATAACTTTACATGGTGACATTACTATCCATTTAATTGTTCTTATGAAGACTATGCAAAAATGTAATTGCCCCGCATTAAAATGTTTCTTTTTTATTATTACCCTTCTGGAGATATGATTTCAATTATACTATAAGTGATGTGTGGTATTAGTTTGCAAAGAAAATGCTTTATAACCCATATTGTACAACGAACATATGTTTAGAAATTGTTCTGTGCATTGTGAGGGAACATGTTACTACCCCAAATCAGCAGCTCCAATGATTGCTGTGTAATTATGCAACCATATTTTAATATACTCAGTATGAAGTATTTTGTATTGTTGGTATGAAGTGGACATTTTAACTTTAAAGGGCACCCTTCTCTAAGCCTGTTCTAATAGGAACAGACCTTGTAAAAAAGTCACTCCTCACAGGAGTCATAGTCTTGCTGGGATGTGATTTGAAGCCCTATACAGAGGGTCTATGGGGAACTGCATTTCACAGAACATGATGGAAACATCCCTGCATGATGCAGTACAAATACAATGTGGAATAATCAGAGATCTCCTTTTAGATCCATATTCTACTCTCCTTTTGGTGCACTAGGGCTCTCAATACAAGCCTTGGTTAATTGGAAGGTCTGCTCTAATGGGAACAGGTTATAATTACCCTTTAAGATAAGAGTGGTTCATTTTAAAGATAAGTATACATGGTGTGCTATCCGTTTGTTTGTAATATAAATTTGAGAATTTAAACTTTGTGGCACAGTCTGACGCTTTATGCAGATTAGTTTATGTACTGAGTAAATTTTACCACACATAGTGCTAAGAATGAATCTAGACAGAGCCAAAACACTGGGAGCAATGCTAGTAGTAGGCAGATTTTAATTCTCTGTACAAAAACTAAACTTGTCTTAGTAGTAAGCTTTAAATGAATTCTAGTAAAAAGATAAGAAAAGGCAAGCAGTTCTGGTGCAAACCAATCTGCACTGTGTGTGGGGGGGGGCATTAAATGGGACCATTAATCCTTTGAATGCTAAGAGGTCTTCAGTGCATTAATGTGCAATGCCTTGGAGAGATCTCTAGCATTCAAGGGGTTAAAAATCACAATTCAAATGGGAAATTTAGGAGTATGTATGTGTCGCCTATAGAACAGATATTTTGTTGCAAAGTGTATCAACTTTTGCATTCTGCATACGGCAGATAATCACAAGAATTATTAGTTATTAAGTTGTACTTTATGACATTTTTGTATCAGAATTGAAAGCAAATAACTTTGTCTAAAGACAACATTAATAGCTGCACATAAAGGTTATTTTTCCACCCTATAGCCTATATATTATTAGACGTTAGCTATCATTTCACAGAGTATAAAAACAAAACTTGTTTAGATCTTCCACGCTTTCAGCAGGTTTACAGTTATTGTACTATGTCCAGAAGCAATTTTCGTTTATAAATTCACAGTTTTCTTGATGCGTTGCATGGTGTATTCCTTAAGGTTTGTCTCATTGGAGCAGTTCTACTTAATTTCCTAAAAAATATCATAAAGCTTCTTTTTATTCTTTTGAGCACAGCCAGAAGGTATTTTTTTAAGTTTATTTTTATTCTTAATGTACTAAGGGCAGACTACTTTGTTACATTATAAAATTATAAAGAGAGACCTCTCTGGCCTCTAGGGGGTTAAAGAGTACAGTTTATCACTGCCTTGTTCAAAAATATTGCAAATATAATAAACAGCTGTAAGTATGATGCTTCAAGGTTAGGAGATTGAACAGAGTAATAGATTGTACCTCGTATAATGCAGGTGTCATGTTGCAAGGTCTGTAAATATCCTATATAATAATTTGCTAGGATGTTTGTCAGAAGCCGTCATGCACAGTAGAGACTGCCCGAACACTCAGAATGCTGGGAGTTCTGTGCTGGGAGCATTTTGTGCTTTCGGGCAGTCTCTACAGTACATGACCGAATCGGTGGCAGGATGCAGAGCAGGACTGGCCTCTTAAGCCTTTGAGTGCCAGAGGGGTACACAACACATTGCTTTGCAATGTGTTGCGTACTCCTCTGGCACTCAAAGGTTTAACATCACCCGGACCCTGGCCCGTGTACACAAGCTTTTACAATAGTACTTAATATTCCATACAATTTACTGACATTACTGAGAATATAATATGCACTTATAGCCCTGGTGTTGGTGTTAACTCTTTGAGTGCCAGAGAGGTATCCAAAGCATTGCAATGCAATGCGTTGGATACATATAGTTGATAAGGCTGAAGAAAGACATGTGTTCATCAAGTCCAGCCCATGCCAAAAACACCCCTGTTGATCCAGAGGAAGGTAAAAATAAAAAAAAACCCTCTGGAACAATTTCTTATTTACATATCTGGGAACTCTCCGGATTTGCCCCGGAGACTCCGGTTCTGACAGAGCTTTACCGGGTCTCCGGGGCAGAGGCTGATTCCTCCGGATGTGGGGAGTTTCTATTGAAACTCTGCCACATCTGCTTTTTCTTCCGCTGTTCCTCCGTCCCCAGCCTTCTGTGTGACACCTTTAAGCCCTGCCCCCCCCACTGGCATCAAGCCCCACCCCTTCTTGATGTGATTAGCGTAATTTTTGTCACCCCCCTGCTGAACAGAGAACTCCCCTCTGGGTAGCCCTCAAATGGAAGTTCCCAGGTATGCTAATTTAGCCCCAAGTGGGTAAAAAAAAATCCTTCCTGACTCCAAATGGCAGTCAGATATTTCCCTGGATCAACATCCTATCTGTTTTGAAGCCATTTGTCATAATTTTCAATATTGTTCTGTGCTAGATAGGAATCCATTGCTTTTTTGAAAGCAGTTGCATTATCTGTAAGTACAATATGCCTAGGCAAAGAATTCCATAGCTTAATTGCCCTTACTGTAAAGAATCTCTGCCTTTGTTTTAGTCGAAATCACCTTTCCTCAAGTCTTAATGGATGGCCTTGTTCTTAGCTCAGCTCTTTGCATAAATAATTAATTGGCTAGCTCTTTGTATTGACTTTGAATGTATTTGTAAATGGTAATCATATCACCCCTTAGACGTCTCTTCTCTAATGTAAACAAACCCAGTTTGGCTAGTCTCTCTTTATAACTCAGTTCCTCCAATCCCTTTATCAGTTTTGTTGCACATCTCTGCACCTTTCTGGCATGCAAGGGGTTAAGGAGGAAAATAATTGACAGTAACTTGATAATTTTGACACAACAATACATTGAACTAAGTAAGCATTTCAGCAGATTAATTCTTATTCCAAAAAATCTACAGTTTTAGTGGTGCTTTGTGTGATATGAAGATTATGCTGTAGAATTACATGTGTGTGTGGGGGCTGATATAATAAGAATCTGAGAAATTCTGGAGCAAACCAGCACACCATAGTGGTCAAACAATAATATTCATTGTTTAAAAAAAAATGTTGTGTTGGAGACCTGTCTAGAATTCAGATGTTTTAACCCTTTGAGTGCCAGAGGGGTATGGAACACATTGTTTTGCCTCTATTATTCATTCATTGATGTTATTGTGTTCTTATGGAAATATGAGTATTATTGTGTTTCTCCTGCTGATATGTGAATATTTAAAATAAGATTATACTAAACAATAAAGCATCTGTGCATCCTCGAAACCTACAACTTGGAGTCTGTGTTACAAGAGGGGATATTAGGAATTATTAAGTCCTTAACGCTGCATGACATGCCAGGACCATCATTAAATTCTGTTCTTTGAAGACGGATGACAGTCCTGGCACATCATGGATTATTGATCACAGTGCATCTCAGGGTGAGCTGTGATCGCAGTGGAGAGGTTGTATCTGACTGCTCCAGAAACAGAGTAGTCAGTCCTAGCCATTCCCCTGTGGTTCTGCACATATGTTCTTTGCTACATGTGCAGCTATATGACAAAGGCAAATATGTAATCATTGCCTTTGTGACTGTTCTCTGCCTTTTTCCTCCCCACAGTGAGTGTGAGGCAGAGAGAGAGAGAGACAGACAGAGAACGTATCTCCCAACAATTAAAATAGCCAAAGAGGGGAATCTTTTGTTACAGATGGTGTTGCTGGGAACAGTAGGTTTAGGTTAATTTATGACCTATTAACACCTCTTTTTATATAAATAAATGATTTAAAGCAAGATCAAAGTATTTTATTTGCATAGACTAATTTATAAATGCATCCCGAGGTTTAAATAAACATTTATTCAAGTTTTATTGCTGTGGAGCAATGGGATACACTTATATACACACTTGTCTGTTCATCTAAAAAGATGGACACCATGGTAGGAAAGAGGGAAATAAGGATTTGCCTTTCAGAGTGACAATACCTCCCTAAATTCAACTTTCTAAGGTAAAAACAGATAAATCAATGGGTCCAGATGGGATACACCCAAAGTTATTAAAAGAACTTAAGTGTGTTCTGGCAAAACCTTTAACAGATTTATTCAATCAGTCACTAGCAACAGGAATAGTTCCAGAAGATTGGAAGGTAGCAAATGTAGTACCGCTTCACAAAAAAGGTAGCAGGGAAGAGTCTGGTAACTACAGACCAGTAAGTCTTACATCAGTATTGGGAAAATTAATGGAGACTATGTTAAAGGAAATAATTGTTGAATATCTGAATATAAATAGCTTGCAAGATACCAAACAGCATGGGTTTACAGCAGGGAGATCTTGTCAAACTAACCTCATAGATTTTTTTGACTGGGTAACTAAAATAATAGATCAAGGGGGAGCAGTAGATATAGCTTATCTAGATTTCAGTAAAGCATTTGACACTGTCCCTCATAGAAGACTCATAAATAAATTGCAGTGTTTGGGTCTAGATGTAAAAATAGTGAAATGGATAAGGCAATGGCTGAGTGACAGGAGACAGAAGGTGGTAGTCAATGGAGAATATTCGGACGAAAGGAGTGTTACTAGTGGAGTACCTCAGGGATCTGTACTGGGGCCCATTCTTTTTAATATTTTTATTAGTGATATTGCAAAAGGTCTTCAAGGAAAGGTATGCCTTTTTGCAGATGATGCAAAGATCTGCAATAGGGTAGACATTCCAGGGGGAAAAAGCCAAATGGCGAATGATTTAGGTAAATTAGAAGAATGGTCAAGAGTGTGGCAGATGCACTTTCACGTTGATAAATGTAAAATAATGCACTTGGGACATAAAAATCCAAAGGAAAAATATACCATTAAGGGTACTGTGCTGTCAGAGACAACAGAGGAAAGGGATTTGGGAGTAATTATTTCTAATGACTTAAAGGGATAGTAACACTTCGTTTTAACTTTATTTTATTTTGTAGGCATTAAAAAAACATGAAGAATGATATAAGTCTTATCTCTCAAACCTTTATGGTTTATGAGATATTCACAAGCAAAGTTCCCCTCCCCGCCCCTTTTTCCTAGTGTAAGCCATCTCTTCTCAGATGTGAGTCTGGTTGTATGACAGTACAGATAACAGAAGGGGACAATTTTCTTTGTATGAAAACAATGAAAGCCCTTCCCCCCTTGAAAAGTTTTTCAGCTTTTTCCATTATCTTAATTGAAGATTGTCCCTCTCTGCAGTCTACCTGGGCATCTCCCTTCTTATCTGGTTGAACAGGGGGGGGATACTTTGTTTGTGAATATCTCTTAAACCGTAAAGGTTTCAGAGATAAGACTTATATCATTCTTCATGTTTTTTTAATGCCTACAAAATAAAATAAAGTTAAAATGAAGTATTACTATCCCTTTAAAGGTAAGCAGGCAATGTAATAAAGCGATGGGGAATGCAAGCAGGGCACTGGGTTGTATAGCTAGGGGCATTAGTAGCAGAAAAAGGGAAGTAGTCATGCCACTGTACAGATCTCTAGTTAGACCTCACCTAGAATATTGTGTACAGTACTGGAGACCCCATCTCCAGAAGGATATTGATACTCTAGAGAAAATTCAAAGAAGGGCTACTAAAATGGTGACTGGTCTACAGGAAAAGAAATATCAGGATAGACTAAAGGATCTGAATATGTACAGCTTGGAGGAGAGAAGAGAGAGAGGGGATATGATAGAAACATTCAAATACATGAAGGGATTCAACAAAGTACAGGATGGAAGTATATTTCAAAAGAGTAAAAACGTTAGGACAAGAGGCCATAGTCTAAAACTAGAGGGACACAGGTTTAGATGTAATGTAAGAAAGTTTTACTTCACTGAGAGGGTAGTAGACAAGTGGAATAGCCTACCAGCAGAAGTGGTAGATGTCAATACAGTGACAGAATTTAAGCATGCATGGGATAGGCATAAGGCGGTCCTTAACATAAGAAAAGACCAAGGACCAAAAAAGGTTTGAGGGTTTTTTTTTTTGTTTTTGTTTTTTTTTAAACACAGTAGGAAATAGGGCAGACTAGATGGGCCGAATGGTTCTTATCTGCCATCAAATTCTATGTTTCTATGTTTCTAAAAGGGAGGTATTTGTGTGTTTTACAATTTTGTATTATCAAACTAAATGATGGGTTATTCATATAAATATGACATCAAAAGAAATCACTACTTATCCTTAAATATCCTTATTTGTGTGGGTTTACTAAATGAAACAGATGGAAAATGAGGCTGAACAAAGGTATAGTAAAAAAAAGGCCAGAATTGCTCTTGACCTCTAGAGTAAAAAAATGCTTGTCACCAAGTGGTTAACTTTGCTGTACACCACTGAGATCCGTCTATTGAATGTCATCAATTTGTATGCACCTCTTTATGATTACTGTTGGTTGGCTTCTCCAAGCACTTTAAATCTAAGGATTGTTTACTTCACAGTGCATTGGAAAACCACTCTTACGTTCAAGGGGTTATAACCCAATTTAAATCAAATTGGATTTGGGAAAATGCACGTGGACCTTATGGCTTTTCTTATACAGTGTTTACTTTCCAGTAAGGATAAACCAATTGCTTGAGAATTTAGGAAAATTAGATGACTAGACAAGCATTTGGGATCTAAAGTTTAATGCTGAAAAGTGCAAGATAGGGCACAGAAACCCAGAGGTAGAATGTAGTCTTAATGGATGGTACTTTTCTGGCAAAAAAGAAAAGAGACTTGGGAGTTATTATTTCCTTTGTTGTTGTCCTGGAAGAGACATCAACATCAAGATTAGAGAGTTGATAATGGGACACTATGTTCTGGACACCGCATTTCCAGTAGGGCGTAAAAAATTAGAGGCAGTTCAAAGAAAAACCACTAAATTTGTACAGGGTTTTCATGACCCAGAGTACCAGGATAGACTCAAAGGATTTAATATGTACAACTTGGATGAGAGGAGGAAGAGGGATAAGATCATGGAAACCATTAAATACATTAAGAGACTCACAGGTGAGTCAATCAAAATGAATGATCCACTGTTAAACTCACCTGTGCTCAGGCAGGGAAATTCTTAAATCCTGGCCTGTTGGTGGCCCTTGAGGACTGAACTTGGACAGCCCAGGACTAATGGAACAGCCTCCCAGCAGATAAGGTAGATATTAACCCTTTGAGTGCTAGAGTGGTACTCAACGCATTGCAAAGCAATGCGTTGTGTACCTCTCTGGCACTCAAAGGGTTAACACTGTTAGAGAATCCAAAATACCTGGGACATACGTATGTCTATTCTGAGAAGTATGGGAGATTGTATATTTAAATTAGATAGGAAAATGGGAAAAGTGGATGGGCCAGTTGTTTTTTATCTATCAACAAATTTATGCATTGATTATATCAGTCTTTGCACCATAGGGGTCATATAAAAGTGTCCAAAATTCCCATTGAGACTTTTGGGAAGCTTTGTCTACTGGCATAAAGTTGGTTTGTTCCTGAATTGCTTCACTTTCTTTTTATACTTGTAGACCAATGGCTCTTTTCAAGACAAAACCGAACATGAAAATTGTTTTAGAACAATTATCTGATTTTCAGGTGATGGAACAGTGCAACACTATGATCTTGGTTTACTCAGGTGCCAAAAACTCTTCAAAAAGTATAAAGCAGGCCCTTTTTCTCCCAGCTATTTTACAGCTCCCCCATGTATCAGTGGAGTTAGATGGCCTAGTAATTTCACATGTTTTTATGCATTCCAATCTTCTGCATTATCCTACACTCATTTTACTACCTATTTACTCAAGGTCTCCTATTTCTGCAATATTTTTCTGTAACTTAAAACATGTATATTCTCATCAATACATCTATGTGCTTAAGTGTTTTTACACTGCCATTTTGACAAATAAAGCCACAAAATTAGACAATTCACTGCTTTTCCAGCTTAATAAATCTGTGCCTATTTCATTGTTTATTTTGCCTTAAGTATTTTGCTGATAGGAAGAAAGACAATATTTTTACTGAATACAGAATATATGACTGGACATTAAAATATGTTGTGCTAATGTAGCATGGATAAAATTTAACTATCAAAACTGTGGATATTATAGTTATCTGTAATGTATAACATAGCAATGTTATAGAGATGTCTCTAACATCCAAGAGGTTCAAAACAGATAACTCTGTCCTACTATTATATCATAAATATGCATATAACAGTTAAAACATTCAACAAAATACAGCTTATTAGGATATAATATATAAGCTGATATGTGGTTCAACATATAGCAATATACTTCAAAATGAAAAGCCAGGAGCTTGGAGAATACTAAATCAAAAAAGCCACAAGTAGCAATTTAAGAGATTGTGCAAGAGGATTAAAGTAGATTAAATATTTAGAGGGCAAACTTGTTCTCTTTTTTTCCCTAGTAGTTCTTCTCATGAAATGAGTTAATCTTACTAAGAATAGATAAAGGATTGTACAGCATTTGCAGGTTTTAATCATTGTTGGCCCAAAGCAAACTGAGGTACATATTTAAAGAGAACAATTCTCTGGCACACCAATTATACCAAGGAGGAGAAATGTCAATTTCCAGTGATTTCATTGGCTTTTAAAACCCATGACTGCTAAAGAAAGGACTTCAAGGCTTTGCTGTGCAATTCATTCAATACGTCTCTAGCATTCAAGGGGTTAATAGACCAATTAACTCAAAGGCAATTTGCCAACATTTTATTTGTCCCTATGATGCAGTCAGTTTGCTGTAGAATAGCTTCTCTTTATCTTTCTGAATGGATCCCGAATTCGTCATGTGATTGAATATGTACATCTAGGTGATCAATTAATTTCTGTTAGTGATTTAAGTTCTAAAAATACAAATGCATTCTGTTTAATCGATCATTCTGTTTCACATTCCCTCTGGCAAGATTCTCCTGCAGTCTATATGAGTGGACTGAACTTTTTTAAATTTTCCATTTACTTTGATTTTTAACATAAATTATTGTGCACGGTTTATTCTACACACAGATGGCGGGGCATATAGTAAGCATTTTTTGCAGTGGATTTGCCTTCACCTAGGCACAAATTGGACTTCTTATTCTTTGCGTCTATTTACCCTGGCTGTCCGACACAAAGATGGGCACTCCCATACAAACTATTGAGATTTATTGTCAACATTCTCAAAAAAGAACAAACAAACAGGGAGTGCCAATGGTGCTTATATCAGACAGATAATATCATAGAATGTAACACAATGACTATATTACACTTGCATTCTGATCTTCAGGGGGCCAAAACTTTGACAATAAATCTTAATACATGATTGCAGTACAAAGTCCTATGAGTGCTAATTTTCACATGATTTGCAGACCATTTCTCTCTCTCTCTCTCTCTTTAATACTATGATATAAAAGGCCAGATGTATGTTTGTCTGATGCTGTCATGTGCAGTAGAGACTGCCCGAAAGCAAGAATGCAGGCTCTGGGAGGCTCATGTACAGGTTCTTTTACACTAGTAATATATATTCAAATTTAATGGGCTTAAATAATATGGTGGTGGGGAATAATGTTAAACCCACATCTCTCCATCCTAATCAGATCAGGATACAGAGTGTGTTCAAAATAATATGGCTTCCTGGGACCCATATTATGTTTTTTCTTTAAATACATACAAAACAAAATATAGGAAAGATGGGAATCTGTATCTGCAATGCATTGCATACCCCCTCTGGCACTCAAAGGGTTAAGGCCATTTTGTCCTTAAATAAAATCTAATGCTTTATTAGTAAAACTATTAACCCATCTCTTTCTGGATCAGTTAATACATGCCAATACATTAATGGAGTAGTTTATCTGTGTTCATGTTAGTATTAAATCAGGAAACATATATGTGTGTTAAAAGGGTGTTTTTGGGAAAGGGGCCACTGTAGGGTCAGAAAAGGGACTGGGAGGGTTCTTGGCCTCCCAGTTATCCCTGCCTTATCCGGGGGCAAGGAAGAAAATGTATATTCCATCTGCTTCCCTTACACCCAGTAAATTAAAGCAGGGCTGGCTGCACCTCCAGAGGCCCTACCAGCCTTTGATTGGGAAATTAGCCTATGTACTAAGGCTTCAAGGGAGTCCTTAGTATGTAGGAGCACAGATGGGCATGGTGCTTTAAACAGATGGATTGATGCACGTATCATGTGCCAAGGTTCTATCCACCTGTTTTTAGTACATTTCCTTCAGTATTGTGCGTTTGATAAAGAATTATCATAAATATGTGACATTATGTGTGGTCATTTTGTTTTATCAGCAAGTTATTGGGTCCTGTTGGTGAGTTACTTAACAGTTTTAAAAGCATGTTCTACTGAAGCCTTATGTTTGGAAAGATTGTTGATCATTACCAATATATCTATTTAATATAGGACAAGCCCAGTTTTCAGAGTAGAGTTTTCACAAGATAAAATAATTATACAGTGAAAACACCTAGTTCTATAACATGGTTTGTGCATTTCTACATCCAAAATATATTGCCAAATAGAATAATTCTTTGCACACTCAGTCCTTACATATACCTCTTAAAAAGGGGAGAATACATTTATGAAGATAGTGCTCACAGGGTAATTCTGAAGTATATAAAAAAAGAAAATAGATATCTCTGCAGAACAAGCACTCATCAAACACATCCTATAGAATAATCCTATATAATAATTCACTCTGTGTGTGTTTGTCAGAAGCCATCATACACAATAAGGATTGTTGGAGTATAAGAAACAAGTTGAAGAGCCCTTGTACACGGGCCACAGTGCCACCCAACAACGGCTGTGGTGCAGTCATGCACAGTAGAGACTGCGAGCTCCATGGCTGATACGGATTGGGGCACTTCCAAATTCAGACCTTAGTCCTCTCTGTGCACCGAAGGTATCAGCCACAGCGTGGGCAGTCTCTACTCTGCATGACTGCACCGTGGCTGTTGCTGGGTGGCACTGTGGGCCGTGTACACGGGCTCTTCAACTAGTTTCTTATACTTCAACAATCCTTATTGGCAAATTATATGTAATATGAAATAATATTATAATGATAATATAAAAAGGAAAAAAAAGGAAAAGAAGGACAAATTATATTAATATAGTCAATCATTACATGAAATTGAATTAGACCAATTTATTTTGCCCTTTTTTGTTTTTTAGGATTTTCATACTTTTAGTAAAGTGTTTAGCAAGCTGTTTATCTGCTCCGGAAACAAATAAGTAGGGTACAAATTATATAGCACACAATCATTTTTAATAATTCATCCAACTTTTACTTTTTCTTTTGTTTTTAATATTATGTTGGAAATAAAATTTATGTTTTAGTTAATTTTCTATACAATTTACCAATAAGGATTGTTGGAGATGTAAAAGAAATGTGTCTGTTGAATGATTGTACTGCAAGGATATCTGATTTATTCTTTTGACATAATACAAAATATATTGCAATTTCCTGTGCATATAAACCAGGGGTGGACAATGTGCTGACTGCAATTTTTTATCATCCCTATCTGTTCATTTGCCAGCAAAGCATGCTGGACAACAATGCATTAGGACTGCAGGAAAAACTGCATCATCCAGTCCATTTTAGACAAATATATTTGTGCCTTTAAATCTAGATTGCAGAAAAAACATTGTTTTTCTTTATGTTTGTGATAAATTATGTTCAACTTATTAGCAGAAGGAGTACATTTTAGGTTGTTATGAGATTTTGAATTTGCTTAATCTTGTATGTATATGTAAGTACAGTATGTATAAAAAGTACTTTACAGTACCAGTAGTAATAATACACAAGACAGGTATAAGCACAGCATACTAAAGTATAATCATGTTAATATTAGTAGGCACTAATGGTATCTAAGAAATCATACATTTCTAAGTGATGTCCTGCCATGAAAAAGCATGCAATCTAATATATAATAGTGGCAACATACAGAGTAGGAGGATGTTAAGTGAAAGTATTAGGTAGATGTAGGGGAAATGCAGCCTTTGATTTTAAAAAGATGGTGGTGCTAATACAACATGTCTGTACCTATTCTTATTTAACAATGCTTTAGTGGATACCAGCACGTGCAACCTCACTAGCATTATGAGTTTAATGAAGCAATAAACTTATACATATATTGTAGGGCTTTTCCCACAGAGTATAACAATGGTACTCTCCTGAGAGATGCATATTTCCTGAGTTGTTATTGTCATATTTCATTTAGTTATTCTGGTGCATTGACTAGGAGAGATGAGTCACTGATAAACGTTTCTGCATATAATGTGACAGAAACACTTGTATATATAAATTCTAGTTATTATTCATGGTGGTTATGACATATTTTCATTAGTAAGTGTGTGCTTTTATTATGAGCAGGACGTTTGAGAATGTGGGACAGGAAAGAAAGTTAAGGAGGTTAGTTAGCTTAAATTTCATATTAATTTAAATAATTTCATCCCAGGTACTTACACATACCCACTCTCCTATACTCACTTATGACCCCCCCACACACACACACACACACTGTCAAAGCTGTTACAAGGGGCTAGTAAGCAAGACTGGAACGCTAGAGAACAAAATACATGGGGCAGGACTCTCAAGCAGCAGCAGGAGAACCAGAAAGATACAGAGAAATCCAGTCAGATGAGGTCTGTGAATGAGTCAGGAACCCAAAACCCCCAACAAACACCAGAAAAGGAGAGCGAGAAAGAGAAAGAAAGAAAAGACACAGCAAAGAAGCCGCAAGAGAGAGAGGAGGACTTGAGGTGGAGAGAAGAGGCTGCAAGGGAGAGAAAGAAGGGAAGCTAATGTCGGACATGAGAGATGATTGACTTGCAGGCGGACCCCCAGGGAAGATTCCTCTTTTTTTAAAGGCACTCTTAATGGTCAATTAATGACACTTGCTACCTTCCACTCCCCCAACTTCGCTTCTCTCCCATTTTTTCATAATTCTTTCAAGGCACTTACCTCTTTCCGGGAGGGCCAACTGAGAGTTGGGGGGGTTTAATTCAGTTCTCCAACTACTATTGGATTTGTCCCACCCTTGTTCTTCTCCTTGTCACTATCTGGCTAGGAAGCTTGTTTCCATGATTCATGATCTGCAGTTGGTGAATGTGTGGAGCATTCTACATCCTTCAATGAAGGACTACACATTCTTCTCCCACCCCATAGTTGCTACTCACGAATTGATTTCCTACTACTAGAACAATCCCTTCTGGATATTGTTTCTGAAGCACATAATCTTCCTATGACTCTATCTGATCATTCTCCGGTCTCCTGTTCTTTGACATTCCCACTACTCCTCCCTTACCCCGTTCGTGGAGGCTTAATGAGTCATTGTTACAGGATCCTTCCTTCTGTGCTCAAGTGACGAAAGAGTTAGATACTTATTTTCTTCTTAACTCTACACCTGATTTGACAAATCCTTGTATCTGGGAAGCCCATAAGTGTTGCAGCAGAGACATCTTCATTGCTAGGAGCTCCTGGCTCCAGAAGCAACATAGATGCAAAGTGTCGGAATTAGTGGACTCCATTTGTTCCCTGGAGGAGGCTAATAAATGTACTCATGATTCATCCACCTTACTTACCTTAACTGAAAGTAGGAGAACCTTAGCAGACACTCTCAGAGTTCATGTGGCACAAGTATCATCACTTCCTTAATGACAACAAATGTGGCAAGACTCTGGCAGCGCTAGTACGCCGTTCCCAGAGGCTTTCTCACATAGCCTATGTCTTGGATCCTAACGGCTCAAAGGTTTTCGCCCACGACTCCATAGTTGCGACTTTTCAGGGACTATTACGCCAAGCTTTACAATTTGCGGTCCAGTGATACCACAATGGATGCAGTTTCCGCTTCGCTTATCCGAGATTTCTTGTCTAAAGCTCGCATTTCCTGCATCCCCTCAGATGTCTTGGCTGCTTTAGATTCTCATTTCACTGAGGAGCAAGTGGGTAGGGCTATACGACATTCTCCCGCAGGTAAATGTCCTGGCTCTGATGGCTTCCCCTCTATTTATTATAAGAAACTTACTACTTCCCTACTCCCACAGCTTATTTCCACCTTTAACTCTGTTCTCTCTGGTCAAGACTGGCTCGCTCAATCCTTGATGGCCCACATTACCATTATACCCAAACCCAATAAAGATCCCTCCAACTGCTGCTATTATAGACCCATTTCCCTCCTGAACACGGATTTGAAACTGTTTGCAACAGTTCTCTCTGCTCGGCTGAAGCAAATTCTCCTCTCCATAGTGATCCCTGATCAAGCAGGCTTTATGCCAGGGAGGGAGACGAGGGACAACACGATCAAGGTGTCTCTCTGATCTAGCTGGCTGCGTGTACTTTGGGTTCTAAGATATTGCTAGCACTTGACACTAAAAAGGCGTTCAACAGGGTCAATTGGGACTTTGTCGGTGGTCCTGGATCATGTAGGTCTTGGCCCAGGTCTGAAATCTGTTATTTTGTCTTTTTATACTTCTCTCTCTGCGCAGGTTTGGGCCAATGGGGTTTTGTCAACACTATTTTCTATTACCAATGGCACGCGTCAGGGCTGCCCTCTGTCCCCTCTCCTCTTTATCCTAACCCTGCAGCTGTTGCTTTCCATGATCTGCTTGGACCCTACCATCTCTGGATTTCATTTCCGGTCAACGGAAGTACAATTGTCTTGTTTTGCGGATGATGTTCTCATCTATATTTCTTGACCGGTTACTTTTACTTAACCTCCTTACTTATGGCTCCTTATCCTCTCTTAAAATTAATTTTGCAAAGTCTGAAATACTGAACTTGTCAATCCCTGGGCCTGAAGCTGCCCACCTTCAAACTAAGTACCCTTTTCAATAGTGCACCACTTCTATAAGATATTTGGGTGTATTGCTTACTCCCCGTGTTTCAGAGCTAGCAGCGGCCAATTTTACTGCACTGGAAAACTCTCTCAAGCTTTTTCTGCTATCCTGGTCAGATCTATTAATCTCATGGATGGGCCGGTCTAATTTACTGAAAATGGTTGTACTCCCAAAAATGTTCTATCTATTTAAATCCCTTCCAATTTCAGTCCCTCCTAGATTTCTCTGGTTGTTGCAATGTTTACAACAGGACTTTTTGTGGCAAGGTCATAAGCCTAGGATTAATCACGCTCTTTTATCCAACCCCCCTCTAGCTTGGTGGTATTGGTCTTCCAGACCTCTAAGCTTATTATAAGGCTGAGGCTTTATCTACTTTGCAGGAATTGGGCTCGACCTCTCATAGGTTGACTTGGCCCTTTCTTCTACGGAAAGTTCTTCACCCTATTTGACCTATCCAACTTTTGTGGGTGGCACCCAGACACCTTCGCCCAAATGTGTGTTCTTGTGTAATTTTACACCATCTATTGGATATTTGGCAGTCCTGTAATTCCTTCCTCTCACTATCACCCTCCCCTCTATGCACAATCATTGGGAACCCAGACTTTCCCCCTGGCCTACAAGAGGAAGTGTACATTGAATGGTCCAACCATGTTTTGACAGATCTTGAACACCTCCTACCAGATGGTATTCTACCCACTCTTAAAGAACTGAATTCTTTGCATGGTTTTCCCATGGCGGAGTACTGGAGATAAAACCAGGTTCGGCATTTTGTTTCTTCACTTATGTAGACTACCTTTAGTCATAGGTCTCTGTCGAAGTTTAAAGCCCAGATGGTAGCACTGGTAATTGGGAGGTCAGGATTTTCCATCTCTCGCGCTTTGGCACTCCTACGAGCTCCAGATGCACCAGTGTTTCCCGAGCAGAGATCGGCTTGGGAGAGGGATATGGGTATGCAGTTCAATGATTCCCAGTGGTTTTCTGCTATAAGATTCAAAGTAAAACTTATACCCAATGTACTTATTACCTGTGCATACGGGAAGAGATGTATAGGTCGTACGACACGTCCATTGAGACAATGGATAGGGGAACATAGGAGGAACATAGAGCGGAGAAACGGACTATAGCGTCTTGAGACACTTTGATCTCTTTGTTCTTGGTTCGGTGGAGAATTTCACAGTTAAAGGGATAGATCTTGTTAAAAATACAGAAAATAATAGATATCAGAAACTCTGTAAAAAGAATCCCTTTGGATATATAAATTGGGAACATTAACACCCGAAGGGTTAAATGAAGAGATTGAGTTAGGTAGTTTTATATCATTTCTATGGACCTTCCAGGATAAAAGAGAGAAGGACTTTGTCTGAAGGATTAAACAACATGCAAATAATGTTTACGACATCTAACTACACTGATGGAATGTAGTTCTTCTAGAGGGGTCATGAAAGAAAGATGGTAGCATAGATTTCCTGTTCATATGAAAGGTATAAACTACCATTGGTTAGAATTGGTTGGTTAACAAACCTACTTTATCCTGATTGTGTTTTTAAGAAATATTCCTATGTTTATGTAAAAAGAATGTCAATATGTCTGTAGTTTAAAATTATATTCTTGGGGATGAATAAAACTGGGTATGATATGGGTGATTATATGGACCTTTTTTCCCCCTTTCCCGTTTATGGTCAGTTGACCGGGTATTGGTGTAATGTTGTCATTTCAACAAATGGAAAATGATCTCAAACTGTATTGAAGCTAAGAGAGAAAGATTGGGTGTTTGGAGAGTGCTACCCCTCTGGTGTAGATCAGTCATTCCAGAGATGTGGGAGTATATATCCATGAGAGATTGTTTTAGGTACGGGATAGATTGATGCTCTTTTGGCCTGGGGATATACCTGATCGCGCCTATACATAGGAGTTATATGTACATGCTAGATGGGGGCTGTCTACAAGAGCAGAGTTGGTGAGTGTGGAACCAGGAATACAGGTATATCATTCAGTACTCGGTTAAGGCAAGACATACCCCTTAAGCATGCCTATGTCCCTGGAATGGACTACTGTCTAACTTGATCCAATAAAAGCTAAGAAATGATAGCTTTATATGTCCTAGGGATTTGGACATGCGTGGTAGAGCAATGGACCCATGCATAAATGGTGTGATAAGAGGTCAGTACCAGTGAAGAGAGCATGCGTGCACTGGAAACCAAACACAGAGTCTCAATCCGGAAGCGGAAGTATGAGTTATGGAATGAAATATTGATACGTTACGAACAATTCCTGGTGTACGGCTTTAGCAGGAAAGGGGGAGGATCATATTTGGCAGGAATTCCATTCTACATAAGGTATGCATAGAAGTATGTATAACTTATTGCCCTGACAAAGCAGCCTGTGTACTGAGAAACTCGTTGGGAGGAGAGGCCAAATACTTACAATATAAAGTGTTTGTATGTTGTTTGATATTTTAAATACAGCGGTGAACCGCTTTTTTATTTTTAATACATTTATATTTACTGTGCTTCCACGTTATACTGGTTTCCTGTAAGAGTCTTGCAATCCCCAGGTAGGGGGAATCCGTGGCGGATCCAGAAGGCAGAGTCAGGACGGCGGGAGACTAGTGAGATCAGTGGAGGAGAGACGACTGAGTATACCATTACTGGGGGTAATCCAGTAGAGGCGCTGACAACTTGAGGCGGGACTTATACTCAAAAGAAGGTGAGTGGGATATTTACCCACATATAAAGGAGTTAAAGCACGGTGGAAGAGACGGTTGTCTTATGAGCATGGTGGAGGTTGAATTTGATCTAAAACAGTTTACACTTAGAGCGTCTTCTCTCCTTTTTGTTTTTACATTCCTGAGGTACCTGTTCCCTATCCACTTTCTTTCATTCAGAAATGGTTACTGCTCATTATGGCAGCTAAGGGGTGTATTCCAAAGAAATGGAAATGAGTAGATCCACCTTCCCTTTCTGATTGGAAAATTTGTATTAGATCCCTCTTGGACATGGAACAAATATTCCATACTTCGATGGGTATCACCCCCAGATAGACTTTGTGTATGTCTGATGGCAGTCCTGCCCTCCTGACTCCATGCTGGGCTCCCCTCTCTGTTTTCTCCCCCTCTCCGACCCCACTCAGTTGTGACCTTCTTCCCTCCCTTTAGTTATCTATAGAATTTTTTATACTCTTTATACCTGCCTTTGGGCATGCCCACGGGGAATTCCTTCCCCCTTTCCCTCTTCCCTTCCTCTTCATAGTATTTCTCTTTTTCCCTGGCTACCACAAGGTTCCAGTAGTATTTTCTGGTTTTTACTCCCTCATTTTCCTTTTTCTTTCTGTTCTCCTTTCTTTTCTCTTCTTTCTCTCCTGCCTCTCTCCTTCATCTTCAGATGTCTAATTCCCTATTTGTCGCAGGGAGGTACTTGTCTCGCCCTCATCTGTGGATTACTTCAGGGTTTTTATGGCTACTGTGTTCCTTATAATGCTCTGATTTCTGTCTCCTAGCTTCCACTTGTGGATGAGGTGTATACTGTCTATTCTTATCTGTTTCTGTTTGTTATTAAGATATAGACTTATTATGTATTACACAACACTTGATTGTCTACTCTTTGTATATTTCATTTGAGTCAATAAAGTTTCTTTAAAAACTCAACAAAAAACCTCAAAAAAAAAAAAAAAAGAAAAAGAGTAGGTTGAATGGGAAGCTTCTAGGTATGGCCCAACACAAGACCATAAGAAGCAGAAGCGTGGTCCCAGAAGAGGGCAGGTCAAAGCCAGGAAGACTCAGGGTAAAGAACCAAATCAGCAGACTGGAGGAGTAGTCACATGAGAGCGGAGGTCAAAACCAGAGGTTCTCAGGGTGAAGTACCAAATTAACAGTCCGGAAGAGTAGTCATAGGAGATAGGTGGTTGAATCTGGAAGTCTCAGGGTGAAGTGCCTAATCAGCAGACTGGGAGGGGTAGTCAAACAACGGAGCCGGGTGAAGTCCAAGAAATCAATGCAAGGTACACAAATTGGCTGGCAATATGGATGGTTGGGAAATAGACTAAGGTCAGGAACGTAAGGCAATCTGATTCTAACTAGGCTAGGAACACAAGCTCGTGGAACAGGCAATGGACAGGAGAGGAAGAGAGGTTTAAATGTGCCAACTGTCCAATCAGAATGGAGGCACGGGGTCTTGTCAGGTTTAACCAGTTCCATGAGTGTGACAGAAACACACTCTAATGTTCACTTCACTTCACCACAGCTTGAATAATGATGCAGAGATGTAGCCGAGCATATCTGTAAAGAGGATATGTGCTCCCTGTGTTCAGTACCTCTAACATGTCTGACAAGTACCTCTATGGGTTCTAGTATGAAAGGCAGAGAAATACTACTCTATAGAATGCATAGCAATGTGGCAACATTTTACTGTAATTTCCTTTCTCATTGATTGAAGAAAAGAAAACCCCAGTATGCAAATATATGCCCCCACTGCCCTCCCCTTGCATAAAAGGAAATATTTAGTATAAATAGTTTTAGCCTATTTTAGCTTGGAATCACAGTTATATATTCTCTTAAGTATGTTGTTCCTTTTAGAATGGCTGTTCAGTCACTTCCTTAAACACAATAGCACTTACTCCTTCTGTATCAAACCTACCTTCCTCTAGACTGTAAGCTGTCACGAGCAGGGCCCTCTGATCCTCCTGTTCTACACATCTGATTGTACTATTTAATACCTCTGTATGTCTATTCCCCAATTGTACAGCGCTGCGGAATTAGTTGGCGCTATATAAATAAAGAATAATAATAATAATAATAATCTTCATTAATGCATTTCACCCATAATAAACAGATAGTAAAACTAAAGAAAACTTGTCCTTTCAACAAGGTAGATGGTTAGGAGAGCTCTACAGTACATTCAGTTCATTTTTATTCTTTATAATGTGCCAACATTTTCTGTAGAACTGTTCAGTAGGCAGTAGATATACTGAGACTGATGTAAGTGGAGTTGTAGATATTCTTGGTTAAATCAACTACATCATAGGGGCCAAATATAAATTCCGACTGATTTAAATGGTGTTTTTAAGCCATTGAATATATGTCTCCCATGAATTCAGGGGTTAAAAATCTCCTTTTAAATAAATGGTATATTTATGAATGTTCATCTGTCCCCTTTTAGTGCAGATGGTTTACCCCAGGATAGCTCCAGCTATTCTTAGTACCACAGTCTTACTGAGACTTACTGGAATACAATTAGATCATACAGTACATAAATATCTTAGGCCCATGCTTGTAAGAACTTAAACAACAACTAGACAAAGATTCCCCACATACTCGACCAAAATAAACACAAGGTCCAATAATTTAGGAGATGGTAGCCTACTAGGTGCTACAGGGGAAATAATATACACACACAAAAGATAAAGACAGAAAACCCTGCAGTACTAGCACACTAAACTGACTTAACCAGCTGTAAGTTGGTCTGAATTGAATAACATAGGAACTGGAAATGCAATATCACTGGAGAAGTTATATCCTCTTTATTATGTCTTTCTCAGATCTTAGTGCATAATCCCACTAGAGTAATTCTCGAGTAACTCAAATACACTCTAGGTGACATAAACTCCCCAAATGCTCATTGAATTAAATGGAGGGTTTTAAACCTAGAATACTACAGAGGTGTCCAAAGAATTTGCCTGAGAATTGCTCCACTTTTGTATTCATGCATTTACCCCAAGTTATCTAACAGAATATGATTTATTATTCCTCTTCTGTAAATACATAAAAAGGATCTTACATTCCAACATTCTGTCTTAATTTCTAAGGATCATTATTGGATTTGTATTGCTTTGTAAAGAAAGCTTTGAGGATTTCAAAATTATGTTCTTAAGCAAGAACTAACCAGTGGAGTTTCTAGGTTTCCAAAAGATCTTGGCAAGACTCAGGGTTTTAAGCATAAGGCCCTAGCCTTTAGCCCTCTCAGTCAACACCTAACAACGCCCCTGGGTATCACCAACTACAGCAGATGTCATAATAAATACCTGCCTCTGCAATCAATGTGAAACATTTAACGCTATTATCGTATTTCATTACCATCACTGTGTTTCAAAAGGATCTTAAAACTCTGTTTGGATGTTTAATATTGTAAACACTTTGAAAGTCATAAGCAAAGCAATAGATTGGACATCCCCATTGTATTCAAGGATGTACAAAGCTTAAGTGATGTATAAAGCTCAATTGCATTTCCACTCTGGAAATTCCTTTAAAAGTGTAAGTATTAGATATTTGTTGAGAGCTACTCTTACCTACTTTATAGAAGATATAAAGGTACACTCTTGGTTGTTCTTTTTGGGCAGTGGTAGTGACACAATATAAGCAGAATAAATGTCTGCTTAAGGCCCCACTTGGTCACAGGTCCCTGCAGCTCTTATAGAGTACTACTCCAGCACAGTGGGAGTAAAGGGGGCCCCGTGTGAATTTTTCACTTAGTGCTACCAAAAACCTAGAACCACCCCTGTTTAGGAGTAGCTGCCCAAAAACTGCTGGAGTTTCTGACAGATAGTAGAATGTTAGACAAGCTACAGCTAAATTTTAGAATTACATATAGTACTGCATTTTATAAGAAAAAATTACTTCAAGAAATATAAAAATGTTACTGATCATTATAATGTCCCACTAAAAAGCATGCAGTATAATATAATGTACGATTGTTAAAATACATCACACAGTGCAGGAACTGACAGTAATCATACTTTCTTGTTTAAAATTCTTTCCAGATTCTAAAGATATACCTTAATAAGTGACACAAGCCAAGAGGCGTACCAAGCCAGTAAAATAACATACAATGGCTTATTTCTCTTCAAGCTTATTTACCCTATCATTCTTCTTATGTAATAATATACATAGCATGATGCCCTCTGCAGCTCCATTTTACATTATTATTTATTGTGTGTCATATAAAGAACATAAAAAGAAACCTACAGTAAAATAACTGATAACTCTAAAGTATAAACATTTTTACCCTGAATTTGCCAGTTATTTTTTTAAATTCTTTTAATTTCCCTGTATTTAATGAAAAGCATATATGCATTAGCCAATGATTAATTATTATAAAATAAGTGGCAATGGCAAAGCAAAAAGGCTGTATACTAATTAAGGTCCAGATGGTTCTCGCCGCCTTTGCTAAGTTGGATGATACAGTTGAATACATAGACCAGCACAAATTATTCTCAACTTATAATATACTGTATGCCTGCCATCTTGATTAAATAAAGAATATCTGATACTAAGAAGAACTGGAGAATTTCTATTTCAATGCAAAAAAGCAATAGGGAATATTAATTCTCATTGACTTAAATGGGGTTTTAAATTCAATGTATTGAAGACCTTTCTATCATTAAAATGAATCAGAATTTTAGGATTTTTTAAGAATTGCTCTATTTATTTCTGGCATACCTGGCTCTTTGCATCTTTCCATGGCATCATAATCATTATTACTACTGTTGTGAATAATCTGTTCACCAACTTGGAAAAGCCCTCACTTTCGCCTCAACACTTAAATAGGCAAAAACTGGAACTTCCCACCTAGAGGAAAATTTCCAACAAAAAATTTAATTTTTCCGGCTTTTTATACCTAGCTCATTGCCCTGAAATCAATGAGTTTACACACAACACATAGCAGGTCTGAGTGTGCCTGTGTTGGTGGAGTCAGAGGAAAAAAACAGGTGGACAGGGAATTTTTTTGGGGGAGGGTTGTTGACTGGGATTGTGGGGACATTTAATAACAAATACATTAATTCAATAAATTAAACAATTGGTACATAATGTGACAGAGACAGGGATCCCCTCTGACATAAGCTGTGACTGGGGTAGACTGATACTTGATGGAATATTGGTATTTTGTAGAGGATGATTTGTAGGACTTAAACTTGTTAGAGATCTAAGCCCTGGAAACAATTGATTTGTAGGACTTAGACTTGTTAGGCACAAACCCTAAAGAAACATTGATTTGTATGACTTAAGCTTTATAGAGGCCCAAACTCTGAGGAACAAGGTAGCTGATCTGTCCTGCTCACACTGCTACCCATTTCTTAATGTGCGTTTGCTGATGATGACAGAATTTTCCCCAAATCCCAAGGGAAAATGTAGGGGGACTGGGCATCATTGGGTCTAGGGTCACTTCCTCCTCCGACTCACTGGACGCATCACGGTCCTTTCAGCTCCTCATATTTTTTTTAGATGGCTGCTTACACTGTTTGCCAACAGTCTGAGCCTCTGCTGCCCTTATTTTACTATATACATTACTGCAAAATCACCTAGCACCCTTTCTATCTCTCTAGCTACTTGGTTTTGTGTTTCACTTCCTGGAAACGTCCTGTTTTTGGTGCGAAAATGCAAAGTACATATAAGTAAATGGGTGGGAACATTGTAGCCATTGAAAAAAATAGCGAAAATATTTTGCCAGTAGGCAAAAAAGGAGAACATCTTAAGGGGTTTGTTTAAGGTGTATTTTTTGAAGAGAAAAAGTGGGCAACCATGTGGTTTTCACAGATTTTTTTGTTTGAACACAACAGGCCCTTTCTCCCACCCCTGCTCACTGCTTATAATACCTATGGTACTTGAGATGTGTAAGCCTACTGCAAAGGGGCTGAATAGGCAGAGGCTTCTATAGAGAAAACATAAAGAGATGCCACCTGGAGAAGCATCCATATCTTTACGAAGCACTACAGACTCAATTTCCATGCTTCAGAGGAAGCTGCATTTGGCTGCAAAGTTAAGTAGGACTTTGTTACTTAATCCCTTACATTGAGTAAGCTCTGTGATCTCTCAGGTGTGTTACATGGGGATCTTGAAAGAAAGACCAACATTTTCTTACATGTCAATTCATAGTTACATAGTAATTTAGGTTAAAACTCCATCAAATTCAAGCTTTGTTTTCCTTCATGTCTCCTCTGGTAGAACACAGGCTTCTTTTTTTTTTATGTTGTGGTCATTCACTACAATGTTTTTGAGCATTAACTGTGCTCTGGTTTGGCTCTCTTGGTAATTGTGGGATGTCCTTTTTAAGCATTTTTCCAAGAACATTTTTCCTATACCACCTAAGGCTGGATTCTATTGCAGGAGATAAACATTACCTCCCGTTTTGTCAGATATTTTCCTATTGAATTCTATGAGGAAAACTGGAGATAAAAGCAGTGATAAAATTAGCCCCTAAAATAGAATGTAGCCCATAGAGAGTAGAGGTGGGCAAAAAAGTGGGAAAAATTTCCTGTATGACTTTTTGCGAAAATCGGACGATTTTTCTCTTTTTTTGAAAAAGTTTTCTCCTTTTCTCCAATGCAAAGTTTTCCTCTTTTTCACCTATTCCAGCAAATTTTTCACCATTCCAGCATAATTTTTCTCTTATACTAACACATTTTTGCCTATTCTAATACATTTTTCTCCAATTCTGACACATTGTTTTCTAATTCTAACATATTTTTCTCATATTCCCAACAAACTACTAAAACTCTTATACGTGCCCTCATTCTGTCCCGCTTAGACTATTGCAATATCCTACTAACTGGCCTCCCTGCTACTCATCTTTCACCTATGCAATCTGTTTTAAACTCAGCTGCACGAATCACCACACTCTCCCCAAAAACTGAACCTGCCCACATAATTCTCAGACATCTGTCATGGCTCCCAGTTCAGCAGCGCATCAATTACAAAGTCCTTCTTCTCACCTTTAACGCTCTCCACACTGCTACCCCTCCTTACATCTCTTCCCTCATCTCCTATTATGTTCCTGGCCGCCTCCTTCGCTCAGCACATAATGCACTTCTTGTTGCACCATCCACACCCTCTGCCCTCTCCCGTCTCAAACCTTTCTCGCTTTCTGCTCCATACCTATGGAACTCCATACCCCTCTCCTTACGCCTAGAAAAATCCCCCTCTGTCTTTAAGTCTACCCTGAAGTCTTATCTTCTGGAGCACTAGGACCATGCACTGCCTTTGGCCAAACTCAGCACTTGTAATCTCAGCAGTTAACACCCTCTTACCCCATTGTATGTCTCCCTTTATCCATTTAGACTGTAAGCTCCTTGGGGCAGGGAACTCTCTCCCATTGTTTCTATGAATGTCGCACTTATTTCATCCCCTCTTATTTATTGTAACATATGTCTATTGTAAGGCGCTGCGTACACTGTGTGGCGCCATATAAATAAAGATACATACATACATACATACATATTCAAACACATTTTTCTCCTATGTTTAATATGGTGCAACATTTCCCAGGTTGACCCCATATACCCTAAAATTTGGTGTGACTGACTGGCAAGACACAGGCAGCTGGGGTCTAAATTGCTTGCTGATTTTGCTTTTATTGTCTCTGTGCTGGGGAAGTCTGGGGAAAGAAGTTGCTGATTTTGTTTTTTAGTTATATATATATATATATATATATATTTTTTTTTTTTTTACTAACTGTGATAAGATAGGGTAGACAACTTCAAAATAAATTAAAAAAAAACTTTATTTTAAACAGTACTTAAATAATTAAACAAATAAATACAGTTAGGTCCAGAAATAATTGGACACTGACACAAGTTTTGTTATTTCAGCTGTTTACCAAAAAAAATTCAAGTTACAGTTAAATAATGAATATGGGCATAAAGTGCACTCTCTCAGCTTTAATTTGAGGGTATTCACATCCAAATTGGAGGAAGGGTTTAGGAATTACAGCTCTTTAATATATAGCCTCCTCTTTTTCAAGGGAGCAAAATAATTGGACAATTGACTCAAAAGCTATTTCATATACAGATGTGGGCTATCCCTTCATTATTTCTTCATCAATTTAGCAGGTAAAAGGTCTGGAGTTAATTCCAGGTGTGGCATTCACATTTGGAAGCTGCTGCTATGAACAACATGTGGGAGCTCTCAATACAAGTGAAACAGGCTATCCTTAGGCTGCAAAAAAAATCCATCAGAGAGATAGCAGGAACATTAGAGTGGCCAAAACAACAGTTTGGTACATTCTGAGAAAAAAAAGAATGCACTGGTGAGCGCTGCAACACAAAAAGACCTGGATGTCCACGGAAGACAACAGTGGTCAATGATCGCAGGATACTTTCCATGGTAAAGAAAAGCCCCTTCACAACATCCAGCCAAGTGAAGAAAACTCTCCAGGAGGTAGGCATCATTATCCAAGTCTACCATAAACAGAAGACTTCATGAGAGCAAATACAGAGGGTTCACCACAAGGTGCAAACCATTCATAAAGCCTCAAGAATAGAAGACCAGATTAGACTTTGCTGCTAATTAAGCCAGCCCACTTCTGGAAGCATTCTTTGGACAGATGAAACTAAGATCAACCTGTACCAGAACGATGGGAAGAAAAAAGTATGTAGAAGGCTTGGAAATGCTCATAAACCGAAGCATACCACATAATCTGTAAAACGCGGTGGAGGCAGTGTGATAGCATGGGCATGCATGGCTTCCAATGGCACTGGGTCACTAGTGTTTATTGATGATGTGACAGAAGACAGAAGCAGCCGGATGAATTCTGAAGTGTATAGGGATAAATTGTCTGCTCAGATTGTCAAATTCAGAGAAGTTGATTGGACAGCGCTTCACTTTCCAGATGGACAATGACCCTAAACATACTGTGAAAACAACCCAAGAGTTTTTTTAAGGCGAAGAAGTGGAATATTCTGCAATGGCCGAGTCAATCACCTGATCTCAACCCAATCGAGCATGCATTTCACTGCTGAAGACAAAACTTAAGGCAGAAAGACGCACGAACAAACAACAACTGAAGACAGCTGCAGTAAAGGCCTTGGAAAGCATCACAAAGGAGGAAACCCAGCGTTTGGTGATGTCCATGCGTTCCAGACTTCAAGCAGTCATTGCCTGCAAAGGATTCTCAGCAAAGTATTAAAAATTAACATTTTATTTATGATTGTGTTCATTTGTCCAATTACTTTTGTGCACCTGAAGTAAGGGGGCTGTGTATGAAAATGGTTGCAATTCCTAAACTTTCATACAATATTTTTGTTCAACCCCTTGAATTAAAGCTGAAAGTCTGCACTTCAATTACATCTTGGTTGTTTCATTTCAAATCCATTGTGGTGGCGTACAGTGCTAAAATTATGAAAATTGTGTCAGTGTCCAAATATTTCTGGACCTAACTGTATATTATTTATTATCTAGACATTAGCAGCAGTTCTTCTGGGTTGTCTTTCACCTACCCAAGCACTCAATTTGTTCATTTCCTCAGCCACACATATTTCTGTATACCAGTTTAATTGAGGACACACTTCCATTTATCAGTATTTTTAGTTTTAGTTTTGTTAATGCTATTAAAGCTCAGTACCTCGGTCACTGCCCATCAGTTTACAACAATAATTAATGCCTCCCTGTCATCTGGGTATATGTCCAAAGCCTTAAAAGTAGCTAGAGTTGTGCCTATTCACAAAAGTGGGGGCAAAAATGTAGTATCAAATTACAGACCAATATCCCTACTCCCCACATTAGCTAAAATGATAGAGAAATGTGTCCGTGTGAAACTATATAAGTATTACCGGCTGACCAGTTATTTCACCCCCCTTAAATCAGGCTTTCATTCAAATCACTCTACAATCACTGCCAAAAGTAACCAATGATATCCAGACTGGCATGTAAAATGGTGAACTCACTGGAGCTCTTTTCCTAGATTTTGTAAAGGCCTTTGATACTCTAGACCATAGTATTCTGATAAGTAAACTCCAACGTTCAGGCTCGGGTTATCGTTCTCTAAACTGTTTCCAATGCTATATTTCAGACAGAATGCAATATGTGTCTGTTGCTGACAATACCTTGACACTGCTGCACCTGCAACTCTACGCTACCCACACACAATCCCACTGCAACCTTTGCACACAAGCACACAAAGTTGCTCTCGCACTGCCGAAAGGCACTGGAGGAAATCGCACTCCACAGCTGACTTCATACACTACAAATGAATTCTCCATTCCTATAGCTGTGCCCTCTCCCTGGCCAAACAGTCATACTTTTCCTCTCTAATCTCTACTCTTTCCTCTAACGCCTTTTTGTGACCTTCAAATCACTTTTACACCCACCAACACAAACCCCTTCCACCAACTTCTGCACCCACGATCTTGCCACCCACTTCAAGGACAAGATTAACTCCATCAGACATGACATTTCATCACTTCCACCCCCACCCAGCCAGCTTAGCTCTGTCACATCTCCCACATACACATTAAGTTCCTTCTCCCCCTTCTCCTCACTCACGCAAACCTAACCACATGCCCTCTTGACCCAATCCCATCCCAGCTCATTCAAGAACTTTCTCCTCTACTAACTCCAACCCTTATTCACTTATTCAACCTCTCACTAACAACCGGCACTTTCCCATCCTCTTTCAAGTGCACTAATCACTCCCATCCTAAAGAAACCCTCCCTGGACCCAAACTCTCTGTCAAACTCCTGGCCCATTTCTCTACTCCCATTCGCCTCCAAGGTCCTTGAGAGCCTCGCACAGGGCTCAAAATTTGAAGTCCTGAGCTACTAGCCAGGCCTGAAAAGTTACTCGCCACCAGCTTCCATGCCTAGCTCCACCCATATCCCTGACTTTAACCCCACCCATATCCCCTCCTTTAGCCCCACCCATCTCAAGTTCTCTTTGATGAAATTACACTGTTGTTCTAAGTTTTATTCAGCATATGGAACAGGGGACAAAATTGTGCAAAATTCCAACTGTTTTAACCTCCTAAATGCGTCTACAACGCATTAGCCTCACAAGCATTATAGCAGTTAAATGCTTCATTTAAATAATGTGAAAGTGTTCTTAGGACCCACAACTTCTCCCCCCAACATGGTATGGTTACGCTCTCCAGATGAGTAAATTCTAGTAAAGCATCAGTTCCTTGCGCATTTTTTTCTACAGTGAGTGTACAGGGTTGCGTGATGCCTTAATGGCACCTAATAGCGTTAATACATCAGACTCACAGTTTACAGTCACAATCAGTTGCTGCAAGAACCAAAACAATAAAATATGTTTAGAGTAATAGAATAAGACTATAACTCTAGGGGCCTTATGTATCAAGATAAAGATGTGCAATTTTGGAACACACAACTGAGAGCATAGGGATAAATTGAAAATTCTGCAAATTCCTAATGATATAAATGGGGCTTTTAACCCCCATAAATGCTAGAAAGGTCCCCAATGCATTACTGTACAATGTGTTTGCATTTTCTCAAGCATTCAAAGGGTTAAAAGCCCCATTTAAATCAATTTACATTTTCACTTCTCCCATATGGTGCTACAGAATTGCAGTTAGCTTGATAAATATGTTATCCTTGCTAATTCCTCAACAATGACAGGCAAATAAACAGTACCACAGATGGATTTGTGTGCCTGTGTGTGTTTACATATGTGGAAGTCATGGACCTAGGAAATGGGGAGCTGGGGGTAGATCCTCAGAATCAATGGGGCAGAACTGCTGAGGTCCTTGGCATCACTGCCAGTGTCACTGTTCTCCTGCTGACAGTACTCCTGATATTATGTCTCTGTATTTGTGCAAATACACAACTCTTTGCCGTAAACACTCCAGGACATACTTGAAAACAAGAGAAATCTCAATGTATTCTTCCTGGTAAAACATATTCTAAATAAAATAAATAATATATCTTTATTGGTATATTACAGGATTTTGATTTTTAGCAACTTTCCACCAGCAACTTATCTCTGTTTTATTATAATTCCACTATACTCATTTATTTCATTTCAAGTAAAGTCACCTAAGCCAGGTTAAGTGAGCCCTGTTTATAATTTTATTCTTGCTTTATAAAGTTGCGATCCATCATCTGCTGTATGAACAACACCATCATAAAATGTAAAACCATGCAAATATTGCACCCAAAAAATGCAGTAACTTTTGAATACAATATCTTGTAGAAACAGTAGTATTACTGATTTACTCAGCAGGATAAAACCTGTAAGATATGCTTTTTTCCATATTAACCCTGTGAATGCCACAATGTGTTGCGTACCCCACTGGCACTCAAATGATTAAGCAATACTATTGCTTTAACTGATTCAAACCAAGTAGTGTACTGTGATGAAATACTGTGCAATAAAAATATTCATCTAAAAGATGTCTTTGGCATGTGAACAGAGCGATAGCTGCCACAGCTGTCTTTAACCCCTTAAGGACCAGGGGCATTTTACACATTCCTGAACAAGGAAACATTCCCTTTTTGCTGTTTGCTTCTGTAAGCAGGTTTCACCTTTGTGTTATCTGATGTACCCATGTAAACTATATTTAGTTTATTTCAGGATTGCATAAGATTTCATTTGGTATTATATCTAAGTAAATATTCAATTTTTTTTTTTTGGGAAACATCAAAGATATTCAGAAAATACATTTCAGTTATGATTTTACCCATGATTGTTTCTGTACCACTATTGCAGTTACAGAAAACAACCTCTAAATGTTTTTACCTACTTCTTCCAATTTTTGGGTGCACTCTCTAATTTCCAAATTGGAGATTTTCCGAGAGTGGTGTGCTGGGCTTGGAACTTCAATATCATTCCAAAAACATTAAATATACAAACAAAAATTATTCTTTTGATAAGTACACCAAATTGAGAATTCATAGAAACACAAAATTGAGATTTCATAGAAACATTATTGTCAGATGGAACAAATGTGACTCCATACTCTAACAGCTTTTTAGTGTACTTTGAATCTATTAGGAGTATAAAGTGAGACTAAAAGGCCAGCTCCACCAGAAATAACAAATAGTGTCAATTAGTGAAACAAATGTGCTAAGTATAAAATAAAAAAATATAAAAATAATAAAATAAAATAATACCCCAGTAAAAATCCAGAAATGAGAAAACTACTCTCAAAGAGAAAATATATGTAAAAATCCCAGACAATACATGAATCCAAAAATGTCCATTGGTTACGATACTAAAGAGATGAAACGATGAACAGTTAACAGGTAATGAATGATATGAGGCGTTGAACAGTGAAATGATAAATGTCAAATATTTTCACTGAATTGCGAAAATGAGAAAAATTATAAAAAGAAGTACCTGATAAGTCCTCAGCTTGATCTCAGCGGAACCAAATTAAATTACTATAACCTGTCTGTGAGATGAAGAGAGATGAAGAAATGGTCAGTGAGATGATGTCCCTGGTAAAAAATCTTCCAAAGCAAGCGACTGATAGCACTCCTTATCCATCATGTTGGCTACAAAATGATGGGCTTTTATTCCATCACATCTAAAATGTACTGCAGGCAGTGCTCAAAAGGGAAACAAGCAGAGATGAAAGTATCAATCCAATTGTAGTATTTATTGCAACACCATAAAAATCACACTCAAACTATACCCATTTGGTTGTAGGTATATGGGGTCAATACTCCCTAAACAGTCTTGTGCCATGTGCCTCTTCTTTGGTCCCATTACATTCTATTAGCAACCTTTGATGTTTTCTGCTGAATGCAAGATATAGATTCCAATATGACCACTAAACGAACCTGCCTCCAGGCAGTGTCAGATAGAAGTTCATGGAGGGAAGACTCATGGAGGAAGTGAGAAGGAGCCTAATCTAATGTGTCAATCACCCTTAGTTAAAAGGCTTTGGTGGGGGCTTCTTATCACCTGGTCAGTGGAAGCTAATATGTGAGATTCTGAGACATTTTGAGAAGACCACTTTGATGATTAGTCATGTTGGTGAAGGAATTAGTGAGATACTTCCATGAATATATTTATTACAAGAAAACAAAATGAAGAGTATAGATGATTAGTCTTAAAACAACACAGACATGAACCAGATGGTGAAAGACATCTTAGCATTCTTGCACAGGGTCCTCACATAGTGTCTGTTAAAAGCTATGAGGAATGAATTTTATATACAGTGCTGGAAAGGGCCGGATTTACAATAAGGCAGAGTAGGCATCTGCCTACAGGCGCACCCCACAGAGGGGAGCCTGTCATTGTGATCATTTTTTTTTTTTTTATTAGCCAGCCTTTTCCCTAGATGCATCCTGGTGGACTTGGTGGGGATGCTCAAGCTGCGCTGTCCGGATGTGACTGTGTCGTGACACAGAACATGAAGAGAGACGAGCTGGAGTCAGTGTCACGGAGGCTGCTCATTACTCCTCACTGTCTTTACCACTTGCCAGCCCGGAACAGTTCTGCTCCTAATCCTCATAGACGCTCAGTGCAGCCTGCAATGAGCCACAGCCCACTGATAAACAACATTGTCAACACAGCCATTGAGCCAAACACAGAAGAGCTGCCTCTCTCAGCCTCTGCGTTTCTGCCAGTGTCTACTATGTAGAACTAGAAGCTGGCACAGTGGCACTGCACGACGATGGACCCACGATTTATTTTAACCTTGCCTTGATTGAGGAGGTAAGCCTGCACAGCCGCCCGACCGCTGGGTATGAGTGACTGTACCCAGTGCAAGTGGTAAAAAGAGCGTGTCAGTGCTGTTTAATATTTACCACTACCTCTGGGGACCTTATATAAGTTTACGTTGGTACATGCACTCAAACCCTGGGTTTGTTACCGGATGAATGATCATGAGGCTCGGGTGGGTACTGCCGCCCCCGGGTTGGTGAACAGGAACTCGGTGTGGCTGGGACTTTTTTGCAGCAATTTATGCAAATGATTTATATAAAGTGCAAGCAGATGAGAAATAACAACACTACAAGGGGTGTAAAATCAAAATTAAACGTTCAATGTATTTAATACTAAGCATTTGTCAGCATTAACGCTAATGTAATGTGTAAAAGACTTTTAATGAAAATTACAATTATGTTATATTTATTTTTTATTTGTGAGAGGAACAAGCTATGTTTGAAAGTTTATTTACTGCATAATTTTTTGTGGCTGAATAAAAATAATTCAGTCAAAACGTTTTGCACTTTTTCTTTTTTTTTGGGGGGTGGGGCGCTTCAGATTTCTGTGCCTACAGGCTCCTGACATGTGAATTCGGCCCTGGTGCTGGACCCTGCTTTAAACATAACATTTCTGAATGTGTGCCAAGGTGTGAGAAGCAGCACTTGTAGGTATCAGATTCTGTGAATGCATATTGTGAATTCATAGTTTGAGTGGAAATTTTCATTGTGGAGGGCGAAAGAGAGGTATCCATGAGTAAAACTACTAGGGAAAAGGAAGCAAGTAAAAGGATCATCATCAGAGAAAACAATTACTGTGTCTCCTACTCCCAGAATATAGGTTGGTAACTGATGTCCAGGAACACCATCTATCTCCAAGGAGTGGCCCCACTGCATGTGGGATAGCTACAGTATACTTGCAGGATAACTATGTTCTAGACTGAAATCATGACCCACTTGACTACTGGCAAGCCAAACAATATGCGCCCAGCACTTGGGCATACTGCTCTGGAAACCTTAGTTTCCCACAGTCATCTCCATGTTAAATTTGTCCTTTCATTTTTTATCATCTTTATGTAAGTTATTGATTATAATTTAATGTTATCACAGTTTGTTGTTTAGGAATATAATTTAAAACTTACACTATCAAGGCATAGTGTATTTTGATTCAGAGTACATAGATAGAAAATGCACCAACATTTCTCAAGATGGCCAAATCTTGGTGCATCGGCTCCATAGGGTGTCATAGGAAATGGAGAGTTTGTAAAACTGGAGAAGTCATTTCTTCTTTATCAAGCCTTGGACAACCAGCTGCACCACATGAGAGAAATAAACATTTCCATTGGTTTGGGTTTGGCATTTGACCCCTTGAATGCTATAGTGGTCTCCAACACATTGCAACCTCTTTGGCATCCAGGGGTTGCAGGCACCATTGGAGTCAATGGGAATTTTGAGGATTTTCTTTTGTTCCATACAATTGTTTTTTCCCAGAATTGTTCCTTTTCCTCAGTATGAATATACAATGTAATCAAGCCCTACACTAACATCAGTGCCATTAGAGTCTGTGAATTGTAGCAGTGTGTTGTCAGAATAATGAAATAGAAAAGGTTTTTAACAGCCCAAGTGGAGACAGTTAAAGTAGGACTGTAGCTGTATTATATAATGACTCAATTTCTTTAACAGAGGCACTTTCCAGTTATTTATTACTTGCACAGTAGTTACCCTTATTTGCAGTGCACCAGTTTAGGTATATCTTTATTTTTTACTACCTCACAATAAACAGGCCTTTTCAGTCTAAATGAGTTTAGCTGTAGTGAGAAAGAGAGCGAGACCCATGATTCTACTGGGACATATGGACCTTCTGAAGGTAGCAATATGTCTCTGTTCAAATATAGACTACAGCAGAATTCAATTGCAAAAAAGACACCAATAAACAGTAAACTGATAGAACTGCTGTAGGAAGAGCAAGTTCCGCAGAGAGTCCTTCTATTAAACAAAATAAAAGCTGCTTTTTCAAGGGTATAGTTCTCCTTTAAAGGAAGACAAGTGAAAAAAATATTTTAAAAAGCCACTTCTGTCTCAGGACATGCTAAAACACTAGGGGCTGGATTCTATTGCAGGTGCTAAATGTTAACACCTGTTTTAGCAAACATTTTCCTTTTGAAGTCTATGGGGAATCCTGGAGATAAAAGCAGTGATAAAATTAGCACCTGCAATAGAACCCAGCTCTAGTTCAGTAAGCCTTGTAAGTGACTTAACCCAATACCAGGCACTTCTTTCTGTCATTCTGCCCTAGGCACAAGGAGGAAGGGGCCACCTATCTCCTACCCTTCTCCCCCACTTGTATCTGAAATTAATCTGAGTACTGACCATTTTGGTCTGATTTAAATGTCTAACAGTTGCAGAGCCACACTAAAACTGATTATATTAGTAAATACCAGTCATAGAGATTCATAATACACTCACTTCCCACACAACATATCTTAGTATTAAAGCACACATTTCCTTCTATTATACTATGCCTATCTAACAGGCATCTTCTTTATATTATTTATTTACTCTTACACAAGTGTCAGAGGTTCCTGGAGATAGAAGCAATTAAGCTTCTTCACCCTTCAGAGGCCTCCTTCTACACATGTGATTGTGTACCCTCACTGTTGTCTCTACAGAGTCTGACCCAGGCCCCACATGACATCAGTCACGATAATTTATTTTTAGTTGGTTTTGAACATATTGTGAGGGTGAGGCAGCTTCTTTCCAGCCTCACTTGGTTCAAAACATGTCAAAATAATTTGGATCGCTCACAAAGCCACTTTACCTTAGCAGTGCATGATATGAGGGATGGGCCTGGCACATTGCAACTTTCACCTAAAAGTTTCCATTTAAAACTATATATAAATACTGAGGTATCAGTTACTGCGCAAATGTTTAGGGCACTTAGTGAGACAAGAGTTTTTTAACAACACTTGTATCCGGATAATACTTTCAAGTTAGGTTTAAACATTGTTGAATTAAACTTATTTTAATTGATGTTTCTAGAGCCCAGGACAATCTTCTATAATCACAACTTTTGTTCTTAATAGGATTGTTATTTATAAAGAAAGAATATAAGAAATTAACATACTAAACCATTTTGGGAAAAGACCTGTTCATCAAGAGGCTATCTCTGTGTTCTGTTTCCATGAAAATAACGTTTGACTCACGGCATCATCTTGTAACAATTAAATATGAAAAATGAAACTCCAAGAAGTTTCACTTTATAGGAAACCCTCATCTACATTTTACTTTTCAGTGGGTCTTTTATCCCCTTGACTGCTAGACAGTGTCATATTCCTCTCCTGTTTATGTGCTTTTGGCATTCTTTGCCCGGTCTTTTGTTTTGCTTCTTCTGTTTCTTATTTGCATTCCCCACCACTTGTGACGCACTTGCTGAACCTTTATCAAGAGCCAGCACTTTGTGTCAGCGCACGATCAAAGCGTTCCTTTTATGACCTGAGTTCAAGCCTTGTTCTAGTGTTTCCTGTGTGTTGAACCAGCTTGCCTTCGACTCTCCTTCCTTTTTCTGAATTAGTTCCATGTTCACCTGTATTTGACCCTGGTTCTGTTCCTTCGACTTCTCTTTTGCCTGCTCCCTTTGCTTGACTGTGACCCTGATTTATTCAACTAGCCTTTGTCTCCTCCTTCTGGTACTGCATTAATCATCTGCTGCTGACTTGGCTTGTGAACTTCCCATTTTCTTCAACCCTGGTGGGTCTCCTTTCTGTGCCCTCTAGTCAAACTTCGCCCCCTCGATACCTAGTCAAGCTGCAACCCCCTTGAAACCTTGTCGAGCTGTGACCCCCTCGACACCTAGTCGAGCTTCAATCCCCTTGATCACTAGTCACGCTTCGACTCCTTCGACCCCTAGTCGAGACTTGACTTCCAGTTGTTCTTGTTTCCTGGTCTGTCCTTGTTCTAGTCTGTCAAAAGTAAAAACTATACTGTTGGTAGGTTTCTGCTTTCCCTGTTTCCAGTTCTCAGTGAGTAGCTGCTGTTTCTTGAGTTGTCATGGGGGGTACGGGCCTGTTCCTCCGGTCGGCACTTATCTGGCCTTATGGCCAGCACCTTTATCTGGCTTAGTCCATAGCAATTCTACCCAAGAGCAGTCACTGATCGCCAGCTATTCTCTCCATCCAGTGAACTCCAGCATCTTGCTCACTGAGGCCTTCCTACCAGTATTCTCTGTATTGTTCCTTGTTGTCTCTGGTAAATCATATCAAATAGATACCACTCTGAAAAGTATAACCCAGGTAGCTTACATTGATTCAAAATAAGTATTAGACCTCTGTAAAAGCTGATAGTTTAGCCACTTTGCTTCCAAGGATGTTGCCAGAGATGACAATATAATGGATCCATCACTAAGAGCCTTGAAACAACTAAGAGTTCCATGGCATCTGCTGAGGAAGCCATGAAACCAAGCTAGCAGCTTTTGCAGATGGCATTCTGGGGTAAGATATAAGAAGAGTTAGTGAAAAAATGACTTGTGATGCTCTGTAATATCTAATCTCTAACTCAATATATGGGCAGCTGAAAGATAACACTAACACCACCACTGAACCCTAACAACTATATGTATTGTTATTAATTTAAATATATAGAAAGGAGGAATCAATATACACAACCCTTATATTTCTTGGTTATATCAGTATATGTGCTGCCCGATAGGAATCAATGTATAAGGAGAGACAGAGGCGAAACAAAAACAGAAAATGTATAAAAACTGTATCAATAATCAAAGAATAGCATCAAGTGCAGAACACACGCAACAAGGTGCAGCCTCAATGCAAGAGATGAAACACTGTGCTGATGTGAAGAACCCGACCTCCAACAGTGATCACACCTGTTACCAGTGTTCTACAAATAAAACCACAATCAAAAGAAGAATTGCTCTATTTTTATCAAGGAGAAATAAATACATACAACCCATATCCTGGTTGGTTATACCAATATATATATATATATATATATATATATATATATATATATCACCCAGCAAAAAAGCAATATATTAAAAACGTCTTAAAGAGAGAGGTAGAGAGAGACAAAAACGCAGTTCTAACAGAGAGCACATACAATGGTTCCTACCCATAGAATTGGAGCAACACATCACTCAAAACAACAAACAAGTAACTGATAATATTCAGGACTGTGTGACATCTAAAAACATTAATAGTAGAAGCTGGTATGGTTTTATGAAGAACACATCAAGTCAAACTGATTTACTTGTATTTTACAAAACGGTAAGTAATCATTTGTACAAGGTTATTGCTCTTGGTGTAGTATACTTGGATTTTGCAAAAGCCTTTATACTCTGTCTCACAAGGGGTTACTGCATAAATTAAAAGGCTTTGGTTTGGAAGAAGATATCTGTGCACGGAGAGAGCTGGTTACATTATATTTGGCAGTGAGTTGTTGTAAATGGAACCTTTTCAAGTTGCTCTAAAGTTTTTAGTGGCGTGACACATGGTTCAGTCCAGGGCTCAATGCTTTTTAACTTGTTTACTAATGATCTAGAAGTGGGTACGGAAACTACTGTCTCAGTCTTTGCTGACAGCACTGAGCTGTGTAAGGAAGTACCAACAGAGCAGGGATGTTTTATCTGTGCGAAAGATTTGGACAAACTGAATGAATGGGTGGAAAAGTGGCAGATGAGGTTTAATATAGATAAACTAGTTTAAAGCCCATGTACACGGGCCAGCACTAGCGGCACTGCAGTCATGTGCAGTACTGATTGCCCGAACATGCCACGGCTGATGCCAGGTGCTCCGAATTCAGACCGGAGTCCTCTCTGCACCTTGCTCCATATCAGCCACGGTGCATTCGGGCAGTCTCTACTGTGCATGACTGCAGAGCGTACAGCCATCTTTACTGCGCATGACTGCGTTGTGACAAACTTTTTAGCAAATTATTATATAGGATGTAAGGTTATGCATTTGCGCTACAGAAATAAACATGCTACATATACATTTAATGGTAAACTACTTGTGGAATCCTCATTAGAGAAATGACACTGATAGACAGTAGACTTCACAGCAGTGTGCATTGTCACTCATAGTAACACAGTAACATAGTAAATTAGGTTGAATAAAGACACAAGTCCATCAAGTTCAACCTTCTACTCATACCCCAGGGACTGAGAATTGTATAGCTTTCCTGCTACCAATTACGTTAGTCTTTATCAGACCTTCCTGATCTGCCTAATAAAAACAGTATAACTCTGTATGTTCCCTTTTTAAAGAAATGTATCTAATCTTCTCTTAAAGTTATCCATTGTATCTGCCATAACCACTTCCTTGGGCAAGGAATTCCATAATTTAACAGACCTTACTGTAAAAAAACCTTCCTCTGCTGAAGTCTAAACCTCCTTTCCTCTAATCTCAAGGGGTGTCCCCTGGTCACCTGATTAGGCCTAGGAATAAATCGTTCACAGCAGAGATCCTTGTTTTGGCCTCTCATATACTTGTACAATGTGATAAGGTCTCCTCTTTTCTCTTGAGTAAATAAACCAAGTTTGTCTAGTCGTTCCTCATACGTCAAGTTCTCCATTCCCTTAACTAATTTTGTTGCTCTTCGATGTACCCTCTCTGGTTCTAGTGTATCCTTTTTCAGAACTGGTGCCCAAAACTGCACTGCATACTCAAGGTGAGGTCTTACTAATGATTTGTATAACGGCAAAATAATGTTGTCCACTCTTGCTTCAATACCTTTTTTTATGTAAGACAGGATTTTGTTTGCCTTTGCTACTGCCGTTTGACACTGGTCACTGTTTCCAAGTTTGTAGTTGACAAGGATACCCAGGTCTTTCTCTAGCAAACAGTCCTCTAAAATGATTCCATTAAGTTCATAAGTAGCCTTGGGATTATTTCCTCCCAAATGCATGACTTTACACTTCCCCACATTAAACTTCATATTCCATTTGTTTGCCCAATCTGACATTGCATGTAAGTCCCTCTGTAGACTGAAAATGTCCAATAGGGTACTATCCTGGTTTAGGCCTCATCAGAAATATGGAGTACAGTTTTGGTCACCGGTCCTTAAGAGACAGTATTAAACTGGAAAAACTTCAGAGACATGCAACAAAACTGATGAAGGAATGGAGGTTGATGTCTCTAAGGAACTCAAAGCTGAGCGTATAACAAGAGGTTATTTATTAAGATTAGAGGGCAAGTGCTTTTGACTAAAACAATGGCATGGTTCTTTTACAGTAAGAGCAGTAAAGTTATGGAATTATTTGACTGAATATGCTGTACTTGCATATATGGACTTGTTTTTAGAAAGTAATGAATACCTTTCTAGTTCAGATCAATATTAAGGATTATGACAGATGGTTTCAAAATAGATAGGATTTTGATCCAAGGAAATACCGGATTGCCATTTGGAGTCAGGAAGGAATTTTATGTACCCACTTGAGGCATAACTGGAAAAGGCTTGCAATTTTTTTTTTTTGCCTTTTTTCTTGATCAGCAGCAAGGGTGATATGGCATGGGCTAAACTTGATGGACACTTTTTTTCAGCCTCATCAACTCTGTTATTATGACAGCATCCAGTATTCATTATTGACACACAGACACACACACACACACACGTACACACACATTTAATCTTCAACTATATATATATATATATATATATATATATAAGGACTGGGAGAAACTTCAACTTATTTTAGTTCACCCTATTCATTTGTTTTGTTTATTTTTATTTTAAAATTACTTTATCAAGAGACACAGTGTTCTGTATTTATGATACAGATGTCAAGACAGACTAGCCATACTCATATTGAGTCAGCAGGTATGCCTTTGCAAAAAAATCTATAACAGGCCTATTACAGAAGTATGGTGGTAGAGGGCAGACAGGTATATTGGAGGTGTACTGTAGCTCAGTAACTTGTTCATTATTCTTAAGCCTTCATAAGTTGTAACTTCATGAAAGGCGTTTACAGAAGCTTTAGCCATGATAGCCATCAGGCCATTCAAAATGTTCTTACCGATGTTTTACAGGTGAAACAAACCATTCAAAAATATATACTTAGCTTACACTTTGGTTAGCCTGAGCAAAAATCATTATACTTAAATGTAAAACTTTTAGAGATGTTGTTAGAAAAGCCTATTATAGGTCATAATTTCATAAGGGGAGGGGAGGGAGTGAAGGACCAACTGGACTGCACACAGTGGCTTGTGATGCTGTGCTGATTTTTGTGTTGCTGCCTCCTGAACACTAGTATTAGGAGGAAATACTATTACCTGTTTCATTTCACTGCTGGACCATCAGCAGCGTCTTTGGCTGCGATGTTGATCCCTTTCCCACTACATCTAATACTACCAGCTGGGGGGACACACCAGCCTGATCCTGCTATGATTGTGATGTTTGCTGCTTTGATTAACCAGCAGTAGGAACTTCTACATCAGTAAACAACACAATGCCTTGACTGCTGATGCTACCTATTATTTCATTCTTACTCCAGCTTGGTCTGAGTTGGAAACTGTCATCTGAATCAAATTCCCCACCAGTGTCACTCTCATCAGCAGCAGCAGTACCCCAACCAGATGGTTTCTCCTCTTTTTCTGGTTGTGGTAATGATGGTGAGTGTTACATAGTTGTAGGTGGTGCACCTGGTTTCACAATCACAGCAGCATCACAACCAGATCATTCCTTCTGTCTTGCTGCTGGTGGTGGACTGGTGAAGATAAGTGTGGCATATTTGGAGATGGTGGTCACACTCGCAGCAGTAGGTTCAAGGTAAGAATGAGGCATCTGCAATTTTGTTGTGTCACTGCAAGTCTTCACATGGGGTAAAACAGTGTTCCCCTATTCTAAATCAAACCCCAGTACTCTTGGGATGTGTTGGGGTGGCAGTACTATCTGCTGATTGTACTGCTGTGCTCTGTGCCCCACTGTTGCTTGTGCTACTGGTAGACTATTCCTCCTCATTGCTAGAAATTCTCCAACATTTCTTGCTCATTTTGGACAGAGTGTCTCAGTACACACACTGCACTCATTGCAGCAGGCAACCACAACAATACAGAATACAATACTGCAAAAGCTAAGCTCTCTTCTTAACTGCTTACCAGTCTCTGAGCTCTATCTACTCTCATACACCTTGTAGCACGGTTGGGAGTCCTGGGTTTGTACAGTACTGGGGATGAAATCTCACTGCTATAGAAAGTGTAGGTGAGAAATTACAAAGTTCTTACAAAAAATGTATTAGTGGTAGAAATATTTTTTGTGTGTTTTCTGTGTGTGGAAATTTCCAGGAAAACATGGATTTTTTCCCATCTTACACAACAGGATTTATCACTTGTGTGTGTTTTCCTTAACTGCAGTAGACAAAAATGTAGCAGGCATTAGTGGACCCTACCAAAATGGGTGACTGTAACACCTGCTAGTGTCATCATTTCAATATTCACTAAGGCATTCTGCAGGACACCTAAGTAGGCAATGGGCAACGAATACCTGTTGGGTGTTTATTCATACTCTTTTGTGTTAGTCCTGCCCCACAGATTCTCTGAGGATTGCTCCCCTTAGTCCACATGTAGTTGCCTCTCCTGTTTCGTCTTGTGTTAAAAAGATGTGCTAAGCTGTCCATTTCATGGATGCTGGTTCTAAACTCATTAAATCAACAACGGAGTACTTAAAAATGAGAGGACCATTTGAGCTCATAACAAGAAAGACTGAGGAAAGGAGGGCACAGCATCATTGCTGAAAGGTGGCTGGGACCTTGAGGTGCATTAAACAAGTTGGGTAAATGTGAGCTTGCATTTGTGAAATTGTTATTTGCCTTTTATTATTATAGACTTCATTTTTTCTTATAGTGCACCTAAGTTTGCTCCATCGTATTTGAATAGAATAGATTGGAATTATTTCATACAGTCATTTGGGCTGACAGAGTACAATGTCACTGGCTTAAAAGCACAGCAGAGGGCCTGTATTTGATCTTTCCAATCACTGTTACTGTGTGCCAACTAGTTGTGTTTATGTACAATTACTTAATTCTATTAAAGTCTGTTTACGTTTAATACGTGAATAATGCCTATTTTTTTTGGTAATACTTCACCTCAGATATGTTGTGCCGTTTTTTCAAACTGCTCCAGATGTATAGATGAATAATGTTATATTAATTAATAGCTAGTTCTTGGTGTCATTCAGTTACTGTTTAAATTTGTAATATCTGAAACATGTTTTAGTTTTTTGTTTATATTTTTGAATCCTTTGTTTTTCAGTAATTCAATCTACCTTGTTTACCACTACAGTAAATTTTTGTTATGATTTGAAAAACCCATATACAATAATTGAATGTTTCACAGTGCTGACTGACAGTCACATTAAACTGTTATAAAAGAAACATTTCCAAAGAATTGTTTGCTTGGGAAAAAATGTAACCAATGAAGCATAAGATACAAAATAAAAGCACAATTTATACAAATGAGAGGGAAACTATTTTAGAACAGATGTTACATAACCCTGTGTTCACCAAGACACTATAAATGTATTTAATGACCTGCATTAACATTATGTATTATTAGAAAGTGGAACAAAGGCATCACTATATCTAATTAGGAAAATAATAATGGACAAAAACACAGCAACTTTTTTATTCATAATAGCTATTTTTTCAATACACTTATTTTACTGAGAATGCCATTCATGGTATACATATGGTTACAGTCTACTTATTATGAATATTTAAAAGGACAATAGAAACCTGAATTTGATTTTCTGCCAAAAATGTGTACTTTAAAAGATTCCACTTCCAACAAGCTAGCTATTAAAAGTATATTCGATCATAATATGTTACAATATGTTATGAAATTTTTCATAAGCAATGAAAAAAAATAACATTTTTTTCATAGCGCATTTGAACTGAAACATATTTAGAATTTAATTTCTGTTAGTTGTTAGATTAACTCAATTAATATATTTTTGCACTGTTGTAGATAAACAATCAGCTCTGATGTTTTGATTTTTTGCAATCTGTTTTCCATAATTAAAGCTGTTTCTTGGTTTATTCTAAAAAGTAAAGGGTAGTTATTGAATATTTTTATGAAAATGAATGAATATCCTATATAATCTCTAAAACGTGTGTAACTACAAAGTCATGTGCAGTAGAGAATGCTGTGCGTGCTGCAGTCATGCGCAGTAGAGACTGCCCGAGCCGAAGGAGCGTCCAGCTCTGTATCAGCAGCGGAGCGGGCAGTCTCTACTGCACATGACTGCCCTGTGACCGGCTGGCAGTGCCACTGTGGCCCATGTAACGGGCTCTTCAACTAGTAAACAAATAAATCACTTACTGTTCCTCTGCAGACATTTACCTAATGAGTAGTGACAGCAAGGCAAGAAAGGTGTACATTACTTTTTCCTGTCTCCAGAAAAGTTAGTAATGTGAGACTATAAAAAACTATTTTGAGTGCCAAAGTTGAATGCAATGTACTATAGATCTCATTGACACCCAGGGCATTTGTTTAATAGACCAACATTAACATTTTAAATTGAGCTCTTTTGCTTATGCTTGCAGGATTGCATGAGCCCTTTTCCCCAAATACCTGGTCATCTTTTCTCAGGGTTTTAGGAAATGATCTTAGATATTGTGTTGGGGAACAGTAGAAATGTTCTTTTTTTTAGCCCCAAGTGGCAACATTTTCTACATGCCTTAAAAACTCAGTCTCCTGCTTACAAACTCTGAAAATTATGTACTTAAATGTGTATTTACTCTGTTACCGGTACTAGATATTGTGATTACTTCATATATTCTTTGTGTCAAGTTTCTCTTACTGTGTTTTCTGTATTTCCCTGTGCTGTCAATCATTTAACCATTGTCAAGTGGTTCTAATAAGCTATAAAATTTCCATGCTGTATGCACATGTAGTCCATTATCTCAATTATGCACAATATAATGACATCCAAAACATTCTTATACCATATTGTTGCCCTTGTTATTCATATATATGTTTTTCTTTGATGTGATCCATACCTTTCATATAGTTCACTCCAAATAATTACTTTTTTCCAGAATAGATGTCTAGTACTTCTGTAAATTACAGTTATATATTGAATGTTATTCTAATTTGTTGTGAGATTTTATTTGCTGTAAGGTGAATTTCCCATACTAAAACATCTAGTTAGACAAAGCTTTGTTATTTTCGTTATGTTTTAATTACATTTTCTAGAATTATAATAAAATGTGTTTAAAAGTATAAGTGTTTTTCATTGTTTATGAGCAGATTCAGTACATAGAAACATAGAATCTGACAGCAGATAAGAACCATTCGGCCCATCTAATCTGCCCATTTTCTTACTGTAAAAACCTCAAACCTTTTTGGCCTTTTTTTTCTTATGTTAAGGACAGCCTTATGCCTATCCCATGCATGCTTAAATTCTGTCACTGTATTAACTTCTACCACTTCTGCTGGTAGGCTATTCCACTTATCTACTACCCTCTCAGTGAAGTAAAACTTTCTTACATTACGTCTAAACCTGTGTCCCTCTAGTTTTAGACTATGGCCTCTTGTCCTAACAATTTTACTCCTTCGAAATGTACTTCCATCCTGCACTTTGTTGAATCCCTTCATGTATTTGAATGGTTTTATTATATCCCCTCTCTCTCTTCTCTTCTCTAAGCTATATATGTTCAGATCCTTTAGTCTATCCTGATATTTATTTTCCTTTAAATCAGTCACCATTTTAGTAGCTCTTCTCTGAATTTTTCCTAGAGTATCTATACCCTTCTACAGATGGGGTCTTCAGTACTGTACACATTACTCTAGGTGAGGTCTAACTAAAGATCTGTAGAGTGGCATGGCCACTTCCCTTTTTTTTTGCTACTAATGCTCCTAGCTATACACCTTCTAAAATAAATGCTATTTTGAAGAATGATATTACATCTCTGGAACTAATGATAACATATATTTGAGAAGGACACTCCAGGAAATAAATGCATTTAACATATGCCTATAATTGCTATTGGTGTACTTCTCTGCAGCAAATTGCCAACGTTAATACTTTTTTACTGCTCATTTTCATTTTATAGTGTTTTAGCTAAGACATATGGGTGCATCATCCTTTTTAGCTCTGTATTCGGCCATACTTTAGTGGCTTTCTATTTATTTAAATAATTCTGTGAAATACATTAATTGTCTTTTTAAATTCAGTTGGCATTGTACAATTGAGGCATTCTCCCTGATGAACATTCCTGTAACCATAATTTATTTTTATCTCCATAGGTGGACTTTTAGCATAGTTACACAGTTATATAGTAAATTAGATTCAAAAAGATACAAGTCCATCAAGTTCAATTTGCTACAGTATAAGCAAGAAAACAAGAATTATATAAGCCTTCCCAACTCTTACATGGGTAGAACTTTCTATTTTGCCTACCAATCCACATTATAACCCTGTATGTTCTTTTCTATTAGACAGTCATCTAATCTTCTCTTAAAAATATACATTGTATCTTCCATTAACACATGCGTGGGCAAGGAGTTCTACAGTTTAACAGAAAAAAAAATTCATCTGAAACCACCTTTCCTCTACTCTTAATGGGTGGCTCCATGTTATTTAATCTGGCCTTTGAATGAAAAGCACCAGAGAGATCCCTGTATTGACCTCATATATACTTATACAGTGTAAGAAACACTCATCTTAGTCGTCTTCTTCCTTTTGTAAATAAACCAAGTTTACTTAAAGTCTTCCATTCCCTTAATCAATTGTGTTGCTCTTTGGTGTACTTTCTCCAGTTTTAGAATATGCCTTTTCAGAATTGGTGCCCAAAACTGAACAGCATATCTGAAGTGAGGTATTACCAAAGATTTGTATAGTGGGAAAATAATGTTATCCACTCTTGCATGAATACTACTTTTTATGCAAGCCTGGACTTTGCTTTTGCTGCTACCATCTGTTTGACACTGATCAGTGTTTCTAAGTTTACAAGGACACCCAGATCTTTCTCTAGCAACTAGTTTCCTAAAATGATTCTATTCAATTCATAAGTAGCATTGAGATTTTTTTCTTCCCAAATGTCAATTTGTTTGCCCAATATGCATTTAATGTAAATCCCTCTGTAGAGAACAAACATCCTGCTATGAATTTGTTACACTGCATGATTTTGTGTAATGTGTAAATATTGACATTTTGCTTTCTATTCCAATTTCCAGGCGATTTATAAACGTTAAAAAGCAGTGGACCAAGTACAGAGCCCCGAGGTTCTCCACTCTCAATGTTAACTGTATTGGCAAATTTTCTATTTACAACACACTGTTCCTTATCCTTCAACCAGTTGCAAAGGTTATCCCCTAGCCCCAATTTCCTTATTTTATATACCAACCTCCTGTGTGGCACTGTATGAAATGCCTTTGCAAAACCAAGACATACTACATCTACTGCTTTACCATTATATAGGTTGCTACTTACTTACGTCTTCATAGAAGCTCAAAAGATTAGTTTGGCAAGATCTATTCCTTGTAAAATAATATTGATTCCTGCTAAGAATCTTATTTTCCACAGTTTAATCTTGAATATAATCCCTTATTATCCCTTCTTACAGTTTTCCCACTACCAAGGTCAAACTCACAAAACTATAATTCCCAGGGTCTGTTTTAGTTTTAGTTCCCTTCTTAAATAAAGACACTACATTACCTTTATGCCAGTCTTGTGGCACTGAGCTTGAGGTGAAAGAGTCTTTAAAGAGTAAAATGAGTGGCCTTGCTAACACTGCACTGAGTTCCTGAAGAACCCTTGGATGTATACCATCAAGACCAAATGTTTTGCCTTAATTTTATCCAGTCTTCTCTTGACCTCTAGTTCTGTTAGCACAATATTTGATATTTCTATGGTTTTATTTCTTACTTGTTGAGGGTTCCCTACCATTTTTGTTCCCTGGTATATACTGATGCAAAGAAAGTGTTCAGAACATCAACCTTTTCTTTATCCTCCCTAATCGACTCACCCATCTGCTTTTTAAAGGCTAAATGCAATCTCTCAAGTTTTTTGCTATTTATGTATTTGAAAAACATTTTTGGATTAGTCTTCCTCTCCCTTGAAATTCAAGTTTTGTTATTTGTTATATCTGTTTCCAATACATTGTTATTTGTTCTTGGTACTTCCACCTTTTGTAACGTTTAGCTATCCATAAACATGCTCACAAAGATCCTTCCCTTAGCACTCTGATATGTCATATTTTATCTGGGTAGATAATATATTCCATAGTTATAGTATTCCCAAGATGCACGTATTTTTTTAATTTGCAATAAAATTCTCATGAATATTTGGTGGTTTGTAGCATATAATCATCAGCACCTTTTTTACCTTTTATGTCACAGATAGCTTCAGTTTCTACCCCAAAGGACTCTACATTATCAGCAGTTCACAAATATCTCCCCTTAAACTTGGATTTAGATCTGATTTCAAATATAGTCATACACCTCCCCCTCATCTGTTAATTCTGTCTGTCCTAAACAGGTAGTAGTCGTCAATATTTACAGCCCATCACTTGTATCATCCCACCATGTTTCTGGTAAATGTTTCAGGTAAATCAGTTATGTCTAAATGCTCATTAACTGCCACCATTTTAGCTCTCCCATTTTGCCTACTAACATATTTTGTTATCATACGTATTTTACTCCTCCTCCCTATTATCTATATTTATATGCACCCCTTTTCCTTCCCCATAATCTACGCTAGCTCTCCCATTTTTACTATCTCTACCCTCCCCATCTTTCCTTGGCCCAGTAGCTCCCTTACCATTTAGGTGGAATCCATTACTACCCTACAGATTGTACCCAAGAGCAAAGTCAGCCCATTGATATAAATATCCCAAACTCTTCTTCCTACACTAATACTTAGCCATGCATTAATCTCCCTAGGCTTCCTCTATCTATCTACACTGGTAGTATTTCAGAAAATACTGCCATGGAGGTCCATGCCTTAAGCTTGCATCATAAATCCATGAAACCATTTTAAGGACTACCCTCTTCTTCCAAATTTGTCATTGGTACCAGTATATACCAAGACAGATGGATTTCTGAGACCTTCCCAATAAACTGTCTGCTCTAGTTTTTGTTAGTGTTTAGTTTATATTATACAATATGCAGGAATGCTACATGCCAATAATATATGTATATGTTAGGAGCTGGGTATGGGGGGATGAGGTGACTCACCTTTTAACTCATACCATGGGAGGAACATTCTTGTTAGAAAGAGAAGAAGTTCCTTTATCCTACAATGGTAGGAAAGAAGGGGCTAATAACAGGTGATCACATGATGACCACATATAAAAATATATTTCTAATGTATACTAGTGGCTAGGGACTCACCTCCCAAATCCTTTCATGACCAGAGTAGCCATGTTTGAAAGGAGATTATCTACTCTTTCTAACAACAGTAGGCCTTAGGGGTGGACAAAACATTTTCAATAAATGTTCTGCCTATGTTTCCTATGGTTTCAACATTTCCTACCACAATATTACTTCTTTTGAGGGCTGAAAAAGAAAAATAGGTGAAAGTCAAATTTGTGAGTCCTATAACAACATATGCCTTGAAAAGCTGGTTATCAGGCTGAGTGCCTCTGTTCTTTTCCCACAACACTAACTTCCCGCTTACATAACATTGGCACAACTATCTTTGAAAAATAAATGTGGCTTTGGATATTCCAGCAAGGTGCAACACATGACATCAGTTCTTTAAAGCCTTTGTTTTCAACAAAAGAAAAGGGCAGTATGTCAATAGACAACATATTGGCAAGTTTACTATTCCATAAGCATACTTAAGCATTATGTTTCTGCAGTTTTGACTTTTTTCTAAGAAGAAGGACTGCTACTACTACTGGGGCTAGATGCAATTCTACTGCTACTACTACTAGGTGTCAAAGGTGCAGCACTTCCAGCAGCAGCAAAGACAATCAACATAGCTAAGGTTGTGGATGTTTCTAACTTATGTTGTTGTTGTTGTTGTTGCTGTTGGTTACTCAGCACAATTGTGTGTGTAGAGTAGCGAGGCTTGGATTTGGAAGCATTGACAATGTTGATGATGACCTGCAGGATGAATGCATATTTATAGGCATTTTGCTTGTCCAGAGTCAGACCTTTCAATTGTGTTCTCAAACAATTTATAGACAGACACAGTGCTCCTTTTCAGTGGTGGAAGATTGAGCCTTTGCCTTTCATCTTTCTGGCAATCTTATAATCTCTCATTCTGAAATTCATCTGTATCTGAATAAAAGAACGATCCTGGAGGGATATATTCTAGATCCACATAATCATCATCAGTTATCATTACATCATCCTCAGCATAGACCCCCAATTCTTGCCCACTACCTTTATATTAATATAAACTTTTAGTGGTCTCAAACAATTTCTTTTTTACTTTTACTTTCATAAAGTTCACTACTACTTTGAGGACAGGTGTTTTGGTTTGTCTAATAAAGTTTACTACTACTATGAAGACATGTATTTTGGGTTGTCTCACTGTCAGATGTAGCAGTTAATTCACCTGCTAGACCTTCCTCCATTATGCCATAATCAACACTAGAATGTGACTTGTTGTCATCTTCAGTGTTCTTCCTATATGATTTTTTTTATAGTACTGGAGCTGATGGTGGTGGAACTTTTTGTGAGACCTTGACAAACTGCATCCTCCCTGGTAGGAGAGGGATCATCATCATTTATTGTAAAAGAAAGAGATAGAGCGCAACGATCTGAGAGCAAGCTCTTGGTATATTGCAGATATTTATACAATGTTGCACTTACATGTCATCATCTTCTGAGTCGACCTTAAAGTAGCAATTAAAGATGTGGCCTTCCTTAATTCCTCGATGTGGATTGTTTTGTGTGTGTTGTGTCTTTACCCAGTATGCAGCAGCTGATGATATCCGGATCTCCCAAACTTTATTGCTGAACGCTGTATATGGACAAGAAGACCAGGAAGCATCTATGGGTAAACAGTATGGAAGAATACCTGTTTCTGACCCCATACCCCCATACAGAATGCACTCACCGAGTTCTGCTTGTTGTTCAGTGGAAAGAGTTGTTCAGCCTTACAGTGACACACAATGGATGAATAAAAGGAGTATATATTTTTACATTTTTTCCCAACACATTTCGTGAGAACTGGAGATAATGATAGAATCCTTTAATCAGAAGAACATGGGATTAATATTCACCTCAGAAAAGCATCATACCTCTATAGACTTTTTAGATTTACAGCTAACAGGAGTTCCTAATTCTCCAATTCAAAGTACCATCTAGAGAAAATCAGTCTGCAGAAACCAATATTTAAGAGCAGCTGCAATTGCAGCACAACATCAGATTTTATTAATAAAGGAAAAGAACTGTTTAAGCAATTTATAGAAAGAGGCTATAAAAATATCATTACATGATCACAAAATAGGGCATTAAAACTGGATTGCAATAGCATACTAGTTGCAAAACCTAAAACATTAAATAAAAGGAGGCCTCCATGTCTAATCACTCAATTTAACTCATCCTCCAGTATTATCCATGACATAATAAAGAAAAATTGGAACATCTTACAACAGGACCCATTACTTGAAGAGATCATCCCCATTCAAGCAAGAATCATCTACAGAAGGCTAAATCAATAAGGGGATATGTGGCCCTGAGCAGGCCCATGGAACTAAATAAAAAGAAAGATCAAAAAGGAATATTCGTAACAACACTGCCAGTGGAAAATTATGAATGTCTTAAGAATAGATGCTCCAATTGCCAGTACACCTCTAACAAAATTAATAATATCTCCAGCCTCAGCCATAAAAAGGATTTTGAGATTAAAAGTGTCATCACTTGTGAAACCACTTATGTTATCTATGTGGTCTTGTGCGGCTGTGGAATTTTATACAAGAGTGCTCAAAGAAAGAGCACTAGAGCACAGATATCATATTAATAAAAGGTCTGTGGATCACACTGTAGTGAGACATTTTATCATTTGTACTTATGGTTCACTAAAGAATTTTAAGATTTTATAACAAGTACAAATAGGTTTGCCATGTTATGTTGAAGGGAGACCTGGATCTTTCATTTGTATACCTTGGCTCCCAAGGCCTAAATGAAGACCTTGAAGTCTGCAATTTATTGTAAAATTGGTCTGAGCCATTGACATACTATACATGGCCATGAAACTATTCTTTTATATTTTACATTAATAATTTAGTCTTATTAAAAATTGTATTTTATATGTCTATACATTTAATATACAATCACTCAACATGAATTTATATTATGATTCACATCTATTTTTATTTATACATTTGGTTTTTAAATATATATTATATCTTATTGTTTCCTATCTTGTTCTGGATGAACAATGTTTATACAAACATAGTAGGATACTTTATAACATGTTATGTTGAGAAACAGGCAATTTATTAACTTCTCGCCATGTATCAGGTTGAGGTGTGGAATTCCCCAGTAGAAAGATGTCTTCCATTCCCAAGTGAGGCACTGACAGCTCTTCGAGTCTTGACATGAATTAACACAATGTTTTTACTTCAAATAGAACAGGTGATTTCCTGTATGCTAGTACATGCCATTTGTTTTTAAATGTTATTAAATAAATGTTTAAGATATACTATCCCCTGATGAAGGGAGTTGTTGTTCTCATGAAACGCGTTGTGAAAAAGATCAATAAATATATACTCCTTTTATTCAGCCATTGTGTGACATTGTAAGGCTGAACAACTTTTTCCATTGGTACAAGAAACCAGCAGAATTCTGGGAGTGCATTCTGTGTGGGGGTCAAGAGCAGGTATTCTTTCACACTGTTTACTTTTAGATACTCCCCGGTCTTGTTGTCCATATAGAGCATTTAGCAATAAAGTTTGGGAGATCCTGATATCATTACCTGCTGCATACTGTGTCATGACAAAAAACACACTAAACGATCCACGTCGAGGAATTAAGGGCGGCTACATCTTTGATTGCTACTTTAAGCAATTCACAAGAAGATGAAATGTAAGTGCAACATTGTATAAATATCTGCAATATACCAAGAGGTTGCACTCTCTTTCTCTCTTTAACATGTATATCCTGTTAAACGAAGGTGCTGGCTTCGATCATTGCAACTATAGGTCTTTTACATTGTTATTGAACTATTTCTATATATTTTTATTCTTTTTTATACTGTTGCGGTCCTCCATGGCCATCCCATTCACACCATTAGTCAGACTGGCTTCACTGTGGTTGTGTACATGCGCCTTGTGCAGTGGATGACATCAGGTATCGTGCCGTCATCATCAAGGATGTGCCTCTGCCTTTTATAAGCCTTTTAGATCATTAGGGCATTAGGATCTATTGCGGTCTGCTGACTTTTGACTAGTTCTTGCCATTATCCCTGCAACCTCCTCCTGGCCTATTCGTGGGATTCCCTTTCCATCAGATTTCATCCTCTCTTCAGGCCTGCTTCTGGACTGACCTTCTGGCTTGTTACTGGACTTGTATACCCTTTAGGTCTGCTTTCTGGATCTCATTAGGACTGACCTTCAGGTACTGACCTTCTGGCTTGTTACTCGACTTGCATCTACTCTGCCTGCCCTGACCTTGGCTTGATTACTGAACTTGCACCTACTCTGCCTGCCCTGACCTTGTATCACGGTGCCTGTGATCCTGATCTGTCACTCTTGATTGTGGTCTTTTTATACCTGGCCTTTGTCACCTGTCAGGTGCCCTTTCGTGGTGTTCCTGAGCCAGTGTTGCTGTGTTCCAGTGTTCCTGCTTCCTGTTTGGCCTGTTTGACGTCACTTCTTGTTTCCTGCTCCGTGATCTGACCCGGCCTGGCTGACGTTCCTGCTTGTGACCTGATCTGGCTTGTCTGAGAAACCGCTTTGTGATCTGACCCGGCCTGACTGACGTTCCTGCTTGTGACCTGATCTGGCTTGTCTGAGAATCCTGCTCTGTGATCTGACCTGGCCTGGCTGACTTCCTGCTCCATGACCTGAACCGGCTCACTGCTGACCCTGCTTCTGTTCCTGCCGTTGCTGCTTGGTGTCGTCTAGGCGACATTCTGCCTTCCGCTGTGCTTGTGGCAGGGCTGATCGTGTCAGAGTCTCCATGACACTTGCAGAGCCGTGCCTCTGTTCGCTGAGCCTTCGTCAACACTTCCAGAGCTGCTATCTCCTTTCCCTGAGCCTCCGTTTACACTTGCAGAGCTGTGTCTCCATTCCCTGATTCTCCGTTAACACTTGCAGAGCCGTTGTCTCCGTTCATTGAGCCTCCGGTACACTTGCAGAGCGGCTATCTCCATTCACTGAGCCTCCGTTAACACTTGCAGAGCTGCTGTCTCCATTCACTGAGCCTCCATTAACACTTGCAGAGCTGTTGCACTGATCTTCCGCTACACTTATTGAGCCGGTTACCTTGCAGGGCCTTTGTATAAGGCGGTGGCTCATTCTGTCTATCTGGCAGTGTAGTCAGTCTCTGTTACCGTGCCCGTGGGAGGCGCTATTGGCTCGAGTTCTTGCAGTGATTAGTCTCTGTTGTTATGCCCGTGGGGGCTATTGGCTCTAGTAGCTTCGCTCTTGCAGTGATATTAGTCTCCGTTAAACATCCGTGGGGGCTACTGGCTCTAGCTCTTGCAGTGTAGTTTTTCTCAGTTGCTACGCCCATGGGGGCTATTGGCTCTAGCTCTTGCAGTATAGTCTGTGTCCATTGCTACGCCCGTGGGGGCTATTGGCTCTAGCTCTTGCAGTGTAGTTTGTCTCCGTTGCTACGCCCATGGGGGCTATTGGCTCTAGCTTATCTCTGCAGAGTACTTGGCCTCAGTTCCTGTTCTGCCTAAGCAGCAATTTCTGTTCAATAGACTGACAGTGTATGTGTATGTATATTTATTACATCTGTATACTGGGCCTGAGAAGGCATCTGTAAGCCACTGTTCTCTCTATTATTCTGTATTGCCTATAGAGGGCGGTCTTTCTTGTTTTATTAATAAAACTGTGGTTTATCCTAACCTGCTGGTCTGATTGTCTTACAAAACCGTTACACCTTGGCTTGTTATACCATCTCAGCCTGCCCTTACCTTGGCTTGTTATACTGGGCTTGCACCTTCTCAGCCAGCACTGACCTCTGGCATTGTTAACTGGACTTGCACCTACTCAGCCTGCCCTGACCTCTGTCTTTGTTAACTAGACTTTCTCTTATTCTATTATGCCTCTGCATTCATCTGCCTGATTCTGACCTATTGCTGGACTTCTCCTTGGCCTTTAGGTATTATCTCTCCTAGTTACCCTGCATATTGGGGTTCCTACTCATCATTATAGACTAAATAGCTTTCTGTTATACCTCTGGGCAGCTTCACCCACTCAAAGGTAAGTCCAGGAAACTAACATGTCCAACATATACACTTTTTAAATACTATGATCATATGTGGAGCTCTTCTGTTTCTCCTACACTTTTGTATCATCATTTATTGTGCACTCTGCATCAGCCTTGGCTGAAGTCAGTTTTTGAGCCACCACTTTACTCCCACTTCCTTTCATTGCTCCTCCTTTCCTCTTCCCTTGCCCCTTGTGTGTTTGCTAGACATTACTCAACTACTGTGTGTGTTTTTTTACTCTAAAGTACATAACAAAACTGATGGAGTGTGATGTTTTGCTTTGGCCCTCAACAAAATACTCAATCTTGTCTGTTATCTGTCAAGTCTGTCTTAGTCATATAGCTCATGTTAGGGTTCCAGCCAGCTGTCTGACACCTAATACTTGACATGTGTGGTATAAATGAAACATTATCATATAGGATGTCTTTCATTTACAGCATTTTGTCGCTTTGTGAATATGCAAGCACAATGTTTTTTAATAGCAATGCTTTTTCAACAGAGATGTTGGTGTATATTAATATATTATTCATGTGGATCAAACATATTAATTCCACTGTTCATTGTGAATGGCTCATCCACTAACTGGCATAGCACTGTTTTGGGCATTGTTTTATTTAGTTTAGCTATGCTCAATGGATCGATGCTCATTAAATCTAGTTTAGCAATGCTCATTGGATCTATGATATTGCCATGAGAGGACCCTACCATTGGCTGGGCAGAGGAGCTCCTGATAGGGCCATGCTGGAAGCAGGCGGTGGATACAAGCGTGCCGCCCTATCACAGTGTACCTTGGCATCCGTGCTGCCAGTTACCCTCGTGCTATTTCGCTGCTCTGTCTGGTGGTCACAGGTGCAGGAGTGCATTTCTGTCTCTGTGTAGGCCTATAATAATTTCCCGGAACCTAAGGTCATTTGCCCTTACTTGGTGTTCTGTGATTACTTATTACCTTTGCTCCTCGCTGTGACCCTGGTTTGGCTTCCATTCTCGCTCCGTGTATGACCCCAGCCTGTGTGACCATCCACACCGGTTCTGACCTGTAGCTCTAATTATCTCTCGCTCCGTGTATGACCCTGACTTTTCTGGCTATCCACTCCGGTTCTGAACTGTGGCTCTGGCTGACTACTCACTCTGTGTATAACCCCGGCTAGTCTGACTATCCATTCTGGTTCTGAACTGTGGCTTTGGCTGACTACTCTCTCCATGTATGACCCTGGCTTGTCTGACTATCCACACCGGTTCTGACCTGTGACTGGGGTTGACTACTCGTTCTGTGTTTGACCCAAGCTTGTCTGATTATCCACCCCAGTTCTGAACTGTGGCTCTGGCTGTCGTAGTGGACAGACCCTAGGTGGAGTTTCACAGTCTCCAGAGACTCCTCAAGGCAAACCAATCCTTGAAGTAATTCTGTCTTGGACCGAGTCTTCGGTGGTGGCTCCAGCTTTGCTAGACTCAGAGGCCACTGGGCTTTTCATTGATGCAGACTTTGCAGCCCAGCATTCGATTCCGCTGCTACCCCGCTCCTCTCCATTGGCTATTGAGGCCAATAATGGCAGACCCCTACAACCAGCACAGGTTGCCCACGAGACTTCTTCCTTGTCTGTGAGGGTAGGTGCTCTCGACGTGGAGACCTTACCGTTTCAGGTCATCCATTCTCCTCATTATGCCATTATTCCGGGATTTCCCTGGTTGCAGCTGCACAATCCGAGGATTGATTGGCAGACTTGCGACATCGTATCTTAGTCTCCTCAGTGCATAGCACAGTGTTGCCTACAGCAGCCTATGAGAATTTTGTGTACCTCTACCTCATTGCCTGCAGAGTACCAGTCTTACAGAGTGGTATTTAACAAGACAGAGACCAGTACATTGCCACCTCATAGGCCATAGAATTGTACTGTTGTTCTAGTTCCGGGTGCTAGACCTCCCAGGGGTCCTGTTTATCCCTTCTTGGTGGAGGAAAACCAGGCTATGGAGGACTATGTCTCTGATGCCTTGTCCAGGGGTACAATTAGCAAGTCTTCCTCTCCTGCAGGGGCAGAGTTCTTTTTCGTGAAGAAAAAGGATGGGGAATAAGACCTTGTATCAATTTCAGGGGCCTAAATAAGCTGATGGTCAAGAATGCCTACCCCATTCCTTTAATCACTGAGCTGTTTGATCGGATCAAGGGCTCCACAGTATTTACTAAGCTTGATCTCAGGACCGCTTACAATCTTGTAAGAATAAGAGAGGGCCATAAGTGGAAGACAGCATTTAACACCCGGAGCGGGCACTATGAATATTTGGTAATGCCCTTTGGATTGTGTAACGCTCCTACTGTCTTCCAAGAATTCATAAATTATAACTTGAGAGATTTACTGAAACAGTGTGTCGTGGTCTACTTGGATGACATTCTCATCCATTCTCCGAACCTAGATACCCATCAGGCTGATGTGTCGTTGGTCTTACAATGGTTGAGGAAGAACAAGTTGTTCTGCAAGTTGGAGAAATGGAAATTTCATAGATCCCAGGTGACATTCTTGGGTTACGTTATCTCCTCCTCCGGTCTAGCCATGGACCTGCAAAAGCTTTCAGCTGTCTTGCAATGGCACCTTCCGATGGGATTGAAATCCATACAGCAGTTCCTGGGTTCCACAAATTACTACAGGAAATTTATACAAAACTTCTCCACTGTGGTCAAACCCCTCACGGACATGACTCAGAAGGGGGCAAATCCTTTGGACTGGTCACCCAGTGCCCTGCAAGCCTTCGAAAATCTATATCCACTTTTGCCAAAGCTCTACCTGACCCTTTAAAGTTGATTCTTCAGAGTCTGGAGTAGGAGCGTTGCTGTCCCAGCAAGCAGGGCCCGGTAAACCATTACTTCCGTGTGGTTTTTTTTAAAAAAAAAATATTGTCTAAAACCGAGAGTCTGTATGATGTGGGCGATCGCGAACTGCTCGCCATTATTCTCTCTCTAAAGGGAACTAGCATTCCAATACTGATTCTGACAGACCACAAGAATCTCACATATCTGCCTGAGGCCAAGAGGTTATCTCCACGACAGGCCAGATGGGTCTTGTTCCTGTCAAGGTTCAACTATGTGGTTTCACACCTACCGGGTACTAAGAATATTAAGGCGGACGCCCTTTCCCGGCAGTTCGGGGTGGATTCTGAGGAGAAGAGTCCTCCAACACCTATCATTCCCTTCGATCAGATACTGGCTACTATTCGCTTGAGTATTACCTCTCCTTACCAAGCACACGTAGAAGACCGCTTCAGTGAAATAATTCTTTTTTATAAACACTATCTCAGCTCAGCTGCAGAGCCATCTAATGAACATAAGACTGTCGTATGACAGCTTCCCTTGCAGTCAGCATTCAGCGTTCAGTCATGGAAGGGGGAGGGAGGGGGAATTTGAGCGCTATTATCTCTCAAACCATAAGGGTTTGAGAGATAACACTGGGGGCAATAAGTTTCTTTTTAACAAAGCTACAATATGGGGAATTAGTAGTTTGCAAGTATTACTATCCCTTTAAGGCTGTTTTTAATCAAGTCGGTTTTTGACATATCTGTACTATCTATAAAGTTCCACCACTTAAATTCCTCGGAGGAAAACAATCCAATGTCATAATAAGTTCTGGACGTGTACTGGCTCAGAAAGGAGGCTTGATTTCTACACAACTCGTTTTTGAAACAAGGCTACAAGCCAACACCGGACATTTCCAGACCACATGAAAATGGATTTGACAGGAAGCAAACCCAGTAAGTTAAAGTATAAATGTAGTATGTTGTGTAATAACTTTTATTTCCTGATGAAGCAAGCACGTTTCTCTCGAAACATGTAAGGAAATACGTGATTTTATAATAAGTATTTATACTGAAAGCAATCATTTTATTTATTTATAAAATAAGTTTTTTTTTTTTTTTTTTTTTAAAAATGCTTTACTAAAACATAAGGAAAAAAGATACATCACCAGCAGAGCAAATAGGATCTCACAGGATCCATTGGAACATCAAAGAATAGATCACAACTAAGTATATCATAAAGTAGCAATACAAACATAGTATTTGCATAAAATTGAAATTGTGAAATGATGAGAAGAAGAACTTGTGGTTAGACTCCAATAGTAATGAAGTAAAAGGAGGATGGGGGGGAGGGAGTAGGAAGAGAGAAACAAAAAGTAAAAGCAGAGAAAAGGAAGAACAAAGAGAGAGAGAAAAAGAGAGAGAGAGAGAAAGAGAGAGTGTCCGACATGGGGACAGGGCCCACAGAGAGGGGTAAGAGGGCATGCAATGTGCACATGCTACAGTCAAAAAGAAGAGCACAGCCATTGGAGCAGAGCAACAGTATGCAAAAAGATGGAGTAACTGAAGTGAGGAAAGCTAGGGGGAGAGAAGTCCCAGAGAAGAGCGAAAAGTGGTCCACGGCAGCCAAATAATGTGATATTTAGTCAAAATCCCCAGGGACATAGCATGAAGTTTCTCAGCAGAAGCCCTTTCATCTATCCTCGTGAACCACGTGGACAGAGGAGGGGTCACAGACAACGTCCAGTGTAGAGGAATATTAAGTTTAGGGGCATTTAACATGTGAAAAAGCAATGCACGCTGAGACTTGTCCAAGGTTCTAAGGGGAAATGCCTACTAAAAACAGACTGTAACACTGATGTCACCTTAGTCCAGAGTGGCTTGATCAGAGAGCATCCCCACCAGATATGGAAAAGAGAACCCACGTCCGCAGAACATCTCCAGCAGGTAGCAGACGTAGAAGGGAAAATTTCAGCTAGGTGTTGCGGTGTATAGTACCATAGTGTTAATAATTTATAGATAGCTTCCTGTGTGGCTAAGTCAACTGCCACATGGGTAAGTGAACAAAATAGGGATCGCCATCTAAGTAGGGACCAATCAATTGATAAATGTCGTTCCCAATGCTCTACAAAAGAAGGCTTAACAAGAGAAGCAGGCTTTATCAATATAGAGTAGATCTTAGATAAAGATTTAGTCCGAAAGGAACCGTAAAAAAGAGCAGATTCAAAGGGAGAGAGAGGGTGCAAGGCAGAACTCAAAGGGAGATGTCTAGATATAAAATGAGAGAGTTGAAAGTGTTGCCGACTATGAGACAGTGGCAGATGTAGAGAAACCCTGATTGTGCCAAAGGAGCGAAGACCAGTAGATGCAAACAGGTTCCGTAAAGTGTCCCCACCCGCCGCCTTCCATAAACAAAACGGGCCAAAGTCGGGGTGGCCATATACAGATAGAAGAGGAGAGGGGAAAGGAGCCAAGGATAGAGATGCATTAACCAGGTCCCATACCTGGCAAAAACGTAACATGATAGGATGAGATCAAAGTAAGGGATAGTTCAGGCTAGGTCTCAACCATAAAGCATTGTAGGTATTGAAATGAGGAAAATGGACCTGAAGTGCTTGAATCCATTTCTTCTGTACACCGTAAAAACAAGTCAACAAATTCGAGATAGTTGCAGCATAATAGTATTTGGTAATATCAGGAATAGCCAAACCTCCATAAGATCTGGGCAAGACTAGCAAAGAAGAAGCTAAACGAGGTTTATTGTAGGCCCACACAAAGGAAAAGATCAAAGAACTGAGCTTATTAAGCCAAGCTCGAGGAAAGGGTAGGGGGATAATGTTAAAGAGATAGAGGAGTTTGGGTAACAGGATCATTTTGACCAAATTTGCCCTTCCCATCCAAGAAACATACAGAGAACTCCAGCGTTGAAGTTCAGATTGCAGAAAATCCCATAAGTGAGTAAGGTTAACATCGACCAAATAGTGTAGGGGTAAAGAGAGTCTGATACCAAGGTAAGAAATCAAGGAGGAAGTCCAACGAAAGGGAAATAAAGCCTGCAAAGGGGCAAGGACCTCATGTGGGACATTAAGATTAAGGACCTCTGATCTTTGATAATTAACTGAGAAACGAGAAATCTCGCTATAAGAGTTCAAGATCGCCAGGAGAGATGGTAAAGAAGTGACAGGGGATGATAAATTCAACAGAAGATCATCTGCAAAACAGGCTATTTTCGAATACCCCCCAGAAATAGGAATGCCAACTATATCAGAATCAAGCCGAATCATATTCAAAAGGGGCTCCACTGCTAGAACGAACAGTACAGGCGACAGGGGACAACCCTGACGGGTACCATTTGTGATCTTGAAACGCTCTGAAAGGAAACCATTAATGGTAAGACGGGCACTAGGGAGAGAATATAGACACATAATTCTATGAAGTCCACAGGTCCCCAAACCCAGATAGCGGAGAAGGTCCTCAAGATAAGTCCAGTCGGCCCTGTCGAAGGCCTTCTCCGCATTGATAGATACTAGCAAAGAAGGAATCTTACGCAATAAGGTGGTATGAATTAAGGCGATAGTTTTAATGGTGTTATCTTTAGTTTCACGGTGTGGTTCAAAACCCGCCTGGTTAGCATGAATATAATAAGGGAAGTAAGGTTTCAAGCGGTTGGTAAGCATTTTAGCATACAGTTTGACATCACAGTTTAGAAGAGATATAGGGCGATAGCTCGCACACTCCTCAGGATCCTTACCCGGTTTTGGTATTAAAGTAATATGAGCAGATAGGAACTCCTGCGGAAAAGAACCACCCGCTCGAATCACATTAAGCGTGCTTAACAAGATTGGAGTAAGTTACCGGAAATCCATCAGGGCCAGGACACCGACCAGAAGGTGTAGACTTCAAAGAAATAAGAAGTTTGTCAAGAGAAAACGGCAATTCTAGGGAATCCAATAATTCTGCAGGGAGTCTCTTAGTACGGGATTTCAAAAGAAAGGAGCTAGAGGGCTGATAGCCACTACAGACATCGTCCTTCAAATTATATAGCGCCTTGTAGAAAGAGCGAAAAACTTTCGCAATTCCAGGGAAAGTGACCTGGGAATGCCCACTAGAGTCACAAACTTTAGGTATATAAAAGCTATTCTGTTTAATACGTATAATACGTGCTAGCAACTTCCCACATTTATTGCCATGTAGATATCGTGCATAGTTTTGCCAATGGTAAGATCGTAAATGCAGAGAAGAGTAAAGTTGAGCAAGCTCCTTCTTAACCGAAAGAAGAGCAGTCAGTGTAGCAGCATTAAACGTACGTTTATGTTCTGCATCTAAGCGATGAATGTCAGAGAGGAGAGACTGAATATGCTGCGTCTGACGTCTGGCACCAAATTTAATTAATTCCCCTCACAGCACCGACTTGTGCGCTTCCCACACAACCGGTGCCGTAGCAGAGCCCTCATTTAAGGGATAGTAATACTTCGTTTTAACTTTATTTTATTTTGTAGGCATTAACAAAAACATGAAGAATGATATAAGTCTTATCTCTCAAACCTTTATGGTTTAAGAGATATTCACAAGCAAATTTCCCCCTCCCGCCCCTTTTTCCTAGTGTAAGCCATTTCATCTCAGATGTGAATCTGGTTGTAAGACCAGACAGATAACAGCAGGGGACAATCTTCTGTGTATGAAAAGAATGAAAGCCCTTCCCCCCAAGTTTTTCAGCTTTTTCCCTTATCTTAATTGAAGATTGTCCCTCTCTGCAGTCTACCTAGGCACCTCCCTTCTGATCTGGCTGAAGGGGGGGATACTTTGCTTGTGAATATCTCTTAAACCATAAAGGTTTGATAGATAAGACTTATATCGTTCTTCATGTTTTTTTAATGCCTACAAAATAAAATAAAGATAAAACGAAGTATTACTATCCCTTTAAGGTCAAAGTATTCAACCATAGAAATCTGGATTTGTGTACAGATATCCTTGTCTTCCAATAGAAGATCATTTAAAATCCATGAATGGTCAGAACCCCAAGGAAAGTCAAGGATCAAATCCAACCAGGTTGGTCCATGATCCGACCATGAAATTGGTTCAATCACCGCAGAATGTAGCAGATGTGCAGAATACTGTTCCAAAAAGAGGCAGTCAGGCCTAGTATTTCTATTATGTCTATGAGAAAAGAAAGTATAGTTCCTGGAAGAAGGGAAAAGAAGTCTCCAAGCATCAAAAAGATGATATTCATGTAGCAAAGAGGTCCAGTGGAGAAGAATCTGTGGCGTCACAGAGGAGGTGTCTGTAGAGCAATCCAAGGATGGATCAGTAGAAATATTAAAGTCTCCACCCATGAGTAAACGACCATGTTTAAAGGAAAAAAGAGACTGCAACAAGAAAACGAATCGGGTGTCTGTTGGGGGCATAGGCAGAGGCTATGGTAAAGGGGGCATTGTGCAGCAGGCCCCTAATGAAAATATAGCGCCCTGCCTGATCAGTATTAACCTCATGCAGTACCCAAGGTAGATTCCTCCGAATTAGGATAGAAACCCCCTTGGTTTTAGTATTATCCTGGTTATAAGAATGCCAACCAAGAGGGAAGTACTTATTAGAAAACAGAGGGGGTTTAGCAGAAGGAAAGTGGGTCTCCTGGACAAGCACAATGTCAGCACGCAAAGACTGAAATTCACACAGAGCTCTAGACCTCTTCTCAGGGATATTGAGGCCCCCCTAATTAATAGTGAGAACTTTTACGTGTGAGAGGGGGTCAGCCATCAGGAAAGCAAACAGATAAGCCAGATAAATATATATGCAAATCACACACAGCCACACCACCCCGCATTGGCCAAACCCAACATCGGACACTCAAGAAGAGCAAGAAAAGAAAAGCAGAAAAGGAAGAAAGTAGAAGCAGAAAAGAGAAGCGAAAAAAGGAAGAAAGGAGAACAAATGAGGTAAAGAAGAGGAGAGGAGGGAAGAGGGCAAAGGGAAGAGAAAACTGTAGGAGTCCCCAAGAACGTGTAGGGAAAGAACCACAAGAGCTCTAGACCAACATAGAAGTCCAAACTTAGTATGAGCATAATCATGAATAGCAGAAAAAAATGTAAATAACATAGTGACAAACTGAACATCATTCTATTGTAGAAACATTCCGCACAATGTACCTAAGCTGTTTTAAAAGCATACATAAAACCACAATCAGCTATAAAAGTATCACTGGTAGCCAAGAAGGAAAAAAGAAAGAGAAAAAGGGATGAAGAGAGAGAGGGAAAAAAAAAAGACAGAGAAGGGGGGAAGATGAAAAGAAAAAGATGAGCACAATGGAAGAGCGAAGAGAGAACAAGGGGGAAAATAGGCAGGACAGTCCAGTGAATAGCCACCTGAAATCAGTATAAAAGTAATGAGTGTAGCATAAGAAATAGCCGGTCACTGTAGAGCCCCAACCGGAACCCAATATAAATATCACAACTGGTAACATGGGGATAAATAGGCGGGATAGTCCAGCGAACAGACACCAAAAAATATTATAAAAGAACTAAATGAAACATAACAAGTGTCAGGACACTGGAGAACCCCAGTCAAGACCCAGTGTAATTATCACAACTAATCCCCCAGATACAGAGAGAACAAAATTCCCCAGAACCCAAGCTCCAAAAAAAACGGTATAGGTATAAAGTAATAACAAATTACCCATAATAAACACACAGTTAGTAATAAAAGTCAGCAACTCGTACCGCCATCAGGGAAGTCCCCTAAGTAAGGAGTGTAGACCATAGGAGAAACAGTCCACAAAACAGGTGGGTAAGAGTCGATAACCAAGGAAAGAACCTGACAAAGCGGCCTCCGAAGAAGCCTCAGGGTTATCCCAAACAGGATCAGTCTCTGGGGGAGGCTCCAATGCAGGGATGCAAAAACACTTCCTGCTGGGTCCAGCAGGATCACTCCATCTAGAGCGTTGACCTTTAACCGGGGTCGAAGTGGATGGGTGCAGTCGAGCCGGAAGGTTGCCATCAGAGAAGGGATCCGGTGGAGGAGGAATCCCCAGGGCAGTACAGAAAGTTCCAACCTCCTCCAAGGTACGTATCGAGACAGGAACACCATTGTGCTGCATTATGAGGCTAAAGGGGAAGCCCCATTTATACTTGATCTGCCGAGTCCTAAAGTACTCCGTCACCGGTTTCAGGGCCCTCCGTTGTTGTAGTGTGTAAGGACAGAGGTCCTGAAAAAACTGCAACTTAACGCCAACATATTTCACCTCCTCCATATCTCTGCTGCAATGCAGAACAGCTTCTTTATCAGTAAATCTGAGAAAACAGCAGACCACATCTCTAGGGGGATCCGCAGAGTAGCCCCTAGGTCTCAATGCCCTGTGCGCACGTTCTAAAGGAATGTCCGAGTCAGACGGCAGCTTCAATACCTCAGTAAAGATAGTGTGCAGAGTAGCAGGTAGGTCTTTATTAGGGACAGACTCAGGGATGCCCCTAATCCGAATATTGAACCTACGGCCACGGTTGTCTAAGTCATCCAGTTTTGTAGTCAGGAAAGATATGATGTCATCCTGTTGCGTTAGAAGGTGCTCCAAATCACGCTGTTGCTTAGACAGGTCTTCACCATCCTTTTCCAAAGTATGAATGCGCTCGCCTAGTTGCTAAAAGTCTTGCTGGAACTGTGCAATTCATCTTTGAACGCAGATTTAATCTCTAGAACCAGAGCTTGCATATCATCTCTAGTAGGAAAGTTCAACAGGTCCGTCTTGGTGACCGGAGCTTGCATGGCTTGACCAGTTGGTTCCATATGCGTTGTAGAGTCCACCATAGAGTCAGAGAAGATAAGTATCAGTGTGGCAGGTGCGTCAGGAGGGGAGCCCAAGACAGGAGTATCAAGAGGAACCGCTGCAATGGATTTCTCGGGAGAAGCCAACTCAGCAGGCCGCGTGTGACGCACTGGCAAAAAGTCGGTAATGGCACGGTTGTTCCGTTGGGACCTGGTCCTCCACTTTGCAGCTGACATTAGTAGGGGGAAAAGAAGGCTTCCCACTAACAAAGGGAGTAGAAAGAAAGTGGCTGAGGCATAGATAAAAGCTATAACAGCTATAGCGGTGCGGAGCGCGGGGATCAAGCGGCCATCTACATCGGGGGTCGCTCTGCCCACAAAATAAAACTTTTTTTCACTACTTCTATATTTGACTCTCTTAAAAGAAACTACATAAAGTTGATCATTGACTTCCATCTGGTGAGTATAACCCAAAAGGGGCTTTTAATGGGGACTCCTATCGGTACAGTTTTACCGTTAAGGTCCTAACCTGAGAAGGGAATATAAGATTCTACAACAGATGGTTGTTCATTGGATAAGAAGATCCAAGTATCTATCAGTGGAGGAAACAAAGTATTTCCTGATAAGCGATAACGCAAGCAGTTATCTAATAAGTGAAACTGTATCAAAAGGCTGATTTCTTTGTCCAATAGCCACTCTCAGATTTTTTGCGCTCATTTCTTTTTTTACTGTAGGACTTGTGGCTTAGGGTGCTAGAGCAGATCATTCTGGGTGCTCTGATCCCTAGAAGCTGCACATAATGTTAACTTATGTAATGCCACTAGGGGTGCTGTAATAAGGAAAAGTGCACCATAGGAAATACATAAAAATTCCCATTAAAAGGCCAGTTTAAAGCAATGTGTATTTTTATATATTACTTAGGTACACTTGGCTTACCCCAGAATTGTATCACTTTTGTTTAGTAGGTGTGTGTGTGTGTGTGTGTGTGTGTGTGTGTGTGTGTGTACATGTTCACGCCCATGGGTCAATTCATTATGGTGGAGGGATTGTTTGTGTATGCCAATGAAGCCAAGAACTATGCCATCGGGAGCATATACTACTGGCAGGGTCACCCCAGGTGGACATATCAAAGCTAAGACAAAAGACTAAATCAATCCAAAATCTGCCAACTCACACTGGACCAGCGAAGCAGAATATAGTGTTTCCCTCAGCATGGCTTGACAACATAAAGTATGACCCTTAGCTTGTAAGCTACTCCCTACGGCAGAGGGAAGACTAGCTCAATGGCAAACTGCCTTTTGTCTTTAGACATTGGAACACTTAACAATTGATCTATGAGTACAGTTTCACACTTACAGCAACTAAATAGCATCAACTGGGACATTGCTGGCTTATGTGAGACTCATAAAAAACCCCACCAAAGTATAGTCAAACTAGAAGAAGGACGCTGGTTATTCTATAAAAGAACCAAAGATGGATGATGATGAGGAACTGGATTCTTGAATAACAAAAGACTGACAGACTCAGTCATAAAAGTAGAAAGTATTTATGAAAGACTTTTTCCCTGTGCTATCAAACGAAACAGTCACTATGTTCTTCAAATCATGCAAGTTTATTTTGCTACAGGTCACCACAGGTATGATGAAGTTGAACATTTTATGATTTATTATGCCTCTACAAACAGGGCAGTTACCACTACAGATTTATAATGGGAGATTTCAATGCGATAATTGGTAAAATCTAAAATGGTGAAAAATCGTTCGGACCACATGGAACAGGGAAAGAGATGATAGAGGCAACCAACTTATCAAATCTGTAGAACAACAAGATTTGTACATCAAAAATTATTGAATATGAAAAAGGCCCAGAAAAAATGGGCACGGAAAAGCCCTAATGGTAATCTAAGTGAAATCGACTTCATACTTGTAAATAATAAAACAATATTCACTGACTGCTCAGTCTTAAGTAATTTTAATGTTGGAAGACTATTGAGATCAAAAATCTAAATTTACTGCAATTGTAAAATCATTAGAATTTTGTGTTAGCATTGTTTAATCGCTTCAGTGTGCTGCAAGGATACAGGCACAGACATTTCAACCCACAATGGAAAAAGTTATAGAGACTATCGTAGACACTGCCCTTGCCCCTACTGTAAAACAAGAAAAATCCACCTGAATAACAGAAGAAAAAGTTGACATGATGATTAAGTGAAAAGAAAGCAAAACATTAATATTGGAAACAGGGTAGACTATGTAGAAACAAGTTCAAAGGCCCGTTCACGGGCCACAGTTCCACTACTGTAGGCATGAGCAGTAGAGTGGCTGTGCAGCGGCTGATACGGAGTGAAGCACTCCAAATTCAGACCGGAGTCCTCTCTGTGGCGTGGGCGTGGGCAGTCTGTACTGAACATGACTAAAGCGCGTGCAGCCGTCTCTACTGAGCATGACGCCTTATGGTAAACCTTAGTGAATTATTATATAGGATGTTCAAGACCATAAGGAAGCACATAAAAGAAGAAACATGTAAGTCCAATGTTGAGCTCATTAAAATCACATTTGAAGGAAATCAAAGGCTAAAAAAAATAAAACGAACGATAGCCACGCATAGAAGGCAAATGTTTGCATCAAAGCTTGAAGATGGCAAAACAGCAAAAACTCAACAACAAAGAGTAAATATGAGTGGAAGAATTTTATTCAAATCTTTATGAAGATGAAGGACAACAATTTAATGCAGTGCCAGAGGCTGTAGCTGTGCCAGAAGTTTGGCAGAAGAAGTAGCAGCTGCGAATTAATTAAAGTGCCAGAAACATGGAGAAATGCACAAAAAAGGTGATAAGGCAGAGCTAAAAAAAAAAAAAAAAAACTACTGACCGATAAGCCTTTTGCCAGTGGTCTGCAAGGTTTTCACAAAGGTAACATCAAGAAGAATGAATACAATACTTTTTACAGTACAACCTAAAGAACAACTGGGCTTCAGGAGAAGTTTCAGTACAATGGATCATATCTAGACAGTGAAGCAAGTTATAGAACGACATAATGAATACAACCTTCTATTGTGCATAGCATTCATTGACTGTGAAAAAGCAAGCAATAATCTGGAAATCAAAAGTTGCAGATTATGTTTAACAAGTTTACCATATCAAGGAAAATCACAATAGATGGACAAGAGTTAGAAGAAGTTGACAAGTATGTTTACCTTGCACAGGAAGTGTCAACAGATGGAAAACCATGATGAAAAATGAGCAACAAATAAAATTGGGGTGGCAAGAATTTGGAAAACTTAGTAGTACTGTCTTTAAGTCAAATTTATCACTCTCCCCCAAGTGAAAGGTTTTTGACCAATGTGTCTTTCCAGTCCTTGCATATGGCTGTGAAACATGGACACTGAATGCCAAAGCCTTACAAACACCTAAGGTTACACAGAAAAGTATGGAGTGGTCAATTCTAAACATAAGAAAAAAAAAATAGAAACGAAAAATGTGTGTATGGATTGAAAGAGAAAATTGAAAGAGTAATGACCTTCAATAGAAATGGGCAGGTGACATAGTAAGAAGACCTGATGGTAGATGGACCAAAGACATTTTGGAATGGATTCCATTTGATACTAAATACCCAAGAAGAAATCCAAAGACAAGATGGGTAGATTAAATTACCAAATGTGCTGGCACACAGTGGCTACAAAAGCCACAGGACCAAAGTTGTTGGAGGCTTGCTGATGCTGAGGAGACCTTCTTCCTGCAGTGGGTTGACAGCTGAAGATAATGATGATATATATATGATATAGTAGGAGAAAGGCAAGCACTCTTAGGTCTTGAATGAACATATTTTCAGGTCAGGGAAACAGATCAAACCCCCACCACCCATAAATACATAATCTGAAAGCCCTGCCAAACAGTCCAGTTTTACAATTTAAGTAACACTAGCTGGATGTGACACAAAATTAGGTACCGCATTAGGTGGCACATCCTGATAGTTTTATTGTCATTGTATCTCAGACCAGGGGCATATATTCCTGCTCTGCTTTATGATGTAGTGCCATGGATTGCAGGCATATTTTACTTTCACGCTTGACCATTGGGTCCTGTTATGGTTTGGTATGTAGCAGGTTGCATTCACAGTTTATTTTAGTTGTTTACAATATATTAGGAGGAAGGGGACACATGTATGGAGGAGTGTGTGTGTCAAATAACGTGTATTATATAAATTGTTTAGATTAGAGAACTGATTTTAGAGTCTCCATGTTATAATAGCATATTTGTACATATATATTCTAGTTATGCACTTCACATTCCACTTTTCTTTGTTACACTCTCCCACACTTCTTTATTTCAGGGTGATATATCTGTTTTTGAATGCTAAAGGGAAACTGCTTCTTTGTTTCTTTGTGTCTCCGATTTAATCTTTGGAGAGTGGGTGTTTTTCACTTCATATGCTACAGTGCAAGTCTTCATCTTGGGCGACTATTGGAGGATGCAGTATTTGTTCTCAATAGTGCATTTGGTTTGCCCCAGAATTGCCGCTAATCCGCTTTCTGAATACTGTCCTAAATGTAACAGTCTGAAATGTTTCAATTTTCTACAGAAACATCAATTTCCCTGCCTGCCATTTTGGTGCCTTTTCAAGGAACATTGTGGTTTCATCCAATCCAGAGAATAACATAAACTAGTCCAGCTTTTGCATATTGCTAAGTTCTGATTACCCACTCTCAGTCCTCTAAATGAAGCAAACCTTTTGTTTAGTATATACTTAGTTTAAATTTCCAAGACTTATGAGTGTAAGCACAAAGAGATTTATGGAGAATGTTCTTTCTGCTTCTAAAAATAATGTTACAGAATTAAAGCAAATCTAATTATTTTGCAGTACAAGGAAAAAAAAACAAGAGCTCTATTGAATGAAACAAAGGTGACAGAATAAATAGTAAGATGGTAAAAATGAGGAATTAGATCAAATCTTATTAAGATGCATTTCTCCTGACAAATGATACCTGAGTATAAAATTGAACTGACTTCTCGGTAACCAAATAAAGTAACAGCATCAGCAAAATAACATTATGGGGTTGTATTGTCAGATCAATAATGTGATGACAGTTCATCAAGTCAGCATCCCAGTAACTCACCACAACATTTATATAAACTGACATGTTCTGCTCATTAAAGGGATGCACTTTGATAAATCAGGAGCCTATGACTAGAAACAGACAGCTTCCAAATGATGGTTATTGAGTCCTTTCAAACATTTCCCTGAACATTTTGTTTCCATCTGTTGCATAAGAGCTTGTATGGAAAAATAGCACTTAATCCACACACGTTTTTCCTTATTCAGCAGAAAACAAATTAAATCACATTTCTTCTGTGCATTCTTGCTGTGGATATATATTAAAATGTATACCACTGTTCCAACTTCTACCATCACACACACCTGAGCTCATTTATTTGGATTCTTGTATGATGCAGAAACAAATTTGAGCAGAGCCTTTTATTCAGCTCTTCATCAGGCTATACTCAGGTGTAAAGTGATTGTATAAGAAATGCTTGAATGCAAAATGTCTTCAGTGCATTGCTTCACAATTCACTGAATGCACCTCAAGCATCCTGGGGATTATGCAAGATGGCAAATACAGATGATCCATAGCCCAGCTATGTCTGCAGAGGAACAGGTTGCTCAGCTCACACCTGCTCTAGCTACTGCATATAAATCATGTCTCTATATTAGAGTGTCATTGCTGTGCTGTATTAACTAGTGCATATAAAAATGTTGGTATCTCTGCATAATAAGAATAAAATAGTGCCCAGCTATCATCTCATCACTACATAGCTTTCAATGTTATTTATCCATATATAGAAATCCAGGGAGGGGCATAGACTACTATGGCCTCTGAACTTGATGTTGGAACTCCTAATGTGCTTGCAGTCAAGCTTCCATTGCACTTGTCATATTAGTCAGACTCGCCTCGATTCCCATTCCTAGGGTATTACCCTCCTTACTTCTTGGATACTCTTAGACACTTAGTCATACACATATATTTCTGTCATCGACTGGGTTATATCAGACCCCTGGTCATGTCCCTCTTTGGAAATATACTATACTTGACCGACTGCACTTCCTTCACCATTGTCTGGTGAGAAGTACCCCTGCCGTGCTTTGGTTGAACCTTGAGCAGTCCCAGCCTGCTAGTTCTAAAGGGCCATTTCCTATCTTGTTTTGGTCATACATTGAGCAGTCTCAGCTTGCTAATGATATAGGACCTATCCTGGTGATTCCGTGGTTATCTCCATATAAGAATGTTCCAACAGTCATATCTCCTGCTCGCTTTACACAGATAAGAAGCCGATTTGCACCTGGGGTTCTACTGTGTCCTCTGTCCTGAACCTAAAAACTAAAGCATAAAAGTTTTCATTAAAAAAAAGTTTACTCCTCCTTCAAAGAGCTTAGATCAGTAATTTCAAGGCCATTGTACTTAATATTTATGAACTGATTTTCATCAGGCATACTCCATTGTGATTGGAGGAAAGCAGATATAGTAACAATTATTGAAAAGGGAGGCAAGTTCTAAACTGGGAAATTAAAGACCTATCAATTCGACTTCAATAGTGAGTAAGATATCAGAAGGATTACTAACCCATAGTATTCAGAGTTGTGAAGAGTAGTAAGAGTCAGCATGATATTATGAAGAATAGATCATGTCAATCTAATGTATTTTCTCTCTGTGATGGAATATTTGGTAAACTGGATAAGGGTATTGCTGTTTATGTAGTACAGTTTGATTTTGCAAAAGCCTTTGATACTGTGTCTCACAACAGGTTATTGCAAAGATTAAAAGGCTTCAACGTGGGAGGTGATATCTCTGCAGAAATAGATAACTGGTCACATGACAGAATGCAATGAGTTATTGTAAATGGAAATACCTCAGGTTGGCTAAAAGTTGCAAGTAGAGTTTCTCAGGGTTCACTGATGGGCCCACTGCTTTTGATTTGTTTTATAAAGAGTTACCTCTCTGTGTCTTATTCCTCTTACTAAATAAAGCAGGGGAGAGGATTAAGCCTTTACCTCTTGAATACCAAAGATGTCTCAAATTTGTTGTGAAGTAATGTATCAGGGACATATTTAACCTCTGAGGGATTCAGGAACAAAAGATGTGCAACTGTGTGATCTGCAATATGCTGCACTCTTCTCTGGCACATGAGATTAAATGACAAACACAATTTTAAATATTAAAATCTCCATTTAAAATAAAAACATTTTCCCTGTCATGTGACAGGCTTTACAATAGTATTGAATAGTATTGTATATAGTATTGTATATGGTGCTATGGCTCTAAATCAGGTGGTAAAAGTATATGCGTATTTATGAAATTGAAAATATAGGCATCTGTCACTTATTTTCTCCAGATCCTGTAAAGACACAGGTATTGTCTCACAGTAACATACTCTCATTGATATGTCTATTATAGGCTGACACTCCTCCTCTATCTCTTTGTTTCCCTGTCATACTCTCTGATGCTCCAACACATATATGATTTCATAGCAACTAAGAAATAAAGAGGCATATGTGTTTTTTAAGAGACAATACATAGCTACAACATAACCTTTAATATGATTTCATGAATAGTGTTTTTTAAAGTTTGATGCTAAAGATGTCTCCGATGCATTACAAAGTAGTGTGCTGCAGATGTCTCTAACAATCAAGGGGAAAACAAAACAAAAAACTCTACTTAGTCATTTTGTTTATTCAACAAAATAATTATCTTAATTTTATTGACCAAAAGAAACTGAATAGTATTTGGGCCTTGGAAAGTGCTATTTCAATACAGTCAAAGGTGTAGTTCAAGAATAATTGAATGATAAAGTACCCCTCCCGCCCCTTTTACTGATTTAACACTGCTCACATCAGAGCAGCAAGGTGGTGTCAAGATGGCTTGCAGAGAGGGACGATCTTCAATTAACATAAGGGAAAACTCTTAACACCTTAAGGACCCATGACGGACCTGGACCGTCATGGGTTGCAATCCACTTAAGGACCCATGACGGACCAGGTCCGTCATGGCTTAAATGATAGCAGCGTGCCTCCGTGCACACTGCTATCATTAAATCCAGGCTGAGACTGAGCGCTCCGAGACCGGGGCATTCAGTCTCAGCCCTTCTTTCTTCCTCCGGTTCATGCGATCGCCGTATCAGCGATCACATGTACCGGCATAGTGACAGACAGAGACAGCATGCAAAGCATGCTGTCTGTGCCTGTCTCGTCTGCCTCTGTCTCCCTTGCTCTCAAAGTAAGGGAGACAGAAGTAGACGGGAGACACCTAGTGGTTAAAAAAAATACAGCAGTTGGGGGTATTAACCCCTTCACTGCTGGTGCAGGAGGCTGGCTAAATGCAGGTCAATTTTTGACCTGCAATTTTACACTTTTTTTTTTTTTTTTTTTTTTTAAAACACAACACACTTTTTTTTTTTTACAAAAACATTTTTATTTAAAAAAAATATATATAATTAAACAATATTACAAGTGTGATTGTTGTGGAGCCATGTAATACACTTATATACACCACCAAATGCCAGGGACAAAAAAAAGTGTCAAAATAGGGTGGGAAAAAGGGACATGGGGATTTTCACCCAGGGGGGACAGTGGCCACTTTAAACTGCGCATTTTGTAGGTATGACTGACCGGTCATACCTTTCATGCAGTCTCCATAAAAATGTAACCCTTTGTGGCCAATTGATCCTAAGAGAAAAATCAAAAATGGTGTTTTTTTTTACATTTTTTTTAAATTTTAATAAAGTGAATGGTGGGATATCCATATAAATAGGGTATCAAATGAAAGCCCTATTTATGCTTAAAAAAACAGTATATAATTTATGGGGGTGGAATAAAAGCCTAAGAGGGAAAACACTATTGAAGAAAGACATAGTCAAAAAGGTCAGAATTGCTCCGGTCCTTAAGGGAAAACGACCTCAGATTTTCCCGGTCCTTAAGGGGTTAAAAAAACCCTGAAAAATCTGTTACGGGGGGCAGAGTTTTCATTGTTCTCACGGTAACAAGATTGTCCCTTGCTGTGAGCTGTCTGGTCTTAAGACCAGATTCCACATCTGAGGGGAGGTGGCTTACACTAGGTAAAAGGAGCGGGAGGGGGATACTTTATCATTCAATTACTCTTGAACTACAACTCTGACAGTATTGAAATAACAGTCTCCATGGCCCAAATACTATGAAGATTAATTGGAGCTGCTTTTATTTTGAAACATTACTATCCCTTTAACTGATTAAATAGTTATTTGGGTAACTAGCAAATACCCATCTTGGAGTCAGGAAGGACTGAAATATTGTGGCAAGGTTTGAACTTGATGAACATGTCTTTTTTTCAAAGTTAATTAAAATATAATGAGATTTTTTTTAAATAAATATTGCTGTAAGCTTTTTATCTGTGTATCGTTTTCAGATATTATATCACAGAAGTATAATTGACTGGGTAGGAAAATGAAGACTATTCTGCATTACATGGTGTACTTGGTGATCCTGGTTTGAGCTGTGTCTATACTTGTTTCCGGTAGTGTATCATACTTTTCTAAAATGGGTCATGAAAGATACTTATTTAAAGCAACACGCAGCTTTGATTGATTCCAACTAAAATTGCTAAATATTAGCTAGCGATTTGATTCTGGATTGGACTTCTGTGGTAGGTTGCATACAAAAAGGTAAACATATGGAAGGTTGGAAGGTATGTACTATGGAAGACTATTTCAGATGCCAGTGAGGAATCCCTTGTTTTGATGTAATTTTATTAATGCTGGTGCTTTCCAATAAACCCCTCTACAGGGATTTTTATGCAGATATACACTCACATTTGGATCCTGTGTGGGTAAATGGTAATGGACTCGCCAATAGTCCATATGAGGATTTGGTCCCTCCTGTATTGCTGTATTTCATGAATATGACAAACTGTACTTACTGCATCCCAAATGCAGTGATTAATTGCATCAATTGCATATATTGCTGCAGCTTGCCAGAACTCTGTATACTGTTATATTTCATGCAGATCATGCTCAATGCTTCATTTATCTGATTTGTCTTGTTGTTTGAAACTGAACACATTCAGATTTCTATAAGCCTTTTTTCTGCATATACTGATTCCATAATAAATTATGTGCTAGAATAGACTTTCTTGCCCTATGCCTGCCTAACAGCAATTTACTAACCTAATTAACATTGAAACTCTCTTAATACCACTTGCAGAAAGGCGAGGGCAGTGGGGCAGTGTATGGGTGTTCTGGGGTGTTCCTTTTGGCTACGCTTTGATTAATGCTATTTACTAAAATACTTATTCCGAATGCAAATGTTATTTTATGCCATTCTTTTGAAAGTGGAACTATTCTTAATTATACATTCAATTCCACCATTGGGTACAAATCTCAATGCACAAAAACATTCTGCAAAAAAAGAAACATAACTTGTGTAAATCTGGATCAAAGAGGGCTCTACATTTGGCCCATCAAATTACTTATTTTGAATGGTAAGTTCCATTTTGCAAGCCTCATACATCATAGCTCACATTAGAAAAAGAAGGAAATAATTAGAGAGAACCCCCAAAATAGACCAATAGATATCATGAAGTTGTTGTTTGAAATAGTTTGAACTATGGGACTAAAATATCTAGCCCTGATTCTGTCTTTTTTTCCTTTTGCAATTTCTACCATATCTACTTTAACTAATCTTTTTAAAATATTTTTATTTGATTACTGTCGTGCATTTGGTTTGCTCCAGACTTACACCATTTACTTATTACATCAGCCTGACTGTTTTTTTGCTGTGAATGCAAACACCAATTGCTCCACTGTTTTAATTTCAACTAACAAAGGTATTATTGTATTGATTTAAGAGCTTTTCAGATTTTAAAACTCTCATATATAGTGAACTGCCCCCTTAATCCATGGAAATAGATACATCAGTATCCCTCGACCATCAGCCTATTTTTGGGATTTTCTTCCACTGATTCTTTTTTTTACTCCTTTCAATGTACCCATTTGATAAGTATAAGTACATTTTGAACAAAGTTAATTATACCATTTCAATTGATGATCTTAATGTCACACCTCTTGATATCTTATTAAATCATGATGATATACCAAATAATAATTACAATATTGGTCCTACAGAAAAGCAAGTTGGATGTACAATAGTTGATGATATCTCTTAGTGGGCCATGCATTAGTGGGCCATGCAAGAAATGTTCAAGCTATCAAATGTTTATACACAGTATGTTTGAAGAGGAAATATCTTAGGGTTTAAAAGCTTTGTACTTTTTCAAGCACTATTTTATTGGTCTACTACACAATCTCATCAGTTACCACCAGCTAATTCCATCTATAAAAATGTAAATATTTTAATGATTTAGATGTACTTTCAATCAGTTTTTAATATCTATTATAATGCAGATAAAGAAACAAATTTAAACTTTTCATTACTTTGAGATAGCATTTAACTGTTGAAACATACAGAGTAAGTAGAATGACATCATGCTGTTAGTTTAATTCAAAAAAGTTCTTCTTTTAACTCATTCCAGCTAGCAGCAATTAATGCTAAACACTATCAAAATGCAATTATACAATTTGTAGTGTTTGACTTTGAGTTTAAGTAGAACCAAGTAAACAAATGTCTGCTCTGTTGCTCAGTAATGGAAATTACTGTTTTAACTGCTTGGTTTATAATGCTTTGTTTCTTATTAGAAACTTAAATTTCATTTAAAGAAAATGTTCTTAACATTGATTTTGCTATTTCGTTTTACATCCACTTAGCATGCACTTACATAAGCTATAAAATAGAATATAACAAAACATTTTTAATACAACCTTAAACATGTTTGTATTTTTTTAATGCATGGAAGTTATTTTGTTGGCAGTTCAATCTGTAAATTCTAACTTATTCAATGATAGAATCATATGCATAAAGTGTGTAGGCGAACTTACTAATTTACTTGGCTTAACTTGGCTTAAAGTATCATCTATATGCTTATGATACCCAAATTTATATGTCCACTCTTTATATTTAACCTCAAATTCAATTACAAATTTCAGACTGCCTCTTGGCCATCTCCTCCTGTATGGCCTGCCTTTATCTGAAGATAAACATGTCAAAAACTGAACTTTTCATTTTCCCTCCAATAACTCACTCAACACCCAATTTCACAATTACAGTTGATTTAATTGACATTCATCCATTCAGCTCAGCAAGCTGCCTATGGGGTCATATTTGATTCTTCCCTTTCCGTCTTGTCTCACATTAACTCCTTGGCTAGGAACCATTGCCTCTTCTTCCACAACATTGCTAAAATCCGACCGTTCCTGTTACAAAAAACTACAAAAACTCTTGTGTATGCCCTCTTTCTGTCCCGCTTAGACTATTGCAATACACTACTAACTGGCCTCCCAGTTTACTATCTTTCCCCTACAATCTGTCCTAAGTTCAGCTGCAGAATCACCACACTGTCCTCAAAAACAAACCTGCTCACATGATCATTTTTAGACATTTCATACGATTCCTTATTCAGCATTGTATCAATTACAAAGTCCTCCTTCTTACCTTTAAAGCTCTCCACATTGCTGCCACCCTACATTTCTTCCCACATCTTTCCCAGCTGTCTCCTTCACCCAGCACACAATACCATTTTTGTTACACATGCACACCCTCTGCCTCAAATATTTTTCACTTTCCACCCCTTGCCCATAGATCTTCATACCATACAATTATTGTAACTGTGTACACTGTATGGCACCATATAAATAAAGATATGCATACATACATATAGAGTTTGTGTTTATACATATGTTTCCCCATAGAATAAACTGAGGGTACTCTGGCAAAAACCAGGTACATAAAATTTATTTCGGTTTATATTGCTTCGTGTTTTTAAATTTACAAACAAAATTGTTTGTTTTTTTGGCAGGTTCTTAACTTAGTCTTTGGTAAATGGACACCAACATTTCACTACATATTTTTATTATAATATAAATACAACAACAAAAAATCCATAATATATTTGGTTTTTAAATATCTTATGGATCAGTCATTCTTCACTGTTAGTATGCATATAACAGATTTAAGCAAGCATATTGTAAACTTACATCCTTTTATACACATCTTTACATGACTAGATCTGATAAGTCTGCAAATCAGATAACTGATTTTCTCATGAGCTGTAACTTACCTAGACTATCAGAACAGAACAGGCAAATGTTGGATGCTCCAATTCTTCTTAGACAAATAATTGAGGACCTCCAGAGCTTACCCTCTGGCGAAACCCCTGGTAGATGGACTCCCTGGCCAAACAATATCAGACATTTGTAGAAATTCTTGCCCCACACTTATGAAACACTTTTTATGCGGCTATGGAAGATGCCGTTCTTACTGATTCTCTTACTAGTGCTTCAATTATAGCATTACCCAAGCCAGGGATAGACCCCAATTACTGTGACTCTCACCTCCCAATTTCTTTGCTAACCACAGATGCTGATACCAGCAAAGGTTATGGCAAATAGGCTGAATTCAGAGATAACAACATTGGTACATGCAAATCAAGCTGGATTTTGTCCACGCAAATCCACCTCCCATAACCTCAGACATCTATATATACATTTACAAGTTACTCACGACAATGATGGAAAGTGGATAATAGCCTATTTCGATGCCTTCAAGGTGTTTGATTCTATTGAGTAGTAATATCTCTGGAGTGTATTACAGCGTTTTGACTTTGGCACATCTTTTTGTAAATGGGTTCAGATACTCTACACAGACCCCAAAATTAGGGTAATGATGGGTAGTGGGGGCTTTCCACCAAGGAGGGGAATGAGTCAGAGATGCCCACTCTCCCCTGGTCTTTTTGTTCTGGCAACAGAGCCACTTGCAACATTTAAACAAGCAGAAAGCAACATTCAGGGTTTTTGGGTGAGTTGGAAGGAAGAAAAAATGTTTCTCTAAGCAGATGATATTCTACCATTCCTGAGGGACACACATGTATCTTTACTTAAAGTGCTGAACACAGCCGAGCATTTTGGTCAAATAATTGGTCTAAGTCCTCCTTGCTCCACATTGACAATTTAATACAAGACTCACACATAAAAGATACTCCTCTGTGTTGCATGGAAGCGTGTTGAAATCTATATATGAAGTGGCAGCCTGTCCAGAGGTTTTTGAATCTCTCACATAGAATGTAAAAACAATTTAAATCAAGATAGTACAGCAAATGTCATATCAACATCTGATATGTTTCTGAAATACTTATACTTAATTTTACCACGTGAATTTGGTTTTATTAATATGTGTTAACTCACTGGATATGTGAGGTCTCTAACATGTAAAGGGGATACAATATCTTCTCATTTTCATCATATTAACTCCCTCTACAACATATTACATTTGTAAACTACAGATTCCTTATTCTTATCATTTAGTGACATAATTTCCAAAATAGGTGCTTATAAAAGAAAATCATGTTTGCACATAGAAAGATGATTTGACAGAATTTCACTACCTTTAAGCTATTTCTGCTACAAGTGGAATGTATTATTTCTGCTCGGATAGGGATTAATCACTACTCCTTTGACAGTATAGCCTCTGCAAAAATGCAACAGTAACTTACCCTGATGATTTATATGACTTCTGTCTTATGAGACATAAAAAATGTTTTCTTTTAAAAGTAATTTCTGTAGAGCATGTCAGCTGCCCATCATAGTATATCCAAACATTAACATTATTTAGAATATGCTTCTGAAGTTCAAATTCTGTATTGATTTAACTTCAAATCTTAAAAGCTAATGTAATTTCTTGTTATTTCTCAGAAATTACGTGTTGAAAAAAAAGGACAAAAAAGAACACGATTTGAATAGTTGAAAAGCTGAAAGACCAATCAATGCCTGACTATGGGGAGGGGTGATTGTCTTCAAAGTGATAACTGATTATTTTTAACCCCTTTTATGCTAAAATGTCCACCTTATCAATAACATTGATAAGGTGGAGCAGATTCTTGTAGTGCAAGGATTGTACCTGTTTGTGTCACTGTCAGATGCAATAATTGGTTGAAATGCTACACTACCTTCCATTAGGCCTTCAACACTAGATTGAGACTTGTTGTTGTCTTCAGTGTCCATAGATGGTTTATTGATATAACTAGTGCTGGTGGAACTTTGACAGGCAGCCTCCTCAGGTGGTAAAGCATCGTATAATTTATTGCACATTGCGCCACAACCATGACTGCAATCGGTTTTTGGACTACCACTTTACTAACACATCCCTGCACTGCTCCTTTCGACCTTTCCCTGCTGCTAGTACATTTGCTGGACAGTAGTAATCTTGTGTGTGTAATTTAACAGTGAATTACACAACATAAATGATTGTATGTGATTGCAATTTACAAAATCCTCTTTCTCTTCTAGTATCAGTCTGCCTCAGTCACAGCTCATGTTAGGGTCCCTGTCTCTGCCACCTATCAATTAAACTTTTTTTTTAACTTTTTTAATTATTTTTTAAAAAACTTTATTAACTGTCTCTATCATTTGACACAAACCACACTCCCTGTACAACTGCGTCTTCCCCCCATACTCCCCTAACACAGAGACAGTAGCCAGCTGGAAGTAACTTGGATCACAGCTGCCTGTTTCTTTCCAGCCTGTCACATAAGATTTTTGTGTACTTAGGGTACATCTTCTTTGCTCCCTTCTCACACCCCCCGACTACCCTAACACACAAAAGAGCCAGCTGGAAGGAACTTGGGTCCCATTTGCCTGTGTCTTCTCTGTTACTCAAAACTTTGGGGTATTTGGAGTAAATCTCCTTTTCTCCCTTCATGCAACCCCAATCTCCCCTAACACAGAGACAACAGCCAGCTGAAAGGAACTTTGATCACAGCTGACTGTGGTATTTGGGGTAAATCTCCTTCGCTCCTTTCTCGCACCTCCAGGCTCCCCTAACACTGAAATAGCAGTCAGATCGAGTAAGAACTTGGATTACAGCTGCCTGTCTCAGACCAATAAGATTTTGGTATATTTTGGGTAAAACTATTTTCTCCCACATACCCCTATCACAGAGAACAAATTGTCTGCCTACAAGTCTCCCTAAATTATACCCAAACATTGATTTATTTTCCTACCTAACTATGTCAAAATTGGGCTTTTTTATTTCTTGCTAAAAAATACAGAAATAACATGATGGTGGAACCTGACACTCTTTTTATACTACCCCTGCAGGAAAAGAAAGGAGACTTGCCATGTGGTAAGGAAATTCAGTCTTGCCATTGATTTAAATGCAATGTGCAGGTAGGAAAATCAGCAATTTTTGTGAAAAATGTCCCACTCGGTGGGAAATGCCATTTTTTGCTTGTTTCACTTTTCTCCCAACCCTACTCAGGAGAGCCATCCATATGGCAGCCAAAATATCCCAGAATAAGGGAACGGATGTCTGATGATAGGAAAAAGCACAGCCAGGATTCAGTGTCAGAAATAAAATTTGATGGTGTACATGCTGAGTTATACATGACTGCTCTCTGTAGAGATACAAGGGTGAAGATAGAGAATATATGTGACCAAAAGACAAGTAGAGTGCAGCAAGGTTAATGAGAGGTGGTAACTGCAGTGTTTAAAGAGGAGAAGTACTGCCCCTCCCCCACAGCTAGTCTGGAGAGGAGCATTAAATTTCCTCACTCAGCTTATGGCTTGACTTCACACTACATTGGTAAAGCCCAGCATTTTTACAACAGTGATCAGAGTTTACTGCCTCTAAAATGGAGTTCCAGGTACAGCTAGTAATTGGTGAGCGGGAAAAAAAGCGATCAGACAGAAGTTGGTATTTGGGAAAATAATGGAAATGCTATTGGAAGGAAGAGCTGTTGCATATCTGAAGTCTAATGACTTGCAAGCTTCATGTCATCAATGCTTTACAACAGGAAGGTTTTACTAAACAAATCTAGTTGAATTTTTTGGAATATGTTATTCAAGCAATAGACAAGGGTGGAGAAGCAAATCTAGACTATTCAAATTTAAAATACATTTTTGACACTATCCCACATAGGAAGTGAATTCATAGGATGCATAGTTTAGGACTTGACTCAAAGGTAGATGATTGGATATGAAACTGGCTGAAAAAGATGTGTCAGCGTGTCCTAGTATTCAATCAGTGGGAGGACAGGTTAGTAGCGAAGTACCACAGGTGTTGGTGCCTGTTTTCTTCATTAGTGGTATTTAAGGTAAAGTGTTCCTTTTTGCAAATTATGCAAAAATCTGCACTAGAACTGCAGCAGGGATAAACATGCATCAGCATATATAGAAATTGGAATAATGGACAATAACATGACATCTAAGTGTAAAGTTCAATATGAGGCATTTAAGATATAGAAAGACAAATCATACTCTTAACACTTTAAGAACTGGCAAAGTGTGCAATGTATTGCTTCACAATGTGCTGCGTTTCCCTCTGGTCCATAAAGGGTTAAGTAGGCTCATATATTATGCCTGTTAAAAAGAAAAGAAAACTGCCAGCAACTGGCATGTCTGCCTACATGACATAGTATCCAGGACTGATTAAAGATGTTATCTGTTGAACAAAGGCAAAAGGTCAAAATTAATAGGCGTCATTAGTATTTTATGGCCATAGTATGGTAAGATAGGTATTATTAGAAGGTTTTTCTTCTCTTTTAAGTAAACTAAAGTAAAATTATGCACATTTTAGTTTGCTTTATCACTCCTAGGGCTCGATACTATTAGTCACTAAATCCATTGTTGGGGCAAAAGGATTTCTAGGCGGTGTACAAATTGTTGTACCATTGTAATTCTATTGCTACCGCAACGAGTGTTGGTCACAAAAACTGTTGTGGCCTAACGCTTGTCACAGCTTTTTGTTCCCACAACTCCTGCTAAATAGGTTAAATAATGGAAAATCAAAGAAACCTAACTAACATGCATTGTTTGACACTAACCCTGAGAGTACTTCCCTAGCCCCACACTATACCTAACATTAACAATGAAGTACAAACATACTAGCCCTATCATGACATCACATGACCCTTTCCTCGCAGCTGTAACACTTACCTTGAAGTCAGAGGTCCAGCATGGTCTTTTTGCACCCTGGTCTTACGCTTTTTACTTCTTCTGTAAGTCTTCTTTATTCTTCTGTAAGTATTCTTTCATCTTCTTTAAATCATCTTTCTTCTTCTTTATATGTTCTCCAATGCACTGAACACTCCTATAAGATACAAAGCAGGTCTCTGTGTGATGATCAGTTGTTATAGTACACACACAAGCTAGTTGCTGCATAGTTGTCTGATGTAAACAGATACTCAGACACACACTTCACAAGTCAAACTGAGTAGCATCGCTGGCCTTGCAAGGTGTGTCTGAGTGTCTCTTTTACATAAATTAGCTGTTCAGCCGCTACCTTGTACATGTACTATAACAGCTGATAGGGACATTGAATGACTACCCACTGTATGTCTTATAACCTTTTGAATGCTAGAGAGGTGTACAATTCCTATGGCACTCAATGGATTAAACTATAGGCTTTGTAGTGTTTGTGAGAAGCAGGCAGGAAGCACCTTAACATTTTTATTGTCACTGGTGTGAGCAATGCATTGCCCTGCATTGTGCTGCTTACCCCAAGTGGTTGAGGTAGGACTGCTGCTGTTCTTAATGATGAAGTCTGAGAATGCTCTCTAACTGATCTGTTAAAAGCATTGGCACCTGTACTCCAGCACCATATGCCAACGATCACAGTCTCTCCCTCTCCCCTTGCATACCTGTATTTTAGTGAATATAGCAAAGTGTGTCATATTCTCCATTGCAAAGTGATCACATCAGACTACCAGTCATACTTTGTTATAATATCGAACCTTAGTGCATCTCCCCCTGGTGTCACAGAATGCACATTTAAAGGGATAAGGACATAGTTAATAAGTGCATGTCTTAAATTAGGGCGACAGTTAGTGTTACAGCTCATACATAGTTAAACAACACCCATTTTTTTAAATGTTATTTATTTATTTATTTTTAACAAATAAATGACACCCTGTGTTATTAAACCCATATTTTGCAAAGTACACCAAAAGTCTACACATATAGGGTGTTTTTATAAATGGCAGCAATAGTGGACTTTATTAAAGGCCATTATGTGACTAATATTCTGAGTGCAAACAATCTAGGGCAGAAGCAGGTATTTTATTTTAGTGTTTTTTGCCAATTTTTTGTATCAAAATAAAACTTATTCTATCCCCCAAAAATCATTTGCATGGGTACTCTTAATGTATGTATCTTTATTTATATAGCGCCGTACATGTACACAGCGCTTAACAGAAGTTGAAATAATACAATACAAAAACGACAGAACTGGGGTTAAGAGCATTAAGGTTAAGTACAATCATTACATTATTTGTGAGGGAAAGTGCAGCAAGGGAATCATACACTAGGAAAGGGACCCTGCCCCAAGGAGCTTACAATCTACTCTTAATAGTAAAGCTGTGAAACTGTTTAACCTATACTTACTACAAAAATGAAAATTTTCACTGACAAAAAGGTTAAATAGCCCAGTCCTTAAGTAGTTAAAAGAATGGTGAGGAAGAATCTGATACTAGATGAGTTAGTCTATTCTATGGAGTGAAGTCCCGTACATAAACATTTTAATTCTGACTATGTATATTAAATGCAAAACAATGCATTCTCTACCCCTGTGACACTCAAAGGGTTAAACATATATACTGTTTATTCTGGGCAGCAGATCAGATTCTTTCCTTTTTCAAGCTGAATTGCTTATCAACCTGTGGCATTCCTTTGGAATAGGTAATAAGGTGCTTCAGCTTGTGTCAAAAGCCTCTATCACCTTTTAGTTGGTAGAGGTAATGGTGCATGTAAAGACACAAACTGATTCAATGCATGTCAATTACTAATGTGGGCCATCTGTTAGAGTGCATACCTTCAAGTGCAAATTGAGAAAGAAAAAAACACAAGTACATTAAATAACTAAGGACATACATAACTGTTTTTTTCTAGATTAGAAATTCTGTGACTTGTTTTGTATTCATTATGTTATATGTTCTGTTTTTCGTTAGCTGAATGTGAGAAGCTTGATGGGTAAAGAAATCCATATTTTTGTAATACAGGCAGTAAATGCATTGCACTTTGTACTTCTCACTATGTGCAGTATATGAATTTCAATTTGGTCTGAAGAAAACTCAACTGAAGTGAAGCTAATCTGCCAAAGAAACTTGAATGCTTACTTTCTATTTAGAATTTTATTTTACAAGTTCCATTCCATGGATTCCTAGATAAAAGGAAAATCTACAGTGGCTTTGAATATATATTTAAAATGACACAAGGGAATAAAGCCTTCTTTGAAGGTTTATAAGAAATGTTTTTCTTGTATTTTTGACATTACAGTTGAATAGAGCTTTAAAGAAGAAATTGGCATAGAAACATGGACTACTGTTATTAATGTAAATTCCCGAAAACTGCATCTTAATTGAAATTTTTATTTTGGAAACTAATATTAATGCCTTTTTATAATGTTATTTAAAGTTTAAAAGTTTATCTGATTTACAAGAGTATATTATATAAATTGTGTTAGACTGTTTATAAAAATCTAGCACTGATTCAAGCTATGCAGTTATTTTGTTTTTTCTTTCTATATTTCATGAAAAGTTACCTAAAGCACTGTCTGTTCATCTGCCCCAGCTCACTTTTTGCATTATCATCTCTGTTTCTCCTAGATCATAGTGTTGCCAATCCACAAACTTACACAGGATACCCTTGTACAACTACAGTATATTGTTATTATACATATGTATCTTTTTGTACATTTGAGCCTTTCAACTATGAAACTGCAAAGTAAAATCAGGGGAACCTTTTACAAATATGAATAATGCACAGCTGTCTCCAAAAAGATCTTACGAGTTTGATAAATCATCAATTTTGTCCAATTATGTTTGTATGGACTTAACACCACCAGACACTGTCTTTGTGTGTGAGTTCTAAGAAGTGGTATTTGAGAGGTGCCTGCAAAACCTTGGGCTTTGCAGTTTAAACTATTCTTTTTATATAAACTTTGCACTCTAATGGTCAGATTATTTACTATTTTGCATTCTATGGGAGAGATGAGTCACTGACAAACCTCTATAGAATGGGATAGAGACTGCTGAGTCATTCCTGATAATTTGAACTTTCTGGAAGTAGTGACATTTTTACGTATTGACAATTTGAATGGTCATAACTTTTGAATAAAACAACTTTCAGAAGCGGGAGTATCCTTGCTTTACTCAGCAGCAGGAAACATATATAAATATAATATATAGGTTTTCCTAAAAGTTTACTTTGTCTTTTAATTTCATACACAAAAGTGACTAACTTGCTTTTCTCTTAATGCATTCAATGCATAGGTTACAGTAATCTGCATGTTTAACCCTTTGAGGAACAGAGGACTTAACAAAGAGTTGTGAAGCAATGAGTTGTACACCCCTCTGGTCTTCATGTTGTTAACTCTATTGGTAAAGTTATTTGTAATCCAAACCAAAGCATCCTCCTATACCAAATATGGTGTCCATAATCTTAACCTTGTGCCTAGTCCTAATATGTTAATTAAAAACTGAAGCCTATTACTTTCCCAAATTCCATCTCTAAATTAGTTGTTGATGGCTTAGTCATATCTTTTTAGACACTTTGGTGGCCGCGTATACAAACTACAGAGACATGACAAGTACAAAGTGAGAAAAATTACATTTCATTGTTTATTCGAGGACTTTGTCCCCTCAGGTTTCTCACTCCCTTGTGCCAATACAGAGGAGAAATGTTCTTATTTATTGTCACAGTTTGTTCCGGCGACGTGCTTCTTTCCAGCCGCCTCCTTGGGCTCGCTGCAGAGCGTCTCTTACAGATGCCAGCTTCGTCTGGCTATGCATGCACAGGACGCTACCGCTTCCTTCCTCAGCGTCTGCACATGCACCCTGTATGGCATGCTATTGGCTGGTCTCTTCCCCTATCCATTTCAGCTCCCAGATGAGCCCCCTCCTGGTTTCCTTCCATTGCCTAGTGCCCCAGTTCATGAGTGCCCATTACAAAAGTCTCACAGAGGCTATTCTGCTTTGTGTGCTATTGTGCTGCTCCTGGCTACTGACCCTTGGCTTCGTCCTGACCATCCAGTATCTCCTGCTCCTGGCTACGGACCCTTGGCTACGTCCTGAAAATCCAGTATCTCCTGCTCCTGGATACTGACTCTTGGCTACGTCTTGACAATCCACTTTCTCCTGCTCTTGGCTACTGACCCATGGCTATGTCCTGACCATCCAGTATCTCCATCTTGTCTGTTCAGCCTGGTTCTCCACGGTTCCCAGAAGCACGTCGCCAGAACAACTGGGATGGAACAATCTGGTATTGTGACCAGCACCTTTAATAAGCTTTGGCTACAGCAAGGGAGTCACTGATCCCAAGCATCGCTCCCTACCACCGCTCCCTAACTACTGGACCAGTGCCAGTACCACACGGGTTCCTACTCCCCACGTGTGACATTCATATCAGTCTGGTCCTGTCCACAGAGAGCTTATCACAGAAATGTCAGCCATATCTAATTTGTACTAGACAACCGATCGAGATACATTTTAGCCTTCAGTGGGCCTTGTCAGTGAGATGCAGCTGAATCTCTGTAGGCAAACAGAAATGAAGGGCCAATGCCTGGGTTCTGTTCAGGCACTTTTTCAATGCCTTGTGCCATTTCAGAGGACACATTTCCATGATCATATAAGCCTCAACCCTCCCACAGCCAGTCCAGTGTTTGTATGCAGCAGGGGAAATGTGTATGCTGGGTATGTGTTTCAGTGAATGCTATTGTGTATTATGGGGAAATGATGGTTTGTATGTATTTGCATTTGAGTGTATTTGAAAGAATGGAGGGGTATTTGTGTTGGTTCATGAAGAATATGGAGAAGTGGGTATTTATAAATCATTTGCATGTGCAAGAAAATGGAATTGGTCAAATTAGGGAAGTGCAGAATAAAGGTTTGGGGTTATGCATGTATATTACTTTAGTTATCACCTACTTCCCCTCTCTTCTACTCATAAAGAATGTTAGCATGCCTCCTCCATCTCCACTCACCTTCTGCTATGTACCTGGCAAATGAGACAAATTGCAGACTAACATTTTATTTTTAAAAGGGAGATGAGTCATTATACATTCTTACCAGTGATCATTGTCCTGTGCAAATGCATTTTGACTCCTCTCAAGAACATTGTTACTTTAAAGGGGGGGGGGGGTCATGTTGCACATGAAAGGAAGGGGTGTAGCAGAAAAATGGGCTAAGATGTTGATGCAATTGCATACTCTAAGTGCTAATACTAGCATGCCAATTTGTATTCTTGCTGGGCCAGCACAAGAAAATGTATGTATACTGTTTATGTGTATATGTGTGTGTGTTTGTAAACACACTTAAGATATTAAATACTAGAGATGTTACCAGTGCATTTTCTGACAATCTCATGGAGGTGTCTCCATAGTTCCAGAAGGAGTTTTTTTGTTTGTATCTGCCCTTTTTAATATAACTTTCATTAACTGTAATAAATAAGAATACAGAACCATGAAAGCTTAAGAGCACCAAGAACCTACAACGCTGCTAAGAATAAATTGTATAAAGTGGTCTGTACATTCCTGAAAACTCTGTTTCACTCTGAGACTCAAGTTTCGTATTGAAGGACCATATTTTCTGGAACAGAGCATGGGGGTCACCAACAACATACTCTGCACTGATGGGCATATACTGAAGCTTCTGGGTTTGTCCCATGTTTGCTGTTAAGGCTTGTCTCTTGCATATTCAGTTTGTTATATCTGTTCACAGTTCATTGAGGTCCTCTGTTGGTTTAGAGCAATTGGTTGCATATTACCTTGAACTTATATTCATTATATATATTACAAAAAATATATATTATAATATTTCTAAAGATCAAGAGGTCTTCTCATTTTGAAAGTCCCTAGGAATAAGTGTACACATAGAAAAATATAAAAGACTTCTTTGAGATAATTTTCATGTTAAGATAATATGAAATGAGTAGATGTAAATCTGTTTTCTAAGAGTATTAACACATTGGCTTCTAGAGAATTCTCCAATCATTGCTTCACAAAGCATTGTCACCTTTTCAAATACACAGGTGGTTAACATAAAACTCTAGCTTTGGATATGTTGAACTGCATTTTCAGAATGCTGTGCTGTATAAAACATAATAAGTGTATATTAGTCTTAAAATGAGAAGGAATACAGATTTTACTTTGGGATAATGGGTCAAGACATAAAATAAACAATGGCGGAGGGAACCACTTCCCTTAGGGGATTTTAAACTAAGTGGCATAGTGGGAGGCAAACAGACAGCTCTAAGCAGAAGACTGAATTGAAGGATATCCTTTATACAGAATAGTGACAGTTATTAGGTGTAAATTTGCTAAGAACTTTAACCGTCATGAAAATAGAATACAATAAAATAAAATATAAAAAAAATTAGCAAATATTAATTCAGCTTTGAGATTTGGAATGCTAATATTATTTTATAGTCTTTAATAAGGACTATTCTTCAGTATTACATATATACAGCTTATGCTGAAAAACATGGCTGTTTTTATCTTATTTAATTCTAAACCCATAATAAAGCTACAGGCATAAAATGCACACTCAATGAATTTGATAAAAATTACACTCATTCAGAAACACTTAATACCGTAATACATATTGTTCGCTAGCACTGAAAAACTAGTGTTGTGTTTCCCAGAGGATTCCTTTGTTAACATAGTTGCATAAAAAGGATTTATGCTGTCACCACTGCATTTGTTTCACAGCACAGTGGGATTTGGAAAAGCATAATGAGATATTTCTAAATATGCATAAATTCACTTTTTGGATCTGCAATACTTTACATGTGGCACATATATTAACAATCCAAATAAATGTTTTTAAATATGTGCTAAATATTACCAAGCTACAAACTGCACTTAATCAGAAGAAACATCAAAAAACAAATATACTAAGGTGTGTTCCAGCCTTCTGCTGTTTTTTTTTCTTTTTTTTTTTTTTTTTTTTATTCCACACTGTTTACGGTTGAATCAACCAAATTCAATAATTGGATTCAATAATTATGTCTATTGATACGCAACATTGAGGTGATATAGTCTAGAGCAATGATTCTCAACAAGGTTGTAGTGGCACTTTGGTGTGCTGCATACATCCACTTACGGTGCCTTTTGTTTTCTATAAAGATTTTGATAAAAATGTGAATGTTGGGTTTCATATATACATTTATATATACTTGTAAGTACACAATATTTGTTGTTATTCTAATCGTGTGACCTAAGAATAACTATTTATTACCTGACACTGTAATACCCTTCCTATTCCCCTTTGCAAATGTCATATAGAATTTGAGGGATGCCCCAGTGGTTGAGAACAACTGGTCTAGAATCATTTACATCCATGAAGTCAGACAGAGCAAACTGCAAGGCAGATGCATTTCCAGCTTCTCGTAGCTTGATTACTCATGAATTACTTTTATTTAATACATTTTTACCATTAACCTAATTTTGAAAAAATCATGGAATTTGGAGGTTCTACGGACGAAAAATCAGATCTTCATGAAGTCAGAGTATACATCGAATATTGACCGAATATCCTGAGTCATCAGCACTATACGGCCAATTACATAAGCTAATTTTAGAACCTTTCCTTGGTCAATTAGCTTGTGGTTTGAGAAGTGCTAACACAGGTCTTCCACAGGTCCAGTCGGGCTGCACTACTGATTCACCATGGTAGACTAGGACATAAGCTATGCAATTCACAGCATACTGCTCTCATAGCACAATGAAGACAACCTGCTCAGAGATCACTTTGGGACTTAAATAATGTGTCCAGAATTTTGGCTGGGCTGGGATGTGACCTTTTAGAAGGAACACTGTGGTTTGTGTACATGCAGTCTCAGTTTGCTATCTTGCGAAGATCCTTTTTGGTTGAGTGTGAGCTTAGGGGTCTGCATCTGTGGTCCTCACTGGGTCCTTTGTCCGATGCCAACACTGGTGTGCATCTGCTCCCATCCTGGCCAGCTCAATGGGGATCGGACATCTGGCTTTGTGGCCAGAACCTTTATCTGGCTTTGGCTGCAGCAAGAGATAAGTGCCACCATCAACGTTCCCAAACTTCGCTTCCCAATGCTGCTCTACAGCTGCATTAGGGTCCAGACATTTGGATACCCGGATACTGATCCTTGACAATCTATTAGAGAGGAGTCAAAGACTTCCCTAATACTTCTGGGAGGAGGGGTTTATTTAGTACACAGTGACTTGTCTGATGATACAGGGCTGTTTATCCTGTCTCCTACTGTGACATGGGCCCTACCATGGGATAAAACTGTGGCCTAAATTTAATATCAAGGTTGAGCATTTCCAAATACTTTAAAAAACTTTATAGTTGCAACTGAGCTTTATAGATTCTTCTTAACACACTCTGTGAATCACACATTATTCCTATAAGCAATATTGTACCCCACTCACATCTATCTAAGTCCTAATGAGGCCTATAGGTATAATTCCCAACACTTCACTAACATGTCCATTACCTCCTTTTCTATGTGCTGGAACTTACCTTTAATGAGTTTTTAGAATGAAGTAAACTGCACAAAAATCTAGAAGTATGCCTGTGGAATTTGACAAAATGTTTCTGATTGACATGCTGCCCTATTATTTTTGTTGGAGACAGTGGTTTTAAAGATCTGTTGTCATGTGTTGTACCTGCTGGCATATCACAAGCTGCAGTCAATTTTTAACGTTGGTTGTTCCAAAATTGTAAAAGCAGGTGCTTAGTGTTTTGGGGAAAGGGCTGGGAAACATCATACAACAAGAAATGTATGTGTAAATATAGTAAAGAAACTGCAGTAGGTCATAGATGAATGGCTTATACCCTATTCCTTCAAAGCTGACTTTGTGTCTGCTGACTGGCTCCAATATAATATCTGCCTTAAAAATAGAAGATATCTTGCATGTACCCTGCTTCACCCATGTTCTAAATCTATTTGTTACTTGATTTCTCTGAGGAGGGGGTGTAGCAGACAAATAGCCAATGATTCTTACAATACTGATATCGCAGATATAAAACAGATATATAAAGCAGATATAAAACACCTGCACATTTCGAGAAGGCTGTCTTCATAGGCTTCATTAAACACAACAAGGTATATATTCCACCCTGCTTTAAATGTAAAATATCTGATTTTGTTGCATGGTGTGAGTTGCAGATTCCGGAAAGCATACAGAAATTCCTATAGATCAAGTGGAACACGGCATTGTGGAGGATGTGAGTAAGATTAATGTAAAGGCAAGTTAATAAAAAGCTTAGTGACAACGAAATAAGCAAAAAGGATTATACACTCAGCATCATCAACAACATCACAGCAATATGTAGAACACTTGGCATAAGCTCAGAAAGCAGTTCATCTTACTCAGGTGTTATTGGTGGTGGCACTGGCACATCTCTATGGAACTTGCTAACAGAATATGGACTGGGGCATATGAACAATGTATTGTGCCAAGGGGTGGTCACACTGAATTTTATATGGTTACAGCATACCTGCAGGATAATGATGTTCTAGGGAATCTAGGCTGAAATGATGACCCACTTGAATAACAGCAAACAAAACTTGTGTGACCAACACTGGTGTGTACTACTGTGGATGCCCACCAACAAGTGTGTACCCAGAGTGGGTTTTCAGTCCAGCTGGTTATATTGTTAATGACTGTAGGGTATGTTTATCCAGCAGCAGTGTTTGTAGACTTATTTTTTTTATAAATTCAACAGCATCTAATAGCATCTGATTATCATGTAGCAGGTGTGGGAAAAAACACAACAAGCATGGCACATATAGAAACAGCAGCACTGAGAAGGAGGAAAAGGATGGTTTTGAATAGTTGTCATGGTTACCACCATCTATGACATTTAATAGCAGTGTTCTAAACATTGATGAATGACTAACAGGTAATAATGCAAGATTCAATTGGAATCATACATGATACTGGATGATACTGGCATTCCTTCACCCTTATCACCATTATCATCATATTTTATTCACCGTCACCTTCCACATTCATTACGTTGAACTCATCCTTGTATTTTTTTTTTCTTTGTAAAATGACATAAGAGTAATATAAAATTACACAATAATAATAGTGTTGTGTGTTTTTATTCAGACAGCAATACAGGATAGTCAAACTCATGTGACATACACAGCTGATATTCTTTATTAAAAATGATTAATCAGCCTACAGCAGCATGGTGATGAAGGGAAGAGGAAGGTGTAGGATTTATTGTAAACAAGCTTATGCCTCATATAGAGAAAATAAAAATAGAAACTTCCTTTGTCTGTATACACACCATATATTTGAGAAAGCGGCGCTTGAGCCGCAAACGCGTAATGGTTTGTGGTGTTCTGATATGATATTTTACCTTTGATGAAGGAGCAGCGTTGTTTCAAAATTTTATATTTTATTTGCCTTCTGGAAGATCCTGTGATAAAACACTATTGGTGCCCCTTCTATTTTTATTTTCTCTGCATGTTTCTACTCCTTAAGGTGTCTTTTTGTGAAGAGGAGCAACCTGACCAATCTGTTTTAAAGGACGCAGTATAAATACCTCCTGGAGCACTCTTGCTGGTGGTCATATAAGTCATGTAATTTAAAACAACATTTACAGAATGGTTAGTCCCTAAGCAGGTCTTTCAAAACATGTTTATTTATAGATGTTTACAGTCTAAATAGGCAATTCCAAAAATTAGAACAATAGCTTACACTTGGGTTAGTCTTTGCAAAAATAATTCTAAACTCAGGTAAAACCCTTAGAGAAACTGATACTGTAAGCAGGGCTCTAAATTTCAAGTCCTGAGCTGCTAGCCAGGCCTGAAAAGTTACTTGCCACCAGTATCCATGCCTAGCCCCACCCATATCCCCACCTTTAACTCCACCCATCTCAAGTTCTCTTTGATGAAATGACACCATTGTTCCCATTTAGAAATGTAACACTGAAGCAATTGCTCTCAGAAATAAAAAGGTAACACATGAATCTGGATGTTCCAGACAACTGATTTTAAATCACCAGTTGTTTTCCTTGACATCTTCATTCTAAGCAGATACTTTGCTCCAAACTCTGCAGTTTAAAACTGTATGGTAAATTGTCTCTACCCTGGTTATGTCTGGCAACAACTGAAATTGTAGTCGTGCAACAGCTGGGTAGATTCGATTATAATATCCAGCAAACTCACAGTGTTTCACAATTTTTCCCAACTTCTCCCATCTTCCTCAGCGGATGATGGGAGTAATGAAATATGGTTAAAGTGTGGTATACTGTTAGCCATAGAAAATGCAAGAGACTGGAATAATTTTTATTCATGTATACAAAAGACAAAGTGATTCAGCAGCTCTTTCCTCTAACTCACATGGGACAATAAATTCACATTAAAGGTCTGATGAGATTTAGGGTACATCAACAGGTTGTAATCTTCTCATGTATATACAATAACTTTGTCACTAATTGTGTGATCTCATGAAAAGATGGACTCGGAATGCTCTATATGTGTGATGATGGGGTTTTCCTGTAACCACCTGTAACTGATGTATACACCACAACAAGAATACACACTTCCAATAGCAGGACCACTTCCAGAAGTAAAACCATCAAAAACATTATTTGATACAATCTAGTAAAAATTCGTACCTCCACAATCTTCTGGCCTCACAGTTTCTGAAGTGAGAGACTTACATGGGTAAAGAAGCATATCAGTAGATGTAGCAAAGTGGCATCCCAAGAATCTCATGATCTGAGACATCATGAATAAGCATGGTAAACTTGAAACGCCTTGATCCCTGGCATGCCACTTTGTTACATCTACTGGGTTCCTTCTTTACCCATGTAAGTCTCTCACTTCAGAAACTGCGAGGCCAGAAGATTGTGGTGGTACAAATTTTTACTACATTTTATCAGATAAAATCAGATGGTTTTGCTTCTGGATTTGGTCTGGCCTATGGAACTGCATATTCTTGTTATGGTGCATACATCATTTGTATTCTACCAGTCTCCTGCATAGTGAAATGTGCCAGAGGGGTGCCTGCCCAACAGAGAGTTAATCCTATGAGTGCCAAATTCAGCCATAACTAGAAATCAACTGGCCATGGGGCCTTCCAACCCCACCATGCAACTCCACCCCAGGTCTTAACCCTTTGACTTCACTGGCACTCAAAGGGTTAAATTGATAGTAAGCACTTATTTTGAACAGGCCAGTGTAAGAGAAGGATAAACAAGGGAAAGACAGAGAGGCTGGTAGAAGAGAGATAGACAAGCTCATGGGTGTAGTCCCCAAAATACTAGAGGTATAGAACTCTACAGAAGCAAGATCCTGGTGTTAATAGGTGAGAACCGCAAATAAGCTACCCATTACGATTTAGGTGGCCAACAGCCCCAAATAATAATGATTTTTTTTTAAAAAAAAGTACTTTTAAAACATATTTACTTTTTAATAAACCTAACCTTTGAGTGCAAGAGAGACGTAGGTAACACAATGGAAAGTAATATATGGCTCAGTCCCCTGTCATTCAAAGGGTTTGTTGCTTAAACCAATTTCACTTTAGTTCTTTCTTTGCAGTGTTCCCTATAAGGCAAAGCTGGGCAACCCGGGGGCCTCCAGCTGTTGTTGGACTACATATGACAATGTTACTTTTTATTCAACAGCAGCAGCTGGTTGGTCTATTGTGAAACCCAAGTTATTGAGAGAAGAAAGATGCAAGGAGGGAAAGAGAGGGGTAACTGAGAGTCAATGGGGGAGAGAGGAGCAAATGGTGAGGAGGAAAGGGGTAAGTGAGAGGTGGGGGGAGAGGGGTAAGTGAGAGGAAAGTGGGGGAGAGGGGTAAGTGAGAGGCAAGGGGGAGAGAGAGGAGCAAGTGGTATAAGTAAGGGGGAAAGTGATGGCCAAGTGGCAAAGGCAAGGAAGAAAAAGAGTAAGTAACGGAAACAAGGGTGAATGAGTGGGCAAAAGGACATGAAGAGGCACATACATTTGCTTGTAACAGATGATGATGTGAGTGATTTTACTTGCTCTACAAACATGTTAGATGGAGGTATTAAATCAAGGTAGTAGCAGGGATTGTGGTTGCTAAAATAATTTATAACAATTTTCTGAAATCACACATTGTTGTAGACCTGTCTCTAGTACTCAAAGGGATAAATATCTGCAAGGTGTCCAATGGGCTGGACATCCTCCTTGTACTCAGGGTTACTCAGAACTGCAAAAAGCTGGCAGTTCACCCCTTCAGAGTTCAGTTTGGTCTAAGCAGCATGGAAGGAACACACAGAAGGCTGATAAAGAATCTCTCCTTGGGACTCACTTTACCACTCTCCTTTATAAAGAAACACAGTGTCCTTGCTTTCTATGACACCTCTACTGACAGACCTTGCACTGCTTCTGTTGTGGATTTCTGTACATGTGTGTATTTTAAGAACAGATGTGGAGTACAATCACAGCTGGAGACAGATATAGTGGGGATCAGACTGCCCCCTCTGCAGTTACAATACACAATATTGTGTATATATGAATCATCACTAGAAGCAGTTTATAGTCTGTCAGTAGAGGTAACATGTACAAAACAAGGACTGTGCGTTTTTCTTATGACGGGAAATGTTAAACGGAATCCGGGGGAGAGAATCCTTATCAGCCTTTTCTGCTGCTCACTCCAGTCTGAGCTAGGATTGGCAAAAAAAAAATCTCAGTAGAAGTGAATTGCAGTCTTCTTGTATTTTAACCCTTTGAGTACTTTTATTCTACCAGTCTCCTGGAAAGCCAGGTGTAGCTGCAGTGGTCCTCTGCTCACATTTAACCATTTACTGAAACAGGGAACTGCAATAAGAACCTCTGTGGTGCATGCTTGGTTTTTTTCACCTATTTGAGAGAATTAGAAACCAGCGCTGTGACAGCTGGAAATAAAAAAGTACGCATCATGAACAGTTGCAGTCAGACAACATTTAACCCTTTGAGTGCCAGAGAGGTATCCAAAGCATTGTGTTGGATACCGCTCTGGCACTGATAGGGTTAAAACATTTCTACTGGAGAGGAGGATGGGTTTGGGGAGATAAGAACCTTGTATCTGTAAAAAACAAACAAACAAAAAAAAAAAACTCAGGTGCCCATCCCATTCTCATGGAAGCAACAGTGGTTGGGAGCTTTAAGTGGTTGACAGGCGTCTGGCTGTGTGACATTGAAGACAGCTGAATACCAGCTACACAGCCCTGCAAATCTAAGTGTGTGGCTGGAAACTTTAAGTTTAAAGCAGTCCGCGCTACTCTTCATTACAGGAGGCGGAGCCCAAATAATACATTATGGTAAATGCCTTCTATGGGGGCCTGATTCATGCACTACACCACTGCCCAGGTCACTCATGATCACCAGGGCATGAACCAGCTTGCCACTCATTGTTAACTGGAAGCATATACAAAACAAACAAAAATCCCTCTAAACAAATCAAAATAAAAGCATGAGATGTACTTGCGTGATTTAAGGGCAATCTTTTCTCTTTTTGTGACATTCACTTTTTCCCCTGTAGCACCTTGTTGCTTCCCCTATCTCTAGAATTCACTGGAATATTGTTTGGTATTTAGTGTACCTAGTTTTCTGTGTCAGTATGGGAGTTTTCATAAATTCTTAGATTGTCACTACACATAATACTTTTCATGATATCAGTAGACATTTTGTTCCGTACCTCTCTTGCACTATATGTCAGTGCCAGGGAGGGAGGTATCCAATGTGAGATCCTCCAGTTGCTGGACTAAAACTTCCACTATCCTTAGCCAGCAGATAGATTATGGACGACATAGTCCATTAATAGCTAGAGAGCCTCAAGCTTCCCATCTTTGATCAAAACTTAGAGTTATATGCTTAGAGTGACAGATAAGAGCTTGCTAAAGTAACAGGAACATCCTGTACTCCTCTAATACTTTCATCCAATCATGATGTTCATTTAGAACTTACAGACCTATATTTATGGTTGATGGTCTATATTATAGGCACAGGCAGCCATTAAGAGAGGAGTATTTTGTCAAATAACTCCTCTCTCATTGGCTGCAGTGCTAAAATGCATAGGAAGGTTGTACTGGTTGGCAGGGCACATCTACTGCCGTCCATATGTGTATTTAACTTTGCTCTTTCTCTGCACCCAAATAGATCTGCTCCCTAGGCCGGTGCCTACCTAGCCTCTAGGTGGCGCCGGCCCTGCATACAGGGCTGCAATTTCCACTCGCCCTCACTCAATTTCTTCTTGCCAAATGCGAGGAGGCGAGTGCAAATTTTGAGCCCTGCTGTAAGCATAAGACTTAAAGAGTGTTTGCAGGCCTGTGACAAGATAAGCCTAAAAAAAATATTAGCAGATCTACATTTATTTACTGACTTGATGTCTGATAAGCCTTAAAAAATAGTCTTGGGAGCATTAAATAAGTGGGCAAGAGATTTGGAAATGCCAATTGATAGATCAGATTGGAATAGATCATATAGGAATGTATTCAATGCTATTCATTGCGTAAACATAATTGAGACACACTTTAAAGTCCTCTATAGATGGTATCTGGTTCCTACTACACTTGTGGCCATTTACCCTCAGTCTTTGAATTTATGTTGGAGATGTGAGAGAGATATAGGTTCTTTTTTTTCCATGTGTGGTGGCTATGTGATGAAATCAAGCCTTTTTGGACATTGATTTTTGATGTCCTAGACAGAACAGGTAAAATAAAACTGAAACGAACTCCGGAAGATGCATTATTACATCTTGGCTGGCCTAAGATGGATAGAGCCGCTACATTGTTGGCGATACACTGTTTAATGGCAGCCAAGGTAGTAATTGCAAGGCAATGGAAATCCAGACTGAGATGTGATTGGACACATGTTAGAGAACAAATAGTATATCAGATGACAATGGAATCGGGATAATGGTGGGTGAATCAGTGCACTAGGAGAGACAGTAAGTTTATTAATGAGTGGGTAAAACAGGATATATTTATAGACCCCTAAAAGACAAAATTATTTGTGAACAATATAACATCTATATAGAGTATATTTAGGCTGGGCTGTTTAAGGTAGAAGGTAATGACCTGGTGACGTCTGGGGTATGTGTTTAATGTTGTTGTAATTATATTGAATATAATGCATAAGTAATATGGAATTTTTTTTAGATACAATATGACAGTTCTCTTTTTTGTATGTATGATTGAAAACTAATAAAGAGTAAAAAAAAATAGTCTACAGGAATATATCAAGATAAGACTTAAAAACTTATTTATTGATTTGTGGCAAGGCAAGTCTTGAAAAAATGATTTTGCCGCCACCCACCAGTGATATTATGTTGTTTTTAATACATTGTTGTCTGAGCAATAAAGGCATGTCTTGATCAGGCTGATGTTTTATCCATCATGCCCATTAATAGTACTAAAGGTGGTGGGGGTAGGAATGGGATCACCAAGTCCAAGACGTGGCAGTAGAACAGATGGATCAGGTGGAGTTTTTTTCTTTGTATTAGTGCAGCCACCCCCACTTTAAGTGCACCTGGGGTGAGAAGTTATACTTTCATAATAATCCTTCTCCTCCTGTACCTCCCATAAAAAATGGGTGTTTGTATCTTCTTCCTTGGTGGCAGGGAGGGACTGTGCAGTTATTATCAACAACTGCAATGTGCAGAGTATGTGAGCAGGTTGTGAAGAGGGAAATGGACTGAAATCATGCACAAGCATATCGACATTGTTAAACCATGCCTCAAGAAATCAAGTTGTCAGTCATTATTAAGGACGGGTGAAAGATGTCGCTGTCGAGAAATTCCGCAAAAACCACATTGTTATCTGCTTTTTTGTGGGAAAATCCGCTTTAAAAATAACGATTAAAATTTTCACCAATTGGCCAAAATATTTCACCATTTTTTCAATGGCTAGAAAGTTTCCGCCCACTGATTTACATCGTTTTCACCTTTTCACTATAAAAACATGATGTATTTGCGGAAATCAAACACAATAGAAGCAGCTACAGAGTGAGGTAGATGTGCTGTGCTGTGCTGTTCTGCTGTGAACTGTTTGTTAAATTGAGGCTGGAGAGACTGTTATCACTATGAGCAGTAAAAGGAGGAACTGGAAGGACCCTTATGTGTCCACTGAGACTAAGGAGGAGGAGGAAGTGAGCATTACTGAACCAATGCTGTCCAGTCCCCCTAAATCACCCCTAGAGATCTTGGGAAGGGAGGGAGAAAAGGGAATGACAAGGGAGGGAGAAAAGGGAAGGGAGGGAGGAATGTGAAGGGACAGAGAAAAGGGTAGTACAAGTGAGAGCAGGAGAGGTCAGCTCCCTGTGCCTGCTGCTAGATGTTCTGCCTCTGCTGCCACCTTTGCTGCCCCTGTTGAAACCAGTGCTGTGTCTACTGCCAGTGCTGAACCTGCTGCTACCAATACTGTGCCTGCTGTCAGACATGCTGCCCTTGTTGCCAGTGCCACCAGTGCTGTGCCTGCTGTCAGTGTTGAAGCTGCTGCCATGAGTGCTGAAGCTGCTAGTGTGTCTTGTAATACTCAGGAGGGGGGGAGAAGATGATGCCAAGTGTGACAGCAGGGGACCCTAAGTTAGTGTTAGGAGTGAAGGGGGGGAAATACTAATCAATATCTTCATATTACTAGTGACTGTGAGGAGGAAGCTCTGCGGCTGAACTTGATGTGACTGGTGTCAGTAGTAACAGTGATGGTGAAGCAGCCAGTGGGACTAGTGTTAGGGGAGTGGTAGGGGAAGCATTTGAGAGCATCCAGACTAGTGGTCAAGGGAGCCCACACCATTCCTCTGGCTCTGAGAGTCCCCTTCCCTTCACTACAGTGTCCAAGTTGAACATGATCCTTAAGAGGCCAGAACTGGTGCTGGGGGAGAGCACATAATTAATACCACCACCACCAGCAGGAGCACAGATAAGGTGATGCCAATCTGCCTTCTTCACATCAAAAAGAAATGACAAGTGTGACATTAGGGGACCATCTGTCACATTACTTGTCACCTCCTCCAAGCATCAGTGAGATGCCTGTAATAGAACAGCAGCAGCACGTAGGGAGTGGGACTAGTGGTGGTGGTAATGATGATGGTGGAGAAGCTGGGTTGGAAGAGACATTGATGACTTTTTTTTATCAGAAACTGAGAAGGAATGGGAGAGAGGGATGAGGATGGGCATAACCACCACCACTAGCAATCAGCTTTTGGAATTTGCGAAATTTGCAACTGCTCTAATTCCTGCTGCTGCTGATTTGCAAGGGCAGCAGGACAGGATGCTCAGGAGCAGGCTAGTGTGCCACAGACCACCGTAGACACAGTAGGAATGGGGTCAACAAATGATGTGGGACTAGAACAGATTCTACTTGCCAGCGCCAGCAATGCTCCAGGCCCTACTTGCAGTGCTGATTCTAAGGCAGTAGCAGTAACATCAGGGACATCATCTTCTGCCCAAAACAGTGAAGAGGAATGTGGAGGACAAGAAGAAAGAGGCCATTTTTCTTCACCTGTTCCCTCCCCCCTGAAGTCATGGGAGTGGGACTATTTTTCTCTTGGGGCAGGCACAGTACAGTTATCATCACCAACGACATTGTCCAAAATTTGAGACAAGTCAGTGAGAAGAGGAAGGGAGGGAACACAACTTGGCACAACCTCCCTGATATCACACGTGAAACACAGACACCATGACATTTATGTCAAACATGTTACAACCAAACAGGCAATACAAAAATCTAGCACCACTGTTAATGTACCCCCAGACTCTCCAGAAAGGCAACAAGAGGCAGGTGGAGATCAAAGAGGAGGAAGGATAAAGAAACCCAGACAGACACTGGAAGTTCCATGACGAGAGAAACAACTAGCTCGCCATCAACATCACCTTCTTCCTCTAGGGTAACAAGTACATCTCCTGCCAATCCACCTCGTTCATCATTACCTCCCACGCCAAATGATAGCCACTCTGTTAATGTTAGGATATGGCAGTTCATCTCTACCCATTGCACACTGTGTGGTTCTCTGACCACACATGCCAGTATGGTGGAGGAGAATCGATACCAGGTCATCAAGGTGCATCTGCCGAGATTCCATCCTGCAGAAGATGCTGGCAGGGAAGGTGCATCATTACTGTTAAACTGTCAGCAAGTTGTCATGTGTCCTTAGCTGGGTCTGGACAAGGGGTATAGTAACAGAGGCAGTACTTGGTTTCGGTTGTCATGGTATCTGGATACAGTTGTGTCCTCAGATGTTATTTATCACACACACTGTGCACAATGCAGTTGCTGATTAGAGGTATAGTCCCTGCTCTCAAGGGAAAAATGGATATTCTAATAACAACACACCCATGGTTTTGGAGGAGGGGCAGATGGAGAAGAATTATTGGCCAGTGTCTTCTTTTCTCCACGTAGACTGGGGGCCACTTATTGTGCTGCTACTGCCTCAGGCGCATCACTGGAGATAGTCGTGGCAAGTAGCACCTTCATCATTCATCAACCATGTTACTGCTATTGTTGATACCATTCCATTTCAGCTGCCTAATCATCCTGCTTCTTAAACATCTCAGCAGCAGCAACAAGAACAGCAGTTGCAAATTCCGCAGTTATGGACTCAGACTCAGGAGGAGGACATTTGACAATGGCCAGTAGCCACTGGCCAACATAACCTGCTGGCACTAGGCCAGTATGGCAATTTTTTTCTCAGGTATTGTGCTTTAAAAAAAACCCCAAAAAAAACTATTTTTGGGGGGTTGTTTTTAACAAGCCTAAGTCCTACAAATCAATGTTTCTTCAGGGCTTGGGCCTCTAATAACAAATCTTACAAATCATCCTCTACAAAATATTCTATCAAGTCAAGTGGCAGCTTATGTCAGGGGGTTCCTGTCTCTCTCACTTTACATACAAATTTTTTATTTTATTCTTTTATTTATTAACTGTCCCCCAATACCAGTCAAGAAACCCCCCGAAACAAATTGCCTTTTCAACTGATTCATTCCCTAGACTCCACCCACCAACACAGGCATGTTCCTCAGACCCCTTTTATACCATGTCTTATGTTTTTTTTTTAATTTTATTTAGGATTTATTTTTTTATTAACTGCCCCCCAATCGCAGTAAAAACCCCAAAAAATTATCCCCTGTTCAACTGATTCTTTCCCCATACCCCACCAACACAAGCACCCTCATGCTCCTTTTATACTATGCCTTTGGGTAATAAAATAATATTTGTTTTATGTTGTGTGTAACTTCAATATTCCCATTAATTTCAATGGATTGAGCTAGGAGAAAAAAGCGGGTAAAATCAGAAAATTGGCACTTTTCACTGGAAATTTTTCACCAAGCTGAAAGTGCCATATTTTGCAGATTTCAGTTTGACCCATCCCTATTCATCCAGCTCTAGTCATTATATCCTTAGCCCATACAACCGGACTGTCTCTCCTGTTGTCTCTGGATGCAGGATAACAGGGTGGAGCGCAGCATGCAGACAAGAGGAGAGAGTGCAGTGGTGAGCTGCTTGATGACTACAGATAAGGAGAAAGAGAGCAGGGAACAGCGCTGAGCTGCACCTCAAGAATACATGACTAGGTGTGCAGTATGATGAACTCTTTAATACCCACAACATGAGAATCTCGCACTTTTCTGGCAGGGTGAGATTCTCATATCACCCTTTTAATCACGGCGACATGTTTATAGCGCCATGACGTTGCACTCTGTTTTGTGTGTGATGTTTTAAAGGTGAACTCACTTTACCACACAATGTGTAGTATGTGGAAGCATATTGTTAGATTCAGAAATCTGAAATCTGAAGATTCCCTGTCTGCTGGAGTTACTTGTGCCAGAATTGTCCGTGGCAGTACCTGATAGTGTCAGGGGAAGGGGGGGGGGGTCTAGGATATTACCTTGTGTCCTGACCTGAGGACTAGGTCAAAATGAGCCAGTTGATGCCATCCACATTCTGAGCTGGTGTGTGGTTTCCTCAAGCCTTTTTTGTGAGACTTTTGGGTTTACTTTGCTCTTGAAGGTGGGGATGGAGAGGAGGCACAGTGACAACAATATCTATTTTTTTACTTTGGAGATGGCACCCATGCTTAGCATGAATCTCAGGGTGTTTATTATTTATAAGATGGATGTGCTACGGTGTGACCCCTCACAACTTTGTTACATAGTGTGCACATTGTAGATGGTGATGATTGCAGAATACCTGTCCCCATGAAAAATATTACCACACCCATAATATCAGTGGGGGATGTAGCGAAGGATCTTATTGACTGCATACCTTATCCCCAGATGCACCTAAAGTGGCTTGTAGTGCTGCTGCTGTCTCATAATAAGCACTAGCAGTAGCAAATGTCCCATATTATTGCTGGTACTTCCACTTCCACCACTATAGTCTGAGGTGGGGATTATGACCCCACTTCCATCATTACTCATAAAGGTGGACATCCAAGCCTGATTTTGCTATTAAATGTCATAATTCTATATAGACTGGGAGTCAAACAATTCAGAAGCAGACACTTCATAAACTAAAACTATACCATCAACAAACCACAGTATGTTAATGGTGATAGTAGACCATCCCCACAATGTCTTTTACCTACTCCTGGCTTATATAAGCCAAGAAAGCTCTCATCATGTCACCACTGGTACTATCAACATGCTCATTAGCAACAGCAGCACAACCAGATTTGTCTTCCTGTATTTCTGGTGGTGGTTTTGAGTGTGTCATAGGTGTGCACTGGGCATATGTTTTTATATTCTCAGCACTGCAGCAGCAGCAGCATGCTCAGAGACAGGCAGCAACTCTGTGTTGCTACTGCTATATGCAGCCACCTTAGGAAGAAAAACATTTTCCTCTATCAGAAATTCACACCAGGGCCCTGGGGATGTAGTATAAGCATTTTCTGCAGGGGTGATTGCAAGTGCAACCATATCTATCTATAGGATAATATTGCATCTATATGACTATTAATAAACACACAGAGTACTGTTGTGATAGATAGCTGACACTTTGGGCGCTATGTTAGATATATTATTTAGGAATTTTTATAGATTAAAGAAATACTCCTTCAATATATGTTCATGAACTGTCTTATATAGTGTTGCTAAGGGCTTATGTCTGACCAACTATAGGACACGAAACAGGCTTAACTGACCTGAACCAATGCCCCAGATGCCACAAAACACAAGCTAAACATATGCATTCCCTATGACTATGTTTAAATATACATATCAGCTGGAGGAAAATTCTCAGATACATCAACACAATTTGTAAAATCAAAGTGCTATAATTGACATAATTTATATCATGAGAATATACCCAAATGGCTAATATATAGCTAAGCTAAAACATATTAGTTGATCATTTATTGAAGATTTCTACCCAAACTATATTAGTTAACTGGACTTTACCCACAACACTATCCTTCACAACTTAGAAACACAGGATCATCTATTTACCTAAATAATGCTGGACAATAGCCCACAAAGACAGAGAGTAAGAGGGACAACATTGCAAGACATGGGCTGCCTTTATTAACCCTCTTTAAAAAGTCAAGAAGACAACAAAGATATTACCATACCAGTACTGGGGGCGCTTTATTCAGAAGGTAAACTGTGCACAATTACATCTCACAAAAAATACACTTTTTTTCCGTTATAAATTTTAATGAGATATTTCATTGTAGTAGTATAACCCTTATATTACTTTGCAGGAATCCTAAAAAATGTACTTTAATAAAAATATTACTATCCCTTAAAATGATCACTAACTTTTAAACAATACTATCTTTATATAACATCTGCAGCTTGTTTTTAGTGTCATACTTTAAATAATGCGATTATTGCAAGTTAAGTTAAAGCCGTGTATCTGCGGTGATGTGCTTATAAATGAATACTGCATTGTGTAAGTGTAGGACACTTAAGGAGTAAATATACATTTTCCAGGTAAGCATGTTGGCTCATCAATATTATGCTTCTGTAATAGCTACCTCACAATTGCACCACTGATAATATCAGTTTAACTACTATATTTGATACATTTTTTAAAACTTACTCTAAAGCGCTATATTATATGAATCTTAATCAAGAAAATATCATACATTCTAATATTCATAGTGAATGAATGTTACAAGAATGTGATTATGATCTTCCATATCACCTAATCAATTTCCTCCAACTTTGGATTCAGTGGTTGTAGCTGTACAGTAATACCTAATGTATAGCAAATTATCACCAAGGAAAAGACTCAACAAATATAGCTGTCTATTTCAATTGAGTCAGCGAAGTTGGTTTTGTATCTTATTCTAAATCTAATTAGGACATTTCAAGTTTCCAGATGGATGGTTTGCTTTGCCTATAATTTTCAGTTTTCTAGACTAATCATTTTTATCCTCTGGCTCTCGCAATTAAAACTGTCTACCAATAAGAACATCTTGACTCAGTCATGACACTGCTTGATAACCAGTGCATTTTATTACTTGAAAGTAAAATGATAGAGCTGTTCTACATTCAACCACATCTTGCAGCGAAAATGAGCAATAACTCTGCCACAGTTAAAGTTCAAATGGAGCTTATGTGCTAGATGTAGATTTCAAAACAAGTATTTTAAACACTTGAGTTCCAGGGGGCTGTGCAATGCATTAGGGCATTGCACTCATCTCTGTTACTCAATGGGTTAAATGTAATCACAAATGGCAGTGTAGAAGTAATTTCCAGTTGCTGCAAACCCTGTGAAATGTTTGTCATTTTTGGGTTAAAAAATAAAAAAAAACTAAAAATAGTACCTTGTTATAGTTTTTTTTATGTCATCACAAAACTTTTCAGCAGAGCTACAGCCAAATACTAAACATATAGGTGCTACATTTCACATATAGAAATAGATTACCGTACAATTGAATAGTGTTTTAATTCATTTTATCTAATATTTTACAAATGAAGTCTATGGAGAAACTTCTGTATAAAACCCATGAAAAATGTATCAGTCGTAATGGAATCCATGCCATAGATGGATATTATGATGTACCATTGAGGAGGAGGAAAATTATTGTATTTGAGGAGGTTGGTTTCAGACTTTTTAGACTTCATATAGCTTTTAATAGTTTAGCCATATCACCATTTTAATAATTTATTTAAAATGTATATATTTTGGGTAGTGCAGAATTGCTGTGTGCCAACAAGCTTCTACAAGTCTTACAAGATAAATGGGGTTAATCCCTTGGATGCTAGAAACATCTCTATTAATTTGCATCATAATGCGCTGGAGACTTCTCAAGCGTTAAAAAAAAACCCAAATGAAGCTGACTCAAAAGACTGATAACATAGCATCCTTTATACCTCTGATTTTTTTTTATGTTCTCCCCTTTAGTATCATTAAAGTTTTCACCTAACCACTAGCCTGGCAATAAAAGGACTAGGTGACAATAAGTTAACCCTTGGGGTGCCAGAGAGGTATCCAATGCATTGTATATAATTCTCTGAGGTTATGTATATAATTATCTCAGGTTATCTAGTGGATGGATAGGATAAGATATGTGTTGACTTAAACAGCCTCCTATCCTTGGTCCTAACTCTGGATTATTTGAATAAATTAATTTATTCATGTAGGTACATATGTATTTATGCAGGATGATTGGTTGGTTAGTGGCATAAATGCCTTTATATGTATTCTTGAGTTAAAGGTAAGATGCTGCTTTTCCATAGACAGTACTGGCTGTAGGCAGGGAGAGATATAAACTCCAATAAATGCCCTGCACTTAGTCCTAGCAACTGTTTCCTACTTGTGTGTTCATGCTTGGTGAACTCACTATCGCACATCTGAACACCCTTTGGAAGAAGAGTACTCCTGATAGCATACCCTCTCCTTCCCTGCTCCTGTTATGTGTTGTAATCCATAGTGGCACATTAATACTGATGTCATCACATGTACAAATCATGTCAGTTTACACCTCCTGGTCCTCCATAGGTGAATTCCAAGTCTACCACCAATCCTGAAAAGTATTTTCTTTTGGCCCCTCAAATTCAGTCCATCTGCTTGGCCATCAATAAATCTTGCCCAAATTGCAAAAGTAAATCATTTTCTTACACATTCTCAATTTAATATAACTGTAAGAAAATACTGATAGTGGTGAATAAGTATTAACAAAAAAAGCATTATTGCTTCTTGAAATCATGGCAGTGCATTTTCTACTTTAGAGCATACTTTATGAAAAAAAGAAATAAAGAAAAAAACCTAAACTTCAGTTTGATTATAAAAAAACATAAACTTCAAACACAGCTGGATAATTAAGCAATTACACTTTTTCTTAATTCAGTGTTTATTTCAAATTTAGATTCCAGTGCATTATAAAACTAATGCTACATGCACAAACATTTACTCCTATGCATTGCAGTTCCTCATAATGCTCCAACAAATGCTGTAAAAAATTGTACCAACTGAAGATCAAGTGATATCAGCCAGATCCATCCCAGATATTGACAGTAATGCTGAATTCGGCAACACAGTTTCTGTGTGGCTCTCTGATTTGTAGCTACCTTGCTGCAACTTCTTCACTATGATTACCAATCATGGGGAAGTTACAGCATGTCCAAATAGCTTTCTCTGTCCCAGAAACTCAGCTGCCTGACCAGTGCAGTTGGCTTAGATTGTTTGAGTATATGCTTGATTGCATGGTTTTTTAAATATCTTCAGTGTTAAAATGGTGATTTTCCATTTTGTTTTAAAGTGAAAACAGGCAGATAATAGCTGTGTATACCAAAATATGTTGCACACTGCACTAGCACTGAAAGAATTTTGATGAGAAAATTTAGTGTGAAAAAAGAGGTTTGTGTAAGAGAATTTTAAAGAGTAATTAGAACAGAAACATAGTTAACATTGTAAATGAGTGAAGAAGATGAATGTTGTCAGCAATCTTTATAGGTGTTATACTATCAATTTAAGGATGTATGGGAAAAATATCAATTTGACATTCCAGCCTTTCACTCTCTCTATTATTCTTGCTCTTGTGTATGATAGCACAATGCTCCTTAATATTCTTTACGTGAATGTGTGTAGAACTGCAGAATGAATGTAAGCACATCCGAGCACAAAGGCAACAAGACTGTACACTATGGTAGCATAGATTCATGGAGACTTATGCGGGAATTAGTTCAGCTGGAAAGTTAATCATATTTGTTTGGAAAATGATTTGAGTCAGAAATCAAAATGAACAATAAAGGCTTCTCAACCACTGTGGCTAAGAACAAAATTTGTCTCATGAAAAATTTTAGATAATAAAATCAGTCTGTAATTTTTTTTTAAAGGTTTTCAAAAAAGTAAGCCATGAAATTATGTTGTTTCTTTAAGTTCTATATATAGCAGTTAGTGAAATAAAAATTGTTTCCTACTCAAAACATTAACCCATCTGAGCCGAGTGATGTGTGATGCTGCATAAATTCCTTAGCTTTTTAACACCCCCTGCTGCAGGCACCAATGCATATCAAGATCACCAGGGAAAGGCTGTTGCTGACTGCTTTGGGACTGGAAGTCAATCTTCAGCTAATCTTCAGCCAATCCCCACTGCTTCCGCTCAAGTGATCTGTTACTGTGATCACATGTCAAACTAAAGCTTTGCTGACAAGCAAATGTATGTAATCATTTGTTAGTATTTCTGCTTCCCGCCACCTCACACTGATCATGAGGCAGAGACAGAACATTTTTACAAAGTATCCAATGCTCCAGTTTTCCAAATACACATTTTTTTTATACACAATAAATGTTTTACCTTTTGATCACTGTGTTGTTCTGTTATTAAGTACAGCACAACAGTATTGCAGTGTTGTGCTTTTCTTTCTCTATCTCTTTTTTCCTGTTTACTTTGGAAGCTTGGGGGCATTAGATAGTCTGGGTGGGTAATTACTTAGTGGTACATTAGTTAGCTTGTAAGTTAGTTTTAGCTTGTTTTATCAGTGAAGAGGTTTTATAGTTCGGAAGAGGCATATGCTATTTTGGCATTTGACTCAGATGCTACTGACACTCTCAGATTTTGACACAGCTAAATTTAGCAACACTATTAGTATCACATCTTGTGATTGTGTTGTGTTCCCATTTAAAAGGAGGCATGCTACCCCCATTACTAGACCTGGGCCTGTTGGGGTTAATTGTGTGGAGTATGTACCTCCAAATAAATCTACTCCATACATTTTCCCTTTCATTGCCCACCAAGGAATAAATATTGATGTTGCGGATTCTACCCCTGTTTAATTCATGCTTTTTTAACACCCCCTTTAGCATGACATATCAAGGGTTAAACTCTGATGCAGGCACCAATGCATGCCAGGTTCACCAGGGAAAGGCTGCTGCTGATTGTTTTGGGACTGGGCCATCAATCTTCAGCCAATCCCCACTGCTTCCACTCAAAGTATCTGTTACAGCAATCACATGTGAAACTAAAGCTTAAAGTATCCATACATTTTCCCTTTCATTGCCAACCAAGGAATACATTTTGATGGGGTGGATTCTACCCCTATTTAATTCATGCAGCTGTTCCAAAAAGAACATTTTAGGGGGCTGAAAATAGTTTCCCAGTCTAATTTGTATTCTGCTCAATATTCGGCCAGTAACCCTTCATATTATGTGGCATAACAGCAGCCCTGGCATCTCATTAACATATGGGAATTTAACAAATTTTGGATCAATGTCTACTGAAATAGTATAATTAAGAAGTATATGTGCATAATAGAACATTACTCCTCTCTACCCCCATTTTCCCACACATAATGATATAGGCATATATTACTTAACTTTATACATTTCAGTGATACAGTCAAAGACTGCCCACGAATGATCCCACAGTAGCTGATTGTGAGTGTTTTCAAATAAAATATCATACAGAACAAAATTACAATTCAGTAATATGAGAAAATTGGCCAAGGGTATGAATAAATTTGCAAAGGACTATATATACTATTATATAAAATAATAAAAAATGTAAAGTTTGGCAAGGATTGGTGATAAAATTCATACTAGAAAAGTGTTTACGTGCCTCTAGAGAAATACCATGGATTGTCTGCTTTTCAAAATTATACAGCTTTTGTGTGTATATATTTGGTATTTGCTGCTTGTGTTTGATGTTTGCTTGTATGTATTTGGTGTTTGCTTTTTGTGTTTGATGTTTGTGTGTTTATGTATTTAATGGGAGGGGTTTGGGTTAGTGTACAGTTGCCTGGGGTCAGTGACTTTACTCCTGGAAAAATTACTGCCTGACCAGGTGAGCAGATGATCAAGCTGCACCTCTGGCATCCTCTGGCATCTGCTCACCTTTCCAGTATCTGGCAAAGGGAGTGTATGTCAGCAGGGCAGCCTGTTAAGCATTCACTTTCCTCCACATAGTATTTGTTTAGAAAAGTGCCCCAGAGCAGACTAAAAAATCTTTCCCCTGTCACAACCACTTTGTGAACACGACACCCAGTTTTGTTTTTTGTTTTTTTTTGTTTTGTTTTTAGTTTAACTTATTCCAAAAATGTTTAGTTATACTGATGCAGGGTTTGGAAGAGTCCTACTTTTATTTGTTTTACTTTTTACCCACAGAATCACGGTGCACCACCACAATACTGCTTCACCATGGCCAATATGGAATGAGAGGCAGCATTACTTGCAACAGAGGACCAGGGGGAAGTTTAAAGGGATAGTAATACCTAAAATGTAAAAAAAAATATGTTGTAGGGTTTATCCCCCTGAGTAAAACAAGAGTACTCCCACTGCTGAAAGATGTTTCATTCAAAAGTTATTAATTTTCAAAGTTGAATTTTTTAGGTGCAATATCACAGTGGCCTGAAATTGTACAGTGGCGCTGTTGCTACACCATCCTATGGAGATTTATGGTCCTGAGACCAGAGCTGTCCATAGGATCATGTAGCAACAGCGCCACTGTACAATTTCAGGCCACTGTGATATTGCACCTAAAAAATTCAACTTTGAAAATTAATAACTTTTGAATGAAACATCTTTCAGCAGTGGGAGTACTCTTGTTTTACTCAGGGGGATAAACCCTACAACATATTTTTTTTTACATTTTAGGTATTACTATCCCTTTAAAGCACCATGCTACCATAGTACTTTTTACTGAAAAATAGAAAAAAAGAGATGTTTTGATGTGATTTGAGAACAATTTTCACATCACATAAAAGTTTTACTAAATATTCACAATTATGTAGGTTTCAATCACATTTTCCATAAGTGTAAAACAAGGGTAATGTCACTGTTGTGGGAATTTCATGTCTTCATGAAAATGTAATAACATCCAGAAATGTTATTCAACTCTTTCAGTGCCAAACAGGTATACAGTGCCTTGCATTGCACACTTTTCTGGCCCTCAAGGGTTAAAGAACAACTCCTTTGCAACAAACTTTTGCATAACTTTTTTCATCCCTTTCATTACCACAGGGGTATGCGATACATATCCCTATGCCACGAAAAGGTTTAAGACAGGGCAGCTCCTGTATCTGCTTATGCAACCTTATGCTGGAGATGTTGGGACTGTACATTCTGACAACAAAGGCTGCAGTCAGAGTTTAGTGTATCTTGCAATCTGCCACATTAACATCTAAATACACCCACATGGCTATTACAATCATTCATTACATTGCATTTCCACATGCAAATGAGACATTGTCAAGCAAAATTGTAAAGCTGAATATTCCACACTGCAAGATAGAAGCCAGTTGATCTGCCTTCTCCTTCAGAGCTCTTAAAGCCTGGAATAACCTACCTGAAAAAATATATATTCTCCTAGTCTAAAATCCCTAAAAATAACTGCTGCTTTGTTTCTAAAAATAATATGTAATTGCATATAATTTTTTGTATGTGTGTGTATATTGTTGTTTCTCTATCGTATATAATAATTCATTAATATATGTTTGTCAGAAGCTGTTATGTGCAGTACAGATGGTTGAGCTTGCTGCAGTCATGCGCAGTACAGACTGTCTGCGCCACGGCTGATAATGTAGAGGGACGCTACAAATTCAAACCATAGTCCAAAGGTGCACATAGAGGACTATGGTCTGAATTTGGAGTGCCCCACTCCATTATCAGCCACGCTGCGGGCAGTCTGTACTGTGCATGGCTGCATCGTGGCTGTTGCTTCCTGGCACTGTGGCCCATGTACATGGACGGTTCAACTAGTTTTACATAAATATGTAACTTTACTGTAAAAACTCTCCAGAACATACTTGAAACAAGAGAAATCTCAGCATATTCTTCCATATTTTTAATAAGTTCATGATGATGTCAGTGGATTGTGGTGGATAGGTGGAGGATTCATGGGCATATGAAGGAGAAGACCTCTTAGAGCATGCTGTTGATATGTCTTAGCCATAAATTCATTACAAACGTTTTTAGCGAATTATTATATAGGATGATGAGTAGTGTAATTACACTGGAGAACAAAGAGGTATAATGCATTATACAGACTGCTGAGTAATACATCACCGTAGAGTTTCTTACCAGGGGATTTAGACAAGATTTGTTTCTAAACAAATAACCTACTTTAGGATAAAATTTTAATGTAAATCAAAATGAAGACCCTAAATGAGTTAGGGTTCCAGCCACATACCAAGATAACGTAGACCAAGTTACAATTAGACTTTGTTTATTTTTTTGTGAATATGGTTCGTAGTCATGTGATTATTATGGAATTTTAAAGACATTTTATTATTAGCTTTCTTCTTTTTTAATTTTTGGATTCAAAACTGGATTTTTTTGATAAATGACTGTTTTAATATTAAATTTAACTGGTTCCACTTTTAAGTCTATTTCTTTAAAAATGTATTTCATGGTTTAATTAGTATAAACATTTTTGATGCTAGTAACAACAATTTAACACCACTTTTACTTTTGAACATAGGCTTTTAAATCATATAATGTTTAACTCATGTAAGATAACATTTGGGAGCAGGAGGGCTATTAACTCCACTAAAATGACATTGAATGCATCTGTGTTGTTGGTGCAGAAATATTCTGCTGTTAGCGACAGTCCTAATTTTTAATGATATAAAACATTATTTCAGTTAAAGCCATGAAAGAGGATATATTCAAAATTAATGTGAACCAAATCATGTTTTGGAAAATGCTATTATTAACATTAGTTTTAATGCCCCCAAGACAAACTAATGCTAAATAGTATTTATAAATAACTTGGTTACATGTATAAATCTAACATATTTTCATAGATTATTTGTTCCATCATTTTCTGACTGGACTATGCTAATTCTATAAACCAGAAGTATCTAAGTTTAATCCTCAAGGGCCACCAATAGGCCAAGAGTTAAGGATTTCCCTAAGTATAGATCAGTTAATAAGTAGCTTGTTCACTTTGATTGGCCCTTATGTGCTCAAATTGGGAAATCCTTAAATCCTGGACTGTTGCTAGTTCTTGAGGACTGAACTTGGACATCCCTGCTGTAAATTTTCAAGAGTGAAGTTATGCTTAAAGGTCATTCTTTTCTCAATAAATCTTTCAAATTTTTCTTTAAATTCTAACCAGTATATCCATTCATTTTTGTGTGTAAAAATCCTCATTAGTCCTTCACTCAACACACACAGACACCATCCACTGATTACACAGCAGATCATGAGGCCTTTGTGACAAATTGATAGAGGGATCCTCTAATAATATAAGCCAATGGCATGGGGATGCACTCTATATAATATAAATATGTCTTCATGATAAAGGCAGGCAAGGGAAATAGAATTAGATAAAATTGCCCATACCAAAAAAGGAATTTAAATATTATAGCACACTGGATGGATGTGCTGAATAATTCAAAAACTTTTTTTTTTCTTCGAATAAAAAGTGATTAGTAAACATAGGTGATTTTGAAAGCTCTTTTGTTGTTTTAGGTGTCTATTTTAATAGCAATAACTGATGATATTGATTTCAAATATAACTTTAACCCTTTAAAAGCAATGCGTTTTTTACCCCACTTGCATTCGTATGGTTAATAGGCAGCTGTACAATCTTATTTTAAAAAATGAAGCAAAATATATAGAATCCAGTATGCTTTATTCATTTCAAATTTTATTTCAGAAATCTTAATAGAAATACCTCTGTAAGCTAGGATTTGTAAATGAATTGAACTATAAAGCTTTTTTTTTTTTAATGCACTGTTTTCAATATTAAGTACTCGTTTATTCTGAAAGAAAGCATTTGCTTAATTTTAGCTTTGATTAACATACATACAATACATTTTTACCACTTACACAGGGATATGTTAAGTAATTTATGCTATCTGCAATATTGTGTTATCCATGTTGTGCTGTCACCTTCTGGCTACAGATGGTATAACGCTAATCGTGATATTTTTCCAATCAAGAGGCTCAGCTATCCTAAACTGATTGATTTGCTAGTGTGGCTATGCATTTGTCTAAAATATTAGCTATCATGCTTTGTGTACGCTACATATTAGTAACATAATCAAACTGACTATAAGCCTTTGTGTCTTATAAGTAAGTAACTGTAAAATGGATTCGCTGTTTAAAGGCTACAGTACCTCACTACAAGCAAAGCTTCTAACCTGTGATCAAACTTCAACTAGCATCCAAGATAAGGATCAATTCACAGGCTGCAGCCGTGCTGCCAAATCTACTATTGAGACTGCAGCAGGCATCAGTCATCATCATCATCATGCTGACCTGAAATAGAATTTTACCAGCTCCATCGGGGTTCTGTCATCTTACATATTATTTATATATACATTTTATAAAATTGTTACAGCATCACAAGCACAGCACTAAGCAGAGTCTAGAGTAATGAAGAACTTTAATAATATTCAGACATTACTAGTGCCACAGTCTGCTCAGCAAGCACACTATGTATATATTACATATAAACTTAGGTTTACATGAAAAATAATATCAGAAATATAACTAGGGTTGGACAAAAAGTCAGAAACTTTCCTGCATGACTTTTAATGAAATACCAAGAATTTGTCACTTTTTTCACAAAAGTTTTCTCCTTTTCTCCATTCCAAAATGTTCTGCTTTTTGCCAATGGAGATAATTTTTCGCTTATTTTTCCTGAAACCCACCATAATATTAATTCATTTAGCTGAGTGGAGAAATAAATAGCTGAAAGTCAAAATTGTGAGTCCTATAACAACAAATGCCTTGAAAAGGTTGTTAGCAGGCTGAGTGCCTTTGTCCTTTGCCCACAACAATAACTTCCTGCTTATGTAACACTGGCACAACCATCCTTGAAAAATAACCCACGCTTCGGATATTCAAGCATGACATCCGTTCTTTAAAGCATCTTTTTTTAACAAAAGGCTACATGTCAACTGCCAACTTTCTGGCAAGTTTACTATACTATACTCATACTTTTGCATTATATTAATGCAGGTTTTGACTTCTTTCTAAAAACTTAGTAAGTGTGGAGTTGGCAGTACATAGTAGAAGAACTTGTGCCGGTGGTGGGAGTGGTGGCGGTATGTGTAGACACTCTATGACTTTTGTCATCTCCTACAGCAGACCCAGAGTCATCATACTCTTCTGCTGTAGTAGCTATAGGTGTTATTTGGAAGTGACAAACTGTTGGCAGTGGCACACTCTCTGACACATCAACATTACTACTTCTCTTATCTGCCCACGAGCCCTGGGAACTTTTTGGAGTGCTTCTGCTGCTGCTAGTCGTGGCAGCTGTGACATGTTTGTGGTGTGTCTTCCAGTCAGACCTATAGTTCTGCTTCAGGTGGGATCTCCTTTAGGATCTCCTTTAGGAGGGGCCTAGGGGTGAGAATGCTGTTCAACTGCTCACGTGCTTCTTTGCAAAGACAACAGATAGCCACATGCTGAGCTTTTGGATCATGAGTGAAATATCTCCATACTGTGGACTTCATGGACAGTGGGGTTGCTGAGTAGCTGCTTCTACTACTGGGGCTAGATGTTGTTGCAGTTCTACTGCTACTACTACTAGGTGTCAAAGGTGCAGCACTTCCGCAGCAGCAGAGGCACTCATCATAGCTGAAGTTGTGAATGTTAATAACCTATGTTGTTGTTGATGTTTGTTACTCAACACAAGCGTGTGTGGCTGATTGGGGCTTGGACTTGGAAGTGGTCATTCTCTCTCTATCTCTCTGCTTCATCTGTTTTGTGCTTCTAGATCTACATCATCATCATCACTCATTATTAGGTCATCCTCCACATCTCACGCACTTCTTGCCCACTACCCTTATATTTCCCTAAGCTATTAGAGTTGTCAAACAATTTTTTTTTACTTTTACTTTCACAAAGTCCATTACTAATTTGTGGACAGGTGTTTTGGTGCTTGCAACAGTTGGTTCAGCTACTACACCTTACTCCATTTATGCCATTGCCATAATCAGCACTAGAATGTGACTCATCTTCAGTGTTCTTCTTATATTTTTTTATAGAACTGGCACTGGTGGTAGCAGTGGTGGTGGTGGAACTTTTTGTGGGACTTTGGCAAAATGCATCCTCCCTGGGAGGAGAAGGATCATAGTCATTTGTTGTACACCACTGCAGCAAACATTGCTGCAGTCAGTTTTTGAACTGCCATTTTACTCCCATGTCCCTGCACTGCTCCTCCTTTGAGCAGTGGACATTATTCACTACAGTGTGTGTTTTTACTTTAAAGGGATAGTAATACTTCATTTTAACTTTATTTTATTTTGTAAGCATTAAAAAAAACATGAAGAATGATATAAGTCTTATCTCTCAAACCTTTATGGTTTATGAGATATTCACAAGCAAAGTTTCCCCCTCCCGCCCCTTTTACCTACTGTAAACAATCTCTTCTCAGATGTGGAATGCAGTCCATAGACCAGACAGATAATAGAAGAGGACACTCTTATTCCTATGAAAACAATGAAATCCCTGCCCCCCTTGACAAGCTTTTCAGGTTTTTCCCTTATCTTAATTGAAGATTGTCCCTCTCTGCAGTCTACCTGGGCACCTCCCTTCTGCTCAGGCTGAACAGTGTGACATCAGTAAAAGGGGAGGGAGGGGGACACTTTGTCATTGAATTACTCTGGAACTACAACTCTGACAGAATTGAAATAACACTCTCCAAAGCTGTTTTTATTATGAAACATTACTATCCCTTTAAAGTACACAATAGAACTGATGGAGTGTGATATCTTGCCTTGGCCCTCGACAAAATTCTCAATCTCATCTGCTGTCTATCAAGTATGCCTCAGTCATGCAGCTCATGTCAGGATCCCAGTCAGCTATCTGTCACCTATTTTATTTATTTATTTATTTTTTTACAGTTGTCCACCCTATCTTAACACTGTCTAAAAAAATGAAAAATAAAATCATCTACCTCTTTCCCCAAACTGCCGCAGACAATAGATAATAACAGAAAGATCAGCAAGGAAATTGCTTGGACCACAGCTGCCTGTGTCTTTCAAATCAAATCAGTCAGACAGAATATTGGGGTATTTGGGATCAACCTCCTTTGCTCCCTTTTCACACCTCAGACAAGTCCAACACAGATATAATAATAACAGAAGCAAGATCAGCAGGTAAATTGGACTCCAGCTGCCTGACTGCGTCTTGCCAGTCAGTTACACCGAATTATGGGGTTTTTGGGGTCAACCTCATTCCTCCCTTCTTTCCCAGAGTGCCCACAGACTCCCCTAGTAGGGAACAAATGTTGTACCTAAAAGACTCCATAAACTAAGCTTTATTTTCTTATCTTCTCTAGCTCAAAAATGTGCTGCTTTCTTCCCTCACAAACACAGAATGGCATACTGTAAGCCTGATACCATTTTATATGCCTGCAGGAAAAGAAGATAAAACTGCTGTGTGGTGGGAGAATTTCAGTCTTCCCATTGATTCCAATGCAATGGACTAGGCCAAAAAAGCAGGATATTTTTTGGTGGGAGGAAAGTGCCATTTTGCACCTAATAAAAACCCATTAAGAAATAAGAGGGTCATGTATATTTACAGATTTGTACTTGCTTATTTACCAGTGGTCGAAAATTATGTAATCACATATGCAAGGTCAACTTATGCCAATTTTGTAGAGTATTTTACATTTTATGTTCTTTAAGAAAATGAAATGAAACAGTATTCATTTCCACTAATTCATTGCCATATATTGATTAGCGGATATGTTACTGTCACCTTACAATAACACTACATTAATTAAATGTTACATTTCTGAATTAAATGTTGGTTATTGAGTGGCTAGTATATGAATAAAATAATATAATATATAATGAAATTAGTTGATTATCAGTTTGATCCTAAAAAAAAAATAATTGAGAGGGCACTGCCAAATATTAAATAAATACCAAATAAGATAGATTTTAGAAAAATAATTGTAAATTAAGTAATATCTCAATGTTATATAAACTTACAGAAAAACTTTCATTTCTGCAGTAATGTCTTTCCAGTACTTAATAATGCATGCTGAAAGGTATGGATGAATGGAAGAACAAAAGTATCAGTCTCAAATAACCCCATTCCTGCTTCTGATCATAATATCCCAGATCCTCGCGTGGATATATATCATGTAAAAAAGAAAACAGACCTCCTCTAAGTATACTGTAGTATTATGGCATGCAATTATTCAAAACAAAAGTTAAACATAACATATAAGTTCACATGTGTCTCACTGACTCACTAGTTACCGAGCGTGTGCCTGTGCCTGTCAGTGTTGCCGTTGGTACCTCGGCCTCCCGAGAGTAAGCCTGTGTCTGTCAGTGTTGCCTCCAGTTCCGTTTATCTCTGAGATAGAGCCTGTGCCTGTCAGTGTTGCCTCCAGTTACATATACTCCAGAGAAAGAGCCTGTGCCTGTCAGTGTTGCCTTCGGTGGCCTATACCGCCGTGAGTAAGCCTGTGCCTGTCAGTGTTGCCTTCGGATTATATCTCTCCAGAGATAGAGTCTGTGCCTGTCAGTGTTGCCTTGGTTTCATATTGCCATCGAGATAGAGCCAGTGCCTGTCAGTGTGGCCTAAGGTTACCTATACCACTGGAATATAAGTATCACGGTGCCCGTGATTTCTCTCTTTTTGTGTCTATCACCAGTAGGGGGCTCTCCATTGGCTGGCTGCCTTCAGCCTGCCCTGTATTGCCTATTTAAACCTAGCCTGGGCACACTTTGGTTGCCCTTTCGTGTTCTCTCTATGCTGTTCGAGTCTACACCTTGTTCCTGAGTACTCTGGGCCTCTGCTGTGTTCCTGCGACCTATGTTCAACCTGTTCCAGTGTTTCCAGTTGAGTAGTTCCTGCCTCTGTCTGATCCGGTTGAGCCTTCACTTCCTGCTGCCAGTCTCCGCTGTCGTTCCTGATTCCGGTTGATCCTCTGCCTGCTGGTTCCTGCTTCCATCTGCTGGGTCCATTCCAGTTCGTCTTCAGTCATCTGACGTTCCTGAGTCGCCTCGGCGACATTTCTATTCTGCCGGTTGTTCAGGACGCGGGTCCTGGTTGCTTGACAGCCACCCGGCTGTCTCAGTATTGTTCGTGTTCCACGTACAGGGTATTGGTTCGCTCCTTTAGCCACCTGGCTGCCTCAGTATGTTAGCGTTCCACGTACAGGGTACTGGTTCGCTCCTCTAGCCATCCGGCTGTCTCAGTATTGATAACGTTCCACATACAGGGTACTGGTTCGCTCCTCAAGCCACCCGGCTGTCTCATTATTGATAGCGTTCCACTTACAGGGTACTGGTTCGCTCCTGAAGCCACCCGGCTGTCTCAGTATTGTTAGAGTTCCACGTACAGGGTACTGATTCGCTCCTCTAGCCATCCGGCTGTCTCAGTATTGATAGCGTTCCACGTACAGGGTACTGGTTCACTCCTCAAGCCACCCAGCTGTCTCAGTATTGATAGCGTTCCACGTACAAGGTACTGGTTCGCTCCTCAAGCCACCCAGCTGTCTCAGTATTGATAGTGTTCCACGTACAGGGTACTGGTTCGCCCCTTTAGCCACCCGGCTGTCTTGCAGTATTGTTTGCGTTCCACATACTGGGTACTGGTTCGCTCCATGCACACTCAGCTGCTACTATAGTGTTTTGGCTTTCCATCTGTGAGAGAACTGGAGTGCTCCACATCCATTTCTATCTCTTCTGCAGGCGGCCTACTTACTGACTTAACCTCTTTTCCATCATAGTGACTGTTGTTCCACCTCCCAGTCACTTAGGCGAGTGGTTGCTATTATCTCTTGTTTATGGGCTGCCTTGCCCGGTATTGGTAAGGCCGGTAGAACCTGTCCTATTCCTTGGGTTGCCTTACCCGGTATTGGTGAGGCCGGTAGAGCTGGTGTTATCTCCCATTTATTGCTTGTCTTGCCCGGTATATGGTAGGGCCAGTAGAACCTGTCCCGTTTCATTTGGTTGCCCTACCCGGTATTGGCAAGGCTGGTAAAGCCAGTCTCATCTCCTGTCTAGTGGCTGCCTTGCCCGGTGTTTTGGCAAGGCCGGTAGAGCCTCACCTCACAAGTTCTAATCTTTTGGCTGCCCTGCCCGGTATATTGGCAGGGTCGGTAGAGCCATATTGCTATTATTTGTATTGTATTCCTGTCTAATAAAGATATATGTGTGTACGTGTATGATACCCTACGGGGCTGCATTAACTTTTCAATAAAGTTGTGTTTTTACCTAACTCTGCGTCTGAGAGTCTTAACAAACCGTGACAATAAGCCTGTACCTGTCAGTGTGGCTTCCAGTTGCCTGTATCGACTGAGTGTAGCCTGTGCCGGCCACTTTGCCTGTGGCTACCTTAGTCCTCTGGGCTAGTCCTATTGCCTGGCTTTCTAGTCTCCTACCAGGGCAAACTACTATCAGTCCATGTGCCTCCTTATTACCAGGGTCGTGCTCCATCTATCACAGTGCCCGTGATTCGTGCTATCCTGTGTCTATCACTTGCCCACCTCACACAGCCTTTTTAAACCCAGTCCGGGCACTCCCAGGTTGCCCTTTCGTGGTGTCTCTGACACTACTTGTTCTGACCTGCTTGTCAGGCGCTTGGGCCAGAGGATCCGGTGTTCCGGTGTTCCAGAGGTTCCAGTGTTCCAGTCTCGATCGTTCCTAAGTTCCTGAGTCTCCTGCCTGCTTGTCTCTCCAGCTGGTTCCAGATGCTTTCTGTGGCTCCTACAGTTCCGGTCATCTGTCAGTGTAGCGGTGCTCGTTCCGGTTAGCCTCCGCTTGGTCTCAGGGCTCTCGCTCTACCCCCTGTCACTGAGGCGACATTGTGCTTGTTTCGCTCCAGCGACATATTACTGTTGGTCCCAGCGTGCGGACGCTGGTTTACTCCATTTAATCTGGTGGCTCAATTACTGTTGGTCCCAGCATGCGGACGCTGGTTTTCTCCCTTTAACCTGGTGGCTCAATTACTGTTGGTCCCAGCATGCGGACGCTGGTTTACTCCATTTAACCTGGTGGCGCAATTATTGTTGGTCCCAGCGTGCAGACGCTGGTTTACTCCATTATACCTGGTAGCTCAGACTACTGTTGGTTCCAGCGTGTGGACGCTGGTTTACTCCATCTAACCTAGTAGATCATGTTACTGTTGGTTCCAGCGTGCGGACGCTGGTTTACTCCATTTAACCTTGTGGCTCATTTTACTGTTGGTCCCAGCGTGCGGACGCTGGTTTACTCCATTATACCTGGTGGCTCAGATTACTGTTGGTTCCAGCGTGCGGATGCTGGTTTTCTCCATTTAACCTGGTGGCATTATCTACTGTTGGTCCCTGCGTGTGGACGCTGGGTTACTCCACTAAACCTGGTGGTTTATGTTACAGTTGGTCCCTGCGTGCGGACGCTGGTTTGCTCCTTGACTAATTCAGACACTGAGGGCCGGTTGCTGTCCAACTTATTATTGCAGAGACTTCTGCTTGAGCGAGACCATTGATTCCTGTTCCACTCTACTGTCATATGTCATCTGACAACCTGGTCTCCTCTTTTGGGCTGCCCTGCCCGGTATTGGTAAGGCCGGTAGAACCTATTTACGTTACATCTCTAAGGTTGCCTTACCCGGTATAGGCGGGGCCGGTAGAGCCTACTATCAGTGTTCCCTCAGGCTGCCCTACCCGGTATTGGTAAGGCCGGTAGAACCTGTTCTCGTGGCCATCCTAGGTTGCCTTACCCGGTATTGGCAGGGCCGGTAGAGCCTGCATTCAGTACTCCTTCAGGCTGCCTTGCCCTGTATTGGTAAGGCCGGTAGAACCGGTACGTTTCACCTCACGGTTGCCTTACCCGGTATTGGCAAGGTCGGTAGAGCCTACTGCTATATTTGCACCTGTCACTTGGGTATACCATTCAGGAAAGTAGACATTCATTTGTATCAGATGAGGGGCCACTTATGTTTTACCCTAGGGTGGTGTGCACAACTCTGTATAGAATGTGGTACTACAATATTTCAACACCATAGGATTTCCTAGTCTATTCAGTACCTAGTGCCAGACCAAGAAAAATGGTACACATTGGCAAGGGTTGACATATTGTAGTTGGTGCCAGGAGCATGGCTACTATATGTGATTCAGTGACTACCAGTTGAACAAGCTGGGTGGATTGTCAAAGTGTGTATGGAGGGGTCTGCGACTTATAACGGCAGTGGAACCAAGTTGGGGGGGATCAGAAAATGTATGAGGGGAGTCCAGTGGGCAACACAACCAGACTATGGGGTTTGCCAGTGTATGTTGGGTCTGTAGTAAGATAAGGAATGGGTGTCAGATAGTTGTGAAGGGGGAGTGGACAGTGGATGAAATGATTGGTGGAGTGCGTTCAAAAGGGGTGAGAAACACCAGCTGTGAGTGGGTGAAATGTTGATGTTGATTAAACATGTTTCCCTTTTTTTTCCTTTTGAAAGGTCTTGTGAGTGCTGCTGTTCTTTCTTTGATATATATATATATATATATATATATATGCCATCAGGAGCATATAGTCCTGACAGGGTCATCCAAGGCAGACAGATGAAAGCTAAGACACCAGACTAAATTGATCCAAAATCTGACAACCTGCACTGGACCAGCTTGGCATATTATGGTTCATTCCATCAGCATGGCTTTATAACAAAAACAATGCCCCTCATTTCCCCTGAGACCTGTGAGCTGTTTACTACAGCAGTGGGAAGCAGTGGGAAGACCAGCTCAATAACAGAGGGATGCTAAGAATTTCTGAGTTCTATCCATCTGCCTTTGGTCATTAGACATTGGAATGTTTAACACTCAGTCCATGAATATGGTTTCACACTTAGAGGAACTCATAAAAGAAGTAACATGAATTTGGACATCACTGGCTTATATGAGACTCCTAAAAAAGATGAAGATTTAGTCAAATTAGAAGACTGACACTGGCTATCCTATAAAGGCACCAAGGATGGACAATGTGGAGGAATTGGATTCTTGATTAACAAATGTGCTATTAAACTAAACAGTAACTATGTTCTTAAAATCATTAAAGTTTATGCCTCTACAAATAGCCACAGTGATGATGAAGTCAAGAATTTTATGATGATTTATTATGCCTCTACAAACAATGACAATTACCACTACAAATTTGTAATTGTAGATTTAAATGCAAGAATTGGTATTACAAAATGGAGAAAAAATCAGACCACATGGAACTGAAAAAAAATGACAGAGGCAACCAACAGATTGAGGGCTCGATCCAAATGTTGGCGTTAAAACCAACGTGAAGAAAAAAACTGCCTTCGCTCCTTAAGCAAGACCAGGTAACGTGAGATTCAAATCTTCCTTACCCAGAAAGCCTAAGGAGCGATAACCAACAAAATACACGTTAACCTTAAACCTGCGTCGCATAGAAAATCTTACCTAAAAACACACGATAAAAATGTTACCTAGCACCACAGCCAATCACAGCACTGCAAAGTATCAAGTTCAGTCAGAAAATCCAAAACCCACGTCTCCAGTTCTGAATAGCTTTCTCTGTGCTTCCCTACCCAGCCACTAGGGGAACACAGAGAAGGCTTTCAGCACCATGGACAGCTTTGAATGCCATAGGGATGTGCACTGCTCACCCCTGTGGCATTCAAAGGGTTAAAATCAATAAAACTAGTACACCAAGCACTACACAATGCCCCCTTCCACATCCCCCCCTTAGTATGTCACATATATTGCATATATGGGACATACTAACCCCATCCACATCCACCTCATGGACTTCCATGTAGTGGACAAATCTGCCTTTTATTCCACAATTAACCCTTTGAGTACCAGAGAGGTAGGAAAGCATTGCTTAGCATGTTTCCTACCCCTCTGGTACCCAAAGGGTTAATAGGCAACGTATGGACTACATACCTTGCCTATATATATATATATATGTGTGTGTTTGTGCGTGTTTTAAACTTTTTTTTAATTAAAATAATATTATTAGACAGTTTAACTTAGATCTCATTCATTGTTAACCCCCTACCTCCTGTGTCCCATTGCTATTAGTACTTTTGCTCCACTCTTCTTCAAACTGAGAGTGGAGCAAAAGTACTAAAAGCAAAGGGACACAGTAAGTATGGCATCATTAATGGTTGAGATCTAAGTTAACCCTTTGGGTGCCAGAGTGGTAGGAAACATGCTAAGCAATGCTTTCCTACCTCTCTGGTACTCAAAGGGTTAATTGTGGAATAAAAGGCAGATTTGTCCACTACATGGAAGTCCATGAGGTGGATGTGGATGGGGTTAGTATGTCCCATATATGCAATATATGTGACATACTAAGGGGGGGATGTGGAAGGGGGCATTGTGTAGTGCTTGGTGTACTAGTTTTATTGATTTTAACCCTTTGAATGCCACAGGGGTGAGCAGTGCACATCCCTATGGCATTCAAAGCTGTCCATGGTGCTGAAAGCCTTCTCTGTGTTCCCCTAGTGGCTGGGTAGGGAAAAGCACAGAGAATGCTGTTCAGAACTGGAGACGTTGGTTTTCTACTCTTACTTGTGGACTGTACTCCAAAAAAAATAGGCGTTAGATTTCTGGAGAGAAATGTTGCAATTTAACGCGAGTTAGCCCTAACTCCAACATTTGAATAGCTTTTGGCGTCGTTTGTACATTATCCTCTATGGGTGAGATCTTGCTGTTCTGGCGACGGGCGATGTCTGTTTCAGAACTGGTGTCGCTTGTTTCTAGTAGAACATTTGCATTGCTCAATTGACGTTAAAACCAGCGTCTCCAGTTTTTTCTGGCGACGCCAACATTTGGATCGAGCCCTGAATCTGCAGAAAATCAAAAATTGTACATCATGAATTCATTCTGCAGCTCTAATGGTAATAAAAGTGAAATTGACCTCATACTTCCAAATAATAACACACATCAAATGTGAAGACTGTAGCCAGCTACTGAAAAATCATACGAATTTTGAGACAGGACTGTCTAATTACTTCAATGTGCTGCAAGACCTTCCAGACACAGACATTTCAGCCAACATTGAAAATGTATTGAGACTATCATAAACAATGCCTGTACCCTTGCACAAACTGTAAAACAAAACAAAAAAAACCCGGATTAGCAAAAGAAATAGTTGCCAAGATGAAAAAGTGACAAGAAATTAATTAAAATCTTATTACTAGAAACAGGTTAGAGTATGTAGAAGTGTGCAAGACCATGATTAAAAAGAAACACGCAAGTTAAATGTTGAGCTCATCAGAATGACTCTAAGAAAATCAAGGGCTAAAGAAAGCAAAACAAAAGATGGCCACACACAGGAGCCAAATGTCTGCATTAAATCTTGAAGATGGTACAGCAGCAAAAACTCCACAACAAATACTAAAACGGATGAATTGTATTCAAATCTTTATAAGGATGAAGGACAGAATGCAGTGCCAGAGACTGAAGCTGTGAAAAATGTCAAAGCAGCTGGACTTGATAAACTTACTACTGAAATGTTTTATAGCCGGAGATCAACTCTTATTCAAAGCCCTAGCTGAACTATTTTCAAAATTCCTACTACTCGGCAAAGTGCCTGAAACATGAAAAATACAGAAGTCATCTCATTGCACAAAAAAGGTGATAATGCTAAATAACTAAATAACTGCTGACCAATAAGTTTATTGCCAGTGGTCTGCAAGGTTTTCGTAACGGTACTATCAAAGAATGCACACAATACCTAACATGGCACAAACTAAATAACAAGCAGGCTTCAGGAGTGGTTTCAGTACCATGGATCCCATCCAGACAATGCAACAAGTTGTGGAGCAACATAATGAATACATCCTTCTAAAAGCAATAATCAATGTCTTGTTCAACCAAAGAATAGATAGAGCTTACATCAATAATCAATATCCTCCAATCAATATATGAAAATGCAACTGCATCAATACATGTCAATAATGATTAAGTCCATATCAACATAGAAAAAGGTGTCAGACAAGGAGACACAATCTCCCTAAAACTATTTTCTTCTTGTTTAGAATAAATTTTCCGCAAACTAAATTGAAACAAAAAAAGACATACGATCGATGGAGATTACCTACATCGCTTACGTTTTGCAGAAGAGATCATACTCTTTGCCAGTAATCCTGAAGAACTGCAAGAATACATTGAATAGCTACTACAGGAAATAAAAAAATTTGGTCTGAAGATGAACATCATCAAAATGCAAGTCATGTTAAAATTTACCAATTATGTTTCTCTTGGACAGGAAATGTCAACAGATGGAAACACAATAATGGAAAATGTGATGGCAAGCATTTAAAAAAACACAGTAGTACTGTATTTAAGACAAATTTACCACTCTGCCTCACGTTAAAGGTTTTTGAGCAGTGTGCATGGATTCGTCCGCAAACAAAGGTCTATGAAGTTATACATATATGCGTCCTTTTGCTAAATTAAGGATTCTTCCTCTTGTTATAACTGTTTATTTGTTAGTTTAAATATGTATGTTCTTGTGTAACATGATTTCTGTTTAACTGAGATCGTCATGTGCTAGATTGTGGGCTGGGCAGCCACCTGTTGGGGAAACATAAACACACACACACACTACATTATATCCTAGCCAGGATAGTCAGTGTAATAACTAACTACCTTGTTCCCACACTCTGCCCCCCACTGGGGTGCCACCCACTGTTCGCCATTGCTGATCTGGAAACCTTATATGGATCACCTACAGATATAACATTAGTTCAGATACTTTAAGTTTGAACGTAATATAACCCAGGCTTAGCCAAGACCCTCCTATGTTGGTCAGTACATTGGATGGCCTCCCACTCGGGTGGGTTGGCACATGCACACATACAAATACTCAGCTCCACACTTGCATTGATTCTTGGTGGGGATACCAGTGGTTTTCCTTATCATCCTTCATACCCAGCTCCCACTGAAGTGTCACCTGCTGCTCGCCTTATATGGTACCTTATAATGTACATTTTCTTACTCAGATATTAAAGTAGTCATTGTAGGCTCATGATTTTATTGGCCTCTCTGATGTATTGTAATTAGTAGGGTGTTGTGAGTTTATTGTTCTTCATAAGCATGCCTAGAATTACTGCTGTAGTATGCATTCACATTTTTTGGTTAATTACTATAGGACTGCTGTCAGGACAGGATCCTTTTTTATATATTCCCCTGCTCATTGAGCCCCTTTGTGAATCCCAATAATGAGTTGTGTGATGTTTGGATCTTCTTCTCCACACACAGTTCTTTTGCATATCTCTCTTATTTCCTCATTCTCTTCCTCTGGTTCTTACTTTTATTCTTTGATCCCCCTTTTTCTTTCCTCCTTCTAGACCTCCCCATTACTGCTTTAGAAATAGATCATACTCTCAAATCACTCCCATCTAGGAAGAGTCTGGGCTATAGAGTTTCACGGCTCTTTTCTATAGAAAATTTGCTAAACTCTTAATATCTTGTCTACTGAATATTGAATATGCTGTAGCACTAGGAGTTCCCTTCCCCAAAAAATTATTTGAAAGCACAAATTATCCCTAAACCTGGGAAATACCCAAACCTCTGCTACAAAACAGGCTAAATTCTTTAGTAAAAATTGACTTTATCTATTTGTAAAGTTAATAGATAACACATTGGCCCTCTTCATTCACAAAAATCAATCAGTATTTGTTCCTGGTTGTGAAACCAAAGAAAATTATTCCTCCAAGGCAATTGCCCTAATTTGCCAAGGCTTTCAAAAACACATTCCCATTATTCTATTCTCTACGGATCATGAGAAGGTCTTTGATAGAGTTTGCTGGTTTTATCTATTTGCTGTGCTTTCCAGAACAGGTCTTGGTCCCAGAGGCTTCTCTTCAATTATGAGCCTATCTTCCATCTGATCAACACAATAAAATAGAATACTTAGGAATTCACTGCACAAACCTCCTCACACTTTTGATAAAACATGATCTTCTTGACCCCCTTATGATCCCCCATAGAGTCAGACCTACATTCCTGGGATGTTCTTTATGTTTCCTGGTTGGGAAGAATCAATTTGATCAATATGGTGATACTACCCAAGATTCTCCATATCTTTAATGAGCTTTCCATTCAGATTCCCAGAATGTATCTTGTTAAATTACAAAGCCTTCTGAACTCCTTTGTTTGGAAATATAAGAGAAACAGGATAGGGTTTCAATTCCTGACAAGGTATCCTTCTCAGGGAGGATTTGGTATGCCCAATATTTCGATGTATTACAAAGCTAAAACTCTGTCTAAACTCCTTGAATGTACAAGCCCAAACTCTAAAGAATGGGTGCAACTATTTGTTGCTATTATTGACTTCTCCCATCTTTTTTGACTCAACGCCTCCACTTTTGCCAAAACCAAATGAGATCACTTATTCTGGGATATCTTCCCTCTGCTTGGGATAAGCTTAACAAGCAGTTTTAGCTGGCCCCATACCCATCCATCACATATGCCAATTTATCACAACCCAGAGTTCCAATCAGGCCAACAAGAGGAATCTTTTAAACCCTGGTTTTCTTTGAACATTCATATTCTTGACAGTCTATACCCTGGTACTGACCCCACCCCCATTTGAAGTATAATACAAATTTCTGTCTCCCTCAATGCCTTTTGACAGCTCCAAGCTCCACCAATTGCTTTTAAGTCTCTCCAGGAAAAGGAAAGGCTATAGAACTGATACTCCTTTTGAAACCTTACTTTTCTCTCTGACTTTTCATTGGCACACTTTGTCAAAACTTTACAGACTTTTGATAAGTAAGGTTGCACGTTCAGATCTCTACTTCATTAGAGAATGGGAACAGGACCCAAAACAGATCCTGGAAATCTACGAGAAACACAGCCATACATTAATGTAATACAGACAATTCACTCATTGGTACCATACCACCCTTCAACTGTCAAGAATATACCCACACTGCCCCTCCACCTGTTAGAGATGCTCAAAGTCGACATATGTGATGGTCTTGCCCTTTGATCAGTCCTTTTTGATCAGATATTTTGGCTACCATAAATAAGATTTCACAAACCAACATACCCATGAACACATTGATTTTTCTCTTTTTTTTACCAATATTCCTCCCTCTCTGACATTTCCTGCTTAAGTGTGCATACTGTTTTCACACTCATTAGCTCATCATAGAAACTCATTCACTTTTATTGGAAATCCAAATCATCTCCCTCACTCAATCTATTTCAAAACATGGTCCAATTAATATTTTCTCTGGAGCAAATGTATGCACCCGCCCCCTTCTCCTTTTTTATCTATCTATCGCTCTCTCTTCTTAAATCTTACCTTTCTGTTGACTCTCTAATAAAAACATGATTTTGAAGGCTTTCCAATCTTCCAGTTGTTTCTATGCACTGGTATTGGCTTACTGGTGCATTATAAACCCAATTTTAATATAAGTACCTAACTTGTCAAGATGATGTACTCTCCACGAGAGTGCATGAGAGTGAAATGATCAGAGTGTGTGAAAGTGGGTCAGTGTGAGAGCAGAGCATAAAATGTGGAAGGGATCAGTGTGAGGCATCTTGTAATTATAAAGCATTGGTCACTGTTTTTGTATGCAGAAAGAAGTTCATTACAGACATATCATTACACAAGTAAATATGAACAATCCTTAAAATCTGCATCCCCATAAGGCACTTAGTTAACCCTCATATGCTCCCCTTCATCATTTTATGATAGCATTATATGATGACAGGGCTTTTCCATATCTGTATGTATACTTGACTGTTGTGGGTGTTGGTGGAATCAAATAAAGTTTAAGTGATTACGGTTTATTCAATTGGTTAACCCTATAAATGCTGCAGCGAACTACATTGCACAGCTTTCTGGCTCTCATAGGGATAGCACCACCTGCTGTTACAGGTCAGTTCATGTTCACAGATCATTCACAATTAAATTGGTTATACTGCATTGACTATACAGTGTGTTCATTTACACTGTTAGATGCATGCACTCAGGTTGGCATAGCAATTGCACAATATTATGAAAGTGCCTGAAAAAACACTGCACATGCAGTACACTGTAATTGCATTTTCTTAAATCACATATTTCAGTTATAGGGGTATCTTTACTTTGTGATTTGAAGTGAAACCTCCTATCAGGTGAAATTTTAGGTCAATTAGTTCATTCTGCAAAAATTTGCTTTTTTTCTTGTCTTTCATACAGAAAGACTAATACACTGATTTTTGTTCAACTTTGCAGTTTTGTAGGAATTAGTACCTTAAATCCTAATTTATTTTGGTTTATTTTATGACTGCTTTACAAAGTTACAGGCAACTGAAAAAGGGCATTCAACACAGATTGAGTTCACACGTGTTACAATACTGCAGAAAATGTAAATGCTGCATTAATCTCACAATAAATTGAAATATTTGCCATCTGTTGGATGGGCTGTTCATGTAGAAGAACTGTGCTGAATGCAGCTTAATGCAATTTTGCTATATTCAGTGAAGACTGGAGTAAATTTGTATCAGAGCTGATGTGCTCAGTGGTCTATGGAACGATTGTGCTATTAGTTCGCTTGGTCAGTTAAACACAGGTAATCAATGGCTACCCAATTAGGTATCAGATAATCATGTTTGGTTGATACATCAATATTAACCAAACATGAATATCTGATACCTAATTGGGTAGCCATCTGTTGGATGGGCTTTACTGTAGATGGGCTGTTCATGTAGAAGAACTGTGCTGAATGCAACTTAATGCAATTTTGCTATATTCCGTGAAGACTGGAGTAAATTTGTATCAGAGCTAAAATGTGCAGTGGCCTATGGAATGATTGTGCTATTAGTTCACTTGGTCAGTTAAACAGATAATCAATGGCTACCCAATTAGGTATCAAATAATCATGTCTGGTTGATATTGATGGCTTATGGCCATCAGTCACAGTATTGTCATGCCTTCAACAATGGAATCATTGATAAAACACAGGGCATTGGACAAGTAACTGGGGTGGCTTGAACAGCACTACATCATAGCCATATTCAAGTTGCCTATAAGAACTAAGCTTAACTAAGGTAGTGTTACCCCACAGTTATAATATTCTTCCTTCACTGCACAGCTGTAAAGATTGTGGTTCTGCAGATCTGCTGACAATCATGTATAGGATCCCAGATTCTGAAGGCAAAAATAAACTTGCTCAGAAGACCAATTCCACTACTCTGAAAACAGTCAAAGTTAATTATGCATAATGTTTCAGGCGCCAGATGTTGCATAGTGGCTTTGTAGCTGAGCCTCTGCTCTAATTATAAATCAAATGTAGCATATGATATATATATATATATGGAAAATTGACTGATTGAATCAATTATTCCCTTGAAATAGGTATCAAAAAATGGCAGACTTGTGCCAGACAGATGGCTAGTCCCTAGGAGACCATACAGGTAATCCTTGATATAAATGAACATACTTTGTAAACCAAGAACTAGTGGCAGCTCTAATGCTTTTCGTCTGGTGGGGATCTCTACAGAATATTGTGTATCGGATGTGAAAGCACATGGTGCACCATTAATGTAACTGAATTATTTAAGGAAACAAATAAAATAGTAGTAAAAGAAAACACTTTTAACCCTTTGAGTGCAATGCGTTGTGTATCCCTCTGGCACTCAGAGGGTTAAAATCCGCACAGCTGTCATTGCACAATGTCTATATGGACAACCCTTTAACAACCCCCCCCCCCCAAACAGCAAACTTAAGGAAAAGGAACTTTGCTGCACTGATTTCTTCTGTGCCCTATTAGTACAAAGCTGTTTCCTTGGGGCAGAAGAAGTATTCATTATTCATTATGCCACTCTATAACTTGTTGCAGTGTCTGGATGTGGTCACTTGTACTGAAGCCGCTCCTGAAGACTACTTGTTCCTTAGGTCTCATTAAGTACTGTGCCCATTCTTCTTAATAATACGTTTGTGAAGACAATGCAGACCACTGGCAGTAGGCTTATTGGTTGGTAGTTTTTTAGATCCACCTTATCCCTATTTGTGTAGTAGGATGTCTTCTGCATTTTACCATGTTTCAGGCACATTGCCATGATACATTGACATCCTCCCCCTCAATGATGTCCCTTCGGATTCGCAGCGGGATTATGTGGGCAGAGGTATGCAATTGGGGAAATGGTAGAGGTCCCTGGCTGTGGTGAGTCTTCGTCTGGTGGAGTTTGGAAATTGGGTACTGCGGAGGCATTCTCGAGCATGGACTGTCTGGCCTGAGTGTCTAACACAGCTGAACTCAAGTCAGTTAATATATGGATAATAAGGGCTACCTGATGCAATGTCTGAGAAGGGAGGGACTGGGGTAGGGAGAATACGGAAAGGGGGTGAAGGAGGCAAAGGTGTTCTTCCTTTTTTGTGGATGCTAAGAAATGTATGTGGTATATGTTCAGCTTAAACATAGAAACATAGAATTTGACTGCAGATAAGAACCATTCGGCCCATCTAGTCTACCTATTTTTCTACTGTGACAAACTCAAACCTTATTTGGCCCTTGGTCTTGTCTTATGTTCAGGACAGCCTTATGCCTGTCCCATGCATGCTTAAATTCTGTCACTTTATTAACTTCTACCACTTCTGCTGGTAGGCTACTCCAGTTATCTACTACTATCTCAGTGAAGTAAAACTTTCTAACATTACGTCTAAACCTGGGTCCCTCTAGTTTTAGACTGCGGCCTCTTCTCCTAATATTTTCACTCATGTGAAATGTATTTCACTCCTGCACTTTGTTGAATCCTTTCATGTATTTGAATGTTTCTATCATATCCCCTCTCTTTCTTCTCTACTCCAAGCTATACATGTTCAGATCCTTTAGTCTGTCCTGATATTTCTTTTCCTGTAAACGAGTCACCATTTTAGTAGCCCTTCTCTGAATTTTCTCTAGAGTATCTATATCCTTCTGGGTGAGGTCTAACCAGAGATCTGTAAAGTTACTAATGCCCCTAGATATAGGTTACTAATGCCCCTAGATATACAACCCAGCATCCTGCTTGCATTCACCACCACTTTGTTACATTGCCTGCCTATCTTTAAGTCATTAGAAATAATTACTCCCAATTCCCTTTCCTCTGTTGTCTCTGACAGCACAGTAACCTTAATAATATATTTTTCTTTTGGATCTATACATCCCAAGTGCATTATATTACATTTATCAACATTAAACTGTAGCTGCCACATTCTTGTCCATTCTTCTAATTTATTTAAATCATCACTGCCATTTGGCTTATTCCCCCTTGAATGTCTACCCTGTTGCAAAAAGGCATACCTTACCTTGAAGACCTTTTGCAATATCAGTAATAAAAATATGTGGGGGATGAGAGGAAAGCTGGTAATGGATTCCTATTCTGAGGTTCCTGAGTAGCTGGAATATAGTTTGGGGAAGCCTAAGGAGGGTGGACTTGAACTAATTAGGCTAGGATTACTGGGTGGAATTTATCCGGCTAGAGTAAACCTAGCAAAGCTCTGTGAGAATTTATGCCTGCTTAGAGAGGAAGAAGTGATGTAGAGGGAGAAATTAACCATGTAAATGACATAATAAGGTGCATTGATGGGATAGTAAAAAAAAAAATGAAACTTTAAAATAGTGATAGCACACAGTATGGGCCTCTAATACCAAAACTTTGCACAGAACAACAGCCTAGTACCCTCTCTCTCTCTAGACACTTGTATTGTGTTTAACTTTTTTTTAGCGAAATGTGAAAAACATGTAAGTAAAGGGGCAAAAAGTTTGTCGCCATAGAAAAAAATAGAAAAACATTTTTCTAATGGGCAAAAACAGTGGATATTTTAATAGCTTTATTTAAAGTGGATTTTCCAGTGAAAAAGCAGACAACCATATGGTTTTCGTGAATGTTTTCATTGAAACACAACGAGACCTCTTGCCCATTCCTACCTGTGAGCACACTACTGTTCAATGTGTTCCAAACTTGTTGGCAATTTTTAGAAAATTCTTAATGAAGGAGTCCTGGAATCCCTTCCATTCCTAGTGTAATGCATGTAAGTATTTAAAAAATACATACTCACCTGGATATCAAGGTCCAGTAATGTCCACAATGCCCTGATCCTCACATCCCTGTAAAAGAATAAAAATAAAATAAATCCCTAAAAAGACCTACTCACCACATATGATGGCTCCCCCAGCGAACTGGAAGCCAATCATGAACTTTATTTATTTTATTTCATTCTTTTAAAAGGATTACAGGACCAGTATGTTGTGGACATAGCTGGACCGACATCCAGGTGAGTATTTATTTTTTAAACACACACACATACCAGTTAATAGCAGAAATAGTCCCAGGTCTTCTTACTTGGGGTTTTTAAAAATCAATATGGGGCTGCATAGCTAATATTTTTTTTCAGTTTATTGACTTAAAATAATACGTGGTGAATGGACCCCATTTTATTTTTGTAACACTGTCAATCATGTTCTCATCAAGAGAATCACAGCAATATGGCAATCTGTAGACAGCAGAGGTCATACAGGTGACCAGGTGGCCTATGGCTCCCCAGTCTCCTGAGCCTGATTTTTAGAAGCCCAAGGAGATGTCTAGACATTAGTCACTTCCCTTGGGCTTTTTGAGCCTTGCTTTGGAGTCATTTGGGAGCACTCTCAGCTTTCCAAAAGCACTCCAAAGCCACAATAGCTGCAACAGCTACTCTGAAGTTTTTTCTGATGGAATGGAATCTAGGTCAATGTGACAAATAATGCCATCCCTAATTAATGCTTACAAATATAAGATTTCCATTTGTAAATATATGCATATTTCTTATATATCAAGTAATTGGAATTATAGATATAGTATATCACTGTTGTATTTTGTGAAATCATATCCCAAGTTAGGAATTTTTGTCTTTTTTGACAAGGGAAATAGAATACTTTTGTGTTAAGTTTATCCATTCAATATGGAAATGGAACTCATCTGAAAATTCTTTAGAACAATCTTGGTCATTTAGCTTCAAGAAACAGCTTGTTTCAATATAATTAACAAGCCCAATGAGACAAATGTTCTGAATCACTCACTTGCCATCTGTTTAAAAGCTGCGCTATAGCTGCTTGTAGAGTTATATGAAGCATAATAATGGGTTAATGCACATATATCTTTGCAATAAATATCATCCCAAAAGTATTTTCTTTCTTGATAAAAATAATCATTAACCCATTTTAATTGATCATATACAAAAGTACAGCCTTTAGATACAACTTGATCCCTTAGATACAATTTTCTATATTTATACTATCACATAAAAAGCTTAATATGGATGGCTAATGCAAATTTTCTTACCACAGCATATTTGCAGCTATAAAGCTCACATAAATTATTGTGCATTCCAGGCATATTTTACCTAAGTGTGTCTTCTGTCCCTCATTCATTCCACTTTTTTTACAATTTTATCAGCTATTCTTGCCTTTCATAAAATCTTCCATAAAATCTTCCACGTTAATGAATTACTGTGATAATTAGTTAAATTATTACTTAAAGGCATCAAACAAATCATATGGTATACTGAAATTGCTAAGGCGTGAGGACTAGGGTATTAGAAAATATCTTCTAAATTTGAGAAAGCAAAATGTGGTAAATGATTACTTTTTCTCTATTGGTGTATGTCTTACACTATGGGGAAGCAAACTGTGACCCTCATACCATAGCTTAACTAAAACTCCCACTACAGCTAGCCAATGGCCAGATAAGCATGATGTAACCCAACCTCAAAGGGAGAGCCGCATGGCCTTGCATGCATTTTTGCATTAAAAGAATAGTAATATTTTACGTTAACTTTATAGTATCATTAAGGTTCTTCTAGTATGGAAAAAAAACTTATAATGAAGGGCTTTTCCTGGGAAATAGAAGAAAAATGCTTTCATTGCTAACAGTAACTTTATTCAAAACTTTATTTCAGTGAACAGTCAAAAAACATGGTGTTGATACTATCACAATAGGTGGAGAACTGTAGCCAGTGGTTCAGCTCTACATTATAATGCAATAGTCTAAGGCCTCAATTCAATTAGGTCTGATGGCCAAAAAATGCACTGGTAAGCAATTCAATTGCCAGTGCTATGAAGAAATATCTGATGAAAAAACACACATCGCGAGCTAAAGTTACCGTCAATTTGAACCCATTAAAACCAATTTAAACATCTTCCATTTTCCCATTCAATTCCATGTGTTAGGCATTAAGATGCATTAAGGGACCTACTCTAGTCGGTTAAAATCTGCACCCAGTTTTCCTAGGCTCAGAGTCCCCTAACACATGCTAATCCTGCCAATGGAGGAATTGAAAAGAAAAAAAACTCAAAAAACCTACGTCACCAGTGGATATATTGATATGGGGCCCTAAGCAGATCAATGCATTGTATACCTCTCCGGCACTCAAAGGGTTAAACTGTTCTGGCATTTCAGTAATTAAAATGTATATTGCCAAATAAATGTCACAATCTATGCTGCCCAAATACATAAAATAGACCCCATAAGCAATATATATGTCTCCATATCCCAAAAGTTCCTTAGGCAATTGAAGTGTAAACCATGCTGCTGCATCCACCCCTGTTGCAGGCAGTGGTGGCAGGATTGCATGGCAACCCCCCCCCCCCCCTTTGTTACCTTTCAGGTCAATCCCCGAGCCAGTCTGAGGGAATTTTTAACAGAGACTGGCTTTTATATGGCTAGTCTCTATTCAAAATGCTTTCCAGGCTATCATTGTCTGGGATGTGTTCTTAAGCTTCTATTAGGTTAGGTCATCCTACTCAGAAGCTGACTGGTTGGGATGTGAGTTTTGGGAACTGAAAGCTCACATCGAATGTTTGACTACAAGTCTGTTTCTGTGGTCCAATGGTCATTGTGGTTTCAGTTGGTAGGGCAATTGAATGGCTCAGTTAGCACATTCTGTTAACGGGCTGTTAGCCATTTTTGCTAACAGTTCAATATAAAATAATTAGAACTGTAATTTCTTTTGAATGAAACAGCATACAGCAGTGGTATTACCCTTGTTTTATTCAGCTAGATGAACCCTACAAATACTGCTCCTGTTTTTGCTTGAAGTAGTGTATACAGTACATTAAATTGTATTTCCTGCTGGCTGGCAATAGGCTTTATCTGGCTGTATCTACAGTCTGCAAACTTTATGTAATTCTGAATATATAACCTCTATAGTTTATATCTGTCTGTGCAGCTAAACAGCAGGCACATTTGCAGAGAGAGACAGACAAACAGACAGACTGACAAGATGCCTTATAACACTGCAGTTGTTAACTGCTATCACTTGTTTTATGTAGCAGCGTCCCATTGAAGTCTATGGAGAAATTTGTAGATAAAGCCTTTGGTAGCATTAACTGCAAAGTAATCCATGCCAGAGTGCACTCCTACTACTGAAAGTGCAAACATTTTAAAACTGAAATGTTGGATTTAAGTTAAGCACACATTGTTAAAACAAAAGTAGTTAGCAGGTTAAATATATACTAAAATATGGAAAATTAAAAAGTACCATCCTTTAACATATATCTAGTAGAAAATTATATTTTACACAATATATAGATATTGTTATGTGGTCTGTGTGATGCAAGCTAGAATTTCTTAATAGATGGATGTAATTCTTTGTCTCATGTGAAGGAGAGATTTTGACTTTGTTATTGATGAACATGTCTAAATAATTTTTATTGCTGTCACAAAACAATTGAATGAATCACTGCACTCAATTGAGTACTATTCTGTTGCTTCATCCCAGCAGCATTAACTAGCTTTCCTGTAATATTTCATATTGCCAGTCTGAAAATAATTGTTCTTAATTTTTATGCATGGATGTATTGTTGGAATAACAATAGATGCAACATGAAAATCCTTTTTTATATAGATAATGTAGCTCAATATGTGTCTGTTCTTTATAGAGATTATTTTTTCCCATCCATAATGGCTGTAAAATTACCACTTTACATACAAAAACAATTATTAAATGTATATTTTTTATTACAAATTGCATATATTGACATATGAATCAGTGCACATTTGAGTGCTACTTTTGATAAGAAGGCAGTAATTAGAAGCAATTTAAATCATACTCTTAGCAGAATCAGTGTGTGTCTAAGCAGGCATATATGTATTCTTCATTGTTTGTCTCAGAGGGTGTTTGTGTCATTATGGGTCTCACTATGTATGATTCATAATGGATCTATGGCAGATATGAGGAGAGAATGAGTGGTGGGATAGAGAGAGTCTATGTGAGTGTGGAAAAGACAGTGGAGAGAGAATGATACAAGAGAGGAGACAAAGGGAAGAGACTCTCAAATGGGCAAAGGAGGTCCAGAGAAGGAAATAGAAAGTGGGAAGGACCTACAAGCAGAGATGGAAAATGGAGCCAGACAAGAGATAGAATGGAAAGAAAGAGACATATACAAATGGAGATTGTGAAAGTAATAAATAAATAAATAAATAAATAAATAAATGTAATAAATAAAATAGAGACATCAAGAGTGGGATTGTTATCAGGAGTGAGAGAGCAATATAACTGAGAGACTGCAGAAAATAAATCAATTATATTCCTAAAACACTTGCTTTGTTGAAGTTGTTTTTTTTTTGTACCAAACGTATTTCACTCATATGTACATTTTCACTTTGGAGAAATGAAAATGAAGCTGACCCAGAGGACAGAAGGAATATGATACAACAACCTGAGAAGCTAGTGTATGAGTTGAAACGCCATATTAAATATGGAGCTTGAGAGCATAGAAGTGTCTTGTGGGGCATAGGACGTGAGCACAAGAACTGGACTAGCCATATACTTGAAACGTAGGAAGACACAGATTTGTAGGATGTAAGTACAATCAGATTTAGCCTACAGCAACAAAAGTATGGATTCAACATGATCATTCTTATGCAAATGCAGTGTAAAGGAACAGTAACGCCTTAATTGGACTTCACATATTCTTTAAGTGCAATATAAGTCAAACTGCCTATACTTTTTAAATTTTTTTCATCTTCAACAATTTTTTAAACTATTATCTCATTGAAGAGCTCCCTGGATATGTTTGCAGAGAGCTAGTAATACAACATAAAATAGATACAATGTAAAACAGTATACAGAGCATTCAGTGCTGCAGTTGCTAGTATAACATTATATTAGATCCTGCTTTGATGGTCTACAAATCAGAAACGTCTCTGGAAAGATAAATCTAGGGAACTCATTGTCAGGGAAATACACATTTAAAAAAATCAATAATAAAAACCATATATATTTTGACTACACATATTATGTACTTGCATAATATGTAAAGTCAAAATAAAGTGTTACTATTCCTTTAAAAACAGATTTGACACAGAACATTCAAATACAAGTTTAAAAGTCAGCTGTTACAGGTGCAGATGACCAGTGCCTTATTAATTTTGACTGACTCATCTGTGTTTAATCAGGGAAAACCTTAAATCCTTACCTATTGGTGACCTTTGATGACTGAACTTAGACAGCCCTGACCCAGGGAAAGTCTGGAGACTATAGCTTACCATGTAACATGGTAAGAGACTATTAACAGATAACAAGGCTGATACCAAATAGATTCAGTGTTTTTGGCAGCCATCAGATAGTAATAGTGGTCATTTGACAAATCAAGAGTCATTGGTAGGTTGCATACAGTTGCAGTGTTTTTTTTTTTTGTTTGTTTGTTTTTTAACAAGGTGTGAATTGTAAGAAGGCAGCATCCAGTAGTGCTGACTGAACATTTAACAAGGCAAGGGTTGTTGTCAGGTGGTAGCAGTGCTTGTTTAACAAGTTGTTCACAGGATTCAATGCACTGGAATGCTAATCAGAATACAGATGTTGAATGCTGGTTTGAGAGTGTCTGCAATTGTGAAATTGGCCCCCAGGGTGTGACAGGTGAGTTCACGGAAAAACAGATATTTGCAGCACAGTACTAAGAGGAATGGGTTTTTACAAGCACTCACAAACTGCAGCTCCTACAGCAGTGGCTTTCAACCTGTGTACTCAGGGCCAACTATCAGTCCAGGACTTGGAATGTTTCCATGTCTGACGTACAGGTAAGTTAATTGGAGGCTCACAAATTCTAATTCACTCACCCTGGTTCAAGCAGAGAAATCCTCGAGTCCTGGGCTGTTACTGGACCCTGATGGCATGGGTTGGGAACTGTTGTCCTAGAGCTTTAAATATTTTGTCCTTACGTATTTTTGTATATTTTTATATAGTTCCACTGGGTGTATGCACTTTACATAGTTTATAAGGTACAATATGTCATTCTTGTTGGGGACTTACATGGGTCCAACCCCCACTGAGAGTATGATGCATAAGAACAAATGGATATGGAGGATGGGGACCAAGTAGAGTTATACTTAATACCATGCAGGAGTCCTTTACTCCTTTGGAGACCTATTTTCCTTAATTTTCCACTGATCCTGCTTTCTGCATCATCCAAGCTAAACAGAGGGTGCTGGAAAAGAAAAAAGGTAGCAAACTGGGCCCTAGAGAGAAACTTTGACATTGTCTATACCACTCCAGCTACTTCTACAACACAGGTTTTTCTTGAGCGTGCCCTGATTGCTACCATTAAAGAGATGTATCTCCTGGTTCTAGTGACAAGTACCTGCTTCTGTAAAAAAAGGGGGGGGGCTCTTAAGATCAAGCTGATGAGTCTTACTCCATTTGTGAAGATGGGGGCATATAAGGTTAAAGGTGTTCCAAACAACAGAAGTCATAACACAAATCGCTCTGAGGATTGGTTCTGATGAAGGTGAATGTGGATGAGTGAATGAAAACTAGAGGTGATTTCATCTACACCACTGATGCTGTGGACCAGATGAGGACACAGCCATATACATAATGTCTGTAATTCGTGTAAGCTCCTGACTTGTCCACAGTTGCTGTTGATAATTTAGAGAATTACTAATATCAAAAAATAGCTCATTACTACTACTCATATCTCGAGAAGTACCTGCATTATAAACATGCAGTCCTGCATGCAGAGATTTTGCCTGAACCTCTTAACCCACCTCAGGAAACTTAATTTCTTCTTGGAGATCCTGGGAGAATGAAGTCCTAGCAGGCAATGTAAATCAGCTGCCTCTACATTCTGTGGAGCCAACTCTGGGGAGAAAAGGTCCATTGAAGTCTATTCACTGAGGGCTAAAGGTATATTGCTCATGCTGTTACTAGATTTGCCATTAATGATGTCAGGATGGATGGATGGATGTGTGGTCTTTTTAGTCAGGAGAATGGGCATAATAGATGGACTAATTAGTTATTTGCCATCAATATCTATATTTCTCTATGAAGGTGAATTATTGATGGGGTTGAAATACTGAAGGCGTGAGTTGGGAGATGGCTGATTCAATTGCAGTAGAAATTGTCTACAAGCTGCATTTTTTATGTCTTTAAATATTTTATTTTCCTAACTCTCTTATTCAGTTGCTGGCAGTAAGCTGGCTACATTTCTTAATGTTATGATGAGAAGTGACAGATTGTGTAGCTGCATCAAACTATCAACTGAAAATTCTGCTTATAAAACTGGATTTAGTAATGTTGCTATGAAAATATAGAAACCGTTTAAATTCCAGTATACATAAATACGTAAAGATTCCCAGTAATTTTAAAAATTCCCCTCTTTACCTGACCCCACCCACCCCGCAACAAATAGGAGCTCACATCATACAGTGGTGGTGTCCACAGACCCTACTCCACCATATTGCTTACAATTTGTGTGCCTGAGCACTTAAATAGTAATTTACCCTACCAGATACATCAGCATAATGTTATATTAAATAGGAGTAAAAGGATTAATACATAAACACATTTTTGCTAAAACCAGGGGTGACTAACTACTCTGGCTTCATGGATAAGCTGTTCGACTTTTTCATACCTTCTGATGTACAAAGAAAACTGGAGTAACCTTGGGTCAAACCAGCTGCATCACTGGGGGCAAATACAATACCCACACTCCTCAGACTCCAGTTTGTGTAACATAAGACCCTTAGACAAACGGTACATAGTCAGTTTTCATAAAAACTGGTCATTATTACTATTACACAGTTACTGATTTTGACTTCAACAAAGGTTGACTATGGATGTTAGCGACTTCTCCAGTTTTTTCATAAAACATTGGACGAGCTTCTAGTATCGAAGGGAATTCATGAATGATCAGTTGAACAGGGAATGCTTTTTTGTGGGGGTTTGTTTACTGCTATTGGGGGACAGTTAATAAAACCATAAAAAATAAATAAAATAATAAAAATCAAACAAACATAAGACATGGTATAAAAGGGGCCTGAGGAGGGTACCTGTTTTGGTGGATGGAGTCTGGGGAAAGAATCAGTTGAGCAGCAAATTTTTTGGGGGAGGTTGTTGATTAGTATTGGGGGGACAGCTAATTAAAAAATAAAGTAAATATGAAATAAAATAAATAAATAAAATAAAATAAGAAATCGTTACATAACGTGACAGAGTTTCAGCTCAACTGAAGGGGGTCATCTGGCTTTGCGGCCAGCATCTTTATCCGGCTTCGGCCGCAGCACAGCACACCATAAAGGAGACTAACACCACCTGCCCCAGGGAGAGTCTATACTAGGCTATTAGTAAGAACTCACCAGGTAGAAGAGTGGACACTAGGTGCTGGAGAAGGTAGACAGGCAGGTGATCACTAGGAGCTGGAGTAGGTAGGTAGAAGGGTGGACCCTTGGTGCTGGTGAAGGTAGACAGGCAGGTGATAACTGAGAAGGCAGGTAGGTGATCACTAGGAGCTGGAGTAGGTAGGTAGAAGGGTGGACCCTTGGTGCTGGTGAAGGTAGACAGGCAGGTGATAACTGAGAAGGCAGGTAGGTGGAAGCCACCTGGAGGACCTATAATCCCGACAAGGAATGCGAGGAGAGAAGCTGGGGAGCGAGGAGGCAGGGGACTGGTTCAGCCCCAAAGCGCAGCTGGAGAGTAGCTGGGGAGCGAGGAGGCAGGGGACTAGTTCAGCCCCAAAGCGCAACTGGCAGGGAGCCAAGGGAGACGGTCCGAGAGAGAAGGAGAGGGCGAGCGATACAGCACCTCTCCAGACACAGGACGCCGACTACTGAGCGCCGGGCGGAAGCCGGGCGCCTGTGTAAGTAGAACGGGGAGCGTCATGACGCTGACGTAACCCAACGTCGGCGCCTGCGCAGATACCCTGTGGAAGATGAAGAGGAGAGCAGAGACCTTCCCGCACGGCGCCCAGGACCGGGAAGGTAGCGACAGATGTGTGGATTACCGGGCCTTGAACGATATTACGGTGAAAAATCGGTATCCACTTCCCTTGATACCGGAATTGTTAGAACGTATCTCTGATGCCACCGTCTTCACTAAGTTAGACCTATGCGGGGCCTACAATCTGGTCCGTATTAGAAAAGGTGACGAATGGAAGACGGCCTTTCGCACCCGTTATGGTCATTTTGAATACCTGGTGATGCCTTTTGGGTTGTGTAATGCCCCCGCGACCTTCCAGTGTTTTGTCAACGATATATTCTCCGACCTCCTGGACCAGTATGTGGTGATATACCTGGATGATATTCTGGTTTTTTCTTCTTCCCTATCTGAGCACCGGCAACATGTCCGCACTGTCCTAGCCCGATTACGGACTCATTCCTTATTTGCCAAGATTGAAAAGTGTTCATTTGAGATGCCTGACATCGAGTTCTTGGGGTTTCTCATCTCCCCAGGTCACGTGAAGATGGATCCTCGCAAGGTGTCCGCAATCCTTGAGTGGCCTACGCCTACCACCAAGAGAGCAGTGCAGCGGTTCATCGGATTCGCGAATTTCTACAGGCGGTTCATTAGAGATTTTTCCAAGCTTACGGCACCCATCACAGCCCTCACCAAGGCTTCCGTGGCCTTCCAGTGGTCCACAGCTGCTGACCTAGCGTTTTGTAGGCTGAAGGAACTCTTCACCAAGGCACCTGTTCTGTCCCAACCTGACATTCGGAAACCGTTCATTCTGGAGACCGATGCATCAGACATCGCTACTGGGGCCGTGTTTTCACAACGGTCTGGGAATGAAGACCGGCTACATCCGGTGGCCTACTATTCCAGGCGTTTGACTCCTGCTGAACTAAACTACACAGTAAGCGATAAGGAACTGCTGGCAATCAAGAATGCCTTGGTGGAATGGCGCCACCTTCTGGAAGGATCAGAACACCCCATCATGGTCTTCACGGATCACAGGAACCTGGAATATCTGAGGAATGCTCGCAGGCTGTGTGCACGGCAGGCCCGATGGGCTCTCTATTTCTCCCGGTTCCGTCTGCATATCACGTACCGACCTGGATCTAGGAATCAAAAGGCAGATGCATTGTCCCGCATGTTTCCCCAGACTAATCAGTCTGCACACCCTCCGGACACCGTCCTCCCAGCTGCTGCCTTTCTCCTGACCGCTGCCCCGCTGCTGGACCGGCTTAAGCAGTACGTGCTTCGGGATTCTGACACCATCCAGCAGCATGCCCTCCAGCCCAAGGATGGTCTCCTTTGGAAGGGTGACTACGTCTTTGTCCCACTGCCTTTTCGCCAAGAAGTACTACGCATGTTTCACGATGAACTCCCAGCAGGGCATGGAGGATATGCTCAAACCCTGGAGATGGTTCAACGAAACTTCTGGTGGCCCGGCATGAGACACGATATACGTGCATACGTGTCGACATGTAACACATGCATCCGATCCAAGAACCAGCATACAAAACCACCTTGTCTACTCCGTCCTCTGTCCATACCTTTTATACCTTGGAGAGCCATCTCAATGGATTTTATCACCGATCTGCCTCCTTCTGACAAGCACACCACAATCTTAGTAGTGGTGGATCGGTTCTCCAAGATGGCTCACTTTGTGGCCACTTCTGGTGTACCATCTGCTCCTCAGACAGCCACGCTCTTCATAAAAGACATCTTTCGACTGCACGGATTGCCTTCCTCTATAGTCTCGGACAGAGGTCCCCAATTCACCTCCCGGTTTTGGAGAGCGCTCTGTCGCTCGCTCCGTATCCAGTGCAACCTCTCCTCCGGATATCATCCGTCAGTCCAATGGGCAGACGGAATGGGTCAATCAGACCTTGGAACAATACCTACGCTGTTACACCACACACCTCCAGGATAACTGGTCCTCTCTTCTTCCCATTGCGGAGTTTGCATATAACAACCACATGCACAGGTCTTCTCAGTCCACTCCTTTCTTTACGGTTTACGGATATCATCCTCAGGTGTTTCCTGACCTTTCCTCCTGCTCTCCGGTGCCTGAAGTGTCTCAGCGTCTTCAACATCTTAGGCGGTGTCACCGTCTTCTTCGGCTTACTCTGGCAAGGATGCAGCTGCAGTACAAACACCAGGCTGACAAACATAGAGGTCTCGAACCACCCTATAAAGTGGGTGATCGAGTTTGGCTGTCCACCGCCCATATCCGGATGTCTTGTCCGTCCCGGAAACTGGGGCCTCGATTTCTTGGTCCCTTCCGGATCGTTCGTAGGATCAACCCTGTGGCTTTTCGTTTATCTATGCCCTCCACTCTTTGGATCCACTCTACCTTTCATGTTTCGCAACTCCGTCCCTGGAAGGCGTCCCCCTATCCTCACCGTGATCCTGACCATCCTCCTTCTGTTCTTGTGTGTGATGCTGAGGAGTATGAGGTCCAGGCTATCCTTGATTCTCGTCTCCGGCGTGGTCGTCTCGAATATCTCGTCAATTGGAAGGGATATGGACCGGAAGAGAGGTCCTGGGAGCCCTCGCTCCGGGTCCATGCTCCTGCCTGCGTCCGGTCCTTTCACCGTCTGCATCCCGCTCGTCCTGGTCCTGGGTCCGTCCTGAGGCCGTCCTTGGGTAGGGGGCTCTGTCGCTACCTTCCCGGTCCTGGGCGCCGTGCGGGAAGGTCTCTGCTCTCCTCTTCATCTTCCACGGGGTATCTGCGCAGGCGCCGACGTCGGGTTACGTCAGCGTCATGACGCTCCCCGTTCTACTTACACAGGCGCCCGGCTTCCGCCCGGCGCTCAGTAGTTGGCGTCCTGTGTCTGGAGAGGTGCTGTATCGCTCGCCCTCTCCTTCTCTCTCGGACCGTCTCCCTTGGCTCCCTGCCAGTTGCGCTTTGGGGCTGAACTAGTCCCCTGCCTCCTCGCTCCCCAGCTACTCTCCAGCTGCGCTTTGGGGCTGAACCAGTCCCCTGCCTCCTCGCTCCCCAGCTTCTCTCCTCGCATTCCTTGTCGGGATTATAGGTCCTCCAGGTGGCTTCCACCTACCTGCCTTCTCAGTTATCACCTGCCTGTCTACCTTCACCAGCACCAAGGGTCCACCCTTCTACCTACCTACTCCAGCTCCTAGTGATCACCTACCTGCCTTCTCAGTTATCACCTGCCTGTCTACCTTCACCAGCACCAAGGGTCCACCCTTCTACCTACCTACTCCAGCTCCTAGTGATCACCTGCCTGTCTACCTTCTCCAGCACCTAGTGTCCACTCTTCTACCTGGTGAGTTCTTACTAATAGCCTAGTATAGACTCTCCCTGGGGCAGGTGGTGTTAGTCTCCTTTATGGTGTGCTGTGCTGCGGCCGAAGCCGGATAAAGATGCTGGCCGCAAAGCCAGATGACCCCCTTCAGTTGAGCTGAAAGAGGTCCAGGATAACACACCACAAAGGAGACTAACACCACCTGCCCCAGGGAGAGTCTATACTAGGCTATTAGTAAGAACTCACCAGGTAGAAGAGTGGACACTAGGTGCTGGAGAAGGTAAACAGGCAGGTGATCACTAGGAGCTGGAGTAGGTAGGTAGAAGGGTGGACCCTTGGTCCTGGTGAAGGTAGACAGGCAGGTGATAACTGAGAAGGCAGGTAGGTGATCACTAGGAGCTGGAGTAGGTAGGTAGAAGGGTGGACCCTTGGTGCTGGTGAAGGTAGACAGGCAGGTGATAACTGAGAAGGCAGGTAGGTGGAAGCCACCTGGAGGACCTATAATCCCGACAAGGAATGCGAGGAGAGAAGCTGGGGAGCGAGGAGGCAGGGGACTGGTTCAGCCCCAAAGCGCAGCTGGAGAGTAGCTGGGGAGCGAGGAGGCAGGGGACTAGTTCAGCCCCAAAGCGCAACTGGCAGGGAGCCAAGGGAGACGGTCCGAGAGAGAAGGAGAGGGCGAGCGATACAGCACCTCTCCAGACACAGGACGCCGACTACTGAGCGCCGGGCGGAAGCCGGGCGCCTGTGTAAGTAGAACGGGGAGCGTCATGACGCTGACGTAACCCGACGTCGGCGCCTGCGCAGATACCCCGTGGAAGATGAAGAGGAGAGCAGAGACCTTCCCGCACGGCGCCCAGGACCGGGAAGGTAGCGACACAGAGACAGGGACCCCTGACGTAAGCTGCAACTGGGGCAGACTGATACTTGATGGGATAGAGTATTTTTTAGAGAATAATTTGTAGGACTTGTTGTTAGAGGCCCAAGCCCAGAGGAAACATTGATTTGTAGGACTTAGACTGATTAGAGTCACAAGCTCTGTGGAAACATTGATTAGTTGTAGGAAATAAGACTTGTGTTAGGCCCAAGCCCTGACATTGATTCGTAGGACTTAAACTTAATTGAGGCACAAGCCCTGTGGAAACATTGATTAGTTGTAGGCCCAAGCCCTGAGGAAACAGTGATTTGTAGGGCTTAGACTTGTTTGCCACAAGTCCTAAGGAAACATTGATTTGTAGGACGCTTATTAGAAACAAGCCCCCAAAGGTTGTTCATTTTTTTGTAGGGCTCTGTTTTTTTTGTTTGTTTGTTTTTTTAAGAACAAGCCCTGAGAAAAAGAAAAAAAATTACCTACTGGCCTAGTGCCAACGGGTCATGTTGTGTTGGCCAGTGGCCACTGGCCATTGTCAATTGCCCCAGTGTAATTGTGGAATTTGCGACTACTATTTTTGCTGCTGCTGAGTTTTTTAAACAGCAGGATGATTAGGCAGCTCTTAAGGAATGGGATCAACAACCGCAGTAACATGAGTGATGGATGATGAAGGTTCCCCTATCCACAACTACCTCCAGTGATGCATCTGAGGCAGTAGCAGCACCATAACTAGCCCCCGCCACTTCAGGTATATGTGGAGAAAAGAAGAAATTGGCCCATAATGCTTCTCCACCTGTCCCTCCTCCATAATAATGGGTGTGTTGTTAGAATATACATTTTTTTACTCGAGAGCAGGAACTGTGCCTCTCATCAGCAGCTGCAATGTGCACAGTGAGTGTGGTAAATAAGGGAAGGACTGGAAATAATGGGCACATCTGCTCTCACATCAAACACCTGGCACAACTCTATCCAAACACCATGATGCCTAGGGTCCACAATGTGAAAGTCCCCCACCAGAAACCAAATACTACTGCTGTCACTATGCCCCTTGTCCACCCCTTGCTAAGGATATGTGCAGACGGTTTAATAATAATAATGATGAACCCTCCCTGCCACCAGCTTAGCATATTGTGTGGAATGGAATCTCCTCAGATGCTGCTTTATGCCCTGGTTGCGATTTTCCTCCACCACGCTGCCATGTGTGGTCAGTGCACCACACAGTGTGCAATGGGTGAATACAAACTGCCACATCCCGACATCTACTGAATGGCTATCAACCTGTGGGGGAAGTAAAGATGAACAAGGTGGATTGCCAGAAGATGTAGTTATCATAGATCAAGAAGGTGATGGCAAGCCAGGTGTTTCCCTCACCATAGAACTTTCAGCCTCTGGCTGGGTTTCTCTTGTTGCCTTTGGGGAGAGTCAAGGGGGAAATGGTGGGTGTTTGGCTTTAACATGTTTTGCATAAATGTCATGGTGTCTGTGTTTCATGTGTGCATTATCAGGAAGGATGTGTCGATGCGCATTCCCCTCCTTTCCCCTTTTCACTGACATGAAACTGATTGTGCACAGTGCCATCACTGATGACTGCACTGTGCTTGCCCCAAGAGAAAAATAGTCACACTCCCAGGACTTCAGGGTGGAGGGGAAAGGTGGAGAAGAATGGCCTCTTTTCTTCTCCTCCTCCTCCACATCCCCCCTTCACTGGTTGGGGCAAAGGTTGATGTTGTTGCTGTTGCTGCTACTGCCTCAAACCAAATGGGACCAGAAGTATTGCTACTGGCAAGTGGAACCTGTACTAGTCCCGAATCACTTGTTGACCCCATTCCCACTTTGTCCACGGTGGTCTGTGGTACACTAGCCTGCTCCTCAGAATCCTGCTGCCCTTGCAACTCAGCAGCAGCAGAGTGTCAAACTCTGCAAATTCCAAAAGCTCATTGCTGGTGCTGGTGGTGATGCCCATCCTCATCCCTGTCTCCCATTCCTTCTCAGTTTTGGATAAAAAGGTCATTAATTTCACTTCCACTCCACCTTCTCCACCATCATCATCATCACCACCATCACCAGCCCCTCCTTGCTGCTGCTCTGTTACAGACATCTCACCGGTTGGAGAAGGTGATGGGAAAAGTGACAGAGGGTCCCAAAATGTCACACTTGCCATCTCTTGTTGACCTGAAGAAGGCAGACTGGCAGCACTATCAGCAGGCACAGGTCTGCTCCTTGTGATGCTGGTATATTCCTGCTAGGCAACAATTCTGCCTCCTTCAGGATCATGTTCCACCTGGACAATGCCATTGCAGGAAGGGGACTACCAGGGGCTCTCTTGATCGCTAGTCTGTACGTTCTTAATTCCCCTAGCTCTACTCCCACCAGCTGTTTTACCATCCACATCAATTTCAGTCCCTGAGTCTTCCTCCCCACTAATAATATGATCACCACCTCCTTCACTCTTAACACTCTGTGCAAGCTGCTGGACCTTCTTAGTAGTGGTAGTACTAGTAGTGGGACTGCATGGGGATGGCAAGTGGGACTTAGGGTCCTCTGCTTTCACACTTGGCATCATCTCCTCCTGCTCCTCCTCCTGAGAAATACCAGACAAACTGGCAGCATGTTCAAGACTGGCAGCAGGCACAGCACTGGCAGCAGGGACAGCAGGTAGCTGACCTGTCCTGCTCTCTCTTTTACCCCTTTCATCTGCTGTCCTTGACAAAAATTTCCCAAGCTCCTTAGGGGTAATGTAGGGGACTGTCCAGAATTGGGTCTTGGAAACCAGGGCATCCACACCCTTTCCTGTTGGTGGTAGTTTTCACTTCACCCTCCTTAGACTCACTGGATGCATAACAGTCCTTCCTGGTCCTCCTTTTATTGTTATTAAACTTGCTCATATTGAGAACAGTCACTATGGGCATCTCCTGCCTCAATTTTGCAAACCAACTCACAGCACAACAGCCTAGCACATCTCTCTCACTCTGTAGCCGCTTGTATTGTGTTTCTCATCATGGAAAATGGGATGTTTTTATGAAGAAAAGGTGAAAAGCATGTGATTAAAGGGGCAAACATTTTTTGCCAATGTTCGAGAACTGTGAAGATTTTAATAGCTGTATTTAAAGTGTATTTTCCTGTGAAAAAGCTGGAAACAACATGGTTTTCGCAGATTTTTTTTTTTTTGTGGGAACATGATGGGACCTTTCACCCACCCCTAGCCTTAGACAGAAAGTTTATATATATATATGGTTCCCGAAAAAAGTGTCACGTGGATATTGGTAGCAATAATACCATTTAAGACAATTTTTATGTTTTTTGATCAATCAATATTTTGTTATACTGGAGAGCATTATTATTATTACTACTGGCACCTCTAGATATTAGGTTGGGTTGTTAGGGTAAGAAAAATACAAAGAAAATAAATTATCTTATTAGCACCAAACCCAGCCCTAGGACATACACAATAGGGATAATGATTAGAGGTGGTGTCTAAGGGACACTAATTGGTGCCATGCACCAGTGAGAATTAATATTAGACTTAATACACCATTTAAAAAACAGACAAATTTGAGATAAAATCAACAAAGATTCTCTCTATTATGCTGGGCGTACTATAAATCATGTATTGTACACCTTGCATTGTGTAAAGTGACAAGGAAAGTAGAGTGTCACACCAAAATGTTTAATATCCTCAAACGTAATTATGTAGCGCTCTAGTTTATGTCCATAATATTTAAATTGTGAGCAATAAACATCCATGTTTATAGGATACTACAGCACTCACAATATGCACTGCAGTTATTAAAGTGTGTCAATTGCCTAAATAAAACAGCAACCCAGCACTTCAAAAGATGTACTATCACATCAGGAAAATATTTAGTATCCTCAAGGGGTTATATTGTTTTAGATTATGAGTAATAAGTATCCAAATGTTTTTGGATACTGTAACATTCACAATCAGCATGGCAGCAATTGAACTGTATCTGCTTGCTTTTTTAGGATAATGATCTAACATTAGGACTAAGATGGATCTTTCAGAGACAACTGGGCTACCTTATGCCCTATTAAATTAGCAATAATATCAAACAAATAATACCCGTATAGTTCTGTGTTGTATGCAGGATATAATAGTAAGTTTATGAGTTGTTCGCCATGGCCAGCAAGAACGCCAAAGTGAAAATTGGATTCAAGTTTTACTGGTATTGGACACAACTAGAATTAGTCTTTATTCATTACTACATTGCCAGAGTCATGACATCTTATATTGTTAACTAGTGTAAAAGCCCATGTACACGGGTCAAGGTCCGGGTAATGTTAACCTTTTGATTGCTAGAGGGGTGCGTTGCATAATCCTCGGGCACTCAAAGGGTTAAGCGGTTGCTACCTCACTGCTCCACGCAATGCAATCACGCGCAGTAGAGAGTGCATGAACGCGCGTAGTCTCTACTGAGCATGACGGCTTCTGGCAAACATTCTAGCAAATTATTATATAGGATGCACTGCTTTGATCAGATGATCAGGTCATTTGTAGTATTGAATCGCGGGCTTGCTTTTGCTCTAACCCGCTGCAGCGAGAGGAAGCATGTATTCAGTATAGGAGTACAGACAAACGCACATCAATGATTGTTAAGCTATCTATGGATTTTGTATGCCCCATTTGCTAATCTACTAATTTGCAGTGTAGAGAGAAATTCTGATAAAGAGAAAAAATTGCATGGTATACAGTCCTTAGCCCTAATGCATGTTTCACCCACATTAAGCTTTTTCAAATAGTAGGTGAGGTTGGGTGGCTCAAGGATTGTTCCACCTTTCTTTTGAACACAGCGTCTAAAACAAATTTTTCATTACATATTTTTTGTATATTTTGTTCTAATCACACATCTGTCAAAAGCCTCAACATCCAGCTTCACCATATTACACAAATAACACTTCTCTCTCATTTAAATGGGGGTTTAATATCTTGAACATTACAAAGGTATCAAATTCTAGCTGTCACAGAGTTAATAGCTCCTTTTAAATCAATGGGAATATTGGAAATTTGTATATGTCCCTTATGGTGTAGCAGGAATTACCCCAGTTGTAATCTTTAGACTGAATGTTTGTTAAGAAAGATGTGACAAAGGTAGGTCATTCATAGTAACTGCCTTAATTTTTTTCTCTCTTGTCTGTTATCCCATGCTGTAGTGAGTAATCACAAATTCATACACTGTTTTTCCATGGAAACACGGAAGACTCATCTGTCAACTAGAATGTCGTTATAGAATGTGAAAGGCATTCACAGTCTTACTGTACCTTTTGGTGTTTAATTTTTTACATTATTGCAATATGTTTTTCACAGTATGGAAACTATAAAATAGCCCATAAATCAGGACTAATTTTTCTCTTCTCTCCAGAAAGTGTCATTGCTATAAAAATAGCAGTTAGCACACTCCATCTTTAAATTGATAGTAGCCAGTCTAGTACCTCAGTGTAATAACAAAACAGTATAGATCATTATGTTGCTATGAAACCATAAACATTATGAGGCCTGCTGAGCTTATTCATGGAGACAAACTTGAAATGTTTCTTGTGTGAATCTAGATTGATTTCTAAGTACTATATATGTACTGGGAATTGATGCTGCTTTCTGAAAAATACAGATTTTTATTTTGACACTTCAGATCAAATATAGGGAGAATACAACGAAGCACAGGAAGCTATGTGCTAACCCTAAGGCATTGTCAGGATGCAGGTCACTGGAGCCAGAGTGCACATTCTTAATAAGTCACTTAATTTGCATTGATTGTGCAACATCTGATATGGATCTCATACATGCCATCCCGTGGGTCTCAAAAGATTATATGAAAATGATAGGGGCATAGGGAGCCTGTTGGAGAAGAAACTGCTGTTTTTAGGATTGTAAGGTCCCTTTCAGCACCATTGAGCTTTGAAAATCTGAAGAACCAGTTTCTTGCCTGGATGTATCACCAGTAAGATAATCTGAGTGGTTCTAGTCTTGCCTGTAATTGTCCTCTGGAGAACGATGTGGGTAGGATTCGAGTGTCCATATTTTTATTTTTCCATTCCATTAAAGTTGAGGGGGGAAGTCCTCTCAGGGAGTCGGGGCTACTCACTAAAGATTTGAGGGGGGGGGAGGGACTGGGGAAAGATTGAGTTCCTTGTTACTGTCATGCCAGATAATCTGAGTGGTTCTAGTCTTGCCTGTAATTTTCCTCTGGAGAACGGTGTGGATAGGATTCGAGTGTCCATATTTTTGTTTTTCCATTCCATGAAAGTTGAGGGGGGAAGACCTCTCAGGGAGTCGGGGCTGCCCACTAAAGATTTGAGGGGGGGAAGGGAATGGGGAAAATTGAGTTCCTTGTTATTGTCATGCCAAATATGAAGAGAATGACTAAGCATAGGGTAATCTTTATGCTCTGGGAGAACACTTTGGTCAGCCCATAGTAACTGGATCACATTTGTCTGGTCAAAATCATCAAGTAAAGTCAATGTCCAATAGAAATTACCTTTTATAACTAGATCTAGGAATTTAGAAATGGCTGACGCCTGGTAATATCCCTGAATGTCTGGTAAGCCAAGACCCCCATACTGAGATGGTCTTATCAACATAGAGAATATCAACCTAGATTTCTTTCTTGCCCAAATGAAGGAGTTAATTTTTGACTGAAGTTTCATCAACAAGGATAAAGGGAAGCTAATAAGTAAAGTATTCAGAATATATAATATTTTAGGAAGAATTAACATCTTCACAATGTTAATACTCCCGAACCAAGACAATGTCGTAATGTTCCATCGATGGAAGTCATCATAGATAGACTCAAAAATAGGATCCAAATTTATATTAGCTAAGTCTTTAATAGCAGGAGAGATGTGAATCCCCAGATATTTGATAGAGGATTTTGCCCATTTGAAAGGAAACTTCTGTTTGAGTTAAAAAAGTATTTGAGTTGCCCATTGCCCAACGCATTGCAAAGCAATACATTGGTTACTCCTCTGGTACTCAAGGGTTAAGATTAGCTGTAGTACTGGTGTTTAGGGTTAGATTTGGGTACACATTGTACTGCTTTCCAGTGTACCTCTTTGACTCTGAAAGGGTAATGTTAGAGATATGATTAGATTTTAGCGTACATATTTCCAATAAATACATGGAATATTATTTAGATTTATTATGCTACAGTGTGTTTATGGAGGCACACCTGGCTAATGTGCATGCTATCTGGATAATATGCACATTAGCTAGTTATATTCACATTAGCTGGTTTCAGATATTTAACATAATATATATCCAATATTTTCAGTGCATTTTGTGCTTTTAAAACATAAATGCATATTTATTTAGTGACTCTGTACAAATGAAGCAAAAAGCAAAAGCCAGCCAGTGAAACACTGAATGATGAAATGATCCTAGGAAAATAAGACAGTATACACTGTATGTAAATCACACATATTACTAGTGATTATCATTCTTTGGTGCTGCTGTGTACCAAAAATAAACAGGTGTTTCTATTCTTATATACTTCTGGGAAAAAATATCTAACTTGTTATTTGTGTGGCTTAATGTAATATCAAGTATTATTATAATAATATCCCTTTGATGGTAAAATATTAAAAAGGGTTATATCTACTTAAACTATGTCCCAACATCTTTTTAACCCTTTGAATGCCAGAGGGGGTATACAACGCATTGCAAACCATGTGTTGCGTACCCCTCTGACACTCAAAGGGTTAAAATGTATGTATATACGTATTTATTTATTTAATGAATATTAATTTATTTGTCAAGGACACATTCTGGTACTCAAAGTAACATGGGTAAAATAATAAAAGGTGAATGGATCCCATTTTATTTATTTATTTATTTATTTAAGTAATATTAGGATTTAATCTTCACAATGAGGTTTAATAAACACCTAATTAAGACAAAGAACCATGACAGAAGGATGATGTTGAATAAATACCACTGTTATCAAACGGTGCTTTAAATGGATGGAGAATATAGTCTCGTTTAACCTTTTGCTGCCTCATATGCTATATGGTGGCTGTCTTCATAGAATGCACCAGGAACTGATGCAAATCACAGTGCTAATTATTTTATGCATTGTAGAGATGAAGTCCATTTCTACAAGGAGGCCACAGAGGAAATATGGAGTCTGTACATACATTTGTAAACCATGATTGGAGAGTACATTACATGTAAAACTTAAATAACTCCCCCCATTTCATTTTTTTATAAATCATATATTTATTGAGTTTTGAATAGATATTATAAAATTGTAAAACATTAAATATTAACACATTAAGCTATACCATCCTGACATGTATCTTAGATTTATCTTTTTTTTTTTTTTAATTTTAAGTAGACTTTATTGAAGAAATGCAAGATACAGAGGAAAAGTATAAATCACTCAAATATGTTGACAAAATGTAATAACATTATTGACAAGGTAATGAAAATCAGACTTATCTCTTACTGGATATCAATGAGGAAAAGATAGGCCGTCAGACTTGCATATTTGGCTGTCTAAATAATGACACAGGTAGAGGAGGCAATGAGCTACAGCTACGAGTAAGGAGAGCAAAATGCAAGAGAAGAACATTAAGTATATTATTCGAGTGGAAAACAAGGTAGGTGGAAATGGATTTAGAGTTATTAACCTCAGGCATTGGGAGAGCAATGTAATGATATCTAAATTAATCTCAAGTGGCCATAGGGAAGGAGAGGAGAAAAAAAAATTCCTTCAAGGAAGGGCGGTGTAAATTTGACAAACCTCATGAGGGGGAATGGTGCAGAACAAGCATCATTTATCACCAAAGATGTCTGATCAACAAGATATGACAGAACGGACATCAATGCCCTATGGTTCATGCAAGCACAGTCACCATACTAAGAAAGGACTAAAGCGATATCCATTTATCCAACCATTGTTGCCAATTACATAGAAAAGATGCAGTTGTAGAGTTGTTACTGGCATTGCAGCGTTCCATGGATATGAGAGTGTCCATATGTTGGAGCCATAGAGAGGATGTTGGGGTGATGTAGATTTCCAAAACAGAGGAATCAATGATTTAGCAACTGTAAGCATAAGGATTAATGGAAACTTATATTTGCGAGCCTCTGTGGGAAGCATTAGCGTGGAGAGATGAAAAAGATAGAAAAGAGGATCCAGAGGAATGAAGAATCCAAAAACAATGGAAATAAAATCCAGAACCTTAGTCCAGAAGGGTACAATTAATGGGCAAGTTGACCAGATATGAAGCATCGCACCCAGGTCAGATAGGCATCTCCAACAGGAGCGGGAGGCATTTGGATATAGATGAGACAGTTTCATAGGGGTATAATACCACCCGGGGATTATTTTAAAATTGAGTTCTCTTAATCTAGAATCATGTACTAGTAGGAGATTATTTTTAAATAGTGTCTTTATTTGAGAAGGATTGAGAAGAACATTCAAGTCACTCTCCCATAAGGCAATGAAATAAGGAGTTTGTGCTACAGTCAAAGGATGTAAGAGCTGGTAGCTGAAAGAGAGAGGTTTCTTAGGGGAGACTTGAGCCAGGCTAGTCTCAAAGGTAGACAGAGGTCTACAATGATATCCTTCCAGAATCATATACCATAGCCAATGACTTATCTGGGCGATGGTCCATCATGGAATTCGTAAAGAGGATAAGGAATGTGAAAGGGAGGAGAGTGAGGAGACTCCGTCTTTTGGTAATAGATGTTGCAGTGAGGTCAAATTGTGAGACCGCAGGGTGTCTAGGTGACTACTGGAAAGCTTAATAGGAAAGGTTGGGTTACCAGAGAGTGTGATGAGTGGAGAGGGAGACTTGGAAAGAGTGTACTTGCCATTAACAGCAGACCAAGTGTGTAGAACATGTTCCAAAATAGGATGAGAGGTACACGAGCGCAGGAGTGAGGAAGAGGGGGACCACAAAAGTTGGCAGAAGTGATAACCACCCAGTGCATCAGCGACAGCATGCGTCCAACGTGTGGGGTTGGGATTCGTAAAGTCATATATTTTGCTTAAGGCCGAGGCAAGATAATATTTGGAAATGTCAGCTAGGCCTAGGCCCCCCAATCTAGGATGTCTAGATAGGATGTCCTGATTAAGTCTAGGGCGTTTGGAGGCCAAAATATAAGAAGCAGGATGTAATCTCAGAGATGATACGATTAGGAATACGAATTGGAAGAGCATTAAAATGGTAAAGTATTTTTGGAAGTATCATCATTTTGACAACACTGATTCTTCCAAACCATGAGATATACAGTTTGGACCATTGAGCTAAGTCAGATTTAATGGAGAAAAGTAAAGGCCTGAAATTTAAGTCATGGAGGTCGTCTATGGAATGGGAGATCTGAACGCCTAAGTATTTTAGGGAGGATCGTGTCCAACTATATAAGAGTGAATTCTGAAGAGAGGAGAGCTGAGCTAAAGGTATGTAAATACCCAGAATTTTAGACTTAGAATAGTTTATTTTTGCCTGGGAGTAAGCACAAAAAGCAGCTAATTCTTTGGAGATGGCTGGAAGTGTAGTAAGAGGGTTTGTTATAAAGAACAAAATGTTATCCGCATAGGCGGCAAGTTTATGTTCGTGATTTTTGATCACAAGGCCAGAGATACGCAAGTTAAGCCAGATTAAGTTAAGGAATGGCTCAAGGGCAAGAACAAATTGTAATGAGGAAAGAGGGCACCCGTGTCCCATCCCATTTGTGATAGGAAAGGCTTCTGAACACATCCCATTAACTTTCACTTTGGCAGAGGGAGAGGAATACAGACTGAGAATGGTGGATAGCATTTTGGGACCTAAATGAATGTTTTTCAAGACTGCCTCTGATCCTATCGAATGCCTTTTCGGCATCGGTAGAGAGAAGGGCAAGAGGGAGGTGTCTCGATTTTGCAGAGCAAAGAAGAGTGATTGTCAAGGCAGTATTGTGCCTAGTTTCCAGACCCGGAACAAAGCCGCTCTGATCAGGGTGAATCAAGTGTATAAAATGGGGCCTTAGCCTATTTGCATGTATCTTAGCAAAAAGTTTAAGATCGGTATTGAGTAAAGAGATAGGCCTGTAATTGCTACAAACATGTGGGTCTTTGCCTGGTTTCGGAATGATTGCTATAAGGGCCTCAAGAGATTGTGAAGTAAATGGGGCACCATCTCGGATGGCGTTGAATTCCAGGAGCAGATGTGGTGAGAGAGTCTGTGTAAAAGTACGATAATATGATAATGCAAACCTATCTGGGCCTGGACTTTTGCCTGGTTTTATAGATTTGAGAGCCACCTCTAACTCAGACAAAGAGATGGGGGCTACTAGTGTCAAAGCGTCATCAGGTGAGAGAGAAGGGTCATGAGCAGACTTCAAATAAACTGCTATAGAGGGATTCAAACAAGTAGAGGGCATATCATCAACGTTTTCTAGATTATATAACGAGTGATAGTATTCACAGAAAGCAGATGCAATGTCAGGAAATGTTTTAGAAAGGGAACCAGAGCTGTTTTGAACAGCAGGCACTGCACAAAAGAGGCCAAAAATGCACCACTTTTGTTTCCTTCTATATACTGCTTGTATTTGAACCACATGTGGGACTTTTTGTTGTAGTAATTGCATTTTGTTGTAGTAATTGATTCAAAGATTTCTTTGCAGAGAGGAGTTCTGCCTTGTCCGCTAAAGATAGTGAATGTTTATGCTTGGATTCTAATGACCTGTTTGAGAGGAGGAGATCATCGATCTGACGCCATTTTTCATGTTTTTTAAATGCACCATATTTAATAAAATGCCCACGAGCTACACATTTGTGCGCCTCCCAAACCGTAGGAGATGCGACTTCCGAGGAGTTGTTAAGATCAAAGTAGTCAGTCAAAATTTTTTCCATGTCAGTACATATTTGTGGATCTGATAAGAGAAGCTTGTTAAGAGACCAAGTCCTAGGGGAGGTAGAATGGTCCAGTGGAGAGAGAGAAAAGGAAACCAGTGAGTGACCTGACCATGAGTTACTTTCAATCATGTTGAGTTCGCCAGACATCTATCAGTTGGAGTCGAGAAAGTGGATCAGTTGAGATAATTTAAAGTGTGATTTCTCTGAGGAGCAGTCTAGTTCCGGATCAAGAGCAATATTAAAATCACCTCACAATGATAGGACAGTCTGCTATATCATCAAGCTTCTGGAGGAAACGGGAGAAAAAGGAGATTTGATTAGAACTGGGGCCATATTCGGAAGCAAGGATAATGGGCGAGTTGCATAGGAGGCCTTTCAATATGAGATATTGACCTGACTCATCAGAGAATTGTTCCAAAAGTGACCAAGATAAAGTAGACTTGAGTAAGATTCCTACTTCCTGTTTTTTGACTGGGGTGGAAGAAAAATAGGAGGTCGGATATGTACGATTGTGAAATTGTGGGGATGCGGACGCACAAAAATGGGTCTCCTGGGCAACAATTACATAAGCATTTAGTCTATCGAAGTATGCAAGACCAATAGAGAGCTTTCCTGGGAAATTCAAACCGCGGACATCGACCGTTATCGTCTTAATTGATGCCATCTATTGGATGCGTATTAGTGCCAAATAACACCATACCCTGACACTGAACACCCTCTGAAGGAAGAAAAAAAAAGGGTCAGGGAGGAGAGGAGGGAGAGTGGAACACACCAAAGTGCAGAGTGAGTTTGTGCAATGCATGAGCGGAATGGTAACAGCTAGGAAACATATAATACACTCAAAAGGTGCCATAAAGGCAAGAGGGTAATGGAGACCTGCCATGGGATTAGTAGGAAGGTGTGGTTGTTGTGTGTAAAGTGAACTAATTTAAGCGACAACAATGCTGGGTAAGGAGTAAAAGTGGACCATTGAGAGGAGGGGATATAGGAGTGCATAGAGAAAAAGGGCCCTGGGCAGGAATGAAAAATCCTAAAGAACCGGACAGAAATTCTAATTATAGTTAAATATGTATAAATGCATAGGGAACTGTTCAATAAGGCAGTAGCAGAGGGTATACAGAGATAATAAGGAAGACCCCAACATAGAGAGTGATACTTGGTGGAGCATGTAGGGACAAAAGAGGAAGTGGGAGTTTTAATAGAAATTGAATCATATCAACTAGTGGAATCTATATCAGCTCTCCTCAATGAGTGCAGAAGTGGCAAGCATTGAACAAGGGAGGGAGTATATAAATGTCAACTCAGAGAAGGGTGGAGATAGCCAAAAGCATCATTAGTAGGTATAAAATTAAGTAAAACTGTAGGAGAGACAAGGCAGTCAACAGAGACCCCCAATAACTGCGACACAACAGGGAGACAGTGAACCCCAGGTGTACAATCAAACACCACAAGATGTCAAAAGGATTCACCCAAATATATATAGGCATAATAAGTGATACTAAGCGTGCCAGGGGCAGCAGTATATATGTAATTTCGATGGTTGACTATATAAACAAATTTGATGCATAAGTAATATATGGTCCTGCTGAAGTATAAGCAGAGCAACATAAGTTGTAAGTAAGAATAACTTTAAGGTCACAACTAATATTTATTGAATTAAAGAAGCAAACATGCAAACATTTTGAAGGTTTAGCACAATCTCCTGGGTCCAGGTCACCATATGATCGATGAATCATAATGGTAAGCAGATAGAACTTGGGAGATATGGAAAGAATATTTAGAAGGCTGTGAATAGCAGATCTACAACCCACGAAGTGCTCAAGAAGTAAATACCCGTAACCTACACCACGACTTTAGTGCCAGTCAGCGGTAAAAGGCACAACAGGAGGAGAGACCAAATGGTGACCTGTACTAGTACAAACAAACACTGTGTAAAATGAAATAGGTGAGGGTCCTCAAAATATAGAGGATGCCATATAGAGTATAGAGAGATTGGGGATAGAAGAAGAGAAAGATACAGGGGAGGATGAGAAGAGAAGCATACTTTTGAGATCCTGAGTGTAAATGAAGATATTAATAACCGGAGATCAGTGGCATTATGTCCCCGTATGTAACGGTTTTCAGTACACTCAGAGGCCCAAGAAGCACTCTCTACCAGAGAGTGACACAATAGCGACTATGCCCTCAAAGGGTGAGCGAGGCCCTGAAGGAATCACAGACTACCGGACAGTACTGTAACTGGAGGAACAGTGTAACGCCACACGGAATCAACATGAACTGCGACCCAAGGATAATGGCACCGGACAACAAGGGTTAACAGACGCTTGCTCGATGGCAACTGCCATGTGGTAGAGACGACTGAGGCACCCAGGAGACCAACCTCAGTAAGGGAGCAGTAACAAGCCAAGCATATGGTGTGCCAATGAAAATAGCACGGGTTAATAGACGCTCAGGCTTAATGGTGACTGCTAGGTGGAGGAAAACTAACTGAGGTGCCCAGGAGTCCAACCTCAGTGGTAGTGCAGTAACAAGCCAAGCGTATAGTGAGCAAACGAGATCAGCTTCACCCCTGGGGTAGGGAGATAAGAGGCACAGGAGCGTAAATGGGTCGCAGTAGCTGAACGGTTAAGCAGCACTCGAGGCCGCCAACTGGGTCAGCACACTCAGACAGAGCACAGGAAAGTACTCTTTACCGGAGTACCGGGCACGGTAGTGAACCAGGTCGATGCACAGAACAGGAACGTCAGCCAGGCCGGGTCGGTACACGGAGCAGGAATGTCAGCCAATCCAAGTCGGTACACGGAGCAGGAACGTCAGCCAGGCCGTGTTGGTACATGGAGCAGGAACATCAGCCAATCCAAGTCGGTACACGGAGCAGGAACAGAATCAGAGAGAGTAGTCAGGCAGTCTGGGTCATACACAGGATTCACATGATAACAACAGCAAGCACTAAGCAACCGGAACACCACGAAAGGGCCCTGAAGGAGTGACAGGGCGCAATACTTAAAGGCTACCACTGGGTGGCGCAATCTCACGCTAGCCAATAAGAAGGGATCAGGAACAATGCTGTCAAAATGTCGCCAGCAATACACGGGCACCATGATACCGTAACCCCGTCAAGTGTGTAGGTGGGAGGAGAGAGGAAGGAAAAGAAGGGATGAAAAGTACAAGAATGGTAAAACCAGTTACTTTTCAGTAGGCTCAAAATATACAGGAATCAGGACCAGTTAGATAAGTCCATCAAGTATTGTTGGTATCAAAGTAGGTATCAGTCCTTTACAATTTCAGGTCCAAGCAGCAATCGCAGAGGGAGAAGAAGGAGGAAGGAGTTTACATTGCTTCTTTTTCTTGTTTATAGATGCGGCATCTTCCTCAGCCCGTTTCTGAGATCTTTGATTCAGGGAGTCAGTTGAGGATCAGGGATCGATATCCCCAGAATATTGCAGAAAGTGGGAACATCAGTTGGGGAGAATATTGTTGCCGATTCCCCGTCATATGTGGTGTGGAGAGAGAACGGGTATCCCCAGCGATACCTAATCTGACAGGAGCGGAGGTGATCCATAAGCGGCTTGATGGCACTGCGCATCTGAAGGGTTCTTGGATCCAGGTCATTAAACAGACGGACATCAACACCAAACATTTTGACCTGACCAAGGTCTCTGCTTTTGCACATTATAGTGTCCTTTAGGTCAAAACGATGTACACGGACAACCACATATCTGATATAGGCACCATTGTAATCTTTGGGTTTCAACGCCCGATGTGCACGATCAATCAGAATCTGGCCTGAATGGTCATCTCCCAGAATTTGCTTAAAAAGTGAAGTAACAGCGGAGACTAAATTTTGGGGTAGGATGGATCCCGGGATATTTTTGATCCTAATATTTGAGCGTCGGCCTCTATTGTCGAGGTTGTCAACATGCCATTGTAGTTGCTGGATTGTGTCTCGTTGTTCCAAAACCAGTTGCTCCAAATTGTTAAAACTGTCAGCAGATTGCATTTGGGTCTCTTCAAGCGGTGTAATTTTTTGCACAAGTAAAGACAAGTCAGCTTTGTAGGCAGACATTTCAGCGCGCAGTGTGGTCTTAAGATCATCAGCATGGGCGATATAGTCATCCTTGGACATCAATCTCGCCAAAAATCTTTCAAGGTCCGCCCTAGTCAAAGGCAGGTCTGTCACAACATTAGTAGATTCAGACATTAAGGTGGAGAGAGAACAATTTAGCATTGTTTCCTCCATGGCGCTCAAAGCTTATTGCTCTGTCACTGTTGAAGTTGGAAGCGAGGAGGATGATGGAGCCTGAGTAGTGAAGGGGCGTTGCGTAGTAAGGAAAGATTTGATGTTGCCCTTCAGTGAGGTGGATTTCACTCTCCTTCCTCTCATTAGTATGAGGAGAAGAGGACACAGCACGAATATTTAGTAAAATTGAGCAGGTGATGCTGGTGAAAGCATATAAATCCAGTCTTATAGTCCCGGAGCGCTCTGAACAAGCATCCAACGCCATTGCAGGTCAGGCCACGCCCCCCATATTATTTTTTAACACTTTCCATTCTGTTCTAATCAAGATGGAGAAATGGGGATGTACTATTACCCCTCCCCCTCACAAAACACACAGATGCACGTATTCCTTATATACATGTTAAATGTTATAAAATGATTAATCCTTCCATTGCTGTTGTGGTTAACTGAAACCATGCTGCCAACAGAGGGGTTAATCAAAGGTTAAGGTGGAGGTGAGATAGTTTAATGTTTTTACGTTCGTTAAATCTTTTGTTGCCAGCACAGGGAATTCACACCAGGCAATGGAGAAGTATATGACAGAGAGGGAAGCTGTGGGGAGAATGTTTGGGAGCACTATTAATAACTGTATGTTCATTCAAGGTACTGGGAGTGCTTTTGTATTCCAGTTAACCCTGCCTGATTTAGTGCAAGGTAACAGGTCATTATCTGTGTGCTTTTCTTGTTTTTAGGGGTGGATGCATTTTTTGGGGCCCCCCAAAATGTTTTTATGGCCGCATTTTTTCTTTTAAACTACATTTGGTAATCAAATTTCCATTCTGAGACATGCTGTAATCTCTTGAATTGGCAATGAGAATGATCTAATCATGTGACAAATAGCTGATTTACTATAATCAGAGCTGAGGTATTTCATTATTTACCCTTTGAGTGCAAAAGAGGTATCCAAAACATTGCATTCAAAGGGCAGCATTTTTTTTAAAACTGTATTTGGTAATCGAGTACCCAATCTGAGAAATGCTGCAATCTCTCAAATAGGCAGTTAAAATTATTTACAGTTGTGGCATATAGCAGATAAACAATAATCAGAATGTAGGTCTTTGATTATTACATGTTTTAAGTGTTAAAAAAGTAGTTTGCTAAACTTTAGGGCGAGATTGATCAAAGTTTATGTTCTGACTGTTGCTGGTAATTTATGGAAAAATTGTCACACAACTTTATTGCATATTACCAAAATTTGAGCATGCTGATCTTGCAGTTTGCAATGGTCTAGTTTCATTATGATATTACAGCAGATAGTATGCATTGGTTTAGTCACTAACAACCATGTATGTGTGAAGCTTATGTGTGCATTTGTGCATTTTTCCCAGAGAGAACTGATTCATAATTGCCATTATCATCTTCTGGCCAAATTATGCAAAACAGGAAATAACATTACCATTAATGTTCCATTAATGTTCCTTAATTAGTACATAATACTGCTGTGAAGTTTATACATTTTATTCATGGTGACAGGTCCTCTTCAAACACACCATTAATGCATTGTGTATAAAGTAACGGAGACACCTGTAGCATCTGAGAGACTAATATGTAAATTGTATGTATGTATATACACTGTATTATAGTGAAACACAAACATTTTCTATATTTCTGTGCAGGGGCGGATTGTGGTGCAATACCAGCCCGGGGGATTTTCTTATTTAACTGGCCCACTAGCTGGTATTTGAGAGCCAGGTTGGGGGTGTGGGTACACAGTGCATTGCTCAGCAATAAATAGTGTATGCAGTATATTATAAGTTATTAACCACTTGCATGCCAGAGAGATGCACAGTAATGCATTCTGATATTAACCCATGGATTGTCCCATAGATGCACACCACATTGCACAGGAATATGTATCTCAATGAATAACCCCTTGTGAGCTAAAGAGGCATAATTAATCTGTAACTGACATCTTTATTCATCTTTCTGGTATACAAGGGGTCAATTACTCATGAATTAAGCCTCTAGCATGCAAGGGGTTAAACAGTGAGGTACTGCCTAAGAGGAATTCAGTGGGTTAATAGTAGAATAAAACAGTGCTGTAATCCTGTCTGGCATGTAAATGGTTAATAACTGATTATTTATACCTATCTAAAAAATACAGGGGATTAAAGGGTTAAAACATCTACATTAAACCTATCTAGCAACAATACAGTTAGTTAATAAAAATTAATACCATTTGGAACTTCCAGGTAGTTGGGACCCAGAAGCTTTGCCTGCTTATCTTGCACTGCACCAGGACACACTGCAGGCAGATCAGGGACAGCTAAGTCAGCCTTGGGGGTGGGACAGATAGAGTGAACAGGACCACGTCTTCACTACTGCTTTGGTGAGTTGTGCCTACGGTCCACAAAGTTGTGGACTGGAGAGGTGAGATCATCTGATCTCCCTACCGGCCCATAACTGAGCGGCCCACCGGGGGATGTCCGATCCCCCGATAGGACAATCCGCCCCTGTTTCCGTGTTCGCTTCTCTAGAGAGTTATGATTTTCTAGTGAAAAGTCCGTGCAAATTGCATAATTCTCAATAAAACATGCTCAATTTCTTGCATCTATCTTTTCAGTGCTGTATTGTTAAATATATGTACTTGCAGGTGTGTGCTACAGATTATTATTCAAAATCAGACCTTGTGGTGAGGCATCAGAACCCCTCCTGATGCCCCTCAACTAGGTGGGAGATCAGTAGTGGGGATCCAGGAAAGCAAGGGAGATCCCCTGCTTCAATCCAACCTCAAGTGCTGGGTAAGAGTAGGAGGGATCAAGAAACCCATGCACATCAATTAGGAGGCTTTCCTTCATTGACATGAGAGGATTTCTCGATTCCGCCTACTACTACTACTGGGGTACTCCGGGTAGAATGGAAGCAGGGGAGCTCTGAAGCACTCTTGCTCCCTTATGCCACCACTATTGCTTTCTCATCCATATTGTCTGGGAGATCAGGTGCTGGGGGCATCAGAAGTAGTCCTCCTTTTAACCAGTGGGAAACATTTATTATTATTATTTTTAATATTGTTATTATTTAAACATTGGCAACAATGTTTGGTTGAGCCCTGCTTAATCATTATCCAATCATACTTTCCAGCCATGTCCCCTGTCAGCAAACCAGATTCACTATATACATAGTATATATTTAGCTAGTTACTGATTTGAGCTTTCTTCTTCATAAATACACAGGTTTTGCATACATATTGTATGGGAAAAGAACAGCAATTGAAAACAAATGAACATTTACATAAAAATTCACCCAATGACACATCCTAGCCCTTTTTTAACCACTTGGATGCTAGAAATCTTTCCAACATATTGTAAAGAAATGCATTGAAGACATCTGTAGCTTCCAAGTAATTAAATCCTTTATTTAGCTACACTGCATATTAAATCATATGAATGTGTTAGAAAATGTTAAGCCCATTGAATGTTAGTGAAGTCTCAAGAACGTTGCAAAATGATTCATTGAAAACCTCTGTAGCACTGAAATAGCTAGCAGTGCATCAAGCCTTTTTGTTTATATAAAGATAGAATCTCACTAGTACACTTATAGAGATCCTTCTAATAGTCATACATATGTATGTCATTCTATGTCTTTGTCATTTTTGAATTTTTATTATTGTAAATGTTCATCTATGTAAGCTGTAGAAAATAGTAAAAATGCAAATGATATTTTACATTCTTTCATGACAGCAGTACTTGCAACAATGAGATAGAGAGTGGAAGTTACATTATGCAGATGAACTAATGTGACTTTCATTTTTCCTGTATGGTTACATTTTGCAGCTAATGGAGACATTGTTCATAAATAGCTTCTTTTGTTTTGTATAATATGAATAGAATTTGTGCTGGGCATAGTACAAATTAATATTCTTTATTATAATGCAAATAATGCAGGTGTTCAAAGATAGACTGAATTGAATACATGACTAATATTATATCATGGGGCAAGTAATGGAACCCAGTAGGTGAAGGATAAATAGAGTGATTTGGGCAAGGTAACCACTTTCCACCAAGGCTTGATCCCAAGGCTTTAAGCAGCCACAGTACAGAAACACTCAGTCTAGGTAAGGTATCCAATAACCAGAGGCAGAAGAGTAGTCATTCAAATCTGAGTTGTGGCAGGATGAACAGATGCAGGGTAAGGAGACAGGCCAAGTTGAGGAAATCAGAATGAGAACTAGAAACAAGCTGAGGCCAGAAGGACATAGAGAAAGCAAAGTCCAAAATAAAAGTCAAGGTCCAATGGCAAGGAGCAATAGCAAAGGCTAAGACAACTAAGTTCAGTACTCCAGGCTAAAATATAATGCTCACTACCCACTTACAGCTCAAATGTAATTACAACCAGTCAGAGTGACAGGGAGCAAATGTAGACAACTAGCTGGTGATTTGAAACCCACGAATGAGTGCAACTATGGAGTGCACAGGAGCAGGTTCACAAGCATGGGAGGGAGAGAAACACAAGAAAATGGGAGTCCTGACAGAAAGCTACAATGGCTAACCTATCTGCCAAGAAGATAAGGTATCCTGACATTGACTCCAAAGGGGCAAGCTTCTGGTGCCTTAAGAAGAAGGTTGATCATTGTGATATAGGTGAAAGGTACTCAAGCTGATGAACTTGAATGCCAGATGATGATTTCCAGGAAGTTCTTCTGAATCATAGACTCTCCACTGAATTAGATACTTTAGAATGTTCAATTCTTCATGTTTAGCCTCATCAATTATGACTGGAATAAGGGTAGCAATGCCAGGAATATTGCCAGGAACATAAAGCGTAAGCAGGTACATGTGGAATATGGGATGTATTTTTCTGGAAGGTAATCAGAATAACCAGTAGGCTACAGAATTGACTTGGGCAGAAGTGGGAAATGGGCCAACATTTCCATCCCCAATGAATTTAAGGCACATGCTAGTTACAAGTTGAGTGTGGAAAGCCAGACTTGATTGTTAGGCCTATAAGGCCAAGTCAGAGATGAGAAAAATATTATAGCACTCCTGAGATTTCATGAGGGTTTTCTGAAGAACTTGAAAGTTATCAAACATGGAGCAGATATGTACTTCAGATGGAGAAGAGTCCACTGGAGTAGACAGCAAAATTGTTTCCAGAAATGAGAAGTGAATTGAGTACCTCTGTCTCTTAGAGTATTCCATGGAGATTAACTACCTCCTTCAGAAATACTGATGCTACTCCAGCAACAGAGGGGAGATGCTTTAAAGAAATGAAATGATCCATATTTGAAAATGGTTTTCAACCACAAAAAATAGTACTGTATGCCATTGAGATGGTGGCAAGTCAACAATAAAGTCCCTTGAAATTAAAGCAGAACTACTACCCGACACAATCTTTAGCTTCACTAAGTCCCCATCTGATGACTAGCTGCTTAGTAGCGCTAGTCACCAGAATAATTACCTTATTTAATAGATTTCTGCTCTCTTCCATGGGTGACAGGCAGGACGGAGCGCAGACATCTTGCCATTATGATGTCCGCTTGCCTGCGCTGTCAGTCCCAGCCGGAGCCAAATGGCTCCTAGCAACACCTCCTAGACCTGGCTGAGAGTGACAGTGCAGGCGCGCGGACGTCAAAATGGCAAGATGTCCGCACTCCGACCTGCCTGTCACCCATGGAAGAGAGCAGAAATCTATTAAATAAGGTAATTATTCTGGCGACTAGTGCTACTAAGCAGCTAATCGCAAGATGGGGACTTAGTGAAGCTAAAGATTGTGTCGGATGGTAGTTCCGCTTTAAACTCCACACATTAATTGAAGCAGAAAATGGAATCAGAAGGCTGCAGTGATTAATTATGGGACTTTGGATTGCAGGAAAGATAATGTAGTGCCGTTGTTCAAAAACTGGGCAAGATCCAAACCAGCCAATTATAGACCTATGAGCTTCACTTCCATAGTGAGTAAAATATTGGAAGGGTTACTAACTGACTGTATTCAGAACTATGTGAAGACAAACAATATTATTAATAGGAGCCAGCATGGTTTTATGAAGAATAGATCATGTCAGACTAATTTACATGCATCTTATAAAAAGTCAAACTATAAGTAACAATTTAGAAAACGGAATTGCTTCTGATGTAGTATACTTAGGTTTTCCAAAAGCCTTTGATACAGTGCCTCACAACAGGTTACTGCATAAATTAAAAGTCTTTGGTTTGGGAGGTGATATCTGTACATGGATTGATAATTAGTTAAATGATAGATGGCAGAGAGTTGTTGTAAATGGAGCCTTTTCAAGTTGGTCTAAAGTTGTAAGTGGGGGGTGCCACATGGTTCAGTCCTGGGCCAATGCCTTTTAATTTGTTATGAATGATCTAGAAGTGGGAATTGAAAGTAGTGTCTTAATATTTGCTGATGACACTAAGCTGTATAAGGAAATACATACAGAGCTGGAAGGTTTTTTTCTCTGCAGAAGGATTTAGATAAACTGAGTGAAAGGGTAGAAAAGTGACAGATGATACTTAATGTAGATAAATGTAAGGTTATACATTTGGGCTGTAGAAACAAACAAGCTACATATACACTAAATGGGAAACTACTTGGAGAATCCCCATTATAGAAAGATTTAGGAGTACTGAGAGATGGTGGCCAAATTGGGTTTGCTTACATTAGAGAAGAGACATCTAAGTGGTGAAATGATTACCATTTACAAATATATTCAAGGTCAATACAAAGAACTCTCCAATGAGTTATTTAGTTAAAGAGCTGAGCTTAGGAGGAGAGATCATCCATTAAGACTAGCGGAAAGGCGTTTTCAACTAAGACAAAGGCAGGCATTTGTTACAGTAAGAGCGGTAAAGCTATGGAATTCTTTGCCTCAGGATTCTGTGCTTGCAGATATTGTAACTGCTTTCAAAAAAGTAATAGATACCTATCTACCACAGAACAATATTGAGAATTATGACCGTTGGATACAAAGCAGAAAGGTCGTTGATCCAAGGAACTATCTGACTGCCAGTTAGGAAGGATTTTTGTACCCACTTGGGCTTAATTGGAACTGGCTTTAATGGGGGTTTTTTAGCATTCAACTGGATCAGCATGGGTTATTTGGCATGGGCTGGACTTAATGAATGCATTTCTTTTTCAGCCTCATTAACTATGTTTTTGTTTCTGACACACACACAGGACAGGATTCAAGACTGTTTTACCACATCTGGAAGTTTAGGTCCCCAGAAATGTGGATCCATGGATGTACAATTGGAGTTTATAATAAAATCCTTGTTTAACTGTCTGAGATCAGATGGAAATATCTCCCTAAGTCTTTTCCCTTGCTTTCAGTGCCTAGGAGAACCAGCTGCACCTCACTGATGAGGCCCAAAAAAAGGCCTAAACATATGTCTAGGGTTAGCAGGGCTTCCTGTCCAGAAGGGACTTGCCTGTCATTGAACTGCCCCTTTGTGTGGGATTAGTTTAATATATGTGGAAAATTCTCCTCTGCAATGGCACTAAGAGCAAAAATGTGATTCTGAGCGGTGACCAGTCATAGAACAAGATATTGTGCTTTTTTTCATCCTCAGTGCCTTTGACATTTTGGTAACTTTTTTGAAGGGCAATCCAGATATGGACCCCTTTCTCTCAGAGCCTAGGGAAACCAGCTGCACCTTACTGACAAGGCCCAATGAGGATGAAATGTACGTTTGGGGTTGTTTGATTTTCCCATGTAGATGGGACTTGCCCATCATTTTAGAACTGTACTGGCCCTTTTGGCAGGTTTAATCTGATATTTAAGTCGAAAATTCTCCTCTGTAATGGTACTAGAGAACTAAAATGTGATGCTTCTGAGCAGTGACTAACCATGAAACAAGCCATTGTGCTTTTCTTCCTCCTCAGAGTCTCTCACATTTTTGTACTTTGTCATGTGTGGTTTGCAGACGTGTCTTCTTGTATCTACATTTCCATTCTTATAACCCTGGCAGTGTATAATATAGAAATGAAATTGTGAGAAAATAAAAGCAAGGTAAGCCTGTCTTGGTTTTATTCATTTTGTGAAAGAGATTCAAGATTCTCATGTATGCTAACATAGTAATGGCGTGTAGAGCTCTGATACTATTCCTCTATCACATGCTTGATAGTCAGGAGTTCCCAGTTTCCAACAGCATAATTATCCTCAACTAGGGACAGCTTCTGGGAAAAAAATGGCACTGGATATAAAACTCCTTTAAGCCCTTTTCTTTGAGAAAGAATAGCTTGGACCCTTCCACAGTCAAGGGTTGAGTGGTGTCATTATGTATCAGGAATGGAGCAGAAGTGCCTTGAGGTTTTTAAAAAGTGTCTTGAGCTGAAGAAGACCATGAAAAGTGTTTCTATAGGTGGATTAAATCCATGATTGGCTGAATAATGTGGATAATATTCCTTATAAAGCTCCTTTTAAATTTGAAAATCCAATAACTCTTTCAACCTCCTTACATTTGTATAGAACATACAATGATTGCAGTGACCCTGTGAGGAGCTGTGTGGAAAATGCAGTTAGTCAATCTGTCACAATGATGTATTTTTTCCAGTTTAGTAAACCCAATGATCACAGGTGATCATACTCTGTAAACATGCCTGCTGTGAGACACTAGGTTTTCGATTGTATAACTTCTCACTTGTATTGCAAGCATTACTACTAAACTAAGTGCTGATCGGAAAAGATACCCATCTTCTGGAGGTATTCTGTACCGACTGAAAAATATACCCATTTTCCAGAGGTATTCTCTCACCTGGTCAACTGGTTCAGCAACAAGCATAAGCCACATAAATCCACCCTCTGGCCTAACACTCTTCACAGATATATGTTCCCCCAACTCTAGTGAGAAGAAGGAACATCAATAGAAACTAAGTAATGCTCGATGTTTGACTCATTGTCATATGTTGACCTTGAGCTAGTTTCATAACCCCTTTCCCAAACGCTATCAGCACTAAGAATTAAAGGGATAGTAATGTTTCAAAATAAAAGCAGCTCCATTTAATCTTCATAGTATTTAGGCCATGGAGAGTGTTATTTCAATACTGTCGGAGTTGTAGGGAAATACCTGAAATACCTGAAAAACCTGTGAAAGGGGCCAGGGTTTCCATTGTTCTCAAAGTAAGAAGATTGCCCCTTGCTGTGAGCTGTCTGGTCTTGAGACCAGATTCCGCATCTGAGGGGAGGTGAAAGGAGTGGGAGGCTATGTACTCAAGGGTCAAATTGAATGTCTGTACACTGATAAGCAGTTTCAGAGGCGTATATCCAACACATTTCTTTGCAATGTTTTGCACTTAGAGAAGGTTAACCTTTTATGGGTCATAGGGGTACGGAAGCATTATTTTGAACACTCTCTGGTTATTAAAGGGTTAAATCTTAGATCATGAACAAAACAATCACAACAATAATTAGCTTCACGTTATGCCGTGCCTGACAATGGGTTTATAATGACAATTTACCATCTCTGGATGCAACAAAAGAAAGAAAACAACCAAGGAAATTGCTGCAAGAAGAACCAAAGAGGTATCATACAGTTTGTTTTCTATTCTGTGGAGCTGTCTTTGTTTTTTGTTTGTTTTGTTTTGTTCTTTAATATAATGTATGTTAGATTAATTTACTGGCAATATATTTCTGATAAAAAGTATTTAACAGCACATAGAAAAAAGGATTTCTTACTGATAAAATTGTAATTCTAAGATAGCTCCATTACTGTGTTTTAATGAAACCACACACACATTCTGAAAATGTGTTTCAAGCCTCAAGACAAACTAAATGGGACCTGTGTACTAGCATAACTATTTGAACTTAAAAAGCAGACGACTTTATAAAACCATATATGTTCTAAGGCTTTTCCTGCTTATTCAAAAAGTATAATCATGAATAGGGAGGGGCGAAAAGTCAGAGAAATTTCCCTGAGGTATTTTTGTATAAAACAACTGTTTCCTGCTTTTTTGTGAAAATTCATGCCTTTGAAAATACAATTTTCAGCTTTTCGCCACTGCCAATAAATTTCCCACAAGAATTTTTACATTTTTCACCTATGTTTTCTGTGATTGCAAGATATCCTGAAGCAATATTACTTCTTCTGAGGGCTGAAGTAGAGAAATAATTAGCTGAAAGTGCAACAACATATATCTTGAAGAAACTGTTAGCAGGCTCAGTGCCTTTGTCCTTGTTATCCTTTTAAAAGGTAACACGCAAAAAAGCTTGCGACCACTTCACTCATTTACCATGTCATCATGATAAAAATGGGGACCTGAGAATCTAGCACTGCATGAAAGCGTGAGATTCTCAGGTTGTGCTATGAAACATTGCAATCTAGCTCATCTGCAGCTTCCACAACCGATTACAGTGACCCTGTACTGCTCCAGGCTCTCTCTCCCTCTTAATAAATAAATATGCACTTTTAAGTATCTTGGTTAAGATGGATGGATCTCTAATTATGAACAGGTCTCATCCAGTGCTGCTCTGGCCTCTCTCTCCTGCAGGCAGAGAGGGAGAAAGAGGCCAGAGTAGCAGCCTTCCTGAATCAAAGAGCAATGGGTGCTAATCACAATCAGTAAACTGACCTATCTCTTATCTTTCAATACAAATTGCATAAACATTATTAAAGATGCCTAAACAGGACAATTTATTTGTGTTAAAAAGCAAATAGAGGATTATATTGTAGGGATGGAACAAATGAGTAATATTTATATATGTAGTGATACTGGTGTTCAAGCACACATTTCAGACCATTCCAATGAAGGGATTCCTTGTAAGTAACGAGATTGCGGCACTTCTCAAGCGCCTCCGTGTCGATCGACACAAATCTCCTTTAAATGCCTGTATTTCTTAAACCATAACAGTTTGAGAGAGAAGGTTTTTTTGCATTTATCTCAGCTTTTTAAGCTCTTCTAAATGCAAAAAACTTTTTGTTGGACATTACTAGCACTTTAAGATAGGGGAAAAAACTGAAAAACCTGTCAATGGGGGCAGGGTTTTCATTGTTCTCATAGGAAAAAGATTGTCCCCTGCTGTTATCTGTCTGGTCTAGCAACCAGATTCCACATCTGAGAAGAGATGGCTTACACTAGGTAAAAGGGGTGGGAGGGGGAAACTTTGTCATTCAATTACGCTTTAACTACAACTCTGACAGTACTGAAATAACATTCTCCATGGCCCAAATACTATGAAGATTAATTGGAGCTGCTGTTTTTGTGAAACATTACTATCCCTTTAGGATTACAATTTTCACTGAGTTTGAAATTCTGTGGTCCTTCTAACAAATGACATGTCCTCTTCCATGGACATAACTTATAGAAAATGAACTGAAGATGTTACCTTTGGAACCAAGACATAAGTACAAAATACAAAGGTCCATTAGGACTTTCTGGTCATATTAAGCTAAATAGGGGCTATTAATAGCAGTTGTTAGTTCTATATTAACTTAGGGTTTAATTATAAGTAATTTAAATGTTTATGTAGAATTACAAGTTAATGTTATGCAGCAAATAAAATAACTTGAAATTATTAAAAAGCACCATGAGAAAGGTATTTGTATATTTTTTTATATCTCTTAAATTACCCATTTATTAAATGTAAAAAAAGCTGCACACACATTGGGGCACTGTAAAATAAGTATAAATATATGTAACTGAATATTATGTGTGCTTACCAAGTCTTAGAAACACTTTACACATCTGTGTGCTATTTATTTATTCACTTTGCTGAAGAAGTATTTAACACATTTCAGCTCCGAAGAACTTCATTGAATTAATTGTTATATCATTCATTTGTCATTGCAAGTTACTGAATTACTTTTTTGCTCTGCTGGGGTTTTTAATAGCAATAAATGGCTCATTAGCCTTCAGTGAACAAATTTATATTCTCAATAATGTAGGCTTACACACTAATGAGCATTATTGCAGTGAGTGGCATTTTTTAATTGTAGCATATTTTTGATAAAATAGTAACATTGTATGGATTTAGATGATGGCACCTCTCTAAAAAAAGACAAATACACAACCTAAGTACCAGTGACTAAAATATATTTATTCTTATACTCTCAAAACCATTATGACTTATACTTACAAGCTTGTCCTATTCTATAAGACAGCTTTAGGGAGACGAGACCTTAAAGGGATAGTAATACCTAAAATGTAAAAAAAAATATGTTGTAGGGTTTATCCCCCTGAGTAAAACAAGAGTACTCCCACTGCTGAAAGATGTTTCATTCAAAAGTTATTAATTTTCAAAGTTTAATTTTTTAGGTGCAGTATCACAATGGCCTGAAATTTTACAGTGGCGCTGTTGCTACACCATCCTATGGAGATTTATGGTCCTGAGACCAGAGCTGTCCATAGGATCGTGTAGCAACAGCGCCACTGTAAAATTTCAGGCCACTGTGATATTGCACCTAAAAAATTCAACTTTGAAAATTAATAACTTTTGAATGAAACATCTTTCAGCAGTGGGAGTACTCTTGTTTTACTCAGGGGGATAAACCCTACAACATATTTTTTTTTACATTTTAGGTATTACTATCCCTTTAAGTCATACTTATTAAAACGGTGCTAAAGGATGTTTTCAGAACTGGCATTTCCTAGTTCATTTAGGTCAAAGTACTGACATCTAGTTATTGCATGCGTGTCATTTTGTTACTTTGCCTTAGTTACATGATCATCCAGATGAAGACTTATGACGTTTTTTGGCTGATACCATTTTCCAATTGCAGGCATGTCACAACAAGCCATATCTGTAGCTTGCTGTTTGAAAACATTGTTTTAAAAAGGGCTGCAATAATTATAGCTATTGCCACTCAAATACATGAAAATGAATGGAGCTCCGTTTGCTGTACATAGTTTTTTCAGCATGTCAATAGTATGTGATCTGTAGGATTCACCTCCCGCCCCTTTTACCTATCCTTAGCCTCCTCCCCTCAGTTGTGGAATCCAGTCATTGGACCTGACAACTCGCAGCAAGGGACAATCTTCATGCATTGAGCATGAGGAAAACCCTGTCCCCCTTGACAAAGGAGGGCAGGTTTTTCCTTATGCTCACTGAAAATTGGCCTTCACTGCACTCGATCCAGACTGGCTTGGAGAGCAGTGTTATATGGGTAGAAGGGGCAGTAGGGGGCTTCTTTATATTTAAATTACTCCTGAACTATAAATCACATACTAATGACATATCTCTCTACATGCTGAAACAACTATGCAGAGCAATCAGAGCTCCATTTATTGTCATATATTACTCTTTAAAACACAAGCTTAGATTAAGCTCTTTAGGGCAGGGTTCCCTTCCTGATGTGTCACTTATACCCCATACTAAAAACATTCACAACATACAGACCACAGAATGCATCCAGCTAGAGCAGAAAAAACATATATCTCCTACAGATCACTCCTTATGAACAGGAAACATGCCTTTTCTTACTGTGAAAAATATAGCCTCACAGTTGTATTTACATATGGGTGACATCACTGCTATGAATGCAACCTCTTTGAACATCTGTATTATTGTACAGTATGGTTTTACTGCTATTTTAGGTGATTCACATAGTAAAACATATTTTTTAATTTTAAAAGAAAACTCCTGTTTTTGTACATATGTGTCAATCTTAAATCTTTTCTATTCATTTGTTATTGCTTGCTCTTCAACAGTGTTTTGAGAAAATGGATTATAGCAGTATTACTGCCTCTCATTTCAACAGACATTAGTCGTAGCTTTAACCTTAGAGCCCTTACACATGGATGGCAGAAATGTACCAGGCCGTTAGTATGTTTCAATCGTCTGAGTTCTCTTCTCCTGCTATCCTCTTGTTATCTCATTCCAGTGGAACATGACTGATGGTCAGCCTACATGAGCATCAACAAAACATTAGGTTGACACCTTCCTGGAACAAAAGAGGTTGTGATGAGTATCTCAGTTTGAGCATCTCCAGTGTTGCTTATATTGAAGATTAGCCAGTGGCCTGAAGTTGTACAGTGGCGCTGTTGCTACACCATCCTATGCAAAGCTTTGATCATTTGACCCTAAATTTCCATAGGATAATGTAGCAACAGCGCGACTGTACAGTTTCAGGCCACTGTGATACTGCACCCATAAATTTAATGTTTGAGCTGTAATAACTTTTGAATAAAACACCTTTTAACAGTGGGGGTACCCTTGTTTTACTCAGGAAGATACACCCTGCAACATACAGTATTTGTTTTTACATTTTAAGTATTACTATTCCTTTAAGCAGGACGTTATTTTTATAAGCAAATGACAAAGGAACTCAGCCTGCTAACATTTTTTTCAAGACACGTTGCTGTAGGACTCACAACTTTTACTTTAAGCTATTTATTTCTCCGCTCCGCCCTCAGAAGAAGTAATATTGCAGCGGAAAATATTACATCATAGAAAACATAGGCAAAATATAGCTAAGTTCTTGCTAGAAATGCATTATTTATTGGCAATGGTGAAAAGGAGTACATTTTATGTACTGTCTATGGCAAAAAATTTCATGAAAAAATGTGGGAAATCATTTTTTTTTGCAAAAAGTCCTACAAAAAATAAACAATTTTGGGGGTTTGTTTCTAACAAGCCTAAGTCCTACTAATCAGTGTTTCCTTAGGGCTTGTGCCAAACAAGCTTAAGTCCTACAAATCAATGTTTGTTCAGGGCTTGGGCCTCTAATTTAAGTCTAAGTCCTACAAAGACCTCTAACAACAAATAATCCTGTACAAAATACTCTATCAAGTCAAGTATCAGTCCAGCCCAGTGGCAGCTTATGTAAGGGGGTTCTTGTCTCTATCACTTTACATACATATGTCTTATTTTATGTTATTGATTTATTTTTTTATTAACTGTCCCCCCAGTAGCAGTCAAGAACCCCCCCAAAACAAATTCCCTGTTCAAATGATTTATTCATTCACCAACACAACACAGGCACCCTCCTCAGACCCCTTTTATACCATGTCTTATGCTTTGTTTTTTTAATTTGATTTAGGATTTATTTTTTATTAACTGCCCTCCAAATCCCTGCAAAAATCATCCCCTGTTCAACTGATTCTTTCCCCACACCCCACCAACACAGGCACCCTCATGCCCCTTTTATACTATGCCATTGGGAAATTAAATAATATTTATTTTATGTTGTATGTAACTTCAATGTTTCCATTGATTTCAATGGAATGAGCTAGACGAAAAAAGTTGAAAAAAAAGCCGAAAATCTGCACTTTTCGCAGGAAATTTTTGGCCAAGCGGAAAGTGCCATTTTTTGCCAATTTCAGTTTATGATGGAAATTTTCGCCTATTCCTATTGAGGAGATGCCTAGGTGTGAGCTTGCCTTCCCTCTGCTCACATGCATTTTACACCGCCAACAGATAGCAACATGCTTAGCTTTTGGAGCATGAGTAAAGTATCTCTATACTGTGGACCTCATTGACTGCAGGGGTTCCTTGGAGGCTGCTACGATATGGTGTCACAGGTGCTGCATTTTCAACAGCAGCAGAGGCACTCATCTAAGGATGCTGATGTTAATATCCTGTGTTGTTGTTGCTTCTGGTTCCTCAGCACTAGTGTGTGGCTGAGTGGGGCTTGGATTTGGAAGCTGTGATGATGGTGATCATGACTAACAGAATATGCATTTTTGGGCATCTTTCTTGTGTAGGACAAGACTTTCCAATTGTTTTCTCAAGCAGTTTATAGACAGGCACAGTGTTCCTTTTCTGCTAACTTTCTGGCCATGCCATGATCTCTCTCACTCTCAACTTCATCTGTATCTGAAGAGGAAGATGCCAGAGGGATATATTCTAGATCTACATCATAATCAGTCATCATTAGAGCATCCTCAGCATTGCCTGCTGCTTGATGCCCACTACCTTTATATTCCTCTATGCTTTTAGAGGTCTCAAACAATTTATTTTTACTTTTAATTTCACAACGTTTGCTATTACTTTTAGGACAGGGTTATTGTGCTTGTTTGTCTCACTGTCAGATGCAGAAGTTGGTTGACCTGCTATACCTTCTTCCATTATGCCATCAATACTACAACATGACTCGTTGTATGTTTTTAGATGGTTGAGTGGTGGTGGAACTTTCGGTGCAACTTTGACAAACTGCATTCTCCTTGGGAGGAGTGGAATCACTACCATCATGTATTGCCAACACTGCAACAACCATGCTACAGTCAGTTTTTGACTAGCACTTTACTCAAGAATCCCTGCACTGCTCCTCCTCTTTTACCCCTCCCCCTTGCACATTTGCTGGACATTACTCAACTACTGTGTGTGATTTTACAGTAAATTATACAATGGAACTGTTTATGTGTGAAGTCTTACCTTGGCCCTCTGCAAAACATTCTGTCTCACCTAGTATCAGTTTGCCTCATCACAGCTCACATCAGCATCTCTGTCTCTGTTACCTATCAGTTTTTAAATGTTATTTATATATTTTTATTATCTGTCCCCCCTATGGCTGTCAACAAAAATATATATTTTTTTTGTTCAACTATTTCTTTCCCCAGAATTCTCTAGCAGAGAGAGAGAGATAACAGCCAGATCAAGAAGAAACTTGGATCACCTCTGTAGGTATCTTGCCAGTCAGTAACACAGAATTTTGGGATATTTCGGGTAAATCTGCTTTGCTCCCATCTCACTTCCCCAGATTCCTCAGAGATAAAAGCCAGATCTGGGAGAAATTGGATCACAGCTACCTGTTTCCTCCCAGTCAGTCACACAAGATGTTGGGGTATTTGAGGTAAACCACCTTTCTCCCTTTCTGTTCCCAAGAGTGCCCCCAGACTCCCTAATGCAGAGAACAAATGTCTAACCTATAAGACACCCTAAACTAAGCTTGAGCTCCTTTTATTAGACTGTATTCACTACTTGTGTGCTGCTCTCGCTTCCTCTCACAAACAAAATATGGCATACTGTGGAAATGTGACATCCCTTTTATTCTATGCCTGCAGTAAAATAAAGGAAACTTGCCACTTGGTGGGGAAAAATTCAGTATTTGCATTGGTTTAAGTGCAATGAGTTAGGCTAAAAAGGAGAAAAACTTAACTTTTTGCAGTGCTATTTTTCTCCTGTTTCTCTTTTGAGGCAAAAACATTTGTCCATCTCTGTTTGGGATCCTACACATATTGGGGTTATTGTAAAAATTAGTATTTAGAATATTTAGGGTCATATTCAAAAACTAAAAGGTGAACAATTCAGATGTAAACCTCTTTTGTCATAATTTCCATTGCTTTAATTGAAACGTTTAACCCACTGAATGTTAAATATGTTTACATTGCATTCCTTCTCAATGCATTGGAGTCCTCTCTAGCTTTCAAGGTGTTAAATGCCTCATTTACTGTGAACCCTCAGGGTTTGAGCTTGAGGCTCAGGGTTTTGAACCAAATCTCAGTGTCTCAGACTGAAGGGCAAAAGTGTTTCGTATTATATGATTCACACAATTTTCTGCTTATTCAGTATCTAAATTATTATTATTGACATTTCTATCAGAGAGGCAGAGGGAGAAGTATAAAAGTATACAAGAAATTACATGTTAGAACAGTATCATGTTAAAGGTTCCTCAAGGACTCATAGGAGCATCTCCAGGTTAGAGTAAACATAGATATAGCACCTAGAACCAACTTTCTTTTCAACATTAGGGTTAATATTTCAGAAGTATGCCCATTTACATTAATATAAATTTTGCGACATTTTACATTTTCTGTGGTGCATTTATTTGGTTTGCTCCCTAATTCTCTTTCTTTTGTGGATAAGGTCCTGTAACACTCCTTTATCAATTGTTACCTAGCAAACAATTGGTCATGAAGAGACCACATAGATCATGCTCACTGCAATCTAATTACCTACACAAACAGGGACTCTTTGGGTAATAAATAACATACATCTAATATATCATATATTGAATCTGCAGAACAAAATATGAGTAAAAAGAAAATGTTCTTTTTTCTGTTTATAATTTGCAATGAGTAGTAATGAGAGAATTAATTTATTTTCTCATTTAAAGGAGCAGCACACCTTTGTTATGAAGAAAAAAATATATATATATCTTGACAAAGGCCCAAAGTAGGGCTGAAACATTGATACAATAAATTGCACATCTTTTCATCATTCGGAAGTCCTATGAGTGTGGTTCTTGAACTACAAACTGTATGTATACCCTATGGGACCTGGCACCCAGGCTGTTTGTTCATATTGACAAGGAGAGTGCATGGACTATTTGCTTTGTTTTATATATATATATATATATATATATATATAGATATATATATTTATATATTCCCAGTGCTGAGAGATGCATATTTCCAGCATTAATTCATCTTAAAGGGGAACTATCACCTCTTAAAAAGTTTTCAGACTAGGTTTAGTTATTCAAGTAGTTTTAGGAAAGGTGTGTTTTTTTCTCACTTGCATACGTTTAAAGATATTTAATCTTCAAGTTCTTCTTGACTTCCTAATTCTCCTCAAACCTCCCTACTAGCTGCCCAAGGGAGCGTGTTCACACTTCCCTTCGGTGTGGTGTGAATGGCTTCTATTGTTACGTCAAGCTCCAGTTAGCATTATTCTGAGGTTGCTCACAGTAAGAAGATTGTCCCGTGCTGTGAGTTGTCTGGTCCCAGGACCAGATTCCACATCTGAGGGGAGTCTGCTTAAGCTAGGTAAAAGGAGAGGGAGTGGGATACTTTATCATCCAATTACTCTTGAACTACAACTCTGACAGTATTGAAATAACACTCTCTAAGCCAGAAATAAAATAAAAACAAACCCCTTTTGACTGACAAGTGACACAAACTACATGTAGAAACATGAAGGCAAAGTTGGGGAGCTGGGGCTGGTTGCAGTGGCAGGAAGTGTGGGTGTAATTTCTTTGCAAACAGTAACAAACAGACCCTCTTGACTCACAGGTGACAAAGATGGGCAGGAGATCCTTCACCTGAGCTGTGACTGAGACTGACAGTGCCAGATATTAGAAAGAGATTTAGATCACAAATTATTTTCAGATAACATCAAAACATCACTCCACATGCTAACAGCTCTGTTGTGTACTTTACAGAAAAATGAACACTACAATCACTATGTCCACTAAACTTTCTGGGCAAGGGTAAGGGCAAAGAAGTAGGAGAAGTACATGGATGTGTTGGTGGTAATAAAGCTCTACTACAAAATGAACTGGTTGATGCAGCTTGTGCAATAAATGATTCTGCTCTTCCGCCTCCTGGGAAGGCTGTTTGTAAAAGTGATATGAAAAATTACACCAGCTCCAGTAGTAGTACTAAACCTTTTAATAACACTAAAGATGCTGATGAATTGAATTCTAGTATTGTTGCCATTGTGGAAGAGGATTTAACAGTGAGACCAACAGCTGCATCAGACTGTGGCAGTAACACACACCACAAACTAGCGGTCACTGTTCTATTAATCCCTTAAGTGGAAAAGTAAAAAGGAATTTAAAAGTTTAAAAAAACTACAAATATATGAAAGTGATGGAGTGGAAACTGCTGCTGATATTGCTGCTTTTGACCTAAATATTGATGATGATGATTCAGGCTATGTATTTCTGCTATCCTCCCTTCTTATGATTCATAAGAAGTATAGGTTAAATATCTGAAAGTTATAAATATTCCACTGAAAAGGAGCAATATACCTGTTTATAAACGTTTCTGAGTGTTCAAATGGAAAGCCTGACTGGAAAGTGAACATGCTAAAAAATACACATCATCTCTGTCATCATTGTTAGTGTCACCACTTGCACATCTAACCCTCACACAGTCATGCTCACTATTGTTGACTAAGCAACAACACAGGAAATCATCATCCACAAGTTACAACCTTAGCTATCAGTGCTTCATCTGTATTTAGAAGTACTGGTAGCACTATTTCAATATGTATCCCCTGAAGAGTAGTAGTAGTCCCCCTGGAACCCTTCAGTTTATTAAATCAACAGTGTGGTGACACTTTACTCATTATCAGGAAGCTGAACATACTGCTATGATTACATTTATGCACATCCTCATTTTGATCTGGCCTGAAGCAAAACCGCAGGTATGACTGGGCAACACACCTGCAGCACATCATAGTTGCAATGACTTGCTGCAGTAGAAACACTCCTAAAAAATCACAGGGATGAGGCAGGCATAATAGTAGTGTTCTAGTTGTCTCATAGAGTGGGACAACTTTTTCCTATGTGACAATGTCACCAGTTTCCTACTCCTGTTGTGCAAATGCAAAAGACACAGGAGGATTACTCAGTTAATTGTAGGTGACTAGTCCCTACAAGTGCCAGACCCAACACTCTCACCTTCACTACCAGTAATAGTCATTTTGTTAAAATAATGAAGTTACACTGTTCTTCTATTTTCTGTCAATCCCCACATACTGAGTTCTCAAAAGGAAGTCAAAAACCACAAAAAATAATTCAGAAGTAGGTTCGTGGAATGGGAATCTTTCAAATTGTTTGCAGTTGACATGCTGCCAAATACTTTTGTTGGAAAGAGGGATTTTAACCCCTGAATGATGATGGTCCTTATGAATGGATTCCCCTTAAGGACCGATTGAATCTCATTCAGCGAGGTGGGACACATGACTCATCACGTATGTTTGCTGGCCAGACGAGGGTCTTCTACTGATCCGGTCTTGGAGAGGTCCATTTCAGACTCTGGTAGTGTTCACAGACCTCCTGAAAGTTTTTTTTTTTAATTAACGTGATCACGGCTCTGCTGCAGAGCCGCCTGATGATCTCTGACCGGATTTCCCTGAATCAGCTAGAACGCTGACTACGGGGAAGGGGGAGGGAGAGGGCAACTTTAGAAGTGATCATCTCTCAAACCATAAAGGTTTGAGAGATGACACTGGGGGCAATACTTTTTTTAGTAGTACTTTACTATAGGGATTAGTAATACTTAAGTATTACTATCCCTTTAAGTCAAATTCACCAATGAAGGTCCTAGCATGGCATCGGTCCTTCAGAGCCAGAGCCAGAGATTTACGAAGAGATGGTTGGTGTAGTATGGAAAAGAATGAAAGCACCAGGCAAGTGTGAAGTCCGAGCAGGTTTTCGTGGCAGTTGATTATATTGTTAATGATAGTAGGACATATCTATCCAGCAGCAGTGTTGGTAGACTTGCATTTTTAAAAATTAACACATATCTAATATCATCCAAGTATCATGTAGCAGAAGTATGGAAAAAACACACAAGACAGAGAAGCACTCAGCACATGTTGTAGCAGCACTGTATTTTGGTTCAAAGAACATAGACGGCATACAGAGTATTACTGAGTATTTACATAGACACAACCAATCTTGTACAATATATATAAAACTTTGTTTTGTAGTAGGGACTGGGAGATTCTTCAATTTCCACATTAGTATTTTAATTAATTGTGTTAGGTTGGCTTATTTATTTCCATTTTAAAATTGCACTATCAAGGACTATAGAGTAAGACATTTTCATTCATATAGTAATGCAGACTAGCCACACTCATGTGATGAAAACAGTTATTAGGTATGATCCTATGATACTACTGCAGGATGGAGGTGGATGGAGTACAGGTGTATTGAAAGTGTTTTGTAGAGCAGGGTTAGCCATATTATCCAGCAGCCTTCCAATATACATTTTTACAGCTGACTAACAGGCTAAGCAAATCATTAAAAACTTAAACATTGGTTAGAATTTGCAAGCATAGCTATAATTAAATAATACTCCTCTAGCGAAGTAAAGCCTACTACAGCAAGGCAAGCCTTCAAAAACAATGTTAGCTGGCCTATAACAATATTAGCACACATACAGGTCATATAAATGACCTGAAAATAGATATAGAAAGCAAAATATCAATATTTGCAGATGACACTAAATTATGCAGGATAATTAATTTAGAACAGGGTATTTGCTCTCTACAGAGGGATTTATATAAAATGGCAGATTGGGCAAACATGTGGAATATGAAGTTTAATGTGGGGAAGTGTAAAGTCATGCATTTGGGAAGAAGAAAATCCCAGTGCTACTTTTTAACTTAATGGAATCATTTTAGGGGATTCATTGCTAGAGAAAGACCTGGGAATCCTTGTAAACTACAAATGTGGAAACAGTGACCAGTGTCAAATAGCCGTAGCAAAAGCAAAAAAGTCCTGTCTTGCATAAAAAGGGGTATTGAGGCAAGAGTGGATAACATCATTTTGCCATTGTACACATGATTGGTAAGACCTCACCTCGAATCTGCAGTACAGTTTTGGGCACCAGTTCTGAAAAAGGATTTTCTAGAACTGGAGAGGGTACAGCAAAAAGCAACAAAATTATTCAAGGGAATGGAGGACTTCACGTATGAGGAACAACTAGACAAACTTGCTTTATTTACTTTAGAGAAAAGATGACTAAGAGGCAATCTTATCACAATGTACAAATATATGAGAGGTAAATACAAGGATCTATGTGGTGAGTTATTCATTCCAAGGCCTGATCAAATAACCAGGTGACACCCTTTGAGATTAGAGGAAAGGAGGTTTCAACTTCAGCAGAGGAAGGGTCTTTTTACAGTGAGGTCTGTTAAATTATGGATCTTCTTGCCCAAGGATGTGGTTATGGCAGATACATTTCTTTCAAAAACCAACATACAGGGTTATACTGTGCATAAGTATGCAAAACAGGAAGGTCTAATAAGGACTAACTTATTTGGCAGCAGGAAAGCTATATCATTCTCATGTCTCTGGATTATGAGGCAAAGGTTGAACTTGATGGACTTGTGTCTTTTTTCAACCTAATTTACTGTTACTATGAATCAGCAGTAGAGGTGACATGAGACAGGAGCTGATGGTTTCTACTAGCCCTAGTGCTGAGGCAGCAGCACTGTCACAACATGCCTCCACTATTCAGATGCTTCTGGGGAAAAGTTATCCAGTCACCATATTCATTATATTGGGAAGGGAACCATGAGGGTGCCAGAGGGACTAATGGGATATTAGTAGCAGCCTGGCCCTGGACCTTATCACTAGGTGACGATGCCACAGAGATGTTGTTGACTTTCTAGGCTGGTGGGGTATCATGCCTTTTTGTGTGATTTTTTTTTGGTTCCACATTATGCACTTCATGGTTGTTATGCTGCATATTCTTTATTAGGGCTGATGTGCCAAGGTGTGACCTCTCCTTCCCCCTCTTCACAACCTTGTCATAGAGTATGCACATTGCATTTGGGGACAATTGAACACTCTCTGTCCCCAATGAAAAGCATTTCCACACCCAGGATTTTAGGGGCCAGGGTACAGAATGGTATTATTGACTGCACACTTTCTCCCCAGGTATACCTGAGGTGGACACTGGTGCTTCTTATACTGGGAGATTCCACTACCACCTGTCCCATACCAATAGCGCAATCTGTGGCAGGGATGATGATCCCACTGCCACTACTACTACTACCCAGTATGTTGGACACACTCACCTGATCCTTTTTTGATTGTGCCATTTTCTGAAACTACTATATCAGCAAACAATACAATGTTTTGACTGCTGGTGATGCCAGTATTCTTGGAATAAGTACAATAGAGATGTACCAATACCACCCTTATCAGTAGCAGCACCACTACCAGATTCTTCCTTCTCTCTTGCTGTTGGTAGTGGTAGTGACAGTGATGATTTTATGCTTAGTGTCACACTCAAAACAGTATCACCACCAGATAGTTCCTCTTTTGCTGATGGGGGTGGTGATATGTGATATCAGTATAGGTTATGACCCTGGTGCCACAATCATAACAGCAGGTTCAGGATCAGGCAGGGGAAGCTGCAACTCGTTGATTCTCTCCACCTGGAGAAAAAAAAAATATTCAAAGTCAAACCACTTCAGCTTGTGCTACTCGCAGAGGAATCCTCCTACATATCAGTAGTCCTCTGACTCCTCTTGCTCATTTTGGTACCTCAGTATACACACTGCAGTTGCAGCAACATAGAATACAACTACTGCAATTATGTTTTTTTGTAAATGTAGTTAAGTTCCCCTCTTCCTTTTTCTACTTTACAGTCTCTGTGCTCTACTTACTAATATACAACTTGTAGCAAACTTGCAGCAAGGAAGTTCTGGGTTTTTATATTATTGGCCATAGGAAGCATAGGCAGAAAATGACAAAGTTCTCAAAATAAATTCATTGGTGTCAGTCAGCCAAGCAGATATATATTTTATGTTTTCTGTTTGTAATAATTTCTGCTAGAATAAAAAGCAATAAATTGTGTATTTCCTGTGGAGATTCCCAGAGGAAAAAAAAAGTGGAATTTCCACTCCTTTAATGGGAGGGAGGCAGTGCATCAAAGATCTCACTTATATTCAAGAGTTAAAAGCCTCAATAACTCAATGGCAAGATTTATTTGTCATCTATATAGCAGATTGTTTACTGCAGAATTCCTCTTAGTACAGCAGCATTAATTTTACAAGGCTAACACTTCTGGTCACTCGGTTTTCAGTGAATGATTAAGAGACCGTTACAATGAGTTAGTAATGATTTAATGCAGCTGCACATTTCTCCAATGTAACCATTATACTTTACATTGTGAGATGGTTTTAATTAAGCACTTAATTACTATGCAATGTATTGGAGATGTATCTAGAATCCAATGGGATGAAGGAACACAGCTTCCATAACACACAAAGGGTTAAGCATTATAATTTGGGAAGGTAATGTAGCACTAAACCAGAAAGTACCTGCATGGCTTGCCTTAATTAGCACTAGCTATGATTCTCAATTAATAAAAAATAGTTTTCTAAATACAAAAAGACTAATACGTGTTTCTGAAACCTTTTTTCAAATTCTTCAAACTTGTTTTATGTGATAGGGTTTATTTACCATACAATGCTAATAGTCTTTCTTATATAATTAGGACATAAGCTTCCAGATAGCCTGAGCCTGTACCCAAAATCTGCTTTTCCATGCAGCTGTGAGCCATTCTACCTTCTGAGCATGCATATTGGGTTCTCCCAGCTGTGCTATGCCTGTACCATGTTTGTAACGCAAATGAAAAGTGTACAGTCTAAAACATGGGGTAAACAACCCTGGTACTCATAAGAGCAGGTGTTCAGGATATCTCTGAATAAGCAGAGGGAAATCAGTTAAATCAACTGAGCCAATAATGAGTTAATCTGTTCTCCTGCTGGGATATACTGAAAATATGCACTGTTTTTAGATTTTGTGGAACAATGTTAGCTACTGTTGATCTAGAGTAAGGTAGGTTGGGACATAGAATGTGTAAGTACTATGGGGTGTAAGTGCCTCCTGCCACAAGAACTGCCTGTCAGTGGTTGGGAGGTAGAAGTGCTTTTCAGTGCAGTGGTTCAGGCAAGTAACAGGTCTGTCCAGGGGAAGGCATTTACAGATCTGTTTGAGATAAAAAGGCCCTTACTGTTGTCACAACGTAGGCATGTCATGTAGCATCTCACTGCTGAAAAAGCAGGGCTAATGTCTTTCCAATTAAAGGCAAAAGGTGGTACCATATTAACTGTAGAAAAAAGCAGGAGACTGGTAGAGTAAAAGTGATATGTTTATTGGTTAATTTAGTGGCTCTATGATGGGAGTTTTCAAAACACCTTAGGTTTCTTATTCAGGCATTGTTAGAATGAAGGCTAAATTCAAATACATTACAGTTTATATACGCATGCAAATTGTTTTTACATTTAAATTCAACTGAAAGTGAATTCCTTATCACCACTCTTTTGTGTAAATCATCCCCTAGGTTCCAGTAGAGGCATCCCTTTGTAGCTGGCTAAGTGGTACAAAATTATTATACTTCTGCTGCAGTAAATTAGTGTGTAGATAGTTTATGACTGCAGCCAAAGATTGCTAAGTCTATTGAATGTATTGGTTAACCCTTAAAGCACTAGAAGGGTGCACAACCCATCAGTTGCAATGCATTGCATGCTCCTCTGGCACCCAGATGATCAAAATGTATTTAATATGTGGCATAATGTGGTATAAATTACTTGTCATGGTTCAGGCCAGCCATAGATTAAAGCATTAAACTTGGTCATCAATTTATACTCCCAGCTCTTTCCAATTAAAAGCAGAGCTACCCATTAACAAAATGGCTTATCACCACAGAACTGTAATAATTTACATATATATAAAAGATGGTTGCTTGTGAAATGCATACATTTGTCTCCTACTTCATGGTGTTGCAATTTAAATTTTGAGCAGTATACAAACAAATGCCCCATATGTAGAAAATAAAAACCTTGATTTAAAAAGTAGCTTTTATACATCAAATAAATATCTAGCATCCCAAGGGTTAATTTTATAAATATCAGGATAACATTGCTACTGACAATGTGAGTGTCCAACATGCAAGATATTGTAGAACAATGAGTAAAGTTAGATTCTCTTAACTTCAGGTTTTATATGTATATTAAGATATCCCAGGAAGGAGCTAATTTTGGATATAACCCATTACCCATATAGAATGGAAACACTTCATTTTGCATGTATTAACATGAAGACCTATTGTGTAAGGCTATTTGACCCTTTATATTCCCTTTAAAAGGATAGTAATACTTTATTTTAACTTTATTTTATTTTGTAGGCATTAAAAAAACATGAAGAATGATATAAGTCTTATCTCTCAAACCTTTATGGTTTAAGAGATATTCACAAACAAAGTATCCCCCCCCCTGTTCAACCAGATCAGAAGGGAGATGCCCAGGTAGACTGCAGAGAGGGACAATCTTCAATTAAGATAATGGAAAAAGCTGAAAAACTTGTCAAAGGGGGAAGGGCTTTCATTGTTTTCATACAAAGAAGATTGTCCCCTTCTGTTATCTGTACTGTCATACAACCAGACTCACATCTGAGAAGAGATGGCTTACACTAGGTAAAAGGGGCGGGGAGGGGAACTTTGCTTGTGAATATCTCATAAACCATAAAGGTTTGAGAGATAAGACTTATATCATTCTTCATGTTTTTTTAATGCCTACAAAATAAAATAAAGTTAAAACGAAGTATTACTATCCCTTTAAGCATACTATAACTCATACATTAGGAAGTCTATCCTTTAACCACTATTTTTCCCTATGGAATTGCAATCTTCTACTTTTCTCTTGTTTTCTAGAGTATGGTTTTACTCAGACAGGAATATAACTTGCATTATAGTCTTTCTGTATATCCTGAATTGTATTTTTATATCCAGTTTTTTTTTTTTTAATAAATGTCTAATTTTGCTGTTTACACATCCAATTCACATCACTAGCAGCGATTTTTCTAAATGATTTTCCATAGTTAATGTAACAAATGCCTTGTGGATTTATACAAAACAAAAAGGCATGGGCACCATTGTGAACAGCACATTACTGAGTATTAACAATTGAATTCCTTTTTGTTCATGTGTAAAATTGAGTTAATTCATTAACTTTGGCTTTACTCGTTTTGAACAGGCATACAATGTTAGCATATTTTTAGCATAGTATAATGCAATGTGTAAACTTGCTATATAAAGATTATATAATGAATGTGAGCTTTTAAGAAAATTCTAATATAGTGAGTTGTGCAGGAGAACATATTTTTAGATATATTGGAGAATCATTACAACTGGGAGACAACTATGTTCTCAATTTGTCCTATAGTAAATATAGTAATATGTGAAATGCTAGGTGACCAAACATCCCTTAATATGTGGGATGCTTATTAAGACACACTATGACTTTATACTGATTTCTGTGCAGCTCTGAAGAATTACATTTCTATAAGCATCCTGCATTTAAAGATATATCTGGTTTATATTATTCCTTGGAATCATCTTTGCTTAATGATGGTTGATCATCTAGCTGTAGGCAGTAGTAATCAAACTATAATCAGTCTAAACAAAACTTCTGGCTGGTTGTACAACATCAGACATCAAATAGCCTAACAAGCCAGGTTTCAGGATGACCCAAATTCATGGAATTGTAACTTGAAATTACATATTCTCCAAGTGCATAAAATGCATATGTAAGTACATAGTAACATAGTAAATTAGGTTGAAAAAAGACACAAGTCCATCAAGTTCAACCTTCGCTTCATACCTCAGTAACTGAGAATTTTATAGCTTACCTGCTACCAATTAAATTAGTCTTTATCAGACCTTTCTGATCAGCCTACTGATAAACAGTATAACTCTGTATGTTCCCTTTTGAAAGAAATGTATCTAATCTTCTCTTAAATGTATCCATTGTATCTGCCATAACTACCTCCCTGGGCAATGAATTCCACAATTTGACAGACCTTACCGTAAAAAAACCCTTCCTCTGCTGAAGTTTAAACCTCCTTTCCTCTAATCTCAAGGGGTGTCCCCTGGTCACCTGATCAGGCCTTGGTATAAATAGCTCACCGCAGAGATCCTTGTATTGACCTCTCATATACTTGTACAATGTGATAAGGTCTCCCCTTAGTCGTCTTTTCTGTAGAGTAAATAAACCAAGTTTGTTTAGTCGTTCCTCATATGTCAAGTCCTCCATTCCCTTAATTAATTTTGTTGCTCTCCGCTTTACCCCCTCTAGTTCTAGTATATCCTTTTTCAGAACCGGTGCCCAAAATTGCACTGCATACTCAAGGTGAGGTCTTACCAATGATTTGTATAATGGCAAAATAATGTTATCCACTCTTGCTTCAATACCTCTTTTTATGCAAGACAGGACTTTGTTTGCCTTTGCTACTGCTGTTTGACACTGGTCACTGTTTCCAAGTTTGTAGTTGACAAGGATACCCAGGTCTTTTTCTAGCAATGAGTCACCTAAAATTATTCCATTAAGTTTATAAGTAGCCTTGGGATTGTTTCCTCCCAAATGCATGACTTTACACTTCCCCACATTAAACTTCATATTCCACATGTTTGCCCAATCTGACATTGTATGTAAGTCCCTCTGTAGAGAGAAAATATCCTGTTCTGAATTAATGACTGCATAATTTAGTATCATCTGCAAATATTGATATTTTGCTTTCTATATCTATTTCCAGGTCATTTATAAACATGTTAAAAAGCAGCGGACCCAATACTGAACCCTGAGGTACTCCACTCTCCACTTTAACTATACTGGAGAATTTTCCATTTACAACCACACACTGTTCGCTATCCTTCAACCAGTTTTGTATCCAAAACATAACTTTACATAATATGTAAAGTTAAATTGTCTATACCTTATATTATTTACATTTTTTTCATAGTCACCTATTTTTTATTCTTTTAATCCCTTGAATAAATGGAAAACAACTTGGGGAATCCTCATTAGAGAAAGATTTAGGAGCACTGATAGACAATAGACTTCACACCAGTGTGCAGAGTCATTCAGCTGCTCCAAGAGCAAATAAAGTACTAGCCTGCATAAAAAGAGGTGTAGATGCAAGGGATGCTAATATTACCCTACCTCTGTATAAATCCTTGGTATGCCTCATCTAGAATATGGAGTACAATTTTGGGCACCAGTTCTTAAAAAATACATTATTGAACTGGAAAGGGTGCAGAGATGCGCAACAAAATTGATAAAGGCATTGGAGGATCTGAGTTAAGAAGAGAGTCTAGCCAAACTTGGTTTGTTTAAATTAGAGATGAGACGTCTAAGGGGTGATGTGGTTACAATTTACAAATTAATTCAAGGTCAATACAAAGAACTATTCAATTAATTATTTACGCAAAGAGCTGAGCTAAGAAAAATACGTCATCCATTAAGACTAGAAGAAAGGCAATTTTGGCTAAAACAAAGGCAGGGATTTTTTTTTACAGTAAAGGCAGTAAAGCTATACTTGCAGATAATGCAACTGCTTTCAAAAAAGCAATGGATGCCTATCTAGCACACAACAATATTGGAAAATTATGACAGATGGCTTCAATGCAGATCGTTTGTTGATCCAGGGAACTATCTGACTGCCATTTGAAGTCAGGAAGGGTTTTTTACCCACTTACAGCTAAATTGGAAATGGCTTCAGAGGACTTTTTTTGCCTTCCAATCCTCTGGATCAACAGGGGTGTGTTTTGGCATGGTCTGGACTTGATGGAGGCATGTCTTTTTTTCAGCCTCATCAACTATGTTACTATGTAACTATGTTAATTTTTCTGTGGCTACTTGCAGTGGGCTATGGCTGGGTGTAGGAGATTAGCATGTGCATTTCTATGGCTATTGTTGACAATGCTGAGGGGGAGGGGTTTTATTGTGTCCTTCTATGCTTACTATAGGGTAAGGCTGGGGGACACAGTGTGTGGTTCTGTGGTTACCATGAGACAAGGTTGGGGGGTCAGCGTGTGTGGTTTTATGATTACAAAGGAAACAGGCTTTGGGGGACAGTGTGCAGTTGTATGGTTACCTTGGGGGAGACTGGGGTATCAATGTGTGGTTCTATGGTTACTTTGGAACAAGGATTGAGGTACAGTGTATGGTTCTATGGTCACTATTGGACAAGGCTTGGGGGAGTGTGTAGTTCTATGCCTATCATGGGATATGGTTGAGGGTCAGTGTGTGAACTATGATCTCCATTGGACAAGGTTGGGGGGGCAGGATGGGGTTCAATGGCAAGAAGTGAAGTGTGACACAGCTGGGGGGGTTAGTATGTGTGGTTCTATGGCTACCATGAGACAAGGCTTGTGGTCAGAATGTGTGGTTTCTTTGACTACTAGTGCAGTGGGGCTTGCAGTGAAAAAACTGCACTGTTTTCAGGAATTGCCACAAAAGGGGCAAAAGTGCCATGTTTTCACTGTTTTCTCTTTTGGGGAAAAACATTTCACGCACACACCTACTAATCAGTTACCAGAGTATAAATGCTGACACATACCAACATTTATAACATGCATAATGTTTAAAAAGTGAAATGTATTCTAATTTACATGTGGAGAAAAAAATCTTTATTTAATTTATTTTTTTATTCCGTACAAAATGAGTGGCCTTTTAAAGCAAGCATTGCAAGCTACAAATGTTTTTCTAACAATTAATGTTAAAAAGTGGATACTAAAAGTGCAGTCCTTAAGTATTTGGTCAGTGACACAAGTTTTGTTGTTTTGGCTCAGTATTCTAGCACAGTGAATTTGAAATTAAACAATGGCTATGAATATAAAGTGCCAACTAGAGGCTTTAATTTGAGGTTATGTACATTCATAAAATGTGAACCATGTAGGAGTTACAGTCCTTTTAGTATTTAATCTCTCCATTTTAGGAGACCAAACATAACTGGACAATTACCTGCTCAGCTGTTTCTGGGCCATGTGTGCACCACTGCATTATTAACTCATGGATAAGAGAAGCAGCAAGACAACTAGAGTTAATTCTACAAGCATCACTATCATTTGAAGTCTTTCTGTTGTCTCTCAACATGTCAAACAAAGAAGTGTCAATGCCAGTTGAGTAGTTCATAACGATGCCTTAAAGAAGCTGAAAATTGTGGTTCTGTGGTTACCATGAGACAAGGTTGGGGGGTCAGTGTGTGGTTTTATGATTACAAAGGGAACAGAGTTTGGGGGACAGTGTACAGTTGAATGGTTACCATGGGGGGACTGGGGTATCAATGTGTGGTTCTATGGTTTCTGTGTAACAAGGCTGGAGGTACAGTGCGTGGTTCTATGGTCACTATTGGACAAGGCTTGGGGGAGTGTGTAGTTCTTTGCCTATCGTGGGATATGGTTGAGGGTCAGTGTGTTGAACTGTATACTAAAAACTACATAAAACCTGCATAGTTCTGGAATAAAGTGCTATGGACAAATAAATTGAAGATAAATATATACCAGCGTAAGGAAAGTGTATAGAAAGAAAGTAACTGTACATGATCCAAAGCCTACCAACTCATCTGTGAAACATGGCAAAGGTAGTGTATGGCTGCCAGTTGAACTGGCTCACTTGTCTTACTGTTGTGACTGCTAATTGTAGCAGAAGGTTGAAGTGTACAGGAACATCTTATCTGCTCAAATCCAACCAAATGTCTCAAAATTAATTGGAAGGCACTTCACTTTGAAGCATGACAATGACCTCAAACATACTGCTAAACCAAAGAAAAATGGCACTTCATGCTGAGCGGGAAATTTTCCTCTTTTTCCCTCCTAGCTCATTGCATTGAAAGAAATGTTAAGAATGAATTTCCCCTACCACGTGGTAAGTTTCCCTTCTTTTCCCATAGGCATAGTATGAAAGAGATGTCAGGTTCCCACAGCATGCCATAACTGTATTTGTGAGAGATAGAGAAAGCAGCACAATTTTGCAGCTAGTTAGGATAGGTTAATATATTTAAAATTGTAGTATAGTTTACGGAGTCTTTTGGGCAGGAAGGTTGTTCTCTGTGTTTAAGGAATCTGAAGGGAGACTCTGGGGGAGTGGAAGGGAGAAAGACGATTTACACCAAAAACCCCAACTTTTTGTGCGACTGACTGCGACAACATAGTCAGTTATATCCTGATCTGGCTGTTATCTCTGTGCTAGGGTGTCTGGTGGTGTGCAAAGGAGATTTATCCCAAATACCTCAAAATCTTGTGTGACTGACTGTGATCCAAGTTCCTTCCTGTTCAGTCTGTTATCTCTTTGTTAGGGGAGTCTGGGGGTATGCGAAGACAGCAAAGGAGATTTAACCCCAAACACCCCAAATTTAGTGTGACTGACCGGGAAGACACAGGCTGCTGTGATGCAAGTTTCATCCTGAACTGGCTGTGATCTTTGTGCTAAGGGAATCTGGTAGTGTCAAAAGAGAGCAAAGGAGATTTACCCCAAATACCTCAAAGATTTGTTTGACTGACTGGACATGAAGCTGTGATCCAAGTTCCTTCCTGATCTGTCTGTTATCTCATTGCTAGGGGAGAATGGGGTATGAGAAGACAGCAAAGGAGATTTAACCCCAAACCCCACAAATGTAGCGTGATTGACTGGGGAGACACAGGCAGCTGTGTTCCAAGTTTCATCCTGAACTAGCTGTTATCTCTGTGCTAAGGGATTCTGTAGTGTCAGAAGAGAACAAAGGAGATTTACCCCAAAAACCTCAAAATCTTGTTTGACTGAGGGAAGACACAGGGAGCTGTGATCCAAGTTCCTTTCTGATCTGTTTGTTATCTCAGTGCTAGGGGAGAATGTGGGTATAAGAAGGGGGCAGAGACAACTTAACTCAACCCCCCCACACACACAAATTTAGGGTGACTGACTGGGAAGACACAGGGAGCTTTTTCCAAAATTCCTTCCTGATCAGGCTATTATTATCTCTGTGTTGGGGGGGGGGTTGTGGAAAGAAGACAGTGGACAGGGAGTGTGTGGTTTTGTTCACTGTGATAGGGTAGGGACAGTTAATTAAAAAAAATCAATAAAAATGTTTGACTGATTGTGAGTGACATAAGATGTAACTGATGCATACTGATACTAGAAGAGTTATAGTATTTTGTAAAGAGAAGACATCACACACACAATCAGTTCTTTTGTGCATGTCACTGTTAAAGGGATAGTAATGTTTCACAAAAACAGCAGCTCCAATTAATCTTCATAGTATTTGAGCCATAGAGAGTGTTATTTCAATACCGTCAGAGTTGTGGTTCAAGACTAATTTAATGATAAAGTTTCCTCTCCTGTCCCTTTTACCTAGTATAAGCCATTTCTTCTCAGATGTGGAATCTGGTTGCTAGACCAGACAGATAACAAAAGGGGACAATCTTCTTCCTATGAGAACAATGAAAGCCCTGCCCTTTTGACAAGTTTTTCAGGTTTTTCCCTTATCTTAATTGAAGATTGTCCCTCTCTGCAATCTACCTGGACACTCCCTTCTGCTCTGGCTGAGCAGTTACATCAGTAAAAGGGGCGGGAGGGGGATACTTTATCATTCAATTACTCTTGAACTACAACTCTGACAGAATTGAAATAACACTCTTCAAGGTCCAAATACTATGATGATTAATTAGAGCTGCTTTTATTATGAAATATTACTGTCTCTTTAAGTAATTTTCAGCAAATGTTCTAGTGGCAGCTGGCAAGGATAGGGCAAAAGGAATAGTAGAAGTCAGAGACATGTTGGTAAAGTGGTAGTTCAGCAACTGACTGCAACCATGGTTGCTGCAGCATGTGAAATAAATGATGAGGATCCTTTTTTTCCTGAGGAGGCAGTTTGCCAAAGTCTCATAAAAACTATCTCCACCACCAGAAATATATAAAAAAAAAAGTGTAAGAAACTGAAGATGACAACTAGTTGTATTCTAGCATTGATGGCATGATGGAGGAAGGTGTAGCAGTGCAACTAACTTCTGCATCTGATAGTGAGTGTAAAAACACCAGTCTTCAAAGCATCAGAACTGAGGAGGATCAGGGTTGCTACAATATGCCACTATTGAACCACTGCTAAGGCCACTGATTTAAAGTTTATGAATGTTATATTTATAATGGAAGGTTAACTAGGATGTTGATTTCTCATTGAGAAATACAGCTGCCATTTGCAGTCCAGGAAGGAATTTTTGGGCTGACTTGTGGCTTAATTAGAAATGGCTTTAAAGGGATTTTTTGTTCCTCTGGCTCAACAGGGGTGGTATGGCATGTGAATATAAGTGCCATCTGTACACAATGTTTTCATTTGTCACTTCATAATTTGTTTAATTTTCATAAATGGTTGCTTTTTTAAATTAATATCTTATCTTAAGTCATGCCATATGTAATTGGTGGGCATTTCAAAGATATTGATATATACCTGTTTTATATTTCTTTTGGTGATACAAATAGGAAGGTACAAGAAGATGAGTGTTTTGTTGTTTTAAACATATGATTGTTGTGACTGTGATTTATACACTTTATTATTTTCTTGCTTGACTCACAGTAGCCCAAAAATTGCCCTAGAAAAAGTTAGGCTAAAAATATGTTTTGTTTGTATAATAGTCTACACAATGGTAAGCCAAGAAACATAACTTGAAGGTGGGAAACTTTAAGCAAAATAAATATATAAAATAAACATTAAAAATGTCTCAGATTGACAGCACCCCCATTCAGACAGATAATTAAAAATGAAAAAAAAATCTTAATCAAAATAATCAACCCTCCCAATTAACAGGCGGTTATAGTCTTCAGGATCATGGTTCTTAGGCATTCTGTTATGCCTTGATTCCTGTTTTCCTCCACATTACTGTGTGCAGTCATTGTGCCACATAGGATGCAATGTGTGGAGACAAATTGCCATATTCATGCTTGCACAGAATTGTTTTCTGGGGTGGGTAATGGCATTGGTGGAGGTATTTGGGACCGAATGGGAACACTTTGGATGGGTGTGAAAGTTGGGACTGTTAGGGGAGGCACTGGTGGTGGTGGCTACAAAAGTTGATGGGGAAATCACTGCTGGCTGATCTCAGGTCTCTGTAACCAATTCAGTCAACTTACTAGTAGAGATTTTCATATGTTTTTGAAGAGGGGTATTAGAAATACCAGCATGACCAGAAATGGTATGGGAGTGGGGTTTGTTATTTATTTTGTTTGGCATACATGTTAGCATGCTTTTGATGCATATACATTATTAATGAAGATATGCAAAGGTGGGATATTTGATTTCATATCTCTACTGTGCATTCACATAGGGTGAGTAAAGTATTTGTCATTTCCTGCATTGCTGCAGACCCCAGGGAGAAATATTCCAACACACAGGACTTCAGTGCAGGAGGTGGCGGTGTCAGGTACTTGAAGATATCGTCCGGCCTTGAACCACTGTATCTTGGGAAGTCACACTGTCTAGAGTCCCAGCGGACAGGAGAAGCGGTAGATGGAGGGATGTGCCAATCTACCCACAGCGGCCCCCGTAAATGGCGGTCGCCGGAGTAGAAGGGCCGTGAAAAAGCCACCGAGGAGCGGGAGGCCCACCTTAATGTACTGAGGAGTGGGCAAGTGGAAACCACACGGAAGTGGACCCCTAGAAGCCCCTCTCAGGGAAGGAGAGGAAAGGAAGAGATTATACAAGAAGGGAAAGGAGCTAGGAGAGACTAAGACCAACCCTGCGCCCGGACCACAAGATCCAAACCCGCTGGGAGGCTCGAACACCACACCAGCCCCAAACAGCACCAGGAAGTCCTAAACTGCTGCAGGGAACTGGAGTCCGGACACAGCGCAATACCAGAACCCCAACGGTAGACCGGGCCAGTCCCAACCCCCAAGAGGAGCGGCAAGGCTCGCCAGCCGAGAAGGAAGCCCTGGAAACCCCCAACTACTCCCTACCCCCAAGGAAGGGTTACTAGGAACCCCGGAAATGGTAAGGGGGGAGTCCTGTGCAGAGACCCTAGCTCCCAAACAACCACCCCAGACAGGAGCGGTCAGAAAACGGAGCGAGGGCCGAGCCCCTGCCACACCTCCTCCAACAGCAGCAGGGCGGAATGTCAGGCCGCAGCACCCCTATCCTAGGGAAGGGGTAACTACTCAGCCAAGGGCGCACCGTCACGCCGCAAGGAGGAGAGAAGGGCGACGCGACCCGCTGGCGAGCCGCCAAGACAGACTGTGGGGCGGAAGAAAGGGACAAGTGACGGCCCTCCAGAACCTACCCCGGTCCGACCAAGACCGGCCGGGAAGAAGAAGCCAGAGCCGCCTCTGATTCCCAACCGCCCCAGCACCAGCCGAATCCTCAGCTCGGCTCTAATACAGCGGCCACGGGAACGCTCGAGAGGGCTCAGACAGGAAGACAGGAGGCAGGGCTGCCGCGAGCAAGCATAGCACGCCAGAGAGCACGCACCTCGAGGAGACAGGAACGCCGACGGATGGAGCCAGGAAACGCGACCGGAACCACGGGCAGGACCGGAGACGAGACGACAGAAGCAGCCAGGGAACAGAGCGAGCTCAATAACCAGGCACTGAAACTGCCTCTGAACCGCCCTGATAAACCTGAGCCAGCCAATAGGGAACCAGTAGGAGGAGAACAGGAGCGTGTCAGTCCCAAGGTACAGACCGCCCACAGCAGGCATACAGCCGAGTCAGTCTGCCGAGGGCTGACACTACCCCCCTCCCCCAGAAGAGCCCTCCGGGCGACCAGGCTTGCCTGGGTGGGTTCTATGAAATTCTTTTAATAAGGCAGGCGCGTGGACATCCCGGGCAGGAACCCAGGATCTCTCCTCAGGACCGAAACCCTTCCAATCAATAAGATACTGGACTGAACGTCTAACTTTTCTAGAGTCCAAAATTTGGTTAACTTCAAATTCTGGTCCGTCAGGAAGCATAACAGGTGGAGGTAACCTCGCTTCAGAGGAGAACCGATTACGCCGGACAGTCTTTAAAAGGGATACATGAAACTTGTTAGGGATACGCCAAGAGCGAGGTAAGTCCAACTGAAAGGTAACCGGGGTGACTTGTTTGATGATCTTGAAAGGCCCTACAAAGCGAGGACCCAGTTTGAGGGATGGCATACGCAGCTGGAGATTCTTAGTGGATAACAAAACCTCATCCCCAATCTGCAACACAGGAGCTGGTCTCCGACGTTTATCTGCAGCTCGTTTATGACCTTCGATGGCTTTAGTCAGTTGGGAATTAACTGAAGCCCATAATTCGTAGAGATCCTCCACCATCTTGTCGGCTGCCGGGACACCTTGAGGAGATCCCAAGGGAAGGGCCCGAGGATTGTATCCAAGAGCTGCGAAAAATGGAGAGCATCGGAGAGAGCTGTGAAGACTGTTATTGAAGGAGAACTCTGCAAAAGGCAGCAGATCAACCCAATTAGATTGCGTAGCGTTAATGTATTGTCGAAGAAAGGTTTCCAATGACTGATTAGTGCGTTCGGTCTGACCGTTAGACTGAGGGTGGTATGCGGTGGAAAAATGCAAGGAAATCCCCAACCTAGTACAGAATGCCCTCCAAAAACGTGAAACAAACTGGGAGCCTCTATCAGAAACAATGTGAGCAGGAACTCCATGGAGGCGAAAGATCTCTTTGATAAACAGGTCTGCTAATTTGTTGGCTGAGGGAATCTTTTCCAAAGGGAGAAAGTGAGCCATCCTGGAAAATCGGTCCACCACCACCCAGATTGCAGTATTACCCTTAGATGCCGGAAGGTCCACAATAAAGTCCATGGCCACATGAGACCAGGGAGATGTAGGGATGGGGAGGGGGCATAACAATCCTGCAGGACGATGGTGTGAGGCTTTGTTTCTGGCACAGTTAGGACAAACCGCAACATAGTCCATCACGTCTTCGCGGATAGTTGGCCACCAAAACTGTCTGGAAATTAAGTCTAGAGTTTTCTGAAATCCTGGATGCCCTGAGACTTTAGAATCGTGAAACCAACGTAGTATGTCCACCCGGAATCGGGGTGGTACAAACGAGGTGTTACTAGGTTGCGAAGGTGATGGAGGACCTTGCCCACGTTGAATCTTGTCCAAGATATCAGCTGAGAGGGCCGCAATTATCTTGTCTGCGGGAATAATAGGTTCTGGATCAGACGGAGGACCTGGGTCAAACAATCTAGATAGAGCATCGGCTTTGACGTTTTTAGATCCAGGCCGGTAGGTAATAAGAAAATTAAACCTCGTGAAGAATAATGCCCATCTAGCCTGACGAGGATTTGATCTTTTAGCTGCTTCCAAGAATTGTAAGTTCTTATGATCCGTCCAAATCAGCACGGGGAGAGGTGAGCCCTCCAATAGATGCCTCCATTCTTCCAGAGCCATTTTAATTGCCAATAATTCCCTGTTGCCAACGTCATAGTTTTGTTCTGCGGTAGAAAAGCGTTTAGAGAAATAGGAGCAGGGATGAAGTCTGGAAGTGGAGGGATCTTTCTGAGATAAGACTGCCCCAGCCCCTAATTCGGAAGCGTCCACCTCCAAAATAAATTACGCAGAAGGATCAGGAAAACGCAGGAGGGGAGCGGTCGTGAAGGCAGTTTTCAAGGTCTCAAAGGCCTCTAAAGCAGCGGGAGGCCAATTCTTGGGGTCTGCTGAATTCTTGGTCAATGCCGTGATAGGAGAAATAATTTTAGAAAAATCCTTAATAAATTTTCTGTAATAATTAGAGAATCCAATGAAACGTTGTATAGCTTTAACATCATGCGGAACAGGCCAAGAAGTAACAGCCAGAACCTTGGCAGGATCCATCTCTAGGCCAGATTCAGATATAATGTATCCCAAAAATTGCAGGCGGGTACAGTCAAATTCGCATTTGAGTGGGTTGACAAATAACAGATGTTCCCTCAGGCGTTGCAAAACCGTCCGAACCTGAATCCGGTGGATCTCCAATGAAGGGGAATATATCAAGATGTCATCAAGGTAAACAATCACGTAAGAGAGTAATAGATCCTGAAAAATTTCATTCATGAATCCCTGAAATACCGCTGGGGCATTGCAAAGCCCAAAGGGCATCACTCGATATTCATAATGACCGTATCTTGAGTTGAAGGCGGTTTTCCATTCATCGCCCTTCTTGATACGGATTAGATTGTAAGCATTTTGGAGGTCCAACCGGGTAAAGACCGTCGCCCCTCTAAGTTGTTCCAGAAGTTCCGTGATCAAGGGTAGAGGGTAGCAATTCCGAACCGTGATCTTATTAAGGCCCCTGTAATCGATACAGGGGCGCAAGGACCCGTCCTTCTTTTTAACGAAAAAGAATCCTGCCCCAGCCGGGGAAGAGGACTTCTGAATGAATCCCTTAGCTAACTGTTCCTGGATATATTCCGCCATAGCTCGATTCTCAGCCGGGGATAGAAGAAAGGTACGGCCTTTAGGAGGCAGAGTTCCTGGAAGTAGGTCGATAGCACAATCACAGTTTCTATGAGGAGGGAGACTTTCGGAACGTTTTTTAGAGAACACATCAGCAAAATCCGCATAATGAGCCGGAATCTTCATATGACCAGGGCCGGAAGGTACGGTGGCACTGGCCAATATTGGAGAACTAGAGGGTAAACATCCGTTAGAACAGGAAGGGCTCCATGCCGCAATCTCCCCTGAACACCAGTTAACAATGGGGTTGTGAGAACGTAGCCACGGTAGTCCCAAAATGATGGGGGTCTGGGGGGCCGTAATAGCATCAAAGGTAATTATCTCCTTATGGAGAGGTCCAACCCCAAACTTCAAGGAAATGGTCTCAAACAGCACTAAGCCAGAGCCTAAAGGAGTGCCATCAATGGAAGAAATTACCAGAGGATAGTGTTTAGCCTTGAGTGGAATTCCCTGCGATTTGGCCCACTGGAAGTCGATAAAGATGCCGGCTGCTCCAGAATCAACAAAGGCTAAGGTCGAGATAGTGTCTTCAGCCAAAAATAACGAGACCGGAATCATAATACGAGAAGACTGGGAGGAAATACCAGGAGTAACGCTCAGGGGTTTACCTCCCCCAATCCCTAAGCGTTGCTGTTTCCCGGCCTAGTCGGGCATTGCCTTAAAAAATGTCCTTTCATGCCACAATAAAGACACAATCCTAGTGATCTACGTCGTTTCTTCTCGGCGTCTGAGAGTCTTGTGACCCCCCCGATCTCCATAGGTTGCTCCTGACTCACTACCCCCTGTTGAGCTGGATGGGGGGGTGGGAGATTCCTGAACCGACCCCCCTCCCGCTCCAACTGTCTCTCAGTCATTCGACGATCTAATTGAAGGCAAACTTTAATAAGATCTTCCAAAGTCTCTGGAGGCTCTCTACAAGTTAGGGCGTCCTTTAACTTGTCATTAAGTCCTTTTCGAAAGGCTGCCTTGAGGGCCCCCTGGTTCCAATCTGTTTCGTAAGCCAGGGTACGGAACTCAATAGCGAATTCACCGATGGATCTGGTACCCTGGCGAATTTCCAGTAACGCTTGTTCAGCCGAAGATCTTCTACCAGGAATGTCAAACACCGTTTTGAATGTTGTCAAAAAGGCATCCGTGTCTCTCAACAAAGGGGAATTCAGCTCCACCAAAGGAGATGCCCATTCCAAAGCCTTATCCGATAGGAGAGAAATGATGAAGGAAACTCTGGCGGTGTGTGAGCTGAACCCCTGAGGGTTGGTGTTAAAGTGTAAAAGACATTGATTAATAAATCCTCGGCAATTCTCAGCCTTGCCATTAAATCTCTCTGGTAGTGGCAATCTGGGTGGTTTATCTTTATCCATGAGACTTCTAGTCTCCGAATTGGCCCTAGATTCGGAAGGTAGCGATGGGATAGGGGTAGCTGTCCCCGTCGAGGGAGTCAACCCTCTTAATACTTCCAAAACCGCATCCATCTTTTGCTCTAATCTCTGCAGATGGCCCTCATGCGAAGAAAGGACTTGTTCCTGTTGTTCTTGCCTGGCAATTATTCTTGCTAAATCGGTGGGGTCCATTTTAAGGCCTGGTTATTCTGTCAGGTACTTGAAGATATCGTCCGGCCTTGAACCACTGTATCTTGGGAAGTCACACTGTCTAGAGTCCCAGCGGAGAGGAGAAGCGGTAGATGGAGGGATGTGCCAATCTACCCACAGCGGCCCCCGTAAATGGCGGTCGCCGGAGTAGAAGGGCCGTGAAAAAGCCACCGAGGAGCGGGAGGCCCACCTTAATGTACTGAGGAGTGGGCAAGTGGAAACCACACGGAAGTGGACCCCTAGAAGCCCCTCTCAGGGAAGGAGAGGAAAGGAAGAGATTATACAAGAAGGGAAAGGAGCTAGGAGAGACTAAGACCAACCCTGCGCCCGGACCACAAGATCCAAACCCGCTGGGAGGCTCGAACACCACACCAGCCCCAAACAGCACCAGGAAGTCCTAAACTGCTGCAGGGAACTGGAGTCCGGACACAGCGCAATACCAGAACCCCAACGGTAGACCGGGCCAGTCCCAACCCCCAAGAGGAGCGGCAAGGCTCGCCAGCCGAGAAGGAAGCCCTGGAAACCCCCAACTACTCCCTACCCCCAAGGAAGGGTTACTAGGAACCCCGGAAATGGTAAGGGGGGAGTCCTGTGCAGAGACCCTAGCTCCCAAACAACCACCCCAGACAGGAGCGGTCAGAAAACGGAGCGAGGGCCGAGCCCCTGCCACACCTCCTCCAACAGCAGCAGGGCGGAATGTCAGGCCGCAGCACCCCTATCCTAGGGAAGGGGTAACTACTCAGCCAAGGGCGCACCGTCACGCCGCAAGGAGGAGAGAAGGGCGACGCGACCCGCTGGCGAGCCGCCAAGACAGACTGTGGGGCGGAAGAAAGGGACAAGTGACGGCCCTCCAGAACCTACCCCGGTCCGACCAAGACCGGCCGGGAAGAAGAAGCCAGAGCCGCCTCTGATTCCCAACCGCCCCAGCACCAGCCGAATCCTCAGCTCGGCTCTAATACAGCGGCCACGGGAACGCTCGAGAGGGCTCAGACAGGAAGACAGGAGGCAGGGCTGCCGCGAGCAAGCATAGCACGCCAGAGAGCACGCACCTCGAGGAGACAGGAACGCCGACGGATGGAGCCAGGAAACGCGACCGGAACCACGGGCAGGACCGGAGACGAGACGACAGAAGCAGCCAGGGAACAGAGCGAGCTCAATAACCAGGCACTGAAACTGCCTCTGAACCGCCCTGATAAACCTGAGCCAGCCAATAGGGAACCAGTAGGAGGAGAACAGGAGCGTGTCAGTCCCAAGGTACAGACCGCCCACAGCAGGCATACAGCCGAGTCAGTCTGCCGAGGGCTGACAGGCGGTAATGTTGTTGCTTCTGAAACACATGCTGCAGAGCCTGAGTCTGACCCAATACATGATGATCTTTGGGCTCTGCCTCTCTAATTCTCCTCCTCAACCTCTATAGCTGCACAAGTCCCACCACCATATCTTCAGGCCCTGTCACTTGAACCTGTCTCTCTTCCTGTTCATTCATAGGAACCTTGCCCTCTTCATCCTGACCACTCACAGGATCATGCCACTTGTCTTGCCCACTCACATCCAGAACCTGACCCCCACAGGAACTTGCACTTCTTCTTCTTGCCCACTTACAGGATCCTCCACTCTGTCCTTCTGCTACCCACTCACAAGAGGAGTTCTGTCACCTAGTACACCTGCCTCCAATTCTACTACGCCTTTCAAATTTAACTCCTCATGCCGCCATTCTATTTTTTCTCTGTGTCATTCCATGCTTGTTTGGTGAAGAACACTTTGGAGTGCACTGAAAGTCTCAGTGGAATCATCACTATCTACTAGGTTGCTTGGTGACAAGGTTGGTGTACCTGGTGTCATTCAAATTGTTGATGCAGGAGGCTCTAGCTGGGGCTCCACTGCAGTGCTGCTGGTGTCACAGTAGAAATGGCACTGCAGCTGACAACTGATACCTCTCCTTCCACCTTGGTAAGAGAGAGAGCACCCACATTTAGCCATGACCTACTCCCCCCCCCGATAAGGATGATTCTCCTCCAGTTCCTCCCTGTCTCCTCCAAGTCTTTCTGGTAGAGAGGATTGAGTACTGATGCTTTAAAATGGATGGGATATATATATATATATATATATATATATATATATATATATATATATATAAAGGGTTGTAATTCATACGCAGTTCACAGTCTATGGCTGTAAATACCTTCAAATTAAAGCTAACATTCTGCAAGTGGTTCTTTTAGTCATTATTTCTTTTCAAATCCATTGTGCTGGAGTACAGAGGCAAAACAAGAAAACTTGTGTTACTTTCCAAATAATTATTGTCTGTACTGTAATAAACATAATTTATGTGAGCTTTGAAAAGAACTTTATACTCTTGAATACAAGGGGGCATTCAGTTCATTTCTTCACAATACACGGGAGACATTTCTTGCATCCCAGACGTTAAAAAACTGAAGTTGAAAAGTATACATTAGGAATGTTTTAAGTTCTTCTAAAATGCTTTGTTGAGCCTTAATGCTCCAATAAACAGTTTGTTTTTTGCTGTATAATTTATTTGCTTTAATGGCTGCAGTTCTGTGCATCTGTTTAGTCATATGAAATACAACCTTCTAAATCAATGACTCGTTTAAGTAGAGGGAGATTATAACCACATAATATTCAACTTTTTTTGTAACAGTGGTTCATTTATTCTCTGCTGATGATAATTACAAGTTTACTCTGTTGAGATTTTTTTGAATTTGGTAATTATACATTAAAATTAGTACATTGTCTTGAGAGGAAGACATTTAAAACAATCATGTAAATTAAATATTACTGTTCCATGTAGCAATGGGCTTTTTTATTTTGCACAGCAGTTTGGATCAACATCAGAAAATACAAATAAACATTCCTTGATGTGCAGTTAAGCTAATTCATTCTGTTGCCAGCACAACACTCCTGCTACTGAAAATATACATCTATGACTAATCTATGTGCCAAGTTATATTTTTGTAGATCAGCATGTTAAGGATGATAGTGTGTGCTGTAGCTTTGTAAACAATAAATAACTGGCAACTACAGAATTATTTTCTGTTGCTGCAATCTTTATATAGTAAGCATGTAGTTAAAATCTTTCCATAGTAAGCATGTATTTCTATACAGTATTTAGTTACTATATTTAGCAAGTGTAGCAACAACTACATTAAAAGTATTCAATGAATTCTCCAAATGGTATTGAACCTAAAAACAGGTGTGATTCAAATAAAAAAATATAGCTATTAAGGCCAGTTTATAATGTTCTTAAATGTTTTGAGAATAATTAAATCTAACCACAAGACTCTCTTCTTCCTCCCTTGGAGGTGATATAATTGATACACCTGGCATCACACTCAAAGACACAGCAGACTCGGCAACTGCATCTCCATGCTGATACTACACACAGTTACTTGAGGAAAATAAACATTCCATTTTCTAAAAGCATACCCATCCCTGAGGATGTGGTGGTAGCAGTAATGTTGCAGGATTGAAACTCCCACTACTACTACTACTACTACTACTACTACTACTACTAGTACTACTACTACTAATACTATCACTACTAAGACTTCTTATTGTGCTGTTTTCATCCATTCCTAACTCCATTGTGGGAGGCTTAAGAGAGACATGAATGCTGTCCTCCTTTGCTGAAACCCCTTCTACCTCCATATGCATTTTCACCGCTCTTCTTCCACACATTCACACCATTCTTATTCTCTCAAAGGCAGGCTGAGGATGCTGGGAAAAAACAGTGAGTGTAGTCCAGAAGCTTGAGGGCCAATGTTTGCCCTATAATGGGGCAACTACAATTGCTGAACAATTAATTGGTAATTTAACACGAGTGAGGAATTAGAATATCAATCTAAAAGTAAATTGCTGGAGCACTATCTGGCAGAGCGGGAAAGAGAGAGAAATTAATGTATCAGAGAACCATGGCAGCAGTTAGACGTTTAGGAAACCCAGCTAGGACGCTAGTAGTACTAGCAGCAGCAGTAATCCGCAGTCAGCACATTGTGTGCAATAGTGAGTGGAAGCAGATATACTGAGCTAAAGAAATATTTTGGCAGAAGTTTACTTGTGGAGAGGATGTTTCCCATGCTTAACACCGCACAGGGGGGAAGTAAAAGTTGCTCTACGTTGTAGCTAGAATTAAATCTGTACAATGAATACTCTCCAATTTGTTACTGCACATCTGCACATTTTTGTAAGGTAGGAGAACTTCTTCCAGCAGGTCTTCTGGATGTCTGCCCCTCCTTCTACCTCACACTTTTCTCCATCCTCCTCCCTTACTACTTCTCTCCTGTGCTATAGCCCTATTCTTAGTAGCTCAATCCAATCTCCCATGGACAGGCCCTTTTCATTCTTATTCACACTCTTATTTCTGGCCCATTCCCCTTTCTTCTTTCCCCTGATCTCACTCCCCTCCATTGGCCCCCTCCCTATGCCCCCTCTGGTTGTCACCTGCTCCCTCTATACTTTTCATGCTGTTCCCTTTTCCTTCTTCAGCTTGTCAATTTCACTCTCAGGCGACAGGGCTTGTGGTGGGATGTGGTCATGTGATGAGTGGGTTGATTTAGGAACATCTATGGATTTCTTAACTAAAGTTAACTAAGATCTAACTAAGTCCCTGTTTTATATAGAAAAAAAACTTTAGACTGATATGATTAATGCATTTAAAACATTTATTCATTTCTAATTCAGATTTATGTCCATTGAACATATTTTTGTAGTGTTACTTTCATTTATTTCTCACAGATGAAAATTGATTATTTGGGTTTTTTTGGTTTGTTTGTAAAGATAGGTGTATATAATGTTTTCAAAATGCTACTGTTACATATTTTGTGTAAAAGGAAGTTTAGCCATTGTCTTTAATGAGTTTAGGATTTATGATGGCCATTAGAACAGTTGCTGTGGTTTTACACTTGGCTCTATTTTTCTTATGCAAATGTAACTGCAACAATATTTATCAAAGAATTACAACAGCCCTGAAACAAACAAGGCTTTGTGCCATGAAATCTTTATCAAGATCAGTTTGTTTGCCTGCTTTATTTTAATGAAAATGTTGTGGGCAAACAGTGCAAGTTAACCCCTTGAATACTAATGATAGTTTCATGATTCTTTGGATAAGGCTCTCACATACCAATGGTTTAAAGCGATAGTAATGTTTAATAAAAGCAGCTCTAATTAATCATCATAGTATTTGGGCCTTGGAGAGTGTTATTTCAATTCTGTCAGAGTTGTAGCTCAAGAGTAATTGAATGATAAAGTATCCCCCTCCCGCCCCTATTACTGATATAACACTGCTCACCTCAGAACAGCAGAGAGGTGACCAGGTAGATTGCAGAGAGGGACAATCTTCAATTAAGATAAGGGAAAACCTGAAAAACCTGTCAATGGGGGCAGTGTTTTCATTGTTCTCACGGTAAGAAGATTGTCCCTTGCTGTTATCTGTCTGGTCAAGCAATCAGATTCCACATCTGAGGTGAGCAGTGTTACACTAGCTAAAATGGACGGGAGGGGGAAACATTATCATTCAATTACTCTTGAACTACAACTCTGATAGTATTGAAATAACACTTTCTATAGCTCAAATACTATGAAGATTAATTGGAGCTGCTGTTTTTTTGAAACATTACTATCCCTTTAAATTTATCAATAAACGTCACACTACGTCTGGTTCATATAATAGACTTTAAGCATCAGAAATGTATATTATGATATAACATTGAATAAAGGTCTAATTATTGTGTTTGCTATGTAGATTTTTATTTTATTTCAAAGGGAAACTATAACTACAGGAATCAGTGGCTCTTAATCTTCCCAAGATAGGAACTTAAATGGCTATATGTCCTTCCTACAGCAGATATAGCTCTCTCTCTCTTATATATATATATATATATATATATATATATATATATATATATATATATATATATATATATATATAGCGGTATATGGTCTATTGCCGGTGACTTTCACTTTATTATGTAAAGTACAATTTCTCATTAATTTTGAATCAGATATACTAAGAAGTACAAATTCTCATTCATTTAACCATTTGAAAGGGTGCAACAGGGCCTGAAATTGGTGTCATAGTTGCAAAAATCCCACAATTAAGACACAAGAGCTGCTCTCAGGAAATAGTTCTGTGTGATATGCAGGCTCGATATGCACCAGTGTCTGCAGCCCTCAAGCAGGGTTATGTATCACCACACTAGTTATAGAGGACAAGTGTAGAGAAGAAATGTTGAACTTGTGCACACTAATTTAATATTAAAAACAATTCAATAACTTTATTATCAAAATCACATGAAAGTCACAAAACAAGTACAGAACAAATAATATTAAAATAGCTCAGATCCTGTTCTGCCTGATAATTGACATATATTGGTCTGTGCTGGAATTGCAGTATAATTAAATAAACAGGTTGGATGAGGATAACCCAGTCTTCGTTACAGTATTAAAATAGTGTTATATTAAAGGGGTTCAGCATGCCCTAGCATCCTCCCTTGTAAAATCATAAGTTATGCACAATATAAAGGAATAGTATGGCAAACACTAATCTGTTAGTTAATCATTTAAGAAAGAAGCATAGTGCTGCTTTACCTCCCAGGCTGTGGTATCAGCTGATGGGGGCAATATGGAGATGATGGGGGCAAGTTGGAACTGATGGGGGCAATATGGAGATGATGGGGGCAATGTGGAGATGATGGGGGGCAAGCTGGAGCTGATGGTGGCAAGTTGGAGCTGATGGGGGGCAATATGGAGATGATGGGGACAATGTGGAGATGATGGGGCAATGTGGGCCTGATGGGGGGCAATGTGGAGATGATGGGGCAAGTTGGACCTGATGGGAGCAATATGGAGCTGATGGGGCAATATAGAGTTGATGGGGTCAAGTTGGAGCTGATCGGGGCAAGTTGGAGCTGATGGGGACAATGTGGAGCTGATTGTGGGCAAGTTGGAGCTGATGGGGGCAATACGGAGCTGATGGGGCAATGAGAGGGCAAGTTGGAGCTGATGGGGCAATATGGAGCTGATGGGGGAAATATGGAGCTGATGGGGGCAAGTTGGAGCTGATGGGGGGCAATGTAAGGGCAATATGGAGATGATGGGGGCAATGTGGAGCTGATGGTACCCCCCTTCTAGGAAAAATCCCTCCCATTTGTATATCCAGGGAAGAATTCTCCCTTATAAAGGATAGCAAATTTCAGGCCCTGCTGCCAGATAAGTATCTGAAGAATTGCAATGCAATATGTCAGATACCTCTTTGGAACTCAAAGAGTTACATGGGTCTTTAATCTCCTGGCATGCTAAAGAGGTATCTAACACATTGCAGAAAAGCTATATAGTTTTTCTATATATATAACACTAGAAATGTACCCACTGCAATCATACCTAAAAAATTGCTAGCAAAATTTTGACAGGACACCCAAGTAATAAAATGCTTCAAGCCTCTGCTACTCATATGGCTAAAGCCAAAAGCAGAATTACTGATGGTACAAAGCACTGGGACCAACAAGTAGGCCAGCATTAAAAGTGCTGTCACAAAAAAGGAGTCAACATGACCCTTCAGCAAGATCTTGCCCCTGTGACACTGGTGCAAGGTTCTATAATGTATTGTACCACAAGTGATCAGAGGATACCCAACCTAACAATTTTTACTCCATTTTCCCCTTCTCTGTCCACATCACTCTGCAAATTTATTCCTCCTTCTTCCCTCCTATGCAAAATTGCAGAGTTGAGGATCTGAGAGATCTGAGATTATATCTATCACTGAGGTTTATGTATGTCTGTTGTTGGAGTCCACACAATAATCTTTTATTTAGATCTTCCACTGACTAGTTACACCACTGGTTAAAATAGGGACAGAAAGTGCCAGGGACATTGCTTTGCAATTTTGTTTTTCTTTGGAGCAATTTTGGCTTGTTGCATTTCTAAGCAGTGCGCTACAAATGGCTCCATACATCAAGGCGATAAAGCTTGTGTTCCTGGCATAGCATTAGTGGAGACTATTTCATTCCATTTATTAAATTCAAATCAAGTGTAATTAAAATGGCATCAGAAAGAACCATTTACATCAGTCACTGCATTCACTTGCTGGTGTTCCATGATGATACTGTGGTATGTAGTTATTTGCACTTTTATGATTCTTTCAAAGTTTCCAGCATCATGATATGTTTTGATCGTCTGCAGACATTTAACCATTTGGATGCTAGAGTCACCTCCAATGCCTCACTTTGCAATGCATGGAGATATGCATGGGATTTTTTTTTTTCAGGATGGTGTTTTAACCAGCTGAATGCAGAGCCTTCCAAACCCTGCTTTACAATGTTCTGGTGATCTCTACATATCCAAGGGGATAAATTTAGCTAGGCATTTCCTGTTTCCCTGTACTATGTCATATTGAGGCTTATGTGCGAAAGAAGACTTACAAAAAAGAATAAGAGGCTTCAAAGATATCATGTTTTTGTCAATCAGGGGTACAACATACATGGGAAGTTGAAATTTAAGGCAGAACTTTTCTAGCATAGTTCAAATGTTTATGATTGAAAAGAAACAGCTGTTAAATTATAATGACTGTGGGCTGACGTTACATTTTATGTGGATATATTGGGGAGTGAAAATGAAATGCCAGCTTATCTACAAGGAATTTAATTAGTGTTCATGTATAGGGGATCAAATCAAATTGGTTTATAAATATCAATCACCTTGTCCACTCAGCAATATGTCAGTATCAGTGGTTAGAGTAGCAGATTATTCTGTCACTCAGTAATTAACTCTCCCCTTGTTTCCAATATGGGTAAAGTGTCAGGTGTAATCTCACACAGTGCCATAACTTGTCATTGGAGGGCCCTGGTACAAACATTTTTTGGATCTCCTAACACAAAAATATGTTCACTGTGGCATAATTATAATTTAGTCTAGAACATACTAAATCATTGGGCAGATGAGGTCCCTGTGGATGCTTGGCTCCAGGACAACTACATCCTCTGCACCCCCTGTAGTTATGTGCCTGGTCTCACTTTCCTCTTACTAACTCATGATTGAGGCTGATGTGTAGGGATAAGTGGAACAATTCTGGTGCAAACCAACTGTACCATAGGGAATGTAAAAACACTCACACTGTTTTGGACTTTTAACCCCTTGAATGTTAGAGAGGCCTCCAGCTCATTGCTTCACAGAGTGGTGCTTGTGACTTCTCTAGTAGGGATGGACAAAATTGTTTGGCTCAAACTGAAACAGACAAAACAATTATACTTCCCAAAAGGTGCCAATTTTCTGCTTTTTCCCACATTGATCATTTCATTGAAGTCAATGGTAAGACTGAATTTCCCCAACATGGAAAATTTTCCTTCTTATAGTATAAAAGGGTGTCAGATTCCTGCAGCATGTCATTCTAGAGACCAGCACAGTTAAGATAGACAAATACATTTAAATTAGACTAACATAGTAACATAGTTGATAAGGCTGAAAAAAGACATGCCTCCATCAAGTCCAGCCCATGCCAGAAACACTCCTGTTGATCCAGAGGAAGCCAAAAAAAAATCCCTCTGAATTCATTGCCAATTTAGCCCCAAGTGAGTAAAAAAAATTCCTTCCTGACTCCAAATGGCAGTCAGATATTTCCCTGGATCAACATCCTATCTTCATTGAAGCCACCTGTCATCATTTTCAATGATGAATTCTGTTAGCTTATCATCATAATATTTTCTTTATCATCAGCATTCACCACGTTTTTCTCAATTTTTTCTGGTGAGGTTTTGTTCCATTATTTTTTCAAAGAGTTTCGCTCAAGGCAAGGATGTAACAGGAAAGGAGGCTTTTTGTTACAGGATAAGAGGCTTTTAAAACTTTGGTTTTGTTTCCATCCCATCAGCTGAAGGAGAGGGCTAACCTGCTGGTGAATGAGGCTATGGTCTATGACCAGGTGAAACAGTAAGATAATAGACTTTTCTGTATTGTGTCACTTGTGATCATATGCATAATCCCTTGGTTGGTAGATACCTCAGCAATGCATTGTTTTGTTATGTGCTGGAGATTTCTCTAGCATCTGTGGGGTTAAAGGAGAAGTAGCACCTCCTGTTTACTTTACTACAGACAGAAAATTCTAATGACGTCTGTTAATTTTGCCCTTCTGCCTTTGTTTAAGAGACAACATCTTTAATCAGTCCTAGATGTCATGTCTGTAGAGAAAGGCATGACAGCTGCTGCCTTTTTCTTCAAACAGACGTACGAGCTTACTTAATTCTTTATGAGCCAGAGAGGTGAGCAACACACTGCACAGCAATGTGATACCTCTCTGGTCCTTAAAGGGTTACAATTACCATGTGCAACTGGAAGAGTTTTTGTCCTGTTGTCCTGCTAGCAACTGTCATATCCACCTCCATGGACATAGAAACCCTGCACCCCAGGGAGATCTTATTATTGAGGCATTCAGCCCACACACAGATGTCTCTCAATAATCTTTATTATTAGCAAAAAATGGCAAACAGATGACAAAAAACAATTAAAATCCAAATGAGAGGCATTCAGTTGAAGCCAAAATAATTACCAAATGAGGAAAGTATATAATAGGTTAGCCTTACAAATAGGATAAATTGAGTGCTTCAATAATAAGATCTCCATGGAGTGAGGGGTTTCTTTGCCTCCTCTTTGGTTTATTATGTCCACATAGAGTCTTAGAGAGCACCTCAATATTCAGGTTATTTTGCCTTACTTCATCAGTGCCTTCCTGCTTTTTTGATATATCACCTCTATGGATATGATATCCAGAACTGATTGAAGACATTATCTCTTACTCAAAAGAACACAAGTGGAGTTCTGGGGCCATTAGCATTTTCTGGCTATAGCAAGGTATGTGGGGGTTCTTATTAGGAGGTGAAAGAATAACAGAGAAAGGGGAATGATCTTATGGTGTACCATGTTAATCCATAATGAATAGGAAATGCACACAAACGGATATATACTCGCATTTTACTTGTGCTACCATAAAGTCCCTGACAGCTTAGTTTATTTGTGGATGATATTAAATTTGCCCCACCGATATCTCAGCAGCACAATTCCTATCCCTCTACAATGATACTCCAGAGGATAGCTCAAACAGAAAAGAATCAAAAACAAAATGGAGAGCACCTATGGAATATGCAGAATAGCAATATGATCTCATTAAGAAACATAAACAGCATAATACCCATCCTATATAATAATTCTTTAGGATGTTTGTCAGAAGCCATCATGCACAGTAGAGACTGCCCAAATGCACAGAATGCTGAAAGCATTCTGTGCTTAAAGGCAGTCTCTACAGTGCATGACTGCGTCGGTGGCAGGACGCATAGCAGGACCGGCCACCCGGACCTTGGCCCATGTACACGGGCTTTTACACTAGTATTGGATAATTCATATGGGATGTAGATCGCTGGTCTAGAGGACATGGGAATTTTTGCTGCTGGTCCTCTCTGTGGATGGAATGGAATAGCACCACAATATCCATAGATGTCTCAGGCAAAGGAATATGAGCAGATCAGTAAAATGAATAATAACTAAAAGTTCTTTATTTGTAAAATACAACACATGTCAAAAAATCCTCATCATGTTTCATGGTCTGCTGACCTTTTTATCTGCAATCATAAACTGCCCTGCTTTTCAGACTAACCCTTAAGTAACATTGTAGCACAAGTATGAGCACCCTGGCTGGATTCAACCCCAATGAAATACACCAATCAATGAAAGCAAAACACAATGGAACACTGAAACAGAAACAAATATTCTAAATCCAAAGCTTCTACATGTGCACCAATCACTTATAACGCTATATACAACTAAATATACACAACACTTTCATAGACTAACTGATAAAATAACATTTAAATTTGTCTTACAGATATATGAAAATATGCAGAAGTGAACTGTTATATGATGAGAAATATTGCTGAAAAGGCATTTTAGCATCTAGAGCCCCAAAAACTATATGTAACTTAGGAACACAAGTAACAATATAGCGCTCTATAAAGTGAAAATATATATATTCAAATAATCTCCGTACGTGTATAGGAAGTGTTCATTTTGTTTAAGTGTTTGAATTTGTATAGCAGTAGCAGTGTACATTGAGGCTAACCAATTACAGAGGGGTACTGAAGTGGAATAATTTAAGTGATCTCTTGAACCTTTAGACGCAAGTCTTTAGTACTGACAGAGTATAATGATTAAATAAAATCTGGACAACCTTTACTCTTCAAGTAGAATAACTAACTTCTCAGATACATACGGGACTTATTTAGAATCCTGATTTCACAATAAAATGAAGCTGTATTAATGTAAGATCAGAATCCGTTCATCAAAATCTATGAATTTGAATAAGAGGCCTTCTAAAATGTAAATGAATGTAGTAAACACTGTTCAAGTCATGAGATATTAAGAGGAATGTGAGATTATGACTGACACATTGCGCATGTTGGAAACAAGGAGAAGAATAATTTTTGAGTGACAAAATAGCCTACGTCTCTACATCTGATACTAATACATTACAGAGTGTCATGGCTTCTAGTCAATACCTGTAAACCCACTGGATTTCCCTTCCCATCCATAAAGTTAACACAACAATGATAAATTCCCTTTAGATAAAGGAGCTTTTATTTTTGCTCCTTAATATCTCTCCACAAAGCACAAATCACATGCACAATCATTTTATTTTAATTGTTTTTTAAAATTGTGTTATATAATAAATGTTTTATATTTTTTCTTCCCACCTGTATATCACAGCTGAGTACCCAAAAACAGGATAGCATTATCTCTCTTGCTGACGTTTTTAAATTTAAGGGCCCTGTGTTCAAGAACTTAAGTGCTATTGGCGTAAACTAAATGCACATTAGAAATCAAAAACAAATTCCCCAATATTTTCTTTGATTTTAATAGGGCTTTTAACCCCTTGAATGCTAAAATGCTCTTAAACACATTGTAAAGCATTGTGCTGCAGACCTCTGTAGCAATCCAAGTGTTTAATACCAATTTCATGTTTTTTTAATGTTTATTTGCACTTTTTGGTATATTTGATTTGCACTAGAATGTCTATAGTTTTATTTTGAACATAGGATCCATTATATTCCTGTGGGCATGACCCAGATAAATTTTATTAACGTCTCAATGTCTTTATAGTATTCAATAGGTTAAAACCTTATTCTAATTAATGGAACTTTGGGAACTATATATTTGTCCTCATTGTCCAGTTGGTTTGTTCCATAATTACTCCAATTCTTATTAGGATATATGATTCCCTGATTAACTAAACAACCTTTTCATAAATTGCACCAAAACAATAAACAAGCTTTGGTAAATAATTATTCTGGTTAATGCGTATTGGAATTCGGTGCATGGAAATGTAGCTTAAAAACAATATGTTTTGTACAATTCTTTGTTTCAAAATAAGACAATTCTTACTGATTGATTCCTTTTCTCTGTTCCCAATAATTCAAAACATTTAGATTTTTTTTGTAAAAATGTATCACATTCTGTTGGAATGTATATAAGTTATAAACAGTATAAACGTCAATATTGTTTTCTAACAAATGTACTTTATAATATGGGGAGGCCACCCTTAGAGAAATGAAATATACAATATTTGCTGGCTTACAGTTATAATTATTAGAAAATAACAGCCAAAAATCCATAAAAGTATAATAGGTACTCAAGTCCTCATAAATATAGGATACAATGTGTGATTATGCTACAATGATTGTTACTTTAAAGTACAGAGTACATAAAATGACACATAACCATTTTCTTTAAATCAAACAGTAGAGGACCATAATCAAGTTTTCAGATATCAAATGGAGATATTTGCTCTTAATCACTTAATAAAAGAATCCTGGTTTAATTTTCTGATTTCATTGTATGTTCATGTTATTCTTCATAATAAATTATTTTCCATTGTTATGTCCATAAAGGAACCAACAGATGTTGTTAAAGGGACATTATCACCAAAAAGTGCTCAAATCCATTACACTATTATGTACTTCTTGACAGCATTGTTTTAAATGTTTTCTTTAGTGAGAAAGTTGTAAAATGTTTAAAAATAAAAGGTAAAAGTGGCCATTTTTCTCCACGTTTTATTAGGCCTGTTGAAATCTATAAAACCATAAGCAGCAATAATTGTTTTAAGATTAGTCCCCTCCCTGTTCAGTTCACTGAAACTCTCATGTATTACTTGTTTGTTTGCCTAACTCATGTCACACATTGCCCTGATCAATTGTATAAACAAAGAGGGGTCAAATGGTCATACACAGCTACCTTCAGATGAATAGGAAAATAACATTCATAATAAACGTTGGCGTTTATGTACATAACAAATATTATTTATAAATGGTGGTTAGGAATACATGCTATTTAAATGGGTCTGAACCCTGTTCATTTTTACACAAGAATGTCCTTGTAAACCTGTAATTCTTTATTGAACTTTCATTTTACAATTATCTTGAACAAATGGCATATTTGGAATAACTTGCCTTCTCAACCTACTGTAACATGTTCAAACAGTATGATGATTTCACTAGATCTGAAGCTATAAAAGAGTTTCATCACATGTTAAACTAATCCACTAGTAGTGCCCTTTTTAAGCTAAACTATAACTTAGAAACATATAATTTGATGGCAGATAAGAACCATTTGGCCCAAACAGTCTGCCTATTTTTCCTACTGTAAAAAACTCCAACCTTATTTGGTCCTTAGTCTTGTTTTATGTTCAGGAGAGCTTTATGCCTATCCCATGCATATTTAAATTCCCTCGCTTTATTAACCTCTATTATGTCTGCTGGAAAACTATTGCACTTATCTATCCCCTTCTCAGTGAAGTAAAACTTTCTTACATTATATTTAAGCCTCTGTCCCTCTAGTTTTAGACTATGACCTCTTGTCCTAGCATGTCTACTCCTTTGAGATGCACTTCCCTCCTATTTTTTGTTGATTCCCTTTGTGTATTTGAATGTTTCTATCATATTCTCTCTCTCTCTCTCTCTCTCTCTCTTCTCTCTTCCAAGTTATACATGTTTAGATGCTTTAGTCTAGCCTGATATTTGTATCCTGTAAATCATTCACCATTTTAGTAGCCTAAATTCTCTCAAGGATATAGGATATCTATATTATTCTAGGGATGGGCTCTCTAGTACTGTACACAAGATTCTAGGTAAGGTTTAACCAGAGATCTGTAGAGTGGTATGGCCACTTTCTAGTTCTGCTACGAATGCCCCTAGCTGTACAACCGATCATCTTGCTTGCATTTCCCGCTGCTGTGTTATGTTGCCTGCCTACCTTACATTGTCTGCTTCTTTTGTTGTCTCTGACAGCATAATACCCTTAATACTATATTCTGCATTTTGATTTTTGGACAGCAAAACAAACCCACTATGCATATACTAAACAGGAATCTAGCTGATGAATCATCATGAGAAAAATATTTAGGATAAATTTTAGACAACAGATTTAACAGCAATGTGCAGTAACAATGCAAGAGCCAATATGGTACTGTCCTGTCCCAAAATGGGTGTAGGTGCATGGAATGGGAAATCAATTCTACCTTTATATAAATCAGTGATAAGGCCTCATCTGGAATATAGAGTACCGTTTTGGGTGCCAGTTCTTAAAAAATAACATTATTGAACTGTAAAATGTACAGAGACATGCAAAAAAACTGAAAAAGGATTGGCATTATGATAGAAAGGCTAGTCAAACTGGATTTGCTTACATTAAAGAAGAGATGTCTAAGAGGTGATATGATTTAAAAATGTATTCAAGGTCAATACAAATACCTCTCTAAGGAACTATTTAATCAAAGAGCTGAGCAAAAACAAGGTAATCCATTAAGAGTTGAGGAAAGGAACTTTTGACTAAAAGGGCAGTAAAGTTATAGAGTTTTTTGCCTAGGGATGCTTTGCTTGCAAATATGGCATTATAGATGCTCTCAAAAAAGTAATGGATACCTTCTAGCTCAGAACACTATTGAGAATCACAGTGGTTTCAAAACAGATAGGATGTTGATCCAGGGAAATGTCCGACTACCATATGGAGTCAGGAAGGATTTTTTTTTTTTTGAAATGGCTTCTTGTTTTGGATCAACAAGGGGGATTTCACATGGGCTGAATTTGATGGACACAAGCCATTTTTCAGCCTCATCAACTATGTTACTATGTAAAATAATGTTATCAAAACTATAAATGATCTTATTGGAGAATAAGAAGAGAAAATGCACATATATCGTTGTGTTACTCATTGAAGTTGATGTATTAAGAAGAACTGAAGGAACTCTGAAGCAAACAAAGTATACCATAGGGCACAACTAAACATTTCTGGAAAACCACATTAATTAAAAGAGACTTTTAACCCTTTGAGTGTTAGAGAGTTCTCCAATGCACTGCAAAGCAATGCATTTCAGACCCCTGTATCATTGAGGGGGTTAAAAGCACCATTTAAATCAATACTATTTGTGTTTGTCCCCTTTGGAGCAGATAGCTTATCACAGAATTTCTCTTGTTCTTATTATACAAAAATTACACATTTGAGGAGTGAGCGTCATGTAATACTTTTAAGAAGGCTTGCATTAAAATGTCTGCTATGAAATGTATGGATGAGAAACACATTTAATTGCTCATGGCTCCTGCTTCAATGAGATTATAAGAGTATTTCAATGTATTCAACCATACAAGTCCAGGTATAGAAATCAATCTGTAGGAACTCCATTCATCAACTACAATTAATGAAGATGTGCTTCAACAAAGAAATAGACTGAATTGAAGAAATCCAGAATAAAAAGAATGATTGCCTAGTAATTTGAAAACATTTTCAAATGAAATGCTGTTTCAACTCTGTATGTGAGATGATTTTATCTCTGGATTATAAACTGTTCAGTTACACAATATGTGCTTTGTGTTATTTATATTTGATCTAATTTCACATATTTAGGTGTTTCTGTATTTAAAGAAACAGTGAATTTCTAATGTAAAAAATTATGTTTTATGCCTTTCCTGCGGTGTAGAGCAAGTTATTACCACTCAGATTTTTTTTTATGTTATTTATATTTTTGTTTTATTGATCAATAAGGTCATACAGAAATACAATAGAAAGTGATAATACAAGTGCATATCGAAGCATATATACAGGTGTACATATAACAATAAACAAGAAAGGTTTATTCTTTAAATGAGCCTGACCTGAGAAGCATTGAAATAAGTGGGCAATGTCATGTGAAATGTGAACAACAGAGGAAAATGTCCAGAAAAAAAAGGATTCATAGAAGGAGAGGAAAGGAAGGAGAAGAGAAAGAAGGAAGGGGAATGAGTGTAAGAATTAACGAGGGGAGACAAGTGATTTTGCAAGATCGGTCTGCTCCACTCCCAGATCCAAAGGAACAGCAATGGTAAATGCATCATCAGAGTTTGTACACTCAATGTGTTCTCAATCCGGAGAGTTGTGTTTATAATTAGTCCAAGGACTCCAGGTTTCTACAAAGAAATCCAGGTTATCTTGGCTAACTGCATGGCAGCATTCCATTGAGAGAGTCTGATTACCTCTAGCCACCCAGGAAGAAATTATGGGAACAGCAGTACTACCCCAACAAGAAGGTATAGTTGCTTTGGCTGTATTAAGGAGCAATTTAGAGCAGATCCATGTAAAGGAGGGTAGCGAAGGAAGGTCTGAGGGTCTATGAAGAAAAAGGCATAGCAATGGGTCTAAGGGCAGAAAAATGTTATACATGTCTGTAATTCGATAAATGACCGCTTCCCAAAAAGTTTGGATGAGCGGACAACGCCACCAAATGTGAGCCATATTGCCAATATACTTCTGACATTGCCAACATAAAGGCAATCTGTGAGGTGCAAACCTAACTATTTTATGTGGTGTCATAAACCACTGTGTAACTATTTTATAATTCAACAGAGAGGTATAAGAGTCTCTAGATGAGTGTAGAAGAGAATGAATGAGTGAGTGCCAGATTGAAACATCTAAGGATATAGAGAGTGCAGTCTTCCATTGTCTGCGTAAATAATATTTAACAGGAGGATCTGAGGTGGATAACTGAGCTTAGCAAAAGGAATGTGTTCTACATCTAAGGGGATGAGAAGTCAGACTTGACTCAAACAATGTTTTGGTTCTGAGAGACGTACGTAATTCAGCTCTTTTCCAGTTTGATATTTGCAGGGAGTTCCACCAGGGTATAGACTTTAATAGAAGAGATGTCTGGGGTAGAGATGAAGGATTCAGTAAATCTATATGGGACAAGTAATCAAGAGTATCTAAACCCTGTTGTTGAAGGGAGAGAAAGAGCGAACTGTTCCATACTGGTGCAAAATATGGATTACCTACAAGCGATTTCAAAGGAGAGGAAGATGGGGAAAGATTTTGTTGGGCATTAACTTAAAACCATGAGTGTAAAATATGCCCCAGAATAATATGGTCAAGACACACTGTAGGGATGGAAGAAAGGGAACACCAGCAAAGTTGTAAGGGATTCAATGGACCTAAAATGTCTTCTAAAGTTCCAATCCAATTGGGTTTAGGGGATGTTGTAAAATCAAACATTTTAGCAATAGCTGAAGCTTTGTAGTATCTGTCTAAATCTGGGAGACCCAGACCTCCTCTGCATCTTGGTTGTGAAAGAACTAAGTGGTTGCGTCTGGGGTGATTTCTATTCCAAATGAAAGATAAGAGCAGAGATTTGAGAGAAGCTAGAATTTTTTTGGGGGAGAGATATGGGTAATGCATTAAACATATATAGTAGTTTGGGAAGAGTAACCATTTTTACTAAGTTAATTCTACCCAACCATGAAATTTGTAAGTTTTGCCAGGAACGTGTTCCTTCTTGACAGTCTCAAGTAAGGGTTTATAGTTCAGCGAAAATAATTGCTCAGGTGTATGTGTAATGTGGACTCCAAGATAAAGAATGGAAGAGGATGAACTTTTAAATGTATATTTATCAGTGATCATATAAGTAGCAGAGTCTGGCAGATTATTTTGTATGTCTCTGACTTATTATAATTTATCAACTCTTGTGATAAATAGCAATATTCTTCCAGAATGTCAATTAAAGGGATAGTAATACTTAAAATGTAAAAAAAAAAATGTTGTAGAGTTTATCACCCTGAGTAAAACAAGGGCACTCCCACTGCTGAAAGGTGTTTCATTCAAAAGTTATTAATTTTCAAAGTTGAATTTTTTAGGTGCAATATCACAGTGGCCTGAAATTGTATAGTGGCGCTGTTGCTACACCATCCTATGGAGATTTATGGTCAACTGACCAGAGCTGTCCATAGGATCGTGTAGCAACAGCGCCACTGTACAATTTCAGGCCACTGTGATATTGCACCTAAAAAATTAAACTTTGAAAATTAATAACTTTTGAATGAAACACCTTTCAGGAGTGGGAGTACCCTTGTTTTACTCAGGGGGATAAACCCTACAACATATTTTTTTTTACATTTTAAGTATTACTATCCCTTTAAAGGAGGAACAGAATTAGATGACTCTGTGATAAAAAATAAAACATCATAGGTGTACGCCGCAACTTTGTATGTTTGGGATCGGAATCTAAAACCGGCTATATTCGTGGAAGACCTAATTAAGTTCAGGAGGGGACAACTCACATTTTTAAACAATGCCAACTTGTGTGTTATATATATAACCATATGGTGAATGACTTGTAGATGAAGCACAATAGGTGTTTAATTTGATCAATGTTTCAATTATCTACATAATCTTCCTCAGGATATCACAACAGTGCAAAGTGCTCCCCTGAATACCCTCTATGTGCAAAAAAGGCACCAGGATTGGCTTCTCCTGTCCCCTAGTGACGTTATAGTGAAATGATCAATCAGTGAACCCAAGTGCCTAATCTACAGTAGCAAAAACTAAAGTAACATGGATACATAGGTGAAAATACACTTCACTTAATATTGTAAATAAGTCTAAACATACTACTCAAACAGAACAGATCAAAACATTAGATAGTTCTACTGAAATAATAAATAATTTAGATATTACTGTCAAAATAATTTGGGCTAAAACCTACTCCCATCAATTGAGCTCAGCGTTGAAGTGATGGTCAGTTCATTACGGAGCATGTGGTAGTCAGTTCAAAACATAATTAAGAGAGCAGCAGACGTAAATTTCTATAGTCGAAACTATGCAGGAACTGTAATGTGGACAATTGCTGGCGATCACCCAAGATTTGTCTCAGTATGGTGATGGAGCACTAGCCATCACATCGCATTGAGACTGGATAACAGGAGAGCAGCCCCTCTACACCGTAGCAGTAAATTCACCTAGTGTTCAGAAAAAGGACCTAGAATGTTGGTTCAAAGAGGTCTCAAACAGTAAATGTGGATCAGGCATGACCCAACCATAACTACAGCCCATCCAGTCATCAGTATTGCTGGTCAGCGGCGCAGCGGCTCTCACGCCGGTGCATCGCGGAGCACCAACAGGTGTGAAATATAGGGAAGTCTTCCCGGCTCATCCATAGGGAAGTTGTCACCCTAGTAGGGTACTTAGAAGAAAGTTTGGCTGTTCACATCACTGTAGTTATCCCCAATTCGGCTAAGGCTGGTTTAGTCTAATATGTATGTGGAAATTTCTCCTCTGTAATGGCACTAGAGGCTAAAACGTGATGCATCTGAAAGGTGACTAGCCGTAGAACAGGTCATTATGTTGTTGATCATCCTCAGGAGCCTCTCATATTTTGTATGCAAATTTATTAACAATAACATAGATGAGGAGGGAGGGGGAGGAGGGAGATGTGAAGAAGGGTTGCTACAATTAGTGTTGAGCGAGCACCCCGATGCTCGGGTGCTCTGACCGAGCACCCCCTGAGGCTCGAGTGCTCGGCCGAGCACCCGAGCCCCATTGAAATGAATGGGGCGACACGAGCATTACACCAGGCACCCCCTGCTCTGATGAGGGGAGGGTGCCTGGTCAATGCCCCCCTTCATCTCCGCTATGCCCCCTTCATCTCCGAATGCCCCCTTCATCTCCGCAATGTCCCCCTTCATCTCCGCTATGCCCCCTTCATCTCCGCTATGCCCCTCTTCCACAATGTCCCCCTTCATCTCTGCTATGCCCCTCTTCCACAATGTCCCCCTTCATCTCCGCTATGCCCCTCTTCCACAATGTCCCCCTTCATCTCCTCTATGCCATAGAGGAGATGAAGGGGGACATTGTGGAAGAGGGGCATAGCGGAGATGAAGGGGGACATTGTGGAAGAGGGGCATAGAGGAGATGAAGGGGGACATTGTGGAAGAGGGGCATAGCGGAGATGAAGGGGGACATTGTGGAAGAGGGGCATAGACTCTATGCCCCTCTTCCACAATGTCCCCCTTCATCTCTGCTATGCCCCTCTTCCACAATGTCCCCCTTCATCTCCGCAATGCCCCCTTCATCTCCGCAATGCCCCCGTACCTCCAGTCCCTGGTGGTCCAGCGGAGCGTCTTCAGATCTGTGCCTCTTCCGGCACAGATCCCCGCCACCCGAACATGGCGGGCGAGCACATGGCGGTACTCGACGAGTACCGCCATGTGCCGAGCAGAGCGATGCTCGAGCCGATCCGAGCATCGGCCGAGCACGCTCGCTCAACGCTAGCTACAATCTATCACACTTGGGACCACTGCTATGACCAATAATTAATGTGTATCAGTAATCTGAGAAGAAGGATAGCTTACAATTGACACAAACATGATAATGGTAAAGTCAGCTGTAGGAATATATATATATATATATATATATATATATATATATATATATATATATATTCACATACATCAATCACATTGTGCCAGTCCCCCAAATTTTAAAATTGTATTTCTTCATATCATCATGAATATGTTCCAGTGTCACTTGAGCAGGATAGTAGTGTTGTGGGCAAAGGACAAAGGCATTCTGCATGCTAACAAATTTTTGAAGGCATATGTTGCTGCAAGACTCACAACTTTGACTTTCAGCCACTTTTTTCTCCACTGCTGCCCTCAAAAGAAGTCATATTGTGGTGGGAAATGCTGCACCATAGGAAACAAAGGGGAAAAATCTGTTGGAATTGGCAAAAAAGGAGGAAGAATTTGCATTGGTGAAAAGGAGAAAACTTACATGGAAAAAAAGTTTTCGTCCACTCCTACCAGTGGGTAATCATAAATCCAATACTCACACTGAACAACATTAACAGGTGCAATCTTAATAGAACCAGTCTATGATGTGCTGCATGATAAACATCTGTCCTGTCTCAGTAAGTAAACCATAAATAGCACAAAAGGTCTTGAATGCAGAGTATATAATAAAACACAATAAAAAGCTCAATACATTTCTAAAACTCATTTTGTCAGTAGACAAAGGAAGGGAAATACAGCTTTCTAGTGGGATCATCTATCCTGATTTCTATGATCAACTCCACATGTGTGTACATCACAGTTGTTTAAAGATGATAGAGGTTCTGGGTATTAAACCTAATGACTCTACCTATTCTCTGGTTTTTTTTTTGTTTTTTTTGTTTTTTACATTTGACACCTTTTTGGTAGTCCTAGTATTACTATTATAACAGGCAGTCACATATCTGTCACATTTATTACCTTTAGCACTGCCAAAGAGTTATCAGATCATGCATGGCTTTGCAATACATTGCACACATGGTGGGTGGGTGCAAATGATACATTTTGCTCTGACACGTTTAAAGCTCTAATTAAACTCCTATAAGTGTTTGTTTGTGTTTTCATACACATACATGCATGAAAGCATGAAATATATATGTATATAAAAAATCTCACACACTTAAAGTGAGCCCCAAGCCTCAGAATTGTACTTTCCTGGTGGCCCGATGTGTCCCTGTCCAACACTGTGTACTTAGCACACCACCCTTTTAATAATATGTAGTGAGTTCATTCCAATTTAAGGTGTGCTTAATATCTGTAAGTTTAAGCTTTTTTACATTGCCATGTACTGTAGCAGGCCTACACAATAACTGATATGACAGAATATCTTAAAAAACTGCATGGTGACTGGATTTCTATTCATTCCAGATGAAGAAAGAATGCTGCCAATCACTAGGTGAATATATAAATAATATATTTAACAAATGGTTGCTGAGATACTGCATCCAATTTGAGAAATGTGTCAGGTTTCATGACAAAGCTAATTATATGTCATCTCTTTGTGGCCATGTCAAATTAGAAAATATTAGATTTTTTTTAGCATCATGGTAAATCAGTGTGCATTTGCTACCAAAAGCTGGGTAGGATGTTTGTTGATAACACACATAGAAATATATCATTTGATGGTTCAGTTATTATTACAACAGGTGCATCTGCAATAACTGCTTCAGTCGGCTCCTCTCTGACACTGAATGATTGCTTCTCATGCAGTCTGTTGCATAGCAAGCTCAGGGAAAAATCTCAACCCGTTATGTCAGAAAAGTGGTGGCTCAGTGAGGTTGATGAACTAATGAAAAGTGGTAGAATTCTGGAGCAAACCAAATGCACTATAGGGAACAAATAAAAATCCCCATTCATTTAAATGTGGCTTTTAATCTGTTGAATACTAAAGGTGTCCAACTAATGTTTTGCAATGTGTTGGAGATCTCTTTAGCATTCAAAAAGGTTAAAAACCACATTCAAATCAATGGGAATTTTATGAATTTTTATTAATTGCTACGGCGTACTTGGTGTTAACCACTTTCTTCAGTGTGTTAATTCTGTTCAACGAAGGTCTTCCGTGCTGTGATATAAGAAACAACCGCAGCATGTGGGCTCTGTCTATACTCATTCATAGCACTGTGAGTAGTAATGTTGGCCAGCCCATCTCAGATTCTAATTAGCATAAAGTGCAGCACTGTACCAACAACAAATGTAGGTTAAATTCCCAAATCTATTTATATCACAAAATATGGTTATCATAACATATAGTTATGTTTTAATTCTCTATAAATGTATCTTAAGGTGGCAGGTCCACTTTAATTGACTGACATTGAAGCCAAGACACTGGCTGTGAAGCTGGGAAAACTTAGGTCACAAGGAGCTAAGACAGGAATTGAACTAAGACAATTCACTGTGCCTGAAAAATCAGGTAGCCACTTGTGGTAAATAACATAAATTCTAAAACAGAAATAATTGGTTAGTCTATATAAAAAAACAGAAGTGTATATAAGGTATTACTTGCCAAATGACATACATAAAAATCATATTGCATTAACCTTGATAGTACACATAATAGCTTAACGCGTTGAGTGCCAGGGAGATGTCCAACCTATTGGGTTGCAATGGGTTGGCTGCCTCTCTGGCACACAAAGGGTTAATATAGGTTTGAGTCTTGAAAAAAAAAAAAAAAATATATATATATATATCACTAATTCATGTAGCAATTTGATAAGTAAGAAGTCTTCACAATAATCTAGTAAGTTTACCCCTGTAAAACTGGGTGTACAGGAAGTACAGAGGCTGATTAGCTAAAACAAAATTGTATCAACACTGGAGCAAACCAGTTTTTGGACAAACAAGCATTCCCCCAAATTCCCATTGATTTAAGTAGGCCCCTTTAATTCTAGGATGTTCTCCAAACATATTCTCCATCCATTTAGAGGGTTAAAAGCCCCATTTAATTAAATTGATATTTTTAGTTTTTCCATATGGTGCTTCGGATTTGCCCCATAATTACACAGGTGGGTTATGTGATAAAGTGGAGATAACAACTCCAAAGTAATAGTTCCAATCCATTTATCATTCTGTGGAGCCTATGCACTAACATCTCCCCATATCAGTGCAGTCTCAATAGACGAGCTAAGGACCGGGAGAGTTGATCACACTGGAGTACTCCTCTTTTTTCACACTTAGTACATCTCTTCCATGTCTTCCTAATAACTCAGCCTCACTTAGAGAGAGGTAGAAATAATCCTGTACACTGAGATTGTGTCTAGTAGTTAGAACTATATTGCATTTGTCCTTCATTCTTTTGCATCTGAGCTGTCACATCAACTCCATTCTTAAATATGAAAACTTTCTATAGCACTCAAGTTTATTTATGTCAAAGGAGAAAGCCAAGTAAGTAGGTCTTAGTTCTGACCTAATGTCTTTTGGTTCTGAGCCTTTCTGGCAGCTATGTCTTAATTCCACATTTATAGTTGGAAATTCTGCTTGCAATGCAAGTCTTAGACATTTAATTTAATCTATTTTGTTTTTCCCCTATTTTTTAATATCTAGTCTTGATATGTCAGTCACAATTACCTTGTTGGAGCCTATATGTTGCATATCTGAATTATCAAAGCAGAATACCAATACGTTTTTAATTTGTGGAACTCCTGAAAATTTACAAATATGTCATTGCCACTCATATTTTAAAACAGGGAGAAAAGAAAAAGCAGTTGCCGTTTGTCTTAGTTTCTCAGAACAAAATAGATGTCTGTACAAAAAGAAGCAGAAATGTGAAACTAAAGTGGCTTGGTCTATCACATTTTCATTTACTTAACAATGAAAATCATGCAATATTGTATTGAGTATTTATGCAAGTTACATGTTGTTCTTATGTAGAGTACAAGTAAGAAAGCCTGTAAGTGGACTGAACATTATAAATATTGAAGTAGAAGAACTGAGGCGGGTACGCTAAAGGGTGGTGCAATTGTTGCAATTGTGATGTGTATCTGTTGATATTTGTCGAGCACATCACCTTGATGATGGAGACACACATCAACATATGCCCTAAGAATTAAGTATGGGGGGGGGTGATGTGTTTGCATGGAGGGTTGTCAGATTACTGATGATGTGTATGGGATGCCCTCCCTTACACATCACCAGCAGTTTGACATCCCTGAAGTCTGACTGCATCTTCTGTGATCCCCCATTTTCCCACTGGAGCGAGGGGAGAAGATGTGCCAGATTTCAGTGCCACAAACCCTTTTAGTGCCATAGGGATGTGCGTTGCATAACCCTGTGGCACAGGAAAGGGGTAAAAAGTTGTGGTAAGAGTTGTGCTTTAACCCCTTGAGGATCAAAGTAGGGCACAACTCATTGGGGGAGATACACCAAGTTGTGATAAAGAGGTGATAAACAGGTGACAAAGTGGAGAAGACTTTTCCAGTGTTCTAAACTCTCTAAGTCCTATGTTATTCTATGGAGTCAATGCACTAAGATTTCTCCAGCTTTAGCGATCTTAGGTGCATTGGCTTCATAGAATGACATAGGACTTGGCAAAGTGATATCACTGGAGAATTCATATCTACATTATCACCTCTTTATGCATAGCCCCAGTTGAAATGTACACCCCTCTGGTCCTCAAGGGATTAATCTAATTTTACATTTAGTGATGTTATAAATATAAAGGTAAATGTTCCACAGCACGGCACTCTTTCTTACACCCCAAAACTGGACATACACATCCTGTTGGAATGATGGCAACTAAACCTCAAAATGCTTATGTCCAAGAATGTTCAAACACAATACCTCTAAAATAAACTCATATCAATCATCAATTGGTTATACAATTCACCACTGTTCTTTTATGAAAAATTCTTGTAATCTCTGTTCCATTACATGAATAAGCAGATAGAGATAAGAAGAATGACTTATGTGTATAGATTCTGGATGCTACAATAAGCCAAATAAGGGGGGCTATGCACTAAGGAGTGATAAAGAGGTGATAAAACTGAGAAGACTTCTCCAGTGACATTACTTTTCCAATTTCTATGTTAGTCTATAAAGTCTATACATTAAGATCTCCAAAACTGAAGCAATCTTAGTACATTGGCTCCATAGAATAATATAGGACTAGGAGAAGTGATATATCTAGAGAAGTCATCTGTGCTTTATCATCTCTTTATCATGCTTTAGTGCATCTCCCCCATGGTCTCAGTGTTTTGTGATAAACTGCTGTTTTAAGATGTATTGAAGATCACATAGTTAGAGCCATGTTCAAGAAATTTAAGATTAGCAATTCTGAAGCAAAATGGCTACACCATAGGGAAGAAATGAAAATAATTATCTATGTGTATTTAATAACATATCACTAAAAGGTTGTAGGGATCAGTTATGCTTAATGTATTAACCTATTGCTTTATTCTTAAAAAGGTTTATTTTTCAATATGCAGTTAAGTCTGTTTTTCCAGCATTGTCTAAACACACCAACCTGTGCAGTGGGTTCTTTCTGTGCCATAATACAGGTCTGTCACAATTAATCCCAGCATTATTTACATTTGCATATTCAAATCTAAGAGGGCTTTTTTGTTTTACTGGGTTTTTTTAAGTGCTCGTGCTATAAATGAATAAATTATCCATAGCAATATTTTATTAACTTGAGCCCAATTTAATACATTTTACATTGGAGACCTCTCAGGAATTCAATGTGTTAAAATTTTATGGTTGTTCCCTATGGTGCTGTTGGTTTACCCCACAATTATTCCTGTTCTTTTAAGGTCATCGGCCTCTGTATTTCACAGAAATGTTTTTTTCATCGTTCATTAGTAATAATAGGCAAATGGCTCCATGTATAGGAACAACAGTCTCTTATTGTAGCTGGTTTAATAACCTTCAGAAGATCATGTGTTAGAACTGGAATAAGTCTATGGCAGACCATCTGTACCTTAGGGGACTTTATCACTTCAATGTGTTCCTGATATCATCCTGTGAGTGGAAAATACAAAGATGTTTCATTGCCTATAATGTGCTTTAGTATAGTGTGATGATTTATCTTTCACAGTTCATTGTATAGATATGGTGCCATAGAACTAATAAGGGCAAATATAGAAATATTTCAAACAGAATAATTATCACAAAGAAATGAACATATCTGTTCAGTAAAAAGAATAATTTGAAATCTACTTATGTTTCCAATATATACCAGATTGGTATTCTTTTAAAATGTTGTGTAAAAAGAGCGTGCAAGTAAATGGCGCATTCACCATGTCGCCATGAGGAAAGGGGCGACATGAGAATCTCACCCTGAATCAACAGTGTGAGATTCTCATGTTGTGCCCTTAAACCTTGTTTAACCGGCATCCATTGTAGTGCCAACTTCTCGGGCTCAAAAGAAAAAATCATTCACTTTAAATCTGCAGTGCATTGGATACCTGTCTGGCGTTCAAAGAGTTAAAGTGATTTTTTTTTCCTTTGAGCCTGAGAAGTTGGTAGGTTCTTGTCTTTACTGGGAGCTGATATAATTTTGTTCTCGTCTTCACATCATTGTTTCACTGCACTGCAGGGAGATACACATTACAATTAGCTATAAAACACTTCAAAACTATAGAGGACTTGTGTTCCTTTAGCAGTTCCTTTGAGTGTCAGAGCCCAGTGCCGGTGTTTGAGATGGATGCGAGTTTGGTGGGTCAGTGTATGTGTGATTGCGTGGAACAAAGCTGGGGAACAAAACGCCATCTGTGACTGACTGCCCAGGCAGTTGAATAGTCCTGGCGTGGCCGACAGCAGTACAAGGCTGGAGCCGACTGGCTGATTCAGAGGCAAGCAGGAGGGGCAGAAGCCCACAAGGAAAGTAACTGGTGAGGAAACTAGTGCTTAAAGTATGTGTGCACCTGGGCACTACAATGGATGAGGGTTAAAAAACATTTAAGGGTGCAACATGAGAATCTCACACTTTTGATGCAGGGTGAGATTCTCATATCACCCTTTTCATCACTGTGACAAGGTAAATCTGCCGTTTACTTGCACCTTATTTTGACTGCAACATTTTCAAAGTGAACCCTGTGGAGAGTATGAACTGGTCACAAACTGGTAGACCAATGCTCAAACTTGAACATTGTAAAATTTGCAAATTATACACTTGCAGAATATATAAAGTCAAAAGGAGATGACTGATAAAATGGTAGTTAATAGAGGTCTGTGAACAGTTTGTACTGTTCAGGAGTGCAGTAATGATCCACCAGTGTGACCATCACCTTAAGGTAAACAGATATATTTTTATAGTGTGATTTCTTTATATTGCATTATTTTTGTACTTAAAGGTTTGTATTTGATATTTTTCTTGAAAGGGCTTTGAATGCTACAGATGTTACCATGCAGGGTTGGGAAACCAGAGGAATTCCATCTGTTGAGGATGACAATTCCCATCAATCCCAGCCAGCTTTGGTTAGATAGTTTTCAACAGCTGGATAGCCTTAGGTTGCCCATTCCTGATCTACGTGGATAAGTACATGCAGAGGATAATGTACTAAAAAGAAACTGAACATTTCTGTTTTTCTGGGTGATACTGGCGTCTACTTTTAACTATAATGCACTAAGGGATCTAAGGGAGGCTCTCCCATTGTTGGGACTACAACTGTCATCACCCTCAACCAGTTTTTGTCTAGTTGTGAATGAAGGAATTTGTAGTTGCTGGAGAGCCAAAGAATTCCTACTGTTGAACTCAGAGAATACATTTTATTAAAAAGGTTAAGGTCAGGTAATACAGCCATATTAGAAAAAAATCTGAAGTATGGGTCAATTTTGAAGATCATTCATGATAATTATACCATTATTTCATTATATATATATATAAGAGCAGAATGTATCATTTTTCTAACTATAAATTGTAAATGAACAGGTTGCCTTGACATTTGGCTAGACGGTTATCATATCAGATATGGTTTTCCTGTGTGGGTGTGTTTCTGGAAAATTAGAAATGATAGCAGCAAAGTATAAAACATACTAAACTAATTATTACATTCATCATGCATATTAACTGAATATATCAGAGATATAGGAAAGAGTTCATATGCACAAGAAAAGGTGATATCCTCATTAGAATACCAGAAGGTGAAACCACATATCCTTCAACACAACTTGTACTGCAGAGCAAAATAAAGGAGAAATGTAGGAAATGCAATCTGGATGGAATAAATGTAATACACAGGTGGTACAGGGAAAGCACGCTGCATGTGGTACATTGGAAATCACGCACACCAGTACATCCTGTATAATAAGGCCAGAAAGTTTGTCACAATGCAGTCATGAGCAGTAGAGACTGCCCGCGTTTGGCTAGTCTCTACTACGTATGATTGCATTGCGTGAGTGAGGCGGCGCAATCACGTGGAGCAGTGAGGTAACAGCAGTCTTTACCTCACTGCTCCACAACCTGTGCACATGAGCTTTTACACTAGTTTTATATAAACCTCTTGATTTCTAGAGAGGTCTCCAAGACATTGCAAAGTAATGATTCCAAGACCTTCTAGGGTCAAAATGGTTAATTTCTATAGGTGTATTCTATAAATAATGCATAATACAGGTACATCACACATTATTGAAGTTATCCTTTTAACATTAAGATAATGTTGTACAGGCCCGGGCAACCTGAGGCCTTCCAGCTGTTCAGAGCATCAATTGCCATCATGGGAAGTATAGTACGAAACATCATTTCAATGATGTCCCACAATTGCATCAATGCCTTCAAGTATAAACTACCTAATGAAATTGTTGGAGATCATTGATGTGATATATATATATATATATATATATATATATATATATATATATATAATTTTGTATTTATGAAACTGTTTCAGATATCATAAGTACGAAATTAGAGACATAAATTACATCAAATCAATTCTGTTCCAAAATCGCATTAGCTAGTATATACTAAATACAACATTGGTGGATAACCTGAGGTCCTCCAGCTGTTCAGGGCTACAATCCCCATTATCAACTGCCATCCAATTCCCATTGATTAACAGTGCATTGTAGACCTCTCCGGCATTCAAGGGGTTGGAAACCCCCTTTAAGTCAGTGAGAGGTTTCATACTAACTGTATGTTGCAGTTAGATTGCGCAAGTATTGCCAAACTTTTCTTTCTAAATGTCACATTTAGTGTTTGTTAAATATTACTGTAGCTTAAAATACTGTTTGATATAAATCAAAGTAGTTGTAACTAGTGATAACGTTTTTTTTTTGTTTTTTTTTATTACAACATATTAGAGAACCATTGATGACTTTTAAAAGGCTAACATGCATTGTTTTATTACTGATAATGATTTAGTTGTGCACAGATCTGGACATTTGAACAATTTTAGTGGACTTTTCACCTTGAATAATGTTTTCATAGTTGTAGACTTCACTCAAAACTATGTCACATTCTAACAAACAGGACAGCATATGTATTGTTTAGGCCAGGGATAAGCAACTGTTGGTTGGTTGGGGAAAATAGGAGTTGTAGTCCCCACAGATGAATAGCCAAAGGTTCCCTTATACTGGTTTAGGCAATACTAAACTAGCTCCTCCTGAAAATGTCCTCACCTCCACATACCCATTTATGCTCACAAAATCCTAATGGAGAATATGCATTTTTAGTTCACACCTCAAGGGGGTCATCGGGACCCCTCCTGATACCCCCCTAGCATTGATCACCTATCCAGTATCCCTTGGGATGGAGCCAAGTTCATACAGTTTGTTTAAGAGATTGGTTGTGTCCTTTATGTAACTGGGTGGGGTTTTTTTTGACAAATGGTTTTAGGATACTCTTCACCCAGCCAGAGATATTTTTTGTTAGTGTGACATTTATTTGTCTTCCAGGATTCCCTTCCTTGTTCATTTTAGGAAGCACATACAAACATCCAACCATTGGGTCTTCCTGAATGAGGGCTTCCAGGTGGTCTCTAGTATCAAGGGACCTATTTAATGATTTGTAAAACTCTTGTATATTTAGATGTGGGAACTTCTTGTAGTTTACTGTAATAGCTTTCATTCATAATTTGACTGTGTGCCTCTTCTATATAGTCAGCTGTTTTCATAATCACTACCACGCCATCTTTGTCTGCTAGTTTAATGATTATGTTTTTGTTGTCCTTTAATACTTGTATTGCTTTTTGTTCCTTAGTAGTTAGGTTGTGTGATAGTTTTTGTTGTTTGTCAAGTATAGTTGATGTGTCTATTTCTGAAGCTCTCTGTATACTTGTCCATAGTGATGTTGCTTCCTGGAGGCTGTGGCCATGTGCATTTTTGTAGGTGAGTTGTAGTGGTGATTTAGTTCTTTGGTTTGGGATGATTCATAGTTTTCTTTGTCATGGAAGAATTCCTTATGCCTAAACTCTCTGAATAACTGCTCCATATCCGTTCTATTTTATCCATATGATTAGTTGGGAAAGAGGAAAATCCTTTTCAACATACAGATAGCTCCTCTTTGCTTGGATTATGAGAGGTTAACAACACAAATCTTTTGTTCTGCACATGTGGTTGGTTTGTTTAAATCCCTGCCCTTTCCCTTAGTCTGTCATTTCTTGATTTTATTTTTTATAAGAAGTAGTTATAGATTCCTGTAGTATAGCTGCAGAGTATTTTCCATGTCCTGTGTATCAAGATCTCTGCTTTTACTTTTGTCTTGATGTTGTACCAGATACCAATAAGATTATTACTCAGCCTTTCTAAAGTTCTGGTACATAGCTGCTGTGCATACCGGCTATTATAGGTTTGTAGAGGATGAGGCCTTTAGAGAGGAGATTTTCCTTTGCATGTTGTCAGAAAGAATATGTCATTATCTGTTTGTGCAAGTTACTTTAGGAGGTACTTCAGCTTCATTTGTTTGTAGTACAGTGTGGTATCTTCCTTTGAAATATAGATAAAATGTGGTGCAGTGTTAGCAGTAGAAAAAGCAGGAGATTTGTAGAGTAAACGTGGTACCTTTACTGGCTGAGTAGAGTTAGAATGTAGTCTTTCAAGGCAACTTACGTCTCTTCTTTAGGCATGCTTAGGGCTGAATACAAAATATATGACAGGTTATACATTCATGCAAGTTGTTTTTACATTTCCATTTCACTATCTTATCACAGTAGATGCTAGTTTTTGCAGAAGCAGGCAGATTCCATGAGCCTAATGCTTAACCTTTTAAGGACCAGAGGGTTGTGCAGAGCATAGTGAAGTAGTAAGTTGCGTAGTCTCTGCAGTGTGTGACGTCCTATGGTCCTATTTCAAAATATGTATCTTATTTCTGGATGAGAATCTCTCTTTTAGTCCTGCCATAAGCTAAGTTAGCTCTACTTTTATAGAGATCAACATCCAGAAATAACAGTATTGACCCTATAGATCTTACATACATTACTACATTGCTTTGCAGTGCATGGGGGACATATATACTATCCAAGAGTAATATGTTCCATAAACTATGCCTTTTGACTAGCATGAAGTATATTCAGTTTTGAATTAACTTTGCAACATTGAACTCCCCTTCTGCACTTACTGGGTTAATGTTCCATTAGTGTTTCAAAATATGTATCAGAATATCTGTTTTCATGTATAAATAATATGATTTTACTCTGTTTTACAGGTTTCACTTGGTCTTCTACATGCACATGCTACTCACATCTTGTGGCCCCCCAACAGATGGCAGAAACTGCATCCCGAGCTTCCCCTAGAACGCAAACCATTGCAGAATGGCAAAGACTGAGTTTAACAGACAAAGATACTGATTTAGAGCAAACCTGGGCCTGACTGCAGGACAGGAGAAAAAAACTCCAGTTGATTTAAATTTGGACTTTTAAACACGTTAATGCTAGAATTTGTTCCAGTCTTCTTATCAAATCAGCTCAGAGTGATTTTTTCTAAACAAATATTCATTATAAAAATTATTTTGTTACTATTCAAATAAAAAATTCAGCAATCCTTATCCTTGCTTCTAAATGTTTTACTGGTGAATTTAATATGTTGCAACTAATATCAGAAGCTAGATGTTGCGGGGTTTATTTAACATGACATTATGTCAAGTGGATAATGTATTTTCACTAACAACTGTAAAAGCAATTCCACTGAGCCTATAGAAAACAATGCTCAATTCAGATACATTACTAACCCAAACCGTATGTAACTCTCTACCAAACTTTATCCCTAAGTCTAACTAAAACCTTGAAACTTACCCACTGCCTAATATAAATCATTGCCATTAATCTAACTCTATTAACATCTTTAACAACTGGAATGGGACAAGTGGTCTTCCCCTTTATTTCACTGCTAAAGAATATTTGTGGTTTGTTATTGTGTCATTGTGGAAGAGTGCAGTGACATTACCAAGTCAAACAATTAATATATTAATGGTATGGTGAAATTGGATTAATTGTTGATGATGGGTGGAGCTTTATTTCGGCAAGAGCAGCAACAAGGTATCCTCATTTCAATTGAATAAGTATTCATTTTCAAATTAGGGCTCTCTGGTCACTTAGCATTGACCTCTTCAAATGGAAATTAGGTTCTAAAATTAGCCACATATGTGTAACCTGTTAGTATAGAGGGCCAATAGTAAATTAATTTGAATGTGAAAGACCATTTTTTTTCTTTCTATAGTGTACATTGTTTTGAGTTTCAAATAAGGAGAACTTACATTCAAACAAGATTATTAAAAAAAATTACTGATTGCACCATTTTATTTTTATATGGAGGTGTGTTGTTAAATGTCTTACATCTATGCACATGTTTGACCAGGCATGAGTAATATCACTGGAAAAATATTTCTGTTTTGAGGGATGTGTGACCTGTTTTGACCTTACTAGGGTGCTTATAAATCTATTTTATTTGCATCATCACTGACTTTTGTAAGGGATTTTGCCAGTGGGAGATACAAGACTTTTCCTGCTAAGTAAAACAAGGGTACTCCCAATGATGGAAGTTTTTCACTGAAAAGTAATTATAGCTCATGCTGTTAGAAGCAGCACACATGGTAACCTCAACCAAAAATTGAAGTTTATTGCAAACAAAATAAAAAATAAACAAAAATATAAAAAGCGGATTTTTGTGTACATAGTCCTTGTGGAACACAGAAACCGTGGTGCTAACTAGATACCACTACGAGGCTAGTAACTTGCAAATAAAAACTCCCTGGAGAAGAAGACTCCCTTCCAGTTCTACTTAATCTCCAACCATCAGCAGCAACATTAATTTTACTTATATCAAAGACACAAGAAAAAGAAAGATGGCTAGAAAGTAACCACCACAAAAGAGAATACCAAGGACACCCCTTAATGGAATATAAACAACATGTTTTTCTTTGGGAGGCAATATTTATTGGTAAGTAAGTACACAAAAATCTCCTTTTCGCTTTCTTACATTGTGAAACAGAAGAACCACTGGGTCAAACCAAAGATGTCCCAACCAGAATTCCAGAAAGAGGGAGAAAACACCCATCAACAGAACTAGTCTCAACAGAGTTAAAACCAAAAACAATTACTAATGTAACTACATGGACCCTACCAATTGGAGGACTTTTTTCCCCTAAGCTAGTTTCAGCCAAGGCCAGCATATTGACACTGTAATGTTTTGTGAAGATGTGAAGCAACATTCATAGTCTTATACTTGTAGGCCCAGAAAGTACCCATCACTGTGGTGGAATGTGCTGTTACTCAGAAGGATACTGACCCCTTTCTAATGTCATAGGCCTGAGGAATTGTCACCGCCATCCAGAATTGTTCACCTAAAAAAGTCAGACTATAACACTGAGGCACTCAAAAAGGTACATCATTGAAAAATATGAAGAAATGTTATTGACCAAACAAAGATTCACAGTGATAGTTCTAAAAATAATTAAAAACATAATTCAACCCACTCAAATATAATCAAATCCCAATATAAATAAATACCAATGTATACAGAATGGGACTATAAATACATAATGTAAATCCCGATTGGCGTCATACACAAAGCTCAAAAACATTTGTATAGGATAAATATCACCTTAAAATGTCTACAATATACACAGTCAATGTACACCTACAAAAAGTGCAATGTAGTGCCAAAAACAAGCAATAATAAACTGTTGTGCATAAATAAAATATAAAGTGCTGTGCATAGATATAATTTTATACAAATAGTAAAAAATACAGAGTAGTATACTTACCCAGAGGGCCTTTTAACCCAAACCCAACCCATATCACCACTGCCACTAAAATCTTCTTAAGCTTTGTGTATGGTGACAATTGGAATTTACATTACATATTTATAGCCCCATTTTATATCCACTAATATTTATTTATATTGGGGATTTGGTTGTATTTAAGCAGAACTGCTTTTATGTTTTTAGTTGCTTTTACAACTATCAATGTGAATCTTTGTTTAGTCAATAAAATGTCTTTATATTTTTCAATGATATGCCTTTTTGAGTGCCTCAATTTAATAGATGAGAACGCAGCTTCTTTGTTTACAGTGGTTACCTTTATATTTGATTTTTCTCTTTAGTCTAAGAGTGCACAAGATTATTATACATCAGTATGACTGACTGGTGCAAACCATTTAAGTTCAGTTTGCACCTTGATCCAGGAAGATACTCTCACCTTGCTGCTTGGCCCACACATGAACCCACAGGAATTACAATGCATGAATCCAACTTGCAAAATGGTTTGGTGTGATAAATGTATCATTTAAGATACGTAACTCCAACCAGTGAAGGTCCTGTTCTCACCTATTACATTTAGCAGGGCACCTAGTAGGAAGCACAACCACCTGTTTAATGTGGAAATCAGGCACAAACTTTGGAAGAAACCCAAAGCAAATATAAGGACCTTAACCATGTAGTTAACAAGTGTATTTTTCCCTGTGAGTAAAAACAGCTTGTCAGACATAAAATATACATTTTTAGTACTGAGATAGGATGGGATTCTTTACATGTATTATGTGTATTCTGATTTTTAATAAAATTAGTTGATGCCATTCCATTTTTAATATTTGTACATTTTTTATATATGTTTTAAATACAGATATGCCTAAGAATGATAGGTATTGTGGAGCTCCCTGGGCATTGCCATCACCCAGGGAAGATATGACGAGGAAAAGGGCTACCTTTAGGCTAAAGATGAAAAAGAGAGGTGAAGCATGGAGGTGGGGCTCTAGAATGTGAAGAGCCCACGGGGAGAGGCTGCTGCCCTGTAATTAAGGGCTTGCAGCCCCTACCACAAATGCAGACAAAGCCTTACACTTGTGGTCTGGCTTATAGAGCATTCGGAGAATGGTAGGTATTGTGGAGGTCCCTGGGTATTACCATCACCCATGTCAGATATGATGAGGTAAGCCTGATTATAGGTAAAAAGAGAAACCGGGAATGATAGAAAACAAACTTTATTGAACTTTTGCAAAGGAGATATGACAATATATAAGTGGGCTAATGAGGAGAGGGCTAGACTGATTTCATGTGAAGATTTGGGAATGTACCTGGAGAAGCAAGATGAATGTCATCTCCCCAATTTCTGTATAATATATGGGGGAACCTGATTTTTGTATTCTGAAGAGACTGCACTGATTCAGAAGTAGTGACCTGAAAACTGGGCCGAATCCTAACCTAGACATGAGAGAATGATGAAAAGCCAACTTGTAGGATAATGGACTGTGATATGGATTGAGTTGAATGAGCCAGGAAAGAAAGTGGAGGGTGATGAAGGGATACCAGTAATCATGAGTGGAGTAAAAAGAAATGTGACAGTTGATGCTAGTGGTTTGTTTTTGAGTGGGACAGATACAGGGTGAAATTATCTGGTCTGCGGAATAGCTGGCTTTTAGATAAACTGCTGAGGAGTGTGAGTGGGCTAAAAACGTGCCTGGCCTAAGAAAGCCAAACAAAGTCAAGCTTACTCTGGACAAGAGAATCACATTAGTCTTATGCTGAAAGAGTTGGGATTTAATAAAATTGTAAATTTGCCTGAAGATGTAGCCTGTGATGGGTCGGCAAGTGTGGGATGAGTGATGAGGCAGCTTGCTCAGGCCTTACCAGAATAGTTTGACTTTATAATGAGAAAGGATAGATATTTTGTGAGGAAAGATGAGGGTAGGTTGTGTTGAATGCCTGCCAAGTATGCTTTTATTGAGGGGGGAAATAACTTGAGGGCTGGATGACAGTAAGCTGCAAATGCAAAAATAGGGGATGATGAAAATGGATGCACAGGCTTAGTTTTGGACAGGAATAATTGGAAAGAGGGCCACACTTAGGTCATAGGTTTTCCTGGTGCTTGATGCTAAGGCCTGGTGGATGATTTTTTTAGATGTCTTACAAAAAAGAGGAGGAATGAAGGAAAATTGTGTGAGGTCCAAAACGTCTTCCGCCCATGGTTCAGAGAACCAATCTGGACCCCAGATAGCTGTGAAACCTGTCCCTGCTGCACCATCACAATAAATTGAAGCGGAGCAGAGGAATGGGGTAGGATGGAACATCATGCAGTCATTCCAGTGGTTTAGGAATTTAGACCACATAAGGAGGTTGGATTTGGCAGGACCATCTAAATAGATAATAGATGATGAATTGAGGGTGTGGGAGAGGAGAGTGAGAAGGTGAGAGATGAATGATCTACCTTGTGGAATTATTTTCATAGCAAAACTGAGGTGATTGGAATTCTACTTTAGTGAGTACTGTTTTTTTATGAGAAAGGACGAGACACCTAATTTGATTGAGTTTATCTGGAGGGAGTCTAAGGTGATGCCTAGGAATTCTATTACAGTGGTAACTGGAATATTGATAGGATGAAAAAGAGTGAGGAATTTCTGTAAGCTGGAGGGAGGGGAGGATGTAGGTTCAATGAGCAAGAAGTCATTGAAACAATGCAGAATGTACGAAAAAGGAGTCAAATATCTTTGGGCTGCTCTTAAAACTGAATGTTAATCTAGTGGCAAAATAATACTGCCCTTTCCATTTGATGCCCTTCAGGTGCCACAATGCTGAGTGAACAGAAAGGAGCTTAAAGGTATTGATATTTCAGTCTTGGACAGCCAGCACCAAGGGCGAGCTTGGGAGATGAATGAGATGACATTGTCGATACCAGTGTATTGGAGTGAGTAGGAGTCTGAGGGGATAAGGGATAAGGGCGCGAGGCTTCAGGGTGAAGCATGCCTCTGTTTTTTGCCATGCTTCCTGTAGTCTCCTCCTACCTACTTCCTTCCTCTGAGCCTGCTCCTCCTACTTACTTCCTGAGGAGGGGTTTAAAGGGCAGTCTGAGTCCTGTCTCAGTTGCCCTTGCATTGTTGTACTTAGCAGTACTGTGTCCTTGGGCTCTGTCTATGACCTGGCTTGTCTGACCATACAGTCTGGTGCTGACCTGTGGCTCTGTCTGACTATTCTAATCTATTAGATAAAGTAGATTTTGCTAAAATAAAAGAAAAGAGTGAGCAGAAGCAGTGAACCACATAGAATACCTCATATTGTGACCAGCTGACAGAAAAAGTAGACAAAGTGACACACAGGAAAATACTTATAAACCATGTACCCTTGGCTTCTGTGAGGTGAGACTGTAGAGACTAGCCTTCCTGTAGTACAGGGCATCACTCCTGGAAGTCATACATTTTCTGTGTCATGTTCTGCTCTCCATGCAAGAGGAAAGAACACCTAGCTGGAGCCAAACATATGGGGGATGATTACCCTATAAGGAAATAAAATAAATAAAAAATAAAAAGAAACTCTAAAGAACAGTAGAGGTCCCATGCACTCCTGAAGGAAAGACACAACAACCAGTTCTGCTGCTGAAGGGACAGGGATTAAGTGGTAGTTGTTTAACCCCATGGTTCCTGTGTTATACAATGGATGAAAGATAAAAAAAAATAACAGATATCAGCTGTGATAACTTTTAAACAAAAAACATTGCAGCAGGGAGAGTGCCCTCATTTTACTCACCTGGAAAGGCATAGCATATGTTTTCATAAAAAAGTTAGCCGCTCATTCTGTCCTGTGTACCTACAGGCAGGGCTGGATTTCCCTTTAGAAAGTGCAGACATCTGACTTTAGGCACCTAATTGCTGAGCTGTTGGAGGGGTATGTACAATCCCAATGTCCCTGAACAAAATATCTGCATCTGAATAATTATGGATGGCTTATTTACAGGTTTATATGTTGCTGTAATGTTCATTTTATGTGCTGATTTGTCCACTTCATATACACATGTACTGGCCAGTGTGTTTCTGTGTTATATGTAAAGGTAAATTCTGGGCAAGGTATCAATTGGTGGATCAGTAGGTGATGATTTTCACAATGGTTCATGTGACCATGGGCATGACCAGGAGCATCTAAGATTTGTCATATGTAAATACAGCCTTGCCTAGGAATTGTAGAAAATCACCAAGTGTAGCCGGGATGCTCACCAGTGGAAGTGTATTTGGAAACATTTTCTGCATCTGTTTAGCTAGATTATAATCTAGTGTCCTTTATAATGTAATCCAAATTTTAAACGTCAAATATAAAGTTTACAAAGCAATAGACACAAATGTAGGTCACTAGATTTCTGAAAAAATGTGTTGTCCTTTATTGCTTGCAAAAATAGCAATACTGTTTAAAATACTACATTTGTAAAGCAACAAACATCTGTGCTGATTTTACAGCTTTGGTATTGCTAACTCATTGAAAATATAGAAAAGCTATTATATTTGTCCTCTCGTGAGCTCTGTTTGACAGGTATAATTTAGTATAAGAATGCTAAAAACATGAACTCATTTTCTATTGTCAGTGATCAATGTTGCTCTTACTCGGGCAACACTACAACAGAAACACTGTGAAGAACATAGTATAGCATAGTATATGAGAGAAAAATGTCCCTGTTTATATGCCAATACTAACTGAAAGTAATGCTTTTATTTGTTAAAATATAACATTTTTAAACCAAAAATTATTATGGGTTACTAGGTCTAAAAGTACATAATGAATAATACAGAAACATTAACTTTAATGGCAGATAAGAAGCAACTGACCTATCTATTCTAATTTTGCACAAATAGAAAAGACCTTTCTGTTGTGTTGTGGTAGTACTGGAAGAGTGAATCGGTTCAGTTAGATATTTTAGAACAACTGATAAATAAGTTAGAGAAAGTGAATAGAAAAAATAAGTTAGATGAAGTGAATAGAAAATTAGACAAATAGATTTTCCAATGAGAATGGTTCCATTTTCTGCCTGTGTTTTTAATAGTGGCAAAACATCCTTCCTTCATAATATAAAAACCTGGAATTTCTCATCATGCTGTAAAATAGGCAGGAAGAAGAAAGGAAGTAAATATACAAATACAAAAATGTTAAAAAATATTGTTTAGAGTGCTGGTTTGCATAGTGAACAGCAGGAGAAGCTATAGGGACACTGCTGCTGAATCAGAGATGGATAAATCCAGCAGCAGTGGAGGAACCCAACTTCCCTCTGAGAAATAATTCCCAGTCCTTCAACCACTGCCCTAGGGATCTGTGCCTGCTGCTGCTGTCTGTGTGCCATCTTCCTTGTGATGACAAGTGTGACAACAGGAGACCCTCTCTATAACATTGTCAGCAGAAAGAGGCTGATGGTGGTAATGAGAGTGAAGTTAGTGAGCAGCTGGTGTGGAAGAGAGTGTGATAGTGTTTTTGGCAGAAAGTGATAAGTAATGGGAGGTAGAAATGCATTTGGGAAAGGGCATCACCTGTGGTGGTGATGCCCATTTGGGAATGGACATCACCACCACCACTAGCAGTAACAATCTGGTATCTGCTACTACTAATTTCTGCTGCTGAGTAATCAGAGACAGACATTCATCTCTCACAGCAGCAGAGTGATTACCAGGCTAGTGTACCATGACCACCATGTCCAACATGGGGTTGCCTTCAAGACAATGTGATATGAGACTACAACAGGTAGATGTGGTTCCACATGCCACAACTACTCCTAGTCCAAGCTCCAGTGCTGATGCTGAGGCAGCAGCACCTTCCCTAGCCATTGCAGGTGCTTCTGGAGAAGAAGAAGGCCATTCTTTTCCACCTCTCCCCTCACTAAAATCATGGTTACGGAACTATTTTTCATTTGGGGTAGACACAGAGCAATCATCAGTGGATCTGTGCACTTTGTGTGATAAAGTAGTGAAAAGGAAAAAGAAGGGTGCACAACTTGACACATCAGCCTTCATGAAGCTCATGTTACATAAACACCCTGACATTTATGTTAACACTGAGTGCCAGAGAGGTATCCAGTGCATTGCAACTCAGTCTGCTGGATACACTTCTGGCACGCAAAGGTCTAAGTATGTGAAACACAATCCCCCCCCCAAAAAAAAAAAGTGCCACTGTCACTGTAGCCCTTATTTCTCCCCAAGGTCAAAAAAGAACAGTGGAGAAAACCCAAGAGGAAGACAAGAGTAACCCCCGCCAGCCTGGCAGTTTGACAAGGAATGTAACACTTGCGTTGTCATAATTTTCTTGTGCTAGGGTCCAGATGTGGGAAAATATACCAATTGTCCCCACTCCAGCGCTCTTAGGGTCCTTCTCTTCCTCTGTGTCTTCACCATTCCCTCTGTTACCTTCCCTACTAGCTGATAACGAATCTGCAGGTGTGAGGATCTGGCAAATCGTGTCCACCCATTTCACATTCTGTGTTGCAGTGTGACAACAAATGGCAATATGGTGCAATGCAGCGTCCAAAAAGAAATATATAACTAAAAAAAACAAATTAGTATCTTATTTTCCCAGACTTCCCCAGCACAGAAACAATAAAAGTAAAATCAGTAAGCAATTTGGACCCCAGCTGCCTGTTTCATGAAAGTCAGTCACACCAAATTTTGGAGTATTTTGGGTCAACCTCAATCCTCCCTTCTTCTGCCCCATTGTGCCCCCAGACTCCCCTAATACAGAGAATACATGTCGTACCTAAATGACTCCCTAAACTAAGCTTCAATTCCCCTTTATTTGTCTATCTTCTCTAGCTCAAACACATGCTGCTCTCTCCTCTCACAAACACAGAATGGCATGCTGTGAGAGAATGACACCCTTTTATATGGCTATAGAAAACTATCATTGGTGGAGAAATATTTTTCTACCCGTTGATTTCAATGCCATGAGCTAGGCGAAAAAAGCAGGAAAAAACAGCACTTTTTCGAGGGACATTTTTTGCCGATTTCTTCACCCATCCCTACACAAAACGCTGTAGCCAAATGCAATACCCCAAACACTATACTCCAAGCTCCATACACAAAATACCAAATGAAAAATGCTATGCTCAAAATGACGTATGCAAAACACTATATACAATAAAAAAATGCCAAATGCAGTAGGCAAAATGCAATATACTATATGCTATACACAAAACAATATAAGCAATACAAAAAATGCTATACACAAATCACTATATGCAACAGGCAAAACACAATAGGCAATAGGCAAAATGCTATACACAAAATACTCTGAGCAATACACCATACACACAAATGTAATACACACAAAGCACCGTTGGTCACATGCATGACCACACTCATAAATGCTCTTGCTCAAACATTCTCATGCTCAAACGCACTCACGTGCACACTCACATGCTTACACACTCATTCACTTCCACTGATGGAGAGCTATTTAACACAGTGCTTTGCTATGCATTGCACATACCTTATCACCCCAGCCTATTTCTGAGCCTGCATCTGCTGCTCTGTCTGTGAGTGTGTCAACAGGTGCACCACATACACTCACCACCACCACCAAGTGAAGAGGAATAATGTGGTGGTGGTAGTACTGCTGCTGATGATGATTATGAGGGTGTTGTGAAATGTTGAGAGCCTTCCCGAATGATAAAAGCCTGCAGTGTACCCACTGTGATATGGAAAAACATGGTAAGTCAAATTCTGATGGCAGAGAAAAAATGTCTTTGGTGATGATCTTTCCAGAGTTGCTCTTTTCAGGCAATGGAAGAGTACCGATGCTTTCTGTGCCGTCCTCGTTGCCAAACTCAGTTGTTAAACTCTTGCAGGCACTTTAGAAATGGGGACTTAGGAAGAGGGGCACCAATGCTCTACCCCAAGCAAAAGTAATTCCTGCAGATGCACAAGGCCCACAAGAGGTTAATAGAAGGCAGTTTGAGTCCTGTTCAAATGATAACGTCTTCTATCAGTCATGGGTATCTTCCTGGGAGGTTTTTTTTTCCAGATGTAGGCACAGTAGATGAGCCTAGTTAACCCCTATCCCAAAGGAAATAATTTCTGCAAGCAGGCAGAGTACTTACGCCTAATTCAGCAAGAAGCCAAAGCAATATGCTGCACATCCCTCTTGTCCTTAAAGGGTTACAACCACTGTATACAGTGAATACAGATTGTATCCTGTGGTCCTGCTAGAAACTGTCATGTCTGCCTCCATGAACATGTTATCAGGGACTGGTTGAATAGGTTATCTCTTGAACCAAGGACCTAGGGAAAAGTTTTTGGGTGCAATTAGGATTGCCTGGCCAAAGTAAGGTAAGTAGATGATTATTAATAGGAGTTGTTAATTCTCCTTTAAGGACCAAAGGGGTGTGCAGAGGTTACTATACCTTACTTTGCTTATTGAAACAATTTAATGGGGTATTATACATTTGAGTGCCAGAGATTTATCTAATGCATTTCCACGCAATGCATTTAATTCCTTTCTGGCCCTCAAAGGGTTAAACAATGAGCAGTTATGTAACAGCTTATAAAACAAAAGTAAAATAAATCGTTCCTACTATGTACAGCTTTACACTTAAAACAATCCTGACAACATAGGTCACACTTGCTTTGCCTCCTTTACTTGTCAAATAAAGTACACATTATTAACCGAACACAAGCTGTAGGTGACCTGAGTTGGTAATTCTCCAAAGCACTAGGGACCTTGAAAGTAGATCAATTAACTACCTGGACTCAGCTTCAGCTACATCAACATCTTTCACAAGCAATGGACATCAAGTCTACACTTCTATTTGCTAACATCATGAAAAGCTACCTTTTCACAAACAAACACAGCCAGCAAAGAAAAATAATGGGATACCACTGCTAGAATAAATAAAGTAAACCTATCAAAATGGAAGCACATTTTTAGGCACATATTAAAGGGATAGTAATACTTAATATGTAAATAATATATATTGTAGTGTCCCCCTGAGTAAAAAAAAGGATACTCTCACTGCTGAAAGGTCTTTTATTCTAAAATTATCAAAGCTCAAAGTTTAATTTTTAGGTGCAATATCACAGTGGCCAGAAATTGCACAGTGGCACTGTTGTTACACCATCCTACAGACAGCTCTGGTTCGTAGACCATAAATCTCCATAGGATGGTGTAGCAACAACACCAGAGTACAATTTCAGGCCACTGTGATATTGTACCTAAAAATTCAACTTTGAGCTGTAATAACTTTTGAAAAAAACACCTTACAGCAGTGGGAGTACCCTTGTTTTACTCAGCGGGATAAACCCTACAACATATATTTTTTTTTTACATTTTAAGTATTACTATCCCTTTAAAGTAATAATGAAGCTGAAGCAGCAAAAAGAATTAACCGTTTCAGTTCCACAGATGTATCTTACGCATCGCAATCCACTGGATACCTCTCTTGAACTCAAAGAGTTAAATCAGTTCTGAGATAAACTTCATCGTAGAGGACAAATAAAAATCCCCAAATTCCCTTGAATCCCAGAGAGGCATCCAATACTTTGTTTTGTTATGAACTGGATGCCCCTGTAGCATTCAGCGGGTTAAATCGCTTTCAGTTGGCATGTTTATTTGTCCCCAGTATAACTCTGGTCTTTTTACTACAGCAACTTCATTGTTTATTACACTTATTTTGAAACATTTGAAAGTCTATAATATGATTGTATTTAGAAATCCGGCAAATAATCACAATTATGTAGTAATGCAGACAACCCCTTTGTGATATATAGGAGACCTTGTTTGCATCCAAGGAGTTAATAAGAGTAGGGATAAAATGAATAAATCTTCTTCATCTGTATGCTGTCTCGCTGGCTTCAGTTTTGGCTGCGTATATTTATATTCATCATATATTGGACGTGCACCAGTTTATCTATATTTATATTTATTCTCTGAGTGCCACTGCCAACTCTTGATATGTGCATATGGTAATATATATATATATATATATATATATATATATATATATACGCTAGTTGAACAGCTAGTGTACACGGGCCACAGTGCCAGGCAGCAACGGCTGTGGTGCAGTCATGCACAGTAGAGACTGGCGGTGCAGCGGCGATTAACAGAGTGGGGCGCTCCGAACTCAGACCGTAGTCTGCGCAGAGAGGACTATGGTCTGATTTGGAGCGCCCCACTCCGTTATCAGCCACGGCGCGGGCAGGCTCTACTGTGTATGACTGCAGTGCACGCAGCCGTCTGTACTGCGCATGAGAGCTTCTGACAAACATATATTAGCAAATTATTATATGGGATACTAGTGTAAAAGCCTGTGTACACGGGCCAAAGTCTGGGTGATGTTAACCCTTTGAGTGTCAAAGGGGTACGCAATGCATTGGCCCTTCAAAGGGTTAAGAGGCCGGGCCTGCTGTGCGTACTGCTGCCACCACACTGGCGGCGCATGCAATGCATCATGGCCTGTAATGACTGCTCGAACACACAGAATGCTCCCAGCACAGAACTCCCAGCATACTGTGCGTTTGGGCAGTCTCTACTGTGCATGACTGCTTTTCATTATAAAGGATATCTGGATGGAGTATATGTAGAAGTAACAAATGGAAATATATGTGACGAAGGCTTCTTTTGTTAACCCCTTAAGGACCCAAGATGGCCCTGGCACTTCATGGGTACAGCATGCGATAAGGACCCGTGACATGCCAGGACCGTCATGGATTTCAAGGCTTCCGGGGTGGTCCTTAAGTGCTGCCTGTGTTCTCGTGTGGCTGGTCGTTAAGAGGTTAACCTTTTGAGCGCCAGAGGGGTATGCAACGCATTGCAGAGCAATTTGTTTCTTACTGCTCTGGAACTCAAAGGGTTAAGGGCCATATGTTCAAAAGAGAGGAAGAAGGCAAAACTGCACCATATGGGACATAGAATAGTTCATACTGATGGAAGTTCTTAACCCCTTGAAAGCTAGAGAGGTCTCAAGGGTATTGCAAATGGGTTCAAATGACATTAAAATCAATGGGAACATGTATTTGTCAACTGTGGTGCAGTTGGTCTGCCCCATAATTACTCTTACTGGATTAAACAAACAGCACCGGAGGGTAAAAACAAAAATGTGTGTTAAAGTATTCAGGTACTTAACTCCTTAAGGACCGGCGGCATGAACGGGGCCAGAAATTATGGATCATGGAGTATTTTCTTTTATTATTTATTCCGATTCAGGGCTCCCCAAAAGAAATGCAGTCGTGTGGGGAGCCCTTAAATCGATGACGTACATATATGTCATGGGTCCTTTACGGATATCCACCCATGACATACATGTGCGTCCAGGTCGTTAAGGTGTTAACAATGAATTGAAAACCGCTCTAGTATTCAAGTGGTGAAAAGCCCAGTTTAATTTTACAGAAATTTATATTTGGACAAATAAAAAGCTCTGTTCCAGTGCAGGCAAATGAGAATTTAACACCTTAAATGCCAGAGAGGTCTTTAATGCACTGCTTTGCAAAGCATTGGTGACCTCTCTAGAATTTAAGTGGTTAAAAGCCCAGTTTAATTTAACCCTACAGTGCAGCTGGTTTACTCCAGAATAAGACCAGTTTGCTTTTATAGGTGTATGACTTAGTGCCTAAGTAACAGAATGACAATCCACTACTGAGGAGAATAAGAAACAGACAGAATCAAAACTATACAATACTTCATGGTTACATTTTTAAATATAGTTAGAAACTTTATTTTCTTAATAAAAGTATCACTCAATACCATGCCCTTTCCATGCACTCACTATTCTTGTTTCTTAAGCACTGTGCCTCTGCTCAAGGTATTCATTCTGAATAAAACTAATAGGTTCTCTTTGGGATAGTGAAAATAAACACTAGAAATACTACAGAACAATACAGATTTACCCAACTAATAGAGTGGCTAAACAGACACAATTGCAATAAAGTTAACTCTGTCACAATATTAAAAATAAACAAAACAAAAAAAAATCATTAATATCTTAACTTCTTTCCTGCAGTTCATGAAAAAAAAAATGTATCTCTTGTTCGCTAAACTTCCCATCCATAGTCAATACATAAAATGTTCTCCTTTTCAACACTGCCAATAAATTTACCATTAGAACTTTGTCATATTTCCCTCTGTTTTCTATGACTGCAAGATTTCCAGTCAAAATATTACTTCTTCTGAGGGCTGAAGTGGAGAAAAAATTAGCTGAAAGTAAAAGCTGCGAGTCCTACAGCAAGTCCACAACATATGCCTTGAAAAAATTGTTAGCAGGCTGAGTGCCTTTGTCCTTTGCCCACAGCAATAACTTCCTGCTTAAGTAGCATTGGCACCGTTATCCATGAAAAATAACTGTGGCTTGGGATATTTCATCAGGGTGCAATGCATGACATCAGAGGCTGGATTCTATTGCAGGTGCTAATTTTATAACTGCTTTTATCTTCAGGTTTCCCCATAGCCTTCAATAGGAGAATATTTGATGAAAAGGGAGGTAACATTTATCATCTGCAATAGAATCCAGCCCCTGTTCTTTAAAGCCTCTGCTTTCAACAAATGAAAAGGGAAGCATGTCAACCTCCTTCCACACGTTTGCATTTTTTTGTGCAGGTTTTTTGACTGCTTTCTAAGAACTTAGTTAACATGGGATGGCAGTACCTAGTAGAATAACTGTGTATTATTATTGCTTTAATGACATGACTTGTGTAGGCATTAGGAGTGGTGGTGGTATATGTAGGCACTTTATGACTCTTGTCATCTTCAAAAACAAACGCATACTCATACTCCTCTGCAGCAGGAGCAGGAAATCTTGGCACACTCTCTGACACATCAACAGCATGTCTATTATGTAAAAAAAACCAAAAAAAAAAACCCTGGGAATGTTTAGGAGTACTTCTGCTGCTGCTAGTTGTGGCACCTCTGACCTGTTAATGGTGTGTCTCCCAGTCAAATTTGTGATTGTGCTTCAGTTGGGAACTCATTGAGGAAGTGACTCATTCAGGAGTCCTGCTTTTTCCCCCTGCTTACATGCTTGTTACACAGACAACTGATAGCAACATGCTTAGCTTTTGGATCCTGAGTGAAGTATATCCATACTGTGGACTTAATGGACTGTGGGCTGCTGCTACTACTACTGAGAGGATGCTGCTACTACTGGGGCTAGATGTTACTGCACTTTCAAGAGCAACAGAAGCACTCATCAAAGCTAAGGCTGTAGATGCTGATAACCTGTGTTGTTGCTGGTTACTTAACACTATTAGTGTGTGTGGTAGAGTTGGACTTGGAAGCGGTGATAACGCTGATGATGACTGACTGGATGAATGGTCATTTTGGCATCTTTGCTTGTCCAGGGTCAGACTTTCCAGTTGTTTTTGCAAACTGTTTATAAACAGACACATCTCTCCTTTTCAGTGATAGAAGATTGCGTCTTTGCCTTTCAGCTAATTTTCGTGCCATTTCATCCTCTCTCAACTTCATCTGTATCTGAAGAAGAGGAGGATGCTGGAGAGGTATATTACAGATCTATAACATCATCATCGGTCATTAGCTCATCCTCAGCATTGCCCACCTCTTCTTCTCCCCCACTACTTTTATAGGCTTTTAGCGGTCTCAAACAATTTCTTTTTACTATTACCCTTTGAGGGATTCTCACAATGTTTGCCAATACTTTCAGGACAGTTGTTTTTGTGCTGGTTTGTCTCATTGTCAGATGCAGCAGTTGGTTGAGCTGCTACACATTCCTGCACTATGCCAGCAACACAGGAATATGACTCATCATCTTCAATGCTTTTAGATGGTTTATTAATAGTACTGGTGGTGGTGGAAATTTTAGTGGCACTTTGACAAACTTAATCTTCCCTGAGAGGAAAGGGGTCACCATCATTTATTGCACACGATGCAGCAACCATGGCTGTAGTCAGTTTTTGGACTACCACTAAAAGCCTAGAGGAATATAAAGACATTAGTAAGTAGTGGCGGGTGATGCTGAGGAGGTTGACCTAATGATGACTGACAATGTATATTTAGAATGTATCCCTCAAGTATCCTCCTCTACTTCACATACAGATGAAGTTGAGGATGAGAGAGAGATGAATATGACATGGCCAGAAAGTTAGCTGAAAGGCAAAGGCTCATTCTTCCACCACTTAAAATGAGCACTGTTTGAGAAAACAATTGGAAAGTCTGACCCTAGACAAGCAAAGATGACAAAAAATTCACAGCCATTTTATCTGTCATCATCAGCATCATCACTGCTTCCAAGTCCAAGCCCCACTCAGTCACACACACTAGCGTTGAGTAACCAGCAGTGACAACAACATGTTATCAACATTCAGAACCTTAGCTATGGTGAGTCCCTCTGTTGCTGTTGGAAGTGCAGAATTTTTGAAACTCAGAAGTAGCAGTAATAGTAGTAGTAGTAGTAGAATTGCATCAGCATCTAACCCCAGTAGTAGTAACAGCCTTTCAAGAACCCCTCTGTCAATGAAGTCCACAGTATATATAGATACTTGACTCATGATTCAGAAGCTAGACATTTTGCTATCTGTTGTCTGTGTAAAAGCATGTGAGCAGGGTGAAAGCAGGCTCCCACCTAAGCACCTCCTGAATGAGATCCCACCCGAAGCACAACCACAGGTCTGACTGAGAGACACACCATCAATATGTCTGAGGTGCCACAACTAGCAGCACCAGAAGTATCCCTAAAAGTTCTCAGGGCTCTGGGGCTGATAAAAGAGGTAGTGATATAGATGTGTCAGAATGGAAACCAGGAGTTTGTTCATTTGATATAATACTTATGGCTCCTGCTGTCTCCACCTCCACCACCTTCTTTAGTTATGTTGTTAAAGTAATAAAGTTGCAATGTTCTACTGCTATTTACTGGAAACCAACACTTACTGAGTACTTGGGAAAGAATCAGAAACGTCACAAAAACAATAACAAAGTATGCCTGTGGAATGGCAAGGTTGCCAAGATATTTGCAGTAGACATGCTGCCATATTATTTTGTTGAAAACCAAGGTCATAGAAAACTGATGTCATGTGTACGTCCATGCTGGCATTTCCTAAGCTGTACTTATGTTTCATCTGTGTGAGAATTTTACAAGCACATTCTCATTGTGGTGGGCAAAGGGCTGGAAAGCTCATACAGCAAAGAAAATCCACCTGTCAACAGATATGTGAACAAGTGTCGAGAGCACAGACTATATGACTGTGACTACTCATTGGGCTTCCATCCCATCACCATCAGTGGGCAACAATAGCTTACAGCATCAGATGATAGCCTGTAATCTTGCTCAAGATTCTGGCAGTATAACTAAAAGGCAGCAGAAACATAGCCCATACCATCAGCATGCCACCTTGTGCATGCAGAGTTTTGAGAGACAGTCCAACAATGCCATAGATTAATTAATTAAAGTAGAACAGGTGATAGAGGAATGGCTTGTACTCCACTCCTTCAAAGCTGGTTTTGTGTCTGCTGATAATGGCACCAACATAATTGCATTGAAAATAGGTGATATAGTGCATTGCCCATGTTTTAAATTAAGTTGTGACCAGATTATTGGAAGAATCCGAAACCCTCAGGGAAATGTTTCCTGAATATCAACATCAAAATCTGCAGCAGGAGCATCTACATCATCAACCAGAACATCCCATTTCCATTCTGAACACAATGCAATTCATGGGTTTCAGGGGCGGCAAATATCCAACTTTGGTAGTGGAGGTGGCACATCTCTGTGACTCGCTCACTGAGAATGGGTTGGTAACTGATACAAAGGAACCTGTGTAGCTCCTAGGAGTGGTCATACTGCATGTGAGATGTTTCAGCATACTTGCTGGAAAGCTATGTCCTGGGCAGAAGTAATGCACCCAAGGACTACTGGCAAACACAACAATGTGCTTGGCCAGTATGCGTGGGTGAAAAGTCCTGTCTTGTTCCAGCAAAAAAATCTGTGAAAACCACGTGGTTGTCCCCTTTTTTTTGTTGGAAAATCTGCTTTAAATACAGTGACTAAAATCTTCACCATTTTCACGATAGTTTTCAATGGCTATAAAGTTTTTGGCCCTTTATTAACATGTTTTTCGCCTATTTGCTAAATAAAGTGCTGTTTTCCAGAAAGTGAAACACAATACAAGAATCTACAGAAGAGAGAGAGGTGGTAGGCTGTTGTGCTGTGAAATTTATATAAAAATTGAGGCAGGAGAGGCTCATAATGACTGCTATCACTATGAACAGGTTTAATAACAATAAATGGAGGACATGCAAGGACCGTTATGCGTTCAGTGCTGACCCTGCTGCAATGAGTGCAGTGCCTGCTGCAAGTGTTGAACCTGCTGCCAGTGTGGCTTTTAATTCTCAAGAGGGGGGAGGAGGAGATGATGCCAAGTGGGACAGCAGAGGACCCTAAGTCATGCTTGCCATCACCAAGCAGTCATGCCACTATATTACTTCTAATAAGGTGCAGCAGCTTGTACAAAGTGTTAGGAGTAAAGGAGGGGGTGATTATCATATTACTAGTGAGGAAGAAGACACAGGGACTGAAACTGATGTGGTTGATGTTAGTAGTAATAGCATGATGATGCAGCTAGTGGGACTAGAGTTAGGGGAGTGGTAGGGGAAGTAATGCAGAGCATCCACACTAGCGATCAAAGGAGCCCACACCATTCCCCTGACCCTGGAAGTTTCGTTCCCCCCACGGCATTGTCCATGTGGAACATGATTCTGAAGAAAGCAGAATTGTTGCATAGCAGCAATAATACCACCACCACCAGGAGCACGGATCAGCTGCCTGTGCCTGCTACTAGTGCTGCCATTCTATCTGTGACGGGCCATGTGCCTTTACTGTGAACAAACAGAAGGGAACTCCTGTCTTTGTCATAGACTGTTATCAACTGGGATGGATTCTGGAACAATTAGGACTGTTGGAGCAGTCACGACCTCAACTGGCCCCGGTTATGCGACATACATGTCCGACTCTAGGTTGCACGGGTAATTTTCCACACTAGTACGACCCTGGGGCTAACCCGATCTTTCGACATATAGTTGTGGGGTTACCGTAATGGCGGGAAGACCGACACCCTGTCGTATGGCAATGGGACCCCAAGGTGTCAACCCTATTTGTCGACCACACATAACTTGTGACAGGGATTGGTCACAATTAAGGCAGGCTATTTCGAACTGCTGGACCAACAGTCATAGCCTGTCGGTACCTACCAGACACCACGGGCCGAAAGCGGAAGCATCGGATGCCAGTCCGGGCTTCCGCATCGCTAGAGCGCATGCGCCGGCGTCACGCCAGCGTGCGCGCGTCGGCGCTCTGACGTCACTCCGGGAGACTTTATAACGGAGCGCTGGAACCTTGTTCGGCGCTCAGTTGTTGTAGTTCTCTCAAGCGTCTTCTCCCCCAGAGAGTGTTCCCAGCTTGTTACCTAGACTAATGACATTGGGCCTATCTGTCTCTTCCTCCGTGCCTCTTTCTGCTACTCCTGCTGGATCCTTGCCTGCATCTGACCCTTGGATCCTGAGTCCTACCTGTTACTGCCTGCCTTGTTTCCTGGCTTCTCAGGACCACCTCCTCCTGCCCAGTGCCTGTTCTGGTAAGCCTGCCACGCACTCCAGCTGCACCTCCTAGGTAAGCACTGCTCCGTCAGACCCCCCTAGCCTGCCACGCTCTCCAGCTTCATCACCCAGGTAAGCTCTGCTCAGTCAGACTCCTTAACCTGCCTCGCTCTCCAGCTTCTCAACCCAGGTAAGCTCTGTTCAGTCAGACTACTTATCCTGCCACGCTTTCCAGCTTCTCTACTCTGGTACCCTGTACTACCCGCCTCGCTCTCAAGCACATTCCTCTGTAGTGGCTCTCCACATACCCCACCCAGGTAACCCTGTGTTACCTGCTACGCACCCGAGCACGCGTTCCTGTAAAGGTAATCCACAGTTTTCCTTACCTCCTATGTTAGTTCTCAAAATGCCAGTATTTTAGATCTTGTATCCTCTGCATATCCTATTACATTGTATTTTGCCCCTTGTCCTGCTCTCTCTCCTTGGATTATCATCTGTAAAGGGTTCCCTAAAGATAGCCTAGGGTTCCTAACCCTTCTCTCCACCCCTTGCATCTGATAGGGGTGCCGACATAGCCACTGGTCTTTATACTTACAAATGTGTATTATGACACATTGAGACTGTACCCCCCACTGGGAGCTCTTTGTGCAATAACTTAATCATGTCTGGCCACTCAACCACTCAATCCTGTGTGTCACTCTCCACCCTGGTTCCAGTGAGTCTGGGAAACGGACCAGTCGGGTGACGCTTAGTATTGTCGCTCCTTTTCCCATTGGCCCTAATCTGACTCCAGCCCTTGGAAACCCTGTGCCCCTCCAAGTTTGATTGTTTTCATTGTTTCTAGTGTGTATAAAAGAATGTCGGTTTTGCCAATAAAGTGTTCTTGTTTGGAGCAAGCAGTCTCCATGTGTCATGCTTGCCTGGGTGGTCTAAAGAGTGGTCTCTGACTCCCACCCCTGAAAGGCATACAGAGTGATTCACTATTCATTTCCAGCTGTTCTGAAGTTGAACAACTGACTTCTCGACCTTCGTCTGGTGCTGCTCGACGCAGCTTCAGAGAGACAATGGCTCGCCTGTTCAACACGCTCGACTTGGTGTCGAAACTCAGAAGTGACTGCCGCGGAGTTGGTCAACACCCTGGTTCCCTGTTGACCGGACAGTTGACTATTTCCAGCTGACCTCAGGAGGGAGAATCTGGATACAACGGCCCAGGACTTCCCAGCATCTTGGGTTCCCGTTATACTGCCTTCTTCAGTTCAAAGAGAAATGGCAATTGTAACATTAGGGGACCCTTTGTTACATTTCTTCATCATCTCCTCCAAACGGTGAGATGTCTGTAATAGAGCAGCAGCAGAACAGAGGGACTGGTGATAGTGGTGATGATGATGATGGTGGAGAAGCTGGGGTGGAAGAGACATTGATGGCCTTTTTAGCCCAAACTGTGAAGGAATGGGAGACATGGACTGGGATGGGCATCACCACCACCAACACCAGTGAGCTTTTGGAACTTCCAGAGTTTGCAACTGCTCTAATTCCTGCTGCTGTTGGGTTGCAAGGGCAGCAGGATGCTGAGGAGCAGGCTAGTGTGCCACAGACCACCATGGACACAGTGGAAATGGAGTCAACAAGTGATGCGGGACTACTAGAACAGGTTCCACTTGCCAGCAGCAGCAATACTGCTGGTCCTAGTTGTACTGCTGATTCTGAGACAGTTGCAGCAACAACCAGTGAAGGGGAATGTGGAGGAGAAGAAGAAAGAGGCCATTCTTCTCCCTTTCTCCTCCCCTCTGAAGTCATTGGTGTGGGAATATTTTTCTGTTGGGGCAGGCACAGTGCAGTCATCAACAACGGCACTATGCACATTTTGTGACAAGTCAGTGAAAAGGGGAAAGGAGCGAACACACCTTGGCACAACCTCCCTGATAACACACACATGAAACACAGACACCATGACATTTATATCAGACATGTTAAAGCCAAACACCCACCACAGACGTTGAGCACCGATGTTGCTGTACCCCTGACTCTCCCCAAAGGCAACAAGAGATGATGCAGAGATCAAAGAGGAGGAAGAATAGAGGCTAAAAGTTTGATGACAAGCGAAACACCTGGCTCGCCATCACCTTCTTGCTCTAGGGTAACTACATCTTCTGCCGATCCACCTCATTCATCGTTACCTCCCCTGCCAAGTGATAGCCATTCTGTAGATGTCAGGATGTGGCAGTTCATGTCCAACGTTTGCACACTGTGTGGTGCACTGACCACACATGGCAGTGTGGTGTAGGTGAATTGCAAGCAGGGCATCAAGCGACATCTGAGGAGATTGCAGAATATGCTAAGCTGGTGGCAGGGAGGGTCCATTACTATTAAACTGTCTGCAAGTTGTCATGTGTCCTCAGCAGGGTATTTAGTTTCTAGTGGGGAATTTCACATTGGGGACCCTAATTGTCATGGTGTTTAGATAGTGTTGTGCTAGGTGTTTGATGTGAGTATAGATGTACCCACTGTTCCTAGTCCTTCCCTTATTTTCCACTAGGGATGGGTGAAAATTTTCACCTCAAACCAAAATCTGCAAATAATGGCACTTCCCTCTTGTTGAATAATTTCCAATGAAAAGTGCCTTTTCCCACTTTTTACCTAGCTCATTCCATTGAAATCAATGGGAACATTGAATTTACAGACAACACATAGCAAATGTTATTTTATTTCCCAAAGGCATAGAATAAAAGGGGTATGATGGTACCTGTGTTGGTGGAGTGTGGGGAAAGAATCAGTTGAACTGGGAATGATTTGGGGGGGTTGTTTACTGGAATTGGGGGGACAGTTCATAAAAAATAAAACATACAGTATCTCACATAAGTGAGTACACCCCTCACATTTTTGTAAATATTTCATCATATCTTTCATGTGACAACACTGAAGAAATGACACTCTGCAACAATGTAAAATAGTGAGTGTACAGCCTGTATAACAGTGTAAATTTGCTGTCCCCTCAAAAGAACTCAACACACAGCCATTAATGTCTAAACCTTGGCAACAAAAGTGAGTACACCCCTAAGTGGAAATGTCCAAATTGGGCCAAAGTGTCAATATTTTGTGTGGCCACCATTATTTTCCAGCACTGCCTTAACCCTCTAGTTTACTAGAGCATCCCAGGTTGACACTGGAGTCCTCTTCCACTTCTCCATGACGACATCAAGGAGCCGGTGAATGTTGCACTTTCCCACTTTCCATTTGAGGATGCCCCACAGATGCTCAATAGGGTTTAGGTCTGAAGACATGCTTGGCCAGTCCATCACCTTTACCCTCAGCTTCTTTAGCAAGGCAATGGTCGTCCTGGAGGTGTGTTTGGGGTAGTTATCATGTTGGAATACTGCCCTGCGGCCCACTCTCCGAAGGGAGGGGATCATGCTCTGCTTCAGTATGTCACAGTACATGTTGGCATTCATGGTTCCCTCAATGAACTGTAGCATCCCAGTGCCGGTAGCACTCATGCAGGCCCAGACCATGACACTCCCACCACCATGCTTGACTGTAGGCAAGACACACTTGTCTTTGTACTCCTCACCTGGCTACTGACGCACACGCTTGACACCATCTGAACCAAATAAGTTTATCTTGGTCTCATCAGACCACAGGACATGGTTCCAGTAATCCATGTCCTTAGTCTGCTTGTCTACAGCAAACATTTTGCGGGTTTTCTTGTGCATCATCTTTGCATGGCTGTCATCCCAGAAGGAAGCCTCTTCTAGACCAATTTGATGCAGTGTGCGGTGTACGGTCTGAGCACTGACAGGCTGACCCCCCCACCCCTTCAACCTCTGCAGCAATGCTGGCAGCACTCATATGTCTGTTTCCCAAAGACAACCTCTGGATATGACACTGAGCATGTGCACTCAACTTCTCCATGACGAGGCCTGTTCTGAGTGGAACCTGTCCTGTGAAACTGCTGTATGGTCTTACCCACCATGCTGCATCTCAGTTTCAGGGTCTTGGCAATCTTCTTATAGCCTAGGCCATCTTTATGAAGAGCAACAATTCTTTTTTTCAGATCCTCAGAGAGTTCTTTGCCATGAGGTGCCATGTTGAACTTCCAGTGACCAGTATGAGAGAGTGTGAGAGCAATAACACCAAATGTAACACACCTGCTCCCCATTCACACCTCAGATCTTGTAACACTAACAAATCACATGACACCGGGGAGGGAAAATGGCTAACTGGGTCCAATTTGGACATTTCGACTTAGGGGTGTACTCACTTTTGTTGCCAAGGTTTAGACATTAATGGCTGTGTATTGAGTTATTTTGAGGGGGACAGTAAATGTACACTGTTATACAGGCTGTACACTCACTACTTTACATTGTAGCAGAGTGTCATTTCTTCAGTGTTGTCACATGAAAGATAAAATAAAAATATTTACAAAAATGTGAGGGGTGTACTCACTTATGTGAGATACTGTAAATACAATTAAAACCCCCCATAAGACATGGAATAAAAGGGGTCTGAGGAGGGTGCCTGTGTTGGTGGGTGGAGTCTGGGGAAAGAATCAGTTGAACAGGGAATTTGTTTTTGGAGGAGTTGTTGTCTGGTATTTGGGGAACACTTAATAAAAAAATAAATTAAATAAAATAAGAATTTTGTACATAACATGACAGAGACAGGAAACCCCTGGGGTAAGTTGCCACTGGGGTAGACTGATACTTGATGTGATAGAGTATTTTGTAGAGGACGATTTGTAAGATTTGTTGTTAGAGACCCAAGCCCTGAAGAAAAATTGATTTGTAGGACGTAGACTTATTAGAGACAGAAGCCTAGAGGAAACATTGATTTTGTTGTAGGAAATAAGACTTGTGTTAGGCCCAAGCCCTAAGGAAACACTGATTTGTAGGATTTAGGCTTGTTTGGCACAAGCCCTAAAGAAACACTGAAACTTATGCTTAGAATGAGGTTGGCGAAAAAAGCAGAAAAACGTCACTTTTCACTGGAAATTATTTTCCATGTGGGAAGTGTCATTATTCGCCGATTTTGGTTTGAGGCAAAAATGTTCACCCTTCCCTATTTATATGCCCTCCTGATCTTATTTCTTTGTCTTTGAAGGCTAGAGAAACATGACTAATATATTTACACTCAATCCAGCCCCCTTTTATTATCAGTGGCCCTGTCCTCCCTCTCAGTCATGTACCATGGCAGTATGTGTTGTTATTGTATTGCTGCTCCACAGGCCTCTGTTGTTCCTCCCCTACAGACCCTCTCCTCAGTTTCAGGTCTAAGCGGTTGCAACTTACTTCAAAACAGAAAGAAAGGAGAAAGGTCTCAAACCTTATAAGTAAATTCTATACACTTAACCCTTGAGAAAGTGTTGTTTTTAAACAAGAAACATGTTGGGGCATTGTTTTAAAGTGCATATGTTTGAACTGCCAGGTTTTAAAGACAACATCTCTCACAGTTCAAATACATAGGTCTACTGGCCAGAGTAGCCATAGCCAATTACATAGTATATCTGAATTAATTTGTTGTGATCAAAGGTGAACTGGAACTAGAAACATTTGCTCAATCATCTCTTTTTTTCAGTATGAAAACTGGTGAAAATAGTCATAGGTCCATTCTCATAATATGAAGTCATATGTATCAAGACAAAAAGTTAATAAATGAAGAAAGGGGTCCACTAAGCTTTTGCCTCTATACTTATGCAGCAGTATATAAAATGCAATGAAATATAAGATCAAATAACATTTTGGGAACACCATGCATTAAAAGACTGGGCTGGATTCAAATGCAGGAGATAAATGTTACATCCCGTTTTATAAAAAAAAAATCCTATTGAAGCCTATGGGGATACCTGGAGATAAAAGCAGTGATATAATTAGCACCTGCACTTGAATCCAGCCCTATATGTGTTTTAATTCATGTGAGTTGAAAATCTACACTGCAATGGAAAATGCAGAATAACATGTTCAGGCATTGAAGCTAAAAAAAGTCAACAAAACTCCAAATACATATAGTTGATAGCATTGTCATGGAGTGACACAAAATGTCATCAGACAAGGCAGTTTATCAAGTTTAGCCTGGCAATGTTTACTTTTGACAAAAAAATGAACCTTCTCTTTTTTGTGTTTTAAGTGTTTCAGTAAAGTTGGCTGATGCCTGTCTGCTTTGACATTGTACCTTGCAATCGTAAACTTTTTCAGGTGAAATCTAATACTAAAATGCTATAAGTCAACCAGCCTCCATCTGAATTCTCACTGGATTACGTAACATTTTTTCAGCTTATCTCCTCATTTAACTTTCTTCCAGTTACTTGATATTTGTATACCATGCAGTAGCAATATTAAATATAGAGAGATTCCTCCAGAGGTTATTCAAGTTGCTAGATTTCCTTAACGATTTTTATCAGTCTGATTTGATAGAATGATAGAAGAAGTCAGAAACATGAAACCAACTTAAAATGTATTATGTATCAGAAAATGTTATTGTATTATTTCACATAACACACTTTATGCTGAAATGCAAAGTAAAACAAATCTGGGGCAAACCACCTGCATGATAGGGGGAAAACCAGCCGCAGCATAGGGGACAATAAGAATTCCGATTGATTCGGATGGTGCTTTTAACCCCTTTTTAGTTCAGTTGCTGAAATAGGACCCTTAAAGGGATAGTAATTATCTTTATTTATTTTGTAGACATTCAAAAAACATGAAGAACGATATAAGTCTTATCTCTCAAACCTTTATGGTTTGAGAGATATTCACAAACAAAGTTTCCCCCTCCCGCCCCTTTTACTTAGTGTAAGCAATCTCTTCTCAGATGTGGAATGCAGTCCATAGACCAGACAGATAACAGCAGGCGACAATATTCTTCCTATCAGAACGATGAAAGCCCTGCCCCCCTTGACAAGATTTTCAGCTTTTTCCCTTATCTTAATTGAAGATTGCCCCTCTCTGCAGTCTACCTGGGCACCTCCCTTCTTCTCTGGCTGAGCAGTGTTACATCAGTAAAAGGGGCGGGAGGGGGACACTTTGGCACTGAATTACTCTTGAACTATAACTCTGACAGTATTGAAATAACACTCTCCAAAGTCCAAATACTATGATGATTAATTAGAGCTGCTTTTATTATGAAACATTACTATCCCTTTAACACACCAATTGCTAGAGAAGTCTTCAAAGCATTGTTTCAAAATATGTTCAAGATCTTTCTAGTATTAAAGGGGTTAAAAACATATTATTCATTTTACCATTCCTCTGTTCCTAATAGCGTTCAAGTTTATTTTTTCCCTATAGCATACTTGATTTACCCTACAATTTCTCCATTTGATAACCTAATATTTCTGCATGTCCCAATGTTCTGCTTCCTTATCACCTCATATATCATATCATAACTCTCCCACTTCTACTTAATCCTATAATATAAAAGGACAGATTTGCGTTTGTCCGATGCAGTCATGTGCAGTAGAGACTCCCAGAACGCAGGACACAATTCAGTCATGCACAGTAGATACTGGCCGAACGCAAAGAATGCTGGGAAGTGTGTGGTGTATCTTTTTTTATGCAACGGTAGGTACGCACTTTGTCCCGTGTACACGGGCTTTTACATTAATAATATATAATGCATCTCCCTATTTTGGCCAGTTTCTATAGAACTTCTTGTATATCTAGTATATGGAAAACACTTTATAAAGCTTTAAAAGAAGGCTAAAATTAAATTAGTGTTTTGCAGCCATAGTTTAAGTTACTCACATGGCTAGTTATATCTAAAGTGTGCCTAGACACCAAGCTGTAAAGGATTGGCTTAGTTGGTGTGAAGGTGCTAATGGCATCATTATGTAAATAAACATATTATTTATTATGATGATCTTCTGTGGACTATGTCTTGACAGTAATTTTGTAGATAAGATATTATATAGAAAATGGAGACTAAATGAGAGATCTAGGAATACTAATAACAAATAGCCCATATTATACAAATGTTTGGGTCTTATTCATTCATCTAAAATGGAGCAATTGTGGAGCAATCCAACTGCATAAGTGGGAGAAATTAATATTTCCATTTATTTAAATAGTTTTTTTTTAACTCCTAGAATGCTAGAGGGGTCACCATGTCATCATGAAGCCTCTGAAATTCAAGGGGTTAAAGCCCTATTTAAATCTAAATGCAGATTTTTTATTTAAAATCCGTATTGCCACTGTACCTCTAACTTTATGAATAATGTCCTTATGGCCTAAGGGATTGCAGTTCTGGAGCAAACAATAGCACCATAGGGGAGAAATAAAACTTTCCCAAACTCCCACTTAGTTAAATGGGGCTTTAACCCTTTGGATGCTAGGGATGACTCCAACATATTGTTAAGCAATTCACTGGAAACCTCCCTAGCATACAAGGGGTTAAAAGCACCATCCAAATCAATCGGAATTCTTATTTGTCCCCTATGCTGCGGCTGGTTTGTTTCAGAACTGCTCTTCTTTTCTTTTATTGATAAATCCCTTAATGTTAAAAGTTCATGCAGAAGTGTTCACTAAGGATGAGTGAAAAGTAATTTATTCAGAAAAACAAAAAGTTCCCTCCAGGAAGCTCACCCCCTGCTGTTCTCTAGTCCTAGTGTTCAGTCAATGGGAAGCCTGACTTTGTTCTTAACCCTGAAAATCATTTCAGTATTACAAAACATGATAATGTAAATGTAAGATCTAAGGGGAAAATGTGTACAGCAATACTGGTTCTCTTCAGTGTTCAAAATCCTCTGGGAGAAAGTATAAGCAGCTCATATTTGAATAATAAGTAGTCTGGCTTTATGTGAAATGTACCCCTTGCTCGCTTCTAGAGGTCTTCAATACATATTGGTACAAAACAAACATGGTTATGCGCTAATGTATTGCTAAACATAATAAAGGAAGCCTATCACCATCAATGATATGTCTGTTACTTTTGATGTTGGATTAGCCATTCCTCCAGATAGCAAAACGGTTTTGACAGGTTATGTATCCGTTATACTCATGAAGGTATGTCCTTGAACTCAGGGTTGTATCAATTAAACACGGACTATGAATGGAGCTTGAAATGTATTGATGCAAGGAGATGATGGAACAGATTCATTAAGGTGTGATGAAGAGGTGATGAAGTAGAGATGGCTTCTCCAGTAATATCACATCTCCAGTTCCTGTTATTCAAAGGTGCATAGGAACTGGGGAAGTGGTAACACTACGGGGAGTCATCTCCAGCTCATCAATTCCCTGTCATACTTAAGTGCATAAATCCCCATGTTCATCCTTCATAGTGTAATCAATTGAGCCGACTACTGGCCTCTTAATGCTCCTGTCTTGTAGCCTAACTCAACATTGTTTGATGCACCAACCACACATGGTATTGTGATGGAGAGCAATTGAATGCAGGGTATTAGAGAGCATCTGCAGGCATTCCATCCCACTGAATACATTAGGCTGGTGGCAAGGAGGACTCATTAAACATGTGTCCTTAGCAAAATGGACAAAGGTCATAGTGACAGGGGTACTTTTTTTTAGGGGGGGGGGTTCTGACCTAAGTGTCAATATTCTTGTTTGCAGTTTGGCCTTTTGCTTAAATGAAAGCAGATGTTTGAATTGCTGTGATACTTCCCAGTTCTTCCTCTATTTCAAAATGGACAAGCAAAGATGGCAAAAAGTACACAGTAATCCTGTAAATCATAATCAGCATCATTGATTATCTTCCAAGTCCTAGCCCCACTCAGCCACACAAACCTGTGTTGAGTAACCAGCAGTAAGAACAACAGCAACACAGGTTATTAACATCCACAACCTTAGATATGACCTCTGCTGCTGCTGGAAGTGCTACACCTTTGAAACCTAGTAGTAGTAGCAGTAGAATTGCATCAACATCCAGTCCAAGTAGTAGTAGCAGCAGCACCTCAGGATGGAACCCCTCAGTCCATGAAGTCCACAGTATGGACATACTTCACTCAAGATCCAAAAGCTAAGCACGTTGCTATCTATTGTCTGTGCAAAAAGCAAGTTATCTGTGTGAAAGCAGATCAACACCTAGGCACCTCCTTTATGAGACCCAACCTGAAGCACAGCCACAGGTCTGACTGGGAGGCCGCTATCAGCAGGCCTGTTGGTGGCTCTTGAGGACCAAACTTGGACAGCCCAGCAGTGGAGCACTGCATATTCCCTATTGGCCTTGTTCTGCTCATACAAATTCTCCAGCATGTACAATGTGGATTTCAACCTGGTAGAGACCTCCATTTGAGCCTGGTGATGGTCCAGATGACTTGCTCTTGCATAGAATATTATGCATTGCAAGCACAATCAGATCAGCTAAAATGTGCACATATTTTGTAGCTGAAAGTCAGCATTTCATAGAGTGTTTCAGATTCTGAGGAATACCAGTTATTTTTAGGACCTGTGTTAAACAGGGTACTTTCATCATATCTATTATTTTCAAGGCAGCTACTAAGTTGGAGTTATTATGGAGTTATTATCATCAGAAGTAAAGCCAGCTTTCGGGACCTCTTTATGTGTCTGCCTCTACACAGCAGCAGCTTTCTCTTTCTTGCCCAACTTGACTGCAGTGTTCATTTTTACAGTAAAGTACAGGCTAGACTTTCTAGCTTCAGAATCAACAAATTCTACCTGTCTGTTTGAATTCAAGATATTATGTATTATGTATGTCTACAATGGGTCTGTTAGCCACTCACTTAGCTTAAGTAGTGTTTCAGGCACATCCGTCTCAGGGGGGAACTTGGAATCCCTAACTGCTTGACTGGCAAGCTTTTTTTCCTTTCACATCCACATTCAGAGAAAAGCTGGTAGTGCCTACCACCAATACTCCTGTTCAGCAACCCCTTTGTTTTGCCTGTCTGCTTATAATAGCTAGCACAAACATTTCAACAGCTTTCTTTCTCTCTCTCTCTGAAGAACAGACTGAAGATGTGCAGTTGACAGGCACCCCATTTTATACATTAGCATGCTGGGAAGTATGGAAACTCTTCACATGATGGATGTTATATTATAATAATTTATCTCCAAGCTGTGGAAAATATAAAGAAAAAGTAGAAAAAAATAACTTTTCTTGGGAATTTCCACTGAAGGTGAGAAATGTTGTATTTCACATCTTTCTTTTTAAAGCAAACAATTTTACACTTGTGGCATGGAAACACTCAGATATGTTCTAGCCATTTAAACATAGAAAGTATTCTTAAAACTGAAGTAATTCAAAAACAGACACAGTTAAAATAGCCTCAGCAGAAATGTGCCAGGAGTTATAAATAACTTTAGTACTGAGTATTTGTCATACTGCACTGATGCCTTTTTGGTGTGGAATGATAGTGTTTAGTGATTGGACATCCACTGGTACAAGTATGTTATCATTTTTTATGTTGAATGTTGGAAGAAGATGGGTCTGAGACTGAGCATTCTTCAAGTATCCAGTGGTTTGTTAGATGAAAGATTAATGCAGAAATCCAACCACTCCCCTATTCATTGCAGTAATTCTACAGGAAGGAATTTAGAATGCTGTTTTTTTGTTAATTTTGGTAGGGGACACAGAACTGGTCACGTGGATTGTTTTGTGTCAAGATAGAACATAAAAAGACTGGTATTCACAAAGAATGCTTCAGACCTTATTTAAAAAGAGTTTAGATTTCTGATGCATACATACCATGGCATGTTACAGCCTGTATTTGATATCAACTGACACCTAGAGAAAATGATGACAATAAAAGGAATGTGGAAAATACAGAGGTCAGAAGGATGGTCCATGCCCAATTAATTGTATCCCATTTTCAATGTGAGGTTTTAACAATTCCGAAAGTGAAAAAAACAAAAGTTATGTATAGTACTCGTTACACCTTTTAAAATATCTTACAGAAATACCATGATAAAGTATCTGTTCCTTGAACTGTGCTGTCCTGTTCAAAAGTTGTATTTTTAAGCAACTTTGTTTCTAATACCATATAATTTACTAACTATACCTGTCTCAAACATTGCATTGCACAGGATAAAATGAAACTTGTTGTTGGCCCACTTGAAAGTTTTCATTTGAGTGCCGGGTACCTATTCCAAGCAGTGCTTTGTAATTAATTGAGCATAAAGGGCTAGATTCTATTGCAGGTGCTAAAACGTTCACACCCGTTTTATCAAACATTTTCCTACTGAAGTCTATGGGGAAAACTGAAGATAAACGCAGAGGTAAAATTAGCACCTGTAATAGAATCTAGCCCAAAGTGCGGAATTAAGGTCTCCTAAAATAATCTTAAGCATTCCTAAAGAAATTATGTGATTTTGTTTGCCAGGATATTCCATTCTGTATGGTTAACCTCCAATGATGACTTATTTGATGATAAAGCAAATATTGTTGTTGTTTTTTTTTTTACAATTAGTGCTCTCTTCTCAAGAAGGCATTGTAATGTGTTGTTTCTGCATCATACAAGTATACTATCCCATGTAATGCAGTAATGCACTGCAATAAATGGGACAATGTAATGTCTGAAGGCTAACTAATGTGGTTCACACTCCTCACCCATCTTTTGTATAGCACGACTGTGCAAACTTACTTACTGGATTAGAGTGATAGCTAGATGATCACATGGTGAAACTGAAAATAAGCACTCCTTATTTTCACCAGAGGAACTGCAGCCAGAATAAAAATTGAAACATTTTAAAATATGTGTGACTCATCAATAAAATTCTACATAATAATGGTATAATTTATATTAAATATCATTGGCCATATTATTTTAAAATTGCCTTTTGTAATTGTGCTTAATTATAATAAATTAAAATAAAATCAATGTGTCTTCACTACAAATGAAAAGAATAATTCTGATGTTGTTGTTTCATTATCCTCATTAAGCTCTCCATAAGAAAGAAGGAAGTCTATTTTAAAGAGGGTCCACTGTCTTTTGTATAGAAAAAAATGAATTGATCATGTTGACCATTATCTCCTTTAATTCTAACATTTGCAGTATTTCTTGATTTCTTTCAGATGAAGGAAGATGTTTGTGTCTCTTGAACAAGGACAAGGTAATATGACTGTCTTCTACAATAATGATGTTCTAGTTCTAAGACATACTTGTATATAATTGTTGTAACAAGAGCGGTTTATTGTGAAACATTATACCTTTAATATTGACGGTGTTAAAATGTTATTTAGAGAGGTCTCCAAAGCATTGATTTGCAATGTATCTTAGTCCTCTCAAGCATTCAAAGGGTTAAAACACTATTTAACTAAATGGGGACTTGTACAATGATCATTCACCACTAGGAATCAGTTGGCTTGTTCTGAAAATTCATCCCTTTAACTTGATGAATCAGGCCCTGGTGCATGTATGGGTAAGTGCATGAACTGAAGGGGAATATAGTTATTGTGCATGTAATGTATTGCATTAATGTCTGTCAATCTCTCTGTATGTTACGTGTTAAAATATGTATTTTTATGCATAATGCATTTGTGTATGCAGTATAATGTGCCTAATGCCTACAATTTATGTTCTTGGAAGTATATTAAAATATATTTGTATCTCATCAGTTCAGCCTTTACGAAATGTTTACTCACAGAGCATGGCAACGTGCTTGGCACTTTAGAAAATTATAAGGGATATTGCCAGTGGGTTCTTTTTATAATTATTTTCTGTAGGCAGCGAGAGGAAAACAGGAGAGCATCACTTAATTTCAAATCACTCAGTGTTACCAGATACTTTCAGGTTACTACCCAGAAATATCTGTTAAAGAGGGAACCTGCTGAACTGCTATTTTACATGATCTGAAAAGGAGTGCATTGAGATGGCAGGTCTCTCAGGTTCTCCATTCCATTTACTACCTACAGAAAATAAAGGGGAAAGGGGGATCAGACAGACACTATCAGTGAACAGTGGAATCAAGTGGAGGAAGGTGCTAGAAAGAATATCCAGAGAAAAGAGGGACAAGGCTGGGAGGAGATCAGACCTTATATGCGGGGATCTGTAACTATCAGTGGACAGTGGAATCAGGCTTGGGGGGGGGGGGGGTCAGACAGTGTATGTGAGTATCTGTGTGTACCAGTGGGCAGTGGAACCAGGCTGGGTTCAGGCAGTGGAACCAGGCTGGGTTCAGGCAGTGTATGTGTAGATCTGTAGCTATCAGTGGACACTGGAGCCAATCTTGGGGACAGTGTTTATGGGGATTTGTGATTATCAAAGGGCAGTAGAACCAGGATGGGGATCAGTGTATGTGGGAATCTGTGATTACTAGTGGACAGTGGAGCAAGGCTGGAGTCAAACAATGTACATGTGGTTATGTGACTCCCAGGCAAACAAGGCTGGGTTGTCAGACACCTTGTGTGTAGCTCTGCATCTACTATTGGATAGTTGAGCAAGGTAGGGTGCCAGCCAACATATATGTGGTTCTGAGTCTACTAGATAATAATGAAATGAGACTGCCAGAAAGTGTATGTGTGGTTATGTGCCTAATGTGACTATCAGTGGACAGTGGAACAAGGTTGGGATGTCAGTATATATGTGGTTCTATGGCTTATAGTGCACAGTGGAACAAGGCTGGAGTGTCATGCAGTGTAAATATGTGTTTCTGTGACTACCAGTGGACAGTGGAACAAAGTTGCAGTGTCAGACAGTGTATGTGTGGCTCTTTAAATATCAGTGATATAAGACTGTGTATGTTTGTGCATGCATGTGTGTATGTGTAGTAGTTCTGTAGCTACCAGTGGATACTTGAACAAGGCTTTGCGTGTGTGTGTGTGTGTGTGTGTGTGTGTGTGTGTGTGTGTGTGTGTGTGTGTGTGTGTGTATACAGTATATTTGGGGTTCTGTGACTAACAGTAGAATAAGGAAAGGGGGTAGATAATGTTTGTGTGTTTTTGTGACTACCAATGGCCCCCCTCAACAGAGTTTGCAGGGGAGGTCCAGCATTTTATATTACTCTACTGTTTAGCATTACACTTGATTTTTTAGAAAAAGCCAATATATTAACTTTATTTATATATATATATAAATATATGTTATGAGGATTCAAAGACCATGTTTATTCAGTTTTTTATTAGACAGATGTCACACCTAGGATTAGTTACCACATTTGGCCTATTTGTTCCTGCTAAAATTTAGAAGAATTTTATTGTGAATTTTTGATTCATTCAAGGTAAAACTGTGATAAGACATTGTACCTTAAGTAAAAAAATAACCTTGATTTCTACACAGCTTCTATGAAAAAAATATATCATAATGCTTACTATTATTGAATGCTGAATGACAACCAACTTTTCTTAAGCAGAAAATATACAGAAACAACAAAAGTATGACATCTGGTATAGCATCCTGAAGAGTCTAGTTCAGGCAGAATGCCTGTCTAATGCAGAACCTTAAAATAAATAAATTAAATAAAAAAACTCAAGGACAATTAAATATTTTTTTCTAATCTTAAACTGTCACTAACCTGTCAAAGCAGCTTTTTGTTATATGTTGAATGGACCATCACATCACCATGAGAATCCTGTGCAATGAACTTCACCTTTTCACCTGAAAGAGTGATACATAAAAATATGTCCATTATTCACAAATTTCAAAGATAACATTCTTTCCTAATTGTAAAATCTAATATAAATAATTTTTTGCTGTTTTATTAGATAATTTTCTTTTATTTAAGATTTTGTGATAAAATCTATTTTAATTTATTATAATGACTAGCTTTAAACAAGTACAGTTAAAACAACTCTTTTTACTTTTTTGTTGTTAATAAATATCTGTCCTACAATATGAACAACTGAAGGTGTCTGGTTTGTTTTTACCAATGGATAATGCAATTATCTTTTGTAGAAGGATAATACAATTCTGTATTCTGTATTTTATTGTGAAATGGCAAATATTTTAAATAAATATCCCACTGTAACATTTTACAAATGACCACATGTTCTGATACTGACCATCCCAATGTATCCCAAATTAATGCTTTCTTGTCACCCTCTTATATAAACAAAGCATGAAAAGTTTCTAAAGCGTTAACTATTTAAAAAAGTGGTGGTGAAAACCTGCTCCCAAACTACAGACCAAAATTTTTACTGCCCACAGTATCTTACATTCAGGAAAACTGTATCCATATGCAACTAATCAATTGTACAATGTTCTGAATCCGCTTGAATCTGTCTTTCTTTAAAATCACTCAACAGCCAACTGATTTAAACAGTTACAAACCTCCTAAATGTATGCAATGATATCCAGAGTGGAGTGGGACATGGTGAACTTACTAGAACTATTTTCTTATGTCTTGCAAAGGGCTTTGACACAGCAAAGGATAATGTTCTCGCAAATAAGCTATTTTTCAGCTAGAACTCAATATGTGTCTATTGCTGACAGTGTTTCCATCCCATTACAAGTTACATGTGAGATTCCTCAAGGTTCTAATCTCAAGTGTCTTCTATTTTCACTGTTTATAAACAATCTGCCTATGGTTTGCAAATGATCTTTTGTGCCTTTGTATGCAGAAAACACCATCCTCTATACTAAAAATCCAACCACCACAACTTAAGTCTAAGGAGAAATTACTTGTGACCCCATCCAACACCACATCTCCAGTAGCTGGGGAGTGGAGCTAGGATTCCTTGCTAGAGTTGCTTTAAGGCCAAATAACCTCACACCAGTTGAGCCAGTGAGAGTTCAGGATGACTGAACCTGGGATGTGGGAGGAGGTAATGAGAGAATCAAAAATAGCATTGCACCAAAGGAGGTAAAACAAAACAGACTGAATACAATTAAAACTGTCACTCAGGGATATCCTGAAACAGTGAACAGCAAAATACAACTACTGGGAATCAGGAGGGATCATAGACACATGGAATCAAATTTAAAAGAATATAAAATCTATATTTACTGGTAATATGGTTGATAAAGGCAGGTACACTGAAAGAAACATCATGCTCTATTCACACAAAATTCAACCTCTAAAAATGTTAGCAATCTCTTTTGATACCAGAGGAACAAATATAATAATATAATCATTTTGATGAATATCAGGCACACCTGCAGGTGACAGCCACATCTCCAATAGTCTTTAGCTTAATTGCATAAAACCCAACATTTTATCTGCATTGTTAATATTATTAGATGTAACTCAGACACAGCAGAACTACAATAAATAATAATATTAAATATAAAAACTTGCAGTCTACCTGTGGTGCATTGCATGGGTAGAGTGGGAAATATATTGTCCAATTGGATGTTAAAAGACAAGCCTTCTATGATGACTCACCCAGCATAAGCCAGACCTGGCTCAAAGGGAAGGTGCTTTCAACAGAGCAAATATCCACCCCATTCAACACAATCAACCCCACGCATAGCAAACAAACATAAGCAAATCATGCCACCCAATGCTATACAATATGTACAATACAACTGGTATATAACTGAAACTAACTAAATGTGATGAGCTAAATATGTTTTAATAGTGATATTACGAAATTGTGTGTGTGTGTATTGCATAAAGATGAGTACTATGAATTGCAATTTTAGTTATGTTATCTATCTTTCAACCTGTAAGAGTGGTCTCCAGTATGTTGGCTAGACTACCCAAATGTTACTGACATGGTATGGCCAAAATAGGAAGAATGTTCAGAATGGTTTTGCTTCTCATAGTGTTTCCTGCCACTTCCTCATGGTCTTCCTATTACCCCAAGAGAGTTTGTATGACCTTCAATGACATATTACTGTAGTCAACATCCAAATAATTGAGAATCCTATTGGACCTTTAGTCATTCCACATCTATAAATGAGGTGTTCAACACGTTTATTGTGTGGGTTATATTTTCGTATACATTTTATTTATAGTAAAATATATTTCCATGTCATTCTGCCACTCACAAATCGCTATCTAGGATTGATCATGCATTTTTATCCGATCATGCCTGGTATATGGTTGAAGATTGATCTTATTTACCTAGAGTGGCTTTGGATCATTCTCCAATGAGCTTACGCCTTCGTGTGGGCAGAGATTTTTCGACTCATAGTTGGCGACTTCAGCTATATTGGCTATCCGCCGATCACATTGCGGTGGGCCACGAGGCCACATTGGCAGATTATTTTTGCTACAAAGAGGGCTCTGCGTTGCAGGGGGTGGTATGGGATGCGGCGAAGGCTGTGGCGCGAGGTTCGCTTAGATCATTGATTGCTACACACAAAAAACGTACAAGAGATAAAATCAATCAATTGGAAAAAGAAGCTACTGAGGCAGAAAGACTACACGTTGATAAAGGCGACGCCGTCTCATACGACTCTTTCCTTCTTGCTCCATCTGTATATAACGCTGCATTAATTGAGCAGAACATAGCTTTTATGATGTTTCAGAAACAAAAATTGTTTGAAAATGGGGACAGAGCAGGGAAACTTATGTCCCATCTGGTGGGAGCCAGGAAGGGCAGAAGCAGTATAATGACTATATATAATAAAGCTGAGGTCCTTATACATGATGAAATGGGCATCAAAGATGTATTCACAGACTTTTATTCTACTCTCTATAAAACACAAACTAACTCTACTCCTCGGCACATAGAGGAATATTTATAGGCTACCGGCCGAATGGTACAAGAGATATGCTGATACTCTAGCCCTGCACTTTCTCAACACTTTTTATGAAGCTTTGGACATGGGCAAGCTTCCGTTGTCCCTTACTGAAGCAACCATAGTAGTACTCCCTAAACCGGGCAAGGACCTGAATAGGTGCGATTCGTATTGATCTATTTCTTTGCTTACATCTGATGCAATAATTTTTGCCAAGGTGTTGGCAATGAGACTTAAAGCAGTGATCCCAGATCTCATTCACTCGGATCAGGCGGGATTCATACCTGGTAAATCAACGTTTCATAATTTAAGGAGACTATTTTCCCATCTACATACCAAACATGACAATGCAGGTCATTGGGTGGTGGTCTCACTGGATGCGTCCAAGGCATTTGACTCCGTGGAATGGGTTTATCTTTGGTGTACACTGTGTGGGTTTGGATTTGGACCGACTTTCCTAAAATGGGTACAACTTATGTATACAAACCCAACTGCTGCGGTCTTGACTGGGTCGGTTAGTTCGGGGTCTTTTGCACTTGAGAGGGGCACGAGACAGGGATGTCCCTTGTCCCCTGGTTTGTTTTCATTGGCCATTGAGCCGCTGGCCATGCTAATCCGTAGCGACCCGATGGTGGGTGATGTGATGGGTAGCAGAGAGGAGAAATTGGTGTTATACGCGGAAGATATACTATTGTTTTTGGGTAAAGTTTCCAGATCTCTCCCACAAGTTCTAGATTTGTTAAGTTCCTATGGTAATTATTCTGGATTGCGAGTAAATTGGGCTAAATCATCTATTCTCCCTGTAGATCTAATTATGCATGGGGGGCCTGTACTATCTGCTCCTTTAAAATATGAAAGTTCGGTGAAGTATTTGGGACTTATAGTGATTGCCTCCGCGGATAACTATCTGAGAGATAACTTGGAGCCGTTAATGAATCAATTTGATGCAAAACAACATCTTGGCTTATGCTACAGCTGAATGTTATCGGTCGCTCTAACCTGATTAAAATGGTGTTTCTTCCGCAATTTTTATATGTTTTTCAAGGTTCTCCCGTGCCTATCCCTAAGCGGTACTTTATCATAATTGACAAGATCGTTAGGAACTTTCTATGGTTGGGCAGCCCATCTAGGATTAAGTAATCTACTCTCAAGCGTTCGGCGAGTGAGGGTGGAATAGCTCTCACTGACTTCTATAATTACTACCTGGCTGCACAGGGACAATATGCACTCGCGTATGTTCTGCAGGATACCATACACACCTTTCACAAAATTGATGAATCTCTGCTCAAACAAGGATATTCTTTGTTACATATCCCTTTGCTGGGTTCAGGGGTGCTTGGGGATCCCCCCATCACTTCTCGGACGACCTGTAATGTATGGTTGACTATCCAATCTATCTCATATTAAGAGGCAAAAGACCCTGAAATTCCCTTCTGGGGGTTGGATGGGTTGTTGCATCTTCGACAGTTGGAATTTGGTCTATTGTGGATGATGTATGGTATTTCTACGCTTGATCATCTGTACCAGGGCAATGTTTTAAAAACTTTATATCGGTTGCACGAGGAATTTGATATTCCTCCTACCTTTCTATACTCATATATACGGCTGTAACACGCTTTGAGTGCCATGTGGAGTACTACTACTCCAAGTCTAAAAGAATTTCCATTAGTTACGTTAGCTAAGAGGAGACAACCCCTTAGACCTGTACCGTTGATATATACATGGCTTACTAGGGCTTCTGTTGTGGCAGAGGACGAACTCAGGCTTAAATGGGAGGCTGATGTGGGTGCCTTTGAGGATTGTGAATGGGAAATGGCTCTGAGAAGTCCTGAATTGGTGGCTTCTACTGCCAGGCACCAACTGATCCAGCTCAAGATTTTGTACAGATCCTATTACACTCCTGTGCGTCTCTTTCAAATGGGTAGGGTGGACAGTGATTGTTGCAGGAGGTGTGGGGAGGCAGACGCTGCTTTCTTGCACCTCCTGTGGAAATGTCCTCCGGTTCATGGATTTTGGGTAGAAGTGTTTCCTACTATATCAGCTGTAGTGCAGTGGGACATGTCCCTCTCCCCAATCAACGTCACTTAAATTTTCACACTGTACTGATCAGGGAACTATTGGTAATGGCACGAAAGATGGTGGCACAGTCGTGGATGTCGGAACATCCCCCCAGGCATTTCCAATGGATGAACTTAGTGACCCATCATCTTCCTCATTACAAGGGACTTTACCTGCATAGGGGAACCCCAAACAAATTCCACCAAATATGGGGTCTATGGACCTCTTATTGTAACTCTAGAGTTCTCTATCAATGAGGGCTGCGAGATACGTAACTATTACTTTATGCTCCGTTTGTGATGTTCCTGGAGACCATGGTTACCTATTAATCTACCTGTATGTTTATTTACAAATTGATGTCTAAGCTGTTATCTGCTATGTTTATGACTACTTAATGAAAGAGCTGCTGGGCGGGATGAGTTCTTTTAGAGTCATGGTTAGGGGTGGAGATAGGGGAGGGTAGTTTTGGTTTTGATTTAGCTTAGTTCTTTAACTTTAAAAATCGAAATGGGACAGCTGTACTTCTCTGTCATGATATCTATTTGACTGTCTGTATTGTTTCTATACTTTTACTATTATGTGCATTATCATTGTATTTGTAATGTTTTATTACTGTCCTCTCAATAAAAATGTTAAAAAAAAAAAAAAAAATATATATATATATATATATATATATATATATATATATATATATATATATATATTTCCGTGGTGTGTACAGTACATATATAGAACATACATATTATATATCATTTCATGGTGATTGGGGGTGTCTGTGTGTGATTATAACCTGCATATTCATGTATATACTAATATGTGTACACATGGATGTTTTTGTGTCCTATTCACATTTGTCGAACAATAGTATATTTTTTCTTAGCGCTTTTATTTTCATTTATACACCAATTATATTGTAAACATTGTATAACATAATGTGACATGCTCTGTTTATGTTTGGTTGCTATCTGTGGGTTTCATTCATTTGAGTGGGGTGGATATTTATTTTGGATATTTATTTTGGAAGTATATCTGAATTATGCCAGGTGATTCATCGTGGAATGCTTATCTTTTAACATCCAGTTGGACAATGTTTTCCTACTCCACCAATGTGACTAACCATATACAGGCTACACATTTTATATTATTATCTATTGGAGTACCTAAGTTACCCCTAATGACGTTAACAATGCAGGTCAAATGTTGACTGAGATGTGGCTGTCAACTGTAGGTATACCTGATCATCTTCATAATCATTATGTCACTTTTTAGGGGTTGAATTTTAGGTGATTAGACAATGATGTTTCTTTTGGTGTACCTGCAATTATTGACCATACTACCACTGGTTACAGATTTTATATTCTTTTAAATTTTATTCCTGTCTGCAAAATGTATAAATCTGGATGTTGATTTGTCTTCACTGACATGTATTGGCAATGTTTTGTTACTTTATCATTTATTGTACTTTTGTCACGGTAGAGGTACAAATGAGACAATGCATAGGTACAATATAATGAAAACACTACCTTTATTAAATGAAATACACGTAAAAAGAACAATGCAGACGAACCCACAGAGAGATGAGAAGATCCTATCCTAGTGCAAGCTGTTCCTACCAGGAATAGGAGGCTGCTCTGGAAAGGTCTTGGTAAGGAGGAACTCATGCAATAGCACCAACACCTGGTTTAGGACCTAGTCAAGTATAGTAGAGGAGCAGTCGCCACAGAAGGAGCGTAGACTTACGAGGCCTACTGTCAGTTTAGTGAGGGAACTGGGCCAGAGCCTCAGATACCACCAAGGAGTAACCAGACAGAACTGGAGTAACACAGGAATGGGTAGTCAGCCAGAGCCACTGGTCAAGACCAAGCGGATAGTCAAACAAGCCAGGGTCAATATTAGAGCAGGTAGTCAGCCAGAGCCAAAGGTCAAAACCAAGTGGGTAGTCAGACAAGCCAGAGTTCAGTACCAGAGCAGGTAGTCAGCCAGAGCCATAGGTTAAAATCAAGTAGAGTAGTCAGACAAGCCACAGACGGTACACTGGGAGGAATGGAAGCCAAGCCAAAGGTCATACTCTGAAACACTGGAACGAGCTCAAAAGACTGCAATGGAACAACATGTAAAGGCAACTAAGTTAGTGTCCGGGCAGTTTATATACCCTCCCAACTCAGGGAGGTGGAGCACAAAATGTGTCTTTAAGAGCGGATCGCGATGTCACTAGGGATTTCCCCATGATGTGCGCCTGCTCCTGATGCTGGCCGGATGAGGAAGGCCAGTCTAAGATGCGACATGAAGCCGCGAGGAGAGCTGTCGGCAGAGGGAACCGGCCTCCCTGGAAGTGGCACTGAAACGGCCGGTTCTCCTCTGTTCAGGTAAGTGCACAGCGCTGACAACTTTACATTGTTACATAATATTGTTTGCATAGAGTACTTTATGAAAGTCATTTACCCCTGGAATCATGAAGAGATGTAGATTAACGGTGCTTTAAAGGCTGCTTTATTTTATGCAAGCATGATAGTTGATAAAACTTTGTTCAGCTGTGACATATTTAACCCTTTGAGTGCCAGAGGGGTACACAACGTATTGCTTTGCAATGCATTGCTTACCCCTCTGGCACTAAAAGGGTTAAGAGTAGGATTTTTATTTATTTTGATCTAATTTGTTTTTAATGTTATAACTAGGTTAGTGTACTTTTTCCAAAAGATAAGGTTAAAGGAAAAATATGCATTTTTAACATTTCAGTCCCTTAAAAAGGCACTGAAATCTTTGAAAGACTATTGAAATTATTGCCATATTAGCAGCTCATCTCCCAAGAACATGTGTGTGATATACCATTTTGGTTGCAAGAAGCAAAAAGCTACCCTTACAAATATCTTTTATATTATAACCTTCAAATATGACCTTCACATGCTAAAATGATTGTATCAACGACAGATATGATAGTGATTACCATTTTGGGAATGAGGCAACCCACTACATTAAATGAGGGGTCATTTGCTTTACTACCCTTCTCCTGGTGTGCACACATTTTTCCAGATAATGGCGTCATGAGAAAGTACTTCCACACTAAACTGTACTGTTACTAAGATATCAGAAAACCATGAAATGTCCTAATGTATTCATTCAGCACCTACTACAATCCTGAGAGATATCATATCTATGTGGATTGACATAGCATAGGGGTGCCAGGTGCATTAATCTATACTGATGGTTTTTAGAATTTGCCTACCTGCACGAAAAACATGTATATGTTTAGAGACTCAAATTATTTGATAGGATCTGTGGAGGACGGCAGCATTGGTTAAACACTGGCAAAATGGTCACAGTGCTATTTGGTACAAAGCACAATTTACTTAAACAGCAATGCTCATTTAAGCATCTTAACAAAGTCAAATCAGAATCGGGCCCCAGATGATGCCAACTAACATCTTAGTATGTGGCTAGGAACGGGCAAACATTTTTGCTTCAAACCAAAATCTGTGAATATTGGCACTTCCCACTTGGTGAATAATTTTCTGTGTAAAGTGCCTTTCCTCTTTTTTTGCCTAGCTCTTTCCATTGAAATCAATGGGAATATGGAAATTACACACAACACATAGTAAATGTTATTTTATTTCCACAGGCATAGTATAAAAGAGGTCTGAGGGTGCCTGCGTTTGTGGATTGTGGCGAAAGAACCAGTTGAACAGGGAATTTTTTGGGAGGGTTGTTGACTAGTATTGGGGGAACAGTTAATAAAAGAAAATACAATTAAACATAAAATAAAATCGGATCCCCTGATGTAAGCTTTGACTGGGTCAGACTGACACTTGAAGGGATAGAGAATTTTGTAGAGGATGATTTGTAGGACTTAGATTTGTTGTTAGAGGCTCAAGCCCCGAGGAAACATTGATTTGTGGGACTTAGACTTATTAGAAACACAAACCCTAAGGAAACATTAATTTGTTGTAGGGCTTAGATTTGTGGTAGGCCCAAGCCATGACAATAATTGATTTCTAGGACTTAGACTTGTGTTAGGGCCAAGCCCTGAGGAAACATTGATTTCTAGGTCACTGTACTTTGTCAAATGCCCTGGTATCATTGCGGGATTTGCAACTTCTGTTCTTGCTGCTGCTACTGCTGCCAAATTGTTTAAGCAGCAGGATGATTAGTTAGCTCCAGGGGAATGTGATCAATAACAGCAGTGATATGGGTGATGGATGATCATGGTTCCACTTCCCAATACTAGCGCTGGTGATGCATCTGAGGCAGTAGCAGAGCGACAACTAGCCCCCAACACTTCAGGTATATATGGAGAAAAGAAGTTGGCCAATAATGCTTCTCCACCTGTCCCTCCTTGTTGCTGGTATTTCAATTTTTTCCTTTAGAGCAGGAAGGAACTGTGCCCATCAGCAACTGTTATGTGCACAGTGTGTGTAGTAAATAAGGGAAGGACTGGGAACAAGGAACACATCTGCACTCACATCAAATACCTGGCAGAACTGTAACCAAACACCGTGACGCTTAGGGTCCCCAATGTGAAATCGTCCCACCAGAAAACAAGTACTGCTGCTGTCACTATGCCCCTTGTCCACTCCCCGTTAAGGACACATGACAACTTGCAGTCTTAATAGTAATTATGAACCCTCCCTGCCACAAGCTTAGCATATTCTGCAGGATTGAATCTCCTCAAATGCTGCTAGTTGCCCTGGTTATGATTATCCTCCATCGCATGTGTGGTCAGAGCACCACACAGTGTGCAATGTGTGGACACGAACTGCCACACCCTGACATCTATACAATGGCTATCAATTGGGGGAGGAAGGTAACAATGAACATGGTGGATCACCAGAAGATTTAGTTACATCTTCCCGTAGCCGGACCTTAGAGCAAGATGGTGATGGCGTGCCAGGTGTTTCACTCACAGTCAAACTTTCAGGCTCTGGATGGGTTTCCTCTATTCATCCTCCTATTTGATTTCTGCCTCATCTCTTGTTGCCTTTTGGGGAGAGTCAGGAGGTACAGCAACAATGATGCCTGATTTCTTTGGTGGGGATTTGGCTTTAACATGCTTCACATAAATAGCATGGTGTCTGTGTTTCATGTGTGTTATCAGGGAGGTTGTGCAAAGATGAGGTCCCTCCCTTCCCCTTTTCAGTGATTTATCACAAATTGTGCACAGGGCCATCGCTGATGACTGCACTGTTCCTGCCCCAAGAGAAAAATAATCCTAAAAACAGGACCTCAGTTGGGAAGGGATAAGGTGGAGAAGACTGGCCTCTTTCTTCTTCTCCTCCATATTCCCCTTCACTAGTTGGGGCAGATGATGTAGTTGCTGGTGCTGCTACTGCTTTAGAATCAGCACTACAACTAGGACCATCAGTATTGCTGCTGGCAAGTGGAACCTGTCGTAGTCCCCGATCACTACTACTGTGTCCACGGTGGTCTGTGACACACTAGCTTGCTCCTCATCATCCTGATGCCCTTGAAACTCAGCAACTGCAGGAATTATAGCAGCAGAAAACTCAGCAATTTTCCATTCTCACTGCTGGTGGTTGTCATGACCATCCCCATATCGGTCTCCCATTCCTATTGGGCTAAAAAGGCCATTAATGCCTCTTTCCCACCAGCTGCTCCACCATCACTCTCATCAACATCATCATCACCAGCACAACACCAGTCTCTCCTTACTTCTGCTCTATTAGAGTCTCACTGGTTGGTGCTGATGACAAATGTGACAGAGGGCTCCTACTGTCATACTCGCCATCTCTTGAGTTGAATAAGGCTGTTTGGCAGCACTAGCAGCAGGCAAAGGGAGCTGAGCTGTACTCATGGTGGTGACATTATTGCTGCTAGCCACCAGTGATGCCTTCTCCATTAGGGACAATGCCATGGGGGAAGGGGACTCCCAAGGTGAGGGGAATGTTGTGGGCTCCCTTGACCTATAGTCTTGCCACTCCTCATCACTTCCTCTTCCACCTCAACATCAGAAGGATCTGTCACGCTAGTCCCACCAGCTGCTTCACTATCACTGACAGCAACCACATAAATTTCAGTCTCTGAGTTATCCTCACTACTAGTATCACACCTCCCTCATTCCTAATACTCTGAGTATGTAGCTTCTGAATTCTGCTGTCACACTTGGAATCATCTCCTCCTCCCTCCTTCCTGAGAATCACAAGACACACCGGCAACTGCAGCACTGACAGCAGACACAGGTAGCTGTCCTGTCCTGCTCACACTACTACCCTGTTCTTCCTCTGCCCGTGGCACAAATTTCAGCTAGATCTCTGGGGGTGATGTAGGGGGACTGGCCATCATTGGGCATGGTGACTCAGGGCATCTAGACCCTTCAATGCTAGTAGTGGTCACTTCTTCCTCCTCCTCCACAGACTCACTAGATGCATAATAGTCCTTCCAGTTCCTCCTTTTTGTTTTATTCCCGGTGCCCATAGAGATAGCACACACTATGACTCTCTGCTACCTCAATTTGTAAAATTTTGAACAGTGCAACAGCCTAGCCCCCCCCCCCCCTCTGTCTCACTCTTGCTGCTTGTATTGTATTTCACTTCCTGGAAACATCACAGTTTTATAGCAAAAACGTAAAGAATATGCAAGAAAAGGGGAGAAAAGTTTGCAGCCATTGCAAAATTAGCAAAACATTGTTGGCAATGGGTGAAAATGGTGATGATATTATTCTCTTTATCTAAAGCAGATTTTCCTGTGAAAAAGCAATCACATGGTTTACACTGATTTTTTGAGTGAACATGACAGGACCTTTCACCCACCCCTAAATGTGGCTTGACTCATATTTGGTCTTCATATTGATAAAATAACATTCAAACTTGTCCTAAAGTAGCCGCTGCTTAGTAACAAATCCTGTCCAAGAAAGCATACTGTGCAAACTCTTTACTCATTAGTCATTATCCCACTTTGTTCTACAACGCTATTATATGACCCATCATTGTGATATGGCTAGGAAATCCAGACATACCTTTCACTTGAGATGGACAAAAAGTCAGAGAAATTTTTAGCAGGAATTTTCACAAAAAAAAAATTTCCCACTTTTTTTTGTGACAATTCTGGCCCATAGAAAATACATGACATTCTTCACATTTTTGCCAAAGCTAATACATTTCTCGTGAGAACTTTGTCATTTTTTGCCTAGGTTTTCTATGACTACAAGATTTCCCTCAGCAATATTACATCTTCTTAGGGCCGAAGTGGATAAATAAATAGCTGAAAGTAAGTGTTGTGAGTCCTGCCCACAACACTAACTTCCTGCTTAAGTAACAATGGCACTTCCATCCTTAAAATATAACTGCGGTTTTGGATATTGCAGCAGTGTACAACACATGACATCAATTCTTTAAAGCCTCTGTTTCAACAAAAGCAAATGGGAGCATGTCAACCGCTAGCATTTTGGCAAGTTTACTATTTTACACCCTTACTATTGCATTATTTTGTGCAGGTTTTGACTTCTTTCTAAGAACTTAGTAAGTGTGCAGTACATAGTGGAAGAATTGTGCAAATGTATGGCTTCAACAACATGATTTGTAAAGGTGGTGGGGGTTGTGGCAGCATGTGGGGGCAATCTAACACCTCCAAAAACAAATTGAGTCATACTACTCTGCAGCAAGAGCAGGAAATCTTGGCACTGATATTTAACAGCACTTTTATTATGTACCCCAAAGCCCTCAGAACTTTTACGCATACTTCTGTTTCTGCTAGTTGTGGTACCTCTGACCAGCTGATGATGTGGCATCCAGTCAGACCCATGGTTGTGCTTCAGGTGGGATATCATTGTGGAGTTTCCTAGGTGTTAGCCTGCTTTCCCCTTGGCAATATGCTTCTTACACGGAAAACAGATAGCAACATTCTTAGCTATTGGATGGTATGTGTAGTATCGTCATACTGTTGACTTCATAGACTGCATGGTACCTGAAAGGCTACTACTACTGGGGCTAGATGTTGATGCAATTGTATACTAGTAGGTGTGGAAGGGCCTGCATTTCCAATAGCAGCAGAAACACTAATCATAGCTAAGGCTGTCAATGCTGATAATCTATGTTGTTGCTAGTTACTCAGCACTATGGATGTGGATGAGTGGGACTTGGATTTGGAAGCGTTGATGATGCTGATGATGTCTGACAGGATGACAGAACATTTTTGGGAATATTTGCTTTTCTAGGGTCAGATTTTCCAATTGTTTTCTCAAACTGTTTATAGACAGGCACAGTACTCCTTTTCAGTGGTGGAAGAGGGATCACCATCATTTAGTGCACATGCTGCAGCAACCATGACTGCAGTCAGTTTTTGGACTACCATTTTACTCTAACGTCCCTGCACTGCTCCTAATACTTCACCGTACCCTTTCTGCATTTTCAGGACTGTGTGTGTTTTACACAATGTAGCTGATTGTGTGTGATATCTTGCCTTAGGTCTCTACAAAATGTTCTCATCTAGTATCAGTCTGTCTCAGTCACAGCTCACATTAGGGTTCCTGTCTCTGTCACCTACTCATTTTTTATTTTATTTTATTTATTTATTTAATATACTGTCCCCCTATCTCTGTAACAAAAAAAAAAAAAAACACTCCTTGTTCAACTGTTTCTTCTCCCAGTTTTCTCTCGAAATGGGATAACAGCCAGATCAGGACAAAACTTGGATCACGGTTGCCTGTGTTTACTCTGTCACACAAAACTTGGGGGTGTTTCTCTTTTTCTCCCTTCTTACACCCCCATACTCATGTAGGACAAAGATACCAGCTATATCATGAAAAATAATCTTTGAATTAGTGTGTAGCACCACTTAGATATTAATAATAGATCTTTAAGGGAAAATATATATCTTCTCAATCACTTGACACAACCATCAGCTATACACATAAAATGTACATTTACTAAAATAGTAAAATCATATATATTTTAAAAAAGTCCACATATTCAACAATGGATCATATATTTAACCTTATTGGTACAATTTATATTCATATAAATCATCTCCGTATATAGTTACCGTATATTCCCCCTTCTGTGTGAGTTTCCCCACCACGTTCCAACTAGTGCCTCCTACTGCTCAGATTTCTGATCCACCTGGACCAGATCTATGCGTTATGTCTTGCCAATATACCAACAATATACCAACATGTGTATGGGAAGAGTCACACTAACCCCCTAAACATATCAACCTAATTTAAATCAATATACCAACATGTATATGGGAAGAGTCACACTAACCCCCTAAATCACCATATATCAATCTTAATTTAAATAATGCTATCAAACATCCTTAGTGCCCCAGAAGAAGAAAAGCTGTAGCTTTTGGAAACGCGTTGGGAAAGAACGAGAGCTGTGTGTCACGGTTTCCCAGAGATGTTCAGGAGTCAGTACGGTATAGTTAAATGCAATTTATTAAAATATAAGTAGGGTAGTACACAATAACATAAACAGAATAACCACAGAACAAGCACTGCTATCAGAAATAGTAGGCTGCCAAGATGGACCACACTGCTGGAGACTATGCCTCAGCCACTAGTAGTCTCTGCTGGAACCAGGTGCATGAACTGGAATGGAACAGTAGCAGGAACAGGAACACAGGATCTGATTTGATGCAGAGAGGAAGCTACCTGACTCACACCTGCAGTCAGTCTGTAGCGGAGGATACCTGACTCACACCTGCAGTCAGTCTGAAGCAGAGGATACCTGACTCACGTCTGCAGTCAGAATAGAGAAAGCTGAAGCTTGACTCACGCCTGCAGTCAGTTCATAGCTTGTTTACTAGAGCCCCAGGTCTGCACCAGGTTGGGTGTCTGCTAGGTACAGGGGAGTTACAAGCGAATCGTCAGACAGAGCCATAGGTCAGCACCAGAGAGGGTAGTCAGACAAGCCAGGTCATACACAGTTCAGGTAGTCAGCCAGAGCCACAGGCCTGCACCAGATTGGGTGTCCACTATAAGGAAAAGGCAGGAGAATAGTCAGACAGAGCCACAGGTCAGCACCAGATTGGATGGTCAGAAAAGCCAGGTCATACACAGAGTCCAAGGACACAGAGCTGCTTAGTACAACAATGCAAGGGCAACTAAGTCAGAACTTAAACTGCCTTTAAACCCCTCCTCAGGAAGTAGGTAGGAGGAGCAGGCTCAGAGGAAGGAAGGAGACTACAGGAAGCATGGCATAAAACAGAGCCCTGATACACTCTGAAGCCTCGCACCTGCAGATGACGCATCTTGCTCTGATGCGTCCAACCGCTGCCATCTTCCTGTGTCATCAGTGTGGCATGAACGGCCGCTGAAACCAAGGTTAGCTGTGACACTGTGTAAGGCCAACTTGTATAACAGGTGAAGAAGCGTAAACAAACGAATAACCCGGCTAAGACAGGAGTAACAGGAGTGAAGACAACAAAGGTAAGGGGAGATGTATACTCCCAACCTTTAAAGAAGCAGTCTCCAACTCCCTAAATACCTAAAAAGGTATATGTTATATCATGAAGAAACTGGAACACGGCTGCCTGTGTCTTCCCAGTCAGTCAAACCAAATTTTGTGGTATCGGGGCAAACTCCTTTCTCCTTTCTCCCTTCCTGTCATCCAGTTTCCCTTAAAACAGAGAAGTTTTCATGCCTACAAAACTCCCTAAACTAAGCTTCAACTACACGTTATTTGCCTTTCTTCTCCAGCTCAAAAATGTATTGCTTTCTCTTCCTCTCACAAACACAGAATGGCATGCTGTGAGAACCTGACATCCTTTTAAATGCCTGTGGGAAATGAAGAGAAACTTGTCATGTGGGGAGAAATTCTGTCTTTCCATTGATTTCAATGCAATGAGCTAGGCAAAAAAAGTGAAAAAAAGTTTCACAATGCTCAGCGAAAGTGTAGTTTTTCTCTTTTGAGGTGAATATTTTCCCATCCCTATGCCCAGTATTCAGAAATATGCTGGGAATGGGATGTTCTGACTGATGTTACCACTACTGCTGCTGATATAAACCCTTTGCTACTTTCCTTTTCACTCTGCAGTTTTTTTGGCCTGAACATTCTCACTTTCATTTTCCAAATGCAACACTCCACTCAATGTATAAGCATATCTTTGTATTCCTTGACAGAATCCAATTCCTCTGAGAGATACTGCTGATCATCATGACTCGTTGTTCTGACAAAGAGATGACTGGCAGAAATTCAGAAATTATGTGTTTAGAGCAGGGGGTCCATCAAAGTGCATTCCTCATTGCTTTTAATGGACACTATGTGAGTATCTTGCTCAAAGAATGCTAACATATGCTTGACCAGATAGTCTCTATTGTCATTATGGTAAGATTCCTCAGCCAAGCTTCTAAGTTTTATATCAGTGGAGTGATGTTGCTAATTCCTGCCCCTACACAACTAACCAGCATGGTTGCCTCCTCAGCCACTCACATACATCAAACATTATTTGCCATTACCCAGGTGACAAAGAGGCTTCCTCCAAAGTCTTCCAGTTTTGATTGTGTACTTGCTAATGACCTTCTCATGTTCATACAAATGCTCTAACATGTACATTGTGGAATTCCACTTGGTAGGGACCTCAGTTTTAAGCTGTTTATGGGAAAGGTTGCAGATTTTGTGGGCAATATTCAGCAACACTCTGCCAAGAATCTGATACAACTACATTTAGCACATGGGCAAAGCAAGGCACTTGCACCATATCACCCATTCTCAAGGCAGTGATTATGTTGGAGCTATTATCAGAAGACACAAAACCAATTTTCAGGGAGTGGGGTACAAGCCATTCCTCTAACACCTGCTCTAGTTTACTTAATATATATGTGACTTTGTGGGACTGTTTCTCAAAATGCTGCATGCACAAGGTGGTATAGTCTATCCTCCTGCTGTCTGTTACTCACACTGCCACAACCAGAGGTAAGATTACTGGCTGTCACTTGATGCTATAACCTAGTAATGTTGCCCACTGGTGGTGGGAAGGAAACCCAGTGAGCTGTCACTGTCATATCTATACTCTTCCCATTTGCCCACATATCTGTTGTTAGTTGGATTTTCTTGCATTCTGAGCTTTCCTTCCCTTTGCCCACCACACTAACTACCTGTTTGTACAGTTCTAGCACAATTGAGGAGCTACATGTCATCAGCTCTGTAAAACCTCGATTTTCAAAAAAGAGAAAACAGCAGAATTTCCATTGCCTACATCTTGGCAACCTTGACATTCTATAGGTGTGTTTAGGGATTGTTTTGTGGAGTTTTTGACTCCTTCCCAAGAACACAGTAAGGTACCATTTGTAATGAACTAACTCTTGGCCTAATTTCTGACAAATCAATTATGTCACTACTAGGGATGGGCAAAAAGTGAGAAAAATTTCCTGCATGACTTTTCTCGAAAAACTGGCAAATTTTCACTTTTCTCGCTAACATTTTATCCATTTCTCCAATGCAAAATTTTCCTCCATTTCAGCAATTTTAACAAATTTTTCACCTATGTTTCCTATGGTGCAACCTTTCCCACCACAATGTTACTTCTTCTGAGGGCTGCAGAGGAGAAATAAGTAGCTGAAAGTCAAAGTTTCGTTGGACACTTACACCTTTATCAAGAGATACAGGTGGAAGTTTCCACTGAAACGTTCGACCATCCTTAAATAAACATAATTTTTGACCACATTTTGTCTCCAAAAAAGTCCAGTGAGTACTGTTTATAGACTTTCTCGTGCTACATTTTAACATGCACCTTGGCCCATTCTGCTTGTATCGAAAGTGTGTCTTTTTCCTCTTGGTATATATATATATATATATATATATATATATATATATATATATATACAGTACTGTGCAAAAGTATTAGGGCTCTATGCTATTTCCACTGGAAAAATGGCAGTAATAGCGAAAACAAGACTGACCAATAAATTAACATATTTACTTTAGCTATTAGATGGCTGGTGACATACATGGAACAATGAGCGTTGGTGGTCACAAATGCCAGAAGTGTTTCAATTCTTATTACTAAATTGGTTTCATTTGAATTCATTGACCTCAAATCGGACCCCCAGGGACGCTACCTCTTTTTAACATGTAAATTGCAGGGAGCTCTGTTTTACTGAATGTATATATCCCACCGCCTTTTGACCCTTCCATCCTCAGTGACATACTTATATACATTTCATACAAGCCACATCATCATATTGTTTGTATGGGTGACGTTAACATAGCTACTAATTCTGACTTGGATAGATTAGGCGGGGCGGCTGTTGACTCCAGACTGCATAGAGATACCTTCCTCAGTCTCATAGGTGACATGGGATTTGTAGCTGTATGGAGGACTCTCCATCTGCAGACCCGTGAGTTCTCATGCCACTCAGCTACTTATAAAATGTTATCTAGGATTGATTATGTGTTCGTCAATCGGTTGACCTTGAATTTGGTTACAGATTGTTGTTTTCTGACCAGGGTTGCTTCTGACCACTCCCCGCTATTATTAATGGTACAGCGTGACCAGAGACCTGGGTCTAGAGTGTGGAGGCTCAATCTCATGTGGTTGACTGATACGCATCTGGTGTCCAAATATAGGGAAGATCTGAATGAATATTTTGTTAATAATGTTGACACTGCTGCTCAAGGCACTGTTTGGGAGGCTGCTAAGGTGACTGCAAGGGGCTCCTTGATATCCCTTATATCTATGAAAAATAGGCTTGGGTCTAGGGAGGTGGAGGAATTGGAATCGAATGCTGCTGAGGCAGAAAAATAATTTGTAAAAAAAGGGACTTGGTATCTTATGTTAACTTTGTTTCTTGCTCCTTAAAGTATTCTATGAAATTGTCTGACCTGAGTGGCTGTCGCATTTTTTATTTGAATCAAAATATTTTTGAAAATGGAGATAGGGCAGGGAAGCTGATGGCTCATCTTGTTTCTCAAAACAGGGGGACTTAGTCGGTTTCCTCACCCTAGGGGTGAACTGGTTCTTGACCCACAGATGATTTATTCGCAATATCGGTGCTTCTATTCTCGTCTTTATGAATCTGGACTGACCCGCTCTGAGTCTCAGATTTCTTGTTTTATTGACCAGCGTGGTCTTCCGCAACTCTCTTTTGAGCATAAACAAATGCTGGATGCTTCTGTTCTTCTGAGAGAGGTGGTGGAGGCTATCCGTGGTTTGCCATTGGGAAAGGCATCGGGTGTGGATGGTCTTCCTGCAGAATGGTATAAAGAATTTATGGATATCTTAGGCCCCCATCTGTTGAATACCTTCTATGCTGCTATGGATGACGGACATCTTCCGGATTCTAAGAATAATGCTTCCATTATTGTATTGCCCAAACCAGGAAAAGATCCGGAAGTATGCGATTCTTACAGGCCCATTTCCTTATTGACTACGGACGCCAAAATTGTGGCGAAAATCCTAGCTACAAGATTAAATATGGTACTGGGAACCATAATACACGAGGATCAAACTGGCTTTATCCCAGGTAAATCAACATCACCCATTCTTAGAAGGTTATTTATGCATCTGCAACTCTCTCATGATACCATGGGTTCTCGGGTGGTAGCATCTCTCAACGCATTTTAGGCCTTCGACTCTGTCGAGTGGCCATATCTTTGGCATGTGCTCACGGGATTTGGGTTTGGCCCATCCTTTATTAAATGGATACATATTTTATATAGCAATCCCAGGGCTTCTGTGGTGACGGGTGGACTGTGTTCACAGTCCTTTTCCTTGCATTGTGGCACCAGTCAGGGCTGCCCACTCTCACCCGGCCTGTTTGCCTTGGCCTTGGAACCCCTGGCTGTTCTTATTCGTGCAAATCCATTGATTAGGAGACTCAGGGTAGAGAGCAGAGAGGAGAGGCTTGCACTATATGCTGATGACATCCTGCTTTTATTGGATGATGCGTGGCTTCACTGGCCCTTAAATGTTATTGGTAGATCGAATCTTATTAAAATAATGTTTTCCCTATATTTTTGTATGTTTTTCAAAACACGCTGATCCCTATACCTAAAAAATATTTCCGACAAATAGAAAAAATTATCTCACGTTTCATATGGCGGCGGGGATGCACTAGAATTAGGCTGACTACCCTCATGAGACCTAAACGTGAGGGGGGAATTGCTTTGCCCAGTTTCTATAGGTACTATTTGGTGGCGCAATGTCGGTATGCATTGGATTTTGTTTCTTCCCAACCTCACTACCAGACTACTCAGATAGATACATTGTTGTTGCAGCCTGCCTATACGCTGCCCCAGTTCTTACACGGAGGCCACGCAGTTTTTAAAACTGAGACTCCACTGATAACAACCTTATATGAGGCGTGGGTGGAGTTGAAAGGGCTGTTGGGATACACCACAATGGACTCGGATACCCCCATATGGAGGCACCGCGGGGCTACGTCATTTACTGAATATCGACTTTGGCCCCTTGTGGGCTCGATTTGGGGTTACTAACCTTGGACAGTTATACCAAGATAGTCAGCTGAAATCCTTTGCACAATTGCATGATGAATACCATGTACCGCATAATCTCTTTTATTCATATTTATGTATCAGACATGCTCTTTGTGCTCAGTGGGGTGATCGAGTCCCAATGATTTCTACATTCCCGCTCCTTGCCAGATTGATGCTTCTTGAGCCTTCGAGACCTCTTTCTTTTATTTAGGCTGGAATCTCATGTGGGGCATCAGGAACTCCCTTCAGGAACAAATGGAAAATGGATCTGAGTCTGTTAGAGAACTGGGAATGGGATTTGGCTAAGGCAGGACCAGCACAGGTAGCAACGCCGACTAGACACCAGATGATACAGTTGAATATTCTTGTAACGGTTTGTCTGACTCACAGACACAGAGTTAAGATAAAAACACAGTTTTATTAAATACAATAATACATAAAGAACCCTCACAGGTCCTGTAATATAACACATATAGTACAGACACACGACAGGTTAATAATGCCCACACAGGTCCAGCATATATTTAGGAGACAAACAGTTTATGCTGACATGGGTCAGGCGAATGATAAAGTTTCCAGGTTCTAGCAATGCAGGAGTTAATGTTCAGAGGAAAGGAGAACAGTCCCATAAGCACTGTAAGAACTTCTTGAATAAAGACTGCAGTGGAAGTATAGTTGTTTTACACAGGACTACAATATGTTCACAAGTACAGGAGGTACACAATGTAAGCAAAGAGATGCACATTTAAAGCAGCTGTTTTGAAAAATGCTAAAAATTATTTACAAGAGAAACCCTCATAAATACAAAAAAAAAATCTAGTTTTCAAGGCCTCAAATAATTTTTCTATATCATTTTTCATTTGCTCTCCTTTTCTGCATTTTTATATCTGTTCTGTTGCTGTTCCTGGTATAAAATGTCATCATATCAGAATGGTTTGTCTTTTCTTTGCAATTTTGAAATGCTTACGAAATACATTTTTTAAACTTTTTCTGAGTTGCTTCAACTGTTTGTTTTCAGGTCCTAGAATAATTTGGTATTGGTAATGCAAACATTTGTCTTGTGACCAAGTTTTAGTCTGTAAATAATAAGATATAAATCTAATTTAACATTCATCAGACATAAGTGATTAACCTTGAATGACAACACTCTGTGATTATCACTCTCAGTTTCTGGAACTTTTTTAGGTATTTTAGCACAAAATAGAATCTAAGGGAGAGTAAAACATGTCTTTAATAAGATAAACTAAAACCTTATTGTGGAAGAGAGTTTGCATGCAGTATGAAAAAAAGTAAATAAAGCAAACTGAATCATGTCCTGCTGATTTATGGATTTCCTAGTAATTGGAAAAATGCTTGTTTATACATTTAAGAGACTTGGCAGAAATGTAATGGAAGATGGTGAGATTCAAGCCATTATAAATAAAATCTAGTAAAAATACATGATATGGAAAACCACCCATAGAAGTCAGTATTTACATAAAAATGCTTCTATTTACGAAGTGAACTAAGCAAGGACAATAACATAAAGCATATACTCATAATAGAGGGGCCTAGGCTTCATAAAAGAAGGGGATAATATACTGTTAAAGTAATACTAACACCTACAATGAAATTGGGTCAAATGATTGTAAATATCATATACTTCCAGCTAGCATCAGTAAAATTTAGTTATTTTACATTAGATCATTACAATCTCATCCTAAACTTGCAGTTTTAATGCATTTGTATACTACCTCTCTATCCCATATACTCAAAATTTGGATAACTGCTTGTATATAGCTAATACTGAGATACTGTACTGAGATTAGCACACTCTATTTATATAGACTGGTATGTTTTCTCAAACTATTTACAGACAACAAAATACTATCACTATGGTAATGGCTAAATCAGGAATTGGAGCTTCCACAAAGCATATTTAAGGGTAGATTTTACGTCTCCAAAAATGAATAGAGACTTTTTACAGGGGCCAGCATGAAGTACATGTTTTTTATTTGTGTATAACCCCAGATCATATTTAGGTGTTAGTGTTAATGTCTATTGACCAATGTACTAAGCTTCCTTATAAATAGAAAAGTTACTGAGCTGTCTTATTGCTATTAGACATCACAGCTGGAAAGCAGGTAATAACTGGATTATAGTGATTAATCATAATTTGTATAAATTATGTATGTTTAGTGTGCAAAATAAGGAATAAACTGTAACTGATTGACAGAAGACCAGATGTCAAGTAGATATGGCTGTTTATGGGAATATAGTTTTATTAAATTTCTTATCATATGTGATGCGAATCAGTAACTGTGAATATTATCTAAATATCACAACAAAGTGCAAAATATAAGTAGACAATAAAGATGAATATTCTATTATTCTAATCGCAGACTTAAATGAAAAATAATAACTGTCCATAGGGGACAACTGTGAAATGATTGAGACAAACAATTTTTACAGGGGGAAAACCATTAGATTTTCTGGTTACAAACTGCTAATCCAAATTAGTTAAATAGTTAAAATAAGTCATGCTTTCATAACATTTCAGATAGGTACCACATAAGACACATTGCATATGTTTTTTATAACAGGTTGCTGCATTCCACACTGTGGATGGTAAAATTATTTTATGATACTTTTTAATTCAGGTCTTAGCTGGATACAGTAGATCTGTTTGTACAATAAAAGGGTTTATTTGTATTAGGCACTTTATTGTTCTGAGACATACATTTCAATTTATAATCATAAATTAACATAATATTGAATGTTTGTGACAGTGTTACATTTTCTAGTACCTTCATTTAGTTTTTCACTTTTTTTTTTATCCAGTGTACTAAACATAAAAGGGGGGGTTGTATTAACATAGTGTCATGGAAAGGTTGGGACTAATAATGCTGGAAAGAAAATGTTTGCTATATATTAGAAAAAAACAGTCCACTAACTGATAACACCTTGAAGTAATATTTTCAAAAAGTGGAGAAGGAATGGGAGAAATTACCGGCACAGTGAATTTAAAAAAGTGTTGCTAATAGCAACAGATTTAAAGATATGTTACACCAAAATCATAATGCCTAATCTGACCTGTTCTTAAAGCAAAGCAAACATTAGGAACAAGGCCAACATAGTCCATATTTATCAACATGTCTTAGATCCTTTATAAATTTGAAATGTCACAATCACATTTTTTAGCTACAATTCTTCAACAGCCTTCTACGAATGGTTCTTATGCATCTCCCCCAAAGTTCTGCCTCCCCAAACAATGTGTTTTATTTTCTGCAATGATAAACATTATCTATCTATCCTTATGTGAGTTAAAAATTAGTTTGATAAATCAAGTAAATAAATTGATAATGAGGGGGCGTGGCCTGGCAGCCATAGTGAGCGGACGCATGTTGAAGAAGCTCCATTCTGCCCGAGGTGTGCTGGGAAGGGATGAATAGACGGGTGACGGGTCTAGTAGCCTAAGGGCGATTTCTTCTACTGCTAAGTTTTACACTGTTATTGCCAGCTTATACCTGTCTATCTAAGTGAATGTTTACTTAATTTTGGCCAGGACCATAGGCTAAGATTCCGACCCATTATTGTTAAGTTGATCTCGTCTCGAATGCTTTGTGCAAGGATTAGTTGCTCTATTGCCATGTTTTGGCACTTAAGCCCCTTGAGGCTGTTGGAGTCCGCTTGTTTGCTGACACCTCTGATTTGCCCGGGGGATGCTAAGACGGGGAGGATGGGTGGGAATAATGTTGGGGGACAGTCAAGGGAATGACTTATTATTGTACGGGAGATGTTGTGTTCTAGGGGAAGCTGTGGTGGTGTGCTTAATATTTTTTCCTTTATCCGCTACTATGAAGTGGTGGTATACTTGCTGTTTACTTTATGCTGCTGCTGTGTGGGGCGGGTGGTGTGGATGGGATCGTTTGTGTTCTGTTGATCACTGGTTACTTGGTTTATGTGGGTTGGGAGGGAGGGTGGGGGATGGTGTCTTGGCTGCCAGGCCGTGGGTATGGGTTGGTTTTGGGATGAAATCTCTGTCAGGCTGGGGGTGATAGAGATAGGGTGGGATGTTTGGCTAAGGGCTAGGTTTCTTGGGTTCCTCTCTCTTCTGGACTGGGCGCTTCTCGTCCCTGGTGCACTTGGCCGGATAGGCGGGGCAGTAGCTAACAATCTCTGTAATGACAGAGATAAACTCTAAATTCCTGTCATGGAATGTACGCGGTTTGAATGATGATGTGAAACGTTCCCTAGTCCTAAATCACATCAGAAAACAGACTCCAGGGGTGGTCATGCTGCAGGAGACACATCTTTCTGTAAACAGAGTTCTGCCTCTTCGGAGGCCATGGATACAAAGCCATTATCATGCCACATACTCCACATATGCCAGGGGAGTTTCTATTCTTATTACCAAACTAGTGTCATTTGAATTTATAGATTATTTATGCACCTGCAACTCTCTCATGACACCACTGGATCTCGAGTGATTGCAACTCTAGATGCCTCTAAGGCATTCAACTCTGTCGAGTGGCCTTATCTTTGGCATGTGCTCAGGGGTTTTGGGTTTGCCCCTTCCTTTATTAACTGGATACATATTTTATATAGCAGACCCAGGGCTTCTGTGGTGACGGGCGGTCCGTGTTCACAGTCCTTCTCCTTGCAGCGCGGTACCAGGCAGGGTTGCCCACTCTCGCCCGGCTTGTTCACCTTGGCCTTGGAACCCCTGGCTGTTCTTATTCGTGCAAATCCATTGATTAAGGGACTCAAGATGAAAGGCAGAGAGGAAAAGATTGCATCATATGCTGCTGACGTCCTGCTTTTTTTTGGAAGATGATGGATGCTCTCTGGAGACCACATTGGGCTTGGTAGATGATTTTGGTACATACTCTGGATTCCAAATAAATTGGGCTAAGTCCTCTTTGCTCCCGATTGATAGTAGGTCGAGGGAATCTAATCCAACCAATGTCCCACTTAAATATGTGGAAGAGTGTACATACTTGGGGATTAGGGTGGCAGCGGTGATGGATTCCTTTTTGGAGTTGAACCTGATACCCAACATTCAATACTTTCATGATAAAACAACCGCATGGCTTTCCTTACCCTTGAATGTTATTGGTAGGTCAAATCTCATTAAAATTATTTTTTTGCCTAAATTTTTGTATGTTTCTCAAAACACGCCATTCCCTATACCTAAAAAATATTTCCGACAAATAGACAGAATTATCACACACTTTCTGTGGCGGGGGGAAGGGCTAGAATCAAGCTGACTACACTCATGAGACCTAAACGTGAGGGGGGTATTGCATTGCCCAATTTTTACAGATACTATTTGGCGGCGCAATGTCGATATGCGTTGGATTTTGTTTCTTCCCGCCCTCGATACCAGACTACCCAGGTGGATGCTTTACTGCTACAACCTGCCTATATGTTGTCCCAGTTCTTGCATGGAGGCCCCGCTGTTTTTATAACTCGAACTCCGCTAATATGACCTTATATGAGGCGTGGGTGGAGTTGAAGGGGTTATTGGGATACATCTTCATGGACCCGGATACCCCCTTGTGGGGTGCCGTGGGATCACGTCATTTAACTAATAGCGACTTTGGCCCCTTGTGGGCTAGGTATGGAGTTACTTGCCTCGGACAGCTATACCAAGATAATCAGCTGAAATCTTTTTTGCAATTACACAACGAATTCCATGTACCGCATACTCTCTTCTATTCATATTTATTTATCAGACACGCTCTTCATGCTCAGTGGGGGATCGGACCCTGGTGGTTTCTACACTCCCACTTCTTGCCAGGATGATGCTTCTTGAGCCCTCGTGACCTCTTTCTTTTATATATCATTGGCTGGATTCTTGTGTCGGAGGTGGGGAGTTCCCTTCTCGGAACAAATGGGAAATGGACTTGGGTCAGTTAGAAGACTGGGAATGGGATATGATGGGACCTGCGTTGGTGGCAACATCGACTAGACACCAGATGATACAATTGAATATTCTACATCGTATTTATTATACGCCAGTCAGACCGTACAGAATGGGAAGTTCCGGCTCTGACTGTTGTCTTCGGTGTGCTGATGTTCAGGGTACGTACTTTCAATTGATCTGGGAATGTCCTGGAGTTGAGAGGTTCTGGTGTGCAGTCATGAGTATTGTGGTCCTGGTGTTGGGGAGACCTGTCTCTGTGACTCCAAAGATCTGTCTTTTATCTATTTTCCCCAAAGAAATTGAGGATGTTGCTGACAGATATCTGATGAGTGAGCTCTTGGTGATGGCGATATAGGTGGTGGCCTTGAACTGTATGTCAAACAGAGTTCCCAATTGCAGGGCGTGGATAAATCTAGTTTTGCAGTGCATTCCACAATATAGATTGGTTTATCTACACCGGGGTAACCCGAGTAAGTTTGACAAGATCTGGGGAAGATGGCAGACATGGTGGACAAATAGAGCAGACAATAATGTGGCACTTGATGATGTGGAAATTACTAGCGATGGTTGATTGAGGTTTCACCTACTGGATGAGTGGATGCTTGTGCAATATGGTTGATGAGTGACATTCTGTATGCACCCGGTACATATCGGGATATTGTGGAATTGCTGGCTGGTGGTGGGGGGGGTGCTGCGGGTTTCACAGGAAATTTTTCTCCAAGCAGAAAGTGGCATTTTTCTCCCATTTCAGTTTGAGGCGGAAAGTTTCGGACATCCCTATGTGGAATATAAAAGCTGTTAACATAACCCTTAAAAAAGTGTTAGCAGACTGAGTCCCTTGTCTACAACACTATTTGAAAAATAATGGGGGTTTGGGGGATATGCCAGCAGGTTGTAACACATGGCATCAGTTCTTTGAAACCTCAACAATATAGTAGGTAAGTATGTAAACTGACAACATATTTCGAATTTCAGTTCCACGAGTGTACTTTGGGATTATTTTGATGCAGTTTTTGACTTCTTTATAAGAACTCTGTTAGTGTAGGATGACAGCACATAGAAGAAGAATTGTGTATCTTAATTCTTTTAAAATGAGATGGTGGAGCAATGGAGGTGGTGGTTGCAGCAGTTAATGGGACTACATGACTCTAGTCATTCAACTAATTCCTCATCCTCCATGTTTTCCATTTTTACAACAGCAGCAATAGGAAACATGGATGTTATTGCTACAGAGGAATTCACATTTCTCCTGTGCCTTTCTATGGGGAGAAACTTCTTGACCACATACTATAAATATCTCACATTTTCCACCAAAAAGCATGGCATAAATAGTAAGTAAAAATGAGTGTAAGCAGAGAGCGTGAAAGAGAGAGAGACAAAGACAGGGAAAAGAAAATATTTTATAGCAATTTATAAAGCAAAATAAGGTCATCACACGCACATAGTGCTGGCTGACACTATGAGCATCAGAAAAAGCTGGTAGGACTCTGATGCATCCAGTGACACAGAAGAGGTGGAGGAAGTCACCACCAGTGTGAAAGGGACTGGAGGACCACATTCCCCAGACCTAATCATGCCCAGTCCACCATCATCATCACTTGACATCTGGGGGCAAATTGTGAGACAACTCACAACTGGGTAGCAGAGTGAGCTGGTACAGGTCAGATGCCTGTGACTTCTGCTACTGCTGCCATTGTTCCTTCATCTTCTTCTGAGGAGGAGATGGCAAGTTTGACAACAGGGGACCTATGTTCCACTTGTCATCCCCAAGCAGTCCCACTACCCCACAGCAGCTAGAAACTGGTGGGAGGTGAGGGTAGAGGTGGTGAAGCAGCCACTGGGACTAGCTGGATGGACCCCGATGCTGCTGCAGAGGAGGAAAGGGAAGTCAGCAGCCAGACTGTCAAGGGAGGCCACATATCCCTGACCCTGTGATTCCAGTTCCCCTATCATTGTCCCTCTGTTGAATTATAATGAACAAGGAAGAACTGGCAAGCAGTATGAACAGCAGCACACATCAGCTGCATGTGGCTCCTGCTGTATGGGAATGGGACTGGTTGGTAATGACTAATGTGACAAAGGGTCCCCTACCCTATTGTCACATTAGTCATTACCAACCAGTCCCATTCCCATACAGCAGAAAGAGAATGGTTGTGGGGGTGATAAGAGTGAGGGCGATGGTGGTGCAGCTGGGGTGCAGGAGATTGAGTGCCTTTTTATCTGAAAGAAAATGGGAGACAGATATGCAAATGGAGATGGGCATTGCTAGCACCATCATCTCCACCAACAGTGACATTGCAAAGTTTGCTGCTGCTATAATTCCAGCTGCTAAGTCACGAGCACCAGTTGTTCACCTGTCTCTGCAGCAGGATGATGATGAGGAGGCTAGTGCGCCGCAGATCACTGTGGACATCATGGGACTGGGTTCCTCCATTAGTGATTCAGAACATGGACAGATTCCACTTGCAACCAATAATCCTGGTGCTAGTTCTAAGGATGATTCTGAGGCAGCAGAATCATGTGCCACAGAGAGAGAAGGGGACATGTGGAGAAGAAGGACATTCTTCTTCATCTGTCCCCTCCCTGAAACATGGTTGTGGGAAAGCAGGAGACACACCTTGGCACAACCTCCCTCATAAAACACATGTATTACAGACACCACAAAGTTTATGTTATGCATGTGAAAGCTGAAGCTCCACAAAAGGAATTGAGAGCCAATGTCACTGTAGCACCTGTTCCTCCCCAAAAGTAGAAAGAACATTGGTGAAAATCTAAGTTGATAGCTATTGTGTTGTTGAGAGGATGGGGCAGTGCGTGTCCACCCATTGCACATTGTCTGGTGCACAGGTCATACATAGCAATGTGGTAGAGAGTAATAGGATGCATGGGATCAGGGAGCCTCTGCAGACATTCTATCCCACTGTATACACTAAACTGAGTGGACTCATTATGTTTTGTAAGGTTTATTCTTGTCAATTCTCCCTGGCAGAGCAGATAAAGGCCATAGTGACAGCATGTACTTGGTTTCTATGGGGAATGTTTTTACATTGAGGTCCTAAGCATCAAGATATTTAGTTGCAGCTGTGCCAGTTGCTTCACATGAATGCAGATGTGTCCATTGTTCAAGGCACTTCCCGTTTTTTACATTGTTTCCTTACACATATTGAGCACATTGCAGTTGCTGATTAAAGACACAGTTCTTTCCAGCTCTCAAGGGAAAAAATCATATTCCAACACACCCTTGATTTTGGTTTAGGTGCAGGAGGAGATGGATTATTGGCAAACTTCTTATCTCCTGATACATCTGAAGTGATGGGGCTATTATTGGTGCTGCTATTGCAGCAGGCATATCACTGGAGCTATTGGCAAGTGGAAATATTATCTTACAATCAACTGTCTTGTATCAGTGCTGTTGATCCCAGTTCCTTGGAGCAGTCTAATCCTCCTGCTGCTAAGACAACTGTAATTACAGCAATATCAAATGCCGGAATGTCACCATTGGCACATATATAATCATAAACTGCTACCTCTAGGCCAGTATGAAATAATTATTTGTCTCAAGGCTTGTTTTTGGCAAGCCCGAGGCCTACAAACTAATTTTTTCTCAGGGCTTGTGTTTTACAAGCCTAAGTCCTACAAACCAATTTTTTTCTCAGGGCTTGTGTTTTACAAGTCTAAGTCCTACAAACCAATGTTTTTCTCAGAGCTTATGTTTAACAATTCTAAGTCTCACAAAACAAATTTTCTGAGGACGTATATTTAACAAGTCTAAGTCATGCAAAAAAGTTTTCTCAGGGCTTGTATTTGACAAGTATAAGTCCTGCAAAACATTTTTCTCAGGGCTTGTGCTTAAGAAGACTAGGCCCTGCAAAACGATTTAGCTTGTGTTTAGCTAGCCTGAAGACACAAATATTTTGCGTTTAAAGCAGGGGTCCAGCAAAATGGCAAGAATATATTCCCCATTGCTTTTAATGGACAAAATGCAAGGACCTTGTTCAAAGCATGATAGCACATCCTTGACCAGCTGGTGTTGTCTGTGTTTTCATTATGGTAAGATTCATCAGCCATGCTCCTCTGCAATAAATACATGTGTGGAAGAATGTCATTATTCGTGACCATATGCAACTAACCAGCATGGTTATAAGGCTCTTATAGGGGTGAGGGAAAGAGGATCAGACATTACATACCAACTTATCCAAATGGAGAGAGCATACCCCAGACAATACAACAAGGCGAGGGGCAGAACGCGAACCCTGATTACACATTGATGGAGAGAGAAAATAGTTTACAAATCATCAGTTTATCTAGACATCAATTATCATCTACACATATTATTGTACTGTCTAGGGGGAGGTCTCTCTTTCTCACCCTCCTATGACCTGGAAAAGTTTGAATTTTTTAATGATCTCCATATGTATGATCGCAAATTGCTATTGGCGAAAAAATCTCATTTCTGTCCGATAGACAATACGAGTCCACCTTCAGTTGACACTGAAGATGAGACATACTTGGAAGTCTATTCCAATAATACTTCTAAATCTAAAAAGATTTTACAAGCCAAATCTACATACACTCCTCCAGGGCATGTACACATTTTCATTGATCTTGTGATGAAGGAAGTGATGCAATTACCTTTTCATCATCGTCATGCTGCATTCAATTTAAACTTTAGAGAGAAGAAAGGTCTACAAGCAGTGAGTTTGGCTTATGATTCAAACCTATTATTAAGTGGGGGGTCTCTCCACTAAAAGTGTGAGGCGGATCATTATCTCCTATGCAACTATACACTTATATCCCTTAACGAGCTTTTGCAATGTTTTTAAGAATATAAATAATTAATAAGAGCACCATCAAAGACCTCTTTAATCTTTCACAAAATCATTCTAACTGGCAGACAATTGGCTAAATTGATTCTATACCATTGAGCTCACGTTGGGTTCTCAAGCATTTGATGCTAATGTGCAGAATATTATATGAACTTAAATTGCTATAACAGTCTAGTTTAAATTTGCACTCTGAAAACCACTCTTGCAGTTGTAAGGAGGGAGATCGGCAACTGGTACTTGGGTATAAATACAGGGAAGATTTGCACTCCAGAACATCACAGAACATTCCTAAATTAGTACCTACTAATTCATATGAGCATTGTTAGGATTAAGTGGAACAATTTACTATTATTCTTACCTTATTATTGTTTTTTTTGTTTCTAAACTATTGTGTCCATGTGGGGGTTTTCAGCACATGGTATTGAGGTGTTGAATGTTACACTAACTTAGCACTCATTATATATCACACTATTTAAGTCAAGTTTAGATTCCAACAGCAGCCTTGCAAATGTCAGGGAGATCTGTGATCGGTACTTAAGTATTTTCAAAATCTGGAAGCTTTGCTCTCCAGAATATTGCAAAGCATCCCTCAGCTGCAGGAGATATTATCTACTGTTTCCTAGTGTCGAGCTTGAAAGTCATCTCAGACCCACTGAGCCAATTTCACTCTAGTACTTTTATTTTTCTATGATCCAAACTGATTTTGATATAACCATGGTTCAATGGGTATCACAAACACTTCAATAATACTATAAGTAATATCAAGGTTGTTATAGGTATGATTTGATAAATAACACAGGCGCAACAAGGAACCATTGTTGTGACCAGTTCCCCTAAGGCAGTACTTCTCCATTAGCAGCCAGTATCTTGGATTTACAGGCTACTGGCTTTCTTTATGGGATAAAGTCTAGACTGTTTGCTCCCTAGTGGTGTTATATTGTATCCCTTATCTATTAGGAAGGGCAGTGTTATAGATTCCACTACACTAAATACAGCATTTTTTTGATTTTATTCTCTTGTTATTTTCCTTTTTTCTTTTAACCAATATTTCAATAAGATGACTTTTAGTTATTTTTATCCCCAATTCTTCACAATCGTCTTAATCACTTGAATATCACATATGGGTCCCCATTAGGAGGGCACTTTGAGTGTAATGCATTTTTTCTCTGTCTATGGGGATCAGTTTTCTTTTGCTCTACCAACTTGTTCACATATCTGTTGTCAAGTGGATATTCTTACTGTATGAGCTTTCCAGGCCTTTGCCCACCACACTATCCATCTGCTTGTGCAATTCTGGCACAGCCATCCTGGAAAAATAACTGTGGCTTGGAATATGCCAGTGAGAAACTACATATCAGTTCTCTAAATCCTTGATTTTCAATAAAAGAATATAGCAGCATGTCCACTGTATCACGGTCCCTGTGACTTTCTGTCAATCTGGCTTGATTTGCCTGTGCATTGGTGGAGACTGATTGGCCCGCCCAGGATGTGCCGTTATATGCTGGAGCTTGGGCACTTGTCAGTTGCCCTTTTGTGGTGTTCCTGTTGCTGCGGCTTGTTGCTGTATTCCTGTGTCTCCTGTGTACCGACCCGGCTAGTCTGACTCTTCTCCTGCTTCTGCTCCGTGATTTGACCCGGTTCTGGCTGACGACCCTGCTCCATGATTTGACCTGGCTCTGGCTGACGACCCTGCTCCGTGACTTGACCCGGTTCTGGCTGTCGACCCTGCTCCGTGATTTGACCCGGTTCTGGCTGACGACCCTGCACCGTGATTCGTTCCGGTCCTGCCTGCTGTTCCAGTAGTCGTTCCGGTCCTGCCTGCTGTTCCGGTTGCAGTTCCGGCCTGCCTGCTGTTCCAGTTACAGTTCCATTCCTGCCTGCTGTTCCGGTTGCTGTTCCGGTCTGCCTGCTGTTCCAGTAACCGTTCCGGTCCTGCCTGCTGTTCCGGTGTTCCTGCATCATTCCGGTCGCTCAGGCGACATTCTGAACTGTTTAAGCGATTCACTGTTCCTCTCATTAGTTAATAGCTGTAGCCTGAGGTTGCTTTGCCTTCTGCTGGTTGCCAAGGTGCTCGCTCCGGTGCAGAACCACTTAACCCTTGCAGTGCCTGTAGTCTCCGGTCTAGTGCCTCCGATATATCGTGCCAAGCATACGTTAACTGACTTGAGCCTTTACTCTGAGTGCTTCTGTGTGTCTCTCATCCACCCTCAGAGCCTTGTCTGCTCCATGCTCGTATTCTGGTAGCCCGTTCGCTCCCACTGTGATCATTTGGAACGGCACCAGAGGGGTGTTCGGGCCCCGGCCCACTAACGCTAGAAGTTACATTTCCCATTGCACTTCAGAGGGCGCCGGCTCTATTACAGCTTGTGCATTAACCATCAGAAATAGCACCCAAGGGGTGTCAGGGCACAATCCATTTGGCACACGCAGGGTTACTACATTCCCAGTTAAGGGCGATTTTGGTTCCGATCACTACAGCGTTGGCAATAGCATTCCTCTGTAGCCCACGGTGGTGGTATCAGCTCAGCTCTGGACATTAGGGTGCCTTCCATACCGACTTGAGAGTGTATTCAGTGCAGTCATTTATTTCTATCCAGCTATTGAGAGACTGTGTTCCAGAGACTGCTATTTATCCCAGGCGTCGGCCAATCTTGTTTATATCTCTCCTATTGCACTTGTTAACCCTTTGGGAGAATATTCCCTATCCATACATTGCACCTGTTAACCCTTTGGGGGAGCATTCCCTATCCATACATCGCACCTGTCACTATCATTGTGTGCATTCACTTTGTCAGTATTGCCATTACTGCTATTCCTGTACTGGCCCTTAGGGGCATTGTTTTAGTTTCAATAAAACTGTGTTTTTACTTCATACCCTGGTCTGAGTGTCAGAAAACCGTAACAGTACGAAAGGGCCATGACCTCAGATGGGAAAAGTGACAGTAATACACAGAACCTCCACTGGAGGATGGATGTTCACGAGCAACGCCTAGACCAATTGGCACTGGCCATGCAAACCTTGCTTGAACGTACGGTACACCTCGATAAACCGAATCAAAATCCGGTGGTCCCCCCAGTTATGACACCGGACAATAATACTAGGCAATTATTGGCACCCTCTGGAAGTTTTACGGCGGTGGCGCCGTTACCGTTAAGATATGATGGTGAACCCACACTGTGCAGAGGTTTCCTTAATCAACTAGAGATATTCCTAGAACTCACACCCCATGCTTTCCCGAATGACCATAGCAAGGTGGGGTTCATGATATCTCTATTAACTGGCAAAGCCCTGGCATGGGCTAATCCTTTATGGGAGCAGGCTAAACCCTGTACTCTAAGCTATATCGAATTTGTCAAACAGTTTCGCAGAGTATTTGAGTTACCTGGGCGAGCTATCTCTGCGGCAAAAAAATTGATGGTAATATAGATGGGCGACCGCACTGTGTCGGAGTATGCTATAGAATTTCGGATTCTAGGAGCAGAAGTAGCCTGGAATAATGAGGCACTCCTGGCAGCCTTTGCACAGGGCCTATCCGACTCCATTAAGGATGAGATTGCTGCCAGGGAGGTACCTACTGATCTAGATGAGTATATAGACTATGTGATACTCATTGACACCCGCATGCGTGAGAGGCGCTTGACTAAAAGGGCTAGCACCAAGACCTATGGGCACGAGAGGTCTTTTAACCCACCCTCTCCTCCCATTCCTCCCGACGGGCATTTGAAACAGGGAAGCCTATGCAGAAGGAGAGGGCCCACCGCAAAAGACAGGGGTTATGCCTATATTGTGGTAAAAAGGGGCATTTATTAAAGGGATAGTAATACTTAAAATGTAAAAAAAAATATGTTGTAGAGTTTATCCCCCTGAGTAAAACAAGGGCACTCCCACTGCTGAAAGGTGTTTCATTCAAAAGTTATTAATTTTCAAAGTTGAATTTTTTAGGTGCAATATCACAGTGGCCTGAAATTGTACAGTGGCGCTGTTGCTACACCATCCTATGGAGATTTATGGTCAACTGACCAGAGCTGTCCATAGGATCGTGTAGCAACAGCGCCACTGTACAATTTCAGGCCACTGTGATATTGCAGTTAAAAAAATTCAACTTTGAAAATTAATAACTTTTGAATGAAACACCTTTCAGCAGTGGGAGTACCCTTGTTTTCCTCAGGGGGATAAACCCTACAACATATTTTTTTTTACATTTTAAGTATTACTATCCCTTTAAATACTTGCCCGGTACGTCCGGGAAACACACACACCTAGGTTACCTTGGGGGACAGGCCCTAGGTGGGGTACAACCATCCCCAGATCCTGATTACAAGAAACCCACCATTCTGGTGAGTTTTCTCCTAGGCAACCAAGCTGTGGAGGTACTAGCCCTGGTAGATTCTGGCGCAGCAGGCTATTTCATGGACCGGGCATTTGCGGAAAGACACAATATTCCTTTGTCTAAAAGAGATACTCCGCTAGCCATTGAGGCTATTGATGGCAGACCTCTCGAACCAGCTCTGGTCACCATGGAGACGACTCTCCTCGTTATGTCTGTTGGGGCCCTCCATAAGGAGGAGGTTCGTTTTCAGATGATTCATTCACCCCATCATGCGGTCATTCTGGGTTTCCCTTGGTTAATGCTGCATAATCCCCAGTTTGACTGGCAAACATGTGAGATTAAGTCATGGTCCAACCATTGCTCTGGTAATTGTCTATCTCGCCCTGTCAAAATTATGTGTACCTCTCCTTCTGTGCCAGCAGAATACAGCAAGTTCAGTGACATATTCAGTAAGGGTGAGGCCAGCACATTGCCACAGCATCGGGCATATGATTGCGCTATTGATCTGACCCTGGGAGTGGTGCCACCGAGGGGTAGGACATACCCATTGTCCTGTGAGGAGACTAAGGCTATGAAGGAGTACATTGAGGATGCCCTCAGACGAGGGATTATTCGTAAATCATCCTCGCCGGCAGGTGCAGGGTTCTTTTTCGTGAAAAAGAAGAGTGGCGAGTTACGACCGTGTATTGACTACCGTGGACTCAATAAGTTAATGTCCAAAAATGCTTATCCCATTCCGCTCATCACAGAGTTATTTGACAGGTTGAAAGGCTCCTCTATCTTTACGAAACTCGATCTACGTGCCGCCTACAACCTAATAAGAATCAGGGCCGGTGATGAGTGGAAGACGGCATTCATTACTAGGTCAGGCCACTATGAATATCTAGTTATGCCATTTGGGTTATGTAATGCACCTGCCGTATTTCAGGAGTTCATTAACGATATCCTCCGCGACATGTTACAGTCTTGTGTGGTTGTGTACCTGGACGATATATTGATCCATTCTGCTAGTTTAACCCAGCACATCCAGGATGTTTCGGAAGTAATACTCAGATTACGCAAGAACAAATTGTTCTGCAAACTAGAGAAATGTGAATTTCACTGTTCCCAAGTACCCTTCTTGAGTTTTGTCATATCTAAGGATGGCATAGCCATGGACCAAGAGAAGTTGACTGCAGTCCTGCATTGGCCATGACCCAAGGGGTTAAAAGCTATTCAAAGGTTTCTGGGCTTTGCCAACTATTACAGAAAATGTATTCAGAACTTTTCCACCATTACTAAACCTCTGTCTGAACTGACGCATAAGGGTGCGAATCCCTCTTAATGGTCTGAGGCAGCTGAGATGGCCTTTGAAACCCTCAAGAAGGCGTTTGCATCCGCCCCTATATTATCCCACCCTACCCCCACCCTGCCGTTCACACTAGAGGTTGATGCCTCCGAGTTTGGGGTAGGGGCAGTTCTCTCCCAACGCCCTAAGGAAGGGGGTAACCTGAGGCCATGTGGATTCTTTTCCAAGAAACTGTCTAGTGCCCAGAGCCATTACGAAATTGGTGATAGGGAGTTGTTGGATATCATCTTGGCATTAAAAGAATGGCGACATCTTCTGGAAGGCACAAGGACCCCAGTGTTAATCCTCACGGACCATAAGAACTTGATTTACTTATCTGAGGCCAAAAGGCTGTCATCTCGCCAGGCTCTATGGGCTCTATTTCTGTCCAGATTTAATTTCATAGTGTCGTACCTTCCTGGGTCCAAGAATATTAAGGCAGATGCTCTGTCTAGACAATTCTGCACAGACATTGAGAGGGATAAGGCCCCGGTTCCCATTATTCAGCCAGATAGGATCCTGGCTACTATTCGTACCAGCATCACTTCGCCACTGGGAGAGCAAATCTTGGCATCACAAGGGCGTGCACCTCCGGAAACCCCAGTTGGCAAGTGTTTTGTGGACGAGCCTTTCCGTACCAGATTACTTGAGACCTATCACTCATCTAAGGCAGCTGGGCACATTGGCAGAGATCAGTTGGCATGGTCATTATCACGAAATTTCTGGTGGCCTTCACTGAAGGCCGACTGCTCTGCATTTACTGCTGCTTGTACCACCTGTGCCCGTGCCAAAACTCCCAGACATCTCCCAGTGGGACTGCTCCAACCGGTGCCTAATGGTGATCGTCCTTGGTCCACATTTCTATAGATTTCTTGGGAGAGCTGCCTAGTTCTAAGGGCTATACATTTATCCTAATGGTGGTGGATAGGTTCTATAAAATGGCTCACTTCGTGCCCCTCTCTGGCCTTCCCTCGGCCCAGGAGTTGGCATTAATTTTTGCCAGAGAAGTATTCCGCTTACACGGGGTTCCTAGAGTGATAGTGTCCGACCGTGGGAGTCAATTCGTGTTGAGATTCTGGAGGGCATTCTGTGGCCAGATGGGCATTCAATTGTCCTTTTCCTCCACCTACCATCCCCAGACCAATGGAGCCGCCGAGTGTGCCAATCAGGGACTGGAGCAGTTTTTACGCTGCTTTGTGACTGATCATCAGGATAACTGGGCCGACCTGTTGCCGTGGGCAGAGTTCGCCAGGAACTGTGCGGTTAATTCATCATTTGGGAGCTCTCCGTTCCTTGTTAATTATGGGTTCCAACCCTGTCTACTCCCAGACTCATTTCAGTCCCAACAGATTCCGGCTCTGGATGAGCACATGGAGCAGCTCCGCTCCACTTGGGCACAGGTACAAAGGTCCCTCAGTCAGTCCTTCCACAGACATCAGCGGCATGCCAATCGCAGACGGCTGCCAGTGGTTTCCTTCCAGGTTGGGGACAGGGTATGGCTTTCCTCCAGGAATCTCAACTTGCAAGTGCCCTCGAACAAACTGGCCCCCCGGTTCATTGGGCCATTTAAGATTATTCGCAAAGTCAATCCTGTGGCATACGCATTGGAACTTCCTAACACTATGCGTATTAACAATGTGTTCCATGTGTCATTATTAAAGCCCTTGGTTTGCAACCGCTATACTACCACTCCGGTGGTTCCTGGGCCAGTGGAGGTGCAGGGCCAAGAGGAATACGAAGTTCAGAGCATCATTGACTCCAGGAGATTTAGAGGCAAGTTGCAATATTTGGTCCACTGGAAAGGGTATGGGCCTGAGGAGCGCTCTTGGGTTGACCACAGGGACCTTCATGCTCCACGATTGTTGCGCAACTTTCACTCTAAATTCCCGCAGAAACCCAGACCCCCCAGCAGGGGAGGGGGTCTTTGAGAGGGGGGTACTATCACGGTCCCCGTGACTTTCTGTCAATCTGGCTTGATTTGCCTGTGCATTGGTGGAGACTGATTGGCCCGCCCAGGATGCGCCGTTATATGCTGGAGCTTGGGCACTTGTCAGTTGCCCTTTCGTGGTGTTCCTGTTGCTGCGCCTTGTTGCTGTATTCCTGTGTCTCCTGTGTATCGACCCGGCTAGTCTGACTCTTCTCCTGCTTCTGCTCCGTGATTTGACCCGGTTCTGGCTGACGACCCTGCTCCGTGATTTGACCTGGCTCTGGCTAACGACCCTGCTCCGTGACTTGACCCGGTTCTGGCTGTCGACCCTGCTCCGTGATTTGACCCGGTTCTGGCTGACGACCCTGCACCGTGATTCGTTCCGGTCCTGCCTGCTGTTCCAGTTGTCAATCCGGTCCTGCCTGCTGTTCCAGTAGTCGTTCCGGTCCTGCCTGCTGTTTCAGTTGCCGTTCCGGCCTGCCTGCTCTTCCAGTTACAGTTCCGTTCCTGCCTGCTGTTCCGGTTGCTGTTCCGGTCTGCCTGCTGTTCCAGTAACCGTTCCGGTCCTGCCTGCTGTTCCGGTGTTCCTGCATCATTCCGGTCGCTCCGGCGACATTCTGAACTGTTTAAGCAACTCACTGTTCCTCTCATTAGTCAATAGCTGTAGCCTGAGGTTGCTTTGCCTTCTGCTGGTTGCCAAGGTGCTCGCTCCGGTGCAGAACCACTTAACCCTTGCAGTGCCTGTAGTCTCCGGTCTAGTGCCTCCGATATATTGTGCCAAGCATACGTTAACTGACTTGAGCCTTTACTCTGAGTGCTTCTGTGTGTCTCTCATCCACCCTCAGAGCCTTGTCTGCTCCGTGCTCGTATTCTGGTAGCCTGTTCGCTCCCACTGTGATCATTTGGAATGGCACCAGAGGGGTGTTCGGGCCCCGGCCAACTAACGCTAGAAGTTACATTTCCCATTGCACTTCAGAGGGCGCCGGCTCTATTACAGCTTGTGCATTAACCATCAGAAATAGCACCCAAGGGGTGTCAGGGCACAATCCATTTGGCACACGCAGGGTTACTACATTCCCAGTTAAGGGCGATTTTGGTTCCGATCACTACAGCGTTGGCAATAGCATTCCTCTGTAGCCCACGGTGGTGGTATCAGCTCAGCTCTGGACATTAGGGTGCCTTCCATACCAACTTGAGAGTGTATTCAGTGCAGTCATTTATTTCTATCCAGCTATTGAGAGACTGTGTTCCAGAGACTGCTATTTATCCCAGGTGTTCGCCAATCTTGTTTATATCTCTCCTATTGCACTTGTTAACCCTTTGGGAGAATATTCCCTATCCATACGTTGCACCTGTTAACCCTTTGGGGGAGCATTCCCTATCCATACATCGCACCTGTCACTATCATTGTGTGCATTCACTTTGTCAGTATTGCCATTACTGCTATTCTTGTACTGGCCCTTAGGGGCATTGTTTTATTTTCAATAAAACTGTGTTTTTACTTCATACCCTGGTCTGAGTGTCAGAAAACCGTAACACACTGCCAGCATCTTGGCAACTGTGCCATTTCACAGGCATACTATGGGATTGTTTTTGTGAAGTTTTTGACTCCTTCCTAAGAACTCATTAAGTGTAATTTGGCAATACATGGCAGAAAAACCCTGTAACCTGATAGCTTTAACAACATGACTAGAGGAGGTGGTGGAAGCAGCATGTGTGGGAGGTATAAGACTCTTGCCATCTCCTACAGCAAACTGAGAGTCATACTCCAATGCAGCAGGAGTCATAGGTATCATTTCAAATTAATGAACTCTTGGCAGACTCTCTGACCCACCAACATAACTACTTCTATTATGTGACCTTGCAAGTTGTGACATCTTTGACGTGTTGATGGTATGTCTCACAGTCAGTGAGACATACCATGAGTCAGCCTGTGGTTGTGCTACAGGGGAAATCTCATTTTGGTGGTACCTAGGTGTGAGCCTGCTTCCCCTTGCTTTTGTGCTTTTTACACAGACAACAGATAATAACAACATGCTTAGCTTTTGTATGATTAAAGTATCTCCATACTTTACGCTTTATTTACTGATGGGTTCCAGAGGGGATGCTACTACTACTGGGGATAGATGTTGCTGCAGTTGTACTACTACTAAGTGTAACATGTGTTGCTGATGCTGATTATGACCTAATGATGACTGATGATGGTGATGCAGATCTAGAATATATCCCTCCAGCAACCTCCTCTTCTTCAGATACAGATGAAGTTGATAATGAAAGAGATGATGACATGCCCATAAAGTTAGCAGAAAGGCAGAGGCTCAATTTTCCACCACTGAAAAGGAGCAATGTTTCTATATATAAACTGTTTGAGAAAACCATTGGAAAGTTAGCAAAGATAGCAAAACGTACACAGTCATCCTGTCATTCCTCATCAGCATTATCACCACTTTCAAGCTCGAGTCCCACTCAGCCACACATACTTGTGTTGTGTAACCAGGAACAACAACACAACAGCAACACAGGTTTTTAACATCCACAACCTAAGCTATGATGAGTGCCTCTGCTGCTGCTGGAAGTGCTGCACCTTCAACACCTAGTTGTAGCAGCAGTAGAATTGCATCCACATCTAGCCGTGTAGTAGTATTAACCCCTCAGAAACCCCTCAATCCATGTAGTCCACAGTATGGAGATACTTTACTCAGGATCTGAAAGCTAAGCATATTGCTATCTGTTGTCTGTGCAAAAAGCAGGTGAGCAGGGGAAAGCAGACTCACACCTAGACAGTGGCACATCCTGTATGAGATCCCACCTGAAGCACAACCACAGGTCTGAGAAACACACTATCAGCAGGTCAGAGGTGCCACAACTAGAAGCAGCAGAAGCACTCCTATGTTCCCAGGGCTCTGGGGCAGATTAGAGAAGAAGTGATGTTATTTATGTGTAAGAGAGTGTACCAATACCAACAGTTAGTTCATTCCAAATAATACCCATAGCTCCTGCTGAAGAGAAGCATAATGCCTCTGGATTTGTTGTAGGAGATGGCAAGAGTCATAGACTGCCCACACATGCTGCTTCTACATCCTATCTCCCTGTAGTCATTATGTTAAATCAATATAGTTACAGGGTTCTTTTGCCATGTCCTGACAATCCACACTGATTGAGTTCTTTGTAAGGAGTCAAAAAATCCACAAAAACAATCCCAAAGTATGGCAAGGATGTTGGTAGTGAACAGGCTGCAGTATTCTTTTAAAGAAAACTGAGGTTTCAGAGAACTGATGTCATAAGTATCTCCACTCTGGGGTATCCCAAGCTGCGGTTATTTTTCCAGGATGACTGTGCCGAATTGTACAAGCAGAAAGCAAAGCCAAATGTATTAATAGCAGAGCAGATGAGGAGGAATGTGAACAAGGGTTGCTACCATCTACCACACTTGGGACCACTGCTGTGAGCAATAAATAATGTGTGTCAGTAATCTGAGAAGAAGCAAAGCTTACATTTGACACAAACGCAATAATGGTAAAAACTGTTGTATACATGCATATATCAATCACACCACACCAGTCCCCTACCACCACCAATACCATACACATCTGCCACATAGTAGGTTGTACTTTTATTTTATATCTCTTGACATCATCATAAATATATGCCAGTGTCAATTAAGGAGGAAGTTAGTGTATTGGGAGGATAGCGATTTGACACAAACATGAGAATGGTAAAAGCTATATACAAACTCAAATCACACCATACCAGCCAGTCCCCCACCACTACAATATATATCTGCCACATTGTAGAATGTATTTTTTTTTTTATCTCTTGACATCATCACGAATATGTGCCCGTGTCACTTAAGAAGAAAGTTAGTGTTTTGACCAAAGGACAAATGCACTCTGCATGCTAACGCATTTTTCAAGGTATATGTTGCTGTAGGACTCACAAGTTTGACTTTCAGCTACTTATTTCTCCAATGCAGCCCTCAAAAGTAGGAATATTGTGGTGGGAAATGTTGCACCATAAGAAACAGAAAAAAAATTTGCTGAAATTGGCAAAAAGGAAGAAAATTTTGCATTGGTGAAAAGTAGACATGTTATGCGAAAAATTATGTTTTTCATGAAAAAGTCATGCGGAAATGTTTAAATTTTCGGCTGCCCTTAGTTAGTGAGTGCATGAAGCATGGTAGGCAAAATAGGTGAGCTAGAATTACTGACGGGATGATATGGTTGTAATTATTTAGGGTTATTTCCTGTTTGGGAGGGACAGGATTACAAAAGAGGGGGAGGCATGTGCCTATATTTGAAACCAGATTTTAATCCAGATTTAAGGGACAATATTTGGGAGTAGGGATGAATGAAATATTTAGCCTCAAAAGAGAAACAGGAGAAAAATGGCACTTTTCACTGAGCAGTACATTTTTTGCTAAAAGTGCAGCTTTTTTGCTTTTTTAGCCTAGTTCATTGTTGCATTGAAATGAATGGAAAGACTGAATTTCCTCCCACCACATGGAAAGTTTGCCTTCTTTTCCAGCAGGCATATTATAAGAGGTTTCAGGTTTAGGGATGAGCAAAAATTTTAGTCTCAAACTGAAATCGGAGAATAATGGCACTTCCCACTGGGCAAATAATTTCCAGCAAAAAGTGTTTTTTTTCAGCTTTTTTCACGTAGCTCATTCCATTGAAATCAATGGGAACACATACCAAATACTCTTTTATTTCCCAGAGGCATAGTATAAAAAGGTCATAAGGGTGCCTGTGTTGGTGGGGTGCGGAGAAAGAATCAGCTGAATAGGGAATTTTTTTGGGGCCTAGTGCCAGCAGGTCATGTTGGCCAGTGGCCACGGGCCATTATCAAATGTCCTCCTGAGTCCATAATTGCAGAATTTTCAACTGCTCTTCTTGCTGCTGATGCTGAGTAGTTTAAGCAGAAGGATGATTAGGCAGCTGAAAGGGAATGAGATCAACATCAATAGCAGTAACATGGGTGATAGATCATGAAGGTTCCACTTGCCATGACTAGCTCCAGTGATGAGCCTGAGGCAGAAGCAGCATAATAAGTAGCCCCCAGTCTATTTGGAGAAGACAGGAAGTTGGTCAATAATTCTTCTCCACCTGCCCTTCCTCCAAAATCATGGGTGTGTTGTTATTAGAATATAATTTTTTCCCTTGAGAGCAGGAACTGTGGCTCTCATCAACAACTTCAATGTGCACAGTGTGTGTGTCGTAAATAACATTTGGGGGCACAACTGTATCCAAACACCATGACACCCGAAACCAACTACAGCCGCTGTCACTATACCCTTTATCCGGACCCTGCTTAGGACACATGACAGCTTGCTGACAGTTTAATAGTAATGATGAACCCTCCCTGCCACATTTTAGCATATTCTGTGGGATGGAATCTCCTCACATGCCGCCTGATGCACTGCTTGTGATTCTCCTCCACCACACTAGTATGTGTGGTCAGTGCACCAGACAGTGTGCAATGGGTGGAGACGAACTGCCACATCTTAACATCATCAGAGTGGCTAACATTTGGTGTGGGAGGTAACAATGAATGAAGTGGACTGGAAAAAGATGTAGTTACCCTAGAAGGTGATGGCGAGCTAGTTGTTTCATTCATTATGGAACTTCCAGTCTCTTCCTGGGTTGCTGTATTCTTCCTCTTTGATCTCCACCTCACTTGTCTAGAGACTCAGGGGGTACAGCAACCGCAGTGCTTGATTTCTGTCGTGGGTATTTGGCTTTAACATGTTTGATATAAATGCCATGGTGTCTGTGTTTCATGTGTGCTATCAGAGCGCTTGTGCCAAGGTGTTCCCTCCTTTCCCCTTCTCAATGACTTGTCACAAATTGTGCACAGTGCCATTGGTGATAGTGCAATGTGCCTTCCCCAAGAGAAAAATAGTCCCACACCCATGACTTCAGGGGGGAGGGAACAGTTGGAGAAAAATGACCTCTTTCTTCTTGTCCGCAACATTCCCCTTCACTGTCTGTGACAGTGGATAATGTTGCTGCTTTTGCTGCTACTGCCTCAGATTCAGCACTACAACTAGGACCAGGAGTACTGTTGGCACTGGCAAGTGGAACCTGTCCTAGTCCTGCATCACTTGTTGACCCCATTCCCACTGTGTCCACGGTGGTCTGTGGCATATGAGGCTGCTCCTCAGCATCCTGCTGCCCTTGCAACTCAGCATCAGAAGGAATTAGAGCAGTTGCAAATTCCGCAAATTCCAAAAACTCACTGCTGGTGGTGATACCCATCCTCATTCCTATCTCCCATTTCTTATCAGTTTGGGCCAAAATTTCTCTTTCACCATAGTTTCTCCAGCAGGCACAGGCAGCTCATCTCTGCTCCTAGTGGTGGTGGTGGTATTATTTCTGCACCTGCTATCCACCAACAGTTCTGGCTTCTTCAGGATCATGTTCCACCTGGGCACTGTCGTGAAGGGAAGGAGTGTGTGCTCCCTTAACCACTAGTCTGGATGCTCTCAAATGCTTCCCTTAATTCTCCCCTACTAGTCCCACTGGCTGTTTCACCATTACCGTTACTACTATTAACACCAACCACATGAAGTTCAGCTCCAGAGTCTTCCTCCTCACAGTCACTAGTAATATGATTACCCCCTTCAATACTCCTAACACTAACAAGTAGTAGTACTAGCACCACTAGTAGTAGTAGTAGTACTAGCACTGGCAGAACTGTTTGGGGATTGACTTAGGGTCGCCAGCTGTCACACTTGGCATCAGCTTCTCCTTCCCCCCTCCTGAGTATTACAAGACACATTAGCAGCAGGTTCATCACTGGCAACAGTCACAGCACTGGTTGCCGCAGGGGCAGCACATCTGACAGCATGCACAGTATTGGTGGCAGCAGGCACGGCACTGCCTGCAGCAGGGGCAGCACATCTGACAGCAGGCACAGTATTGGTGGCAGCAGGTTCATCACTGGCAACAGGCACAGCACTGGTTGCAGCAGGGGCAGCACATCTGACAGCAGGCACAGCATTGTTCCCACAGGAAATTCCATTGTCCTTTTTTCACGGAAAATCTGCTTTAAAACCTGCAGTTAAAATCTTCTAATTTTTCGCCCATTACCCAAAAGTTTTCAACATTTTATCAATGACTAGAAAGTTTCCGCCCATTTATTTACATGGTTTTTGCCTTTTTACTATGAAACGTGATGCATTCCAGAAAGTGAAACACGATAGAAGCAGCTACAGAGCGAGGTAGAAGTGCTGTGCTGTTCTGCTGTGATCTTTTAGCAAAATTGAGGCAGGAGAGGTTCATAGTAAATTCTATCACTATGAGCAGGTTTAAAAATAATAAAAGGAGGAACTGGAACGACCATTATGTGTCCACTGAGTCTGAGGAGGAAGTGAGCACTACAGAAGCAATGCTGGCCAGTCCCCCTAAACCACCTCTAGGGTTTTTGGGGAAATTACTGTCAAGGGAGGAACAAACGGGTATCAGTAGTGAGAGAAGGACAGGTCAGCTGCCTGTGCCTGCTGCCAGACGTGCTGAGCCTGCTGTGAGATGTGCTGTGCCTGCGATCAGACTTGCTGCCCTTGCTGCAAGTGCCACCACCAGTGCTGTGCCTGCTGCCAGTGCTGAAGCTGCTACTACTGTGTCTTGTAATACTCAGGAGGGAGGAAAGGAAAAGATACCAAGTGTGACAGCAGGGGACCCTAAGTCACACTAAGGTCCATCAGCTTGTTAGCGTTAGGAGTGAAGGAGGGGGTAATCAATATCCTCCTATTAAGGAAGGAGGAGGAAAACTCAGGGGCTGAAATTGATGTGGTTGGTGTTAGTAGTAGCAGTAGTAATAACAGTGATGGTGAAGCAGCTGGTGGGACTAGTGTTAGGAGAGTGCTTCTGCTACCAATGCTGTGCCTGCTGCCTGTGCAGAACCTACTGCCAACAGTGCAGAACCTGGTGCCAATGTGTCTTGTAATACTCAGGAAGGGGGGGAAGGAGAAGATGGTGCCAAGTGTGACAGCAAGGTACCCTAAGTCACACTTGCCATCCCCTAGCAGTCCTGCTAGTGATAGTACTACTACTACTACTACTAAGGTGCATCAGCTTGTTAGCGTTAGGAGTAAAGGAGGGAGTAATCAATATCCTGTATTCCTGTGAGGAGGAAGACTCAGGGGCTGAAATTGATGTAATTGGTGTTAGTAGTAGTAACAATAATGGTGAAGCAGCTGGTGGGAATAGTGTAAGGTGAGTGGTAGCGGAAGCAATTGAGAGCATCCAGACTAGTGGTCAAGGGAGCCCACACCATTCCCCTGACCCTGGGAGTCCCCTTCCCCCCATGGCATTGTCCATGTGGAAAATAAACCTGAAGAAGGCAGAATTGTCACCACTGCAATAATACCACCAACAAGAGCACAGATGACCTGTCTGTGCTTGCAGCTATTGCTGCCAGTCTGCCTTCTTTGCATCACCAAGAAATGGCAAGTATGACATTAGGGGACCCTCTGACACATTGTTCGCCACCTCATCCAACCAGCAGTGAGCTTTTGGAATTTACAGAATTTGCAACTGCTCTAATTCCTGCTGCGGCTGACTTGCAAGGGCAGCAGGATGCTGAGGAGTAGGCTAGTGTGCCACAGACCACCGTGGACATAGTGGGAATGGGGTCAACAAGAGATGTGGGATTACTAGGACAGGTTCCACTTGCCATCAGCAGCAACACATATACCAGAAATGGTGTGGGCTAGTTATGGTGCTGCTACTTCCTCAGACGCTTCACTGGAGCTAGCCGTGGCAAGTGAAACCTTCATCATCCATCACCCATGTTACTGCTATTGATGATCCCATTCCATTTCAGCTGCCTAATAATCCTGCTGCTTAAACAAATCTGCAGCAGCAGCAAGAACAGCAGTTGCAAGGTCTGCAATTGTGGACATTTAACAATAGCCAGTGGCCAGTAGCCAACATGACCTGCTGTCACTAGGCCAGTAGGGCATTTTCTTTCACCAGTGTTTGTACATTAAAGAAAACAAAAACAAACAAATAAAAAAAACATAGTCCTACAAAAAAAAAACAGTTTTTGGAAGTTTGTTTCTAACAAGCTTAAGTCCTACAAATCAATGTTTCCTCAGGGCTTGGGCCTCTAACAACAAATCTAACAAATCATCCTCTACAAAATACTCTATCAAGTCAAATATCATTCCACCCCAGTGGCAGATTATGTCAGGTGGTTCCTATCTCTATCACTTTACATAAAAATTTCTTATTTTTAATTTATGTTTTTTTTTTATTATTATTAACTGTCCCCCCAATACCATTCAAGCACCACCCTTCCAAATCAAATTCCCTGTTCAACTGATTCATTTCCAGACTCTAGCTACCAACACAGGCAATCTCCTTAGACTCCTTTTATATCATTTCTTATGGGGGGGTAATTGTATTTAGGATTTATTTTTTTATTAACTGCCCCCAATCCCAGTAAACAAACTCCACCCAAAAAAAATCCCTGCTCATCTAATTATTTTCCCACACTCCACGAACACAGGTACCCTCATGCCTCTTTTATACTATGCCTTTGGGAAATTAAATAATATTTGTTATGTGTTGTGTGTAAATTCAGTGTTCCCTTTGAATTCAATGGAATGAGAGAGACGTAAAAAGAGTAAAAATCTCCACTTTTCCTGGGAAATTATTTGCAAAGCTGAAAGTTCCATAATTCGCAGATTTCATTTTGAGCCACAATTTTTTGCCCATCCCTAATGCTGAGGATGATTTACTGACCAATGATGAAGATGTAGATCTAGAATATATCTATCCAGTATCCTACTCTTCTTCAGATACAAATGAAGTTGAGCATGAGAGAGATGATAACATGGCCAGAAGTTTAGCTGAAAGGCAAACACTCAGTCTTCCACCACTGAAAAGGACATTGTGTCTGTCTATAAACTGTCTGAGAAAGCAATTGGAAAATCTGACCCTAGACAAGCAAAGATTCCCAAAAATACACGGTCATCACTTCCATGTCCCACACAGACTAATAGTGTTGAGTAACCAGCAACAACACAGTTTATCAGCATACACAGCCTTAGCTTTGATGAGTGCCTCTGCTGCTTTTGGAAATGCAGCACCTGTGACACCTTGTAGAAGTATAATTTAAGCAACATCTATCCCCTGCAGTAGTAGTAACACTTCTAAGAACCCCGCAATCTATGAAGTCCACTGTATGGAGATACTTCAATAAGCATGTTGACATTTGTTGTCTGTGTAAGACGCATGTGAGCATGGGGAAAGCAGGCTCACACCCAGGCATCTCTGCAATGAGATCCAACCTGAAGCATAACCACAGGTCTGATTGGAAGACATACCATCAACAGGTCAGAGGTGCCACAACTAGCAGCAGTAGAAGTACTCCTAAATATCCCCAGGGCTCTTGGTGTGTCAGAGAGTGTGCCAAGTTTTTCTGCTCATGTTGCAGAGGAACATGACTCTGAGTTTTTGTGAAGCTGACAAGAGTCATACAGTGCCAACACATACCTCCACCACCCCAACCACCTTCACAAGTGATGTTGTTAAAGCAATAAAGTTCCACAGTTTAACTATGTACTGCCACCACACAATTACTAAGTTATTAACAAAACCTGCACAAAAGTAATGCAAAAGTGTGCCACTGTTAAAGTAAACTTGCCAATATGTTGGCTGCTGACATGCTCCCCTTTTCTTTTGTTGTAAACAGAGGCTTTAAAGAACTGATGTCATATATTGCACCCTGCTGGAATATCCCAAACCACAGATATTCAAATATGGTTATATCAGTGTTACTTAAGCAGGAAATTGGTGTTGTGGGCAAATGACAAAGGCAATTTTTTCAAGGCAGATGTTGCTGTATGACTCATAACTTTTGCTTTCAGTTATTTATTTTTCCACTTCAGCCCTCAGAAGAAGTAATGTTCTGGTGGGAAATATTGCACCGTGTTGGTACCGTGTTAGCCGTAGAAATACAGGAGGCAAATATAGTTGTTGATAACTTTATTGGCTAACTAATTAGAATTAGAATGCAAGCTTTCAAGACCTTAGGTCTCTTCCTCAGGCATGTTATACAGATAAATATGAAAACCTCTCTCTTATATACAAATACACATTGCTTTGTTTAGAATGGAAATCAGATAAGAAAACTTACTTGAGACACAGATTCTTTTGATCAATCAATGGTAAATTGCAGTCTTACTCTGAGGAGTTGGAAGTATTTACCATCCCAGAGGGAGTGTTAGGTTAATCAACAATGTGATAATGTGACAGAAATTCTCTGTCTCTATTCAAAAAAATGTAAAGCATTAAACTTCAATATTAACTTAACCTCCCATATTTTTCTCTCCCTCTGAGTGTGGAACATTCCCATCATTACAGTTAACTTGATGTTCCTGAAACTGTGTCCATTTTGGCAAAAGTGTTCTCCCACTGGTGTCTCTGTCTTTTTGTTGTTAACACTGGATCTGTGGGAATTAAACCTTTTATTTAGTGGCTGTCCAGTCTCCCCCACATAAAGAGCTGTTGGGCATTTTGCACACATGATGAGGTATATTACATTGGATGATTTGCAGGTGAAGGTACCATCGATCTTATGGTGTAACTGGGTGTTTGGAATGTGTATCGTGTCCATGGTGTAAATGTGTGCACAGGTTTCACAACTCTTTTGTAGGCAGGGAGATGTGCCATTTTTTGTATTTTAATCCAGGGCACTCCTTACCATCAGTTGTTTTAAATTGGGAGGCTGTCTGAAGGAGAGTAAAGGGATTGTGGGAACATGTTCTTAAGTTTTTCATCCGTATGTAATGTGGTTTGAAGTTCTTTGTTATTTTGCGTAGAACTTCAACCTGGGGGTGGTAAGTGACCACCAGTGGTACCCGGTTCCCCTTATGTTGTTTTCTGTAGCTCAACAGATTTTTTCTTGGAATGTGGGTAGCCTTCTGTATCTGACTGTCAATAGTCCTTGCACTGTAACCCTGTTATCTAAAATCTGCTCTGAGTTTCTGGAGGTGCTTGTCACGGACTGTCATGTCAGAACAGATATGGTTGTATCTGATGGCTGTATATGAGTTTTTTGTGTGTTTTGGGTGGAAGCTATTGTTTTTCAGGTAGGTTGGTTTGTCCTTTGGTTTGCGGTACAGGGATGTGTGGATGGAATTGTTCTGAATACTGTGTATAGGAAGTTAATGTTTTTGCATGAGTGACTGATTCTTAGGTTGATACTGGAGTGAAATGTATTGTAGTTTTCATGGAATCTGAGACGTTCCTCTTCACTGGCTGTCCAGATGATCAGAATATCATCTGTGTAGCGGAGATAGGGGGTTTTGTCTGGCAGGTGGACAGGAAGTCCTCTTCTAGTTTTTCCATAAACAGGATGGCATATTGTGGTGCCATTCGGGTACCAATTGCAGTTCCCATTTTCTGAAGGTAGAGGTCCTGTCCAAACTTGAAGTAATTGTGGGTGAGTATAAACTGTATGAGTTGTGTTACCGGTTCCATGGGAGTGTTATTTTATTCCAGATATCCTTGGCATGCTTCTATGCCATCTGTGTGTGGAATGTTGGTGTAAAGGCATTCTACATCCATAGTGTCCAAGATGGTGCTCTCTGGAATGGGGCCCAAGTCAGTTAGAGTTTTTAAGAGATCCGTGGTGTCCTGAAGAAGCTGGGTGTTCATTTTGCCAGGGGTTTCAGGGTATTTTCTACCCAGCCAGATATATTCTCTGTGAGTGTGCCAATTCCTGAAATGGTGAGTCTTCCCGGGTTTCCTTCTTTGTATATTTTTGGTAGCATGTAGAAGGAGCCTATTTTTGGATCTGCTGGTATTAGGGGCCTTATATGTGCTGCAATGTTGGAGGGCAGTTCTTTTATGATCCTGTTAAGTTGTTTTGTATAAATTTTTGTGGGATGATTTTGTAATTTCACATAGTATCTTTCATCAAAGAGTTGACTATTTGCTTCTTGAATGTCATCCACAGTGTTCATAATAACAACAGCTCCCCCCCTTGTCTGCAGGCTTAATAATAATGTCCTGGTTATTCCTTAGTGACTGTATGGCTTTCTGTTCCTTGTGAGTTAGGTTGGGTGTTGGTTCACATTGTTTTTCCAGTAACACATTTGTTTATCACTATTTAATATCAATGAAAGACAGATGGTAGTAATTTCTATGTATCCCATGATTATTAGATTTGATAGTCATATTCAGAGGTCTCTAAAGTCTTGATAAAGTTCTCTGATGTTGTTCTAGTGTAGACCCATAAATATTTCTACTTGATAATGATTGGGATGAATATGCAAACGATTGTTAAATATTTATTTTTGGATAAAAGATCGTAGAAAACTAAAGATTAATTAAAACTATCAAATGTAGGCCATTGGAATCCAAATATATGGATGGAATAAATTTGTACTGGAGCTATTTTCTATGATCGTTATGCCTAATGTGAATGTGTTTGTGCACAGTGTTGCTATAAAGTGTATAATACACTCTTTTTATATTCACACACACTGTATCATGTGTGTTATTTGGTTCTGACAGTTTTTTTTCATGTCCCTTTCATAAATCTTATTAAAACAATTATTTCAAACAGTGCACCTTGCTAAAAAGACATGATAGTTCTTTTCTGCAAACCTGATCCATAGTAGATATCACTCACAATGTTACTTAAACATTTCCATTGTGCTTCAGTGTAATTTGTGGGACACCTTGTTCAGTGTTAGTGATGAGCGAGCACCCCAATGCTCGGGTGTTCGGGTGCTCTAACCGAGCACCCCCTGAGGCTCGAGTGCTCGGCCGAGCACCCGAGCCCCATTGAAGTCAATGGGAGGACTCGAGCATTACACCAGGCACCCCCTGCTCTGATGAGGGGAGGGTGCCTGGTCCATAGGAAAAGGGCAGAAAAGGATGGAAACACCACAGAAATGGTTCAGGGACAGCATAGGGAGGATGTCTGGATGCATCTTGGACTCCAACATCGCTGCTGGGAACGATCTTTCGCCCGTAGTACGCCATTTTTACAGACTGACCATAAAACACACAAAAAGGAAAATAAAAACGACTTTAGGCGAAAAATTGTTACCAAACAATATTTGCTGTATATTTACTTGTATATCATCTGCAAATTCTCCCAAAAATTTCCTTGGTTTTCGGAAGTGAGGCCATGATTAAGAGGGAAACGTGCGCAGAGGCAAATTCTCCCAAAAATTTCCTTGATTTTCAGAACTGAGGCCATGATTAAGAGGGAAACGTGCACAGAGGCAAATTCTCCCAAAAATTTCCTTGATTTTATTGAACTGAGGCCATGATTAAGAGGGAAACGTGCGCTGAGCCGACCATCTAAAACATTATGGGTGAGGGTCTGCTGCAGAGCTGACCATCCTAAACATTATATGCGAAGGCCCGCTAGTGAGCTGACGCTATAAAACATTATATGAGAGGGCCCGCTAGAGAGCTGACCCAATAAAACATTATATGAGAAGGCCCGCTGGTGAGCTGACCTATATAAAAATTGTCAAACAGGGCCCGCTGGTGAGCTGGCCCTATAAAAAAATTATATCACAGGGCCCGCTGGTGAGCTGGCCCTATATAAAAATTATATCCCAGGGCATATGGAAGAGGAGGAGGAGGATGAGAAGATTAAGAGTCAACCATATACCCGTTTTTTGGGTGGAAGGGGTGAATGGGAATACAGAGTATTCCCATCATTGTAAATAACATATATAAAGTGAGTTTATGTTCCCCCGGGGCTTTCCTCCAGTGGAGTGGAGAAGTCAGGGGAAATCCAGGCCTTGTTCATTTTTATAAGTGTCAACCTATCAGCATTGTCGGTGGAAAGGCGGATACGCTTATCTGTTATGATGCCACCAGCAGCACTAAATACCCGCTCAGACAGAACGCTGGCGGCAGGGCAGGCCAGCACCTCCAAGGCATAGAGTGCCAGTTCATACCACGTGTCCAGCTTGGACACCCAGTAGTTGTAAGGCACAGAGGGATCATTGAGGACGCTGACACGGTCTGCTACGTACTCCTTCACCATCTTCCAAAACTTTTCCCTCCTTGTGACACTAGGCTGCGCATCAGGGTGAGGGTGCTGGCGGGGTGTCATGAAGGTGTCCCACGCCTTGGAGAGTGTTGCCCTGCCTTTCTCGGAACTGCTGTGTGCTCCCCTTTTCTCCCCTTCTCGGTTGGCCAAGGTAGCACGTACTCTGCCGCCAGCGTTGTCAGATGGAAAATTTTGGAGCAATTTTTCAACAAGAACCTTCTGGTATTGCACCATTTTGCTTGTCCTCTCCACCGGAGGAATGAGAGATGAGAAATTCTCTTTGTAGCGGGGGTCCAGAAGGGTGAACACCCAGTAATCCGTGTTGTCTAAAATGCGTGTAACGCGTGGGTCACGGGAAAGGCAGCCTAACATAAAGTCAGCCATGTGTGCCAGAGTACCAACAGGCAAGATTTCGCTGTCCTCACCAGGAGGATGACTCTCAATCTCCTCATCCTCTTCCTCCTCTTCTGCCCACCCACGCTGAAGAGATGGAACTAAAGTTCCATGGCTACCCTCTGTAGCGGAGACAACCGTGTCTTCCTCCTCCTCCTCCTCCTCCTCCTCCGCCTCCTCCAATTGTCGCTGAGAAGACGAAGTGAGGGTGCTCTGGCTATCACCTTGTGTAAGCTCTTCCTCCCCCATTTCCACCTCTTCCACATGCAAAGCGTCGGTTTTAATTGTGAGCAGCGAGCGTTTCAGTAGACACAGAAGTGGGATGGTTACACTGATAATAGCGTTATCGCCGCTCACCATCTGTGTCGATTCCTCAAAATTGCGTAAAACCTCACAGAGGTCTGACATCCATTCCCACTCCTCAATTCTGATTACAGGAAGTTGAACGGAGAGGCGACGACCGTGTAACAGCTGGTACTCCACTACTGCCCTCTGCTGCTCACAAAGCCGGGCCAACATGTGGAAGGTGGAGTTCCAGCGCGTGCTCACGTCACACAGCAGCCGGTGAGCTGGCAATTGTAAGCGCTGCTGCAGCTTCAACAGGCCGGCTGAAGCTGTTGATGACTTACGGAAATGTGCACACACGCGGCGCACCTTGGTCAAGAAATCATGCACATTGGGGTAGGTTTTTAGAAATCGCTGCACCACTAAATTAAATGCATGCGCTAGGCATGGTACGTGTGTGAGCTTGCCGAGCTCCAAAGCCGCCACCAAGTTACGCCCATTATCACACACAACCATGCCTGGTTGCAGGTTGAGTGGCGAGAGCCACTGCTCGGTCTGGTGACTAATCCCCTGCAACAGCTCTGAGGCCGTGTGCTGTTTGTCCCCAAGGCAGATCAGCTTCAGCACGGCCTGTTGACGCTTCCCCACTGCAGTGCTACACTGCTTCCAGCTACTGGCTGATGGGGGAGTGGCGGTGTGTGTAGAGAATTCGGAGGTGGAAACGGAGGAGGAGGAGCCAATAACGTAGGTGCTGGTGGAAACCCTGATGGAGGTAGGGCCCGCAATCCTCGGCGTGGGTAGCACCCGTGCCATCCCAGGGTCCGAGTCGCTCCCAGCCTCCACGACATTCACCCAGTGTGCCGTCAGGGAAATGTAGCGTCCCTGGCCACAAGCACTTGTCCATGTGTCAGTCGTTAAGTGGACCTTCCCAGTAACTGCGTTGGTCAGGGCACGGGTGATGTTACGGGACACATGGTGGTGTAATGCGGGGATGGCACACCGGGAAAAGTAGTGGCGGCTGGGGACCGCGTACCGAGGGACAGCTGCTGCCATCAGGCTGCGGAAGGACTCAGTGTCCACAAGCCTAAATGGCAGCATTTCGATGGCCAGTAATTTGGAAAGGTGTGAGGTTAGTGCTATGGCCTGTGGGTGGGTGGCTGGGTACTTTCTCTTGCGCTCAAATGCCTGGGGTAACGACATTTGGACGCTGTGCTGGGACAGGGAAGTGGATGTGGTCGCTGATGGTGCTTCAGATGCTACAGGTGCAGGGCGGGAGGTATGCGGGCCTGCGCCTTCGACAGGCGATTGGCCGGCACCGAAAACAGGGGAAGAGGAGGCAGTGGTGTGGCCTGCAGACACAGATGGGCGATCCAGGCGTTCCTCCCACTTACTACGGTGCTTGGATGCCATGTGTCGGATCATGCTGGTGGTGGTGAGGTTTCTAGTGTTCATGCCTCGGCTCATTCTGGTGTGGCACAGGTTGCAAACTACAATTCTTTTGTCGTCCGCACTTTCCTTAAAAAAACGCCATACCGCGGAACACCTACCCCTTGGCAAGGTAGATTTACGCAAGGGGGTGCTCCGTGGAACATTTGCGGGCCGGTTTGGTGCGGTCCGCCTTCTTTCTGTAGCCACACCACTGCCTCTTCCAGCCTGTTGCGGTGCTGCAGATGGCTCACCCTCAGGACTGCTGTCATCGCTCGGCTCTACACCTTCCCAGGTGGGGTCAGTCACCTCATCGTCCACCAAGTCCTCCTCCACTTCCTCACTCTGATCATCCTCCTCAAGTCTTGATCCCACCACATACTCAGTCATTGACAACTGTATAACATTCTCCTCAACAAGGTCTTGAGACGGAAATAGTGGTTGATTTAATGGCAACTGTGTCTCATCATCATCATCATCATCCACTACTTCCTTTGACCTTAAATGCCGTTCACATCTGTCATCTTCTTGAGATTGGGTAGCCTCTAGAGGTTGTGAATCAGGGCACAAGATGTCATGTTCCTCTGCAAGCGTGCTTGGAGAGAGGGTCAAATGAAGGATTGGTGATGAGACGAGCTCCTCACTATATCCCAGTGTGGGATCACTTCTTTGACCAGACCGTGTATGGTGGGAGGAAGGATGATCAGAGTGAGGATTATGTTGACCAGACTCTTGGCTACTGAGAGTGGACTTGGTGGAAGACAGGGTGGTGCTTAACCGACTGGAAGCAGTATCAGCTGTCATCCAACCGACCACCTGTTCGCAGTGGTCGGACCTCGAGAGTGATGTCCTGCGACGCCCTGTAAAATTACACATGAAGCTAGGTATGGTGGATGTCTTTCTTTCTTGTGCTCTGGCACCAGGCACAGTTTCTCCGCGTCCTGACCCGCGCCCTGAACTTTCAGGATCACGTCCACTTCCCCGTCCCTTTTTACCCGCCTTCTTCATCTTACACAGAATATGTGACTTTAATATTTGAGTTTGAAAACTTAACAGTATTTCTTATTATTCTGCAACTGTACAGAGTACACAGAATAGGCTGCTAAACTGCGGTGAAACACACTGAATGGAATATGTGACTTTAATATTTGAGTTTGAAAACTTAACAGTATTTCTTATTATTCTGCAACTGTACAGAGTACACAGAATAGGCTGTTAAACGGCGGTGAAACACACTGAATGGAATATGTGACTTTAATATTTGAGTTTGAAAACTTAACAGTATTTCTTATTATTCTGCAACTCTGCAGAGTACACAGAAAAGGCTGCTAAACTGCGGTGAAACACACTGAATGGAATATGTGACTTTAATATTTGAGTTTGAAAACTTAACAGTATTTCTTATTATTCTGCAACTCTGCACAGTACACAGAATAGGCTGCTAAACGGCGGTGAAACACACTGAATGGAATATGTGACTTTGATATTTTAGTTTGAAGACTTAACAGTATTTCTTCCTATTCTGCAACTCTGCACAGTACACAGAATAGGCTGCTAAACTGCGGCGAAGCACACTGAATGGAATATGTGACTTTGATATTTTAGTTTGAAGACTTAACAGTATTTCTTCCTATTCTGCAACTCTGCACAGTACACAGAATAGGCTGCTAAACTGCGGCGAAGCACACTGAATGGAATATGTGACTTTGATATTTTAGTTTGAAGACTTAACAGTATTTCTTCCTATTCTGCAACTCTGCACAGTACACAGAATGTGCTGCTAAACTGCGGCGAAGCACACTGAATGGAATATGTGACTTTGATATTTTAGTTTGAAGACTTAACAGTATTTCTTCCTATTCTGCAACTCTGCACAGTACTCAGAATGTGCTGCTAAACTGCGGCAACGCACACTGAATGGAATACGTGACTTTGATATTTTAGTTTGAAGACTTAACAGAATGTGCTCTAATCTGCAACTTTGCACACTAAACAGAATGTGCTCTAATCTGCAACTTTGCACACTAAACAGAATGTGCTCTAATCTGCAACTTTGCACACTAAACAGAATGTGCTCTAATCTGCAACTGTGCACACTAAACAGAATGTGCTCTAATCTGCAACTTTTCACACTAAACAGAATATTTTTTTTTTTTTTTTTTTTGTTTTTTTCCCCCCACACACAATATAACCTGCTGCCCCCACACACAGTAGTCCTAAAAAGGACTTTTGGTTCTTTTTTGTCACAATTTTTGTTTTTTCCTCCCTACACTGCCTTTCCCTTCCTATCCTCAGCTCTCCCTGGCTCAGACTGAGCCGAACTCGATAGTCAGGTGCTATACAGCACCTGACCACGGGTTCTGGCCAGCCAATCAGTGTAATGCCAGCAGCCAACATGGCTGCTGGCATTACACCGATGTCAGAGCCTCCCTGCACGTTTATTGGCTGCGCAGCAGCCGCAAAACGTGCGGGGAGGAGACCCGAACATGGCGGGCGAGCACATGCGGTACTCGTACGAGTACCGCCATGTGCCGAGCAGAGCGATGCTCGAGCCGATCCGAGCATCGGCCGAGCATGCTCGCTCAACACTATTCAGTGTTCATTGGCCATAAAAGAGTTAAGGGAACTTTGTCCATAGTTAACTGTGTGTATTTTTAAGTTGGATTGAGTGATACACTTCATGAACACCTGTGCTCTCAATATGTCACTTTTCATGGACATAAAAGTGAGCATTTCCATGGGTCAGGTTTCTTATTATAAAGTCCAAGGGGAGTGGGGTGAAACAACATGAAGCAAACACAGTGCTTGTTGCATGTTTGCATTATTTCTGTCTTTAATTAGACAAATTAAATATGAATAAAACATTGCTTTAATTTGGAGCATATGGACTTTCTTGTTATCTGGAGTAATATCAGGAGCTGCATCTACATTTACCACATCTTGTTGCCTGTACCACACCCTACTTTCAGTAGCGGTGGGTTGAGCCCCATCACAGTGGATAGTAGTATAATTTTTATACCTTGAGTGCCACTTAATAACTCCTTGCAATACACCTCTACAAAAGACAATTTCCTTTCTTCATTTCAGTGCTGCTGAATGCATCATTCTCCTGGCGGGTTCATTAAAAATATTATCCCTTAAGAGGTGTGTCTAATGGATTACTTTTGTAGTATGTTGCACACCCCTCTGGTCCTCAAATGGTTAAAATGTTCATGTTTCATAGTGCTATAGTTCACATGGAAAAATTACACACTCATGTGTTAGCGGCCACATATGTTTTTGCATCATCACTTTTTGCACATTTTCTCTATTTTCATACCTATTTAAATAGTGAATTAAAAAATAAAATAAATTGTAAATTAATACCAGATCTCTGATAAACATACACCTTAGCATTCAACTAATATTTTTTATTACATTTTTAAAAGTATCTGACACACATTAGCCCTCAAAAATTTCCAAACTGTGTAATGAACTGACCTGAAAGAAAATTGCATCTCTGCCCTGAAAATGTCTAAATGTAGGTCCAGATTTCAATGCAGGTGCTTCAAGTACAGATAAAATAGCATGGGAAACTCTTGACTAAATCACAAATATGAGTTTTGAAAGATTTTTAGAACTCCAGTAGTCACTGGTATTGTACGCTGGTAGGGAGTCGGTTTAAAAGCTTTTGTCACCTGCTGATTTTTCTCAGACAAATTTACTATTTCTTGTTGTTGAAAATATTTTGCCAACAAAATAAATTGGATAGACAGGAGGTTGAGTTACTTTTAAAATGAACAGCACAGAGGTGCTAGATGGCATACATAAAATGTTCTTGAAAATGTGGGTTTAATGTGCAAGAACATTTAGAAGTTTGATCATTAGTTGTATTGTAATTTTGCATCTTCACAAGAAAAAAATCTGATGCACACAACACATTTAATATGTTTAGTCATAACCTTAAAGGGATAGTAATACTTCGTTTTAACTTTATTTTATTTTGTAGGCATTAAAAAAACATGAAGAATGATACAAGTCTTATCTCTGAAACCTTTATGGTTTAAGAGATATTCACAAACAAAGTATCCCCCCCTGTTCAACCAGATCAGAAGGGAGATGCCCAGGTAGACTGCAGAGAGGGACAATCTTCAATTAAGATAAGGGAAAAAGCTGAAAAACTTGTCAAGGGGGGAAGGGCTTTCATTGTTTTCATACAAAGAAAATTGTCCCCTTCTGTTATCTGTCCTGTCATACAACCAGACTCACATCTGAGAAGAGATGGCTTACACTAGGTAAAAGGGGCGGGAAGGGGAACTTTGCTTGTGAATATCTCATAAACCATAAAGGTTTGAGAGATAAGACATATCATTCTTCATGTTTTTTTAATGCCTACAAAATAAAATAAAGTTAAAACGAAGTATTACTATCCCTTTAATGTTCCTGCTAATTTGGAAAGAACATAGATTTACCTGGCATGGGCATAAAGTTGGGGAAAATCAGGGTAACAAAGCACAATTGGGAATTGGTACCACTACAGTTGTTGAATAATTATAGGGCTAAACAACTGCATTATAATACATAAGAATTCATAACATTCATTTCAGATGTTTTTTGTTAATATGGGGAATTTGAGACATCCATCCAGGAAAATATCCCATCTTGTAAATACCCTCCTATCTTCCCTTGTTCCCCTCCTGGACTATTTTTCATGAGTAACGGAGGAAGAATTGATTAACCGCCTATCATCCTCTCCATCCACTACATGGCACCTTGATCCACTCCCCTCTCACCTCATCCAGTCCCTCTCCCCCACATTTATCTGTATCCTATTACAGATGTTTAACTCCTCCTTTGCCACTATTACATTTCCTGATGACTCAACCATGCCATAGTCACACCCATCCTCAAAAACAATTCCTCTGACAGTACCACACCCCTTAGCTATCGACCGGTTTCTCTCTTGCCTTTTGCCTCTTAGCTCTTGGAAAGCCAAACCTACTCCCGCCTGCTTAACATCCTTAACACGCACAAGCTGATGGACCCATTACAATCTGGCTTTTAAACTGCTCACTCCACTGAAACTGCTCTGACAAGAGTGGTCATTGATCTACACATTGCCAGATCACAAGGTCACAAGGTTCTGTTCTAGGACTGGTTCTGCTCTCGCTTTACACAATAACACTTGATGATCTTATAACTTATTCAGACTCAAATATCATCTCTATACAGCTGACTCCCAGCTTTATTTATCTGTACCTCCACTGACTTCTGATAATCAGTCTGGCCCAGTAGTGCCCTTCCAGGTGAATGTGAATGACACTACCATAAATCCAGTATCAGAAGCATGGTGCCTAGGGGTGATAATTGACACTTCTCTCTCATTTTTGTCCTCATATTAACACCATCACTAAATCCTGCCCCTTTCTCTTGCGTAACATAGCTAAAATCCATCTGTTCCTCTGATCCTCCACAGCTAAAATTCTTGCACATCATTCCCACTCATCCTTTCCCTCATGGACTACTATAACCTTCTTCTCTCTGACCTTCCTGCCTCCTACCTCCATCCTCTTCAATCCATACAGAATGCTGCAGCACAAATGACCCTATTGTCAACTAAGTTTGTCCCTGCCCTCCACTGCTCCTCAAATCTCTCCAATGGCTGCATATCACACTCCAGATCTCTTACAAAATGTTTCTCCTCTTATTCAAGAGCCTTCTCTCCTCTACCCCTTCCTACATTTCCACTCTGATCTCCCACTATACCTCATCACACCACTTACGATCAACTAATGACAATCTGCTCTCAGCTCCTTTTTTGTCTACAGCCCTCTCACATATCAAACCTTTTTCTCTCACTGATCCTTATCTATGGAATGATCTTCCTCCCACCCTGTGCCACTGCACCTCTCTTATGGCCTTGAAGCCACAATTGAAACTACACTACCTTAACAAACTTAAACATGCTAGAAGGCACTGACTTTACATAACTTAGGCTCTTTATAAATTATTTACTTTATTTACTGTATGTCCCGTACCAAATCCAGAACTCTAGCATTGTATTCAGCACTTGACCCTTATGTAATCTGTATGCCTCCCATTACAACTTTAGATTGCAAGCTTTTGGGCAGGGACCTCACTTTCACTGTTTCACTTTGCAAAGCACTTGTAACCCTGTATTGTCTAAACCAGTGGTTCTCAAGCCATGCTCTCAGTGGCCACCAACAGGTCAGGATTTGAGGATTTCCTTGTTAGAGCACAGATGAGATAACCAATTTGAATGAGCCTCTGATCAACACACCTGTTCTCTAGCAGGGAACTTCATAAGTCTTTACCTGTTAGTGGCCACTTAGGGCACAGGTTGAGAACCACAGGTCTAAACCCTTCAATTATAAAGTGCTGCGTACACTTCATTCATTAACCTTTATCTTGAAATTTGTCCCTGAAATGTTGTGTGTGGGAAGAAATGGAGAATTCTCCTCTCAAACATCAAGTACAATAATTCCTCTGAAGAACTGCAGCCAGGAAGCGTTGACCTGTATCCGACTGTACTTGAAACATTTATCAAGGCCTTTATCTACACATTTTCTCCATGGATTTCAACAGGAATCTGTAAGATAAAACCAGTGATAAAACTTAGCAATTGCAATGTAATCTAGGCATTTATGTTCCTTTCTACCATCTGTGACTAGAACACATTTTAAATGAAAAAAAACAACTAAATATTATTGTGGTATATTTATACATTACAGTGATTGATCTTCATATGATACATATTATTCATTCATTCAATTCAAATTCAATTTCAATTTATTTAGAAATGCTTTACCAGGAAGAATACATTGAGATATCTCTTATTTTGAATGTGTTTTGAAGAGTATTTACAATAATAAGTTACATATTTATGTACAAATAAAGAAAAAGAAAAATCGTGCACTTGCTATTTTTATACTGTAACATGTTGTTTTTAAGTACAAAGGAATTTAAACTGATAAAATATGTAATTTTAGTTTTGTAGGTTATTACAGGATTTCAGAGCTCTTGTAGCTGGTAATTCTCTTTGAGTTTCTGACAGCGAAACAGAGGTTATAGCAGGTATGGAGAGTTGGAGTGAGCATACTGTTCAGCTAGCTTTCCAAAGTGGTTATAAACCAGGTGTATAGAAGTTAAAGGTTGTAAGAAATACTAAAACTTTTTAAGCTTATGTAGTAAAGCAGTCACATGTACATGGTAGCCAAAAAATATTCACCACCTTGATATGCAGAGCAATGTCTTTGTTCTAGAAACTGTTATTGTATTTTTAACTGTCCAATAACTTATGAAGGTATGATTTTTCTGAGGGGACTACAACCAAAAAGATATACATACAGCTATATTACTGCAACACCTTGCACCTCACACTGGATATTGACCTGTGCCTGGGACTAAGAGCTAAAGACCTGGATTTGCAGAAAGCTGCTAAAAGACAGATAAGAGATTTTAAATTAACCAATTCTACTTCCTTTGTGCACGTGTACAACAGCTGTAATCATTAACCTTAGCTAATTATTTTTTTAAAATCTTTGGCCAAAGGCCATCCAGATTCAGTGTGTGTCTTGTGCAGGCAGACTGCAAAACCCAGTATAGTAGATGGTTTACCTCTTACCTGGGTTCCCGTACCTTTACATTTTTGTGCCAGAATTGAGGTTTGCTTTCACATAACACATATTTAATGATATTGTTGCTGCATATTGTACCTGTGGGCGTACATTCTTAGGTTGATTGTTTCTTTTGTTTTTTTTTCCTCTGAAAGTGTGTTCACAAATGTTCAAGGCATGACATGATGGTATACACTAGACTTGTGCATTTGTTTCAGAACAAATGCAAAATGTAAAATAAATTGCATATTTTTGTGATATCTGGATTTAATTAAAAAACAAATTACATGAAACTCACAATTCCAGAAACATGAGTGACACACTCAATACCTTCATACACGTGCATTCATTGAATTGTTAAATTAATTAATTAATTCATTTGTTCAGTCATTCATTCATATGCCTGTTTCTTGCTCACACACATTTGCAACAACAGTGCATTAAGTGCTTGCCTTAATGTCAGAGGTCCAGCTGTGTCCTTGATGCCCTGGTATTCCAGCATCTTGTATCTAAAAATAAAATGAAAGAATAAAAAAACTACTACCGTGCTGCCATCTTTGCCTCCACCACATCTACAAAAATAAACCTCTCACCCTTTATCCTGCTTGGACCATAACCCAAGCCAGAATGAGGTAAAATTAAAGGGGAAGTATTTCCCCTATACAACTTTGGCTAAAAATGAACTTTATATAGCGAGTAGCTGGCACACTAGTGTCATTTCCTTAAAAATTCACTGTTTGACCAAAATTAAATGTTTAAAGATGATCCCATGCCTTCCTTCTGGACAGACTATGGTTACAGTTCTGCACCGCAGTCTGTCACTCTTCCTCTGGCCAATGAGAGTGATCCAGCTTACAAGAGAGGCTGGATCCAGACACTACATGGGAGGGGAGCAAAGGAAGAGTGACAGACTACTGTGCAGAGCTGTAACTTCAGTCTGTCTGGAAGTATGGCACAGGATCTTCTTTAAACGTTTAATTTTGGCCAAACAACACATTTTTAAGTATGCCAGCTAGTCACTATATAAAGTTACTTTTTAGCCAAAGTTGTATGGGGGTGATAGTTCTCCTTTAACAGGAACTGGCATTTAAATGGCCTTACCTGTTAAAATTAGCTCCCACTCTCCCATTGACTGCAGTTTTGGGGTTAAACAGGGCACATACTGTGTCCTGCAGTAGCCTCGCCTCCCAGCCGCCAATCAGATTTTAGCTGGAGGGGCCCAGCTAGCAATGGGAATGTGGTAGCTAATTTGAACAGGGTCCTATAAAATCAGTTATTGTTTGTCAGGGTGGTATCCCATGCATCATAACACAATGCATTGGATACCATATTGCCAGTCAAGGATTCATATGTCAGTGTCATCGACTTGCATCCCTCTTGTCATAGCTTAGATTATATCACACCATGTCATTTCCCCACACAACATCCATGGCTGCAGCACAGCAGGAGGGCACTGAGGATGACAACCATATCACGTCACCTCCAATGACTTACCCCTTGAGAAGATCTGAGAATCCACAAGCAGGAGGCCTCCATCAACACCACCACCACCAACGCCAGCACCACCACCACTTCCATTAACCATGGATTTCAGGTGACCACAGTATGAATGTCTCCTGGGAGTTGGATGCCTCTGTCCACCTCAGGTCAGTTTTGGATGCCACAACCACCACCACCACCACTAGGAAAGCACTGGATGCCTAGTAAGGTGGTAACATCACATTATGGCACATATGGCCCTTCTGCAAGAACACAGCCACCCACGTGGATGTAGCCACTGTTTCATCCACTGGTGTGGTTATTAAGGTGTTACCCAACCATGTGCTTATCTTAAAGTATTCACTGGCAAGATAGATTAGCAAAACAAACATATGTTGGGATTCACATATTTGGAACAATATGTCACACACCTAGTAATCCAAGGTTAATTATGTAGATCAATGTTGCATTTGGCTACAGGATAGGACCATGAAGAAGCCACAAGTCAGATCAATTGAATATACTATCCAGGGAGAACATGTATATTCACTAATGTCTGATAAAGTATTGAGAACATGCAGATGACTTCTCTAGTCATATAATTTCTCCAGTTCCTATGTTTTTCTACGGAGCCCATGCACTAAAATCTTTCAAACTAGAGCAATCTCAGTGCATGGCTCAATAGAATAACATAGGACCTGGAGCATTATACCAAAGTTATCTCTACATTATCACCTCTTTATCATTAGAGGTGGGTGAAATCTGTCTCCGTGTTCCTATGATAAATTCCGCGAAAACCGCATTGTTGTCTGCTTTTTTCATGGAAAAATCTGCTATAAAACTAGCGATTAAAATTGTAGCATTTTACGTCCATTGGCCAAAATTCTTTGCCATTTTTTCAATGGCTAGAAAGTTTCTGCCCATTGATTTACATGGTTTTCGCCTTTTCACTTTAAAAACATGATGTATTTGCGGAAGTCAAACGCAATAGAAGTAGCTACAGAGCGAGGTAGATGTGCTGTGCTATTCTGCTGTGATCTTGAGGAAAAATTGAGTCAGGAGAAGCTCATAGTTACTTTTATCACTATGAGCAGATTTGAAAATATTAACCCCTTCGCGACACAGGACGTACATGTACGTCCTGTGTGGCTGTCACTTAGTGACAGAGGACGTACATGTACGTCCCGGAAATCCGGCTCCCCGCGCGGCTGCACGCCGTTCGGGGACTCCGGATTCTTTTAGAAAAAAAAAAAAAATGTTAGACGGGCGTTAAGTGACGGCCGCGTCTGCACGCGGCCGTCACTAAGGGGTTAAAAGGAGGAACTGGAAGGACCCTTATGTGTCCGCTGAGTCTGAGGAGGAGGAGAAAGTGAGCACTACTGAACCAATGCTGTCCAGTCCCCCTAAATCACCCCACGGGATCTTGCAGAATTTAATGGGAAGGGAGGGAGAAAAGGGAATGGGAAAGGAGGGAGAAAAGGGTAGTACTAGTGAGAGCAGGACAGGTCAGCTGTCTGTGCCTGCTACTAGACGTGCTGCTCCTGCTGCCTCCATTGCTGCTAGTGCTGTACCTGCTGTCAGACGTGCTGCCCCTGCTGCCACTAGTGCTGTACCTGGTGTAGGCCATGCTGCCCCTGCTGCCACCAGTATTGTGTCTGCTGTCAGATGTGCTGCCCCTGTTGCCCGTGCCATCAGTGCTGTGCCTTCTGCCAGTATGGAAGCTGCTGCCACCAGTGCTGGTAATTCACTGGGGGGGGGGCATATGGGTAATCCTCCTCACTGTCCTCCTGCCATGCTACAGGCATAGATGCTGTGTGGGGAAATGACATGGTGTGATTATTAACCTAAGCAATGACAGGAGTGCTGCAAGACAATGACATTGACATATGAACCGTTGAGTGGCAGAATGGTATCCATTGCATTGCTTTGCAATTAATTGGATTCCATCCTGACACTCATTGTTTGTTGAGCTTGACAAAATCCTGTACATTGTTGTAAACAACCTACAATGGTTGAGCTTTGGTTATCATATGTATCATGAGGAGTGGGAATGGCAAGGAATACCTCCTTACTATCCCCACTCTTCAGGCTACATCTAATTATCAAAGCTCAACCATCACAGTTCTACTAAGACAAGCTGATCGCATGCACAACACATAGGCCTGGAATGAAAATACTTTAGGGTTTGAAAATATGCAGATTACCCTCCTTCCCATCCCCACTCCTCAGGATATATGTGATACCTAAGGCTCAGCCATGTCATGTTGGATGTGTGTTTGTTGTTGTTCTCCTGGCTTGTGTTAGATGTGTTCTCCAGCTGCTTCTGTTGCTGTATTCACACAGTCTATGTTTGTTTGTGTGCTTGCTTTGCCTGTTTGCGTTGCTGACCTTGTTTTTACTTGTTTGCCATTGTTTTTTCAATGGTGCATTAATGTGTTTTGAAGTCCTAATGTGTTTTCTGTTGAGGCCTGTGTTGTACATGTAACCAGTTTGTATCAGTTGAAGTGTGATATGTGAGCTGACACCTGTTGACCTGTGCAATGCAACCCTGTTGTGTTATGTTCATCCTCTTTCAAACCTATGAGTGCCAGAGGGGTAGCCAATGCATTGTCGACCAATGCGTTGGTCATCCCCCTAGCTCCATGTATGACACTGAGGTAAACATAACAGTTATTTGCATGAAAACATGATGGTGGACATTGTTTGTTTGCATTGAGTATAGTTGATCAACAAAGCAACAAGGATGATAAATGTGGACTTAGAAAGGATTTGTGCTGCTTAGCCCTTCCCATATGTGCTGGGATTGTCTGGTATTCTGTCTTTGTGTGAACCCTATGGAATGATGCACTTACCGACAGTCTGGAGGGTACTGTTGTCTCCAGTGTCACTTACTCCTGGGACCCCCTCAACAGCCCATCGATAAAAGATACTACCGTAGCATCTCCTCCCAGGTGTTGAAGGTGATGTTGAGGGGGGCCCACTTCTGGTGCCTCTGCATGCATTGCTACTTCACCCATCTTGTTCTTGATGAACCACTTGTAATCACCTCACCGCTTCTTTATGGACTTGATGGGCCAGATGCAGCTGGAGATGGAGTTGACCCTGCTTAGGACCTGTCTCCAGGTGGCTTTCTTCTTTGCATCCAAAGCACTGATTCGCTACTTGGGTTATATAAAGTTCTCACTCTCCACTATGCTCTGTATGAGGACCCTGTTCTCCTCATAGGAGTATTTGGGGGCCCCGCAGCCTCTCGTCATCAGCACCACCTTGGGATGTGTCTAAACTGTGTCTGCCTGGCACTGTCTGTGCTGTCCCTGGCTGTGTAGGGTGTTCACTATGAATTACACCTTGTCCCACTGGCAGTACTCTCCCTGTCCTCTCTGTACCTTTCCTACCTCAGGTACGGAAGGTGACAGAGGGTTCCCAGCTGTAACACTTGTCATCACCTCAGAAGGCACACTGACAACAATAGCAGGAACATGCAGCTGAATTGTTCTGCTGCTGCTACTAGTATCCAGATACCCCCTTTTTATTATGCTTCTCCAGATTCCTGGGGAAGATATTGGGGTTCTGGGTCTCACTTGGGTAGTGTGAAAGGCTTCATATTGCAGATTCTGGATTCCTCCACCTCTGATTTGGCATGAGCATCAGTTGTTCAGCTTCTCCTAATGTTCATACCGTGCACGGTAACACACAACAAATATTTTTCTCTTGCTTGCTCTGTCTTTGCTTCTTTTCTTTTACCTGTTGTGACAGAGTCCCAGGAATATTGATGGAGGGTGTATATATAACTCCCCAAAACCTGCAGGGTATCTAACCAAGGAAATATAATGTATGGGTAATTTGTTGTACATTGCAGATCTGTGTATTTTGGACCAGTGCTCCACTCCACAGTTTCATAGTAACTGACATGTGCCAGCTGAGGAATCTACACCAGGAGTTCTACACCAGGATAGCAAATCTGTGTATTTTTGGTCCCTGGGGTGGAACATTTGGAGAGAAGGGTGGACCAGTGCTCCACTCAACAATTTCATAGAACTCCTGGAGTGGATTACTCCCCATGCACATGTCAGTTACTATCACTCCCTAATTTCACTCACCTGCATCTGGTAATTAATGCAGCTAGCAGTCAAATACTTCCCCTGCACTTTGACATTCTTTCTTTTTGAGTTCACAGAGAGGAAGGAATTAACCTCTGAAAGCCTGCAACTTGTGAGTTTACTTGTGCCTGGTGGACTGTGCTGCTTCATTTCTCTAAATTGGTAAACTGACTAGCGGTCCAAATACAGTCAGAAGCTGATGTGTTTAGTTAGTGCTCAGTAGAGCAAGGATGTTTTGTTTGAGTTGTTTTTATTATGCTGCTCTCTCAAAACTTGGAGAAAAATAAACAGGCAATGTTTTGAACTATACTCCTGTGTATGTGAAGTGTCTCTGCAACCTAGAAGGCTGATCCCAAGACAGAAGGTACAACACATTAAAGATTACTTTTGTCACATATGGAGGAGAATGCAAGCAGCACACCGAACTCAGTGAGTTGCAGATGGAGACGGCTGGAAAAAGCCCTGATACAGTCCTTAGCTGTGCAGCAGGAAACTAACAGAAAGGCTGCTGAGTCCAATGCAATACAGCACAAAACTAACAGAAGGCTGCTAAAGCTAATGCAATACAGCAGGAAAACATTGGAGCACTGCAGCAACTGGTTATGGCACAGAAAGAAAACACAGATCTTTGATCCATGAACTTTCTGAAAGGCTGACCAGTGTTGCTGCAGAACCTCATCAAGGTACCAAGGCTCTCAGAGTGAGTGACAATCTACAAAAGATTGTGGATACAGATGATGTGGAGGCCTACCTGATAGCATTTGAGAGAACTGCAGAAATAGAAGGGTGACTTATGGCTGAATAGGCAAGTCTATTGGCCCCATTTTTGAGCAGAGAACCCCAAAAGGCGTATTATGATCTGGAACCAGACCATGTCAGCGACTATAGCAAGCTGAAATTGGAGATCTTGACCCATCTTCGTGTAACAACTGTGGTTCGTGCCCAGAGGTTCCATTCCTGGATTTACCAGGAAATGGATACAACCAGAAATCAACTTGTCCAGCCACATTGTGGAGAAGCTAGTAATAGACAGATTCCTGCCTATCGCTCTTCGAAGGTGGGTCAGTCAGAAAAAATCCCAAAACAGCAGATTCATTGGTCACATTGGTAGAACAGTATGTTGCAGCAGGAGAAATCCTTCAACTTCCTGTCCAAAAGCGGGTTCAGAATCGGAATACACAGAGCCCCAGCAAAACTGGTAACCCAAGGGTCATGAGCCCAAGGAGAAGGGCTTTGTGAGACCTGAAGAGCCCACAAAAGATTTGAAAATGACCAACTATGCTATGACATTTTTTAAATGCCAAGAATATGGACATATTGCAAAATACTGTCCTGAAAATGTTAAACTGATGGAATGTAGTTTGCAGAACACACAGCATGAGAATACAGTGAATAACCAGTGTCTAAAAAGCCACCTCTGGTGTTCAGGCAGTATGGTTGCCCTTATAAACCAAGGTTTGGCAAAAAAGATTACTCTCAAATGATTGATATTGCATGTATACATGGTGGCATACATAGGTATCCTACTACTGAAATATGTGTTGAAACACAACTGTGTTCTGTAAATTGTCAAGTTGGCCTGGTACCAAAGTTAGCTCATGATATGATAATTGCTAGGACTCTGGGATTCTACTGAACACCATATGACTAGTGTGCCAAGTGAATGTAAAGATGGTTTTCCTTTTTCTGACACTTTGGTAGATGATTTAAATAGCAGGGATGGATCTGAGATTAAGATGTTCTCCCCACTGAAAGCACTGGTTGGTGAGAACCCAGAATTGAGTGATACAGGGCCATCTGGTAGTTCTGAAAAACACACTGGACTCATTAACCTGGAGGTTAGCTCAGGTAACTTCGAGAGTGCACAGTGGTCTGACCCTACTCTATTAGCAGCCAGAAATGCCATTTCATTAAAAGATGGTTCCCCTACTAATTCGGAAAGACCCCTTACTTATCCCTATTTTGAAGTAGACAATGATCTGTTGTTTTAGGTTGAGAATAAGGAGTCTATTCTAACAAGGGACAAATGGTACCATGTTAGCTGTAAAAATACAGGATGCAAATCGTCAAGTTTATCAACTTGACTGGTGGTCACTTATCATCTCCAGGATGAAGTTCTACGCAAAATCTCAAGAGAACTTCAAACAACATTACATACGGATGAAAGCACATATTCCCATAGCCTCCCTTACTCTCCTTCAGACGGCCTCCAAATTTAAAACAACTGATGGTAAGGAGTGCCCTGAATAATAATAGAAAAAATGGCATATCTCTCTGCCTACAGAGGAGGTGTAAAACCTGTGCACACATTAACACCATTGACAAGGTACCAATTCCAAACACCCAGTTACACCATAAGATCAATGGTACCATCACCTGCAAATTATCCAATGTAATATACCTCATCATGTGTGAAAAATGTCCAACAGCTCTTTACGTGGGTGAAACTGGACAGCCATTACATAAAAGGTTTAATTCCCACAGATCCAGTGTTAACAACAAAAAGACAGAGACACCAATGGGAGAACATTTTTGCCAAAATGGACACAGTGTCAGGGACATCAAATTGACTGTACTGATGGGACTAATTTACACTCATAGAGAGAGAAAAATATGGAAGGTTTAATTAATCATCCAATTAAAATCTTTGAATTATGGTTTGAATAGAAACAGATAATTCCTGTCACATTACTACATTGTAGATTAACCTTTACAACAGTCCCACTGGGATCGTAAATACCTTGGACCCCTCGGAGGAAGATTGCAATTTACAGCACTTTCCTCTGCCATTGACTGATCAAAGAACCTAAGTCTGGACTGAGCTTTCTTATCTGATTTCCATTCTTAACAATGCAATGTGTACTTGTATATAAGAGATGTTTTAATATTTATCTGTATAACATCCTGAGGAAGAGACCTAAGAGATCTTGAAAGCTTGCATCCTAAATCTGTTTAGTTAGCCAATAAAGGTATCAAGTTGACTATATTTGCCTCCTGTTCTAACAAAGCAGTTGTTAGTGCCACAAGCATATCAACGCACTGTATTATATCTTACACATAGTCATGTTATAGGGGGCCACCTAGGGGTAGACAAGACCAAAGAGTATATTCTTATAAAATTGTATTGGCCAGGGGTAATTGCAGCAATAATACAGTATTGCTCTTCATGTCCAGAATGTAAGCTTACAGCCACTTTTACAGCATATTGTAGCCCATTAGTGCCCTTATCTGTAATTGAAATTCCATTTGAATATATAGCAATGGACTTTGTGGGACCTCTAGTAAAGTCTGCTATGGGGCATCAGTACATATTGGTGATTTTAGACTATGCTGCTCTTTTCCCTGAGGCAATCTCTCTGCTCACCACCTTAACCAAATCAGTTGCTAAAGAATTAATGATGCTGTTTAGCAGGGTTTGGATGCCCAAGGATCAGGGCACTTCATTCATGTCCCAGGTTACAGGGGAATTATGTAACTGTATATGCATAAAGCATCTAAAAACTTCAAAGTATCAAACACAAACTGATGGTTTGGTGGAACGGTTCAATAAAATTCTGAAGTCTATGCTACAGGAGGTGATTGACAAGTATGGGAAAAATTGGGACTGTCTACTGCCATACTTAATGTTTGCTATTAGGGAAGCACCTCAAGACTCCACTGGGTTCTTTCCTTTTGAACTGTTGTACGGTAGACATCCCAGGGGATTACTTGACATAGCTAAGAAAACATGGGGACAAGAGGCTACCCCACACCATAATGTAACATGAACATATAACCCAGATGAAGGAATGTATGGCCACTATTATGCCCATTGTACAGGAACATATGGAGAAGGCCCAGCAAGTTCAGGAAAATAGTTATAACAGGAATGCCAGAGTCCATGTGTTTCAGCCTGAAGACAGAGTACTAGTTTTGGTCCCCATAATAGAAAATAAATTCCTGGCAAAATGGCATGGACCATAGAGATTATTGAAAGGGTTGGAGAAGTGAACTACAATGTCAGGCAGCAAGGTAGACGTAAGGAAGAGCAAATTTACCATGTAACCTTACTTAAGCCATGGAAAGATAGGGAAACTCTAACTGCAGTTTGTGGCTGAAGCCCTTGCCCTTCCTATTAAAGATAAAAGTGACCTAGAAGTTAATGTATCCGGAACCGTGTCTATGCACCATACACGGGAACTCTAAAACTTTGTAAGAGTAAACAAAGATGTGTTCTCCACAACTACAGGCAGAACTCACATTATTAAACATGACATTATAACAGAGGCAGGGAAAAGGGTTAACCTTAAGCCTTATAGAATACCCAAAACCCGTATACAGGCTATTAGAGAAGAGGTTAAGAAAATGTTGGACCTTGGAGAATCTCAGAGTGACTGGAATAGCCCTGTTGTACTTGTGCCAAAGCCCAATGGCAGAATCAGATTTTGAAATGATTATCGTAAGTTGAATGCCATTTCAAAATGTTCATGTCAAGAGTTGAAAGGCTTGGGAAAGTCCGTAATCTTACTACATTAGGTCTAACCAAGGGATATTGGCAAGTTCCACTTACAGTGCAGGCAAAAGAAAAAACTACCTTTTCCTATCCATGATTGTCTTTTTCAATACTTTTATTCCTTTTGTCCTTCATGGGGCTCCTGCCACATTATAAAGAATGATAGATATAATATTAAAGCCACATATGCATTATGCTGTTTCATACCTTGATGATGTTGTAATACATAGTGCAGATTGGGAGTCTCACCTCCCAAAAGTATGAGCTGTGCTAAACTCTATCCAATCTGCTGGCTTAACAGCTCATCCCAGGTGAGAACCTTTTTGGGCTTAGTTGGATATTACCGGAAATGTATTCCCAACTTTTCTACCATTGCAGGTCCCTTGACCAACCTGGTCCCCTGAAATTGAACTAGCATTCAGAAAATTGAAGGAGGCCATATGTGGTCAACCGCTGCTTGTGATCCCTGATTTCCCTAGGGACTTTATTTTACAGACTGATGCAACAGATGTGAGACTTGGGGCTGTTCTCTCTCAAGAGAATCAGGGAGATGAGCACACAAATTTATACTTAAGCAGAAAACTGAATCTGCATGAAAGAAACTACTTTATTGTTGAAAATGAGTGTCTTGCTATCAAATGGGCTGTAGACGCCCTCAAGTACTACCTGTTAGGCAGGAAGTTCAGAATTGTGACAGACCATGCACCACTTATGTGGATGAGTCAAAATAGGGAGAAAAACAGTAGAGTGACCCACTGGTTTCTAAGTTTACAGCTCTATAGCTTTTCCATTGAACACAAGGCAGACTGTAAGCAGGGAAATGCTGATGGGCTTTCACAAATGCATTTCCTACTGTCCATGGCTGCTCACCCCATGTGGACTGAGATGGGGGGGAGGATGTGTGACACTGTCCCAGGAATAGTGATGGAGGGTGTATATATACTCCTCAAATCCTTCAGGGCATCTACCCTGTTGTAGATTGCAAATCTGTGTATTTTGGGTCCTTGGGTGGAGCATTTGGAGAGAAGAGTGAGCCAGTGCTCCACTAAACAATTTCATAGAACTCATGGTATGGATTCCTCCCATTGCACATATCAGTTACTATCACTCCCTATTCAGTCACCTGCATCTGGTAATTAATGCAGCTAACAGTCAAATACTTCCCCCTGCACTGAGACATGCTCTCTTTTTGAATTCCCAGAGAGGAAGGAATTAACCTCTGAAAGCCTGCAAATTGTGAGTTTACTTGTGCCTGGTGGACTGTGCTGCATTATTTCTCTAAGCTGGCAAACTGACTAGCAGTCCAAATACAGTCAGGATTGATGTGTTTAGTTAGTGCTCGGTAGAGCAAGGATTTTGTTTTGTTTGAGTTGTTTATTTTATGCTGCTGTCTCACCACTTGGAGAAAAATAAACAGGCAATATTTTGAATTATACTCCTGTGTGTGTGTGAAGTGTCTCTGCAACCTAGAAGGCTAATCCCAAGACAGAAGGTACAAAACATTAAAGACTACTTTTGTCAAACTGTCTATTCCTTAACATGCTGCATGGTGGGATGTTATGGCTTTTTATGTTATGGAACGAGAACTCTTGCCATAATTGAAAACATAGGTGGAAAATGAAACAGTTCTTGCAGGAAAATCTGACTTGTTAGAGAAACAAAATAAATTCAGTGGTTTTCTCTAAGGGTGGAAATTCCAATGGTAAAAGTGGAAAATCATTAATTTTTCATGAAAATTCCCAGTCAATCAGCTTCTAGCAGGTTTTGTGATTCCCACGCTCCAGAAGCTGATTGGCTTGGAGGTGTGGCAGTGCACCTCCCAACCAATGGATGGGAGACATTTTGAACAGAGATTGGCCATCTAAAAGAGCAGTCTCTGTTCAAAATTCCCTCATGCTGGAATGGGCATCGGCCCATAAGGTGCCAAAGGGGATGGTCTATCTTTTCCTCTTCCTGCCACCACCACCAACAACAGCGGCAGAGACTACATATAAGGTTTATATAATCAGCCCTAGTATTTGATTTGGAAAACTTCTATGTAAATCAGACATTTCTGTTTTAAGCGAAAACTATTGGATATCGGGATTTTTGTTTGGAGACATCTACTATTTCAATTTAGACATGTGTGCATTGTTTAACCCTTTGATTGCCAGAGAGGTATGCAACACATTGTTCGGCAATGCATTGCATACCCCTCTGTCACAAGGAGTTAAACTTTGCACATATGTCCTAGTTGTTTGTGGCACAGTTTTAATGTTTCTTTTTTTATTTCTTTTTACAGGAAAATCAGTCATTTCTAACTTAATCAGATTAGCACTTTGAGTATGAGTGGGGTAAGCATACCCCACTGGCACTCATAGGGTTAATTCTACTAACTCACAAGTTTTTCCAGTGTTTTGGATGTATTGATATGGGGCTTAGGGTGACTTTTTTACCCAGCTTTAACTGTCAATTCCTGCATTGGCATTTTGGAGATCCGTTAAGGGATTTTCACACGATTAAATGGATCCCTTAACATATCTTGGTACCTAACACATATTTCTGTTATTTTCTTTTTTTTTCCGATAGTGAAAACACCTGCATATTTATAGCCCAACATGTTTTATTTTTTTTTACACAGTTTTTTTTTTTGCACAGGTAATTACATGGCTTACCATGCTTGAAAAACTAACGTCGGGTGTTTTTTTGGCACTGCGGGGAATGGTATCGAGCTCATAATGTACATGGTTTTTCATTTGCCCCTTAACTACCAATGTGAAGTAGAGTACAAATTATGTATTCATATTAAATACATCTTTCAAGCCTTTCTTGATCTTTAAAATTGTATATGTAATCCATTCCTACCTAAACTACCCTGTGTTCATGCTACTTAGGATGGTTTTTAAGTAAGGTAGGCATTAGTAAATTTGAATTTTACTAATCTGATTAACTGTGATTGCCAAAAATAATAAGGCATTTTTTTCAAACAGTAATTTTTCTGACTTTTGTTAAATACAAACTATCCATCTTTTAACTCAATGTGGTTTCTTGTCACAAGAATAATATATTGTCTATGAGCAAATTGTGCTTGCAACATTTCCCGGCAGTAATGAACAAAGATTAAATGGTGACACCAGATTGTTTGCTAGTGCATTCATTAACATAGGAGATAAAATGCTTAGATTAAATAAAGCGCTAACAGAAAAATATAGTTTCAAGGTAGATGCAAAAGAAATCCATGTTAGATAAACCACATAATATTTAATCAGCAGCAACATAACATATTTATGAGATATCTGTTATATGCTATTAATCACTCCATTTATACTTAAAGTGTTAGTAATGTCCACAAAAAGTTTTTTGCATTTAGAAGAGCTTAAAAAGCAGAGCTAAATGCAAAAAAAACCATATCTCTCAAACCGCTATGGTTTAAGAGATACAGGCGTTTAAAGTTTGATCTCTCCTACTGACAACTGTAAATCTGTCAGCAGGAGATCCATGTCGGCCGACACGGAGGCGCTTGATCAGAGCCGCGATCTTGTTATTTACCACAAATCCCTTCATTGGAATGGTCTAAAACGAGTGCTTGAAAACCAGGCACACATTTTAGACCATTCCAATGAAGGGATTTGTGGTAAATGAGATTGCAGCTCTGCTCAAGCGCCTCCATGTCGACTGACACGGATCTCCTGCTGACAGCTTTACAGCGGTCAGTAGGAGAGATCAAACTTTAAACGCCTGTATCTCTTAAACCATACCGGTTTGAGAGATACGGTTTTATGCATTTAGCTCAGCTTTTTAAGCTCTTCTAAATGCAAAAAAAACCTTTTTGTGGACATTACTAACACTTTAACCCCTTACCACCCGAGGACTTACATGTATGTCCCGGAAGTCATTTACAAGAATGAAAAAAAATGTTCAGTGGGCGTTAAGTGCCAGTTAATAAACCAAAAAAGTTGTTGCTTTAAATATATATATATATATATATATATATATATATATATATATAATTATTATTTTTCTTTATTTATATAGCACCAACTTATTCTCCAGTGCTGTACAAAAGGGAATAGACATACAGATACAGTATATTAAATATACAAATGGAACATCAAAAAGAAAATGATCAGAGGGCCCTGCTTCTGAGAGCTTATAGTCTAGAGGAAGATAAGTGGGACAAAGAAGCAGTAAGTGCAATGGGGTGTAAGTGCCTCCTGCCAATTGAACTGCCAGTCAGTGGGTGGGAGAAAGAAGTGCTATTGAATGCAGTGGACCAGGGAAACAGTGGTTCTGTTTGCTCATAATGGTTATGGAGATAGTTTTAATAGGCTTCCCTGAAGAGGTGAGTTTTCATGGAGCGTTCGAAAAACTGAAGACTGGAGGAGAGCCTGATGGATTAGGGAGGGAATTCCAGAGCTCAGGTGCAGCACAGGAGAAGTCCTGTAGGCAGGATATTGTAAAAGCTGTAGAGAGAAGAATGTCCTGTCAAGAGCGAAGATTGTGAGTGGCACTGTATTTGGAAATGAGAGATGAAACATAGGAGTGTGAAGTGTTAGTAAGGTCTCTGTAAGTTAGCACCAGAATTTTAGACTTCTGCACAGCAACAAAGTTCGGTAAAATTCTATTTCAAATTTTTTTTTTCATTCAGAGGATCCGCATTTCATACCGGACCTGTTTGATTCGGATGAAATTCTGCAATAGTCTGAATAATGCAGCCGAATTTAAAATACTTTAAAATACACAAAGAAAAATTAAAATTAAATAAATAAAAATAAATGGAACCATTTTCAGGGTCTAAATGAAGATGATGGAACAAGGTAAGGTGGAGCTTTAGCCTTATGGTACTATGAATGAAGTAGATGAAGCATGGATATAGCTAGCTAGCTACAAGCAGGAATGAACAAATAAATAAAATTCAAAGGAAGGCGGGACTCAGTAGATACAGCAGACATTTTTAGAAGAGACTACAAAACTGAGGATGACTGGTGCAGTGCGTACTCAGGATGACAGCAACACTGTAGATGTAGCCAGCAGCAAACTGCAGAACACTGGAGCAGGGAAGACTCAGTAGATAGATACCGCAGATTTTTTTTAGAAGAGACTACAAAACTGAGGATGTATCACGGTGCCCGAGATTGGTGCTATCCAGTGTCTATCACCTGCAGGGGGCTCCCATTGGCTGTCTGTTGTCAGCCCGCCTCACAATGCCTTTTTAAACTCAGTCCGGGCACCCTTTAGTTGCCCTTTCGTGGTGTCTCTGACAGCATCCTTTCTGTCCTGCCTGCCATGCTGATTGGGCCAGAGTTCCAGCGTTTCAGAGTTCCTGAGTTCCCGAGTCTACCTGTTCCTGTGTACCTGCCTGCTTGTCGTTCCAGTCAGTTCCGGTTGTTCTCCATGGTTGCTGATATTCCGGTCGCCTGTCAGTTCAGCTGTGCTCGTTACAGTTGATCCTCTGACTGGTCTCAGTGGTTCCCTGTCTGCAGTCGCTGAGGTGACATTGCTCTCATTTCGCTACGGCGATATTCTTACTGTTGGCTCCAGCGTGCAGACGCTGGTTTACTCCATTTAACCTGGTGGTGCATACTACTGTTGGTTCCAGCATGCGGATGCTGGTTTACTCCATTATACCTGGTGGCTTATATTACTGCTGGTTTCAGCGTGCGGACGCTGGTTTACTCCATTATACCTGGTGGCTTATATTACTGTTGGTTCCAGCATGAGGAAGCTGGTTTACTCCATTTAAACTGGTGGCTTATACTATTGTTGGTTCCAGCGTGTGGACGCTGGTTTACTCCATTAAACCTGGTGGCTTATACTATTGTTGGTCCCAGCGTGCAGACGCTGGTTTACTCCATTAAACCGGGTGGCTTATACTATTGTTGGTTCCAGCGTGCGGACGCTGGTTTACTCCATTAAACCTTGTGGCCTATACTACTGTTGGTTCCAGCGTGCGGAAGCTGGTTTACTCCATTCAACCTGGTGGCTCCTACTACTGTTGGTTCCAGCATGCGGACACTGGTTTACTCCCTTAAACCTTGTTGGTTTCTCCAGTACGCCTTGCGGTTCACATTCCTCGGTTGGTCCCAGCATGCTGGTTTACTCCCTGATGGTAGTCAGGTACTGTGAGGTCCGAGTTGCCGTCCAGTCCCTAAGCAGTTGTCTTGTAGTTCTCTGGCATGAGACTTCTGCTTGAGCGAGACCGCTTATCCTAGTTGCTACCTCATCCATCCTACTGTCATTGTCACCTGACAGTCAGTTGGTTCCAGGGAGATCTCCTCTCTTGGGCTGCCCTGCCCGGTATTGGTAAGGCCGTTAGAACCTATTCACGTTGCCATCCTTAAGGTTGCCTTACCCGGTATTGGCAGGGCCGGTAGAGCCTACTCACAGTATTCCCTCAGGCTGCCTTGCCTGGTATTGGTAAGGCCGGTAGAACCGGTATGTTACCATCTTATGGTTGCCTTACCCGGTATTGGCAAGGCCGGTAGAGCCTGCTACTGCTATTTCCTCTGAGTCGCCTGGGTTGCCTTGCCTGGTATTATTGGCAAGGCCGGTAGAACCTATTCATATGGTCATTTGCTTATCTGTATTGTTTGTATATGTATGATAGCCCTATGGGATTGCCTTAACTTTTCAATAAAGTTATGTTTTTACCTAAACCTTAAGTCTGAGAGTCTTAACTAACTGTGACAGTACGAAAGGGCCATGACCTCAGACACTAAGGGCTCGATTTAAAGGCAGCCGTTAGTAAAAAAAAATCACTAACGGGTGCGTTAAGAGTCATGTTGCAATTCAAAGATCCGTCTAAAGAACAGCTAACGGCAGTTGCAGAATCCTTACGGCCGATACACTTACGTGCATTCAGACGCATAGAACAACATACCCCAGAGCTATTCAAAGGCTTGCGGTACTGCTAACAGCTGAAAAAAAGACACACCTAATGGCTAAAAGTTAAGACCCACTTTTCTCACACGTTAGACACTTAACGGGCAAAACAAAACACCCGTTACATAGGAAAATGCACAAAATGCTTACCGCACAACCATGTAAATGGGAAAATTAACCCGTGCAGTGCCAAAACAACACAAAAACATGCACACACGGCACAAATCACTCCACACACAACAACAACCAACACCACAGGGACAACGACACACAGAAAAACACCAGCACAACATGGCACGGAACAATGGGGGTTATCACACAAAGCGGACACCTGCAAATATAAGCTCACCTGGGCAACATCAACACGCGACCTGCACCCCACAACTGCACGCCCGCAAATGGCACACACATAACAAGCACAACACACCACATCTTATAACACACACACCTGCAAACACTTACCTGGACAAAAACAACTCACCATTGGTCAGCACTCACCTCATCACCACACCTACACAACGCCCTAGCAAGTACTTAAAGGGACAACTCAACACACTCACTTGTGGCTTGTTTTCCACTCAGGGAGGGAGAGAGAGAGATAGAGAGAGAGAGAGAGAGATAGACAGATAGAGAGAGCAAACAGTATGTTGGGTTACATATTGTTGCGAAGACTGCGGAGAAGGCGTGCAAGGGAGAGAGCTAGGGAACATCGGCAACCTCCAAGCATACCTCATCAACAGCCTTCACCTGTTGCAAGTGAGGAGGCTCTGGCTCAGCAGCCACACAGGAGTCCATCCCCACCAGGAGGGCATAGGATGTATAGATGACCACCAAGGCCCAGGGTATACTGCCCAAGGGTCACCCTCTTTGGAATGACTGATGACGAGGTCATTGATCGCTACAGGTTGAGGCCTGACAGCATCATTGCCTTGTATGAGGTCATCAAGGAAGAGGTGGATCCCATCTACATCCACAACCATGCCCTAACTGGCCTGCAGAAACTACTCTGTGCCATACACTTCATGGCAAGCGGGGCCTTCCAGTCCACTGAGGGTTACGCATCTGGCATGTCACAGGCCACATTCTCCATAGTGCTGGCCCAGGTCCTGCCAGCCCTCAAAAGCAAGGCCAGTACCTATATACATTTTCCCACCACCGACATGGACTGGATACACATCAAGCAGGCCTTTTACGCAAGGGGAGGCATGCCCAGGGTCATGGGTGCTATAGATTGCACTCATGTCCGGATTAAGGCCCCAGCATGTGACGCACAGCTATTCATCAACAGGAAGAACTTCCACTCCATCAACGTGCAGATGGTGTGTGACAGCAACATGAGGATCATGAATGTCTATGCAAAATATCCTGGCAGCTCACATGATGCATACATTCTACAAAACTCCTCAGTCCACAGAGATTTTGAGAATGGAACCTTTACAGGGGGATGGCTAGTGGGTGAGTTCACAAAACAAAATCACACCACATACACAGGCGTACACACCACGCTGCTCAGCATGCACCTGACCCACAGCTACTACGTCCACCACACAAAACATCATTCACACAACATGTGCTCCCTGTCTCACCATGTCACTCACATTACACAGGTGATGCTGGCTATGGATGCAAGTCCTGGCTACTGACCCCTCTGGCCAATCCCCAAATACATGCCCAGGAAAGGTACAACCAGGCTCATGCCAGAACGAGGAATGCCATTGAGCGAACATTTGGGCTCCTCAAGTCAAGATTCCGATGTCTGGACCACTGCAGTAGGCACCGGCTAAGGTGTTTGACATCATTGTGGCGTGCGCAATACTGCACAACATTGCAGTGGACACCAGGCTGCTGGAGCACATCCCGGACCCCCCCATACAGGAAGTGGCCATGGACATCGGGCATGTGGAGGAGACCATGAGAGGGGCACAGATCAGAGACAAGCTCATCACGGAACACTTCACCTGTGAGTATAACACACGCATGCAAACAATCCATGCAAGTCCCCCATCAGTCCTGTGACACTAACCACACTGCACATTTTGTTCTGTCTCACCCCACAGGAACAGTGACACAGCACTGCACTGGCAGTGGACTTGGCAAATTGTGTGTGTGGACTCAAAAACCATCCTCCATTCCACTCTCCACGTTGATATACAGACCCCAAGGATATCACGCACAGCCCCAGGAGAAACAAGGTACAACATATTACCCATGTTCATCACCTTACACGGCTTGATTGACAGCAACTAACTGGATATGCCATGATTATAGCCTGAACAACCATGCTAGCCCAGTAGCGAAAGAGTATTATCTAATGATATGCATTGGATAATACTCAGGCACATCAGGGGTTAAAGGGACATTAGACTCAATATGGGACCTGTACTGTGCTAGAGCTGAGAAGAGCAGCAGAGGGGTGGATGTACAGTGGTATTGTCACACAATGTAGAGGTCATGAGACGTAGATCAGATTACCAGGGACTCCATGCTGACCTGTGAGTGTGCAGACATATGTGCCCCTGACATGAATACACACATCAACAAATATGTCCTAACAGTTCCATGGAACAAATGACACTGGGCTGCCACTGTCACTTTCACAGTGGCAGCACAATGTCATTACTTCCATGGAGCTCTCAGAGCACTTGTTAATGTGTGTATACATGTCAGGGGCACATATCCATAGGGCTGGTGCACATGTCCTTAGTTTCCCACAGAATTGGTTACAGATGAGTACACAACACATTGTCAAGCAATGGTTTGTGTACTCACCTGTAACTGTGAAAATTGAGGGGATTAAAAAGACTAAATTGTTGTTGCTTGATGATCAGTTCAGGTCTACTGCTCCAAATCCTGTCCTCTTGTCCAACAGGCATCCATAACATGATCCATCCTTGAACTGAAGATCTTCCATGTGACTGGATGGATGTCTTGACAACACCTTCATGAAGATCACCCCTTGCTGTTTATGGTGATGTTGTTGGTGATGCAAAGTTTGACCTGAGGTTCACACAAACCTCTACTGGAACAGTCTCATATAGACACAGAAAACACTAATTCTTGAGTGTTATAACCTGTACAGTTAGGATGCTCAGCTACAGACTTGTCAAACCTTGTGGACAACACATGAGCAGGGCAGCAGTGATACTGAAGTAGTACGATTTAGTTTCAAAGTACATTTAGTGTTCTCATACAGGTGTTCAATGCATATAGGCAATACACACAGAAAACACATGTACATTCTAATGTACTTTGAGACACAATAAAGATGAACCATCACCATTCTATCTGTGTCTGTAGGAGGATATATTTGAGAACAAATTTGTCAATGCATAACCACACCCAGGGTAGAGTATCCCCCATACATGGAAAGGCATCACCCACATCACAGGAGTTCACCACTTTTTTGCCAGTGAGTGGACTCTGTGATGTATCCATGCAAACAGATGACGGTGGCAGTGATGCACCAATGTGTAGTGGGAGTGATAAAGAGGTGATACAGGGGACATACTTCCACAGTGCATACCTGTCCACAGTATCTGTATTGCTCAATATAATCCATGTTCTGAGATTTTGCTCCACTTTGACATATCTCAGTACATGGGCTATATCAACGAACAAACAGACTAAGTGGACATGTGTTATCACTGTTGAAGTCTGTTACACCCTTAGGGAAACAGCAACTCAACTTACTGGAGACCCCAATGCTCACCCCAGGATATCAATGTGTGTGCTACACATTGAAATCCTAGGTTAAAAACATTGGCTTCCCCAGTAAGTCAGTTGCACAATGAGTGTGTGAATCCAAGACAATAACAATAACACTCAAATCTAGACGTGACCTTCATCTTTCTTGCTTAGTACACAATCACTTCTCTGGAAAACTACCACAATACCTAAGCAGTATGCTCACCCCAGCTCTCCATACTAACTATAACCTCCGCTCCACTACTAACAACTCACTGCGTATACCACAATACAAGAAAGAAGCAGGAAGATCTGCCTTCTCCTTCAGAGCTCCAAAAATCTGGAACAATCTGCCGGAAAAAATCACATCTGCACCCAGTCTAAAATCCTTAAAAGCAAATGTTTCTTTATATCTACAAACAGTGTGTAACTGCAAATAATCCCATTATTTAATAAGTATGTATATTTCTGTATGTTTGTATATAATGTCTCACAATTAGTGTAAATATGTAACCTTTTACTGAAAACTATCCAGGACATACTTGAAAACGAGAGAAATCTCAATGTATTCTTCCTGGTAAAACATTTTCTAAATAAATAAATGTCCCATTTATCTGTCCTGCTTGTAATGTCCCTGCTAAGTCACAGAGCTGTTTGTCTGGTTATCCCATTAACCCACTGAGTGTAAGAGTGGTCCCCAATGCATTTCTTTGCAATGCGTTGCCTACCACTCTGGCACTCAAAGGGTTAAACACAACATATGATGTAGACGAATGTTCAATGTTGTACCATTTGTTGTGCTAAGGGGTATGTTTTGTTGTTCAAATTCAACACACAACATCGCCATATAACACAGTGGTGTTATATGGCTCCAGGGATGTATTTCCAGTTGAATTTGTACAACGGTGTGTGTGTGTGTGTGTGTGAACCCATGCTGTAGCATCCCACAAACATTTCACCCAGGCAGAGGTTGTGTTCACTGCATTGTATGGCAATGCATTGGCGACAACCCTGCCACCCAATCCATAACTGAAGACACAACAGATCAGACTGGAATAAAAAAAAACAATGGTTTCTTTATTGAGGGGAAACTTAACAGGTTGGGCCTTTCATTTTTTCATTTTTTGTGACACTAACCACACTGCACATTTTGTTCTGTCTCACCCCACAGGAACAGTGACACAGCACTGCACTGGCAGTGGACTTGGCAAATTGTGTGTGTGGACTCAAAAACCATCCTCCATTCCACTCTCCACGTTGATATACAGACCCCAAGGATATCACGCACAGCCCCAGGAGAAACAAGGTACAACATATTACCCATGTTCATCACCTTACACGGCTTGATTGACAGCAACTAACTGGATATGCCATGATTATAGCCTGAACAACCATGCTAGCCCAGTAGCGAAAGAGTATTATCTAATGATATGCATTGGATAATACTCAGGCACATCAGGGGTTAAAGGGACATTAGACTCAATATGGGACCTGTACTGTGCTAGAGCTGAGAAGAGCAGCAGAGGGGTGGATGTACAGTGGTATTGTCACACAATGTAGAGGTCATGAGACGTAGATCAGATTACCAGGGACTCCATGCTGACCTGTGAGTGTGCAGACATATGTGCCCCTGACATGAATACACACATCAACAAATATGTCCTAACAGTTCCATGGAACAAATGACACTGGGCTGCCACTGTCACTTTCACAGTGGCAGCACAATGTCATTACTTCCATGGAGCTCTCAGAGCACTTGTTAATGTGTGTATACATGTCAGGGGCACATATCCATAGGGCTGGTGCACATGTCCTTAGTTTCCCACAGAATTGGTTACAGATGAGTACACAACACATTGTCAAGCAATGGTTTGTGTACTCACCTGTAACTGTGAAAATTGAGGGGATTAAAAAGACTAAATTGTTGTTGCTTGATGATCAGTTCAGGTCTACTGCTCCAAATCCTGTCCTCTTGTCCAACAGGCATCCATAACATGATCCATCCTTGAACTGAAGATCTTCCATGTGACTGGATGGATGTCTTGACAACACCTTCATGAAGATCACCCCTTGCTGTTTATGGTGATGTTGTTGGTGATGCAAAGTTTGACCTGAGGTTCACACAAACCTCTACTGGAACAGTCTCATATAGACACAGAAAACACTAATTCTTGAGTGTTATAACCTGTACAGTTAGGATGCTCAGCTACAGACTTGTCAAACCTTGTGGACAACACATGAGCAGGGCAGCAGTGATACTGAAGTAGTACGATTTAGTTTCAAAGTACATTTAGTGTTCTCATACAGGTGTTCAATGCATATAGGCAATACACACAGAAAACACATGTACATTCTAATGTACTTTGAGACACAATAAAGATGAACCATCACCATTCTATCTGTGTCTGTAGGAGGATATATTTGAGAACAAATTTGTCAATGCATAACCACACCCAGGGTAGAGTATCCCCCATACATGGAAAGGCATCACCCACATCACAGGAGTTCACCACTTTTTTGCCAGTGAGTGGACTCTGTGATGTATCCATGCAAACAGATGACGGTGGCAGTGATGCACCAATGTGTAGTGGGAGTGATAAAGAGGTGATACAGGGGACATACTTCCACAGTGCATACCTGTCCACAGTATCTGTATTGCTCAATATAATCCATGTTCTGAGATTTTGCTCCACTTTGACATATCTCAGTACATGGGCTATATCAACGAACAAACAGACTAAGTGGACATGTGTTATCACTGTTGAAGTCTGTTACACCCTTAGGGAAACAGCAACTCAACTTACTGGAGACCCCAATGCTCACCCCAGGATATCAATGTGTGTGCTACACATTGAAATCCTAGGTTAAAAACATTGGCTTCCCCAGTAAGTCAGTTGCACAATGAGTGTGTGAATCCAAGACAATATGGATACATGTCCCATTTATCTGTCCTGCTTGTAATGTCCCTGCTAAGTCACAGAGCTGTTTGTCTGGTTATCCCATTAACCCACTGAGTGTAAGAGTGGTCCCCAATGCATTTCTTTGCAATGCGTTGCCTACCACTCTGGCACTCAAAGGGTTAAACACAACATATGATGTAGACGAATGTTCAATGTTGTACCATTTGTTGTGCTAAGGGGTATGTTTTGTTGTTCAAATTCAACACACAACATCGCCATATAACACAGTGGTGTTATATGGCTCCAGGGATGTATTTCCAGTTGAATTTGTACAACGGTGTGTGTGTGTGTGTGTGTGTGTGAACCCATGCTGTAGCATCCCACAAACATTTCACCCAGGCAGAGGTTGTGTTCACTGCATTGTATGGCAATGCATTGGCGACAACCCTGCCACCCAATCCATAACTGAAGACACAACAGATCAGACTGGAATAAAAAAAAACAATGGTTTCTTTATTGAGGGGAAACTTAACAGGTTGGGCCTTTCATTTTTTCTTCTTTGAGTGGGGGGCCTTAGCCTGGGTGCCAGAGGTGGATGCTAGTGATGAGCGAGCACCCCAATGCTCGGGTGTTCGGGTGCTCTGACCGAGCACCCCCTGAGGCTCGAGTGCTCGGCCGAGCACCCGAGCCCCATTGAAGTCAATGGGAGGACTCGAGCATTACACCAGGCACCCCCTGCTCTGATGAGGGGAGGGTGCCTGGTCCATAGGAAAATGGCAGAAAAGGATGGAAACACCACAGAAATGGTTCAGGGACAGCATAGGGAGGATGTCTGGATGCATCTTGGACTCCAACATCGCTGCTGGGAACGATCTTTCGCCCGTAGTACGCCATTTTTACAGACTGACCATAAAACACACAAAAAGGAAAATAAAAACGACTTTAGGCGAAAAATTGTTACCAAACAATATTTGCTGTATATTTACTTGTATATCATCTGCAAATTCTCCCAAAAATTTCCTTGATTTTCAGAACTGAGGCCATGATTAAGAGGGAAACGTGCGCAGAGGCAAATTCTCCCAAAAATTTCCTTGATTTTCAGAACTGAGGCCATGATTAAGAGGGAAACGTGCGCAGAGGCAAATTCTCCCAAAAATTTCCTTGATTTTCAGAATTGAGGCCATGATTAAGAGGGAAACGTGCACAGAGGCAAATTCTCCCAAAAATTTCCTTGATTTTCAGAACTGAGGCCATGATTAAGAGGGAAACGTGCGCAGAGGCAAATTCTCCCCAAAATTTCCTTGATTTTCAGAACTGAGGCCATGATTAAGAGGGAAACGTGCGCAGAGGCAAATTCTCCCCAAAATTTCCTTGATTTTCAGAATTGAGGCCATGATTAAGAGGGAAACGTGCGCAGAGGCAAATTCTCCCAAAAATTTCCTTGATTTTCAGAACTGAGGCCATGATTAAGAGGGAAACGTGCGCAGAGGCAAATTCTCCCAAAAATTTCCTTGATTTTCAGAACTGAGGCCATGATTAAGAGGGAAACGTGCGCAGAGGCAAATTCTCCCAAAAATTTCCCTGATTTTATTGAACTGAGGCCATGATTAAGAGGGAAACGTGCGCTGAGCTGACCATCTAAAACATTATGGGTGAGGGTCTGCTGCAGAGCTGACCATCCTAAACATTATATGCGAAGGCCCGCTAGTGAGCTGACGCTATAAAACATTATATGAGAGGGCCCGCTAGAGAGCTGACCCAATAAAACATTATATGAGAAGGCCCGCTGGTGAGCTGACCTATATAAAAATTGTCAAACAGGGCCCGCTGGTGAGCTGGCCCTATATAAAAATTATATCACAGGGCCCGCTGGTGAGCTGGCCCTATATAAAAATTATATCACAGGGCCCGCTGGTGAGCTGGCCCTATATAAAAATTATATCCCAGGGCATATGGAAGAGGAGGAGGAGGATGAGAAGATTAAGAGTCAACCATATACCCGTTTTTTGGGTGGAAGGGGTGAATGGGAATACAGAGTATTCCCATCATTGTAAATAACATATATAAAGTGAGTTTATGTTCCCCCGGGGCTTTCCTCCAGTGGAGTGGAGAAGTCAGGGGAAATCCAGGCCTTGTTCATTTTTATAAGTGTCAACCTATCAGCATTGTCGGTGGAAAGGCGGATACGCTTATCTGTTATGATGCCACCAGCAGCACTAAATACCCGCTCAGACAGAACGCTGGCGGCAGGGCAGGCCAGCACCTCCAAGGCGTAGAGTGCCAGTTCATACCACGTGTCCAGCTTGGACACCCAGTAGTTGTAAGGCACAGAGGGATCATTGAGGACGCTGACACGGTCTGCTACGTACTCCTTCACCATCTTCCAAAACTTTTCCCTCCTTGTGACACTAGGCTGCGCATCAGGGTGAGGGTGCTGGCGGGGTGTCATGAAGGTGTCCCACGCCTTGGAGAGTGTTGCCCTGCCTTTGTCGGAACTGCTGTGTGCTCCCCTTTTCTCCCCTTCTCGGTTGGCCAAGGTAGCACGTACTCTGCCGCCAGCGTTGTCAGATGGAAAATTTTGGAGCAATTTTTCAACAAGAACCTTCTGGTATTGCACCATTTTGCTTGTCCTCTCCACCGGAGGAATGAGAGATGAGAAATTCTCTTTGTAGCGGGGGTCCAGAAGGGTGAACACCCAGTAATCCGTGTTGTTTAAAATGCGTATAACGCGTGGGTCACGGGAAAGGCAGCCTAACATAAAGTCAGCCATGTGTGCCAGAGTACCAACAGTCAAGATTTCGCTGTCCTCACCAGGAGGATGACTCTCAATATCCTCATCCTCTTCCTCCTCTTCTGCCCACCCACGCTGAAGAGATGGAACTAAAGTTCCATGGCTACCCTCTGTAGCGGAGGCAACCGTGTCTTCCTCCTCCTCCTCCTCCTCCTCCTCCGCCTCCTCCAATTGTCGCTGAGAAGACGAAGTGAGGGTGCTCTGGCTATCACCTTGTGTAAGCTCTTCCTCCCCCATTTCCACCTCTTCCACATGCAAAGCGTCGGTTTTAATTGTGAGCAGCGAGCGTTTCAGTAGACACAGAAGTGGAATGGTTACACTGATAATAGCGTTATCGCCGCTCACCATCTGTGTCGATTCCTCAAAATTGCGTAAAACCTCGCAGAGGTCTGACATCCATTCCCACTCCTCACTTCTGATTACAGGAAGTTGAACGGAGAGGCGACGACCGTGTAACAGCTGGTACTCCACTACTGCCCTCTGCTGCTCACAAAGCCGGGCCAACATGTGGAAGGTGGAGTTCCAGCGCGTGCTCACGTCACACAGCAGCCGGTGAGCTGGCAATTGTAAGCGCTGCTGCAGCTTCAACAGGCCGGCCGAAGCTGTAGATGACTTACGGAAATGTGCACACACGCGGCGCACCTTGGTCAAGAGATCATGCACATTGGGGTAGGTTTTTAGAAATCGCTGAACCACTAAATTAAATACATGCGCTAAGCATGGTACGTGTGTGAGCTTGCCGAGCTCCAAAGCCGCCACCAAGTTACGCCCATTATCACACACAACCATGCCTGGTTGCAGGTTGAGTGGCGAGAGCCACTGCTCGGTCTGGTGACTAATCCCCTGCAACAGCTCTGAGGCCGTGTGCTGTTTGTCCCCAAGGCAGATCAGCTTCAGCACGGCCTGTTGACGCTTCCCCACTGCAGTGCTACACTGCTTCCAGCTACTGGCTGATGGGGGAGTGGCGCTGCGTGTAGAGAATTCGGAGGTGGAAACGGAGGAGGAGGAGCCAATAACGTAGGTGCTGGCGGAAACCCTGATGGAGGTAGGGCCCGCAATCCTCGGCGTGGGTAGCACCCGTGCCATCCCAGGGTCCGAGTCGCTCCCAGCCTCCACGACATTCACCCAGTGTGCCGTCAGGGAAATGTAGCGTCCCTGGCCACAAGCACTTGTCCATGTGTCAGTCGTTAAGTGGACCTTCCCAGTAACTGCGTTGGTCAGGGCACGGGTGATGTTACGGGACACATGGTGGTGTAATGCGGGGATGGCACACCGGGAAAAGTAGTGGCGGCTGGGGACCGCGTACCGAGGGACAGCTGCTGCCATCAGGCTGCGGAAGGACTCAGTGTCCACAAGCCTAAATGGCAGCATTTCGATGGCCAGTAATTTGGAAAGGTGTGAGGTTAGTGCTATGGCCTGTGGGTGGGTGGCTGGGTACTTTCTCTTGCGCTCAAATGCCTGGGGTAACGACATTTGGACGCTGCGCTGGGACAGGGAAGTGGATGTGGTCGCTGATGGTGCTTCAGATGGTACAGGTGCAGGGCGGGAGGTATGCGGGCCTGCGCCTTCGACAGGCGATTGGCCGGCACCGAAAACAGGGGAAGAGGAGGCAGTGGTGTGGCCTGCAGACACAGATGGGCGATCCAGGCGTTCCTCCCACTTACTACGGTGCTTGGATGCCATGTGTCGGATCATGCTGGTGGTGGTGAGGTTTCTAGTGTTCATGCCTCGGCTCATTCTGGTGTGGCACAGGTTGCAAACTACAATTCTTTTGTCGTCCGCACTTTTCTTAAAAAAACGCCATACCGCGGAACACCTACCCTTTGGCAAGGTAGATTTACGCAAGGGGGTGCTCCGTGGAACATTTGCGGGCCGGTTTGGTGCGGTCCGCCTTCTTTCTGTAGCCACACCACTGCCTCTTCCAGCCTGTTGCGGTGCTGCAGATGGCTCACCCTCAGGACTGCTGTCATCGCTCGGCTCTACACCTTCCCAGGTGGGGTCAGTCACCTCATCGTCCACCAAGTCCTCCTCCACTTCCTCACTCTGATCATCCTCCTCAAGTCTTGATCCCACCACATACTCAGTCATTGACAACTGTATAACATTCTCCTCAACAAGGTCTTGAGACGGAAATAGTGGTTGATTTAATGGCAACTGTGTCTCATCATCATCATCATCATCCACTACTTCCTTTGACCTTAAATGCCGTTCACATCTGTCATCTCCTTGTGATTGGGTAGCCTCTAGAGGTTGTGAATCAGGGCACAAGATGTCATGTTCCTCTGCAAGCGTGCTTGGAGAGAGGGTCAAATGAAGAATTGGTGATGAGACGAGCTCCTCACTATATCCCAGTGTGGGATCACTTCTTTGACCAGACCGTGTATGGTGGGAGGAAGGATGATCAGAGTGAGGATTATGTTGACCAGACTCTTGGCTACTGAGAG